>OY998180.1:125066212-127466212 GCA_963921935.1 Galeruca laticollis
CGAGAATCGGATTTAAAGTAGCGTGTCTCGCATAAAAAACGCCTCTAAAATTTTGCATTTTATGTAATTGTGCATGACGTTCAATGTCAACGTGGTACAGTGTACGATTAGGTAGCTTAATAACAAGATTTGTGACTTTTTTAAAATATAGTCCAAATCCGCCTCAGGGGAAACTTTTTCATATATAACCCATTTCCGACGTGCTCCATAGCCTTATTATGACGTATATCTTCTTCCAATTTCTTTCGAGCGATATTAGCATCAATGACGGTCTTTGCAACCCCAGCAGCTCCTCTCGACAAGGCTCCAGGTGCTGACAGTCCAGCAAACATAAGTGGGACGAAACATCCAGATTTTACAGGTATTAATCGAGGAACAACAATTTTCTTTGATCCTCCAAATTATTTAATAAGCGATTTGGCTGCTCGTAAAGCAAACAATGCACTTTCTTTTAATGATGCCCCCCTCTTCATGGACTCGCCTATCTTTAGCATACGTCTCGATAAAAGGAACGCCGTTTCTTTGAACGACACCCCATTCCCAACTTGCGTCTTTTGATTTGACTTGAACCCAAGCTTTATTTATTTTCCAACTCTTTGTCTGCTTTGTGACGTTCCTCAATAGATTTATTTTGCGAATAAGCAATATTGTGCTGTTTACATGCGTCGTCTAAAGGATTAATTAATACCGACATTACCACGTGCAAGTCGCTTTTGTAGTTTTGTTCCAGCTGTAAATGGAGATAGTGTGTGTTTAACAGAAAATAAGACAAGTTATATTTAAACACTTACGTCCGCAATAATTGTAGGTGAGCAAATGAAGTTAGAATGGCAGTTTATTGATTAGATAATTCCAAATACCTTCTCCTCAAATGTATGGTGATGTGGTGACATCCATATATATTTATAGGATAACACTTGAATAAAACTCACCACAAGATGAAGATCGTTCAACAAGAGCAGACGTAACCCAATGAAAACTTGCACTTTATCTCTAAACCATCATATGTTGGTAGCCATGGTAAACGACTACCAAATTCTTTTCGTGCCATCATTTACGGTCCCAGTGGGCGTGGAAACACAAATGTCATGTTGTCACTTTTATTCAATCCAAATGGTGCTAAATTCAAAAATCTTTTATGTTCATTCCAAGTCGTTATTTCAACCAAAATATAACTTGTTGCAAAAAGTCATAGGAGAAGTTAAAGGTGTTGGAGATTTTCCATTTAAAGACTATGAGGAATTTATTAGTACGGACAAAGTGCATTCAAACTCGATAGTCATATTTGATGATGTTGCCTGCTGATGATTGTCAACAGAAATTTCGAGAATATTATTCCATGTGCAGACATAAAGACATCGATGCCGCCTACCCATGTCAAACTCATTCGAAAATACCGAAACAGCTCATACGTGACAATTGTGTTATTCAAGCAGGATGATGTTAACCTAAAACATATATTTGAGGAACATGTGTCGGCTGACAACTATGAAATATTGGTGATTGTAAAAGATTTTGTTTTAAATAACGGCAAGTACCGTAAAGGATTGGATACATTTATAAAGCACTAGACATTATATTCAGTCTTCATCACCAATGTCCAACGATAAGGCATTGCGTAAGAAAAAAGTTAATGAATGGCGAGATCTATTCGCAAGAAATATTTACCGTTAAAATTATGAAAATCAGAACACGATCTGTCATCATTGTTGGATATTGCTATTATGCGCAGAACGCCACTCAATTCCATGATGTCAAAACGGTTTAAATGACGATACTGTAGGGTAGTTTTCTTCTTTACCACTTTACCACATGTAATTTCTTGAAGTAAATTTTCGTAAGTTTCTCTTTTCACAACAGTATATTTCGATAATTTGGCATCCTGACTACTTAATGAATCATTTGTAAACTTTTCTTTCCAACCAATCAGCGAAAAACTCATTTTACCAAAAACACGTCTCAAAGTATCACACCCGCGTGGTACTCTCAGTACTGCTAAAATAACGTAATACCAGCCGTAAAAGGTACAAGGTGCTTCATCATTCGAGATATCACGAGATGAAATATGTAGCCAATCCCTGCAAATATCGAGCAACACTGAGTAATGAATAATCTACGCCTAGTACTGAAGATTTCAGTAAATAGCCGAATTAAAATTTTAATTTGGTATCCCCTAAACATCGTAGATATTACGCGCTTTTACTAGTAAGAACGCGAAATAACGGATATCGGGTATTTACTGTAAGATATCCAATTCGTATTCATCGAATAGTTTTTTATCTCTTCTTGATAAAGCAGATGCAAGCATATAACAATAATCAGGATTAGCTAAGATGTTTACCTGTATATATAAATCTTCGTTGCGTAAATGTTCTGCTATGAATTCTACAGCTTCTGTAGCTTTAGATGCTTCAGGAGACAATAAAATAGAATCAGAGCTTTCACTCTCTCTTCTACAGCTGTCACCACCAGCCCCCACGCCTAAGTCTGCTGCGTTCGGTTTTCTGTTGATTTTACAATTAGGATGATGATGTAAATCAGATAACTCCATTACCTCTACTTTACTTTGAGATTCTATAGAACTAAAAATAATAAAAAAAATATATAGTATATTATAGTATATAATCATGGGCGTCAAACCACTAACAAACCACGTGCACATTTGACCGAAATGTGCGCCTCGTTTGCAATTGAGTGTCTTTTTGATTTGCCATGTTTCTGTTCCTTCGACATTGTAAACACCTAATAATAATAACCTTTTAAGTTTACTTATGACAGATGATGGCAAACGGGCCAGAAACATGTAAGTAGTTTCTGGCTAGTTTCTCGTTACTCACCTAATATTTTTTGGAATGTCTGTAGGTGATCCATATGGATGTGGTGGTACACCCATACCAGGCATCTCCATCATCCAACGTAATCTGGTCTTGCGAGGTCGTTTCATAAGTAATATTGCAGGGAGATAATTAAGGAAGACGGACCTAATCCATGAAGGCATTCTGCAAGAACATAGTTCTGTACATTTCTATAGGAAAACACATAATATCTATCTTTTAATTTAATTTTTTCACGTATACTGTATATTATATATATTTTCAATAATTACGAATTACAGGCGAATATTATATTAGAGACAATTACGGCTGGATTTTCTGAATTGTGGTTCGCAACACAATTGGAAGCGGAGATGGCGCCAGTCGGTGTCTACCGGTACGTGGATTTTTCCACATATCAAATAGCAGCACTGACTAGTGTTTTCTTCAGTTCGGATTACGGACTCCGAACGAGAGGGTATTACTCCGTCCTGAAGAGATCCAACTAGATTGAAACCGTTCGATATGCTTTTCTCCTTGCAATTGCGAGCCATCAGAGATGTCTTGATACAACGAGATATCGTGGTCCTCAACAACAGACTAGAGCTACCAACCAGTTTTTAACGTATTTAACTATTATTGTATGTTTATTATATTCCTGGCATATTGAGTAAGTTATACAACTGGAATAGCTAAATGAAATTAACTGTCTCGACCCTTACTTCGTGGTATCTACTCATTTTACTGTTTTAAATGAAACTTACTGTTTCTAGTTATTTCCACAATATATTGAAAATATTTTAAAAATTCTAAGATAATTGACAATTGTTTAGATATTACCTAAATATCAGTTTCATTTAAAACAGTGGAATAGCTAAACATAATTTACAAAATTATTTACCTAGACGAGTGCTATTGAAACACTTACCTATGTGTTCGAGGTCCTCGGAAATTCCAATTTATTATCACGACTGTTACTAAAATACTGACGGTGTTCATTATAAAAGTGAAGAGGAGGTATTTTGCAATAAGTGGCAATACAAGCGAAGTTGGCGGAAGGATTTTCGACACCAGCAAAAGGAATACAACCAGGGATAATAAAATACTAATACCCAGTGTAACCTGAAAACAATTAACACATATACAAGACAGGTCAAACGTGCAAAAATATCTTGTCAACTTTTTATTTTTCATGCAGAACATCAAATATTTTTATTTCCAAAATGACCAAGATTAGATCAAATGTATAATCCAGGAGAATTAGACTCAAAACCTACCAGATATGGTTGTGTCGTTACGTAAGTTAGATATTCTCAAGATTGATCGAAAATGATATATACAATCATATTATAAGTATGCGCTAGCTCAGAAAGTTGTGCTATTTGCAAAAAAAATCGAGAACTGCAAAAATGCACGAAAACGCCGCTTTTTCTATCACTATTTTCAATATAACTCTGTACGTATGCAGTTTAGAGTAGGGATGCACAATTTTCGAAAAACATCGATGTTAAATCAAATGATACATCGAAAATAGTCAATCGATATTCTAAAAATATCGGACGGGAAATATCGATATTTATAAACATCGATGTTGTATTGGTGAATAATGCTAATAATGCCATTAAAAAATATATAAGCTTAAGTTTATTACAATATACTTCAATATACTAAAACACAACGTATATATGAAAAATAAACATAAGTATGTTCATGTATACTTAAATTATACATTTGAAATCAAAGAACGTAAAGAAAACAGTAAACATTAAAAATAAAAAAATACTAACAAACAAATTAGCATAAATCCTAAAATATGCTTAAATCGCAATGATTTAAAAATAGCAGTTTTGACAATTTTTGCCCTAAGAGTCTATTACGTTGTTGTGTTAAAATGTGCCCTGCATTTGAAAAGAGTCTTTCAGATGGGACTGAAGTTGCAACAGCGCTCAAGTATTTTGAAGCTATTTTTGAAAGTCGGGGATACACATTCTTCATCTCCTCCCAAACTTTCAATAGATTGTCATGAAATTTTGCTAAGTGACTCTGAAGGTACTGGGTTAACTCAACTGATTTATCATCATCGGAGACATAATTTTCCAAACTTCTTTTTACCGCTTCGTGGTGATGGCTCCAAATGCTGAATGATTGTTCAGAAAAAATAAATAATATATAATAATTACTATAAATATTAGTATTTCTAATAAGCAATACTTTAATCATACTCTAATGAAAATTCAATCGACCCCACCCCACCTTCTACACTTATTTACCTTCTTCTATCGTTTCTTCTCCGTTCCGGGTTCTTCTGCTTCATTCTCCATTTCTTGCAGCATTGTTCTTAAATATGATACGGCTCGGGAACAGGCTAATGGATTTTGAAAATGGATTCGCTTAAATCTTGGGTCGAGTAAAGTAGCTACTGCTAGTACTTCCTCCATGTGGCCAAATCGTTTTTGTAATACTTCTTTCAAGTTAAGGCCCATTTCTAGATTGCAATGGATACTTTAAATTTTATTTTTAAGGCAATAAATCATAGGAATGATTTTGCTTGCCGTGACATATTTTTCACCGCATAACTCTTTAGTAGCTGCTTCCTAGGTTCGTAATAGTTTTAAAATTTCTTCTATTTGTTGAATTTCTAGGTCGCTGACCATCGCTGGTGCTGTAGTGTGTCGGATTATAATATTGTTAATCTCAACTCGTAGTTCTATAAAACGTTCTAACATATAATATTTGGAGTTCCAACGTGTTTGGACTTCTTAAATTAATTTTTTAGATGTTTGTTTTCTTAATTCATCACTGGCTACTACACTCTACTTGAACCAAGTGACGATGCTCTTCACTTTACTGATAATGTCCAACAAATTTGGTACAGAGCTGATTGATTTTTCGGCTACTAAATTCAATGTGTGAGCGCAACATGGTATGTGTAAATTTTTTTCCAAAAGATAAATCCACTGCTTTTACAATATTCGCGCCACTATCCGTGGCGACAGCTGTAATTTTTTCCTTAGGTATGTGCCATAGGTCGCAAATTTCTAACAACTTTTCAGATAAATAAGCCGATGTATGCCTTTCGTTTAGGTCGAATACTCCTAGTGTAAATGAACAAACTTACATTTGGTCTGCATAATGCACAGTGACGCCTAAGAAACTTCGTGTCTGCATTGTATCGCTCCAGATATCAGTCGTGATGGTAAGCGAGTCAATAAGTGATAATTTTTCTTTGATTTTTTGTGATACTACTTCATATTTGGTATCCAGTCTACGGCTAAAGGTGTCTCTGCTCGGTAACTTATATTAAGGTACAACGATTTTCATAAGGTGTCGAAACCCTTCATTTTCGACTATGTTTAACGGCTTCATATCTTTGCAAATCATAAATAGAATTGCGTTAGTAATATCCTCAAATTTTCTACCTCCTTCTCCGTAAGATGTTATATTTTGAAATATTTTTTTTTACCGATGGCTGGAATGTACTTAAAGCTGAATTACCTCTACTTACTGAGCCTGATGCAGTCGTTGGAGTCACGGCCTCGCTAGAAACTGTACTTGAAGTACTTGAACTTGCAATACTTGCATTTTCAGCGACAGTGTCTATATCGTCATCAGTATCCGGATCCGATATCTGTGTTATCTCCGAAGCTGGGCTTAACATCTCACTTTCTTGTTCTAGTGACGGCCCAGCCAGTCTCGGAACTTTTGGCACAGGTTTTTTCATGTAACTTTATTTTTGCCGAACTTTTTTGAGCTACTAACAACTTATGCAATCCCACAATGTGTTCCATTAAATTCGTAGTATTTCCAGAAGTTTTTAGCTTTTTGTTACAATACCGACACGTAGCTGTCCCATCATTATTTTTTAAAAAATGTTTCCACACATCACTTTTTGGAGGAGCCATTTTAGAATACTACTAACAGTACAGACAAATTCATTTAAAAATAAATTAGAAATTAAAACGCGCACTGGACGTAAAACAATGCAACCCATGCAACCACCAACTCCACTTGGCTGACTACACACACTTAACTGAATACGGAAACTATTATCTTTTATATAGAAACGCCAAAATAGTTTCTAGGAAATAAATTCCAGAAGATTTAGCCGACAAAAGCGGCGTCGGCGACGGCCGCCTGATCAAAGTCAAAGGTTAAAGGCGGCCGTCTTTACCTTTAAACCGATTCCGCTTGCCGAGGTAGGAATAGGCCGCGGCCGCACATATAAAAGAGCACACAAGAAAGATATAATATGATTAATTCTAAAAATGTTTAGTTAGTTATATCACTAATTTTATGTATAGTATATTGTAGAAATTCTTGATAGGTCAATTTTATTTTTAATATTAGCTTTGTTCGCGGCTTCGCGGTAAAATCCCGAACTATTTTGAAGCAAAATATTTGGTTTGTAAAATCCTGAACTGTTTTAGAACTGAATTTATTTTGTTTAATTGGCTAGACCCCGTTCGAAATTGATTCGGGATTGACCCGCGAACAAAGCTATTATTTTTCGTTTAATTAAAAAAAAAACATCGAAAAGACATCGCAAAAAATATCGATGTTAACTAATAAAATCGAATGGAAAAACATCGATATAAACATCGAAAATCGAAACATAAAAATCGATATTTTCAAAACATCGATACATCGTGCGCATCCCTAGTTTAGAGAAAAAATCATTACTTGTGAGCTTGTTCGTTATGAAATTTTCTACAAGATAGAATTGGTTTAAAAGTCGAATTTATTATATCGTGGTAATTTTGAGGCGCGTAACAACCAGGTAAGAAATTGCACAATTATACTATAAATAGATATTCAAGTACTTTAGAGTATTACAAAATGAAATACCAAAACCCGATCCAAATTTATTTGTTGGTTTTGACGTGGTTGATTTGTTGATTTAACCGAGCAAAAAAAACACTGTTTTTCCGCGTCAATGCTGGGAACAAAATTTTGCAATTTGATTGATGTCGATTTTTTTACACATTGTTGGGCCCGTTAGCTATCATATTGAATCGATATAAGGTCGATTTTCTTTTTTTTAACTTTAGGCGCGATATTGAAAGTTTGTAAAAATTTTACTTAATCAACAAATTATTTCGGAAAGCGGTTTTTTGAGAGCGATATCAGCGTAGACGACAACGAAGAAATGCCTTGTAAAAAAACTAAATATGTTTAAAAATGCGATGTTTATGAGATTACAATAAATACTTTTTGAAAATATTAAATCATACCGATATTAATCACTAAATAATTTTTTTTATTTCTGTCAAACATTATATTATTGAAACTTACGATAACTATTGGTGCACAACGCATTCCTACCATCGATATTATCATTTGCTAAAATATACAATGTTCAAAACTGTGAAATTTTAATTAGTGGTAATACGTCGGTAACCTTTCATAATATTGCTATGAAACATTGAGAAATAGGTTCCTCTCGATTCGGTATATCGATTTAAAAAAATGATCAAAATCGAAGCAATAGAAGCCGAGATATCGCGTACTAAAGCGCCCGCGCTGGTTTTGAACGCTCGATTTCAATTTCCGCCGCTCATCCCCTCCCCTCCGGTTTCGCCGCTCGGATGGTTGTCTCGCCAACATTTATTGAATTTTCCTGCAAAAAGCACACGTACAATATTATTTATATAAACGCCTACGAAAAGTACTCGGACAAACCTACTAAATTCTTTTTTTTTATTGTTCCACTATGCTTAGTTTTGCAGATAACTTTTGTCAACTTTGGCAGTTAATATCTCAGAAGTTATTCGACCAATCTGGACGATTTTTTTTAAATTAAGCGTCTTTCCGAGAACTTTCTTTTAGTACCTTAAGATTTTTTTCAACGCGTAAAACCGCTTCCCGAAATAATTTGTTAATTAAGTAAAAAATTTACAAACTTTCAAAATCGCGCCAAAAGTTGTTACTTTTCCATACCTTTTTAAAAGTGTAGGAGAGATATTTTTATTATATATATATATATATATATATATATATATATATATATACTTGCTGCCGATTTTATTTTATGAACGAATTGGAAAATTTATTGGAAACATTCAATAAATTGAATATTAAATTAAATAATAATTTTGAGAATTCAATTTCATCTGTGAATATAAACGAAATGGCTGCTACTGTAAAAACCCTCAATTGAGATTTATTTAAATTAAAATTAGAAAATATTAAACCATATGATGGTAATAGTAATATGTTGAATAAGTTTATAGTCAAGTGTGAGAAATTAATTGAAACATACGCTATATATATAATGACGTCGAAATAAACAACCATATATTGGATTGTATACAGGAAAAACTTATAGGAAAAGCTGAAGCCATGGTGGGCAATCGAATGGAATTAAATACATGACAAAAGATTAAGGAAGCCTTGAAACAGTGTTTCTCAGATCGAAGAGATCTGGACTGCATCGTGCAGGAATTAACACGAACAAGGCCATTTAAAAATGAAAATTTAATCGATTTCGGGGCTAGACTCCAATTGCTAAAAAGTAAAATTATTCAAAGAATCAGTAATGACTTTACTCTTACTGAAAATGATGAGATGCAACATAAATCATTGTGATAAGACGGCACTGAACACCTTTGTTTCAGGATGTACCGGTGTCCTTAAAAACAATATGCATTTGAAAAAGCCTAACTCTTTAAATGATGCAATGGCTTATGTCGAAGAATTCGAGAATTTTGAAACATTATACGGTCATTTAAATGAGCCGAGATCCTTCAAAAATTCTAGTAGTTATAAATCACCTAATAATAATTCATATGATTATAATAATAGTAATAATAATAATAAGTCAGAATGATAACTATTCAAATTATGCTAGAAATAACTATAACCAATATCAATGTTTCCAACAACGACAGAACTCTCCAAGCCAACCAATTGATATAAAGCCACAACCACAGCAACCTCGACATTATCCGACTAATGCACAAGTATTTGGTCCAAAAAGAAATGTTTTCAGACCACACCAAATACCTGTACATAGTGTACATAATTTACCTAGACCGGAGCCTATGTCGACTACATCGAGAAATTTTACGGATTCTCCAAGGAGAAATAATAATTTTATAAATCGAAATAATAATAATAATACTGGTAATAATAATAATGATAATAATAGATTTAGAAATACTAATAATAATTATTTCCAAAATAATAATCAAAATCCGAATTTCATATCAGAAGAATTATACAACAATGATTGTGACAAAACAGAAGAAATTGAGGAGATTAAAGGAACAGTTAATCCGTTGGAAGAATTTGAAACGTTCATTCATACAGTAGAAAAAGACAATCAAGAACAAAATCAAAATTTTCGGAAAAGCTCCTCAGAAAAGAAATCCGAGGTAGCAGAAATTAAAATTATTTCAAATAATCCGTTAGAGAATTTTGAAACTTTCGTTTATACAGGAGAAAAAGACAATCAAGAACCGTTTGAATACATTAAAATAAAAAATCCAAAATTTAAATATCTTCCAGATAATGAAATAGATTTTATACCTGATTTATCAAATTTATTTAATGTTTATAATGTTATGGAAAATAACGAAATTGAAAATAATGAAGTAGATTTAGTACCTGATTTATCAAATTTATTCAATATTGAGAATAGTGTAGAAAATAATTTAATTGAAAACAATGAAAATGATATTAATAAAATTTATATTTCTGATATTCAATCAACAAATAAAAGTATTGTATTGAATGACATTGATTTTAAAATAAAAAGGAATAAAAGAAAAAAGGATAAGAAGATAATGAAAGCAAACGAAAATATACAAGTTCTTATGGAAAAAGAAGTAAGTCAAGTAAACGGAAATGATACGAAAAATGAAAACTTCAATAAGAAGATAGAAGAAAACAATCAAATCATAAATAATGAAATGGATGAAAAGAAGAAGAATATAAATGAAAATATAGAGAAGAATAGAAATAAGAAAATAGAAGAATTTAACGAGAAATCGAATGAAAATATAAAGAAGAATAGAAGAAAGAAAATTGTTAATGGAAACAAGAAAATAGAAGGTAACGAAAAAATAAATAAAAATATAGAGAAGAATAGAAATACGAAAATTGTTGATAGAAATAAGAAAATAGAAGAGAGTTCCAAGAAAATTAATGAATACTTAAAAAGGAATAGAAGTAAGGAAATTGTTGAGAAATACGAAGATAGATGAAAGTAACAAGAACGTAAACAATAGAAATGAAGACAGAAATGTACGAGTAAACAAGAAAATTCTAAATCATGAAAATAAAATAAGAAGACAAACAGATATTACAGAATTGCAAGAATTTATAGGAAAGTATTGGGAACACTTTGCTTTAAAGTGGTACTCAATACAAGAAGTTATCAAATGGCATAATACACATGGAAATTCTATGTACTTATGTAATTAGATAAGTAATAGTAATTAATAGCATAATAATAATTTTCAAAGCTAGAAATAAATGACAATAAGATTAGATATAAGAATTAATATCATAACAATAATAAAAATCTAAATGCTTATTATTTATATTTATACTGTGGAACTATGAATGAATAACAATACAATAATTAGACATAGAAATATATAGATAATGATAATAATTTTCAAAGAAATAATATGAAATATTCAATTCTTTCGTTTAATGATTTTATTCATTATTATTTAAGTTCATAACAATATATATCATAATAATTTTGAAAATAATAATATGAAGCATTCAATTTTTCATTTTAAATTTTATACATTTTGTCAAAATATAAATTGATGATCTTGATTCGATAATTCAAAAAGAAATTGATTATTTACCAGAAGTTAGAATCAAACGTGAAAAATGTTTAGATAACACACATTATTTGTAATTTTATTTAAAAAAAAATTTAGAACAAAATATAACTCATTTTGTTAGAATGTAAATTGAGATCTTTTAAAATAATTAAATAATTTACCTTTGATTAAAATGATACTTATTTGATTTAAATAACCTTCTTTAGATTTAAATGAATCCTTTTGATTTGAATGATGTACTTCTGATCAATATTTGGAAATTAATCATCCATCAATCATCCGAATTCCAGAAGATTGCAAGATTCAAGTTGGAGAAGCAATATTTTCAACCAACATCCAAATTTGAAACGGAAAATCAATAATATTGCCAAAATTAGATTCAAAGTTTTTAGAAATTCAACCATATAATTCACCAAACTTAACTAAAATTGATTTTGAAGGATTATATGAAATTAATAAAATTGCTAAAAAATATAAAACCTATTCAAGAAGTAATAATTCCAAAGCAACATACAACAAGTAGTTTATTTTCAATAATTTCAATTATTAGCATAAGTGTAATCATATTTTGGTTCATACGAAAATTCCGAAGAAGTAAAAGAAGAAACAAGAAAGAAAAAATCAAGAAAGAAGATATCAAGACAGAGGACATTGAATTGGAAGAAACAAATTCAAAATCGAAAAACAACTCCATTATTTTTCGATCTTAGGGATGGAGGAGTTATAGAACTAGACATTTCTATAAATAAATAATAATATATTACGGTAAATAAGATGATAAATGCAGAGTTAGCTTTGTTCTAGTATATATATTCATTTCCATTATTGTTCAAGTTGTTGTTGTTGAAGTTAGTTGGCAAAAGTCATTATTTAATAATTAGTTTATTCTTAATAATTAGTCGGTTCATTAGCAAGTATTGTAATATTTAATTATATTGTGAAAATAAAGTTTTTTTAAAAATAGTTTTCGGTGTTAAATATATATAATTCTCGTCACTTTTTTCCGATTTATTGCTATCTAGCAACGAAAATATAATAAATTCGACTTTTAAACCAATTCTATCTTGTAGAAAATTTCATAACGAACAAAATCACAAGTAATGATTTTTTCTATAAACTGCATACGTACAGTTATATTGAAAATAGTGATAGAAAAAGCGGCGTTTTCGTGCATTTTTGCAGTTCTCGATTTTTTTTTCAAATAGCACAACTTTCTGAGCTAGCGCATACTTATAATATGATTTGTATATATCATTTTCGATCAATCTTGAGAATATCTAAGTTACGTAACGACACAATTATGTCAATCTTTACTGCTCCTGGACTATAGTTTTTTCTTTTGTTTGGAAATCAACTATATGAGCGTTTTGTGTAAACGACAGGATTAGTTAAACACAAGTTTTCTTTTATCGGTAGTTTCATATTTTTGTGTACATGTTAATCGTTATTTAGTGCTACTTGTGAGGAATATAGATCGATATGATAAGGAAAGAAGGAAAGAATAAGGAGGGAGTGTGAATTATGTTATTGAACATGTCTGTAAGTATCAACTAGGATGAAAACGGAAGTTGCTGTAGAACATTTGAAATTTATTAAATTTTCTGTCTTAGGGAATAGTTTTCACCCCCTAGAAGAAAAAGCACACTTCAGTAATACAAGAATTTTGATGTGAAGTGTACAAATTATTAACATTTTTCAAACAAATTAATTTTGTCCAGATGAATTCGGAAGTAAAGCCGTATTTTTACAGTCATATTCCGTACTATTTTAGACAGGAATCAGCGGAGACCTAAATTATCGCTTTGCCGAATATGTGGTTGTCATGTTATGTAACATACCTCTTCCGATGTATTTCTAAATTAGTTCCATTTTTATTTTCTTTGCAACTTTCGTTATCCTGATTATTTCCATATTTCATTTAAATGAATTTCTACAATTAACCTTAGATATGAAAAATATAACTGAAACATTGAAGACACAAACAAAATAAAAATAAAGGATGATAATAATGGAATAAGCCTCAGCTCAGACTCAAAGTATTTGCTCCAAATCGTAATAATAAATAAATTTAAACTTCTGCTCAAACTCGGTTCACTCTCGTGTGTGAGGATTTGCTCCAGGTGGTAATAATAAAAAAAGTATTTGCTTCAACACAGGACAGGAGTTACAAGACGGAAGGAGAAAACAAGAGACCCAAAGAAATGGCGGAAAATCAGGAACAAATATAATGAGGAGAATGGGGACTTATGAACCCCGTTAAATGAACTTACAATGCGGAAGCGGTGCAACCTCACTTGAGGTGTTAAGCCGTATATATATATATATATATATATATATAAAAAAGAAGATGTAGGAATATCGCGTGATATGTTAACAACAACAACAAAGAGAATCATGGGTAATTCACGCAAAGTAAAGGGCTACTGAAATAGAGTGGTAACCGTGGACATGCATGTTTCTGGCTCATTTTGCCTCATCAGCACGGCATAACCAAATAATGATGTGAAATTTGGGAGCAAAGATCTTAATCGAAACATGGGAAAACACAAAATAACGGATTTCAGCAGGGAAACCAAACGCTCATTTGTGTCTTCAATTGGAAGATCCCGAGTTTTCAGGACATCAACCAACATCGACACGGAGGCGCATATAGTCCCCCCGCCATGAACCTTCCGACCCATAGTAAATAACAAAGAAGATGTAGGAATATCGCGTGATATGTTAACAACAACAACAAAGAGAATCATGGGTAATTCACGCAAAGTAAAGGGCTACTGAAATAGAGTGGTAACCGTGGACATGCATGTTTCTGGCTCATTTTGCCTCATCAGCACGGCATAACCAAATAATGATGTGAAATTTGGGAGCAAAGATCTTAATCGAAACATGGGAAAACACAAAATAACGGATTTCAGAATATCACGCGATATTCCTACATCTTCTTTGTTATTTACTATGGGTCGGAAGGTTCATGGCGGGGGGACTATATGCGCCTCCGTGTCGATGTTGGTTGATGTCCTGAAAACTCGGGATCTTCCAATTGAAGACACAAATGAGCGTTTGGTTTCCCTGCTGAAATCCGTTATTTTGTGTTTTCCAATGTTTCGATTAAGATCTTTGCTCCCAAATTTCACATCATTATTTGGTTATGCCGTGCTGATGAGGCAAAATGAGCCAGAAACATGCATGTCCACGGTTACCACTCTATTTCAGTAGCCCTTTACTTTGCGTGAATTACCCATGATTCTCTTTGTTGTTGTTGTTAACATATCACGCGATATTCCTACATCTTCTTTGTTATTTACTATGGGTCGGAAGGTTCATGGCGGGGGGACTATATGCGCCTCCGTGTCGATGTTGGTTGATGTCCTGAAAACTCGGGATCTTCCAATTGAAGACACAAATGAGCGTTTGGTTTCCCTGCTGAAATCCGTTATTTTGTGTTTTCCCATGTTTCGATTAAGATCTTTGCTCCCAAATTTCACATCATTATTTGGTTATGCCGTGCTGATGAGGCAAAATGAGCCAGAAACATGCATGTCCACGGTTACCACTCTATTTCAGTAGCCCTTTACTTTGCGTGAATTACCCATGATTCTCTTTGTTGTTATATATATATATATATATATATATATATATATATATATATATATATATATATATATGTATATATATTCACGAAGTGGAGTGGCATCCGTCCATGTTGAAATCGCGGTAGTAACAGCGTCCGCGGTACTATGACATCTGATTTACGGACGCCGCAGTGCATCGAGCTCCAAAATATCGCAAATGGTTCTGTGAATGCTTGTGAATCTATTGCTGATGTAATCAGCAGGACGTCACTTTGGTCGTTTTTTGTATAAAACTAAACACCAAGGTTCACAGGGGCTCCATACGCGGCGTTATAGTAGCACACTTATATATTTATTATACATCTTCCGCACAAGTTGGCATCCCTCAGTATACCTATCGATGAACGGTATAGTTTGGCGTCTGGCATCGAGAGATCGTTGGAAAAAAAGGAGTCCACCCTGGGTGAATTCATAGACATAGAAGGTGCATTCGATAGAATCGTCAAAGATAAGTCAAGGATGTGATAAATGTTTAACATAGTTTTTCGTAGAATCTAAATTTAAAAACACTTTTTCGAGTTCCTTTCGTAATGACGAAGTTTGTTAAGTTTCAGCTTGAACCTTGATAGATATTTAAATGCTAGAAATATTCATCCGATGTACCCATACAAATCACCCAAATTTCAAATCGACCGCTCATTTAATAACAAAATAGCGTGCTGGCAAGTAATTTCGTGGGCAAACTAAATATAGAGAGAAAATATGTTTATTTGGAATATATTCTGCTTATTTTTTGTATGAGTTCCATTAAATATTTTTTGTACTATCTTAAACGCACAATAGAGAACAGCTTTAATCATGAGACTGATCTGAAAACTTCTACACAGCCATGAAGGGTTCCTCACTACTCAACGAACAATTTTCAAGATGGTGATTCTTCCGGTTGTACTGAAAGTGGACATCAACTTCGTTAATTCAATAGGAAAAATAAATCATTCATTACCTCTTTAGATTCCTTAAATAGTCTAGCAATTCTTTTGAATTTAAGACTTTTGAAAATTTTC
This sequence comes from Galeruca laticollis, assembly GCA_963921935.1. Classification (NCBI taxonomy): domain Eukaryota; kingdom Metazoa; phylum Arthropoda; class Insecta; order Coleoptera; family Chrysomelidae; genus Galeruca; species Galeruca laticollis. The sequence continues at coordinate 125,082,463 of OY998180.1, forward strand.
ATACACTCCTTTTTGAAATTCAGTTTGAAAGTTTTTCTTCAAAATTCAGAGCCTAACACTTCATGGGATTCGAATTATTCAAGAGAACGAAAAAAATCTTTCATCAGCCTCACACGGCTCCATGGTGCATCTTAGTATGAAGGAAAATTGATATCAATCGTACTAATTTGAATCCTATTTCACTCTGTAGGATTATTTGTATGTTGTTCTGGGACTCCCTGTATACCGACATCACACCAGTAGAAACATTTGTACGTGTTTAAGTTTGCATTTATCGGACATCCTGTATATTGGAATATAGCATTCATTTTTGCACTGCACTGTTTGGAATCGGTGGTGCAGTAATGAACTGACTAGAGTTTTTTTCCAACACCAAACCGCTATTGTATTGGGAAAAAAACTCTAGTGTATAAATAGATTTCAATGCTCTCTACATCTTTTTATCAAGGCATTTTATCCTTAGATCAAATAAGGATGCAGCTATCGTCCATCTAGTAATCATTGATACACCCTGTATGTGCAAGAGAGAGTTTCACCGTCTCCGAAATTTGTATAAATTTTTGTGAAATTCAATATTCTAGGTCAACTACTAACAAGTCACTACAGAGAGAGAGAGAGAGAGAGAGAGAGAGAGAGAGAGAGAGAGAGAGAGAGAGAGAGAGAGAGAGAGAGAGGAAAACGGATGTAAAACATCACCTTCAATGTTAAAAGATTTAGATAAACAGAAGTGATGTCGGCAACACTGCCAGGATGCCACTTTGCAAGAAAAATACATATACAGACGCCAAACGATACCGTTCTTCGATATGTATAGACTGAAGGATGTCAATCTGTATAATGAATGATGTATAATGAATACATAAGTGTGCTACTATAACGCCGCGTACGGACACCCTGTGAACATTGGTGTTTAGGTTTCTACAAAAAACGACGTCCTGTTGATTTCATCAGCAATAGATTCTCAAGCGTTCGCTGAACCGTTGGCGATATTTTGGAGCTCGATGCACTGTGACGTCCGTAAATCAGATGTCATAGTACCGCGGACGCTGTAGCTACCGCGAAGAAACCACCGACCTTTAATATTCCCAATTTGTTGTTATATCTTGCAGGTTAAGATATTTCTTTAGCTGTAGCCAAAACACGCACGCGCCACGCCGAGAGTCTGCTCAAGATAATTGAGTTTAAGCTCGAAAGTAGAGCAAATGATCAGCTTGTGTTTATTTATCTGACCTCATACTCCGAGCATTTGCTCCGTGCTCAGCCTCAGATTTTATCAATACCACCAATTGTCTACTGCATATGAAAACTCGCAACGTTAATGACGAAGAGAGTAATAGATATAAAAATACTCAGTATGAACGGAGAAGACATAATAACACGAAAAATGTGTGGATGTCCAATATAGATACATATGTTGGAAGAAGGCATCGTGTACTCATCCCAATAACTCTGTTTAAGCTAGCCCATGAAGTATCATTTGTGAGATATTATAAATTATATTATATAAATATTATAAATAATTACAATCACAATTATTTCCATGTTCCCGAAAAACAACACATGAAACTTCAGAACGAAATTAAGCTATTGTACATGAAACACCTATCGTTTTACAATATGAGGGTGTTATTGAAAAGAAAATATTTACAGTGTCTTCAATTTTTTAACATACCTTTTCTCCGGCCTCAGCTGGTAAATAGAATACAAGTACACAAAGAAAGGAAATTAGCACGGTAGGGAGTATCAAATTTACAGTATAAAATAACGTTTTTCGACGAATAATAATATAAAAAGTGATGTCAGTTTCAGTAGGATGATTTCCTTCGTATATATTGAGGTAGGCTGGCACTTCTATAATGTCCCATGTTCCAGACTTCCAATAATCTGACAAGTCTACAAAATTTTTGTTATTGTACAGGGCTAATGAAACCTGGTCTCCGTTAAATGTCCAGGATCCGAATTTCATAATACATGTCTGTTGATCGAAGGGAAAATATGTTACATCTATGGTACAGGAGCTCTGGAAAAGGAGAAAAACAATATTAGGCATCGATCCGGAACGTCAAGAAATATTTCTATAAAAAAAAAACAAATTATTCTTTAAAATCGACCAAAAAAATGTGTTCTGGACATATTTTTTCTAGTTTATATGTTATTTGAGTTTGTGTTTTTTCTTTCTATAGCATTTTATTTTTTTCTCTAGAGCTTCAACATCTACTCTAATAATTTGTTTCTTCTATTTGTTTTTTGTTTTCCTGATTCAGTTTGTAATTTTCTTTTCCGATATCTTTTATTTCCTCTTTCATTTCATACTTTTGCTGTTGAATGTTCCACTGACCAGTTTCCAGTCTCTTATCATTGTGATTGATGAATTTGATTTTTTTCACACTTTTCATGTGCCTCTCGTACTGTTTTCCGCTGAACAAAATAGTTATTTGTAAAACAAATGTCACAATAACTCGTTTCGTAGTACGAGTATTACAAAAAGTCATTTTGATACAAGTTTTACTCACTATTTTTTATAATTCACATTTATTCAATTTTTAAATAAAACAGAATTACATTATCCCTGTTTTTAAACTAGGAGGAATGATTTGAACTTAAGTTGGCAAATCTGTAGGTTCCTGATTGGTCAGATCACAGCCGGTTTTACTCTGAACTTTTGACATATATGATCGAACAATTGTGTAAATTGTAAACAAACTTTCATTTAAGAAAATAGAGGATGATTATTTGTTTAAAAAAGAGCTTCTTCTTATATTCTTGCGTCAAATTTATATTATATCATGAACCAAATCATGTCTATAATATATGTTTAGGTATTTATCTATTAATTTATCCAAAAACTCGAACGTTATATGTACCTATGTATTGATCCTATAAAATAAAAAATAAACCATTGACAAATCATTGATGAATAAACGTTTGCGTACTTTATTTATTAAAATGTTTAATATATAATTTGTTCCAATTTACATTTAAGACCAGTTAATCTATTAATTTGCTAGCTAGAACCACTTTATAATTTGTTTTAAGTTAAGGTTAAAGTCAAATGTCAAATAAAAATACATACAATAACCAACTGTATGACACTAAAAAATACTAAAAAGTGACACTGTAAACAATGTTATAAGAAGTCTCTTTTATACGCAAATTATAAAAATACATCTTTTGTCATCGCCCATCCCGTAATTGCCACTGTCCATTTCCCTTACATTTTTCTAAATTTGTTTGTGTAACTCAGAGAATTGTCGCCGTCGCCTATTCTTTTTATATCACCTTTCTACTTTATAAACGAATAATTTCTTTTGTTAGAGAAATAGTAAGATATTGTTATAAAATCTCCAATGTAATTTTTTATATTGTTTCTTACATACCTGGTATATTGCAGGTGGAACCCATAAAACTTCACCATTAGGATAAATTAATACATTCGATTTATACCTAACTTCGTAGTTACCATCGGCACTAAAAAATATATCTATTTATATTTATTATTTATATATATGAAAAATAAATTTCGGTTTTCAACTGAACCTACGTTTTAGTCAAAATTTCAATAATTTCGACATATTTGCGTGACCGCTATTCGAAGAGAAAAACAATTACTTTCCTGGCTAATACCACGCAGAATATTGAATTACATCCCCTTCGAAGAACGTCACGTCGATCGACCCTTTTGTCGATACAGACATCCACACAGCTACCACGTGTAGTAGAGGTCAAAATAAGTCGATTGTACCCAATTTATTTATATAGCAAAATGTACCATTTGCCCGTGAGGAGAGTTTACATATAAAAACACATTTTTTTATGTTGTTCAGAAATGAGTGAAACAAATTGACTGAAATTTGACCGAAGTGTATTTTAAAGGATTACTCTCCTTTCGATAATCAAAGAAATTGTAGGGGGTTAAAATTATCCTCACAACCTGACATTTTTTTCAGAACATTCTTAGAGGTAGTAACACGGTTCTCAAATTTTGTTAGCTAGACGACTGATTAATTTTCTTTATTTTGATACTCTGTAAACATTTCATATTCTGCATAGTTCCGAGTGGAAAATGTTTTCTTAGAAAATGATAACAGATTTTCCAAGTACAAATTAAATAAAATTGTAATACAAAATTAAGTTGACAGTTGCATTTAAATCTTTACGTCGAATTAACCCTTATATTGATGAAGGTGGCCGCCCCATTGAAGATTTATTATAAAAAAACGTTTTGCCTTTGTTTCCACTGCCAACTAAATTTTGTATTACAATTTTATTAAACTTGTAGTAGGAATATCTGTTAGGATTATATAAGAAACCATTTTTTTTGTTCAGACTATGTGTAATAGAAAATTTTTACAAAAGTAACAAAATTAAGATAATCAGTTTTGGCACCAAAAAAAATTGAGAACCGTATTATTACGCCTAAGAAAATTTTGAAAAAAATAGCAGGGTGTGAGGGAAGTTGTAACCCTTCTACAATTTCTATTGGATTTCTTTGATTACCAAAAGGAGAATAATCCTCTAAAATGCACTTCTGTCAAATTTCATTCAATTTTTTTCACTCATTCCTGAGCAGCATACAAAAATATGTTTTTTTTAAAAAGAGAAAAGTTTGTAACCACAGTATAATGTGGTTATTTTATTTAGAAAAAACAGTTAGTTGAATTTGAGTATCCGAACGGAGTATATCTCGTTCAAGATTTCTCCAAAGAATTGTAAATTAGTATATAGTAATTTGAATATTGTAATTAATTGGTATAAAGTTTTATTCGGTACACCTAATATAAATTCAGTGCGTGTGTGTTTTTGGCAAGCAATTCATCATTCGACGATAATGAAAGATCCTGAATTCTAAATTGCATTTGGAATTGTACGAGTTTGCTGTATTTTCCCATCTATGTGGTGAGTCCATTCCAGATTTAAATAATGCATTATTTAATCTAAATTATCAGGCCTTTAAATCAAAATTAACAATAGATGCATTAATTTTGAAACAACATAAGGTGCAATAAGCCCTATGTATATATATATATATATATATATATATATATATATATAACAAAATTTTATCAAGAAAGTTTTTTTGTAAACAAAAAACAATTTTTCTATCGTGAGGATGCAGTCAATTGAAACAAAACCTTTATGTTCGAAATCAAGTGAATCTTTTTTAATACCTTACCAAGCTTTCGAAAGCGTTTCTTTCCATTTTCAAGGCTATAAAAACCAAAAAAAAACAGTTAGTCAACAAATTGTCATTAATAAAAATTGAAAAATTGCTGACAGTTTTAACATACTTGTACTTTTAGATTTGTATGTTTAAAAGCTTCATTACACAAAATATCAGGGAAAATCATATTCAGAAGAACAAAAATGTTCACTGGTAAAAGTTCTCCAACTGCACCATATTGAATATTAAAACTCTTTTGGATTCGAAAGTTATTTTAAAATAATAACTGTTACTTTTACGTTGTGCAAGGTTAAAAAAACGGAAATGTACATTATCGGAACATGTGATAGATGAGTTTCCCTATGTAGATTTTGATAACATAAACATAAAATTATAATAAAAGAACATTTTTGAAAATGTATCACATTAACAGTGTCGAGGAACCAATGAACAGAAGATCTGACATCGAATCTCTCAATAAGATTTATAGACATTTAATACACTTCAATGATGTCCGCTCTGGCGGCGAAGAGATTGATTCCCCGATTAGTGTTTTCAGTTGATAGGTAACTGACGTGACAGGTCAGTTATTTGTTAACAAAATAGGCACTATTTGATAATTAAATTCTAAAAAACAATATTTCACCCAAGCGAGCACAACTTCGTTTCGATTGCAGGATATTTCCAACCAGTCAAGCACAAAGTGAGAGGTTACGCTTTTTCCATGTGTATTATTTTGCAATTTTTGACCAAATATCAGTTTCATTGTTGTTATATCATTACATACTATTATCATTTTGTAATCACTATTAAAGTATAATCATTGTTCTTACCATGGAAATTAACACCAGACAAAGGTGGAAGTCAGCAGTAATCGTTGATGGGTTTTCATTGCTCTTTGTTATCACAATAGTTTTGCTGGAATGAGTTGACAGTTTGGGGATACCGAATGTGAGACATTTTGACTGTTCTTTGACATCCCAAAATAATGTTTTTACAATTTACATATGACAGGTGGCAACTGTCAACAATAGTTTTAGTTAATGGTAATAGAGTAGTTTTCTCGATCTTTTCGTAGGCGTGGAGGTGGCATAATCTACTTCTAGTTCTTGTTTTACAATTTTTAAGTACCAAGAAACATAACATTTAGTTTTAAATTTTTAATTAACAATTTTAACTTTTCACATGACCCCCCCCTCGTAAACAAGATTTCAGTTGATTGACGATGGATAGGCAACCATTTTCAAAAAATGGAATGTCAGTTTTTATTTTAAAATACCTTTCGAATCCAAAAAAGTTTTTATATTCAATTTGGTGCAGTTGGGGAACGTTTTGCTAGTGAACATTTTCATTCTTCTGAATATGATTTTCCTGAAGTTTTATGTAATGTGGCTTTTGAACATCAAAATCTAAAAGTACAAGTAAGTTTAAACTTCCATAGCAATTTTTTCAATTTTGGTAATTTGTTTTTCTTTGGATTTTACAGCCTTGAAAATAGAAGGAAATGCTTCCGAAACTTGGTAACGTATTAAAAAGATTTACTTTACTTCGAACCTAAAGGTTTTGTTTCAATTGGCTGCATCCCCACGATAGAAACATTGTTTTTTGTTTACCAAAAAAATTTTTTGAAAATATTTTGTTTTTTAACAAGTCAACCGTGACTAACCACCAGCTTTGGTTTTTGCTTTTTTTCCGAATTGAACTAGAGAAATTATTTCATAATTGTAATAGTTTGTCAATTTTTATTAAAAATCAAAAATGTCCAAAATTGCACGAAAACTATTATGACTAGTTATTTTGTGAACATTACAAAAAATAACCCGCATTATTTGAAATGTCCCAGATACGCACTATAGAAGTGTAAATATTTGATTTTAATAAAAGCCATGTTGTGTTTCTAGGAATTGTTATTGAGTGAGTAGAAAGTTACTTACTTATTAAATAAAACAATGTCTGGTTTCCAGACTTTGTCAGGCGGTAACCTAAGAACAGCAATTCCTCCATAGTCCGCTTCATCCCATTGTAACTGATAATCGTTCCAAACCTATAAAGATCTCATAAGTTTGAAGGCACTAAACATTACAAATATTTAATTTACCAATCGCAACCAGACATTTGATTTCATAATTTGATTTTTCTCGTTCTGTAAAAAAAAGGTATGTCAGACATTTTTCCGCAATTTGATGAATTATATTATATTTCCAGAACCTATTTTTTCAATATTCCTCATATTTCGTGAATTAGTGGTCATCATTACATCAAAATATGTACAAGATAATTTTTGTACTTTACAATAATTTTTCCAAATTTATAATATTCCAGTAGAATTAATTATGCACATTTATTCATTGCTGTTTATCTAAATTATTAATCTTTCATCTAAAACACTAGTTATTGGGGCTATTCGGAAACTATGATCGGGTTAACCCGTTCATGATCTGAACGTTCGGAAAGTAATCCGGATCCCATTCACTCACGTTCGGAAACTGAACGAACTGAGCGGATCATAATCATATGTTTGGATCCTTTCTACCCTAGTACATCGGTCTATTTTCACACGTTGTTTACGACAATTTAGATAACTTGCCATAAGTCCCAATGCTACACCTCGTATACCTGCATCCCGCAAGGCATCCAACAACTGCGCATGACTGATAGTGTCAAACGCCTTTGCAAGATCCAGAAACACACAAGCTGTTGGTTTACTCTCTCATCCAATAATTTGTAAATACCTCCGACTAGCTTCGAAACTGCATCATTAGTAGACAAATTTTCTCTAAAACCAAATTGTAAGGGCGAAATTATACTATTTTTAATAAAGAAGTTGCTTAATCTACTTTTTAATATCTTTTCAAACAATTTAGCAATTGATGTAATCAAAGAAATTGAGCGGTAGTTGGACGTTTTACATTTATCCCCTTTTTTGAACACTGGAGTTACTATCGATATTTTGAACTCTGCAGGACATGTACCAGTTCTATATATTTGATTTATTAAATGTTCTAGTTGTTTAGATATTTCTACTGATACTGCTTGCAAAGTCTCTGCAGTGATATTCTCTATGCCTGGGGATTTATTTATTTTCAATGAATTTATTATGTTTAGTATTTCTTTTTCTGTTACGGGCTCTAGAAACAAACTATTTCCTATGGAGGTCCTTTTCGGGAGGGGTCCAGATGGTTTCTCTATTTTACCAGTATATGTTTCACCAACATTGACAAAATATTCATTGAAAACCTTTGCGACTGATTTTTCATCAGATATTAATTCATTATCTTTTGTAAGTATTTGTTTTACAGTCTCAGACTTTTTTGTTTTTGTTGAGTTTACAATCTTCCAAAAGTTTTTAGAATAATTTTTATTTTTATATATTTCACTCTTGTAAAAATTGACCTAATTTATTTTTATGAGTCTATTAACATAATTCCGGTAGTAATGATATTGATTCTTTTTATCAATATTATCGGGATGTTCTTTATGTTCTCTGTGTAATTCATTTCTTCTGTTGATTGAAGTGATAAGCCCCTTTGTTATCAATTTTTTACGTTTTATATCTCTTCGTTTTATTTTAATTTCTCTGGTATTTTGTTTTATTAAGTTTTGTAAAGTGTTCATTAATAATTTTGCTAATTTATTAACATCATTCATTTTAAAATAATTTTCCCAATCGTAATTATGCAAGTATCTCTTTAGATTGCTATAGTTGATAAATTTTTGTATGTATTCGCGGTCGACTCCATTTCTCAGCGTTAGCGGGGTAATTAAGATTATTGCTTTACGATCTGTAATTGAGCTATCGAAGACGCCAGAGATTTATTTACTCAGAATTTCATCATTTTTTACATTGACAAAAATATGATCTATGCAAGTCGCGGAGCCCCGATAAAGACGCGTATTCAAATTTATCATTGATATGAAGTTGTACTCGCTCAGTGTGTTTAAGTATTCCGAAATTATTTCATTATCATCATTCAGATTAAGATTTAAGTCTCCAGCAAAGATATGACAAGGTATTGGCATATTTTTACAATTTTCCAGGTATTCTTTCAAGTTTGTTACAAATGCTTTAGCGTCTATTGATGGAGGTCTATAAACCGCTGTTATAAGAATAGAATTTTACTTTTCCGTCAACCTATTTATATGCAAGAAAAGTATTGGTTTACCCCAAAAAAAGTTGGAATTTTGAAAATTTTTTTTGAGTTATTTTTACGTTTTCCATCAACGACAACACGAAAAAACGGTTTTTAGAAAAAAAATCCTGTGTGTATGTCGTCGTCGTTGTCGTCGGCCACTTTTGCTTACATGTCTTGTTAGCACGATACTGCCTACGGAGTGCAATAAGTCAGCAATTTTATGATTGAATATTGTCAAGGACATGTCACAGATGAACCCTATTGATTTTCAGCTCACCAGAGCCAGTACAACGGGTGCTATGGTACTTGAAGTACGACATTTTGTAATTTTTTGAGAAATTTCAGTTTGTTAGCACGATACAGCCTCCGTAGTTCAACAAGTCACCAATTTTATGATTGAATATTATTCCGGACATCTTGCTGATGATACCTATTGATTTTCAGCTCACCAGATCCACTACAACAGGTGCTACAGTACTTTAAGTACGATATTTTTGGAGAAGCTTCAATTTGTTAGCACAATACAGCCTCCGGAGTATATACAAGTGACCAATTTTATAATTGGATATTATTCAGAGCATCTCCAAGATGAACCCTATTGATATTCAGCTCATTAAAGCTAGTACAACGGCTGCTATGGTACTTGAAGTACCAAATTTTTGTCATTTTTGGAGAATCTTCAGTTTGTTAGCACGATACAGCCTCCAGAGAGTATACGATTGATCAATTTTGTGATTGAATATTGTTCAAGGTGTCTCACAGATGTACCCTACTGATTTTCAGTTGACTAGAGCGAGTACAGCGGGTCCTATAAATCCATATATACTAAATTTTTGGTTATTTTTGAAGAAATTCGGTTTGTTAGCACGATACATCCCCCGAAGTGTATACAAGTAACAATTTTATCATAGAATATTGTTCGGGGCCACAAATGCGGAAAAGTTAGTTTTAATCTTTAAAACCGTTTATTTCTTTTCGTGTGTTATTTTTGTTTGTATTATTTTACATTCCCATATATATATATATATATATATATATATATATATATATATATATATATATATATATATATATATATATATATATATATGATTGTGTTAGAAGATGTAATAGTTTTTTTGAAATAAATGACAGTACCGTCATTCCTATTTATCTCGCCATGATTGTAAAGCATGTTGTAATTGTCTATTTGATAGAAATTCTATTCTGAACGTTTATGTCAGAATGATGCAATCGAAGTCATTTCTCAATTGGTTCATTAGTATTTCCAATTGATCGAAGTTTTTTTGTATGCTTCTAATATTCTGGTGTAATAAACTAAAGTGCTTTGTCCCACCCTGAATTATAATTTCGTTCAACCTCTCAATATTCCTTATTTCACAAGTTTCCACTGGTTTATGTTGACAATCTCTTATATATTGATCCATTTTCTGAATTTAAAATTAAGTTTGACATGTATAAATGTAAAATGGAATGTAACAAAACCAATCCAAAATATAAATACACACATACACATATATGCACACAAACACGCACATACATATATGGATCATTTACGAAATGACTTATAATCTAACATATATGATTTCTTATTAAGGGTTCAGCTTCTTCCAGATCGCAATCTGACTTTGGATTTGGAAACTGATACAGGAACTATCGTTGGTTTCTTATCTTTGAAAGTGCTTCCTTCTGTCTGCTTCTGTATGCTCTGTTTATCGCTAGTTTTTCGTGCGGAAGATTCGGATACTGGATTAATTACTTGATGTTCTACTGAACTTTCCCCTTCTGCTTCAGGTGATTCCAGGTCTTGGTAGATGTTTCTTATATTGGGTGTAGCTGAGGCACTGTTTGATTGCACTTTATCTACCTCAACAGATATTTGTTTCAATTGTTCTACTGTATATGATTTATTGTCAATGTAAAGTTTATTTCCTTTGATATACGATCGGACTTCTGGATATTCTCAAGCTCTCCTCAAATGAGTGCTCAGTACTTTATTTTCTTTCTATTGTTTTTGTGTAAGGTCGTGTGTAATTCTGATGTTTGTTCCCTTCAATTTCTGGCAGTTTTTTAAAATCTCAATTTTTTTCAATTGTTTATTTAATTCCAGTTTGATGGGGTTACCTCGACAGTTTTTGAAAAAGTGGAAATCATTTATATCTGATTCGGTTATACATAAGCCTAATAAATTATTTAGCAGATTACAGATATACTCAAGAGTAGCTACTTCTTCTCCAGCTTCATCTAAGCCATACACTATAATATTATTCCTTTTCAAAGTTTTTTCTAGTACATCTACCTTATTTTTCAGCTTCTCATTTTCTGTTTCTAGTTGAATTATTCTTTCACTCAATACACCTAACTTTGTCAGGATCCTATTCTCATTATCTTCTATTGCTGCTTTCAACTCCTTTTTACTACTAATTACATCTTCTTGAATTTGTTTCAACGTTTTTAAGATTGTTTCATTCATTTTATTCGAGAACAATAGAACTAAAGTGTATGGTCTGCTTTATTCTGTATTTATTTCAGTGTACCCTATGGTAAAAACTGGTGTAAAAAACTACGGAAGCGATGTCCCAAGAAACAAGGCTGATTGTTAATTTATTAACGCCAATTTATTATAGTTTCAAACTTTAACTACGGATTATGGCTCAAGTTTCGTTTAGCCGAAATCAGTTACATTGAATATCGGTTTATATGATGATTCTATACAAAAAAGCTAGCACTACATAATTTGATTTTTGCCGCGGAAATTCTTCGTTTATGAGAAAACTCGAATTTTTATTTTTTCTACTATTAACTAAAATTCGAAACTTTACGGTCTTTTTAATAGTTTTTTTGTTATAGAATGACGTAAAAACATTCAATATAACGATGTGAAGTAATTTTTATTCGAAAATGTATTTTTATCCCAATAATTTTTATTGATTTTTCCGGGTTTAGAAGTGCCGAAATGTGATAGGAAGATAAAAGCTACATATTTTTGTTTGATTATTAATTTGCTATAACATTTCTATATAACTTTTTCCGCGGAAATTTATCATAAGGGCGGTGTAATAGAAAATCTTCAATATTTCGAAGTTTTCTATAGTATTCTCAACTTTTTTACATACTTTCGGGATCGTGGAGTGAAGTGGGGTGCTGGATGGGGAATATTATATATGTGCGGTTTTTTTGCATTTATTGGAGATTTTGACCTTCTTACTGCACCCTATTATTCACAGAGAAAGAGATTTCGTTTAGGCAACAAACCATGTAAAAGACCGAATTCATAAGCTTCTTGTCGCGAACGAGGAAGAGCCATTTCTACAACTTGAGTCAACATTTCTGTAAATAATATGAACGTAAATATGAACGAAATGATGTAACTCAACTGATAGAATAGCGCATTTTCCGCGGCAAAATTTTTTCAGTAATATACTCTTTGAGGTATCTAAATGACAAAAACATTTTTTTTTCTTTTTTAACAGATTTCGGCTAACGAAACTTGCCCCCGGATTATTACTAGGTATTATTTTTTATTTGCCTCAAATTGAAAGAATCGAGATCTCATATCAATTATAAAGATTTCGAGTCTTTATACATGAACGCAACGGTACTGCGAGTACAACCAGGGGAGTGCGTCGCTTGGAGGCACAGAAGTAAATATTCTGATGAGGCCGTATGGCGTAAGCGGCATGCGCGTACGTTGGAAAGGTTTTTTAATTATAATATTAAATTTAAAAAATGGTTGGTTATCGCCGGGATTCGAACTCAGGCCCCTTCATGTCCACAGGCTGGTACACATACCATTGCCCTATCAAGTCACATACATATTTTGTACAGGATCTAGGTATAAAAGCGACTTTGTTATTATTATTATTCCAATTTGTATGGAATAAACTGCACTATAGTAAGTACGTAACATATTATACAAAGTATTGGGATCCGAGATTAAGATCGCAGCGCTGCCTAACTGTCAAGTCGAAATTAGTCTAGATGTGTAAAATTGTTTGTTTATGTGGTGTTAATAGTGTGATTTAGTGTTTTACGCCCTTTTTAGCATTATATTTACTTTTATGAATTATTGAGTGACTTTTCGTTTCTTAGACAATATTCTTATTAAATTCAAGACTTTTTTCATTTTAGTGGCGTTAAACGTACAGGTAAAATGTTATTTTTTTTTAAATTTATACTAAAGATTTTAATTTAGAAATTTAGTTTATTTTATGTTGTTGCAAGTTGTTCTAAGATGAGCTACATAAATTGATTAATGATTTCAACATACTTCTTGGAATATAATCTCTAAAATGGAGTGAACACACAAACATATATTTCGATATAGGTTGTCAAATTCTTAATTTATTTTGGTAAGCTTTTCTTGTATCTACCACTTCGAATTCTCCATTTTTATTTTTTATTTGCACTATAAACTGTACTAATTAATATAAGAGTACCTATGCTCTCTTACATACATTTATGCACGTGGATAACGATTATTCGAGATCCTTCGTCCTTATACTGGGTCTGGAGGTGCTATTTAACTACATATAATTATTCACCGTATATTTTCAATTTTTTAATTGTATCATCGAACTATATTGTGTAATATTTTAAATACTGCTTGTACTTACGACATTGATGAGTTGCACGAAGGCTAGACCAAATCTGACGTCCACTTTCTCAGTTATGTTCTGTACAGGTCGAATAAGCTTGTTATAACCTCTAAAAAGATCACGAACCAACCGCTCTTCATCTTCAGAACAATTTCCTAAATCAAAGTAATTGATCAATATACATATTAAGCGACCTCACTATAGAAACGCTCGAAGGAAATAATTACATAAATTTTAACATTAAGAAACAATACAAACTGGATAAAAATCTTTCTTTTGGCCGCGCCGCGCCGTTTTAAAACATTGCTTATATTATATTGACTCTAGACATTTTACAGATATCAACGGCCTCTAGAGGTACTGTGTAGTCTTGTAACTTATCAGTTGGTTACAAATTTTTCTCAAAAATTCAAAATTCAATACGCGAGATTAGTGTGACGTCACAATTTGAGATATGTTTCCAAACAAAATTTGTTGCCATAGGAATTTACATTTGAGTGTAGATTTTTGATTACTTAAGCGTTTCATACGTGTTTTTGAAAGGAATAAATTATTGAAAAGTAAGTAATCGTGTCTACTCAATATAAAAAATAATAGTTTTGATAATGTAAGTTATCCCGCAATCCGTATTTTTGATTTTAAAAGCTATATTTGAGGTTATGTTTACTGGATTATTTTATTAATGTGAAAATATAAGATAAATAATAGTGATTGTATGTTCTAGTGTCATCAAAACATGTTTCAACATTCTCTTGAAACCTTTTTTAATGATAGTATTAGCTAGTTAGTGAAAAATGCTTAATTGATGTGAAGTGTCCTTTCAAGTATCCGATGACGTAAAATTAAAACCACTCTCAAGAGACAGGAATTAGATAATTCATTTTGATGAAAATATATTAGTGATAATTGAAATATAACTATTATCACCAGATACAAGGTGCATTACATATTGCATGAGAGTATATGTGCTATTTAATATTGTATACATGTTTTAATAACGTTCTACCTTTACAAATTTGTACCATTTATATTAACATAATAAAATGTTTTCATAATTATAAGTTTTGATTTGTTTTGTGCTAAGAAAATTAAATTGAGGAAACGTTGCAAATTTACATGACTGAAAATATGCCATTTAGTCTGAAAACTCATAACATCATCTCACAACTTTGCCTCAATCAAATCATATTTGTACTAGGTTCAGAGTTTCTGTTGGTTGCTTTCAAATTTTATTTGATCTGTAGGCTCTTTTTTCAACTACATGTGTAAACATATTCAATTTTATCTAAAAACAAATAATATAAACAAAAACGTTTGCAAATTTCTTTATTACACAGAGAAATAGTTACTTGTAATACAATGGTTTACAGTTAATAGAAAGAGGAAAGTAAGGTACAATATGGAATTTCAATTTAAAATAGCAAACGTTTAAAAAATCATACAAAGCAACTTATAAAAAATGTAAATCGAAAGATGTGTAATGACAAATAATACTGTATATGTTATAGGGAGATCGATATATATATATAGTACAAAATCAAAAATACAATGAACACGTACAAGTTGCTTCTACCTTGTTTGCAAAGATTGATCATGTACAAAAAAATAGTTGGCTGATTTTCTTTTCTCCGTTCATAAAATGACAGCTCCACAAAAAGCTCCGGGATCTGGTTCTATTGTTCTACAAATATTGTATAAACACACAAAATAAAATGTTATATTTATCATTACGTAGGTACCTTGTCAGCATCATCCATTTGCTTCTTCCTTTTGGATCCTTTGGAAATCTATAAAACTTACAGTTCTCTCTGACATTATAATGCTTACAGCCTGGTGGCCAGGACAGTACCATTATTCTTTATGTGAAGAAATCTAAAATTAGATAATACAGATAGAAAAAGAATTAAAACAATTGTATTTCATAAGTTTATAATAGCATGTTTAGGTTAGATAACTCTTTTATTAAAATTATATTGTTATACAAACCTATTTTGGCTGGAATCGAATATATCTCTTTGTAAAAGTCTTAGTGTATATCTAAATGCCTAAATCAGCAGTTATATTCAAAATATAAGGGAATAATCTCTGTCCTTATGTTTGTTTGGATACAAAATTGACATAACCTAAGATTGTGACGTCACCACTAATAGTGTGTATAATGTAAAATTATAAACTAGGTCTTAACTACCATATTTGGCTAGCTAACGAAATCTTAGATATCATTTAACTCATTCAAAGTAGTATAAGTGAGCAATGTATATAGCAGTTTCACAACTTACTTTACTGCATACTTTAAACGCAATCGCTATAAATTCCCATAACAATTAATTATTTTTGATAAATTCTGGTTAGACGCACAAATCTGAGCAAATCAAGATTCCCTAGTTGATTTAAATTTCAGAATTAGCTTTCAATATTTTTATATATTATTCAAATGGATTGAACATATTTTTGTACCTACTTTATAACAACATTTTTTAGAAATACAAAAGCTTTTAAAAATTTACGAAATGTCTCTTCCAGACAAAGGAAGGTGCTCAATACAGTAACACAATTTTAATTTAATCACTGTTTACCAGAATCGTTAGATAATGAGATTGACAAAAAATAACAATCCAAAACTGAAGGAGTTAATCATTGAATAGTAGGGCCTGTGTTCATGTAAATAATTGGATTTTGGAAAAGCTAAGATAAATTACTGAATACGAAGTAAAAGGGAAATACTGTGAGATGAAAAGTGAAATTTTACAATATTTTATAGTGGAGTTTTAAGACAGGAAAATATAAACTTAGGCAAAAGAAAATGGCATATTGTGAGCGTTGTCAATGTGTTTAATGCAATGTGTATGTATCATATTATGTGATTAAAAAAACATTGTCTTTGGTCTTTGTCTCGTAGAAAATGTTATTCAGCTATAGAAAATAACTTTATACAGAAGATATATTGTTATCAGTAAGAAACTACCACTAACTGAAGATACGGGCCTTAATTTGTGTTTTGGGATTTTGTCAACAATGATTGCAATTAAGAAGATTTCGAATAAATTTATTGTCATCGAGTGGTGACTCCAAAGTTAGCATAAATAGCTAATTTTACAAGATATCAAATTTTCCTCTTTCTTATCAAATGGGATTTTTAAGTATTTATATCAATTATACTCATATTATAAGTACAACAATTAAATACTGGTCACCTGTTCGCAAGCGAGAAGACATTAATAAAAATTAATTTTGTTCAAAAGTAGTTATTGCTAAAATAACCCAGATTTTTCTAAAATGTGGGTGTAAAAATATAGTGATGCAGACAAGACATATGACTCCTGATATCTACTTTATATAGCATAAAAACAAGATAAATATGCTTTGTAATCAAACAAGTGTGTTTAAATATATTCAGATAAGTATGCTTTTATGTATTATTCTCAAATACAACTCATTGATGAAACAGTAAAATATAGCCACAAGGAACACAAGCCATAAAATCTATAACTGTGAATGTGATGATACAACTCCATAAAATTTTTAGTAATTGTTTTTAAGTACTTTTTATTGTACCGTAAGTAATACACTATTCTCATGAGTCTTGCCGTTTTTATGGTGCTTTTTAAGTAAGTATATTTTATTGAGTCTGAAACTCACGACTCTGTATGTATACTTTGTTTAAAAGAAAGTATTAAAGGGGAGGGGCTATGTTTACATATTATCTTCAGCATGACAGTTAGTGTGCCTCCTCTTAATGTACTTACCTACAATTACAAGACAAGAAATTATTAACAAAAAACTTAGACGGGCCACCACAGTCTTCCATATAATGAGATACATGATTTTCATAGGATCATCGACATCGGCCTCTATATCTCAAATCCGTTATTGGAGCGCGATAACTAAAATCATAGTAGTCACCAGCACACCACAGTTCGAACTGTGAGTTAACCTGCAGATTTTCCGCACTTATTTCCCACAGATTTAGTTTCGACATGTTGATGGAGCCGTAAAAACATTTCTTGGAACTCACGGATAAAGTTTCACACCCTTCTTGTCATTATGAAAGAAGAACGTGATTCGGGACATTAAAGTCGAAGTTATACTGCCTTCGCGTTAGAGGGCCGAACCAGCTAATCGATACGTTGTTTTACGTTAAAAGAAAATCCAATAAAAAAATTTCAATCTTCTCTGACCTCTTTTAATTCACATTGATATCATTATATTTACTGTATACCATCCATGCATAAAAATAAGAAATCAGAGGAAACGTAATCAAAAGTGGTAGTACCTCAAAATGTAATGGTAATAATAAAATACCAAATATTTTTGTAATGAAACGGCTTAAAAAGTATCTTGTTATTGATATGAATTAGGTAGATTATAAATTTCATTTAAAAACATTTTACTATGGAAATTTTTTTATAGATTTATAAAATAAAATAAAGGATAAATAGTTTTTAATATAAATAATTCGTTGCTTTGAATAATCGAGTATTTTTAATAGTCAATATTACATTAAACTTTTTTAATTCAGAATGATGTCCGAGCGCGGTCTGTATTTTATTAATAGTTACGAGTTTTTAAACTAGATGGAACGACCAGTCCTAATAACGATTTAGGACAATATCGATCGACTTATTTCGCTTAGAGATCCTGCGCCTGCGCGGCCTATTGAAATTAGACGGATACATGATACATTCGGAATGTTTCCACACTGGAAAAATTTCAACGTATTGTTACACCGAAAGAAAAATCTCTAAATAATTATGTTCATAATTGAAAAAGCTTATTTATTAAAACCATTACTCATGATTTGTTTTATTAATAAATAATAGAGGATTTGTTTCTGCTATAATTGTTCATTGTGAACAAATTTTTTTAATAATAAACAATCATCTAATACGCCGACTGCGCGATGAAAGTTTAATTAATAATTATAATTTGGTTTGATAATTATTATATGGTACAGTGTCTGTTAATAATCTTTGTGTCTCATTATAACATTCAATAAATTCATTTGTTTATTATAAATCTACGTTACACAAATGAACAAAATATGTATTCATAGTTAATCATATATGAAATTTCTTCGAGGATTACAAGGCACAGGATTCTTTTTCCTGAAATTTTGGAATCGGATCAAAGCAAATGAATATACCGGATTTAATCGATACAGTATAAGTGGAGAAGAGTAGTTACATGATAATTTATAATGTTAGTGGTTCTTGAAAAAGCGTGGTAACGATAATACCACATTGTTTATATGACAGCAAGAATCGATTTCCACAAAAAACTATACTTCAACTATACGCTAAGCATGATGAATAAACATTGTATACTTTTTAAAAGCTTTAGTGACATAACATATTGTTGTTTTTTAATGCACTAAGCTCCCAAACTAATAAATTGAATTGCGTGCTTATAAATAATTATTTTCGAAAACTGTCATCAAATGTTGACATTTTCGTTGAAATGTCAGTTAGCGAGATGGCTATTTTTTGTCACTCACCTGAGAAAAACTTTTATGTTCTAGAACGTAAGAGTTGGAGAGTTTGTCATATGTTACCTAGGATCTTATTTGTGAATGTATTCATTAAATACGAGTACATTTCAATACATAATAATAATAATTAACTATTATTGAAACTATTATAAACAGGAACATTATAATAATTTATCTTGTACTACATTTAAATTGAAAATGCCGATTTTGCAGTGAGTAAAATGTATGCCAGATCCAGTGCCGTGACTTATTGTAGCTTCTATTTCTGAGTGTTCAATGAGGCTGCTGTTGCAATTGTTTAAGTTTACTCCGCTCGTTGTATTATTGGCTAATTCCATAGGTTCTGCAGAAGATGGTAGCATTTTATTTGCTATTAAAACTTTATTTTGTATTGAATCTTCTACATATGTCTCGGCTACCGTACTAAAGAGCCATCTGCCCTGTCGCTTGATGGTCGTAATATCGGCTCCTGAGTCGGCCAACAGGGTTGCGGAAGATCGCCCGAAGCAGTGTCCTCTATAAGTTTCTGGATGAAGGAATTTGAGATGAGTGGCTATTTCTTTCAGCACATTCCTTATTTTTTTGACGCCGACCACTTGGTTTACAAGTTTTTCTCTAACGTATTTCACAAAAAATCTTCGACTAGTAGTAACTGCCGGCCGTAACGCATAGTATTTGCGGTATACATTAATGTAGTTTGGACTCGAAATCACGAAAGTACTCTAAGTATGAGTTTCGGAATCCGAAATTCTTATAATGATTATTTAATCCTTGTACTCTATATCATTGATCGTTATTTTTAACAACTTTTCTCTTCTACATGTTCCACACGCCTGTTATTAAAATGACCTGAAAAAAAACTAAGAATTATTTCAATTAATATATTTAAATTAATTTATATTATGTTTACTAACAGAAATCTATTATCCGGTGCTTCTTGTATAAATATTTCAATTTCTTCTTTTGTTAAAATTTTCGACTTCTTTGCACGGTATCCAACTGATTTGTTTTTCAAATATGGTATCAGTTTCGGAAATATTGTGATATTTACATTTTCTTTGATATTCAACGTACTTTTCAGCATAGGATATACTGACTATAAACTTGAAGATTTTACTTTTTTAATTTTATGTTCGAAGTATGCCAATAATGCAGATTCGGACAATTTATGAACTCTCTTGGAACTGCACCATTCTTTGACTTGGGTATAGGCAACTTCGTAATTTTTGAAACAACCGATTTTTATTGTTTATTACGTCACTACCGTTACGATAGTCTTGCAAATAATACCACCTAGATAGAAGCGTCTAGACTCTAGACGCTAGTCACCTAGATAATCTTGGTTCAATCACAAAATGTCAATTAACAATTACATTTTCATGCATGCATTTTAATGCAGTTTTCGAAAAAATATTGTTTGCATATCTAATACGAAATGCTTTTGGGCTCTCGAATGCAGGGCCGGATTAACATATTTGAGCGCCCTAGACTAACATCAGTTTGGCGCCTCTAAACTAGGAAACTACAAATATAGGTACATGTAAAATAAAACGTGTTTTAGAAAAAAATATTTATGAAAATGTTCAAATCGATTTTTTACGACATCTTCAAAATTCCTTTCCTTTAGTGCCTCTGATTCTATACATAATATTGAGAGGTCAGCAGTTTTATCGCCTGTTAAACAATTTCTTATGTAATTTTTTACTCGTTTTAATATAGAGAAGAACATTTCGCCCGTATCATACGTCACTGGAAGAGAGATATATTCTTAAAATAATGTCCATGTTGGGAAACGTACAAATTAAATTTTTGCTACGGAGTGTTTGCAACCATGACATAGTTTTTGATGTTCTTTTCTCAGAGTCAAGTGAGTCCAGAATTTGAATAAAATATTTGAATTGTATACATTTATTTTCAAAATAACAATTCAAATCTCTAGTATAAATTCCTTGAAGATGTCTGTACTTTTCTTTTATTATATTGTCTTCAGTGTTTTCTAAGTTTGTAAGAAAACCAATACACCCATTGATTTCATCTTACGAATTTTTTCACCTCTCGAGCTTTGATACAACCACGTAGAATACATTTATTTTCATATCCCTCCATCAAATTTAGTTTAACCAACATCACTCTCTCCTGGCAAACATTTCCTTTTTTTCTCTCTTTTCAAATCCAACGTATTAGTACTACATTTTGTTAACAATTTACCGCTTTCCTCGTATTTGTTTTACGTTGCTGTCTATGCGTAGCAAAGTTAATTAATGATTTATAGAGTTGAACGGCTATTACTATATCCATACTTTGCTTTTGCAAAGACTGATTTGTTTTGTGGAATTGAATTAAAAGAACTCTCCAAGAAGCGAGTATAATACCAGTCTCCAAGCTTAACATTTTCTGCAATACACCCTTCCTACGGCTTTTGTTTTAGGTGCTTCGTGGCAGCTCCGTCAAGCTGCCCCCCCCCCGGCTAGATTTTTGTTACCAAAATGCTAGCACACATAAAGGGCACCTCTAGCACAACCTAGCACAACAATTTGTATAGCTAGCACACCAAGAGCTCACAATAAAAATGCTTTTGAATTCGGGTGGGTCCAGGTTAACGCTAGACCCCCCCCGGTTGGAATTTTTCGCCAAAATGCTAGCACAGATAAAGGACACCTAGCACACCCTAGCACACCATTTTTTTATAGCTAGCACACAACAGCTTACAATAAAAATGCTTTTGAATTCGGGTGGGGCCAGGTTAACGCTACCCCCCCGGTTGGATTTTTTTCGCCAAAATACTAGCACAGATAAAGGACACCTAGCACACAATTTTTTATAACTAGTACACCTACAGCTTACAATAAAAATGCTTTGGAATTCGGGTAGGGCCAGGTTAACGCTAGCCCCCTCCGGTAGGAATTTTTTCGAAAAATGCTAGCATAAAGAAAAAACACCTAGCACAACCTAGCACAACATTTTTAATAGCTAGTACATCAACAAAGCTTTTGAATTCAGGGGGGGGGGCGTCTGCAAAATAATGCTATGGTTACACGAATGAAAGAAACGTTGGATGTATTTGTCCCTAAACATCATTTTCCTATAAAAAATGGCCCCTAAACAGATGTTGCCAGATTGTGCGTGATATCTATATTTTCCCATCTAGCAGGGTATTTGATTAATTAATAATTGACTATTATTCAATTAATAATTATCTATTTATTTTCAATTAATTTTAAAAAACGAAAGAATACAAAAAACCTTCACTTTTAAAAATAATTCTGTTAAAATAATAGTAATTTTAATAAAACAAAATAATTAAATTCAACCATTTAGTCACGGAATCAGAAACAATCCGTGCACGAATAAGTTGCAAATTACGTCACACTATAAAAAAGGCAACGACAAACGTTTGCGTACAGACATGTTGGATAAATAAATGTCCAAAAAAGCGAAGCCGTGTTGGATATGTCCTTTGGACAAAGTTGTGCAATCTGGGAAGGGGCGGCTGAGATCCCTAAAAATGTTCCAATATATTGAGAATACATGTTTTAGACTGATCGTGGTTCACTGTAGTCCTTATTTAAAAGAAACACTCAAACTTTATATTTAAATTTGCCAGAATATTTATTGCCGAAGTTGATGATTAATCAACCATTGTAATGATAACATAAATATTGCATTTCACTATCAGATTTTTTTAAATTCCCAAGTTAACTTAGAACGTGCAGCTTTTAATTCTTAGAGCCGGTTAATCAGAGCTTCAAATATTTCTGTGGCATCTCATAAGACATCAACACTACTATGTATTTTTCAAAGTTTTTAGTATGTAACTGGCAATGTATGTTTGTTCGGTTGCAATCTTGCAACTCAGTTTTGAAGCAGATATCTTCAACCGATTGATTTGAAATTCTCTATATACGTCTAGTTTGCATGCCAATCCATGATTATGTATGTGACGTCATTCTAAATTCAACATGGCGGATCACCAAAGTTGGCGGACTGAGGAAAGTGGACTAATTTTTTTGCTTTCTTACAATATGGGTATTAAATGGAAGGCAGCAAAATTGATGACATAGGTATTTTTATTTTTCTAAAAACTAGGTATAATCCATCTGAAGTTCTCATTGGACTTTTTAAAAGGGTAGTTAAACCAAGTCTATCGTTAAAATTTGAAACATTTTAATAATGCCGTTTTTATGGGTCTTAAGAGTAAATAAAATTCTTGTAGGTACATCCAAACTGGCCGAATCAGATGTTTGGGTTAAGAAAGGGTTTCCCCGAAGGGCCGATGGTTGTAATAATATGCATTATTTCTAATAATATTACAAGCAACATGGACTATACAAGTGAAACTAATGATCTAACTATTTTCATGAGTGTAATTCGATAGAATATTTCTCGATTAAACGACATAAAACTGTATTAATGCGAAATTTATATTATTTAAACAACATTACATGGTATTTAATTACCCTTTTTGGTTCATTTTCAATCACTTATTTTTGGATTAAACTTGAAGAATCGTTTTCAAACCGTGACATTTTTATATTTTAAATCAAAATTATGATAACAACAACAATTGTTACTTAGACGTTACTTAGATACGGACTTAAAAGGGAAATTATCGGCACTGCCGGAGAGTTATCTCCGAAAAGATCCTGCTTCATTTGGAATTTTTACCATATGAGTGGAATATTCCGATTATTTTTCGTAACTACAGTATGAAACAATTAAACCAGCCGTTTTACATATATATTCAACCTATTCATTTATCCATTTATTTATTCATCGAGTAAGTATAGCGTTATTTCACTGACCTCCGTCCCACTCCCCAGAATTAAAAGAGTAGTTGGTGTGCTAGCTATAAAAAATGGTGTGCTAGATTGTGATAGGTGTCCTTCGTTTGTGCTAGCATTTTGGCGAAAAAATTCCGACCGGAGGTAGCTATATAGCGTTAACAAGGCCCAACCCGAATTCCAAAGCATTTTTATTGTAAGCTGTTGGTGTGCTAGCTATAAAAAATGTTGTGCTAGGTGTCCTTTATTGTGCTAGCATTTTGGCGACCAAATTCCAACCGGGGGGGCTAGCGTTAACCTGGCCCCACCCGAATTCAAAAGCATTTTTATTGTGAGCAGTTGGTGTGCTAGCTATAAAAATTGTTGTGCTAGGTTGTGCTAGGTGCACTTTATGTGTGGTAGCATATTGGTAGAAAAAATCTAACCGGGGGGGGGGATGGTCCAGCTTGATGGACCTCTTCGTGGCATCATTCACAATAAAATTCAAAGCTTCTTTAAAAACATCGTAACTGACATAAATAGCGGTGCAAGCATTGACTCTAGCTGACCATCTAGTAGCTGGAAGCTCTTTAGGCACATGTAGTTCTGACCAACAGTGGGATAAGTGTGGTATGCAAAATAGTATCGTAATTTACTTAATATTGAAATTGAGGACTCTCGGGGATTTTATAACATTGTCGTACTTTGAAAATGAATCTAAAATTGTCAAATACAGATTTTTGCTGCAATGGAATAAATCTATAATGTAAAATGTCAATAGGTTTTTGACCAAGGAGTGGTCCCAATTGTTGAAGTTTATACGGATGCCTTTTGTATTTTTTTTCAAGCAAATTTCACATTTATTGAGATAGTTGTTTGCACAGAGGGCCAGTAAAATTGATGTCGCAAATGTATGTAGGTTTCTTATATTCCGTTATGATTTTCAGAACACTATATTTGCTTTTGTTCGCCTTCAATGTCTTATACCATTGTCGTACAAAAAATAGTTTCAACTGATAAATCTGAATTTTGCCTAAAGTAATTAGAAGAATAAGGTTTAAATTCGTGATCTATTTTTATTGCATAATTCTGATTTAGTCGTAAAATTTCTTTAAAAACATCTACTATTTCAGATTGTTAATGTAAATTTACTGTGTATCAATATTTATTAAATATTTTTTATAAATTAAATCACGATTTTTCGAATCTGTTATGTAAATTATTTGATTTGTTGATAGATTAATCGGTTCTTCGGAGATTAGGATTTCCGTGATAAGATTTTCGGTTGCAGTATGTTGTGTATTTTCATATGATTGATGTTGATTAAATTTATCTTCGTCAAACATTTCATCCGAGTGTGGAGGTTCAGCACAGTTTAAGTGTCTGTAAGTGCATTTATGTGTACTCTAGGAAGATAGTTGGCTACTTGATTTTTTTTCTCTACTTTAGGTTTCACTTCAAAATGATAATCCTCTAATTTGAGTCTCCAACGTGTTAACCTAGAACTGGGGTCTTCAAATTTATAACAGTTTTTGGCGGTACAAATAGGGACGGAAATGTTTGCTAGAATCTACATTTGCCAAAAGTTCTTTTCCTATAGTGGAGTAATTTTATTCGGCTGAATTTAAAGTTCTAGAATAATAGGCGTTGAGGTGATTGTCTTGTGAAAGTACAGATCCGATAGCTAAATTCGAGGCGTCTGTAGTTAGTACACAGGATTTTGAAAAATCGGGATATTGAAGGATGGGGGCATTTTTCGAAACGTTCTAAATAGTTAGGATTAGTGGGGTCCATTATTGTTC
Source organism: Galeruca laticollis (assembly GCA_963921935.1). Classification (NCBI taxonomy): domain Eukaryota; kingdom Metazoa; phylum Arthropoda; class Insecta; order Coleoptera; family Chrysomelidae; genus Galeruca; species Galeruca laticollis. Next base: position 125,108,405 of record OY998180.1, read on the forward strand.
CTTTTCGAGGCCATTTCGAAAATAGGAATGTGACTTTAGAGATATTTGGTATAAATCCCCTATAAGTCCTAAAAATGACTTTATCGTTTTCACTGCTTACAGCAAAGGAAATTTTTGGATAGCTTCAATCTTACTAGGGTTTGGTTTAATACCATCAACGGATACTAAGTGACCAAGGAAATTGACTTCTTTCTTAAGAAATTTGGATTTGTCCAATTGGATTTTTAAATTATTTTTTCTAAGAACTTAGAAAATAGAGGCAATATGAACAATATGGAATTTGGAGAAGATGATTACATCTCCTATATATAGAAAGCAGGATGTATATAAGTAAAATGTTGTCCATTAATCTTTCAAATGTGGCTGGACTGTTTTTCAGTTCCATCGGACGTTTCGTATATTCAAAATTTCCATGTTACACAGTAAAGGATATTTTTCCTATGGAATTGGGACGGTGTTCGATTTGATGAAATCCTTCGGCTAAGTCGAGAGTTGTGAAATGAGTAGCTTTTCCTAGGTTATATAATATTTCATCAATTTTTGGTTTCCGATATTTATTATCGATAGTATCATCGTTAAGATTTCGATAATCAATTACCATTCGAAATTTTTTCTGACCGGAAGTGTTGGTTTTTATGGGGACTCACACGAGTACAGAATAAGGAGCTGTAGAGGGTCTAATTATATTGTTATCTAATAATTTATTAACTTGTTTAACGATTTCTTCTTGGATTACCTTAGGGTGTCTGTAACTCCTCATATAAATCAGATTAACGTCTTTTGTTTTAATTTCGTGTTTAGTAGTAGAAGTGGATGTTACATTCGATTTATCGTCATAAAATATGTCTTTGAATGTTTTGCATAATTTTAAATTTTTTTCTTTTTCTTCTGTTCTGTTATGTTCAAATAACTGACTCATCAAAATTACTATTTGGACTTTTTATCTCATAGTTTTCTAAATTATCTACTACTACGCATGTTATATTAACAGGTATTTGTAATGTAATTATTCTATAAAACCATGTCTTACCTTGTGAATAGACTTTGGAATTTGGAACTATGCATTAGCATTAGCCATAATCAACAAGGATTGAACGGATTGATGATGAATAGTAGTTGTTATCCCTCTTATAATATTAAGGGTGAAGATCGATGTATTTTAAGAAGCTTTTCCTATTTGACCATTAACTTGAGAGTATCAATACATACCTATGTATATAAGGAATTTTAAATCACAATATTTAAATGAAACAATAAATTTCCATCTGAGTCTTTACTTGAAATTCTTTTAACAAAGTTCAATCTATGAAATTTACAACAGTTTTGTAGTGATAAACGATTCTTTTTCTTCGTTACTATTTCTTAAGGCTGGTTCAGACGCATCCAGCAGTTTAGTAAAGTGGTCCAGTAATTCAGTGGCTTGAACCATTTAAACACATTTGTTTTAGCCGAGCTCACTGGCAGTCGAGTACAGGGTCGAGTTTAGTAAACAGAACTCTATTCTATTTTCTTGGTTGAGTAGCAACTTCCACCACACAGAAATGTCGATTAGCGCTCCGACTGGACACGTCTGGACAGACCAGGCAAGTAGTGTAGATGCTTTGAGTTTAGTTGAAGGATTACTGAACATTTTGTTTGACACTCGTTTTTGTGCTAATAACTCGACTAAAACACTGGCTTTATGTAGACGTTATTTTTACTCGAATTGATTAAATAGACTCTACTAATTTATTCGACTCGTGGGAACAGAACACTCACTTGACAAAATTACTTTACTGTACTAAATTACTGGCTGCGTCTGAACTAGCCAATAGACTTATATCGCTAATCGTAACCTATTCTAACCAAGAGAGGATCTATATATCTATGCAAAAAGGATATTAAACTGGCAGCACGGACTACTATAAAAAATTTGATTGATATAATTGGATAATGTTGTCCACTTCAACCATTTAATATTAAAAGGTTCACTAGTTCATAAAGAGTTGAAGCAGACTTTCGTCACTGTAAGTTTAATGTCCCTATTGATTAGATGTTGAGACATGCTAAAAATGTTAACATCTCAGTCCAAGCTATTACTTTTTTTGTAAGTTACTAGTTAGAGACCAGTATGTGGATTGTCACATTCAAATATTTTCTTTTGTATTTTCATTATTATTATTTTTAAGTTAATATTAGTATTACTGGAAGCAGTATTATTAAAATAATCCTTAAAATATATGAACATTATCGAAAAAGTTACAATCAAATCGCGTTCATTGTAGAAGAATTTGTGTCAAATTGACAAGCGTTAGTGACTTTTACTCTCAGTCACTAGAAGATATAGATGACACTAAGCGCTTATATGTTCAAATATATGATTTTCTATTGCATTACATTGTTTAAACATAAAAATGGTAAGTTCACTACTAAAATTACCCGTATTTAGTTTAGCTAATTTATTTACTCAGGTCTGGATTCAAAATAGCTTAGAATACAATCGAAGTTTTACTTTCATCTTAATATTATTTAGCAAAAAACTTATGGATATATCCTATTGACGTATTTAAAATATTTCCTACCGCTTAATTCTCTTGTCAAATATATTTGATAAGATTATTCTCACTTGCCATTCACTTTATCATTTAATAACCATTAAAACTCTATTTCTAATTTATAGACTAAATAACAAAGTTCAATTTTTATTTTAATCGACACTGCAGGGCGTCTTAAATTTTAGTTATACTTGTTTAGATATAATGTCACTTTAAACACCGTGGTCTATAGACCTGTATATATTTTAGTCACAAATATTATTTATATCTATTATTTTAAGAATATTTATTCACTAAGTAACAATACTGGACTATATTCGACATGTTTGTAAATTATTTTATTTCATTAGTTATGTTCTAAATCCAGCCTTGAAAATAAGTAAACAAATTTTATTCATACCATGTTCAAAATGGTTCTCGACCCACAATAATTGAGATATGACATTACAAAATATAAAATGTTTTACAGTGCATTCCAATGAAAACTATCCACTTTGAATAACTTCCAACAAGACACTTTTATAGAAAAATGTAAAAATAGGTCAAAAGTTATTTGAAGGGGGGCGTCTGGTTACGTACCTATACTTTTTGCAACATTCACCCCCTCGGCCCCACGGTCATCCCCTCAGTTTTTTTAAATGGAACACCCTGTATATTTATTCAAAATTGGATGCGCCTCTGATACTAAATTTCAAAAATGTATAATACTTTAGGTGTAAAATAAATCGTTTTGGAACTACAATTAATTTCAATTCAATAACAGAAACGATTTAAATCATAGAAAATTAACGGAATGATTTAAATATCAATAACAAATTAGTATATCAGGTGTTCAAACTGACTTCCATTGGTTGCTTCTCGCACATTAAGTAATGTTTCTGGACGTATTGCTCGACATTCGTGAATAATTCGCTGACGTAATCACCTAAAGTATCGGGTTGAGTTGCATAGATCTTGGTTTTGAGATATCACCATAAAAAAGTCTAGTGGGGTTAAATCTGGTGACCTAGGTAGCCACCTCATCATTGGGCCTCGTCTGCCTATCCAGCGACCAGGAAATATTTCCTCTAGAAACTGTCGTACTTCGAGAGCGAAATGTGGAGGGGCTCCATCTTGTTGAAATGTCAGTAGATCTTCAGATATATTATCATCATTTTCTAGTATGTGGACTATTTCCGGATCATCATTTTCTCTAAGTAATTGTAGATAAGACTCGTTCTTTAAATTTCCGTCCAACAATATGATCACCTAGAATACTACACCAAACGTTCAACTTCTGTGGTCTTAGAGTATGGAATTCTCGCATTACGTGTGGGTCATGTTGTGCCGAGTATCTACAATTATGCCTGTTAAGAATACCACTTAGTTCAAATGTACATTTGTTTGAAAAGCAGATATTGTACAAAAATTCGGGATTGTCAGTCGTTGACTCATTGTCTCACAAAACTGTAGAAGACGGTCGAAGTCGTCTTCATGTAGTTCTTGCACTAATTTCATTTTATACGGGTGAAATTTATGTTTATGTAAAATTCTGAATACACTGCTTCGAGAAACACCCAGTGTACTAGATATTTGTGATACCGACTGCTGATCTTCTAACGTAAGTTGTCCTAAAACGGTAACTTCCATAGCTTCGTTGTTAACTACTCGTAGTGGTTCATGTCTTTTCAGAGGCGCATCCAATTTTGAATAAATATACAGGGTGTTCCATTTAAAAAAAACGAGGGGCTGTCCGTGGGGCCCAGGGGATGAATGTTACAAAGAGTATAGGTATGTAACCAGACGTCCCCCTTCAAATAGTTTTTAACCTATTTTTACATGTTTCCATAAAAGTCTCTTGTTTGAAATTTAGAAATTATTCAAGGTGGATAGTTTTCATTGAAATGCACTATATATATATATATATATATATATATATATATATATATATACGAGTGTAAATATTGATTACTTAAAAAAGATACAGTGTGCACATTTATGCTCTCATCAATTATTAGGAAATATATTGTTTATAGGCTTATTTCAGAATGAAATAGGGCTACTGTAGAGAGTAGCATGACGCGACTTCAGAAACATTTCAAAATTTCAATGCAGTTTCTCATTTTAGTGTTCCCTGATGCCAAAACAACCCCAATTCAAAAGGTTATACACAACAGTCAACAGTGTTGTGTATTTCCATGTTTCCATTAACAGCTTTGCCCCCAAGTTTTACACCATTACTTCATTATACCGTACTAAGGACGGCCTATGAGCCAGAAACATGCATGTCTGCGGTTACCGCTCCATTTCAGTAAGCCCTTTTTCTCTCTGCGCGATTTACCAAAGAGCCTACAGATACAAACAGATATAAATATATATATTATAAGAAAGAAAGTATTTGCCAACTTAATAATTAAGATGATTTATTGTGGGTATGTGGGAATGAAATAAGTTACCTAACAATGTTGTTTGATGACTTTATATTGTTTATTGCAGTCTATTTGTTTTGGAAGATATTTACAGTGATTTATCATACAATTTACATTTATATCACCATTCTCGGTTAATTATTCCTTGAAAATGAATATGTAACATATTCTATGCTCGGAAAATGTATATTAAGAAGAGTACCCTTTAGTATTTCATTGCCACATACTAGGGAAGCGCAAAATTTTGAAAACATCGATGTTGACATCAAATGATACCTTGAATATGCACTATCGATGTTGTAAAAACATCGGCTTGAAAATATCGATGTTTCTAAGCATCGATGTTTTTAAGAATATGACATATGGCAGGAAAAAATTAAACTGTTAATAAATTGAACATCATTTCTATTCAATGTATTTTAATGATACATCTAATACAATTTATATGAAAGAAAAAATACATTCAAAAAGTAAACAGAATAGAAAAGAACTACAACCTAGTTTGATACTCAAATGATATGAATGAGATGACAGCAAAGGCGCAACAATGCCTCCTTACAATTTTGTATAAGGGCATCTTTTTCCATTGCGCGTAAGTAAGACAAAGAAAGTGTATGTTTTTCAGTTAAGCTTGGCAACAAACTCTGACGCATACTTTAAGGCATTCATATTAGAGAATAAATAAATCAAAGATGTTCTATCAAATGTTTAATTTACTTTCTGCTTTCTTTAATCAAAATAGAAGAAAACATCGAAAAAAACATCGCAAAAAAATATCGATGTTCCCTATAAATATCGAAAAAAAATAGATATAAACATCGAACATCGAAATACAAAAATCGATGTTTTTGAAACATCGATACATCGTGCGCATCCCTACCACATACCCACAATAATCATCATTCAACTTGTAGTTAATACATTTATATATAACGTTTCGGTCATACAATAACCTACATCAGAAATAACATTTGTTAAAACAGTAACAGAACGTTCATTTGATCATTTAACATATTTTATAGATATTTAGGACGTATCACATAATAGAACAAAACTCACACTTAAACAAAACGAGCATTTTAAAAACAAGACAGACATCGATGAAGATTTGGTCCAAATATATATATATATATATATATATATATATATATATATATATATATATATATATATATATATATATATATATATATAACAAAAAGATTCATGGGTAATTCACGCAAAATAAGGGCTACTGAAATAGAGTGGTAACCGTGGACATGCATGTTTCTGGCTCATTTTGCCTCTTCAGCACGGCATAACCAAATAAGGATGTGAAATTTGGGAGCAAGGATGTTAATCGAAACATGGGAAAACACAAAATAACGGATTTCAGCAGGGAAACCAAACGCTCATTTGTGTCTTCAATTGGAAGATCCCGAGTTTTCAGGACAACAACCAACATCGACACGGAGGCGCATATAGCCCCCCCGCCATGAACCTTCCGACCCATAGTAAATAACAGAAGATGTAGGAATATTTCCCATGTTCCGATTAACATCCTTGCTCCCAAATTTCACATCCTTATTTGGTTATGCCGTGCTGAAGAGGCAAAATGAGCCAGAAACATGCATGTCCACGGTTACCACTCTATTTCAGTAGCCCTTATTTTGCGTGAATTACCCATGAATCTCTTTGTTGTTGTTGTTAACATATCATGCGATATTCCTACATCTTCTTTTTATATATATATATATATATATATCTTTATGTGTGGAATTTCTTGGATTAAGGTCATAATTAAACTTTGGGAGTTTCTTTCAAAACATTTTTTCTTTATTAATAATTACGTACGTTTCGACAATAATTTTGTCATTATCAAATTATCTAAAAAAATTTAAAAATATAAAACACATTTTTACAACGATAAGTATGTTACAATTAAAAAGTAAAAAACGGTAAAATTTATTATTGGTACAAACATTTAAAGCTGATACTTTACAAAGAAATAAATTACCTGCATGTTGAGAAATTACGTGGTTGAAAGATTTTAACGATTTTTAAAATGCTTTTTAAAAGTATATGTTTCCATGTCTAAACACCATTCCCTCATTATCAACAGTTTAATTGAAGTTGAATAACACCAACAAGATATTTTTCTCAAAAATGAAACCAAAAATAAATAAAAACAAACAAACACATACAGTATATCAAATTCCTTGCCAAGATTGCCCCAGTACATACATTGGTCAGAGTAAACAATATTTACAAAAGAGACTACAGGCTCATAAATACTCCAAAACGGATGTAACAGCACTCTCAAATCATAGACAACAAACTGGTCACTCTTTTAACTTTGACCAAACTAAAATTCTCGAAAGGGAAAAAAATGATAGGGTTAGAACTGTGTTGGAGATGATACATATTAAACAGGATTCCAATAGCATTAACTCCAGAAACGACATAAAAAACTTAAGTATAATTTACGACGGTATTTTAAAAAAATAATAACATAAACAAGTATCTGAGTACCACCTTTGACAACTTTTGTACCTTACTATTGAATATACTCTAACATTTGTAAAATATCGCTGGTACTATAAAACAAAAATTCAATGTGTAGTTGATATGTTGTTATAAAAAAAGAACATTAATGTACATTTTACAAATACTATTTTCAAAACGAATTAAACTGTTGATAATGAGGGAATGGTGTTTAGACATGGAAACATATACTTTTAAAAAGCATTTTAAAAATCGTTAAAATCTTTCAACCACGTAATTTCTCAACATGCAGGTAATTTATTTCTTTGTAAAGTATCAGCTTTAAATGTTTGTACCAATAATAAATTTTACCGTTTTTTACTTTTTAATTGTAACATACTTATCGTTGTAAAAATGTGTTTTATATTTTTAAATTTTTTTAGATAATTTGATGATGACAAAATTATTGTCGAAACGTACGTAATTATTAATAAAGAAAAAATGTTTTGAAAGAAACTCCCAAAGTTTAATTATGACCTTAATCCAAAAAATTCCACACTTAAATATATATATATAAAAAATGGTCAAGAAATAATTTGATGAAATATATATATATATATATATGTATATATATATATATATATATATATATATATATATATATATATATATATGTATATACACGGAAATTTGTAAGCACGATAGAGGGCGCATTTTTTGACGGTTCGAACTCAAACTCGCTACAAAAATCGGTTGGCCAAGATCTTGGCTGAGTTCGTTAACGGGCTAAATCGGCTGAGTAGAAACAAAATGACGGCCTGTCAAAGTTAAGAATAAATCGTATTTCGTCTGTTTCTAATCTGAAGCTAAAAAGCTACTAAGATTTTTTATAGATCTAAACACGTTCTTCAACTTCTGAAACGTATATTTAACATTTATTTAAGAAAATTCACCAATTTACAAGTAAAATTTTGTATTTTTTTTTTCATTTGATGCATGTAACTTGAAATAAGCCTGTCCAATTAGTCTTGTGCCATCGCGTTTTTTTTATCATAGCTGGAAAATTTTGGAAAGTGAATAAATATATAATTTATTATGAGATTTACGTTACATTGGTTAGAGAGAAGGATGATAGTTTGCGGGAATAGGCGGATAGGTGTTAATTTCCATTGATAGTTTCTTCCTTTGGTGAATGAGACTAAATCATTTGCAAACAATTAGTGGACCGCTTATTTGAAAAGAATCCCATTAACCACAGTAGTAATCTAAGCTTACCCAGAAGACGATTAGTAGAACTACGACCTAATATGTACATATCTAGAATATTACGGCATACAAATTACGTCATAAATTACTTTTTCGAAAACTGGCGTTCCCATAGAACCTCTAAACAGTTCTAGCCATAACATATCTTGCCTAATTCAAATCCACCAATATAAGTAATGTACAATCAAGTTGAAAATGATAATGGATAATCTGACAAACGTAAGCTCGCCATCAGAATAATGCACAAGGCACAAGACATATTTACTCTTATAGTCGAAAAGTTCATAGCTTCTCTCGAAAATTCTTATAGTTCTCGTCAGTTGCCAAAACAGATCTAAGACTACTAGACACTGTTCAAAACGCTTTGCTTAATAGAGTTTCGGTCAATACTAATGGAGGTGTTTTTGATTTTAGATTACTGAAATATTTTGACAAAGTGTTATGTTCTATAGTCACAAAGGATATAACACATTATTTTAACTTTGTTCAAGGCGCCTTACGTCAATTCTGGACAATATAATAATAATATTTATTCACCATGTAAATTCACAATTACAAAATATTTACATACATAAAAATCTCATAAAATTTAGTTATACTTGAATTATACTTGAATTACTAATGATGTCATAATATATATATATACCGAATTGTATTTAACCCCTGTGAGATAATGAAAATAGTAACTCAGTTTTATAAATATTCAAACAGTTAAACGAATATCAAAAAATAAATTACAACAGTTGCTTAGATTGAGCACCATTTTCTGTAATACAGAGTGTAGCCATACGCTCAAATGATCGTCTATCTCTTAAAATGTAATGTGTAACTGCAGCAAACACGTGCCTAATCTTCATATCGTCGGAAGTAGTCAGTAGAGTACTATGCATGTCATGTGCTACCATAATACGAAATCCATCGAAGTCTGATCTGGGGATCTGGGTGGCCAATTACACGGACCTCCCCTTCCTTTCCATCTGTTTGGAAGTTTTCTATTTAGATAATTTCTTAGAGCTAATGGAAAATGCGCCGGGCGCCATCTAATTGCAGCCACATCTTTGCTCTGATATTTCAAGAAATATGCTCCAAAAGATCCCTAAGCCCCGTTTTTAAGGATCTTGGGAATTTTCGTCCATTCAAGTGACTCTACAATCCCACCAAACACATTTATGCTCCATCGATTCTGACGATCCACAGTTTGGAAAAAGTGACTATTTTCGGTGTGATAATATTGAATGTTATGACGATTCACTAGACCATTATTGTAGAAAGTTGATTCATCTGTGAATAACAAAAATTTTAAAAAGTTTTCTTCCTCTGGAACTCGATCAAAACGCTACAAACAAAAGCATATTCTGTGGTAAAAGTCATCGCCGTATAAATACTGATGCAGCTGCATATGATACGGATAGTATTTGTGCTTTCTAAGAATCCTAGAAACACTGGATTGACTTATACCTGTATGTCTAGCAATTTTTCTGGTGTTTGTGTTCGGATTTTCCACTATTGATCCTAACACCAACAATTCATTTTATGCGTTGGTGGTAGCTGTCATCGCCTTCTTTTGCATCGTGTAAGCAATACTAAGTGTAGCACGAAATCTTGCCAGCACCGTTTCAAAACTTAGTGTTTAGTATTAATTCCAAATTTTTGTCATTTGTTAGAGCTTCGTTAGTGCACGTCTGTGCTTCAATTATTTTCGCCACTGCTTTATTGATTTTCGAGATATTTGACTTTATATTTTCAAGGTCAGTCCTCCAAGTGTTTACGATTAATTCCAAACTAGTGTCATTCATTTATGCTTCGTTGACGATTCGATTAAACTTACATTGCCGCTAACTACATTTTCATAGTCTTCTCAGTATCTGAGACTTACAGGGCGATTTTGAAAATTTGTCATTGGTGACGCCATCCTGTATCTCAATTATTTGATAACTTATCAATAAGATAAAAACGGGTTTTATACACTACAATAAAGTTTGGTTTTTGAGTTATGACCCAAACTTGTGTTTTTTTAAATGGGACACCCTATATAATATTTCAAATTTTATATATATATATATATATATATATATTTTTTTTTTCATTTATATTTCTTGGGAATTTTTGGTCCTGGATTAATTAAGACATTAGATGGTTTTTAAATTTATAATGTATTTCATTGACGTTTCGGTCGTTTTTGACCTTCATCAGAGTATAAAAAACACTAAAAGAGAATTGGTTCTTAATATCCTAGTGTATACAATGTAAAACTATGACATACCTGTGGATTATATTCCAGCGAGTGCCACATCACATATTAAAATAAACTAAAATAAAATGAACTTCAACGATACATTTAAAAACATTTTACAAGTAACGGTGTGTGTACTTCAACTTTTATAGTAGTTCTGGTGTCTAAGTCTAATGTTATTATTTGAGAATGTTGTTTTTCTCCCTATACGCATTTATTTCTTTTTAATAAATAGTTGTTATGGTTTTTGTTGAGTTACCTACATGAAATAGTTGTTTAATTTATTATTCTATTTTATTATATTGTTGTAAATCTTGCTTAAACATTTTGTGTCGGTTTTGTAATTTAGGTTTTTTATTTCTCTGTATTTCTATCGTTTCATAAATTTCTCTTTTTCTGGCGTGACTTTCATTTTTTTAAATTTTTGTGTTTTCAAAATCAAAACTATGTTTTTTTCTTGCATATGTGTTGTTAAGGCAGTTTTATTTTTCTTATCATACTTGTGACCATTTAATCGATTTTTTAAATATTGTCTAGTTTGCCCGATATAGACACTGTCGCAGTCCCCGCATGGAATTTGATAAACTATATTGCTTTTCTTTTGATCAGGAATCCTTGACTTTAATTTACTGAAGTTGGATTTTGAGAGGTTGTACCCTGTATGTGCAATTGTAATGTTATGGTTTTTAAAAATGTTGCTGAATTTTTCGGATAGTCCTGGTATGTAAGGCAAGGAAAGGTACTTGTTTGTTTTGTTTTTTTGGAGGTTTTGATTATGGAAGTTATGAATGCGTTTTTTAAAGATGGTGTTTATCAGTTTTTCTGGGTAGTTATTGATTTTAAGGGCTTTTTTGCTTTTTTTATAGAATTTTCCCGGAATTCTGGGCAAGACAGTTTAATTGCACGATCGGCGAGGCCAATGATTACCGACTTTTTTGGGACATGGGGTGTTGTGAATTGAAATTCAGGTATTTGAATGACCAGGTTTCTTTCGTATACCACTCTGTTTTTATACTATTGTTTTTGCGAAGGAGTGTCAAGTCCAAAAAAAAATTTTTGTTTTTCTATTTCTATTGTAAATTGAAGTTTGTTGTGGTAACTGTTAAATTTATCTAGGATGGTTTGAGTTTTATTTTTTGGTATGGCAGTAATACAATCATTTACATAGCGAAAGAAAAAAGGAGTGTGAAAATTTAAACATTTTAGAATGGTTTCTTCCAGGTCTTCCATCACTATCTGGGCTATTACGCTGGATATTGATGCTCCCATAGCACAACCATCAATTTGTTTGGAAAATTTTCCTTTGTACATGAAATAAGTAGATTTAAGAGTAAGTTCTATATCTTCTAGGAACTCATTTAAAGGTATACCTACTGATAAAAACGCATTCATAACTTCCATAATCAAAACCTCCAAAAAAACAAAACAAACAAACAAAAGTACCTTTCCTTGTCTTACATACCAGGACTATCCGAAAAATTCAGCAACATTTTTAAAAACCATAACATCAGTAAATTAAAGTCAAGAATTCCTGATCAAAAGAAAAGCAATATAGTTTATCAAATTCCATGCGGGGACTGCGTAAGTGTCTATATCGGGCAAACTAGCCAATATTTAAAAAATCGATTAAATGGTCACAAGTACGATAAGAAAAATAAAACTGCCTTAATAACACATATGCAAGAAAAAAAACATAGTTTTGATTTTAAAACACAAAATTTTTGAAAAATGAGTCACACCAGAAATACAGAGAAATAAAAAAAACCTAAATTACAAAACCGACACAAAATGTTTAAGCAAGATTTACAACCATATAATAAAAAAGAATAATAAATTTAACAACTATTTCATGTAGGTAACTCAACAAAAACCATAACAACTATTTATTAAAAAGAAATAAATGCGTATAGGGAGAAAAACAACATTCTCAAATAATTCCATTAGACTTAGACACCAGAACTACTATGAAAGTTGATGTACACACACCGTTACTTGTAAAATGTTTTTAAATGTATCGTTGAAGTTCATTTTATTTTAGTTTAATTTAATATGTGATGTGGCACTCGCTGGAATATAATCCACAGGTATGTCATAGTTTTACATTGTATACACTAGGGTATTAAGAACCAATTATCTTTTTGTATTTTTATATTCTGATGAAGGTCAAAAACGACCGAAACGTCAATGAAATACATTATAAATTTAAAATACCATCTAATGTTTTAATTAATCCAGGACCAAAAATTCCCAAGAAATATAAATGAAAAAAATATAAACTTTAAGGTCCAAGAAAAAAAACTATATATAATTTGAAGGAAGATATTTGCCAACTTATTTGTAATGGATATATATATATTTCTTTTAAAAAGGGATACTTTTAACATTTTTTGTAAAATTAATCATTTTCCGTATGAAGGCTATGACCGCAAGTAAAAACAAACTTTCTAATATTATATTTATATATTATTACATAACCTTAAACCAACCCAACAATAAAACAAAAATATATTATTATATTAAATTCCGTCAAAAAAATGGAAAATATAATTAAATGAAAACAATATAGACTATAATATATCTTGGAAGAGCTCTTAAAAGCATGAATAAAACAAAGAAATAATATATAGGGTGCCCCATTTAAAAAAGACAAGTTTGGGTCGTAATTCAAAAACAAAACATTTTACAAAAATCTAACTACGCTACTGAATTCTACATAAAAAACTCTATTATAACCTATTTTTATCTTATCGATAAATTATATTTTCAAAATAGTTCTATATATATACAGTGTGACCCACTTAAGATCGCAACACCCAGTTATAGCGTTTAATTGACATTTGAATAACTAAAAATTTTGGTGGTTTAAGAAGACTATTTTTACTTATTAACATTTTATTAATGTGAGTAGCGTACATTTTTAGTGGGTTTCAAAACGTCGATTTTTCAAAAAAAGTTATTAGCGATTTTGTTATTAGATTTTCGGTTACCACACTGTAAAGAGTATCCCTTGAAACCCCTAAATCCAAATTTTGAGTAGTCACTTCACCGGTGTCTGAGAAGTAAGTGGTCAAAAAAATTTTTTTTCATTTTTGAACGGCCCTGTATACATGGTAGTCGACGTTTTATGAACTCCACATTTTGGTGTTCAGTGAAAAACAATTTGTTGAGTGGTTGCCCGTATCAATATTTGATTTTATGTCAGTAGCGTACGTCTATAGGTGACTTCAAAAAATCGTGTTTAAAAAAATCCTGTAGGACCAAATATATTTATTTTGGATTGAATAAATAAACAAAAGTTTTATGAAATATCAACTACACCAATTTAAAAATAACCAAACACTAAATAAACAAAAATTACCTTAAACAGCGGTGGCTTCTACCAAACCTCCATTAAGTTCAATACATTCGTCATACCGTTTCCTTATGTTCTGCACTGCATTCCTTATCTGTTGGGGTGTGATTTCTGCACAAGCTCGATGTGGTTTTGCGCGAAGGTCTACCCGATTTGTTGGTTGAACGTGATTTGTAGACCTTTTGAGTTACAATAACCGATAGAAAAAAAATCTAGAGCTGGTAGATCGGGGGATCAGGGCGGTCAACGAATTAGTGGACTACATCGGCTTATCCAACGGTTTGAAAAATTTGCATTTAGCCATTGCTTAACAATCCTTGCGTTGTGGATTGAGCTACCGTCTAATTGAAAATACAAATTTTGCCTTGTCGCAAGTGTAAGTGCATGAATTTCATCAAATATTTCATTTCTTAAAAACTCTAAAAAAAATTGTGCATTGTACGTCGAAAAAGAAAGGTCCATTAATTTGGTCTTTAAATATTCCGCACCACACATTGACTTTCTCAGTATATTGTCGTTTATAGTTTATACGTCGAGCTTGTGCAGAAATAACACCCCAACAGATAAGGAATGCAGTGCAGAAAATAAGAAACCGATATGACAAATGTATTGAACTTATGGAGGTTTGGTAGAAGCCACCGCTATTTAAGTTAATTTTTGTTTATTTAGTGTTTGATTATTTTTAAATTGGTGCATTTGAAATTTCATAAAAACGTTGTTTATTTATTCAGTTCAAAATAAATATATAGGATTTTTTTAAACATGATTTTTTAAAGTCCCCTATAGACGTACGCTACTGACATAAAATCAAATATTGATACGGGCAACCACGCAACAAATTGTTTTTCACTGAACACCAAAATGTGGAGTTCATAAAACGTCGACTACCATGTATACAGGGCCGTTCAAAAATCGAAAAAACAATTATTGACCACTTACTTCTCAGACACCTTCTCAGACACCGGTGAAGTGACATTACTCAAAATTTGGATTTAGGGGTTTCAAGGGATACTCTTTACAGTGTGGTAACCGAAAATCCAATAAAAAATCGCTAATAACTTTTTTTGAAAAATCGACGTTTTGAAGCCCCCTAAAAATGTACGCTACTGACATTGATAAAATATTAATTGGTAAAAATATGCTTCTTGCCGACCTCCTTAAACCACCAAAATTTTAAGTTATTCAAATGTCAATTAGACGTTATAACTGGGTGTTGCGATCTTAAGTGGGTCACACTGTATATATATATATATATATATATATATATATATATATATATATATATATATACAGTAAAAATAGTCTTCTTGCCGACCTCCTTAAACCACCAAAATTTTAAGTTATTCAAATCTCAATTAAACGCTATAACTGGGTGTTGCGATCTTAAGTGAGTCACACTGTATATATATATATATATATATATTGTTAGGGAAAACTCTTTTAATTCCAATACTTACAAATTAAATTGTTTATAAAATATCCAAAATGTACAAATATTCAAACGAATTACCAAAAATAACAATTATAAAAACTTACCCAAAGATCTTCGGTTTTACACGTTTTAAAATTTTATAATTTTTTTTTCAAATTTCCTCGCTGCGACTATTACTTCTAATTTCGTTATTGACCTCTTTAATTTTGACTTTAACTATGATCCACTTGCATCTCCCTGCTCCCACCTTACAAACTCTTCCCTAATTCTCAACTCGTAATCTCTCTAACCGATTTTCACTTCTCTTTCCCATTAAATATATTCAAATTCTGCTTCTAATTTGATTATCACCATCCAAAACCTTTTATTTTATTGATTTGTTTAGGAATTTTTAATATTTGAAAGTGTCAAATGTTTGGAAAGGTTTCCGTGGTTAGAGTTATGAAGAAGTGAACTAGGTTCACGGGTTGAACCGTGTTGGGAATTTGAGGTTTCTCGAGGTTTCGGCTTCCACTTTGAAGCCATTATCAAGAGGGGAGGCTAGGATTTTCGTTCATTAATCTAGGAAGTAATCCGATTCCGCAGTTTCAATCTGCCTACTCTACGGAACGAATCACCTCCTTCAGCTGATTCCTAGGTCTTAATCTGCCTACTCCTTGGAATTCCACCGAAAAAGGAATAGGCTTCAAGCCAGTAGTGAGAATGTTAGTGCTTACGGTATTTTAAATGGTACCCTAAGCATTCTTTATTTTTTTGTTTTTAAATTATTTTATTTAAATAGTCTACGGAATCGGATCACTTCCTATATAGCGAATAACCTAACCCACAATCCCCTCTTGAGAATGGCTTCAAAGTGGAAGCCGAAACGTCGAGAAATAATAAATTTCCAACGCGCGGTTCAACTCGTGAGCCTAGTTCATTTCTTCACACACACACATACACATCCTTTATATATATATATATATATATATATATATATATATATACCTTTATATATATATATATATTTGTAGTATTTCTTAAACCATTATATATTTATCTTTTTTGGATTGTTCTTGGGTATAGGTTTCTTGTGAATAATACGAAAGTTTTATAACGTTTCGCCCATCATAGTAGGCTTTATCAAAATCTGTTTTATTTTGTGGAACAGTACCTACGAGTGAAAAGAATTAAAATGAAATTTGGTAGCTTACAATGAAGACATTCACAATTAACAATTAAAAATTAAAAGTCAAAAATTAAAAGGTTTTCCAGCTCACATGCAGGAATAAAATTTTGAAATTAAGTTTTATTATGGTACGTACCTCGATGTTTACATTTTAATGGTAAAATTAGGAATGGAAAGAATGAAGGTTCTATTATTGTTTTCGTTTTTTTCTTTTTGAGTAAGTATTCTGGTTTATGTTTCTTAGTTTTTCAATTGCAGAGAGATAAGGGGTATATTAATTATTAAAATGGAATATACGAGGTGGTCATAAAAATTGAAATAATATTCATTGTTTATTTATAGTATTAAGTTGTGATAAATATGGCTTAAATGATTTGTGTCTTGTTTATCATTGACAGTATGCTATTCCTTTTTTATGTAAATCATTTCTTTCATCAAAAGTTTTTGGTAGTTGTTATCTTGTGCTAGAATTTTAGTATTTGAAAAGTTAAATTCGTGTTTTTGGCTAGATTCATGTTTATGTAAAGCTGTACATAAACATGAATCTAGCCAAAAACACGAATTTAACTTTTCAAATACTAAAATTCTAGCACAAGATAACAACTACCAAAAACTTTTGATGAAAGAAATGATTTACATAAAAAAGGAACAGCATACTGTCAATGATAAACAAGACACAAATCATTTAAGCCATATTTATCACAACTTAATACTATAAATAAACAATGAATATTATTTCAATTTTTATGACCACCTCGTATATTCCATTTTAATAATTAATATACACCTTATCTCTCTGCAATTAAAAAACTAAGAAACATAAACCAGAATACTTACTCAAAAAGAAAAAAACGAAAACAATAAAAGAACCTTCATTCTTTCCATTCCTAATTTTACCATTAAAATGTAAACATCGAGGTACGTACCATAATAAAACTTAATTTCAAAATTTTATTCCTGCATGTGAGCTGGAAAACCTTTTAATTTTTGACTTTTAATTTTTAATTGTTAATTGTGAATGTCTTCATTGTAAGCTACCAAATTTCATTTTAATTCTTTTCACTCGTAGGTACTGTTCCACAAAATAAAACAGATTTTGATAAAGCCTACTATGATGGGCGAAACGTTATAAAACTTTCGTATTATTCACAAGAAACCTATACCCAAGAACAATCCAAAAAAGATATATATATATATATATATATATATATATATATATATATATGTATATTAACTACACATTCTTTCTCAAAGATCATTGTGTTATGTTTTAATGTTTATTTCTTAACCACTCTTCCACTCTTAATCATTTACTCGGTGTATGATAATAAGGATCCGACCACATTATCTGACAAATCTCACGAATTACCATGGGCCAATTAATTTCGTTTTAGCTGGTGTGTATTACATATTTAAAATGAGGGAGAAATCAATTCATCTATTGAAAATAATAGAACTAGGGATAGTGCGCTTGCGATTTGTAACGGTACGGGGGTTGGCTACGATACAATGATATGGGGTGCAGAAAAAAGCACCGCTAACGTAGCGATGATAGTGAACAGAGTGAATATAATAAGGCACAATCTGTCTACCACCATTGCAGCAAATTTCCAGTCTTTGGTAATGTTCGCGGCATCGTCTTCTTTTCGTAATTGATCGGTGATAAATCGAATTTCTTTCAAAATCATAGCAAGCTCGTAATCGGCACTGATGCATGAATGATTTGCACCTATAGAATCTTGAAGGCGAGGACCACCGCCATTACCACCATTTCCGCCTTCATCGTTTTGCCTACGTAAAATATATATTTTATTATAAATATTATTAATGGTCTATAATAGTCTGAGAGGCAGTGTACAGTAGACAACACGTAATTTAGGCAAGCCTTACATTTCCTCAGTTAGTCTGTTGTTCCTACTGACCATGAGATAGGGGCTAACTAATCGCTGTCATGGTAGGTTCAGTGTCACTCAGGTGTGATAATTTGACGCACTAAAAAAGTATTTTAGGAAATGAATAATTTTGATAAGTCAAAGTATATGATTATATCTACTTAAAAATGAAAAGGCGGACGACTACCACGATTGTAACATGATGCCAGAAATTTAAAAACAATAATTCTTCTTTTTGAAACATGATAGTACTGGAAGCTTATATTTCTGAAGGCACATGGGTCTGTCGGTTGTTTTGAACTGGCAGACAGTAAAATGTTTTCTCTCGTGTGATTTTACCTATGTGTAGTAGATGCGTTCGATATGGAATAGAGATTTTCGATCTCTATTTCTTCTTGATATACTTCGAAAACTAGTTCGAATTAAAGAATTCAAATAAATATTTATTATTCTGAGTTTTATTCACCCTGTACACCACATCCAACGGGATTGCAGTTTCCTCGTAGAAATGTTAGGTTTAGTTTTTGCATTCTGACGTAGGATTTGAAAAATCATGAAGACCTGTCAAAATAATATACACGACCCACCCCTTCCCCGTGCAGTAGTTGGCGTCGGATGTGATGTAAATGTCGAGTCGAGTTTTGATGTGTCAAGGTGACAAGTCGAGAACGGTGAAATTCTAGAAAGGTGTTTTTTGGGTTGAAATAGTTTTTTCAAATCTCACTACGCAAACTAACGGTTTCTGTTAAATTAATAGAAAGGTCTATTAAAGATTCAAGAGTGATTGCAACGCGGTAACAGTGAATGTTTATTCCATTTGATTTGAATGGAAAGGTTCAATTTGATTTATGCTAGCATTGTGGATAAATTCTTCTGAATACCTCATAGAGTAACCGATAACAAAGGATATTTACACCTACAGTAGTTTACAACAAACAGTTACCTAATATTCACTAAGACCGTTCTGAAGGAGGTAGTGCGCGGCGAAACACAATCTTTGTTTATCAACAGTATAATATATATATATATATATATATATATATATATATGTTATATACGAAAAAACGCTTATGTTTAAGTAATATTACGCAATGTCAAACATCAGATTACGATTTCCGTATTTTCATGAGAACGATGCTACGTTGCGTTTTTATAAAATAAACACATCAAGTAACACAAATATTATGTTACAGAAAAATAATGATTTCTGCACTTTCATGGGAGCGACGCTACATCGAATTCTCCATGAAAATAAACGCTGACGTTGATTTAACAAATTCTATAAATTCTTTGACTTTATGTAAAATAGTTAGTTACAATTATAATTTCAACCTATTACTTCTTTTTTATATAACATAAAACTGTGTAACTCAATAAAAATTGTTTTTAAAAAGTTTAACGTGAATTTGTGAATATAACATATATATATATATATATATATATATATATATATATATATATATATATATAAATGAAGTACTCACGTACGACCTTGCTTAATTCTTCCTGTAAACTGCTTCCTGGCACATATACGTAAAATCACCTTTGCTACTTACAAGATTAGAAAATTTTGAAGGACAACTGTCAAAATTGCAATGATCACATTCGCGACTGCGAACGTGGATAAACACAAGTTACTGGTAAATCACTGTAGATTAGAATATTTTGATATCTGTTATAGTAAATTAGCCCTATGAAGCAATCAGCAGAATTTACCAACAATTCCAATTGAATCCAAATTAAGCCCCTTCAAGTGAATGAACCAAATTGCACAAAACATTCACTATTCTCGTATTGCTGTCATTCTGGAATCCATCAATAGATTTCTCTATTGAATCAACACAAAACGTTAGTCTGCGTAATGAGCATTCAAATACTATTTTTACTCAAAAAACACTTTTGCAAGAACTTCACCGTTCCCAACTTGTCACCTTGACACATCAAAACTCGACTCGACATTTATATCACATCCGACGCCAACTACTGCACGGGGAAGGGGTGGGTCGTGTATATTATTTTGACAGGTCTTCATGATTTTTCAAATCCTACGTCAGAATGCAAAAACTAAACCTAACATTTTTACGAGGAAACTGCAAAACCCGTTGGATGTGGTGTACAGAGTGAATCAAACTCAGAATAATAAATATTTATTTGAATTCTTTAGTTCGAACTAGTTTTCGAACAATACTACTGTGGTATTTTTTCTCACTCAACTTTTTTTTCTGTTTCCTCATGGTCATCATTGAAACTAGTTTAGGGTCTATGCCAGCTGTTACTCTCAACAATAGCACATCGGCAGAACGCCCTATTTTTATTGTCCCTTGTTTATTAGAAACCGTTATTATCGATGCATGTAGTGAATACAATAAAAAATGTACGCAAATATTATTTTATCTGTTCCACTTTAATTTTGATCATAGTTAGAGCATTTTTTCAAGTAAAATTCAGTGTATATTTTGTGCCAAGCAAAAAAAGAGCAATGTATTTTTATCCGCTGATTTAACGATGAAAAAATGTCGAAATGTTCTGCGCTTACGGAAGTATCACAAACTAAAATACAACGACATCGTTTTCCCCAGTGAAATTTATTATTTATGCAATATTACAGATCATTTACCGCGTTTAAAAAATTACGAGATGAAATCCACATAAACAGAACAAGCTTCACCAGCAATATATGAACCAGTACTCCATTTACGGAACCGCCATATACGTCGCAGCGATTAACATCGGCCGACAGCTCTGATACAGTCGTATAGTATTTATATTTAAAAAATGTTGGATCATCTTTGGTAAGCGGGGATATTGAAGAAAAGGGTTACGATGCCCTACTAGGTACCGTTCGAAGAAGAAAATACTGAAAAGTCGGAATTGACTAATTCGTTATTAAACGTTCCATCCTTAGAAAAAGAACTTCCGGGAAGCTTGAGTGAAGCATGCTTCTTTGTCTCAAAAAAGTAAAAAAAAAATTAGAGAAACATCGTTGCGTTACATACTACTGGAAAAGATGATTTTGAGAAAAGTATTTTGCGAAATATAAAGATTGATACCGATCAATTCAAACAAATAATCGCTAAGTTATAGAATACAGTTGATAGCAACATAAATTTTTATGCAGCTTGCCAAATAATTGTTGATAATGAAAAGAGTTCTTTGAACAAAAGATATGTACAACGTAGCATTAGATTAGATTAGATTTTAACGGGGTGTAGTGATCCCTTAAAAGACAAAAGGACACTAACTTAGAAATAATAATAATATTTTATTTAATATTAATTATAGTATTTAAGGAGCATCGGCCGGCCATAGTCAATGCCATTTACCAAGGAAAGATTGTTTTTGTTATTTTATAAACAGACATGTATATGAAATTGACTGTCTCGACCCTTACTTCGTGGAATATGCTCATATTAGTGTTTTTAAATGAAACTCAAGGTCTCTAGTTAATTCCACAATATAATACAAGTTATTGAAAATTCTAAAAAATTGACAATTGTTTCGATGATATTGATTTATCGAAACAATTGTCAATTTTTTGGAATTTAAAATAACTTGTATTATATTGTGGAATTAACTAGAGACCTTGAGTTTCATTTAAAAACACAGACATGTATAGTTTACAGACCGAGGTCGGATGTGTAGAAAAACACAACTATGTTACCTATATAATGGGTGTGAACGAACCAGGATGATATTATGATTGTTATTAATACTTTGAATAAGTCGTTTTGATATTTATAGTAGTGTATTTTTAAATGTATTAAACTTGAACCCAGTGATTTTATAAATGTGTTATTGTTTATTCTGTTCCCGAACACAGGTTGCTGGGTAAGTGGTTTCCTCCATAATAATATGCCTTTATGGTAACCGTCGAGTATACGAGGGACCCTTACTAAGTAACCACTACATGGCGATCCTGCGAACGGAATGGTAATGGAAAAATTAATGGTATAATGGTAATCGCCACTACATGGCGATCCTGCGAACGAAATGGTTATGGTAAAATTAATGGTAAAATAGATATCGCCACTACATGGCGATCCTGCGAAGTAAATGGTAATGATTGGTGAAATGGAAATGGTAATTGTATAATGGAAATGGTAGTGATAATGGGAAAATTAATGGTAATATGGTAATATGGTAATGGAAAAATGGATAGTGAAATGTATATTAATGGTAAATGGTAATAGTAAAATAGTAATCCTCCAGAACAAATGGTTATGGTAAATTATCCTGTAAGTAAATTATAAGTTATGGTACAATTGATGTTATAAGGATAGAACTATATGGTTTTCTACTTAAATTTGGGACCTTGGAGAAAACAAACAATGGGAGGTTCATCAACCAAACAGGAAGCAAAAGAAACAAGAATTATCAATAACACTTTCATGGTACAGCAAGATAATGTTGCGATGCACATCATGGTATTACTATACATTATAACAATAGCTTTTATCTGCAAATTCGTTTGGTCAGTATGGAAAACACACCGAAGAGCGTTGAAAAGAGATATCAACAGAAGCAATGCAATAAAGCAAGCAACAGGAACTCTCACCGTATAAATAATTTGTAAGTACACATGCATTCTATTCTTATGAACAAAGTTTTTTTTAAATGTCAATAACGTGGGAAGATTTTGAGAATAAATTACGATTGATTGTAGAAGAAGTTAATAAACAGGGAAAAAGGGTTTTGAAGAAGGAAACTCCTAAAAATCCTGATATACATATAGAAGTAATTAGTAGCATAGTAGGTCTTTACAATAATTTTACTAGGTTAATAGCCGAAAATTGGAAAAATTTAAGTTAAATACAACAAGAGACTTGTAAAAGTTATTCAAGTAGGATTAGGGATAAAGCTGAAAGGGCATTTCAAGCGTTAAATTGTATTATAGACATACCTACCTCTATATTTGAGGAAATTAATACGGTTGTATTACAAGCAATAAGCAAACAGTTGAAAATGGCGACAAGTATGAACGATTTTTTTAATTTTGCGAGTAAAGTTTTACCGAATGAGTTTAACGGCGAAGCAAGTAAATTACAGTCATTCTTAGACTCAGTGGATTTACTACAGAAAAACACGAATGGTAATGAGGAAAATGCTATCCTATTGATAAATACGAGATTAACAGGAAAAGCTAGAAGTTTAATCACAACGGAAAACTCCATTGCAGACATCAAAGATAAACTTAAAGCAGGGATAAGAGGAGACAATCCAAGCCTTCTCCTAGCGAAACTTGGTAAAATAAGACAGAACGGAAAGGATGTGACACAGTATGCAACAGAAATAGAGAAACTGGCGGAAAGATTACAGGCAGCATACATATCGGAAGGGATGCCTGAACGGCTAGCTGAGAAATATACGAAAGAAGCAACGATTAAGGCAGTAACTATGAATGCCGCAACGGATGCAAGCAAAACGATAATTGCAGCGGGAAGTTTTGAAACAACACAAGAAGTATTATCAAAATTGGTTTCAGTAGAAGGTATAGTAGGACAACAACACGTCTTACATATGAAAGATAACAGGAATTTCTTCAGGAAATCAAACTTTGACTTTAGGAATAACCATCGGAGAGGAATCAACAAAGGATGTTACAATGGTAATCATTCAAGAGGAACATTTAGACAGTATAATCCAGGAAACAACTACGGCAGATACGAAAATTTTAATAAATATAAGAAATATAATAATAATGGAAATTACAATAGTCAAGCTAAAAGTAACGTAAGAATATGTGAAATAGAAAATGAAGAAGCAAGAGAGAATCAGAAACAATTGGGGTTTTGAATAAAAAACCAAGTAACGCAAGCAAAATTACAGAAATATATTCAGCATATTATTTAGATTTATCACTTTCTAACTTTATAGAAATTCAGACAAGTCTATCTGATAATATCTACACTTTTATATTAGATACAGGAGCAGACATTTCTTTAATAAAAATTTCTAAAAATTTTCCACATCATTTGATGGAAACAAGGAATAAAATAAATATTAAGGGGATAACTGAAGGCTCAGCTAAAACTTTAGGTCAAATATACATAAACCTCTATATCAATAACATAATATTAAGACACTGTTTTCACGTAGTGGAAGAACATTTTCCAATACCAACAAATGGATTGATAGGAAGAGACTTCATGACACAAAATAATTGTGTATTAGATTATTCACAATCAGAATTACATATAAATTGCAAGTCTAACAATCCAGAAACCATACAAATTTTTGGTAATCCAGAATATGATACTTTAGCAATACCACCTAGATGTGAGGTATACAGGCTAATAGAGAATTTCAGGAATTTGAGAAAATATACAATAGTAGAGCAACAAGAAATAGCACCAGAAGTATTTGTAGCCAGATCCATAATATCATGGAAAAACCCGTACGTTAGAATTTTAAATACAAATTATGAAAGTATTTCAGTAAAAACTAAGAATATTGAAACTTTAGATTTAGATTTATTCGATATATACACAATTAAGACTGAGAGTAGTAATAGAATGAAAGAATTAAGGAAAGCATTAAATTTAGAAGTACCGGAATATGTAAGAAACGATTTAACGAAACTGTGTGAAAATTACGAGGATATATTCGCTTTGAAGAACGATATACTAACACACAACAACTTCTATGAACAAAAGATATCAGTAAAGGATGATACACCGATATACATAAAAAATTATCGAACACCACATTCACAATCAACAGAATTAAATAGCCAAATAGAAAAACTTATAACACAGGGAATAATTGAACCCTCAGTATCAGAATATAATAGTCCAGTATTATTAGTGCCAAAAAAATCGTCGAATCAGGATAAGGCGTGGAGATTTTGTATAGATTTTAGACAGCTAAATAAGAAAATAGTCACAGATAAATTTCCTTTACCGCGGATAGATGCAATTTTAGATCAATTAGGGAGAGCAAAATGGTTTTCAGTTTTAGATCTTATGTCAGGTTTTCATTAAATACCTTTACAACAATCTTCTAGAAAATACACTTCGTTCAGCACCGAAAAAGGCTCATTTCAATTCACAAGACTACCTTTTGGGTTAAACATAAGTCCTAATAGTTTTTCACGAATGATGTCAATAGCATTTTCAGGCCTCACGCCGGAAAAAGCATTTCTTTATATGGACGATATAGTTGTAATAGGAATTTCAGAGAAGCATCACTTAGCCAACCTAAAAAAGGTATTTGACGCATGTCGTAAATTTAATTTAAAATTAAATCCACAAAAATGTCAATTCTTTAGGCGAGAAGTCACATATTTAGGTCACAATTTGTCAAAGGACGGTGTTTCACCAGATAAAGCAAAATACTCAGTCATTCAGAATTACCCAGTGCCAAAAAATGCCAACGAAGTCAAGAGATTTGTTGCATTTTGCAATTACTATCGAAGGTTCATTCAAAATTTTGCAGAAATATGTATTCCTCTAAATAAGTTAGCGAGGAAAAATGTAAAATTCGAGTGGTCACAAGAGTGCGAAGACGCATTTCAGGTCTTAAAAAGTGCATTAATCAACCCACCAATTTTAAAATATCCAGATTTTAATAGACAATTCATATTAACTACAGACGCTTCGAATAGCGCATGTTCGGCAATTTTAAGTCAAAATTACGAAGGGATTGACCTACCCATCGCATTCGCATCACGCAGCTTCAAGAAAAGCGAGCTTAACAAACCCACCATCATAAAAGAATTATTAGCAATTCATTGGGGAATCAATCATTTTAAATGTTATTTATATGGTTCACCACATTTCATAGTAAAAACGGATCATAAGCCACTAACGCATTTATTTGCAATGAAAGACCCGACGTCGAAACTAACGAGAATAAGAATCGATTTGGAAGAATACGATTTTGAAATACAGTATGTAAAAGGTATAGAAAATTACGCGGACAGTATATCGAGAATATCCATTGAAGAACTTAAGGATTTATACATAAATAATTCACATGTCTTGGCAATCACAAGAGCACAAACGCAAAAAGAAAACGTACAAACAGCAAAGGATCAAAGGAATAAAGTGGAAACAAAAGAAGTAAGAATACAAAAACCTGCAGTAGTAAAAGTTTTAAATAACCTTGAGGCACATAAATTACCAATTTTACACTTTGAAAATAACCGTATCTCACTTAGGATGAGCATCCGGATCAAAAACAAATTGAAATTTAGTGAAGCCTTAAATACCGGTTTACACAATTTCGACCTAGGACGAACGTTGGAAAAGCTTGAAGAGCTATCGGTAAGAAATGAAGTAAAAAGAATGGAAATATATAGAAATGATGATATATTTAAAAAGTGCACAGTAGAAGAATTTATAGAAATAGGAAATCAAAGGTTAAAAAGTATTCATGTATGTATGCGACGTACCAAAAACGGTACAGCAGAAAGAAGAGATCCAAAAGATATTAGAAAGATACCACAATGATCCAATGTTTGGGGGACATGTAGGAAATAATGGGTTATTAAAGATACTAAGAGCAAATTTCAAGTGGAAAAACATGGAGAAAGACGTAAGGAAATACGTAAAAAATTGTCATAAATGTCAAGTGAATAAGGCAAAGCCCAGTCACAAAGAAAAATTTGTCATAACAGATACATCTATAAAACCGTTTGATATTATTTACATAGACACAATAGGTCCGTTTGTAGAGAGTAACAACGGAAATCGTTATTGCATTACGATATTATGCGAATTAACTAAGTACGCAGTTATGATACCAGTTCAGAATAAAGAAGCAAACACAATAGCAAAAGCAATTTTCGACAACTTTATACCAAATTACGGATTGATGAAAGAAATAAGAACAGATCAAGGGACGGAATATTAAACATAACTATTAAATATAAAACATAATTTTTCAACAGCATACCACCACGAAACAATAGGCAGTTGCGAAAGATTACATAGGACATTTAACGAATATATAAGAAATTTTATCAAAGATTCTAGGGATAATTGGTGTGAGTATGTAAGAATGTTCGCATATTGTTATAATACAACACCAAATACGTATCACGGATACACTCCTTTTGAGTTATTATATGGGAGAAAACCCAATTTGCCAGAATTTTTAAACGCAAAAATTGAACCGTGTTACAATCTGGAAAAATATGATAATGAATTAAGATATATATTACAATACGCTAATGAAAGGGCCAGACAGTTTTTAATAAATAATAAATTAAGTAGAGTTAATAATAGCGAAAATGTTTCTTCACCCGTAAATTTTAAAATAGGGGAATTAGTTATTCTAAAAAATGAAGCAAGAAACAAATTTGATTCACATTATCTAGGTCCGTTTAAAATAACGGGAGTCAAGGGGGTAAATTGTGAGATTACATCTCCAGACAAAAAACAACAGACTGTTCATAAGAATCGATTGTTTGTATACAAAGAGCGGAAACAATTGTAAATAAGTGAAGTGTGTTGATAAACGAACAAGTAGTGTTTAGTAAACAAAGACAAAACAAAAACATTCATAAAAACAGTTTTAGGTATAAGTGTTATCGAAAAATTAAAATGATAATTTTTCTCTTCCAAGAGGGGATGATGTAGTGATCCCTTAAAAGACATTAAAGACAAAAGGACAATAACTTAGAAATAATAATAATATTTAATTTAAAATACTAATTATAGTATTTAAGGAGCATCGGCCGGCCATAGTCAATGTCATTTACCAAGGAAAGATTGTTTTTGTTATTTTATAAACAGACATGTATAGTTTACAGATCGAGGTCGGATGTGTAGAAAAACACAACTATGTTTCCTATATAATGGGTGTGAACGAACCAGGATGATATTATGATTGTTATTAATACTTTGAATAAGTCGTTTTGATATTTATAGTAGTGTATTTTTAAATGTATTAAACTTGAACCCAGTGATTTTATAAATGTGTTATTGTTTATTCTGTTCCCGAACACAGGTTGCTGGGTAAGTGGTTTCCTCCATAATAATATGCCTTTATGGTAACCGTCGAGTATACGAGGGACCCTTACTAAGTAACCACTACAGGGGTTACAGTGCACTGAAACCAAAGGTTTATTGTGCCCCCCTATCAGAGCTGTTCTCGCTACTACTACAACTCGCCTTCCAGTTCCAAGGTTCTAATGAACTCCAGTATTTGGGACGGCTTCAACGAGGTTAGGTCCTCACTTTTGTCCAAAGCATTTCTTGCGTTGGATTGCAATGGCGAGGCATTCCAGAACTAGGTGATCAGGAGTTTCATCCTCCTCCCCACAGAATCTACACTAGTCAATCTCTGCTAGACCCATTCTCATTAGGTGCTTCCTAAGGCAGCAGTGTCCTGTAAGAAAGCCCGTGAGGAGATGTAGCTTATCTTTACTGAGGTCCAAATATTTTTTGGACCTAGCAGTGTCAAAGTTACCCAGGAACTTTTTGGAATGTTCCAACCCGGGAAGGCACCGCCAGAGTGCTTCTCTACAACGTAGCATACTTTACGCAAAATCGTCGATCAATTTTCGAAGAAATAGCCTGTGGAGCAACTCATCTACTAGGAGGCTCCATAGAAGGGGAGATGTCACTCCCCCTTGAGGTGTCTCCCGAGTGGCTTTAACTGAGGTGGTTTGATTCCCCACCTGTGTCTCAGCTATTCTCGCCGTCAACAACTCATACATCCGTTTTACAATGGTTTCATTTACTCCTCGCCTTTTTAGTGCTTCTTTGACAGACACATGAGTTGTTTTGTCAAAGGCCCCAGATATATCCAGGAATGCGCACATTGTGATTTCTTTGTTGTTCAGAGTTCTCTGGATGACTTCGGTCAGCTGATACAGAGCCGCTCCAGTTGAGCGACCCGCCCTGTAGGCATGCTGACATTTATGAAGTGGTATATTTTCCTGCTTCTCTGTTCTTATGTAGTTATCCACTACTTTCTCCATCGTTTTGAGTACAAATGATGTTGGACATATGGGTCTAAAAGATCGGGGATCAGTCCCATCTTTTTTCCCTATTTTTGGTATGAAGGTTACCCTCGCCCTTCTCCATTTTGTAGGTATTAGACCCACTGCTAGACTGCTTCTTGTAATATTCAGCAGGTGAGGAAGAATCTCCTCTATCCCTTGCTGCAGTAGTGCTGGAAATATTCCATCCACTCCTGGTGATTTATATGGTTGAAAGGTACTTATTGCCCATTCCAACCGTTGTCTGGTAAATATTTTCTTAGCAATGTCCCAATCTTCCTTGCGGGATTTCTTTGGTGTAATTCATTGCTATTTCAGTGCTTGTTGTTGGTTCACTACCTGGAAAGTGGGTTCTAAGAAGAAGACTCGATCGTTCCTCTTCACCTTCCGTGTATGATCCGTATGGCTTTTTCAGCGACATTGTGGGGTTAGTTCCCCCATTTGCCATGACCTTCTGTAGTCTGGTCGCTGTGTGAGTGCGCAAGAGGCTTGAAAATTAAGCCTTTTGGCCTTCCTAATCTATTTATTGTACTGAGTAAGCTTCTCAGTGTACCCCTAGTAATTACCGTCACGTTTGGCTCTATTAAAGAGCCGACGGACCTCTTTTCTGAGGTTTGACGGGTTCTTATTCCACCAAGGAGCATCCTTTTCTGATTGAGCTTTTGACAGTGGGCAACTGTAATGAAAAGCTCCATTATTGCCTCACTGATCTGTTCGACTTTTTGTTCCAGGTCGTAGTGCGGGTGATTTACCCCATTCACTTCGACGTGTTCCAAATTGTCCTTCAGATTGGCCTTGTAAAGAAACTAATCAGTATTTCTAGGATTTCGGATTGTAGGAATCGAGGTAGTATCTCCCTCTATCCTAAATTCGATGATCCTATGGTCGGAAAGTGATGGCTCGCTCATCGCCCTTCAATCTTTTACATTTTTCCTAGCAGCAACATTAACAATTGTTACGTCCAGGACCTCTTCTCTTGCTCTCGTGACAAAAGTGGGGGTTGTCCCCACGTTTATGGTCTCAAGGTTATTTGCTAAGAGATATTTTAATAAACACTCACCTTTTGCGTTGTAAAACCAAACAGACAGAACAAAAAGCCAAAAAACAAACAGGATATCCCTACAAAAACTCTCATGGAACCAGTTATTTCTGAACAAAATCCTCCGTTCGTCTTGGACCACAATTAGATATCTGATCTTTTCGAAAACTTCTACGGTTCACCTGACCCAATCTGCATCATAGAATATTACACAACTAATTTTGCGGCATTAATAGAGATGTCAAGGAAAATGTACCTATTTTTTGAACACAGATCAATCAAAAGTAGATGCACTCAACTTAAAAACAATCTTTTATCCCACCTGCAAAAGAACATACCAGAAACAGATGCTTGAGAAATAGAGAGTGAATCATCACAAACCTTAACCAACTAAATCAATAATCTACCATTTTTTTTCTAATTTTTATTTGTCTCCATGGCTCTTACATCAATGACTTTTATAACAATATATCAATGTAGCAAGCTATCCTATCCAAACAGACCTGTGACGTTGTTTGTCTTCAAGAAAACAGTTTCAAAAACAATAATAAAGAGCCCCTTAGACAATTTAAGAACATTTGCAAAAATCGAATTATTGCAGAAATAGAAGATCTGAATATGGTGTACACGCTATAAATTAATAGAATGAAAGAAACGAAGAGTACTGAGTGTGTAATTTAATTTTAAAAAGCGTTTTCGGCCTCTAGGACATTATCAAAGCTGTCCTCTAAAAATACAAATGTTGACTTAGTAAAAAACCCAATTTAAAAGCATCAAAACTTACGTCAAAAAAACCAACTACAAGTATCTAAAAGCAGCCCCTGCAAAAGTAGGCACGTGTTCTACATCAATTCTACATCAAATACTTGTAATTACTATAAAATACCACCCACTAAACAAGAAACATAACAAATCTTTTTTGTGATGCTCTTTTTAGAGACTTTTTGTGATGTTTATTTAAAACGTTAATAAGATATCTCCTAGATGTCTACATTTTATAACCAACTTTATTAACATCCATGCCATGTAATTAAAACATATTTTTGATATTCATCATAATACTTGAATTCGCTGTTACATACACATCCCATGAATTTCTTTTTAGCAACTTCCTATAGGAAACAATCATACGATGTTAATTTGTATACTTTCCACTAATATCTAATACAGAACATTAATGTAATATTACAAATTAACATGTTTCTAAGATGATCACACTTTGCAGTTACTTTTATATCTCTCGAACTAATTTTTAGTAACTTCCTCCGACTACGGTCATACGATGTTAGTTTATAAAATATTTCATATTAAACATCACAGTAACATAAGTGGGTGAGCTGTTTGATTGATGTATTCATAAAATTACAAAAAGGGGAAAACAGAAGTCGAACTGACGAACGATCGAACGAATCAAATGACAAGCATGACATGGTGGATCGTGGCGTGGTTTTCAGTTTCATGTTATATTTTATTTGCAAGGATCACATTTTTTGCAAGAAGTACCTAAATGAAGTTGTCTTCGTTTTTGTTATTTCCTACTTAGCTACAGTTCCTATACTTAGTTATAGTTCTTGTTATAATGGACGAACAACAGTTATCGGTAAGTACATATTGCAAAATCATAATTATTAAAGCTTAATACTCATTCAATACTTTAATCGGCTATTGCACATTGAAATTCCGGGTGGCGGGATTGTACCCTAAAATTATATAAAAGAGTTTACAAAATAAGGGTTCTTTCAAGTTTTAAATTATCTTAGTTGGTAGGTATATTTTAAAAACGATTCAGAATATTTCAAATCATACATATGCATTATACCTAGAAAAAACTTAATATTGCAATAGGGTAGATATTATTATTAATAATGAAGCATGTTCATATGTTTGCAGATAGTTGGTAATTGTGTGAAAGAAGGGTGTAACTATTTCAGCTGATACAGACATTGTATTAAACAGTACAAAAAATATAGAATCAAGTATCTCTAGTATTTGTAGTAGTATTAAAAGCCATCAATATAGTTTTGCAGGTTTATTACATTTTAACATTAATACTAAAAATTAGGCACTGTTGAGACTTTAAAAACAGAAATTTCTGCTATAATGCTCATTTCCATTTGAAAATACACTGTATACAATAAAAAGATTGAAGTAAAAACCTCTAGATATCACAATAGTATATTAATCTAGTTGAAGAATATGTAACTTATGACACTGAATGCTCCAATCAACAAACATAATTCAATCATTTATTATAGCATCATATTGCCTTGGAGAAGATTAATGATATATTTGTAGATAGTTATGAACGATTTCGATACCAAAATTTAACTTTCAGTATTAAGAGTCCAAATTTTTATTGCACTTTTAAGTATATTTTTGTAGGAAAAGTAGTAAACATTGTTGAACTAAATAGAATGTGTCATGTTAAGTTTGAACAATTTTTTATGAACCATGTTCATCTGATAAAATTTATTGTGGCAAAGCGTTTCGAAGTAATATTGTAGAAACACAACTATTGGATACTCTTTCAGATACAATCAATTATAAACTCATTTAACGTGATAATGTGTTCATATCTCTTCTTCGTAAGCAGTTTTTTTGTATACAGTGTATTAATTATGCTTAGTTTTCATTAAATTACAATTCCACAATATTAAAATACAATATGTTCCAGGATGGGAATAACAAGATGAGAATAGTATATTATTTTATATAGAAGAGAAGTATGAATTTTCATGGCACACCTGAATTTACCTGCCAAACGGAGTGAGGTAGGTGATAGAAGGTAAGCCATGAAAAGTAACTTCTCGGAATAAAATATGTTATTATTCCTTTGAAGAACCCCGCATGTTTCTTATGGAAAATGGGTCCCATTCGATTGGCTGAAAAACTAGTTTGATGTAGTTTATGATGAATAATCTTAAAGATATAAAAGTTTCCTTTAAATGTTCAATTTCCACACTTTTCTCAAATAATAAAGATCCCATTAATAACAAAAGTGGTATTTATAAATTAACTTGCGCTTCCTGCCAATCCACTTACGTGGATAAGACCACTCGTGCTTTAAGTACTAGAATTTAAGAACACCTTAGCAAACTCACTGCTTCTAATTTTGGCTTTCATATTAAATTTAACAACCATACTTTTTCCCCGTCACGTAACTCCAAAATCTTGCACAACATTCCTATGAAGAATTTAAAAAAATGACTTGCTTGAGGATCTAGAAATACTTAGAGAAATGGAAGTTGACCCTGAACACTGTCTTATCACACAAATACATCTTAACTGTAAGTTTCCGCTTCCTGTTCAAAACCATATGGCCCTCTAGGGTTTTCACTTCTCTCCCTAACCGTGACGACCCGGTCCAATAATATGTCGCCCAGCACTCGGCTGATTCGTAAAAGGCGAATGAATGTGGACTTTCCTAATTTTTCTACTTTTCTATCATTTCGTCTTTTCTATTTCATTTTCTTCTCCTTTCTTAATTCTTCTTAGTTTGTGTGTGGGCAGAAGAGAAAATCAAATGGCAGGTCGCAGGTATCAGAAGTCAAACAATGTTAATTGCTCATCACATATTAGTTCTTAGCAGCTTCGAGGAAAAAACGAAGGACCACCTGCATTGCGCTGCAGGAGCTTGTTACCCGTACCAGGGGTAGAGGGATAACCAATACATAAATATATGAAAATAAATAAAAGTGAAATGTTATAAAAGATTCTTTACTTTAGTATAAAGAAAGAGATTATTTACAGGAGCGAAAAGAAGAGTGAAATATCTAGAGGTTGGATAAAAAAACACTCCGCTACATATCAGGAAATATGTTGCCAATTATGAGTAAACACTTCGCCAAATATATACACGCTGCTAGTTAGGAAAACACGCAGCTAGTTATGCAACATTAAAGTCCAAATCAACGTTTTACTATTGAAATCATCGTTAGGATGAATATAGTCAATAGCCGGTTGGAAAGTCTGAAAATTACACTAATCTATACAAATTTACAATAGTTACAGTTGAAGCCGAACCCGCACTTAACTTCAACCAATCAAGTAATGGTTTCAGGTGAATATAAATTCAGAAATGTACATAAAATAATAACACAATAAAACAATGAAACGTTTACAAATCAGTTGTTAACAATATATATGGCATCAAAACCAGCACATCTTGAAATTAGATACCAAAGTTCACCGGCAATCTTAAAGGCGCGGTGCTAGGTGAATGGATTTAGACTTGGAATCAGTCGGCGGATATTATTGGATATATTATCCTAATAATAATAAAAAAGGTACTTACAATTAGTTCCAATAATAGGTTATAATATTCTGTTACGAAACAGCACACTGGTATAGTCCCTAAAACCGACCCTGTCTAAGCCAGATATAATAGTTAAAATTATGGCGGATACGCAGTTATAAAAAACAGTTTACGATTGTGACTATCTTATCTAGAACTGGTTTTTGTGACCAGAGTTATTTAGAAAAGGCCAGAAAAATTATTCGTGACTATGTAAGCCGCAGCCCAGAATTTACTAGTAAAAACGGCTTTAATATATAAGGGACTGATCAGGAAGAGTGAGTTTAGTTTATAATTTGACATCGTGAGTTAAACAAAAATAAGTGAATATAAAGTGTTTATATAAATTAGTTTGAGTGAATTTACAGTTAATATAAATTAATAATTAAGCGATTAGTTAAGTATATATAAATTAAGTGTTAGTAAGTGAGTGTTTAAATAAATTAGTAAGTAGCCATACCGTGTGTTTAAAATTTATCCCACCCGTTTATTGTTTAAATGAATTAGAAAAACATTACATTGGTGTCAGAAGTGGGATAATATAAATAAATTGCTACGCAAAAATGGCCAAGAGATTATGTGATCTGAAAGTGACGGAATTAAGAGCAGAATTGGAAGATCGTGAGTTGGAAACGTCCGGCAGGAAAAGCGAATTAGTAGAAAGACTTAAAGTGGCACTGGAAAATGACGGCTTTGATCCAGAAACAGTTTTATTTAATGACGAGGCTTCCACCTTAATCCCGTCAATTTCTGCTAATATTTCAGCTAACATGGGCGAGAAGATTTCTGCCATGGAAGAAAAGATTTCTGGCATGGAAGAGAAGATTTCAACGAATGTGAAAAACGATATTTCTGCTAACATGGACAAGATTTCTACTAATATGGACGAGAAAATTTCTACTATGAAGAATGATATTTCGGCTAACATGGACGAGAAGATTTCTGCATTGAAGAACGATATATCTGCCGATGTCTTATTAATGAAAAACGACATTGCCGCTGACTTTGAAAATGAAATTTCGTCTCTAAAATCTGAAATTGAAAATAAAATGTCAACGATGGACGAGAAAATCAAGGAGTTGGAAAAAAAGATGGCAGATATAAGGACTCAAGACACGCCAACGGAAGAAAAGAAGACCGAGCAAACAAAACCTTGCAAGCCAGAAACACACCCTAAGTTAGAAGACGTTGGTAGTTTTACCCGAGTCAAGGCCCCAACGTTCGATGGAAATATGTCGTGGACCAATTATGTAAAACAGTTTGAAGCAGCCGCTAGAGTGAATAATTGGTCCGACAAGGAGAAAGCAGTGAACCTAACTATCGCGCTTCGGGGAGATGCCTTAGATGTACTTCAGACGATACCTCTGGAAGAAACGGACGATTTCGAGCAGCTGAAGAAGAGGTTGGACATGCGGTACGGTCACGAACATCTAGAATATTTGTACCAGTCCCAGCTGAAGAACCGAAGGCAAAAACGTGACGAAGCCCTTCAAGAGTATGAAGTGGATATTGCCCGACTCGTTCGATTCGCTTATCCGTCAGCACCAGAGAACATGATGGAATGTCTGGGCATCCAGGCCTTTATTGATGGCTTACGTGACCCCGATATGCAGAGGACGCTTCGTTTAGCCCATCCCAAAACATTAGTTGACGCATTGACAGCTGCTCTTGAATATGCAGCAGCAACGAAGGCTTCAGGATATAACAAAATTAGGACCATCCAAGAAGAAGGTGACGAAGACAGATTTGACCAGTACGTCAGTTTAATAAAAAGTATGATGGACAAGAAGCCAAGAAAGATCAGATGCTGGAATTGTGGCGAGCTAGGGCATGTACGTAGTTCGTGTAAGCGCCCCAAGACTCCTGCAAACCAAGAACCCTAGTCGCAGGAAAACTAGAACGGGTCGGCTACGAGGGGACAGCACCGACCCATGATCGTTCCAAAGACCCTCTCATACTGATAGCTTCTCTTAGATGTCGCAACGACAGTGGATGGCGAAGTAAATGGCAAGAAATATGCTCTGCTGGTTGACACTGGAGCAACTAGGACCATTATACGACCAGAAATAATAAACTCCAAGAAGAAGCTTTTACCAACGAGACTGCGACTGCGGACCGCCACAGGCGAGAGTGCCAACGTTCACCGGGAAACACAAATCCAATTGGGAATTGGAGCAGAAAAGTTCACGCATACGGTAATCGTAGCTGACATTGAAGAAGACGTGATTCTGGGAATGGACGTAATGAATGTACATGGTTTCCAATTAGACTTTAGAAACAGAACCATTAAAGTGGGTTCCGAGGAGGTATTCCTGCATCCATATGAAGGCAGCGCGGTGTTGGCAGCTGTACAGGAAGATACCGTTCTACCTGCACGAAGCGAAACCATGATAGTAGCACGGCTACAGGGAATCATGGAGGAAGGTACACCGGTTATGATGGAACCAAGGAACCACGACGAGGAGGTTGGCAAAGGAGTATTAATTGGGAAAGGATTGGTTACGTCGGCGAAGGAGATCCCTGTACGATTGATAAACGTGAACGATTACCCAATTACCATCAAGAAGGAAACCAAGATTGGATCCTGCGTACCAGTGACGTCTATAGTTCGTCAGACAACGACCACTGACAACTCTAACGCCAGATTCGAACAGATGTTATCAATAGCTGGCCAATCTTTGGATCGAGCTGAAAAAAAGAGAATGAGAGAATTTCTCTTGCAGTACCGAGACTTATTCGTACCAAAAGGAGGAGAGACTGGCAGAACATCAGCCGTCAAACACAAAATAGATACTGGTAATGCTAAACCAATTAGGCAATCAGCTCGAAGACTTCCACGAGCGAAGAGAGAGGAAGCTGAAAGAATAATTCGAGAGATGGCAGAAGAAAAAGTAATAGAACCATCTACTAGTCCATGGATGTCTCCAGTAGTGCTCGTCAATAAAAAGGATGGAAGTACGAGATTCTGCGTGGATTATCGCCAGCTTAACAACGTGACGAAGAAAGACATCTATCCCCTGCCTCGAACTGACGATATGCTAGACACTTTGGCCGGCAGCAAACTGTTTTCCACCTTGGACCTGAAGTCTGGTTATTGGCAAGTGGAAATGGACCCAGAAGATAAAGTGAAGACTGCTTTTACCACCGGATCTGGATTATGGCAATTCAACATCATGCCATTCGGGCTCTGTAATGCGCCTGCGACATTTGAAAGACTTATGGAAAATGTCTTGAGAGGGTTGTCTTGGAAGACATGCCTGGTCTATTTGGACGACATCGTAGTACTGGGGAAGACATTTGACGAATACCTGAAGAATTTGGACGACGTATTCAAACGACTCCAAGCTGCCCAGCTCATGTTAAACCCGAAGAAATGTCAGCTGTTCCAAAACCGAGTCAACTATCTAGGTCATATAGTGAGCAATGAAGGAATTGCGGTGGATCCAGAGAAAATTGCTTCCATTCAGAAATGGCCGCAACCAACCGACAAACGTCAGTTTCCTTGGGCTTTTCACATATTATAGAATATTTATCAGGAAGTTTGGATATATTTCCAAGCCTCTAACTCGACTTACAGAAGAAGCAAGAGCTTTCCAATGGGACGAAGATTGTCAAACGGCTTTTGATACCTTGAAAAGGCATTTAACCACGGCGCCGATATTAGGATACCCTTTACCAGAGGGAGACTCTATTCTGGACACTGACGCAAGCAACATAGGAATTGGTGGAGTGCTCTCACAGATCCAAGGAGGCCAAGAAAGAGTGCTGGAATATTTTAGTAAAGTCCTCTCCAAACCAGAACGAAACTACTGCGTCACAAGAAGAGAACTTTTGGCGGTAGTGAAGTCCGTGGAACACTTTTACCAGTATCTCTATGGTAGGAAGTTTTTAATCCGGACTGATCGAAAGGATTGCTTTAGACATAACTGGACCATTTCCGACAACAGCAAATGGTAGCAAATACATACTGGTTGTAATGCATTATTTCACAAAATGGGTGAAAATTTACGCTATCCCGAATCAAGAGGCCACAACTGTAGCAGATGTATTGGTGAAAGAATTTATCAGCCGATATGGAGTGCCCTTGGAAGTCCATAGTGACCAGGGAAGAAATTTTGAAAGCCATCTATTCCAGGAGATTTGCGAGAAGCTGGGAATGAAGAAGACCAGGACAACAGCATTACATCCACAGTCAGACGGAATGGTCGAGAGAATGAACAGGACTATGGAAAATACCTGGCCAAAGTAGTATCCAGCCATCAGAGAGATTGGGACCAGTATCTTTCCCTATTCGCATTGGCTTATCGATCTGCCGTCAATGAGTCCACGGGTGAAACACCGGCGAAAATCCTGTTTGGACGTGAAATGAGGCTTCCTTGTGACCTGGAATTTGGCTGTCAGCCTGGAGAAGATATAGCAGGCGGAGACTACGTGATCCAATTGAGAAGAAGGCTGGACGATATTCATGAATTAGTTCGAACAAATCTTCAAGTTGCCAGCGATAGAATGAAAAGTCGGTACGACACGCAGGCCACAGAAGGCGGTTTTAAAGAAGGGGACAAAGTATGGGTACACAACCCGACGAGGAGAAAAGGATTTTCTCCAAAATTACAAAAATCCTGGGAAGATCCATACTTAATCAAGAAAAGGATCAATGTTGTTATATACCGCATAAGCAAGATCCCCAACGGAAAACCAAAAGTAGTTGACCAAAACCGACTAGCGCCATTCGAAGGAGACCATGACCTGGGGGAAGGAGTAAACCTTATTCGAGATGTGTCCGACCCTACCTTCGAGGAATGTATGGGCACGTATGGAGGTACCGGGAAAGCTAGATATGGAGTCACTTCGGACCAACAACAAGATCTGTTCACTCTCCCGGAAGATTATTCACTGGCATACAACATCCCCGCCCGTATCAAGAAGGCTAGAGTTTTTTTTTTTTGGCCGAAGGACATAGTCCATTTAGCCATGAGCTACAGTACTAAAAGGGTATCAAATATGCTAACTGTAAGAATCAATTTGGATAGGTTAAGGATATACGTTTCACACCCAGGGGTCTTTCAGGGTGGCTAACTCACAGAAAGGGTAGACCACGGTACTAATAGGGAATAATCAGGTTAGGTTCACTTACAGAGGAGAAGGAGCTACATAATATTACAGTTTTAAGTTGCATGCTTTAATGAAAGTCAGTAAAACGTTATAAACAGGCAGCTTATTTAATGCCAGTAAGTTCATTACATTGAAGGGAGGTAGAACAACGATTTTTATTAGTTCTCTATACATATCTTCTCTATGTTGTGTATATTTATTACATTCAAAAAAAATGTGTTCCAGGTCGCATATACGGTAACAAGTGTCGCACAAGTTCGAATCTATTACTTTTATTTTATTAAGATGTGCGGGATAGCTTGCATGTCCAAACTTAAGTCTACTTATAGTGACTATACTACTACGCGGTAATTGATAGTTCCTGTACCAGTATTGGTTGGGAATTTCTGGGTGTAAGAGTGAATATCTTGTAGGTTTTTCAATGCAATACTCATGCCATAAATTTTTCCATCTTTCTTTTAGTTTAATTTCACATTGGTTTAGGCACTCATCGACGTTTATTGTATTTTTTATTGGTAGTCCATTTTTTACAGCTTCTTTGGCTAGATTATCCACATGTTCATTATGCTGCAGTCCAATATGTGCTTTTATCCACAAAAAACTGATATCGAAATCCTTTGGGCGTAGCTCTTCGATTTTCAGTTTAATTTTTGGAATCATTTGATTTTCATAAGTAGCATTTATATCAAAAGGTTGGCTATTGCTCGTGAGGACTGATAAGGAATCCGATATTATGATGGATTTTTTATAACCATGTCGTTCAATGAATTCAAGAGCTTTCATAATTCCGATTGCTTCTGCAGAAAAGAGAGAAGTAGCGTTATTAAGTTTAAATTGCATTTGAACGTTCACTGACGGGGCATAAAATGCGCACCCTACACCACTAGATTGTTTGGAAGCATCCGTATATATTTTAATGCAACTATCATATTTTGATAAATAATGTGATAGTATATTCTTACTGATCATTATATTATGATTATAATTTGGAATTTCAACATGTACGTATTTCAGTGATGTGAAGAAATCATTAAGTTCATATGTCTTGGGAACATCTAAATTATTAATAAAATTATGATTTTCCCTAAATGCCTGGCATGTAATGGGCGAAGGTTTTTTGGCCCAATATTGGTTTGTAAGGTCATATATATTTAATTCCGAAATATTTTTAATAATTGCTGGCTGTCTGTAATGGGATTTAATAATTAATTTTTCTGTTAGTAATGTTCTTCGAAATTCTAATGGCGGTTCTAAGGCTTCAACTCGAAGCGCTTCTACTGGTGTAGATTTCATTGCTCCGATACAGAGTCTCATGGCATTGTTTTGTACAATTTCTAATTTTTTTTAGTAAGCTTGCAGTTGCGGTTCCATATAGAGTACATCCATAATCTATAATCGATCTTATATATGGCTAGAGGGTTGGCAACCGTCTTTCGAAAGAAGTTCGGGCAATTAGAAAAACTTGAAGACCAGATTCCAGCCCCTGGCAAGACACTGAAACTGAAACATAATTCGCGGTACGTCTTCTACGTGGTAACTAAAAATGAATTCCAAGATCGATCTACCTACCGCGATGTGTGGGAAGCACTTCGAAACCTCCAAGACCATGTGTTGGAATCCGGCGTGAAGAAACTGGCTATGCCTAAGATAGCGAGTAACCAGTTGTATTGGCGAATCATCAGGAACATGGTAGAGGTTATCTTTCAAGATACCGGTGTCCAGATATTAA
Organism: Galeruca laticollis; assembly: GCA_963921935.1. NCBI lineage: Eukaryota > Metazoa > Arthropoda > Insecta > Coleoptera > Chrysomelidae > Galeruca > Galeruca laticollis. The sequence goes on from OY998180.1 coordinate 125,150,275, forward strand.
TTTGCAGCTACAACTCCCGTTATCAGTATCCGATGAAGACGGTGCCCTGCTATTTCCATAAGATCGGAAAGTGTAGAAATAGGGCCAGTTGCCGATTCAAACATCCAGTCTCGGCTACACAAAAGTTCCAGGAGGAACTTCCATTTAAGGAGGGGGTAATGTTACGAAACAGCACACTGGTATAGTCCCTAAAACCGACCCTGTCTAAGCCAGGTATAATAGTTAAAATTATGGCGGATACGCAGTTATAAAAAATTGTTTACGATTGAGACTATCTTATCTAGAACTGGTTTTTGTGACCAGAGTTATCTAGAAAAGGCCAGAAAAACTATTCGTGACTGTGTAAGCCGCAGCCCAGAATTTACTAGTGAAAACGGCTCTAATATATAAGGGACTGATCAGGAAGAGTGAGTTTAGTTTATAATTTGACATCGTGAGTTGAACAAAAATAAGTGAATATAAAGTGTTTATATAAATTAGTTTGAGTGAATATACAGTTAATATAAATTAATAATTAAGCGATTAGTTAAGTATATATAAATTAAGTGTTAGTGAGTTAGTGTTTAAATAAATTAGTAAGTAGCCATACCGTTTATTGTTTAAATAAATTAGAAAAACATTACAATACTCATTAATTATTAGCAATTACAAACGGCACAATCCCCATATTATAAAGGAAAAAAACTAGACATTTTAGAGCACAATGAATAAACGTCACTTATATATGACATTGTCAAAAAACAAGTTAGGTTATTAGCGGGAAAGCGAACTTGACCAGCAAGTGTTTGACGTTTGCACTCAAATATTATCTCACGGGCAGACTGACTATTGTACGAATTTAATGAGAAATTCGTACAGTTTGCTCAATCTTGTTCGTCTCTCACATACACATTACGCCTTTTCTGTCAATAATTCCCCAATATTTAATTTCTCCCTTTCGGTTAATAATAAGGGAAAGTTTTTGGGAATTTTAATTTCACTTTACAGAATCCGATGGAGCAAACGATTAGATTCTTTCACATGATGTTGAAGTATGAAGAGAGAATGATATAAAGATTAAAATTATTTTCTGATAGTGTTTACAAAATCAAATTGCAAATGAATATTTTGCATTAAAAAATAGAAATAATTTGTTATTCATATTTTCATATCATTATTATCCTTTAATATTTAATTGGTTTATAATGACATCTTTTCTCCATAATCCATTCAAAGATATTAACTGTGTTTGTTCATTTGAAGAATTAATATTAATTCTAATATTCATAATAGTTCATGAAATAGCAGGTTCAATACATTATTATGTAGCTCTTTATATTTGTATTCTCCTGGAGGAGAACATATTTTATTGTCTGCCAGTTCAAATCAACAGACTTCTAAAACAATCAAGAATAACATATTATATAAACTTCAAGTTACATAAAAAAATTCACAGCCGCTGCCACGTTACAACCATGGTAGTGTCGGCCATTATGTTATATTTTGACGGAGAAAAACGGCAGCTTTCCGAAACTACTTTTTCAGTTTATCAAATTATCACAACTGTCGACCTGTCACACCTGAGTGACGCTGAACCTACCGCGACAGTGCTTAGCTAGCCCCCCTTTCATGGTCGGTAGGTACAGCAGACTAACTAAGGAAATTTTAGGCTTTTATAAATTATGTGTTGTATGCCGTTCACTGGCCCTTAGACGATAACATGTTATATAGCAATGCTGCACTGGGTATGTTGAATCAGTTTCATTTTTCGCCTGAATTCAATGGATTTTTCAGGGTTGTACTGAAAATGGATTGTAAAGTATCATATATTTCAGGGTTTTTTTTACAGTAAACTTGAAAATACATTTACTAATAATCTCAAGTTTATCTTCTAATAAAATCGATTAAACTGTCGCCGTGTCATTTTTCTGAAAATAATATAAAACCATCAAAAGTTAGTACAGGAAAGCTGTGCTTACAAATAATTTAATGCGAAAATAGTTGAAAGTTTAGAATTTGTTAATTTTAAACATTCTAGACGCTTTGAAATTGACTCACCTAACCTCATACTTTCTCTTATATTTCGTATGATCTGAGATAATTGTCATGGAAACGAAAGTATTGTGTCACACGTACCTATAAACATTTCTAAAAAACGTCGCAGGTTGAAGTGCTGTAGGTGTGCCTCCTCCCCTATAGTTATGCCTAAAGTCGTCGTCTATATCTAAAACATTGGCTAATAGACTTTTCGATGACCGTTCTTTCAATTCAACTTCAGGAAAATGCATCGTTCTTCGTTCGGAAAGTTCAGATCTATTCGGCGAAGATACTAAATCATTTTTTTCGATGGGTCTATGCATGCGCAGAATCCACGGAAGCCAACACAAAAATACCACTCGTATCTAAAACAAAAGAATATCTTTAAAACTGTGAACTAAGTGGTTAAGCCAATTATAGCAAAAGTTTGGTTTAATACGGTTTATCAGAATATCTTCTCCACTTAAACACTCTGTATATGGATGGGGTGCCATTTTTAATTTAAGCGAAAAATCTAATTCTGGATAAAAAGTTTGGCTTGTTCCAAAACCCCACACAATGAAATACATTTCAAGTTCTTTGCTGCCTGCCTGATTTTATAGTCAATTGTATATACAATCCTATAAATTTTGGGCCCAAATTTTAAAATATTATAATAATCTAGTGAGTGATACTTCCCCCAATACCTTAGCAATATTTCAAGTTGTGATAAACTTTCTTTCTTTCCAATAAGCAAAAAGTAGATACAATTGGCGAAACCGACATAAAACAAAGAACAGTGGTGAGGTAGAAAAGAATAATTAAGATAAATAAATATCTATTTATCAAAAATGTCCACTATAATATGTATTAATTCAAATTAATAACTTACCCACTGCGACATTTCATGCGTATCAGCGTTTCGATGATGGTAGTTGAGAATAAGAATAGTAGATACGACAGAAGATGCAACCATAAACATAATGCAGTTAAAGTATGTACCAAGCAGCGGAACAGCATCGGAAGTAGCAGGCATGGTTTCAGCAACCATGTTCAAAAATACAGTAAGAGAGAGTAAAATAGTTACGCCTAGTGATAGCTTTTCTCCAGAATCAGGAGGCAGAGTGAACCCAAGAACTGCCATAGATGCGATTAAAACACAAGGTACGATCAAATTGAAGAAGTAGTAGAGAGTACGTCTTCGAATTAGTATAAAAAATGTTATGTCAATGTAAGGTTCTGGACAGCAGTTGTAATAGATCTCGTTTCTTTTTCCAGGCACACCTGCAATATAGATAGAGATAAATAATTATGTTATATTTTTGGACCTTAAATACTTTGTTTTAACTTTATTATTTATGAATATGAAATATTTTTGTTGTACGTGAACACATAAATTTATAAAAACGATATATCTTCCTATGCATAAGATACAAGTTCGAAAAGCACGCTTTTACAAAAAATGTTGTTCGGCAAAAGCTACGCGCTTATTTTCGTATTTTATATGTCCCTGTATATATTTTTGTTGCGTTCTTTATTGAAGCAATATCTCATATTACTTTTTTAAATTAAACTAACTGTTGCCAAATAAGTCCACAGTATAATGAAAAAATGGTAAACATTGACAATTGTTTCGATATTAGTATCATCGTCATTATTGAAAAATAATGACTTACTATATTCCTTGATTAGATTTCGCAAATTTGGGAGACCCACCACGTATGGAAATATGAGTAAAAGTAAAGTTGTAGCGAGTGTTGAACTCACAATCTTGCTATTATATAAAATAGGAGTTGAATTAAGGCTATTGAAAAACACTGTCAGCTGTGCTTGGATTGTGAAAAAGTCTGTCTAGGTCGAACGTGTTATAATGTATAGTTGTTCTGGTCAGTTTTAGTTTTTAATTCAGCTAACACAGGGCATTCAAGATCAATTGGTCAGTATTCTATTTCCAATGATAATGTAATACTATAGTAGTGTTATTTAGTATGTAATTAATAGTAGTACAAATAAAACCCACTGATATAATGGCGGCCCTGCGAACAAATGGTAATATTTCCTGTGAAGATATGGTAATATGTCATGTGAAGATCAATATGGGTCCTGCAAACGAATGGTACTATATGTAAATGTAGTTGGATTTTTCACAAACATGGGAGGCAAGTCGTCAAAACAAAAGCTAAAAGAAAATGGAGTAGTCAATAACAACTTCATTGTACAAGAGGAACAAATAAAAGAGGACATCGAGGTAAAAGTATTGTTATACATCCTAGTAGTCATACAATTCGTCTGTTCAATATGGAAAACTCACCGACGCCAACTCAAAAGAGAAGTTCTAAGAAATCTGGGGAGTCAACGTCAAATTGTAAGTTATAAGAGATAATCTGTTTTTGTGAACAGATTTTCGGGTAGATTTTTTTAATGTACCCAAGTATGTGTGTAATATATTCTTTTAAAATGTTTGAGTCTAGTCTGAGCTCAATAATTGATGAAATCGTTAAGCATAGTAACATGATTTAAAAAAGGATATACCTAAAAATCCGAATGTTCACTTAGAGATAAGTAATAACTAAGTGCTTCTATACAAATAATTTAATTAATTGTCTGTTATCTGAGGAGTTTCACGGATATTTCCTATATTCGATCCATTATCAAGAGACGCATTGTATTGATTGTTTTGATCATTGTTACTGTCAATAGAAATATTTTTGTTATTGTATTCATGTATTCAAAAAGTCATTTGCATTAATTTCGTTTATTTTGATTCGAGAAAGAGCGTATACATTTTGAATCAAGGTTCCTTTTCTATAAACAATTTGATAATCGAATTCTTCTAGCTTCAGTCACCTTCTCGTGAGACGAGCATTAGGTTCTTTTATTGAGTCAATGTAGGGGTATGTGATCACAATATATGGTGAATTTTTGACAATATAAATAAGGCCTGAAATACTTCGTAGCTGTTACAATCGCGAGTAACTCTCTTTCGATTATACTATAATTTTGTTCTGCTTGATTTAAAATATTTGAGGCATAAGCCATAGGCCGGTCTTGGCCTACAGAACCTTGTTATAGTGCAGCGCCTATTGCAAATCCGCTAGCGTCAGTTGTTAAGATAAGTTCCTGTGTAAAATAAAAATATATTAAAATATGATCGTTGCTTAACAGTTTCTTGCATGTTTTAAAGCACTAGACATATTCTTGTGTGATTTATATCTTTGAACCCTTTTTTAAACATGAAGTCAAATGTTTAGTAATTTGCGCAAAATTAGGTATACATTTTAAGTAATAACCTAATAGACCTAAAAAATATTTCATTTCATTAGTTGTTTTTGGAATCGGGAATAATTTCATAGCTTTAACTTCATATTTGGGGTTGGTGTAACACCATCTTTTGTAATAATATGCCCTATATAAGCTCCGTCATTTTTTTAAATTCACATGTATCCAACTGGGTCTTGAATTGCTCTCTCGAAGTCGAAGTGCTTATATCAGTATTACAAAGAGACATTATTATAATGTAAGGTGGGCGTTAAGTGTAACTATAAACATTACAGGCTGATATGGGTAGCGAGTGTTGAATTCACAACCTTGCTATTGTATAAAATACGAGTTGAATTAAGGTAAGTGGAAAAGACAATGTCAACTGTGCTTAGATTGTAGACAAGTCTGTCTAGGTCGAACGTGTTATAAGTATAGTTGTGCTGGCCAGTTTTAGCATTTAATTCAGCTGATACAGGACATTCAAGATCAATTGTACTATGTTCTATTTCCAATTATAATGTAGTAAGATAGTGTATTAATTAAGTGTTATTAACAGTAATTAGCACAGTGATTTGATTCATCCTCCAGTACATACTTTGTTAAGTCAAACTATCATATCACAAAGTATCCAAATAATTTATTGTTCATCAATGTCACAAAAATATAAATCAGAAGACCAATATCTAGAAAATGTAAAGTGTATCTTTTAATATTTTATCTTGAACACTAAACGTAGTTGAGGTAACTTTACTGATTTATTAAGAAAGTTTATTCATATTTATTTGAGTTCTTTATTTTTATTTGGTCATTTTGAAGTGTACCTTATGGTCAACCAACCGTCTCATGTTAACTACAGAAGCAATTATTCTCTGTTTCGCAAGGATAATGGTTATTATCTCTTATATCGCGAAATGGAGTATTTTTTCACGAAGCGTTTAAAAAGAAAACCAAGAACTGAAATTTCATTCTCAAGAAATCGATAATTTTGTAGGTTATGGGTGGAATTTAAGCAGCATTAAAAGAATCGAGATATTAATTTCTTCGGGTTGCTTGATTATCACTTTTATTCTTGAGGAACTCAAACGCGAATCAATTCCAATCAACTCCAATTTTTATTCTCTTGACCACTTAAAAAAATTAGTATGTCATGTGGCTGGTTGATACACTCCCTCATAGTATATATTGTGTGTCCTAACAGTGAACTTTCCTGAATATAATGGAATTTATTAATACTTAGCCTAGTAGACATACTATTTACTCACCCAGCAGATCCCATTCTCCATTTGTAATGAAACTACTTAGGTCTCCTCCAGCATCATCTTGCAGTTGAAGATCCAACTGTAACAAAATATAAAATACAGGCTCAATATCTGATATATATCTTATTAAGAAGAGACAATATTAAAAAAATATAATAACAAAAATACTATTCCATTTAGTCTAAGTAACCACATATTAAGAGGACTATAACAGGAAAGTATTAGGTATACTAAAATACAACAAAGCAGTCACCGCACCGAATAGCGTTCAGAAATATAATCGTTCGAATGTAATTTTTAGTTTGAAGGAAAAATCCAGATTGACGAGGTCGCGAACTTACAATCAGTGCTCTTTGTCTCGTCAGAGAGAAAGAGGCAGACAGGAACAGTAAAGACTCGTGAAAATAGAAATATTGCTTTGAAAAATAATTATTGTGAAGAATGAGAAAATATTAAAAGCCATTTTTCTTTGAACTTAACCACACAAACCGGGTTAAATATAAGTTAACCAGTCAATATTCCTCCACTAGTATTCCAAACTATGACGTACCAGATAACCAACCACACAAACCAGCTCACTGAGATAGTTTGACAGAAATGTTATCTTATTGGAGGTTAGGTGTTGTTTATTTCTTAGCTTTGACTGTCTGTGTATACCTTATCTAAGATTTATTTATATTTGTGGAGTTCCATCTGAGGATAAAAGTGTATTATGGATTCATTCAAAGTATATGTGAATGAAAGATTGTATCAGATTACTGACGAAAAAGAGATTATTGACTTGTTGAAAATAGGCAAGTACTTAGTTGATTCTGCTAATTTTCCTCCATAAATTCCATAACTAATAAATTAGTTACATCCATTCTCACTGTATTTTCAACAACCTGAAGAGAGATTACAAGACAAACGTAAAGAATGTAGAAGATAAGATATCAATCGATCAAAGCAATATTTTTTATTTTTAACAAATCAAAGGGTTGTCTCCGACATCAAACATAAACAAACTTATAAAAAATTGGCATATGTCATCTTCACAAACCATTACGTCATAAAAGTTTACCGTGACGTCATATTATTGTTAACCCGGTTTGCGTGGTTAAGTTCAAAGAAAAATGGCTAAAGTCGCGAGATCCTTTATAATAATAAAAGTTGGTCACTTTAACATACCCAATATTGATTTTGCAAGGCATATTATCTCTCTCTCTCTCCCTGTCCCTCACTCTCTCGCTTTTTATATAGAAAAACGTCAAGTTACGAATCAAATAGGGAGAATTTGTCTTTCTGATAGAGGAGAAAGCGGGATGACGAAGGAAAATCTTCGTATTAATTGGGTGTTCGAATAATTTAGTCAAAAGGAGTTAAAGTCATTCTAGCGACTCCATTCACATTCTTGTTACTAAGAACCACGGATGAATAGAGACTCTAAATGAAAATTGGTCGAGGGGCCTTTAGGAACAGCGCAATTATACAAAGAGTAAATGCTGCAGTATGTTATTCATACGGAATAAGCTTGTTTGAAATGGTGCTTCAAGAATGTTAAATTGCAAATCTATCTAAAAAGTATACAAAGATCAAACAAGTCAATATTTGGACAAACGACTAAACCGCCAAATAAATAACAAAGATCATAAAACAGCTTCGATAAATGATGAGAATCTTAGAAAAGCTTGAAATTAAATTTATTAAATCCTCTAGAGATAACCAACCATAAAGAAAATAAAAGTTCTTAAAATGATTGGAATGCAGAAATAAAACAAAAATATAATACAACATAAATCTTGCATTACAACCAATGAGTTTTATAACTTCGTGCAACGACATTATTTCGAACATTTCAAAGACAACGTTAGATCGATCGTAATATTACTCTAATATTTTTAAAATTATTCTTAACATGAAATGAATGTCTCTTTCCTTTCTCCGCAATTGATTTGCAATATATAACAATTATTACAATCGGCAAATTATGTGACAAATTAAAGTTTGACACACACCATCGAGTATCTAAGATAATTCTTAGGATCTTCGGTGGGAACTCAGGATTTTAATATTGGAATTGCCTGCTTCTTTGCTTCATTTGTTTTTGGTTGTATTTTTTTCACTTCATCAAAATTTAAAGCTTTCATCTCATTGAATATAGTAGTTAAAATAATTGTTAAGGCGAAATATGTTTAACACCTTGTACATAAATAGAACTTCCATTATGGAAGATGGTTTAGGAGTTTTATCTTCTTCAACTTCTTTACCGCCATTTTTCATTGTATCTTCATTTTCTAGTCTATCAAAACCATTCCATGTTGTTGGTGAGTTTAAACAGGAATCATTGATTTTTTGTCTACTCTCTTTTCTGGACTCGATCTGTTTAATTATTTTTGTATTTTCAACAAGGGTGTATTCTTCATTTTGTTTTTGGCCTTGTAAATTGGGCAGTGCGGGGAAATGAGTGATGTATTGGGGTTGTTGATAGTACATGGGAGTGACATTATTAGGCATTGAAGAATTACATTAACATTACATACAATATCGTTTGGTTGGGTCTGATATACAAATATCGGAGGACATTTTTCACTATCACGAATCTGTGAATTTTACCATTATAAAATACATTATTATCAACACCCGAACACCCGGAACTTTTATCAGCAAACGACTTTATTTCTTAAAAGTCTCTCTCTCTCTCTCTCTCTCTCTATATATATATATATATATATATATATATATATTAATGTAAAGGTCCTTACTTTTTAATAATTTGTTTATTATTCGCCAAAAGACGCGTTACGACTTGTTAAGTCATCTTCTGTTTCGGCTAAAATGTTACATTTTCATTGATACATAACACATAAGTTAAAAAAGACTTTACAAAATTTTTATATAAATTAATAAAACAATTACCTTATTAACACTGTTAAAAACATGGAAGATTAAAAAGTCCGTCTACATTTTGTAGGTATTGTCAGTAAAGTCTTCAAATAAATTATTTTGTTTGAAGGTATTTTTCGTTTTCTTTTTCTAATGCGATGTGGTGTTAATCTGGGCGCGTTTGTTTGATTTAAAAGGTGTATATTATAGTAAGGCACATAAACTCCTAACAATTTAATGGTTTTTTAAGATACCATCAGATATCACATTCAAATTACGAATATAGTTTCTGTTATTAATAGTATTTATATCTTTTTTATGTTAATCATTTCTAGTATAGTTCTAACTTTTTCATTATTTTGTTTAGCTAATATTTTTACATTGTCAATATAAAATAGTTTTGTGGCCTTTTGCTATGTCCTTTTGTGGTTAGTCTGTTCTTGTGAATATCAACAATGAGAAAATAAGAGTGACATTAACCTAACTAAGAGCAAATTGAAAGTAACACGTATCAGCTCGTTGTCATCAATTTTAATCTGTTGTAATGTGTGTTTTATACAATTTTGGATTAAATATCATTTTACTATTTTAATATATAACGTAAGTTCAAGCATCTAAGTAATTAGCTTTGATTTAATATGTACATCACTAAAATTAAAACATCATTGGTTTAACCTCTCAAGGATGTAAGTAAAACTTTAATAAGTATTGGTAACAGTTGCTTCATTTACTTGTAGCTTCCCTGAAGATGAATATAATAAATAATATTCGAAAGTTTGGATAATCCAACAGAGTTTTCTTAACCTTTTGCTGCTGTCCCCAAAAAGAGAGTTTTATCCTAACTAGTCAGCAACGACTACCCTTCTACTTTAATATATATATATATATATATATATATATATATATATATATATATATATATATATATATATATATAATCATTTTTCTTGGGCATTAGGTTAACAATAAATTCTATATAAATTTGTATTCCTTTGTGACGTTTCGCTCCTAAGCTTGGTGCATTTTCATAAATTTTAAATACATGATGTTAACAATAAGGCGAAACGATTATTAAAATCAAATATACACACAGATATGACAAAAACCAGTAACTGATAAAATAATGTTCAGAAATAATAAAATCAAAATACCTACCTTAGAAACAACGTCTCACAATATACAAGGGACATTCATAAAGTCAATATTATCATTATAATAAATTATAGTATATTTGGCTTAGGTTTTTGATATATTGTTTATCGTTGACTGTATTGTTCTCTTTTTTATATGTATCATTTCTTCTATTGTTAGTTTTACGTAATTAGAGTCTTGGCTTAATATTTTTGTATTACTAAAGTCTAAGTTATGTTTTTAACTTTTCTCATGTTTATGAAGCGCAATGGAGGCGTTTTTTTGTATATTTATGGCTATTAAGTCTATTTTCAAGATGCTGCGTTGTCATACCTATATACTATTTGGGACAGTCTAAACATGGTATAGAATGTATGATGTTTGATGAAAAAGGTTGAACTAAACGGTGACGCAAAGCTAGTGAACATATACAGTGGAATTATTGGATCTTTACCCGTGCGTCATTAATACCTGAAAACATAACCGACAAATGTCGGTTATCCATTAGATATGACATTATTATAATGTAAGGTGGGCGTTAAGTGTAACTATAAACATTACAGGCTGATATGGGTAGCGAGTGTTGAATTCACAACCTTGCTAGCAACATCCAACGGTTATCCATTAGATATGATAAATAAGCTAATCAATAAAAAAGAGGGAAAAGTGGCATTACAACTAATATTTCCTAAACAAACTGATGAAATAAAAACTTATAAAACCATCACATATGCAGGAAATATTTCTTATAATATTTCAAAGATAATATCTTCAGCAACGAATACAAAAATTTCTTTTAAAACAGAAAGTAACGTTAGTGCAAAATTGTTAAATGTAAAAACAAAAATACCACCATTAAAGAAGTCAGGTATATATAAACTCAAATGTCCAGAATGTAATGCCCTCTATTTGGGTCAGACCCTTAGGAATTTTGAAATCCGATACAGTGAATACTTACGAGCATACAGATTAAAACAACCAGATAAACCCACTACGCAAAACATCTACTTGACACCAATCATTCATTGACACCTAACACAAAACTAGAAGCGTTGCATATTTGTGAAAAGAAACAAGAACTGGATTTCCTTGAAGAATTGGAAATTAGAAGACATTTAAGAAACCCACAATATGAAGTTGTCAATGAACAGTTCAATCTAGGGAGTTCTCCACTAATAAACTGTCTTCTTAAGTGATAATTGTAAAGATCAGCAGATATAGTTTTCCTGGTTTTCTATATCATTGCACAGTTATACTGATCTTAATTGGAAAAATGATATCCAGGATATCACCATAGGGCTAATAATATCTAAGCTTCAATATTTGTAATATCACATCTTCTTTTTTTTTCTATTAACATATATTAAGTCAATCACAAGTTAGGTCACTTCTAGGTCTAGCCAAAATAACTACTAAACATCAGGTAGGCATTAAATGAAATGTAACTTCTGTCATTCTGACGATGATATTGATTTATCGAAACAATTGTCAATTTTTAGAATTTTCAACAATTTTTATTATATTGTGGTATTAACTAGAAACCGTGAGTTTAATTTAAAACACTAATATGAGTAAATTACACGAAGTAAGGGCCGAGACAGTTAATTTCATTACCTGATTTATCATTCTTAGATGATATTGATAATATATTAGGAGAGAATGAAACGAAAAATAATGAAAATGATAATAAAAAAATTAATATAATATCCGATATCCAAATAAAACCACCAAATAAAAATCTTATATCAGATGATGTCGATTTAGAAACAGTTCATACGTCATTCGAAAATCCAATTTTAGAAATACCCATCAAACAAAGTTTTAAATTGTTATAAAAATCAAATTTATCTTACATTAGGAGAAACGATGAATGCCCAAATAACACGGGAGAAAATGTTTAATAATTTTAGATTATATGTAACATTACCTAAATTTAACATGGAACAAAGTGTAATCAAATTTATTAAAGAATACATTGATCCAAAAAGAAATTATGCTCTATATTTTCAAAATGAATATTTAATGTAAATATTTGTAGTAACCGCTCAAAATACATTTAAATACTCAATGTTTAAATTTGTTCATTGAACAGAAGTATTAGAAGACTAGAAACTATAGAAGAACAAAAATCTAAAATGGAATATTATCATGTATACATAAAAGGACACAGAGGCATTAATGAACTTAAAAATTCACTTAGCTCTAATTATTATTGGCCAAAAATGTCAGAAAATATGGAAATAGATATCATAATAATTTTAAAAGTAATGATATGAAACATTCAATTTTTCATTCAAAATTTTATTCATTTTGTTAAAATGTAAATTGAAACCTTTTGAAATCGTTAACGGATATGGGTACTTTTGATTTAAACGATAGATTCCTTTAATTTAAATGATTTTTCTCCGATTTAAATGATATTCATTTGATTCAAATAATATTCCTGCAATTTAAATAATTCCGTTTGATTTGAACGATCATTTAATATTATCTCATTATGTGCAAAACCATAAAGAAGCTTCTAAACTTTTGTATGACAAAATTCAAAATAAAAATGCTAAAGTTAAAGAAAAATAATAACAGAAATGAAACTAGAATTGAACCACCAATATATTCAAACCAAGATACAGCTTATACGTATACAAACGAAACTTAGAGATAAAAAATTACCGAAATTTAAAAAAGCAAAGATCATTAAAGATTCAGGTATAGTATTAGAAACCAATAAAGGGAATTATCATAAAAGTATAATCAGAAAACCTAAAAATAATTCTGGAATATTATTACAGAAAGATGAAAATGACAACGATGGCTATGGTAATCCTAATTCTTCAACTTCATACTAAATGTAAGGCGGAAGATATATAAATAATCAAATTAAATAACTTACCTTTACCTAGGATCCTGTAGACTTATTTATACAAAATATACATTTTTATATTATATAGATTTAAGAAAAATTAGTAAACAAATAGATACTATAAGACAATATTTTTATAATTTAAGAAATAGTTTAATAGAGAGTAATGCTACCAATCCTATATCATATCATAATTTAGCTGAACAAATGATGGGAAGAACCAAAATGTTAATTAATGTATTAGATAAAAAATCAGAAAATATTTACCCACATATTAGATCGAAAAGAGGATTAATAAACGCCGTAGGCAAAGTTAATAAATGGCTTCTTGGCAATCTTGACTCAGACGATGAAGAAAGATATAATAAAGCAATAAATATCTTCCAACAATATCAAAAAGAAATAATTCATGAAGTTAATTTGCAGATATCTTTAAATAAAAAATTAATTGATCATTATAATAAATCTTTGACAACTTTGTGGTTAAATCAACAAAAACTTCAAGATAATTTAGAAAAATTTCATATTTCAATAGAGAATAAAATAATAACTTTATTACTTCTTATGGCACAATTTCACAGAATAATCTGGATTGTCAAAGCTTAATTACATTAATTGATAATATTGAAAATGCAATTACCTTTTCAAAATGAAATTCCATTCACAGTTCACAGAAGTGCACTCACAATTTCAAATCAAGAAATTATAGAAATGATAAAATATTTACGAACAATTTATAAAGAAGTTCAAATTTCGAAATTCAATAAGATTTTAACACTTCTGGGTTCACAAGTAACTTTTTACAAGTCTAAAATAATTTTTGCTATTCATGTTCCTATACTCAAATCCAAACCTGCCAAATTTTACCACTTATATCCTATTATCCAAAATCATAAAATATTTATTCCTTTTCAACCCTACTTGGTCAAAGCCGCAGATGAAGCAACATTAATAAAAGAAGAGTGTCCAATATTAGAAAATGAGTATTATTGCCTAGAAGAATTCAAATCAAGAGATAATTGTGCCATGGAATTATTAGACGGCCATTTTCCCAAGAATTGTTACGCCAATGATGCAAACATTCAAGAAACTATTATTCAACAAGTAACTAATAATGAAGTGTTGATCAATCCAAATCCAGTAGTAACAGTATTGTCCAAATGCACTTCAGACCAATTCTTAGAAATAAATAATCCATCAATTATTAGAATTCCAAAAAATTGCAAAGTTCAGATAGGAGAAGAAACATTTTCAAGAGGAAAATCAATTATATTACCAAAGCTACGTGCAAAATTCTTAGAAGTCCAAAAATATAATTCACCAAATTTAAGTACAATTTATTTTGAAGGATTGTACGAAATTAATAAAATTGCCAAAAATATAAAACCAATTATAGAAGTAGAAACTCCAAAAACACACAACACTTGGATTATTTTCGACCATAATAATTATTTGTATTGCTATAACAATATTTTATTTAATAAAAAGATACAAGAAGAATAGATAGATGTAGCTCGTTCTAGATTTTAGTTTGACATTAATTGTACAGCTGAATCTTCTATTGTAACAAATTTTTTGTTAATAAATCTTTTTAAAAAAGTATTTTCGTGAGCACTAATAATTTTAACATATATTCTTGAATTTTTTAAAAGTCAGTTATGTATGTAATACTACGATTTATGAGTCACATTTTTATGAAATAAACTTTGTACTTCTATTCCTAATGTTTAAGAACTTTCTTCAAACCGATTCAACAGTCACACCAGTGGCGGAGCAATAATGTGAAAAGGAACTAAATTGGAATGGAAATAAAAGTATTAGGAAATTTCAAATATTTTATTTGTTGGAATTCGATTGTATTATATAAAATCTATTGAATATTGTTAAGTATCTAAAGTAATCAAACATTTATGATAAGATACAGACGTGAAAGGTTAAACTAGAACATATATCAAGGAATAAATTGACAAATTATTAAAACAAAAACAATTTTTATTATAAAAATATGTACATAGAAAAAGGAGTACATTACAAATAAAAATTGAACAAACAATCGAAAAACATGAACACATGATATTTTCATCTCCTATTGTCCGAAGAACAAAATCATTTTAGTTAAATGAGTTCTAATTGGCGTCTTAATTTCTTAACAATAAAGTGTATTCTGATTTTTAGGTATTTTTTGCATATGGCTATTGAAAAGTAAAGGTGATTAACATCATTCTCCATCACATGCTTATTCAAACCTTCAGACAAATCCATTGTTAGAGCTTTCTCATAACTGTATTAGTTAAAAATTCAAAGGACTTTTTCCTATGTAGATTTTGTTCCAGTTCTGAAAGACTTCCAGACATTTTACAAATGCGTATAGGGATATGTTAATCCTCCTTTACTCCATTACTACAACAGTCGACACTCTCTTATCCTATCTTTCATTCCAGATGCTGTTGTTGCTACTTCTTAGTACTCACGGTTTTTCATACAGCCCCACATGAAAAAAACAAATTTTTATAATCGAGGTGATCGATCTGGCCATGCAGTTGACCCTCCTCTGCCTATACAGCTTCCAGAAAAATTATTATTTAAGTGGTTGTGAATAATGGCCGTGCGATGAACTGGAGCACCATCGTGTGAAAACCACATTCTTGCCGAATCTTAAATGGAACATTTTGAAGTAATAGTGGCAAATTCCGATATACAGCAACATTGACGCGACCGTGAAAAAATGTTGTCCAATTACATGGTCTCCAACGACACCACCCCAAACATTTATAGACCACCTATTATCACTATGAATATTTTTACAATGTACGAATTGCTTGTGCAGTAATAATTAAAATTATACCATTTCACCGTCCCATTTTGATGAGTACTCACCTCATCGCCAAAAAGCACAAAATCAAAAAAAAATATGACAACATGAATTTGTTGTTGGGGTGTAATATGCTAGTTCGCCTCCCCGTGGTGCACCCTGGATAGCGTTGTTAACAACGTGAACTAAATGAGCTAGCACTAATTGGCGGCCAGATAATCATTTTGATCTCCTGGCTATCTGAAACACATCATCTCTGATATGTCACAAAGAAACAAAGAAAATTGATGTGCAGCTCAACAACACTATGCGAATTATAAGTAGAACCATTCGCTCAACTCCAACTCACTAGCTGTCTGTTTTTGAGCCACATACCATCCGTGGATCTCCGGCGAAGGAATGCTCTTCTTCGGGAATACAAGAAACTGATTGACAACCCACAGTTACCCAAACATCGCGACATACCTGACCTGGAGAACGGCAGACTTCGGTCCAGACACCCAGCAATAGTAAATGATGTGTAATGCCATACGCTAAATAAATAAATAAATAAATATTGTTGAGCCCATTCAGAAAAAGCTAATTACTCAAAAAAACAAAATACAGGCGGAACCATTTGAAAAAATTCAGAAAATTATAAGTTTACATTTTAGCTCGCCCTGTATACAGATGTTGGTCGAGGATTTTTGTTACAATTACTTCAAAGAGTAGACAATATTCGTCAACTTACTACGCAAAATAAATAATTATTTATTCACTAGTTATGCATATACAGAATGTTTATTTTGTAGCGATTTAGATATAAAAATGGTCATATCTTTTCAAATACCCTATATAATTTGGTTAAACTGCATATTGTAAGAACGAGGGTTACAGGGGAAATCAAAATATGAGGAAATGCACAGAGTGTGACTTTTAGAAAAACGTATATCAGCTTTGTCATGCAGTTATGTGCCACCCTGAAGATGTCGGGATATTTTCCAGATAATGAGCATGCCTACAATTTTTCAATTTTTGTTCATATTTATATATCTATCTATCTGTCTATATATATATATATATATATATATATATATATATATATATATATAATAAAACTGGTGAATATTGGGGTATGTAGCAAGAGAAACGGAAAAAGTGTACTCTTAACGGAAAATTTTCAAGCTTTCGAGGATGGTTGTCCTCATCATCAGGAATACTGAAATGGAAAAACAGCATTAAGATACTGTAGTTAACAAACAAGATGCAAATAGGAAAGAAATCATAACGGGTGTGAACTTACCTCCGAGTTGAGGTTAGATTCCATTATGTTGTATAAAATTAAACTACGGATATTTAAAATATGAAACAGTTAACTAACAAAGGTTTAAAATAGTACAATCACATTGAGATGACTAAAAAAAACAACATCTAACACCATTTTGCAGACAAACGAACACGAGTGCTTTTTTGTCAAAAGCCGGCCAGGAAATGATATCGTTTTCCTTCTCAATTGGAGGCATTAGTTGACAGTCAATGATACCAACAAATAGTTAAGTAGATAAATATGACATCAACTACCCATTCGAGAATGGCCTCCTATGTAAAAGTTAATGTTTAAGATGGAAAAGAAGAATGCAGAGGGGTTGACTATTGCATTCATAAGAAAGAAGAAGAGGAAAAAATATTTCTTAAGTAAGAGGTTTGTATAACAATAAGACTTACACTGTTGAAGACATTAGTAACTTAACACCAGCCAAAAAGACAAACAAAAGCAATTAGCGAATGTAAAAATAATAATATTAATATTGTAATATAGTAATTATTAAAGTAAAATAATAATTATGATATATATATATATATATATATATATATATATATATATATATATATAATAATAATAATAATAATAAAGTGATAGTGGGTGCATCTACCAACACCAATGCACCCACCAGAAGAGGTGGAAATATGCTAGCTATCTGCAAAAAGGGTAGTGTCAATTGGGGGAACGTGATTGTCATTATTGGAAGGAAGGCTAGAGTTGTAATCCAAAGACAACAAAAATCTCACTTAAGTGGTCTGTGTCAGTTAATAATCGGAATTATGTTGGAAGCAATATTTTTGTTTACTGTAAGTAGGCTAATGTCATTATAGTACTAAATCATTAAAAAACCAGTTTGCAGTCTTTACGAAATAATTAAGTCATCATAAACAGTATATCTTTGTTATGTAAAATGCAAGCTTGTACTTTATTTTCCAACTTTTTCTATTTTTAAATAACTAACAATTATGGAAACCAACATTATAAAAACACTTACATTTACATAAATAAACATTTACATTTTATAAAAAGTTTATGCTAAGTGTTCAAAATGACGATCATTTACTTCCATACACTCCTCAATTCTTTTCAAAAACGAGGATCTTACTCTTTCTAACATAGTTGGAGTTATTGTAGAAAATGCGTTACGAATCCTTTCTTTCATGTCTTCTCTGGTAGTAGGTTCTCTTTGATACTCAAGTTGCTTGATGTATCCCCATAAAAAGAAATCCATCGGTGTGAGATCTGGAGATCGAGGAGGCCACGAAATTGGACCACCACGTCCTATCCACCTGTCGGTAAAATGTCTGTTTAACCACCGACGTACACAACGAACGTAATATACAGATGTTCCATCTTGTCCGAACCACAAGTTAACTCTTGTGTTTAAATCAACTTCCTCCAATAATTCTCCCAAATGGTTTTTTAGAAAATTGTAATACCTTCTTCCAGTGAGGCTACCTTCAAAAAAGTATGGTCCTATAACTGTATCTCCTACGATTCTTCCCATGCATTTATGGACCATTTAGTTTGGGTCGTTGTACTTAACAAATGTGGATTGCTTTCCGTATAAAAATGAAAATTACGGCGGTTGACGAAACCATGTCTGCGAAACGTGGCCTCGTCACTAAATAAAACATTTAAAAAAAAATCTGGATACCCATTAATTAATCCACTGAACCACTCGCAAATATTTATTCTTATTGGAAACTCTATCTCTAAAAGCTCTCGGTGCATCTGTATCTTGTACGGGTGAAATTTATTCTTTTTTATTATTCTTCCTATTGTTCGTCTACTAATGTCTAATTCAGTACTACGTTTTCTAGTACTTGTATTAGGATGCTCAACCAAATTTGTCATTACTAAAAATTCGTTGTCCTCATTGAAAACACGTTTTGGAAGAGCATGAGGTTGATAGGAAACATTACCTGATGTGTCGAATCTTCCCTTAAGTCTTAAGAAAGCTCTTTCGTTTGGATGTGTTCGATTGGGATATCTTTCACGATATACTCTTGAAACGAGTAAACAATTTTTTGAACATTCTCCTAACACGTAAATCATATTGATCATGTCTTCCTGCGGAAAATTCATTATAGTTATTTATTATTTAAACCTAACAACACAAACGAAGAATACAGCAATACTTCTTTGACATTTATTAGTAGATACTATTTTGACAGTAGTCCACTTGATATTATTAAAAATATGGCTTGATTATGTTTCGCCCTTTCTCAAACAAGCCTATAATAACAATTCTTGAAAGTGAAACATGCATTAATATAAAAATTTTGGTAATTCCAGGTACCTACGGTATTAACAAACATTTTATATCATTGATTCGATATTGTAGATGCATCCAAAATTACGATTAGAACTTATGCCTTAGAAATGTTAAAATTTACAATACGTTGCATGTAAAAATTTATTACCATTTAATTTGTGTACGTAAAATACTTGTTTTTGACCATTATCATAAAATATTTACGGTTTTCCATTAACTTATACCCTAAATGTACTACATCGTTTGAAACATTATTAATTGTACTAACAAATTGTAAAAAGACTTATAGGGTGATTCATTTAAAAATTTTGAGATATGGCTTGATTTGCGTTTTGTATCACCCTGTATTAAATAAGCCACAGATAAAAAAGTAATTAACACTGAGCACAACCAATGATATGTGAATGATAATTGGATACAAAGACCTGTTAATTTATTTTGATTTACTGTTTCGCAGAGTGTTAAAGATGAGGTCTTTTTTGCCAATAATTGGCCATATCTTTTTGAAACACCCATATAAATATTAGAATGCTATATTTTTGTAACGCTCTCGGTGAGATCTTTTCGATTCTTGAACAAAATAAAGTACGTTTCATTTAAAAAAATTTAAGTTTGTGCTGCTACGTGGTTTTGGAATACCCTGTAGAATCGAAAGTATTTTCAAAATGTGCCCACAGTAACTGCATTAGCTCATACAAAACTTTAAAGTTTTATCTCTTATCACAACGATGTAATACTTCGATGTTAGAAGATTGCCCCACCCTGTATATATATATATATATATGTTACATAATTATTATTTTACTTTAATAATTACTATATTACAATATTAATATTATTATTTTTACATTCGCTAATTGCTTTTGTTTGTTTTTTGGCTGTTGTTAAGATACTAATGTCTTCAACAGTGTAAGTCTTATTGTTATACAAACCTCTTACTTACGAAGTATTTTTTCCTTTTCTTCTTTCTTATGAATGCAATAGTCAACCCCTCTGCATTCTTCTTTTCCATCTTAAACGTCAACTTTCACATAGAAGGCCATTCTCCAATGGGTACTTGATGTCATATTTATCTACTTAACTATTTGTTGGTATCATTGACTGTCAACTAATCCCTCCAATTTAGAAGGAAAACGATATCATTTCCTGGCCGGCTTTTGACAAAAAAAGCACTCGTGTTCGTTTGTCTGCAAAATGGTGTTAGATGTTTGCTTTTTTAGTCATCTCAATGTGATTGTACTATTTTAAACCTTTGTTAGTTAACTGTTTCATATTTTGAATATCCGTAGTTTAATTTTATACAACATAATGGAATATAACCTCAACTCGGAAGTAAGTTCACACCCGTTATGATTTCTTTCTTATTTGCGTCTTGTTTGTTAACTACAGTATCTTAATGCTGTTTTTCCATTTCAGTATTCCTGATGATGAGGACAACCATCCTCGAAAGCTTGAAAATTTTCCGTTAAGAGTACACTTTTTCAGTTTCTCTTGCTGCATACCCCAATATTCACCAGTTTTATTCCTTACAGTCAGCAAAGACTATCTTCCTTATATATATATATATATATATATATATATATATATATATATATATATATATATAGTAAAGTGAAATATATCTACTAGGTTATGTTGAATCATTAACATCACTCAGAAATGTGAATCTAAGTAATAGTAGTAGTGAATATTCGATAAAAGGAAATAATCCATAAAAAACATAGCTTAAATATGACAAGAAATATTTACAAATAGAATACAATTGATAAAATGATATAAAAGATCACTATTTAATTTTGTACCTATTTTTCTTTAAAGTATATTTCAAGATATTGAAAATACAACAATAACAAGTAAATTACGTCAAACATAAATTCTGTACATAACTATGATCATCACTGTATATGGTATCACATGAATTTTGAAATAAAATTCAATTATTATAATTTAATATTTTGTAGACACTTTCAGAAACCCTGTATATTGCGTAAACTATTCAATTATTTGTATAAAACTTCAAGGTCGAAATATCAACACAAAACAACGTTCTGTTAATAGTTCGAATAGAGTATTTCGGAGTGACAGTGGAAGTGCATAAAAACAAAGTGAATTTGTCTACTATAACGCAGAAACGGATATTTTGATTCAAAAACAACGATGTTTATTTATCAACAAATGAACGATGGAAAACAAAAGTAAAAAACATTGGAAGGTTGTTGATTTTGAGCTTGGAGAGACGCGGTGTAAATTTAATAAATGGAGGACGTATTGAATTTCTTTCCTCCAAATTTTTATAAAAACTGAAATAATTTTAGATATCTCAAGTAAAAAAGTTAACTAAAGTGTTTAGTAAGGTTTTGAACAATAAACTAACAAAAATTTATCACTCGTATATAAATAAATAAGTGTAAAATGGTGATAGCGTCTAGATATGGTAAGATGAACAATTACCTTTATTAATATAATCTTCGATGACTATTCACATATCTTGTTGTGGATAAGATATTTCTACTGATGAAATAATTCACATCACATCATTTTCCACATCTGAATTTCGCTTATTCGATCATAGGCGATCGTTTTTCTCCGATGCACCACATTCAGGGTCAAGAAGAACCAACCATAAACTCTATTAGCAAAAATATTAGATATTCAATCTCCACTAAATATCGGACACAGAACACTAAACACATATTAAAAAATTAATACTCACCAAATTCTTATAATAAATTATGATAATACATCCCAAACACTTTGCTTTTTTCCTTCATTTTGTAAACTAAATAATAATCATCACATAATACCACAACACACAACGACAAGGTTAACAATAGCGAGGGTAGAGGTTGAATCGTTGTGAATGCATTCAGAACTTTTAGAATAATAAGTAATCAAGCGGAACTTACTTGATACGTTTGAATTCAATAATATTAATAATTTATGAAAAGCGTTTTTGTGCGAAAATTTTCGTCAATAATATTCTATTGAGTTTAATATGAATTATAAACTTTTAACTCATAATAATTTCATTATTTGCATAATTATGTTCAATTAAAATCATTTGTCTATGTTCGTCTTGCGTTTCTTTGGTATCTTACCTACAGTTTCCTGTTGCTGACAATCGTCAAGTGCCGAATCTCATCCCTGAGATACAGTGTTAAAAAGTTAAACAAATTTATAATATTTTCTAACTTGTGTAGTATCTTTGAATTGGGAATTCGTAGAAAGCGAACCAATTCTGGCGCCCATACAATCCATATAATAAATTAAAATTAACAAATAATTAAAAATAGAATTAAATAATTTACTATATTTCAAATATTAAAATACATAGTAAAATAGCACTCCAAAGTAGGCTCTTATTAAATTAATATAAATTAATAAATATATAATAAATGGCTCCCAACGTAGAGGCACCATCATAAATATATAATAATATATATATATATATATATATATATATATATATATATATATATATATATATATAATATATATATATATAATATATATATATATATATATATATATATATATATATATACATAAAAATATGTATTGATATGCAAATAATGTCTTCGAACTTCGAGAAGGACTTTTTAAAAACGAACTACACACTTGAGACGTTTATTAAGTACATTTAACAATACAATCTTACGTTTATTTTGGTACAATGATATTTATATGTTTTATAATATGCTTATTGGACAAAATACATTACTGCATAATATACAATATCCATTGACGTAACTCCTCCGCCCTAGGAGAGAACTATGGGGATGGACCAGAGTTCTACATGATGGGAAAATTTTTCAGAACATCTTCTTCACTTGTTGTCGCCGTTTGGATTGACTTTTCTTCTTTCTATTCTTGAGTACTAGATAGATAATGCAGGCTGTAACTATAAAGTAGAATAAAATTGAATAAAAGCTGATACTTTTGAAATGAATCGGTGACCAATCTATCTTCTCGGCTAAAGTTTTATCTTCTTGAATGGCACTGATGACATTGTTCATTTCGTTAAGATCAATTCAATCTAAATACACAGGTTTTAGTTTAACGGTATCTAAAGTGTAATTATTTTTATTAATTTGTAATTTCGGTAAATCAATGTTTTTATATTCTGGCAGTTTGGTCTTAAAAGTTCTTAAATAAATATTGTCTATTAAAATTTCACAGCGGTTATTAAGTTTGATTAAGTAACTACCGTTTACAGGAATGTTCGTGATGTCTTTGTTACAATTTTGTCTGGCTATAACACTATACGAGGTGATCACAATCCAATGGTCAGTTTCCAATTTCTGCACTTTAACTTCACTAATGGTAGATGGAATTTCTCGACAACTGTTTGTAGATTGGGAATATTTTAGAAGTTGGACTTCGCAAGGAGCTTTCTGTGAGATTACTCTTGTTTGTATCTCTCGGCAGATGAATTCTTCTTGAATAATTTCTTCACACTTCGAATTTGTAGATGCATAGCTTAGCTCATTTAAAAGGAGAAATTTGGTTTGGGGTATTATAAGTTTAATATTTTGGTTTGAAGGTGTAGGTATGGGATATAGATGATAGTAGTTATATTCACTAAGTTCTACAATCGGTACTTCTAATATGAAAATAATACTATTATATCTACTGTAACTTTTAACTTTGATAATTTTCTCGAATAATAGAATATTGTTTAAAGAAGTTTCGAAAGGAAATCTGTTATTTTTGTTAATATTTTTCTTAATTGTGTTTATCTCTAAAAGTATTTCGCTTGGGTTTGCTATAGAATTGTGAAAGGTATTTATTTTTGCGAAGCTTATAGCTACTTCTATTTTATCGAACATATCATATATTATTTGAAAGCTAATAGAGAATTGAGAAACGATCTGTTCTATTGAGAAGAAATGGAAAGTTTCTATATTTTCAATTTTCATATTTCGTAATTCTTTTTGTAAATCGTTAATCGTGAGCTTAATATTTCTTGGTTGTGGGATAATATTCTAGAATTGTTTTCAAATATTTTCATTGATGATTCGAGTAATGTTACTTGGTGTTCTAACAATGTTTTTATTTTATTTTGATTATCAGATAAGGCTTTAATAGCTTCGTCATATCGTATTGCATCGTCTTGGTCTAAATTACCTGTCAAGAATTTTATTGCTGAGCCAAGTCCGTCAAAAAGTGATCGTTTTACCTGCTTTCTCCATAGTGGGTTTATTTGATTGATTTGTGAATATATTTTATTTTCTAATACTTGAATTATATGATAGGAATTATCGAAGTGTTCTGTAAAATTAAATATACTGGGGTGTTTTGATAGATATTCATGTAGATTGTCATATTGGTCTTTTAAAGTTAAAAAGTGATCTGTCAAGTTTGTAATATCATAAATGTGTATAAAGGTCCAAAAATCTGTTTGTACATATGCTGTTCCTAGTCGTAAGGGTAGGAGGCCAGGATTATCGTTCATGTTATGGAATTTAGGGGTATTTAATCTTCCTTCGGTGGTCCAACAGAGGAACCTGTAATGGGAGTTTTTTTTAGTCCATTAATGTGAATAATTTCTTGATGTGCTTTAAGTTTTTCATGTTTGAGTAAATTTCCAGAAATTTCAACACGATTCCTGTCAAGTATTTGAGTAATTTCGAAAGGGCCTAGAAAACGTTTATCTTTTTTATTTCGTTTCTTGGGGTTGTGCTTGTATACAATTTGACCGATTTTAAATTCATTATTCGAGTCACCTTTTGTATTAGGTTTCTCTATAATTTTTTCTTTGTTTTGTTTCAATTTGGCGTGTACATCTTTATAAACATGTTGTAATTTTGATTGATGACTGTTCACATAATCGTTATAGAAAGCTTGGGGTATGAAAATTTCGTTAGGATTTCTAGAATCTGTGTGACCAAAAGTAAGTTCAAAAGGGGTAAAACTTGTAGAACTATGTATAGAATTATTATAACCTATTATTGCGTAATCCATTAAATCATCTTCGTCGGGATAGAGTTCTCGTAATAATGTTCAATTAAGGTTGAATGTACTCTTTCGGCTATAGAGTTGGATTCTTGATGACCAGCTGTGGTAAAGTGTATTTTAATTTTGTGTAACGCTAAGAGTCCTTTAATAGTTTCGTTATTAAATTCTGTACCTTTATCTAAAATAATTAATTGTGGTACTCCGAAAGATGTGAAATATTTTATTAAAGCTTTGCTTATAATATCAGCTGTTTTAGAAGGAATGTGCACAGCTTGTGAAAATTTTGTAAATGCATCTGTTAACGTTAGATAAGACTTTCCGTCGTAAATAAAAACATCAATGTGTATAATTTGAAACGGTTTGGACGCGGTTTCAGTTAACATTAGCGGAACATACGGTTTTTGTCTAGCATATTTTTTTTCTGGCAAATAGTACAAGAATTTATGTAATTAGTTATTGTATTCTTCATATTTTTCCAATAATAATTCATTTTTAATTTTTCTAAAGTTTCCTGAATTCCTCGGTGTGTGGTTTTGCTTTCATGGTAATTTTTCAATAAAATCATTTGTTCTTCCTTATCAGATACAGTGTTTACTAATTTAGTGCATTTAATGAGTCTTGGTTCGTTAGAAGAGAAATGTTTTAAGTAAACTTTCTTGAAATCGTTATATAAATTTTCTTTGTTAAAATAAATGTACAACGTGTTATTAAGATCTGTGTATTCTACTAAAAATTCAAATATGAAACGTTCATTGTCGTTTTCAGGAATTTTAACTTTTATTATTTTATGATTTTCATAAGTCTCTTGAGAGATATCAATTTTTTGATATAAATTTGAGTATACTAAAATTTGGTGAACTTTGTTATTTATAATTTCGTCTAATATAGGAATACCTTGATTAGTGGTTTCACTATCAGCTATGGAATGAACGGTTGAAGAATTAGATTTAGGAGTAGAAAGTTTCGTCCAGTCAGGTTGAGGTGTATTGAGTTCGTCTCTAGAATTTGTAGGTATATCAACGGTATTATTAGGAGGCTGTATTTGTATATCTGAAATAATGCTTATTTTTGATTGGTTTTGCGCACTCGTAGAAGCTTTTTCCTTTTCTAATGAGCTTTCAAACTCACGTAAGAATTCTAAAATTTCTTGATTAGTGTCACCAGGGTTATTAATAACTGATTCAGTGTCTAATGCGTTAATTGGTATTCTACTCAAGCAATAATTTCTTAATGCATATTTCTCTTCTTTATTACAATGATGTAATCTGATATTTTTTAAATCTTCTTTCAATTTATTATCATCGGAATTACTTAAATTTATTTCTGAATCTACTTTCATTTTTTCTAAGAAACTAACTTCAACCAAACTCAGCATTTTCGTCAGTTTCATAATTATATGAATTTTCGTAATTAAATAATTTTTCGTAATTTTCTGTATCAAATTTGTTATCGGTTTGAAGGGAACTATTGATTTCTTGATTTTGATAAGGATTGTCTACAGTTTGATTGAAAATTCTGTTGATGTAAATTTGGGATTTGATCGGGATTTAAGTATAGTGTTTCCTGAAGAAATATCCATAGGTTCTGGTTTGAAACTTTGAGAATTATTTGGACGATTAAATTGTTGATTATTATGGCGAACATTTTGCTGGTTGAAATTTGGAATTGGCTGTGAGGGTCGTTGTATTGGGTTGTAAGTTTGATTTGTGAAAAATGGATGACGTTGAGTCGGATAATTGTTATTTGGACGCCAATTGTAAGATTGATTTGGATGAGAAGGTTGTGTATACCTCTGTGGGTATGATACTGGAGGACGAGTTATTAAATTAGGTGGAAATATTGGTCGGGTTGGTTGAAATTGTGTTGATGATTGATGTGGATGTATATTATTATAATTTGGAGTAAATGAAGGATACTGACTGAAATTTTGATTCCTTGTAGGTGTTACTCTTAAACTAGGCTTAAATGATACATTAGAATTTAAGTTACTTAGTCTTTGAGTGGAATATAGAAAATTTTCTTCTTCTACAAATAAACTCATAGCTTTTTCTAAGCTGTCTGGTGATCTTAAGCGTACGTTAGTTTGTATTGGTACAGGTAATCCACGAACAAAAGTTTTCAAGGCTAAATTGTCTTAAGATGTAGGCGTTTTTCATTTATGTCTAAGTCTAAAGAATTTAATTTGGAAATAATAAGGCTCCTAGAATCTTGGCATCGCATACCAAAATTATAAGGACTTTCATTTTTTAAAGGTTTCAAATTAATAAGATCTTGTACTAAACAGTCAATGTTTCTTTGGTCTCCAAAATTTAAATTTAAAGATTGTTTAGTTTCATCCCACGTTTTTAATTCTGTGCGGGAACCAATTAATATTTGAGCTCTACCTATTAATTTACCTATAATAGCTCTAAGTAAAAATGTATTTAAAGAAGCATCTGTGTTACTAGCGAACGCAGAAATAAAACTTTCACAATTACCTATAAAAATATTAAGTGTATGAGGGTTTCCATCAAAATTTGGAATTGAGTCTAAATATAATCTAAGTAGTTGGTAGTTTGTACCTGATGAAGTCATTTCTAAGTCTAAATTTTCTAAATTATTTTCAGTTATATTATTTTCAAAATGATTGTTTTCACTTTCTTGTAAATTTAAAATATTTGCAAGTAATATACTACTTATATTCTCTAGTTCAGATTCACTCATCAAATTATATTAATTATTTATATATATATATATATATATATATATATATACAAGTATAACTATTAAAGAAATGGTTATGGAAAATAAAGGAAATAATAATGAGCACTTACGTTATACTAAAGCTATCATATTCTAGGGTCATAAAGGCTGGAACGATGCTAGTTCTTAACCCAGGTGGTTTGTGGTCTTCGTTTTTCTTCCTCTTCTGAAGTTATTTCTGGTGTCGTCCACTGGAACTGCTGGAATCGCTCGTTGTCCGCTCGAACCATCTGCAGCTTCGATATGCACTCGAATACAGTTTCTGAACACTAATTCGAATATTTCGGTCAATCGTTGAAACGAACAATTTCCCGTGCGATACGTTAAACTTCCGAAATATCCTACTGACTGCGCCAATGATGTTTTCGAACTTCGAGAAGGACTTTTTAAAAACGAACTACACACTTGAGACGTTTATTAAGTACATTTAACAATACAATCTTACGTTTATTTTGGTACAATGATATTTATATGTTTTATAATATGCTTATTAGACAAAATACATTACTGCATAATATACAATATCCGTTGACGTAACTTGCACTTTTTAATTCTTCTTTAATTTTAATTTATCCTGTATATTTTTTACGTTGAACTTTTGAATGATTTGTTGAATGGTATTATTTAAAATAATTTCAAAACAATGCACTTACCTTCATGCAGTAATCATAAGTCTTTTTTCCCAGGGTTCGCGGATCATACTTACGAAAAAAATGTTTTAGAATTCACGTATACATAATACACTTTGTGACATCGAAAACAGTTTCACAAAATAACCATTTCAGCATCGTTTTTGATAACTTTTGATACAGTTGGATGTACTGTTTAACTTATGGCTGACAGACTGACTTTAACATTTTTTGGGTAATTTTTTACATTGTTTTCTACACACCACTGCATTATCGGCAATATTGCGAAGTTCTGGTTGCGTGCATGATAATTCGCCATTTACTTGCATATTCATAAATTCCGAACTATGTATTAGTAACTTAATGAACATTCATATTTAAAAATTCTGTCAACTGTCATTTGTGTATGTGAGGGTTACCAACATAAATAAATAAGCACAAAAATCCCTAATTGTAATTAAATTTTTATTAAAAACATTTTTGCACCTTCATTATAAAAAATAGTATGTAATATTCGTGTCACAAGGACTTTTTGTAGTACTCGTGCAAACCGCACTCGTACTACAAAATGAGTCATTGTGATACTTGTTTACAATATACTATTTCATAATCGCCCAGATAATTTAATATTTAATAACAATCTTTTTATAAATATACCTCAGATTTTCCCTACCAAATTCTTTCGAACAGTTCTTTACTTTAATAAAATCTAAATTCCTTAAAATTATTAAATACGGGCCTCTATGCATTCCTCAAATCCATTCACATATGACGTAACCCAGTGTATAGTTGCCCACATAAATTAAATAAAGTAGAAAAAAGACTAATTTTTAGGCAAATGAAAATATAATAGATAATTAATTTCAACCTAACCAATATTTCAAACTTTCCAATAAACGATCTGGTTTCCTTTTTTGGAATGTAGAGCAGCTTCTGAAATTTTACTTCAGTGAAATTGTGCTATCATAACAACAGAACTACTATACTACAATTTACAGCCATAATATTACGTGCAGATAACTAATGAAATAATTTTACAACTTAAAAAAATTTCATTTTGGATAGATTCAACAAGTGATGATTTTCAAGATTAAAAATACATTTGATGAAAACTCGACAATTAATACCATGAAAAACAAGTAAATTTACTTACTCATTAGGAACGGCGGGTGATTTTTTTCATTCCCTCGATAGTGATGGTGTTCTGGAGTACATTAATTTTTACAGTATAATTATATTGAGCATCATCATCAGATGTTTCTTTATTAGTTCGATAGAGAGCTCTTCTATAATATTTGTTGAAAATTGCATTTCTGGGGGTTTTTGGTAGTGCCTTTTCATGTTTACGATTCAGGTGCCTCCTAATAAATAGAAAAAAGGGATTTATAAGCAGACATGACATAAACATGACTATAAAGCTACTGATGTGACACCCCTGGAACATTTACTTTCTACTATGAATAATTATCATAACTTGTAGTACTGAATAACATCTACATTTATAGTATAGATAGATAGATATATTTACAAACCCACTATACAACTAGTGATTATACTACTTAAGTACACACACTGCCACTGTTGGCCAATTTAATTCTATATTGAGGATTATAATACCGATATCTCATTAGTGATTCATGAGAATTACATGTTTCCAACATGCTACCCATGAGTTGAGTAGGTATATTGTATGAATGATATTGCGATTTTTTTGAAAGCATTTTTGAATTTTGACTATTCCCTGTGGCTATCAGAAACCCACTTCAACTTACCCCTTACATTGGCTACTATCACTTGCTTAACACACCAGACTAGACAGTACACCACACAAACCTAAATTTTGGATTATAAAGTTCTACAAAAATTTTAAAACACTGAAATTTTTAGAAAAGTTCACATGAAACACTGAAAAGATAACACTTATAACCTTAAAATTTTAATATTGTAAGTATACAATTTTTTTTAAATTCAATTTAGAAAAATAAAGTGTATTACTATTATGTTAAAAAAATTTTAGGGCGCCAACTTACCATTCAAAAGGTAAGTAAAATTTAATAATATGATTCAGAATTTGTTGTAGTTGTCTCAAATAAGTGTAAATCTATTTGCTCCGGCTCTATACAATATGACTCTTCTACCGGGAGTCGATTCATGAAAGAATTGTAATATCAATCTATATATCTTTTTTTAATATATTTTTTTTAAATAAATTTAGGTTATTTTAAATTTTAATACATATATTGAACTATTGACAAATTCTTTCCTTTTAACAAATGATGTGTTTATTCTATATCTAAATGACAAAATTAAAAGTATATATAATTTTTATATACCTTTTTTAAAACTATAAATTCAAATTCTATTGTCTATTTGAGAAACACCCTGTCTATAATTATTTCTTGTGTAACCAAAATTATTATTTATAATTTTTTTTAATTTATTCAAATTTTATAACAAGATTTCTTACCTTTCTAATAATACAGGAACTATTTCTCTAATATTCCCCAAATAAAGATCTTTGTTTTTTCTGATTATCCTTTCCTATGTTAAGATTACCTTATAAGAAAATATATATTATAGCAGAGCGATCCCTATCAGGCTATACAGCTCTATCTACAGTACCACCTTCATGTAGATAGGCCCCGCACAACGTCTGAGACTCTGTTATAAATGGTAAGATGGCGCCACTCGAATCGCCTTACACCACACCGATAGTGATGTAACCTAGTCCTATACATAGTAGC
Source organism: Galeruca laticollis (assembly GCA_963921935.1). Lineage (NCBI taxonomy): Eukaryota > Metazoa > Arthropoda > Insecta > Coleoptera > Chrysomelidae > Galeruca > Galeruca laticollis. The sequence goes on from OY998180.1 coordinate 125,182,109, forward strand.
ATGGTGAAGTGTAGAAGCGAACACGGATTACGTATTATTATATATTTTAAATAGTTCATGTCATTTTCATTTAGTAATATTTTTGTTTGTTGTAAACAAAATTATTACTACAATATTAAATTACGATCTACAAAAAACATTCAATGTCAAATAATAAAAAAAAACTCCTGCAACGTACACTTCTTCTATCATTTCAAAATATCCATTTGAATGATCAATTATAATGTCTTAATTTTAAATTACTATTCAAATTGTTGTTCAGTTAAATACAATATAATTAATTGGTCAATAGTTCAATATTCTCCAATATCTTTAATCTATCGTTTTTCTGTTCAAAAATTTTCTCCCCGTCAAACCGTCAAAATTATGTCAAGTACCTAGCTACTATTTTCAACAAACTGCCCTAACTTAACTACCTAATTTTTAAAGGATTGTTTGCATACATTTATATTTTAATCACTGTCATGTACTGTTAAACTTTAAAACATCATAAATATTCTCACATAATTCTATAAATTATACTTCTAGCTTTCTGTAAAACTAACAGCCAAATATAACCAAGTGACGGTAAAATCCTAGAGATTTACCCAACCTCTACATAGGTTTGTACATATCACATAGAAAATATAACTGGATAAATCCACAAGTTGCTGTCATTAACATTCGACAAGCATCCAGCACAGTTGAATTCCCATTTTTATACGTTAGATCTATTTGTCGACAAATAATACGTTGCATACTATATTCATTACTGACATTCATAATAAAATATACCACAAAGTTTGACTATTTAATGAATATGGGAAAATATGGAAAGGATATTGTAAAAAATCTTTCGGAAGTAGTTTGGGCACGTAATAAAAATTATAAATTGGTAGACAAGAAATGACAGAGCAAATGCGACATATACAAGAAGTATGGTGATGAAAATGTAGAAAATATTGGACAAAACATCTCAATCTTGGATTTTATTCAATGGAAATAAATAGATAAAATACTAATCACACAACTGCATTGAATATACCATTTTCTTTTCAAATGATAATAATATTTAGCTAACACAATTCTTATTTCTGATTCCCGAAGACTTTTGTCAGACGTTAAAGCGAGTTTCACAGCTGCGTGTAAGACCTACACTAACAAATTTCTCATTACAATTAGAAATATTGATTGTTTCACAACTGCCACTTCTTATAGACACAACATCTTTCAGTAATATAACGAGGATTTTGTTCACTGTTTCTCCTATAGGCATCTATAATTGATTTAAACATGTCTTTTTTGTACAATTTTCTAAATATTCGTTAAAATGATGGCTAATAAAGTTCAAGATGGGAGAATCAATTTGACTTATTTCACGAATACTATTAATATCATTATTAAATTAAATATAACTAATAAGACTGTTCCAACTTCCACCATTTATATTGTAATATATTCAAACTTGTTAGATTATATTAAAATTTAAATCTTTTTTTTCTATAATCTCATTTCAATAAATTTCGGTTTCTAACTAATTTCAAGGATAGTCTTTGCTGACTGTTAGGAATAAAACTGGTGATTATTGGAGAATTGCAGCGAGCAATTTTGGTAATCTTGATATGATGTTCACCTTAAATCTAGATGACACCTTTTTAAACTCAAAAAAGAAAACTTTACCGTCAGATCGACAGAACTTCTCACCAAACAGGGTATTCGACAGCTGGAATAATCTTGATGTATTCACAGTTTCTGCACCATCTACAAACTCGTTTAAAAACAGACTTGATAGTACGCTGCTAGAGCATCTATAGTTTATTTGGTATATTGTAGTTATTTTTCTGTTCTTTACCTACTAGTAGGTTACTTATGTAATTATCTATTTTTGGGAAAAATAGGGATCTGTCCCTTTGCCCTTGTCTAAATATAATAATAATAATAAGAAAAAAGGAACAAATTGTATTCTTAACGGAAAATTTCCAAGCTTTCGAGGACAATCATCCTCGAAAGCTTGGAAATTTTCAGTTAAGAGTACACTTTGTTCCCTTTTTCTTGCTGCATTTTCCCAATATTCACCAGTTTTATATATATATATATATATATATATATATGGGGAAAAGGTGATGATTATCAGGTCTATGGTCAGTATAAATAAAACTCTATATTCGACTTCGATAATTAGCACATAAAAATCTGTTTTAATTTTCTGATTTAAAAATGTTTATATATATATATATATATATAATATATATATATATAATACATATATATCTATCTATATATATATATACTATATATATATATATATATATATATAGTAGTTCTACTACTACTAGAAAAGTCTACGTATGCACACCGTTAGTTGTAAAAAAAATTTAAATGTATCGTTGAAGTTCATTTTATTTTAGTTTATTTTAATATGTGATGTGGCACTCGCTGGAATATAATCCACAGTGTTTTATATTCTGATGAAGGTCAAAAACGACCGAAACGTCAATGAAATAATAATTTTAAAAACCATCTAAAGTTTTAATTAATCCAGGACCAAAAATTCCCAAGAAATACAAATGAAAAAAATATAAACTTTAAGGTCCAAGAAATATATATATATATATATATATATTGTGACGATATTTATTTCTCTGTAATGAAAATTTGAAAAATTAAAATGAAATTTTGATTAATGTCACTGTCAAATTGTAATTGTCACACTTGGGCTTTTACAAACAGTTTATTTTATTAAATTTGAATTTCTGGGCTCCGGCTATATAATAATTTTTTCTAGATTTAAATTTTAGTTTTATGTAACTTTATCTTATTTGAGAACTGTTTGCTTCCGCTCTCTGGGCGTACGGGTTCAATATCTCAACTTTCCAGACCCATGGCCTCCAACTGTGTCAGACATTCACTAAATTATAATACACAATAAACTACTCCAGAAAAAAAACTAATCAACTCCAAAATACGTCTATTAATTTGTTAAAAGTTTGTAATTTTTGAAGAATGAATTACCAAATTTAAGTCAACAATAAATATACATGAGAAATTAAAGATTGTTATTATTGGACGTAGTAGATTGAATGCATTCTCTCTACGAAAAATGAAAGAGAAGAAACTTAACCTATAAATTTACAATGATAAATACTGAACAAGGAAGATCTCTCGGACAAAATATTTATAAAGACTTGTTACCTTGCAGTTCAATTGTCAAACACACGTAATAAAGGAAATCCTCTTCAATAATGATTAAACTCCTCACTAACCCAAAGCATAAGGTATGTACCATTTACCTTTTCTTATCCTTTTTTAAATTTTGGGAAATTATCCCCTTTACCATTCATATATGTTTCAAATATCTTCTTATCTCTTCAATTTATATATCATCTAGGAATGTTCATGAAAATTTTTTATGCAAAACGAATCCAATTCAGCTTTCTTTCTTTTTCTCTTTATATCTTATAGTGTATGTTCAAAAGACCTCCATTTCATCAATTATATCTCTTTTTTGAAATCTCTGACCTCTTTTAAAATTTTTAACTCTTGACAGCTCTTTCAAAATTTTCTTAATGACACTATTTTATTTATTTTTAGTCACCTGGATTTGTATCTCTTGGTTACCGCAACAAATGAGAGAGTAGTCATTAGACATAGAATAAGTATCCTTTCTCCTTACTCATCACTAACTTTTTTCTATAACCTTAATTTGTTACGATTTGTCACCCGCACTTGACAAATATAAATTTCATAACATCCTCTGTATGTTCGGGTAAATTACTATACCTTCTTATAACTAAAATCTTATGTAATATATAAAATAATTTATAATCAATAAATAATCTTCTAGACTTTGGTCAATGACTTGTGAAGGTATGTTTCTTTATTACTGTACCCTTTTGATTTCATTTCAATTTCAAAATCTTTACCTAACTTCTGATTAATTACTTAGCTATTTTTAAAATTTCTACAGCGTGTGCCAAATTTAACTAATATTTTATAAATCATTTATTGTTATTTGGTACATTATTCTATCTAAAATTTTCTAAGACAATTTATTTGTCTTAACATTCCCCCTCAAGCCTTTGAGCAATTTATATGTCTACAGTAGAAATTCTCAAAGGGTTGACCCATATTTGGTAACAATTCAAACTAAGCAATAATAAATAACTTATAACTTCATAAAATATTTCTATATTATGTTGATGAGCAACCATGATAATCAAATAACTGATCAATGCTGAATACACCACGTGTATTTCCCGTCTCTGGATCTACTAGTACATAACTATTCACTCCACCTTTATTATGAATTCTATAAGAACCCTAAACAATCTTGTTTTCGAACAATCACTACAGGATTAATATATTGTGTGGTGCTGTAACTAATAATTATGTTATCTCTCAATAAGTTATGTAATGCATTATTAACATCCTCCCTATACTTATATGGTATTGGGTAACTTTTTGCATGGAATTGTTTCATGTCTTTTATCTTTATTCTATGAACATAATCTTTAGCTATTCTTGATTCCTCATTTATTAAATCTTTATACTTTCCTATTAAATCTACCATTCTATTTCTCCACTCATTATCACAATCAAAACCTATATTCTCTAGTACCACTCCTTTTATTATGGCTTCTTTGGCCTGAATTCTGCTTTCAAAAATCTCTCTTCCATTTGACCTACTAACATAATCATATTTATCCTCCCTATTAGTTTCATTTAATATTTTATATTCATCATAATTATCATATTTATTCATTTCTTCATCATTCCATGTACAAAGAATTCTATCTATAAAAATCTCATCATTTTTTTTATTTTTGCAATTATTTTTATTTTCCGAATTATGTTCACAAAAATCCCATATACTAATTATATTCGAAGTTTTTACTACCCTTATACTATCTTCAATGAAAATTTTAATTCAAACTCTTTATTGATTTTAACAATTCCTTTTTCAAAATTTATTATAAAGTTATTTTTACTGAGTTCATCACTACCAATAAGTATATCGCATTCCAGATGGTTTACTATTAATAATTGAACTATAATCTCAAATTTTTCAAAGTGTATTTTAGTCACCACTGATCTATTTGTGTATCCTAAAGTTTTTTCATTTATGCCTACTAAGTGAGTTTTAGGAATTTTAATTATATCCTTTTTCAAACACTGTACTTTAGCAACAAATTTTTTTGATATTAAAGAAGATGTAGATCCTGTATCTAAAATTATGCTAACATTATTGTCGTACATTTTTTTTTCATGTTTACATTATTATCATCTCCGAGATCAAGAAATTCACGTGGGTGCATGTATTGACACCTAGTTGCAACATCATAAACCCATTTTAAAAATGCGGTTCGGTATCATGTCTATTCCGATAATCTTCTGAGGAACGAGATCTTCCTGTAGATCTGAAATTTTCCTGAGAAGCAAAACTTTGTGAAGTACATCTTTCTGCACTTCTACCTCTGTGATTTTCATCTACCACATCCACTCGATTAACACGTCTCACATGTTCACCTGAGTCTCGAGAATTTATGTCTCTGTTATAACCATTATTGTTATTTTGGTTATCAAAATTTTGTTGGTTTCTTGTATTTTGGTTATAATTATGATTTAGATTGTGACTGTTTTGATTACCATTATTCCCCCAATTATAATTGTTATAATTATTTCTTTGGAAGTTATTATTTTGATTTTGGTAATCTTGGAAATTACTATTTTGATTATATCTATTAACATTTCTATTTACATTATTGTTTGCCTGATTATATTGATTGTTCCTATTTTGGAATCCTCTATTAATTTCATTACAATTTTTGTAATTATAATTATTTTTAGTCTGATTATTTCCATCAATCAATTCATTATAATTCCTATTATTTCGTGCCCTATGTTGATAATTTATATTCTGGTTACCATCCAAATTTTTATATTGAACACCGCCATCTAAGTTTCATTCAACTCGAGTTAAATATGACAATAGCATATCAAACTGACTAATATTTTGTATGCTTATAGTGTCACAAATTTCACTTCTATAGTGCCTAGACAAAAACATAACAATTTCTGATTCAGGTATGCTTGGTACAAGGTATTGTGCTTGAGCATACAATTGCAAAGCATAATTAGTCAAATTATTGCGTTGTGAGTCAAATTTACCAAAATACAATTTTTCATGAACTTTTCCCTGCTGTAACTCACCCCAAAAATTGTGTAAAAACAATTTTTCAAAATCATCCATATTCTGAATTTTATCTTCCTTACAATTCAACCAAAGTAAGGCCTGACCTGTTAAATTACTCCTCAAAAATTCGTGAAGATCACCAGTGTTTTTAATTCTCCTGGCTCTACTTTTAATTGTTCTTATAAAATTTATAGGGTGTACCTTTCTAAAGTCACCACAAAATTTTGTAGACTCATCAACTTTACTATTACAACCAAAATACATAGAAGCTGACTCACCAATAATACGATTATCTGATAAGTTTTTTACTTCTTCTGTAATATTTGTTAATTTTTGTTCTACCTGTCTCCTAAAATTTTCCATTAGTTCATTGTTGTTTGGATTGTTTCCTTGTATGCTTTTTTTTAACTCTTCTCTAAATCTTGCTTCTGTCTTCTTGTTTTCGTTTTCGGCCTGATCCAATGTTGTTTGTATTTCCTTTCGAACATCTTCTTCCAAATCTGTTATTCTCTTGTTAGTTTTGATATTTTCATTAGTTTGCCTTCTTTCTATCCGTTGCAGATCTTCTTCGAATATCTTTTCTTGTTGCTTGGCTTCTTCTCTTAAGCTCTTGGTCTCCTGTTTTAAACTATTCTCCATACCATATATTTTTGTTTCTTGTACCCCATTTTACCTTCTATCTTATCGATTCTTGCCTGATGAAATTCATATCTTCTATCAAAATTTTCTAAAATTGCATGTATATCAGATTGTAACTCATCTTTGACATTTTTTATATCTCCTTTTACTCCTTGGATTTCACTTGTCACCACTTGCATTTGACTTGTCATCATTTGCAAAAATCCTTTTAATTGTATAATATCAATATTTTCTTGAGGAATAGCCTGTTTTGGGCTTTCTTGCAGAACTCGAGTATCCTGTTCCTCTTCTTCATGAGTTTTTTTGTTTTCATTGTTACTCTCCTCCACATCATTTCCCAATGTTTTGTCCTGTTCTTCCAAAATTTTCAAAGTTTCTTGTTCCCCCTGTATATCTCCGTTTCCATATTCACAAGATTCCATTCTAATGGCTTCAATAAGTCTCTTTTGTAGCTCTGCTTTCTTTCCACTATCACTTAAATTCCTTTCCACCAAAAGTTCTTTCAATTGTGCTATCGTGTATTCTTTTATTTCTACTGCTCGCTTATCAGACATGTCGTTTTATTGTGTATATTATAAATTTACTCTACAATACTAATGATACAAAACAGCCAATACACACCTGAGACGTACCAATCAAGCAAATAGCAAATGTTTCACAGAACATGATAATTATTTTAATATTTTAATTGTATAAATAAATTGCTTCAAAATGACTACCTGTAATTATTAGTTTATCTGAAGTAGATATTGTTGTTACTAGGAAAAGGATAACCTTACGCCTGGAAAATTATTTAGCCCTGTTTTTGGAAAAAATTAACGCACCACGTTGGGCTGACAAAATTGTGACGATATTTATTTCTCTGTAATGAAAATTTGAAAAATTAAAATGAAATTTTGATTAATGTCACTGTCAAATTGTAATTGTCACACTTGGGCTTTTACAAACAGTTTATTTTATTAAATTTGAATTTCTGGGCTCCGGCTATATAATAATTTTTTCTAGATTTAAATTTTAGTTTTATGTAACTTTATCTTATTTGAGAACTCTTTGCTTCCGCTCTCTGGGCGTACGGGTTCAATATCTCAACTTTCCAGACCCATGGCCTCCAACTGTGTCAGACATTCACTAAATTATAATACACAATAAACTACTCCAGAAAAAAAAAACTAATCAACTCCAAAATACGTCTATTAATTTGTTAAGTTTGTAATTTTTGAAGAATGAATTACCAAATTTAAGTCAACAATAAATATACATGAGAAATTAAAGATTGTTATTATTGGACGTAGTAGATTGAATGCATTCTCTCTACGAAAAATGAAAGAGAAGAAACTTAACCTATAAATTTACAATGATAAATACTGAACAAGGAAGATCTCTCGGACAAAATATTTATAAAGACTTGTTACCTTGCAGTTCAATTGTCAAACACACGTAATAAAGGAAATCCTCTTCAATAATGATTAAACTCCTCACTAACCCAAAGCATAAGGTATGTACCATTTACCTTTTCTTATCCTTTTTTAAATTTTGGGAAATTCTCCCCTTTACCATTCATATATGTTTCAAATATCTTCTTATCTCTTCAATTTATATATCATCTAGGAATGTTCATGAAAATTTTTTATGCAAAACGAATCCAATTCAGCCTTCTTTCTTTTTCTCTTTATATCTTATAGTGTATGTTCAAAAGACCTCCATTTCATCAATTATATCTCTTTTTTGAAATCTCTGACCTCTTTTAAAATTTTTAACTCTTGACAGCTCTTTCAAAATTTTCTTAATGACACTATTTTATTTATTTTTAGTCACCTGGATTTGTATCTCTTGGTTACCGCAACAAATGAGAGAGTAGTCATTAGACATAGAATAAGTATCCTTTCTCCTTACTCATCACTAACTTTTTTCTATAACCTTAATTTGTTACGATTTGTCACCCGCACTTGACAAATATAAATTTCATAACATCCTCTGTATGTTCGGGTAAATTACTATACCTTCTTATAACTAAAATCTTATGTAATATATAAAATAATTTATAATCAATAAATAATCTTCTAGACTTTGGTCAATGACTTGTGAAGGTATGTTTCTTTATTACTGTACCCTTTTGATTTCATTTCAATTTCAAAATCTTTACCTAACTTCTGATTAATTACTTAGCTATTTTTAAAATTTCTACAGCGTGTGCCAAATTTAACTAATATTTTATAAATCATTTATTGTTATTTGGTACATTATTCTATCTAAAATTTTCTAAGACAATTTATTTGTCTTAATATATATATATATATATATATATATATATATATATATATATATATATATATATATTTCATTCATTCATTCTTATACACATTGGAATCACTTGATAGAAATAAAAACCTCAGTAAGAAATTAAATAAATAAGACAGTCTTTGGATGAATTTTTACGATTCAAATTATTTCACTTACGAAAATCACACGTTTCTTCTTAAAATGTTCAAAAAGGTTTGTTTTACTTTTGAAACTGCTTTGTATAAATATTTACTTAGAATTATATATTATTTTTGGAAAATTTTAATGACTGTATCTTTTACTGACTTCTCTTATTGCGTTACTTCGTTATTAAGGACTCACTTCTATTTTTTCTTTTTATAAAAAATCATTTTCAAATTCAAAATCAAATTGCTTGATTTTCATCGACCAATGATATTCAATCCTGTTTATTTTTTATAAAAGAATTTAATGATTTCTTTCAGTGAATTCAATCTTTTATATAAATTAATGTTGTAATAAATACGAATACCCAAAAGATAATTTTATTGTAGAAAATTTCAGAACACACGGTAAAACATATTTTATGCGACACACATTTTGTTTAATAAAATAATACGAAGTAAAAACAGAATAGAAAAAAAAACATCAAAGCAAAATAATTGATTTGAATACAATTATTTCGATAACGAAAATTAGCACGCTTCAAAAACACAAAAAGTTGTTTTTGCAATTCGACAAAGACCCCAAGCCGAAGTCGGGGGAAAAGAAAAAACGGGTGTAGAGAGCAGCAGCGGCAGAGTTCCGGTTGAACACGCGAAGAGAAAAGTACTTCCCTTGTCACGGTAACGGTACTAGTTCTTTTAGTGTTAGCGGTACGAGAGGTAAAGTTCTCTCCGTTGTGTCAGGGTGTAATAGGGATACTGAGATTATTCCTTGACGGTGAACACTGTCCCCCGTTTCGATACAAAAACGGTAGAATTACCCTCTACGCTAAATTCTTTTCAACATAGCACGATACCGTTTACTGGCAATACTCGGGGTGACAAAAAGATAGCGAAAATCAAGCAGTATCCAGGCTAGACGGAGGAAGTTTGCCAACGCAGTAAGTTTTTGAACAAAATTTAGATTGGGATGATTTTTTTTCACTAGCGAGATATTTATTCGTTATTATTTGCGCTGGATTCTGAACTTGGGAGCATATTTCCATTTGCTGTACATAAGGGGTAGCGATAGCAATATATTTATTTGATTTTTTTTGAATTTTCAAAGGGACTGGACACATCTGTTCATTCTCAGTTACATTTTTCGTCCTGATAAATATATAATTTACCGTGTGTGCTGATATAGTTAAATTTTGCAGAGTTTCGCCAACCTGACAAAAGTTAGGTTTCATTTTTTTAATTAGGAGTTATTATTTTGTGGTGCCGCATATTCTCTTCCACCGCGTAGGTAGGAAGGAGATAGAAATTTAGGCGAGGTTAATTTTGTACATGGTAACACAAAGGCCGGAGCGTATGATTTTCTATTTTTCGTGGTTTTCAGCGAACTTGCGCTGATAAGTAAATTAATAGAGAGAAAAATAGTTATCATTCTTTTGTTCAGACGTGATTCGAAAATTTCTTAATTGCCAGTGAAATGCATAAATTATCGTAGGTGATTTCATTACTGGGGAATTTCGCAACTTGTAACGCCAGTGTCGATAAATAATTTTATTGTTTCCTAGCTCAGCAGAATTCTATACGAATAAAATTTCACTTTCATTTTCTCAAAGTCAATAGCGATGAACCCGACGTAAGCTAAAACGTTATTACGGTTAAAAGGTAATTACACCTAATATTTTCTTTATTGTCTCGACACCGGGGACTAGAAAGTTGGAAACCGAAAAGAATAAACCATACGCCTCTCATGCACTTTGAAAAAGGCCAAGCCGATAAAGGGGGTAGTTTAGTCGTCCCATCGCAAAAACGAGAACTCGTCATAACTTTTTTTTTTTTAATAGTTATATGATATACAGGGGTGGGATTAAAAAGCACAATTTATAGATAGATGGATAGGTAGGCTTATACCAGGGAACTCTAGTTATTTGGGTCGTACGTGATTTTATTTTTGTGTTAAGGTTTATATATACATACGTGTATACTCAGAGAATTTTTTTTTATTATATATTTTTTATACAACGTTGTGGTTCTACCTTATTTTATTTAGCATCCCTACCCCATAATTCCCCCTCTGGAGAGTGTAACAACCGTGGAAGTGAAACAGAAACTCAAAAGCTCAAAAATCAGACTGGACTTGCCTTACACGCTCAGCCGCTCATTTGAGACAGAAATTGGTGGACTTGAAGGTCGGGATCGATATAGAGTGAAGAAAAGGTAGGGTTCCTTTTTTTATTTCAGGTGGTGACAGATATTGTTACACTGGTGACAGCGGTTTCCGAACCATTCTCAATCTAAACAAAGCCCACCCAGGGAGGGTGTGTTATTACAAGTGGTGACAGCAATTGTTAGAATGCTATTAATATACTTTACAAATACTGATTGTTACGTTTGTCTTTTACTAGATAATATTTCTCCAATTTAAATTATGTTGGAATTCTTTCAATTACGCAAATTTTTATGATCATACACCTGCTCCACACTGTACTAAACATATTCACAGGGTGTCACAAACTTGAAAACCGTAATAATAGATTTTTAATTGTATTCAGGCAATGCACCTATTTAAATGGGGACTTCGCTACTTGGACCCAGGTAGTTCATTTATGCTTTCTTTAATTGATTAAAACTTTAGTTATAAAAGTTTGAGTCTATTTATTTAGGTAAATTTGGATCATTTTGTTTTGTTTATTTTTAATTCAAGATTGTGCAATGTTTTTTATGATTACAACTGCTACTGTGATCGTTTGTTACTATTATTTTTCATATCAATATATATAAACCAACCTGCAACCCGTCGTACGTCCAGCTTCCGAACTTCATTTCACAACGCTGATCATCAAATGGGAACCAAGTTATATCAATTTTGCAGGTGCTCTTGAAAATGCCGGGTGGAACATACAAACAGCTACCGTTGTTGCGAACTACAACGTTGGTTGGATAGGTTCCATCAAATCCCTCGTCTGCACTGTAAAATTGTTTTTTTATATAAAAATATAAAATGAAAAACACCGTTTCAATAACCAGACCAACTAACAAAACATTGGTTGTTAGGTCTAACCATTAATATATTGAATAAACTTTTGAGTGACAAAAAATTGTACGAATAAATTATTATAAAAAAACGTAATCTTCACAATAAGAAAAAATAATAAACCTATTAAAATATTGTTAGGTAATTAATTCGATCAACAAAATCGAAACAATACATCTGTAAATTCATACCTCTGTATCAAAATTTGAAAAATGTATTAACACAATTGTTATTTTCAATAACTAACTGCAAAACAGTATCTTCAGATATGATTTTCGATGTTCACGAATTGATAATGAGCAACGGTGTGCTACGGGCGCTTCCTCGTTTTCTTTGTTCATTTACTAATGGAACACCTATTAGTATGGAAAAATTCGGATTGTGATGTGTACTATATTTCTAATAATACATTACTAATAATTATATAACAGCTGTAGTTGCCCATAATAACGACGCCTGATTCAATGCTTCCAATGGAATAGAAAATCAATTTGTCCTTAGATTCCACTTTTACATATAGAATGATTGGAAAACTCATCCATCCCATATCTTCTATGTTCAGTGGTTTATGTGGTACAACTAGCACTCAATTAAATTTACTCGAAATTTGAAGAACAACTAACTATACTAAAGTTGTAGGGAACCTAAGATATATGCAATAATGTATCAACTCTTATTTAATAGGCATTGAAAAAACTGTTTGTGTAAAATTGTGTATAAAAAACAATTTCAGTTTTTTTAGACGCGTTCAATTTTGCTCCGCTATAGTGTCAAAAAAGTGGTAAAACATAAAAAAAATCGTGAAAAATTGACAATATTCAAATTGGACATTTTTCCGTACTGCCATTAAGTCAGAATTTGGAAAGTACTACAGAAACAATAAGCAAACAGTTAAGGTACACCACTTAGCAAGAAATTGTACACGTAAGCAGAAACCTCACATTGTTCTGAGAATCGTGTTGATATTTTTGATAAATTGTATTAAAAAATCATTCTTTGTTCATCTCATGCAAATGAGTTGTTTTCCTAATTAGACATAAAATCAATTTTCTTTTTTAAAAAGAGATTATTCTGAAAGAAAAAGAAAATTGGCGCGTCAGTAGGATCGACCAAGTTATGGAAATATCGAACTATATTCGTGTGAAACAGTAGAACTGACTTTCACTACTTTAATGTTTTAACGTTTCAAGCGCGAATTCTATCTACACTTCATGGATCAACAACACTTCAGTGTATTTCCGTGAGAGGAACCAACAAGTCGAAGAAGAAGATCTCAAGAGCCAGTTTACCACTTTTTCGTATACCTTTCTTTGGAACTAGAAAGATAGAAATTAACAAGATTTTTACACAAATTAAAAAAAATTTAGAGATTTCAAGGATCATTACCTACGTGATAAAAATTTTCGACGTAATATACCTAATAATAATAATATACAATATTTGCAAAAAACAATTTCAAATCAAAATCTTAACAGCTATCGAAATTTTGTGCCAAATAACAAACCAGATAATAATCATCCCCCTTCTTATTATAATTATCAAACCAATCAATCAAATATAGCACAAAATAAAGAATATTGGCCTAACCAACCAATACCTGTTCAGCCTATTTAATAAAATAATAGATATTTCACAAACAGACAATTATTTGGCAAGCCAAAAACGTCTTAAGACCAAATCAAATCCCATAGAATCAGTTACTAAAACCTGTACTAATGTCAACAACATCGCGAAATTTTACAGAAAGAAGCGGAAAACCTGTCAATAGCAACAATATATTTCTACACACAAACCCAGATTCTAATAAAAATTTTGTTTCCTAAGAGTTATTTAAACCAGTGTAATAATCCAGATGATGATTCTAACCATTGTAATGAATATGAAGAAATTAAATTTGATTAGTCGACACAAACGGCGAAATTCAGTTTGACGAACATTTTCAGACGGCCAGTACTTCCAAAACAAAGAAAGAGTAGAAATAAACGTTATTTTTGCTAATCCCTTACCAGATATATAAATCAAAAACCCCAAAGCTAAACTATTAATCGAATTTGAACATAGGTCTTGCAAGCCAACAATATAAAACCTCCCGAAGATATCGAATTTTCTTTTTCAATAGACGCGGGAGAAAAATCTATAAAAAATTTGCCAGTAAGCATATACAATGGTGATATTTTTATAGGAGCGCAACATTTTGAAAATATATTTATATCACAATTATTAAGTACAGCTGAAGTCGGGTTTGCACCTTTTGTAATTGAAAATCACCCAAATAAATCGATTACGATAAAGAACCAATCCAACCAACTCCGTTCGAACACTCTGAATACGAAAATTGTATAGATTTGATAACGATTTTAAAGAAAATATTTCAGTCAATCCTAATGTATTACTTATTCGTATAAACCACATGAATAAAGAAGAAAAACAAGAAATTATTTAAAGAATATTCTGACTTATTTCTCAAACCAGGGGATAAGTTAACCTTTACTTCAAATTTAAGACAGGTTGTAAGAACAAAAGATGGATTACCAGTACACAAAAAATCTTATAGGATAGGTATTCGTACGTGCACGGGGAAGAAATTAGGAGATAGATACAAGAAATGTTATATAATAGTAGTACAAGTGAACAAAGTATGTCTTTTTCTCATGTGTCCAGAAGTTGGCCGCACGAGCGAAGCGAGTGCGCCAACTGGACAAGTGAGAGAAAGACATGCTCACACGTGTGCTACACATGATTTTTTCCACAATCTTGAAATATAATTTTGCCAAAAAAACCATTGAACTTTGTTTATTAATGACTACGGACTACTGCTGTACACGAATTAATAATCATATTTTCATTTCTTTCTTGAAGCGTGTTTTGATGGTATAATAGAAATTTTTATTTCAATATCTTCATAATTTGATTTTAGCCCAATTATTTTGTAATAGGTAATCCCATGAAAACATTCGTACTGAGAGTATGCAAAAAACTATACGCTTGTGCATTTGTTTTGCTCACTTGTAATGAAGTGTAAGTTATTATTTATATAGGCGGATGAATATTACAAATAATTAATAAAAATAGGCTGTCCAACTCCATATTTCACTTCCTAAAGCAAATGAATGCAAAAGTAATTAAAATAATCATTGAATGTATCAATACTTTCCAAATTAAAATTTAGTTAAAAAAATAGATGTTAAATTCTTATAAACTCTATCTGTTAACATTGGGTTCCTTTCCTAAATCCGAGGCAGCATTTCGGGGTTGTGTAATGCTCGGCTGTTTCCCCTGTGCGAGAAAAGTATTTACCTGTGTTGTGTTGTCTTATAACATATCTGACCTTAATCAGTAGAATGTATGGTTAATGCAAATAGAGGAATGGATTTATCAACTGGAAGATGGTGAGTTCCAGACATTCCGTAAGGAATATTCCAAAAATTTAAACTAAATAACTTGCGCTGGCTAAATACCTAATGGGTGGAGGCCATTGAACCGGAATAGGAAGATAAGAGGCGTATGAATGTCACTTACAAACTCGACGTTGTCAAATTTTCTATTTTAAAATTTGTTAAATAACGAGTAGATTCCAACGATACAAGAAGTTACTAGAAAAATGTTGCAAAGCATCCAAAACCCCCATTACGTAAATATTGAAGGAATATTGATGACCATAATAGCAACCGCCTTAAACCTACCAGAACGATTACAATTAAAATATATTATAATTTTTAATTTATTTTCCTTTCCATATATCTTTGAAGAAGCCATAAAATACCTTACAGTATTCTTCATTTTTCAACAATTTCAGAAATTCTAAAATTATATATTTTCAATGTCTGTTCACAAAATAACAAAACCTAGAATATTTATATTATGTAGGTAGGTAGAAAACTTTTTGTTAAATAATACTTGCCATCATATGAGGAAAATTTTAATTCTTTGCTTTCTATAATAATATCATGCTTCTCTTGTAAGTGCATTCTTAAGTCATTATTATTTTTGAAGCTTATTAAATCGTGAACACAATTATTTAAACATTGGAAATTTTTTTCGAGTGAAACAATGTTTACATCAACACCGTGCTTTTCAGACAAGTGAGGATTTAAATTGCTTTGCGAATTAAGCACTTTTTCGCAGTGGAAACATAAAACAGCAATCGCAAAAGTATCAAAAAAATATCTACTTTCATTTCCCACAAATATCAGAAATTCTTAATTCGAACCTTTAAGATACTAGCGGAGCTAACTATTTTATAAATCTGACAACGTCGGGTTTGTTCGTGACCTTCTCACTCACCGCCCCTTTATTTATGTTGCTCACTTGTGAAGAAGGTACTTTTAGCTTGTCTTAAATTTATCACGCATCCGTATCCGTAACGAACTGCGCATGTGTAGACCCGTTACTGCTCAACTGATACGATGCGTTGAACGGATTGATACGTCCCCATGATACAACAAAATAGAAGATATGATATCTAGCCGTTCGAAATATCGTTCGCCGCGGGCATGACGTCACGCAGAGAGTACAATTATTTAAAACCGTGAGCGCGGGCTAATGCATTTTGAAGAAAAATGAGGATGGTTCAGGTTGAATGAGATATTATTAGTATTATAAAGGCAAAGAGAATTCATGTAAAAGTGTTATATGGAATCGGAGAGCCTACCAGAGCAAAACAATAATTCTAAGATCTGATAGAAATCTGTTTGCTCACTTCGTAAAATAAATAATTACTGTACTGGTACAAAAAAAACATATTATTATATTTTTTGGATTTTATGACATGATTTTATAAACATTTAAATTTGTAAATAAATATAAGGAATAAAACAATTAGCAAATTTTAATACTTAATCGGTTGTTTATTCCAAAATAAGTATACTACAGAACAACAATAAAGTACAACTCCGGTACTGTGGAACATTCTTCAAAATAATAATAATAATGAAATTGTTATTGGTAATAACAAAATATCAAATTAAGATTTAAAAATATTATTTGTCAACTTGGATTTAAGAAAAGGTTTATTTATTTATTTATTACGGGAAACCCCCTCAAACTGTTACAATACAACAATAAATAATACAATAAGGACAGGTATAAAGACTGATACAGCATAACCAATTAATTTGAAATACATAACACTTTCCATGTAGCTACAGGTAATAAACAATACTTATGTAAATAAAAAAATTAAGAACACAACATTACTCAACAAATCACAGCCCTAAGCAATATTTGAACTGGCCCAAAGACGTATTGAAATTATCAAAATTAAAGCTATTCAAAAAGCACAGATATCTATTTATAGGACTCATAGCACCATATGTTGTTCTATGAAAGGGCACATGAAAGGTAACTTGATGGCGAAGACCCTGACAAGGAATGCTAATCCCCATATGACTCAAAATATCCGCACAATCAACCTGCCCATTTAGGAGTTTAAATATAAATATAGCCCCCAACATATCTCTACGATTACCAAGAGGAGCTAGTGACTTTTTTTTTCAATTTCTGCATAATTATATGGTCTAATATTCTATGGTATTAAATTTATCTTCGCGTTTAAGCAAACGGATCCACTCCCGTATCATTTTTTTTGTCTTTTGGAAAGGTAAAAAAGCTGACATCGTGTGCAAAGCCTTTTACGTGATTGCTCATTTTTAGTTTTATTTTCATATTTTTTTTACTTTTAGCAAAAAATAGTGCTTTGGCTATCCTGGTTTTAGCACGAAACGATACGTTATCTGCTAAAAAGGTTTTCTTGACAACTTCTTTACGTCAACGTAACTCCAAGACGGATACGGTTACGTGTAAAAACTTATGACAAGCTAAAAGTGTTTATTTCCTCAGTTGGGATTCATTATGTTAATTTGCTCACTGTTTCAGTTGAATAATAATGAATTTTGCCAGCGATTGTGGGAAAAAATATAATTAGACTTTCTTGTTCTGTAGTCAAAAAGAAAACGCATCCAACACTAAAAAATGAAAATTAGTCGTCGATCAGCGAAAATAAATGAGAAAACTACTGAAATCTACTGTTTTTATCCTTACTGTGTGGAATCTACTCATATTACTTTGTTAAATAAAACTAACTGTTTCTAAAAAATTCCACAATATAATATAATTTTTTCATTATATTGTGAAATTATTTTAGAACTTAAAAAAGTAATATGAGAAAACTATTGATGACCGATATTTTGGATTAGCTCCGTATTTCACTATTCTCGACTTAGCAAGTGAGTTTCATCAGACACAAATGAACGAATGCTCTATTGAAAAAATTGCATTCAAGGTGTACGGAGAATATTATGAGTATCTTCGATTGCCTTTTAGGTAAATAATGCTCCCTCTACATTTCAAAGACGTTCAAGACAAGATATATGCCTGATATACTTAGACGACATCACCATATTTAGCACAAGCCTTCAGGAACAGATTCAAAATTTATCATTAGTATTTTCCACATTACGAGAAGCACAGCTCAAAACACAACTCGACAAATGCGAATTTCTCCTCAAGAAAGTCGAATATTTAGGTCACATTGTATCCCCTCAGGGAATGAAACCCAATCTGAATAAAATCAAAGCAATTCAAAACTGTCCTATCCCGAAAACGCTTAAAGATATAAAACCGTTTTTAGGACTTTTAGGCGATCATAGGAAATTTACTAGACACTTCGCTAGACTAACTAAACCAATGACAGTATGTTTGAATGAAGATAACAGAGTCTAACATGCACCCGAATTTATTGATTGTTCCAATATTTCTAAAAATAATTTACCGTCAGAACGAGTTCTTGCATATCCCGATTTTAATTCGAATTAACAACTGACGCTTAAAAATTTGTCATAGATACTATCTTATCCCAAAAAAATTATCCTATTTGCTACGCTAGTAGCACTCTTAATTCAGCCGAAATCAATTATTCTATCATTGGAGGAATTGTTAGCGATTGAATGGTCATGCAAATATTTCAGACCGTATTTATTTGGCCAATGATACACAATCTTTTCTGATCATAAACCCTACCAGTTGGTTATATCTCTGAAGGACCCTATTCACGACTTCAGCGTTGACGATGGAAACTTGAAGAATTCAATTATGATATTAAATACTGGGTGGCCACTGACCCATTTTAACTGCAAAGCTCTAGGTGAGTCTCTGAAACGATAGGGAGGTGCGGTTCAAAATAATATAAAAGATATTAATTCCGTGAAAAAAAAACATTTTCGTACCTAAAAGCGCTACAAGGTATAGTACCGCTTCAATTTTAAATTGCCAAAGCAGTTGATACTCTTCAACAAAAAGACACAAAATACTAAAATGGAATCAGTCACGGACTTAGCAGGGACAAAACTGTCAGCTAATTTACAATGTTAAAAGTATGTAGAATGAGATAAAAGAAAAATTATCCGCCCCAAAAATAGGTTTAAAATAGTGAATTTACACATGTATAAATCGGATGCGCACAGGTAAATGCGGCCACTCACAGCAGCCCAAAACGTTGCCTCTCAGACTACTCTAATCAAAATTTTAATATTATATTTCTGTGAACAACATTCTATCAATTGTAACTCTAGTACCTGTTATACATTAGAACATCCGGTTTCCAGAGTCGATGAGGTGGGATGCGGAGATCTTTTACCCCACCAAATTCGGAAGAATTCCATCTCAAATTCATATCGTTCCATTCCTGAAATCAAATATATGAGGCTGTGGATTTAAGACGTTTTATTGTCGTTGAATTGATGCGTGTGTCAACTTCATTCAAGATTATTGTGGTAATTAGTATTATAGATTGTCAAAAACTCCAATTAATTAAATGAACAGAACTTTGTTATTACTGGTGTATGCCAGTGAGCATAATATAGAAAAAGTATGGGAAACTGATGTTCAAGGAGAAAAAGGTAAATGGAAACTAAAACAAGATTGGAATATATTGTCACGAGTTTATTTCAACAATAGTCGGGGCCCAATTTAAATCCACATTTATTCGAACACTATTATAAAGTATTTACATCACTTATTACTAAAGTACTAGACTACTTCCACTTATAATAATTTTTACTATTCACAATATTTTACCTCGACCGATTGAAAACTGGAACTAACATATTTATGTGCAGGTCTCCTTTTTATATCGCTGTAGAATTATCTCAATATTAAGCCCGAAAAATCCGAAATTTTTCGGGTGCTGTTTATTTATCTTAACGGTCGGCTTCTGTCACCTATTTCCTTATATTCTCCGTGACTATTTTCAAACCCACTGATGAATTCCACCACCTTTGATTTATTACACTAGTCCCTTCTTAATTTTGATAGTCCTGATCAGATACTTTCTTCGTGTGATGACGGAGTCGGCAAATGGATTCAGCTTGACAGCTACTCCTGTTGAAAATATAGCAGTCTATGGTCTTCTACGTCTTCCATTTTCAAAATAATCAAGGCCTGGCAAATGTCTCTGTAAATGGGCTTAACACTTATGTAAATTAAGGCCTTATGTCCTTTTTCTATTCGCAGGACTTGCGGATGTTAGTCAGTTACAACCCTCAATTTGTTTTTTAAAACAGAAGCAACTCCTCGATCTAAACGGAGGTTCTTTGCCACGCAGTGAGCAATGGATACCTCGTTAGGGATTATCTACCATATGCGCTGGTTATGCAGCTATACTAGATCCCTTACCATGAATATATTCTCAATCGCTCGAGAATCGTGTTGCTTCTTCAAATTCCGTGTGCCGTCTGGATATTAAATAGTTCTTTAAAAATGCAATGTTAATAAAATTTGAATACTAACTCTGGATTGATTAGGGATTTAGAACCGCCGGTGTCGGCTATAAATTTGCTTTTAAAGCGTTCACTAGTAATACGTTTGTTTGTGGCATGTCAGTAAAATCTCCCTTTAAGGGTCGTTATATGGTATATATGGTTGCCTGTTACGTCATTGTTAACATATGTAGAGATATAATTTTTGTAACCGTAAGGGTATTGGATTTCAAGTTCAGATAACTATGCGTCAACTCTGTTTATAGCTTCTATTGTGTATGCATTGTGGCATTCAAATGAATTTTCAGTATTCAATATAATCATTTTTTAGTTATTGATTTTATTCACAAATAGTTTCTTGTGAAGTTGGAATGATATCTAGTACTGTCTGAAGATGTATTTTAGAGACCATTAGGTCCAAAAATTAGTGTCATCGATTATTTTGAATTTGAGAACTCTATGAAGATTTTATTTTTGGAAAATTGGTTGACGATTGGCAATTGAGAAAAGAAAATGGAACATGGGCTAGAAGTAATCAAGAAAAATAACTATTATTTGTCAAATAGTTAGAACACACATTTCAATCAAACAAAGCAAGAATTCTAGCAGAAATAAATGAACCAACCACCATTGAAATAGAACTAGTATCGCCAAAGAACTAGCAGCAGAAATAAAAATGAATATCAATCTAACCAAAGCACCTCCTGAATATGGTGAAATTTCTTAGCATCTGCTAAGAAAAGCAATAGTGAAACTTGTATATTTATCCAATGCAACATTTAGACTAAAACATATTCCTATTTGTAAATATCACAGGACATCGTGGTTCCTAAACCTGGAATCCCGTTAATGAGGTTTCATATCAGAGACCAATATAATTACCGCCCATTACATGAAAACACATCAGTTTGGCTTTAAAGAAAAACACGCAATAATAGACTAATTGCATAGACTTACTGATCAACTGGAAATATATGTTTAGAGGTATTCCTAGATGTAGCTCAGGCTTTCGCTAAAATCTGTTATCAGGGACTCGAACATAAGCTTAAATAATTCCTACCTGAACAAAACAGCTTGCTGCTAAAATCTTATATTAGTGTAAAGATGTCCCATATTAGATGCGAAGATCAATATTTAGAATTAAAACCAATAAAGATCGGTATACGACAAGGCAGTGCTCTGAGCCCGCTGCGGTATCTCCTATACCCTTTTGATATACCAGTAAAGGAGATAGGCGGGTTCTAGGCCATTCCTTATGTAAAATAACATGGGAAATCGCCAAGGTCCATCGTGGTAATTTTTAGCTCAATTCTGTCTGCGCATGCACCAATCAGAGGCGGCCGTCAGCCATCTTGCGCCTTGTGCCATGTATGCTGATGACATCACCCCTACTCAGTCAGTTGATAATGTGTATAATGGTCGCAGTAGTGTAGCTATAAGAGTTCTGACTCACTACTTCGAAAAAGGTCCGCTAGGCGACGGTGGCGCTGGTGGCGCTGCGTTGGCGCTGTCGGTGGTGTCGTCCATTTTTTATACAGTCGGCCATTTTTTATCCGCCGGCCATTTTTTTTATCCAGTAGATTTCGCTAGATAGCGCGCTTCAATTTTGCAGATTTCTTTTTAGATGTGTGTCATCCATTTATTATCCGGTAAATTTGTGCATGACGTAACCGAAAAAAATGTTTGTCCCGAGTGAGATTCGAGCCCACGACCTCATCGTTCCCAGCCTACACCGCTACATGTGTGCCATGAGGGTTCCAATATATTTTAGTTTTGAAAGTGATCAGTATAAGTATTTTGAAATCTCACGAGGCGTGATTTCACGATGCGATGTAATTTTCTTCAATGCGCCGATTTTAATGCATGAATATGTTCCACATTTTGAAAAAATGTATTAAAATCGAAAAAAAAAATTACCCCGAGTGAGTTTCGAACCCAAGAACTCATCGTTCCCAGCCTACACCCCTACATGTATGCCATGATTCCTACAAAATCTGATTTCACGATGGCTTCGATGTAAATTTCTTCAATACTCCCTTGTACTAATATCGTTTTAGTTATTAGAACATGTGAATCAAATGCAGTTGAATCAGAATCCTTCGTAATCGTTCATTGTATATAATTGTATAATCAGTGATAATATAAACAGTTTTATCATACACACATGAGAGAGAAATTAATATGTAACAAATAATTTACTGAAACGAATCCGAATTTTATAACGCTAGAATTATTTTTTAAAATCTCCTTCATCACGACGTTATATCATAAAGCTTATTAACATTTCGCTGTATTAAATAGGGATGACTTTCCTCAATGTATTTTCATAGAAATTTTTCTATACACCTTTGAAGAAAAAAATATTATTTGTGTTGTTATTACAAATTATAAAAATATGGGGAAGATTGACAATAATAAAGAACCTTGAATTCACGACATACGAGTGGAAGTGTTTTTTTTTAAGCATAAAATATTCTTTCTATTAATATCTATACCTAAGAACAGGTAGTCTCTCTCGCCAACACTTGTTCAGGTAGGGAACGCATTAAAAGATTTGAATGACAATATTCTCTATAGTGGTTGATTTGAGGAGCCGACACGACGTTGAGATTAGATCATAAAAAGTACGAGGCATGTTATGATTAAAATTGATATATACATGGGGCGTTTGTAATTATTAAGACTGTAGAAATTTGTAGATATAAAAGTTAATGATACACACACAGTTTAGTAGTATTTTGAGCGGGATGCCAACATGGAATGATGCATAGTGATTGGAACATTTAAAAAACAATTAAGAAGACAGATACAATTATGATTAACAAGTATGTAGATACTTAATGCTTTATAGGTTGAAATTTGACAATCTTATTTTATTACTTCATTTAAGAAATATTTAATCATGAGTATTCAATAAAACTGACATTTTAGGTATCATAATGTGTTTAATTAACTATATTTCCTCGACTAGATCTTCTTCTGGTGTGCAAGAATATTACTACAAGATAAAAATATTAATCCGGGAATTTTAAAACCTAATTTATTTGTTTTATTCATTAGATTAAGGATGTTGACTAATTTTAGGAATAGCTTTTATTTCAAAGATGGACACAGAATAAAATATATTTACAATATAAAATTTTGGGATGTGTACAGAGCAAAACTTAACATAAAATGATAAAGATATTTACCTTAGAACAATTTGCGACATACGAGTGAAATCGAAAGTGTCTATTATTTTGTTTTTGGATGCACATGAAGTATTGATAACTAAATTCATTACAGATTTCAATTAAATTTCGATTTTTTCGAGTGTCATAGATTATATCTTTAGACGGTAGGCGACAATACAAACAACATATCCATTAATGGGGAGGTTAAAATACGAAACAATTGAACGAACAAACATTTTATTATACAATATAAAATTGAAAAGTATAATAAATCAAAATAGTAGCTAACAATAATTTTTATTCTTAATTTTAAGAAATATTCAAATGGCTGACATGACATCCATATAATCATTAATAGAATAGTGCCCCCATGGTAAGGTTTCATCGGAACCAGGAATAATAAATCGTTTGTCATCTTCAGGACTTAAAGCTACTTTATCCTGAACAATTGAATAGACTACATGTTTCTCGGCACGAATTAGATTTTGGAAAACAGTTTTCTGCGTGGAGGTATCAAGACACTCTTCATAATCTTCAAAGGTGATTATTGTATGCACAACTGACGACTTTACTCCTTTAGCTTTCTTAGTTATTCCAACATTTCGAATGAGGCAGTCTATTTCTTCTTTCTCAAAACCATCATTCGCAAGACGTTTTCTTTTTTCCGCGAGACCATCTTCAGAAGTTAGTAACCGCGTCGCATATAATTTAGATCGTAACCCAATATAATCAGTCATTATAATACTATTGTTCTCATCCTTCATCACCCCAAGAACCTTCTTATTAATTTGAGGAATTCCATAAACATTATCTAGAGGATAATCTGAGGTATCGAAATATCTATAACAGTCCGTCTTCATTGCTTCATAGGGATCTTGACCTCGAATCTCATATATAAGACTATCGGTATCAGTATACAGCACAGTACAATTTTCGCTAAATTGGTTAGACATGTACTCATAGTGAAAATCATAGATCGTAGTTTAAGCTAGATCTAAAATAGTCATTCCTACATATATTGGTTTATTTAACCATATTTGCAGCTTCCTTAATTCGATGGCAATTAGGTTTTCACTAAAAATCATGCTATTTTCAAACTCCGGCTTAGCTATATATGATTCAGCACCATATCGACCACTCCATTGCGAAATTAGCTTTATATCAACGCGCTTGCGCACGTTCTCCATGGTCTTACCGAAAACGGCGTTGTTCATGAGTTTGAACAAATTCTTTTCGAATTCATTCTTCGCAGCTTTACGTAACTCGGTGTTTAAGTCAATGTAGGACTTTAACCAAGAACTCTGCTTGAATTTTAACACTCGATATATTTTTGATAATACAAGCCCATTCTGTAACGCTTGCTTCAATGTCCGGTAATGTATAACATATTTTGTTTTATTAGTTAGGGTACCCATCAACTTAGTCTCCTCATTTGAACTTGCAGCAGGCATCATGGTCTTAGGATTTAGGTGTTAGGAGCAGAATGGGATATCCTTATGCAAATCATGTAAGTGAACAGGATACTCCAAATCAACCTCGAGTATGTACCCCTCAGAAGCATCTTCAGCAATTTGTGTAACGTTAAAATTTGTATCGCACCATTCAAATCCTCCACATGGTAACGCTTGACTCATCGCCCATCCATACTGATTGTTAACGTCAAAATACATTAAATATTTCGTCGGTTTTGAATGATTATAAGTGGGCATATACTTATTGTTGGCTCGGGCACGACGTTTTCCGCAAACTTGACTAAGTCCACCGCGTAGACCACGCTCAACAAATAAAAACATGTCTACATCAGTGAGAAGTTCCAATTCTTGTCCAGTGTGTTTTAGCATAGCATCGAATGTAAATCCAGGTAATGTATAATAATGTGTAGGATCGATGTTATACGTAGCAATACAACTGGAACGAAATTGCTCAAAAACGTCAGCAAGAAGAAGGATATCGGTCTTCATATACAACTCTACATATTCACCTAAGGTTTGACATTGAAACGTATTCCAGACGCGTTGTGCTCGACTATAAAGTTTACATGAGCAGGGTTTATCTTCGAGATTATTATAGAAATATTTGATAGGAGGTAACCTTGTTTCTTCAAAGCGGTCGAAAGAATTGAAATAGTCATAAGGCATCACCTCCTTCTTAGTTAGCATTGTGAATTCTTCCTCGGGAACACTAGAAAACTGTGATCTCAAATTAGGAAATTCGGTTAAATACGAGGCGAGTTTATCGAGAGATGATGCCATGAATCGGAAACTATCGATAAATCTGAACCGGATTCGTGCATCTTCAACATGTTTTGCGAAGTAAATATATTTTTCTTTTGTAATAGGAAGCAAATCAATAGAACCTGTCATGCAGGTAGCAATGTCTTCGATGATGAAATTTGCATCATAACCAGATAAGTTGTGGAACACTACATTAACAGTAGGCGAATCCTGATAGTTAATATTACACCCCTCATGCGCTGCACCTCTATAATTGTTTTCAGGAATGAGATGATCATGATCTCGGACTTTCTTGTCAGTAGAGGAAAATGGTGTTTCACAAATATGACATTCGGCAGCAGCTTGAAACTGGTGTTCTTGATTAGGAGTCATATGAATTCCATAAGGACAAAGGAACACCGTACTAATATCTTGAGCAAGCAGATTCAGTTCATCGGCAAACCAACGCATACAATCTTCACCCAAATAACTTTTATAAGAGGAAAGCGTATCATCATATGAGCATTTGAAGTAATACCCAACGGCTGCAGGGATATGCTGTTGTGGCTTCTTAGAATCCCCGGTCTGCATCAAAACACTCTCGAGATCCGCATATACTATAAAAGGTGCCTCTACCTTATTCTTAAAGTTTTTGAATTTAAGAATGTTTTTCCCCAGTTCTGGCATCTTAACGGCACAATCATTAATTTTAATACAATCTACGATATGAGCATCCATCTTTTCCGCTGTAGTAAATGGTTGTAAGTATCTTTCGCATAAAAAGTCCATTCGACCCTTGCAACATTCAAGATGAACATCTAGTTTTTCATACAATCTGAAATAGCGTAAGCAACCGTCGCAGAAGTATTTCTTACAATTATGTTTACTGAGTTGAGTGGACAGAAGTCTTGATAGGTTCTTTATCCAAACAAAATGATATTGGCGTTTCATCATATCTAGTTTGTACCATCAACAAATTTACATGTTTATCCATCTTATTCCTTGTAAGGTAAGTTGTTAGAGTAATAAAAGTCTTTTTATCTTTTTGTAGAATATAAACATTTATGGATATACCATTTTGCTTCTCAAAATTGGGGATCTGCTTCATTGTCATAGGAAACGGAATGCCTTCAAGTTTCAAAACAGTTGAATAGTGAGGGTATGAGGATGTTCTATACGTATGTTCCACTGCAGGAAAAAGTGCCGACGTCACCGCCCAAGCAAAGCAAGAATCATCTCCATTATTGACGTTAATACATGCCTTCCTCTTTTTTATTTCTACAGGTAAATGAATATACGAGGATCCCAGTTGCGGAGTATATTTATTAACGTTAACACCTAAGTTCACCACCTTCTTCAATGCCCAACCACTATCACGCTCTTGAAATTCTCCCAGATCTTTAGGGATAGGTGCAATGACTTTAGTATTAAACCAATCATCAATGTTTGTATCTTTATAAATTGGAGAATTGATCGTTGTAAAATACTTGAACTCATTAAGAATCTTATCACCCTTGCATATTTCAAATTCACCTCCGAAAGCTACATTAACCTTAACAGCTACCTCCTTTTTTAATATATTATGTATACGTCGTTTAAAGACTACCTTACAATCTTTGAGAAATTCAGAGGGATTCTTATGCTTTAAGTTTGAGATGGTGCCAGTTCTGATGCGGTTGTTAAATGATGCCTCTAAATCATCCCATTTTACACGATGTTTTGCAGTCTCCGAATGAGATGATAGACCTCCACCATGTTTCTGAATATATTTAAATTGGTAACGAAACGATTTTATTTGAGTTATATTAGTTAGGATATGCTGCTTTTCCCCAATATTCTTGGCACTCCGTAACACATTATTTAGTTTCTTTATAGCTTTCCTACACTCCATAAGCCCTTTAGTCACTTGGTGTTCATTATAATCAGACGTTATAAGCCCTATCAAAGTAGCAACATGTTTTACAATATTCACAAAGAGGTTCATAATAAATATAAAAGTTTATTCGTAAGCACTTTGAGCAAAGAACTGTAATCGAATGAGCATTATCGGGATGTGATGAGTAAGAAGTAAACGTCTAGTCGGACGGAAGACTGAACGGTGACATTTTTTCATAAAAAGACCTGCGATTGAATGAAACCCTGTTTTTCAGCTGCTTTTCAGGGATATACACATCGAAATAGCTATGGAGTCATATTTGTGAATACGAGACAAAGTGAGTTACAAATTGAAAATAGATGGATTATGCTTTCAGCAAGGTACCATGTACTAATCGGAGACTGACATGATTACACCAAGGCGGCCAGAACATCATATATATATTTTTTTAAGTATATTTGTCACGGCTATAATTATAAATAACCAATGCTAAAAGATTGTGAATAAAGACCTTTTTAAACAAAAAAAAATCTGCGATAGAAGAAATTTGTATCTGTTTTTTCCATAAGGAAGCATGTAAAAAATGGTACATTTTTAAGCTATTTGAGCAATTCTAATACTTTTTGCTTATATAGTTATAATATTTTTACTGAGGGAAGATGATATATTTTCAAAGAAACACTGATTTGGGCATATAAACAATAAGCTTATGATTGATTCCCTTACTGTAAAATACTGTACTCGCAACCTACGATTTACTCGAATACAAGCTCGATTCCAGCAAGAGGTGATTGTTTTTTTTTAGAATGATTTGGTTGCAAGAAAAAAAATGTTAATTTTAATACCTTTCATGGAATTTAACTGTATATATTTACATTATTTTCTATTTACGCACATTAAAGTTATACATGAAATACGTTTTTCATTATGATATTGTTCCGGAAATACGTTCTCAAACCGAATACTCCTGCAGATCAAAGGTATCTCACATAATATGACATGTGAAGTTTCGAGCAATATTCACGAAACAATATTTGGTAAGGTTTGGTTAATCAAACAGGGTTAGTAGACAGACACATCGGAGACATATCAGAGACATACCAGAGACAACGACAACAACAACGACGATGATGACGACAACTACAACGACAACGTCGACATTCTAGGTATCTGACTATCGCTAAATGAGTGAATATTATCCCAATCATAGAATGCGCGACAACGATAAAGACAAGAAAATTGTGGAATGAGTGGAACAAATTCATGATCAGAACAAAAAAAAATGAAAATGGTACTTTAATACCACACACAAGTGTACTGTATTCACCATTTATTGTAGATATAGCTTTTGATTTTCAATTTTAGTTCTTATGAGAGTGAAATACGGAGTCTTATACGTTCGTCTAATTATGTAACACAATAACTTGATTTGGACGGTGCAGTGATTCCGCTATTTGTTTGAGAGGATATGTTGCAGACTTGACATATTCCCCATGACATTTCTTATTATTTCTTTTAAGCGACTTAAATTTTTTTCACATACAGCTTTTGCATGCTTTGAGACTTGTTGTTTGTATGACAACATTATAATAAATTAAAATGTGTGGGTGCGCGATTCAATATATTATTAGACGGTTAGCAGACATACACCACAGACGCATCAGACATACACCACCGATATACGTTCTAATGTGTCTCTGGGGGTGTCTCTGATGTGTCTCTGATGCGTCTCTGGGGTGTCTCTGATGCGTCTCTGGGGTGTTTCTGATGTGACTCTGATGTGTCTCGGTGGTAAGAAGTAAACACCTAGTCGGACAGAAGACATATCAGAGACACCTCAGAGACACCCCAGAGACGCATCAGAGACACCCCAGAGACACATCAGAGACACCCCCAGAGACACATTAGAACGTATATCGGTGGTGTATGTCTGATGCGTCTGTGGTGTATGTCTGCTAACCGTCTAATAATATATTGAATCGCGCACCCACACATTTTAATTTATTATAATGTTGTCATACAAACAACAAGTCTCAAAGCATGCAAAAGCTGTATGTGAAAAAAATTTAAGTCGCTTAAAAGAAATAATAAGAAATGTCATGGGGAATATGTCAAGTCTGCAACATATCCTCTCAAACAAATAGCGGAATCACTGCACCGTCCAAATCAAGTTATTGTGTTACATAATTAGACGAACGTATAAGACTCCGTATTTCACTCTCATAAGAACTAAAATTGAAAATCAAAAGCTATATCTACAATAAATGGTGAATACAGTACACTTGTGTGTGGTATTAAAGTACCATTTTCATTTTTTTTTGTTCTGATCATGAATTTGTTCCACTCATTCCACAATTTTCTTGTCTTTATCGTTGTCGCGCATTCTATGATTGGGATAATATTCACTCATTTAGCGATAGTCAGATACCTAGAATGTCGACGTTGTCGTTGTAGTTGTCCGATGTCGTTGTCGTCATCACCGTCGTTGTTGTTGTCGTTGTCTCTGGTATGTTTCTGGTATGTCTCTGATATGTCTCTGATATGTCTCCGATGTGTATGTCTACTAACCCTGTTTGATTAACCAAACCTTACCAAATATTGTTTCGTGAATATTGCTCGAAACTTCACATGTCATATTATGTGAGATACCTTTGATCTGCAGGAGTATTCGGTTTGAGAACGTATTTCCGGAACAATATCATAATGAAAAACGTATTTCATGTATAACTTTAATGTGCGTAAATAGAAAATAATGTAAATATATACAGTTAAATTCCATGAAAGGTATTAAAATTAACATTTTTTTTTCTTGCAACCAAATCATTCTAAAAAAAAAACAATCACCTCTTGCTGGAATCGAGCTTGTATTCGAGTAAATCGTAGGTTGCGAGTACAGTATTTTACAGTAAGGGAATCAATCATAAGCTTATTGTTTATATGCCCAAATCAGTGTTTCTTTGAAAATATATCCTCTTCCCTCAGTAAAAATATTATAACTATATAAGCAAAAAGTATTAGAATTGCTCAAATAGCTTAAAAATGTACCATTTTTTACATGCTTCCTTATGGAAAAACAGATACAAATTTCTTCTATCGCAGATTTTTTTTTTGTTTAAAAAGGTCTTTATTCACAATCTTTTAGCATTGGTTATTTATAATTATAGCCGTGACAAATATACTTAAAAAAAATATATATATATGATGTTCTGGCCGCCTTGGTGTAATCATGTCAGTCTGCGATTAGTACATGGCACCTTGCTGAAAGCATAATCCATCTATTTTCAATTTGTAACTCACTTTGTCTCGTATTCACAAATATGACTCCATAGCTATTTCGATGTGTATATCCCTGAAAAACAGGGTTTCATTCAATCGCAGGTCTTTTTATGAAAAAATGTCACCGTTCAGTCTTCCGTCCGACTAGACGTTTACTTCTTACTCATCACATCCCGATAATGCTCATTCGATTACAGTTCTTTGCTCAAAGTGCTTACGAATAAACTTTTATATTTATTATGAACCTCTTTGTGAATATTGTAAAACATGTTGCTACTTTGATAGGGCTTATAACGTCTGATTATAATGAACACCAAGTGACTAAAGGGCTTATGGAGTGTAGGAAAGCTATAAAGAAACTAAATAATGCGTTACGGAGTGCCAAGAATATTGGGGAAAAGCAGCATATCCTAACTAATATAACTCAAATAAAATCGTTTCGTAACCAATTTAAATATATTCAGAAACATGGTGGAGGTCTATCATCTCATTCGGAGACTGCAAAACATCGTGTAAAATGGGATGATTTAGAGGCATCATTTAACAACCGCATCAGAACTGGCACCATCTCAAACTTAAAGCATAAGAATCCCTCTGAATTTCTCAAAGATTGTAAGGTAGTCTTTAAACGACGTATACATAATATATTAAAAAAGGAGGTAGCTGTTAAGGTTAATGTAGCTTTCGGAGGTGAATTTGAAATATGCAAGGGTGATAAGATTCTCAATGAGTTCAAGTATTTTACAACGATCAACTCTCCAATTTATAAAGA
Organism: Galeruca laticollis; assembly: GCA_963921935.1. Classification (NCBI taxonomy): domain Eukaryota; kingdom Metazoa; phylum Arthropoda; class Insecta; order Coleoptera; family Chrysomelidae; genus Galeruca; species Galeruca laticollis. The sequence goes on from OY998180.1 coordinate 125,214,434, forward strand.
TACAAACATTGAAGATTGGTTTGATACTAAAGTCATTGCACCTATCCTTAAAGATCTGGAAGAATTTCAAGAGCGTGATAGTGGTTGGGCATTGAAGAAGGTGGTGAACTTAGGTGTTAACGTTAATAAATATACTCCGCAACTGGGATCCTCGTATATTGATTTACCTGTAGAAATAAAAAAGAGGAAGGCATGTATTAACATCAATAATGAAGATGATTCTTGCTTTGCTTGGGCGGTGAGGTCGTCACTTTTTCCTGCAGTGGAACATACGTATAGAACATCCTCATACCCTCACTATTCAACTGTTTTGAAACTTAAAGGCATTCAGTTTCCTATGACAATGAAGCAGATCCCCAATTTCGAGAAGCAAAATGGTATATCCATAAATGTTTATATTCTACAAAAAGATAAAAAGACTTTTATTACTCTACCAACTTACCTTACAAGGAATAAGATGGATAAACATGTAAATTTGTTGATGGTACAAAATAGATATGATGAAACGCCAACGAAATATCATTTTGTTTGGATGAAGAACCTATCAAGACTTCTGTCCACTCAACTCAGTAAACATAATTGTAAGAAATACTTCTGCGACGGTTGCTTACGCTATTTCAGATCGTATGAAAAACTAGATGTTCATCTTGAATGTTGCAAGGGTCGAATGGACAACCATTTACTACAGCGGAAAAGATGGATGCTCATATCGTAGATTGTATTAAAATTAATGATTGTGCCCTTAAGATGCCAGAACTGGGGAAAAACATTCTTAAATTCAAAAACTTTAAGAATAAGGTAGAGGCACCTATTATAGTATATGCGGATCTCGAGAGTGTTTTGATGCAGACCGGGGATTCTAAGAAGCCACAACAGCATATCCCTGCAGCCGTTGGGTATTACTTCAAATGCTCATATGATGATACGCTTTCCTCTTATAAAAGTTATTTGGGTGAAGATTGTATGCGTTGGTTTGCCGATGAACTGAATCTGCTTGCTCAAGATATTAGTACGGTGTTCCTTTGTCCTTATGGAATTCATATGACTCCTAATCAAGAACACCAGTTTCAAGGTGCTGCCGAATGTCATATTTGTGAAACACCATTTTCCTCTACAGACAAGAAAGTCCGAGATCATGATCATCTCATTCCTGAAAACAATTATAGAGGTGCAGCGCATGAGGGGTGTAATATTAACTATCAGGATTCGCCTACTGTTAATGTAGTGTTCCACAACTTATCTGGTTAAGATGCAAATTTCATCATCGAAGACATTGCTACCTGCATGACAGGTTCTATTGATTTGCTTCCTATTACAAAAGACAAATATATTTCCTTCACAAAACATGTTGAAGATGCACGAATCCGGTTCAGATTTATCGATAGTTTCCGATTCATGGCATCATCTCTCGATAAACTCGCCTCGTATTTAACCGAATTTCCTAATTTGAGATCACAGTTTTCTAGTGTTCCCGAGGAAGAATTCACAATGCTAACTAAGAAGGAGGTGATGCCTTATGACTATTTCAATTCTTTCGACCGCTTTGAAGAAACAAGGTTACCTCCTATCGAATATTTCTATAATAATCTCGAAGATAAACCCTGCTCATGTAAACTTTATAGTCGAGCACAACGCGTCTGGAAAACGTTTCAATGTCAAACCTTAGGTTAATATGTAGAGTTGTACCTATATGAAGACCGATATCCTTCTTCTTGCTGACGTTTTTGAGCAGTTTCGTTCCAGTTGTATTGCTACGTATAACATCGATCCTGCACATTATTATACATTACCTGGATTTACATTCGATGCTATGCTAAAACACACTGGACAAGAATTGGAACTTCTCACTGATGTAGACATGTTTTTATTTGTTGAGCGTGGTCTACGCGGTGGACTTAGTCAAGTTTGCGGAAAACGTCGTGCCCGAGCCAACAATAAGTATATGCCCACTTATAATCATTCAAAACCGACGAAATATTTAATGTATTTTGACGTTAACAATCAGTATAGATGGGCGATGAGTCAAGCGTTACCATGTGGAGGATTTGAATGGTGCGATACAAATATTAACGTTACACAAATTGCTGAGGATGCTTCTGAGGGGTACATACTCGAGGTTGATTCGGAGTATCCTGTTCATTTAGTTCATTTACATGATTTGCATAAGGATATCCCATTCTGCTCCGAACACCTAAATCCTAAGACCATGATGCCTGCTGCAAGTTCAAATGAGGAGACTAAGTTGATGGGTACCCTAACTAATAAAACAAAATATGTTATACATTACCGGACATTGAAGCAAGCGTTACAGAATGGGCTTGTATTATCAAAAATATATCGAGTGTTAAAATTCAAGCAGAGTTCTTGGTTAAAGTCCTACATTGACTTAAACACCGAGTTACGTAAAGCTGCCAAGAATGAATTCGAAAAGAATTTGTTCAAACTCATGAACAACGCCGTTTTTGGTAAGACCATGGAGAACGTGCGCAAGCGCGTTGATATAAAGCTAATTTCGCAATGGAGTGGTCGATATGGTGCTGAATCATATATAGCTAAGCCGGAGTTTAAAAATAGCATGATTTTTAGTGAAAACCGAATTGCCATCGAATTAAGGAAGCTGCAAATATGGTTAAATAAACCAATATATGTAGGAATGACTATTTTAGATCTAGCTAAAACTACGATCTATGATTTTCACTATGAGTACATGTCTAACCAATTTAGCGAAAATTGTACTGTGCTGTATACTGATACCGATAGTCTTATATATGAGATTCGAGGTCAAGATCCCTATGAAGCAATGAAGACGGACTGTTATAGATATTTCGATACCTCAGATTATCCTCTAGATAATGTTTATGGAATTCCTCAAATTAATAAGAAGGTTCTTGGGGTGATGAAGGATGAGAACAAAGGTATTATAATGACTGATTATATTGGGTTACGATCTAAATTATATGCGACGCGGTTACTAACTTCTGAAGATGGTCTCGCGGAAAAAAGAAAACGTCTTGCGAATGATGGTTTTGAGAAAGAAGAAATAGACTGCCTCATTCGAAATGTTGGAATAACTAAGAAAGCTAAAGGAGTAAAGTCGTCAGTTGTGCATACAATAATCACCTTTGAAGATTATGAAGAGTGTCTTGATACCTCCACGCAGAAAACTGTTTTCCAAAATCTAATTCGTGCCGAGAAACATGTAGTCTATTCAATTGTTCAGGATAAAGTAGCTTTAAGTCCTGAAGATGACAAACGATTTATTATTCCTGGTTCCGATGAAACCTTACCATGGGGGCACTATTCTATTAATGATTATATGGATGTCATGTCAGCCATTTGAATATTTCTTAAAATTAAGAATAGAAATTATTGTTAGCTACTATTTTGATTTATTATACTTTTCAATTTTATATTGTATAATAAAATGTTTGTTCATTCAATTGTTTCGTATTTTAACCTCCCCATTAATGGATATGTTGTTTGTATTGTCGCCTACCGTCTAAAGATATAATCTATGACACTCGAAAAAATCTAAATTTAATTGAAATCTGTAATGAATTTAGTTATCAATACTTCATGTGCATCCAAAAACAAAATAATAGACACTTTCGATTTCACTCGTTTGTCGCAAATTGTTCTAAGGTAAATATCTTTATCATTTTATGTTAAGTTTTGCTTTGTACACATCCCAAAATTTTATATTGTAAATATATTTTATTCTGTGTCCATCTTTGAAATAAAAGCTATTCCTAAAATTAGTCAACATCCTTAATCTAATGAATAAAACAAATAAATTAGGTTTTAAAATTCCCGGATTAATATTTTTATCTTGTAGTAATATTCTTGCACACCAGAAGAAGATCTAGTCGAGGAAATATAGTTAATTAAACACACTATGACACCTAAAATGACAGTTTTATTGAATACTCATGATTAAATATTTCTTAAATAAAGTAATAAAATAAGATTGTCAAATTTCAACCTATAAATCATTAAGTATCTACATACTTGTTAATCATAATTGTATCTGTCTTCTTAATTGTTTTTTAAATGTTCCAATCACTATGCATCATTCCATGTTGGCATTCCGCTCAAAATACTAATAAACTGTGTGTGTATCAATAACTTTTATATCTACATATTTCTACAGTCTTAATAATTACAAACGCCCCATGTATATATCAATTTTAATCATAACATGCCTCGTACTCTTTATGATTTAATCTCAACGTCGTGTCGGCTCCTCAAATCAACCACTATAGAGAATATTGTCATTCAAATCTCTTAATGCGTTCCCTACCTGAACAAGTGTTGGCGAGAGAGACTACCTGTTCTTAGGTATAGATATTAGTAGAAAGAATATTTTATGCTTAATAAAAGAACACTTCCACTCGTATGTCGTGAATTCAAGGTTCTTTATTATTGTCAATCTTCCCCATATTTTTATAATTTGTAATAACAACACAAATAATATTTTTTTCTTGAAAGGTGTATAGAAAAATTTCTATGAAAATACATTGAGAAAAGTCATCCCTATTTAATACAGCGAAACGTTAATAAGCTTTATGATATAACGTCGTGATGAAGGAGATTTTAAAAAATAATTCTAGCGGTATAAAATTCGGATTCGTTTCAGTAAATTATTTGTTACATATTAATTTCTCTCTCATGTGTGTATGATAAAACTGTTTATATTATCACTGATTATACAATTATATACAATGAACGATTACGAAGGATTCTGATTCAACTGCATTTGATTCACATGTTCTAATAACTAAAACGATATTAGTACAAGGGAGTATTGAAGAAATTTACATCGAAGCCATCGTGAAATCAGATTTTGTAGGAATCATGGCATACATGTAGCGGTGTAGGCTGGGAACGATGAGGTCGTGGGTTCGAAACTCACTCAGGGTAAATTTTTTTTTTCGATTTTAATACATTTTTTTAAAATGTGGAACATATTCATGCATTAAAATCGGCGCATTGAAGAAAATTACATCGCATCGTGAAATCACGCCTCGTGAGATTTCAAAATACTTATACTGATCACTTTCAAAACTAAAATATATTGGAACCCCCATGGCATACATGTAGCGGTGTAGGCTGGGAACGATGAGGTCGTGGGCTCGAATCTCACTCGGGGCAAACATTTTTTTCGGTTACGTCATGCACAAATTTACCGGATAAAAAATGGATGACACATATCTAAAAAGAAATCTGCAAAATTGAAGCGCGCCATCTAGCGAAATCTACTGGATAAAAAAAATGGCCTACGGATAAAAAATGGCCGACTGAATAAAAAATGGACGACACCGCCGACAGCGCCAACGCAGCGCCACCGACACCAGCACCACCGTCGCCTAGCGGACCTTTTTCGAAGTAGTGAGTCAGAACTCTTATAGCTACACTACTGCGACCATTATACACATTATCAACTGCCTGGGTAGGGGTGATGTCATCAGCATACATGGCACAAGGCACAAGATGGCTGAAGGCCGCCTCTGATTGGTGCATGCGCAGACAGAATTGAGCCAAAAATTACCACGATGAACCTTGGCGATTTCCCATGTTATTTTACATAAGGAATGGCCTAGAACCCGCCTAGCTCCTTTACTTATACCAGTAACAGAACAAACTACAGAAGAAGCATTTGCAGATTACATATATGTACTGGCAGTTGATACAACTGAATAAGATTCTAATGAAAAACTCCATAAAGCATTAAATCAAGCGTGGACGAAAAGCTGGCGCATCAGACAGAATAAATACACTGGTTAAATTCCGATAACTATTACTAATTATATTATTCCATATGCAAACAAGACTAAGTATCTAGGCATGAAAATAGATGAACTTAGAAATTATACTGGTTGTTATTAGGTAGATCGTTTGAACTATCATTTCGAAACAAACTGATGATATGCAAACAGGTTCTAAAGCCTGTGAACATACGACACACAACTCTGGTCGTGTGCCTATTCAAGCAATATTGAAATCGTACAAAGACTCCAGAATAAGGTATTGAGAGGTATTGTCAATAGTCCTTGGTATGTAAGAAACAGCGACGTCCACAAAGACCTAGGAGTGGAAATGGTAGCAGACGAGGTTAGACAATTTGTAATGAAGCATATAGAACGGCTTCACAACCACGAGAACGTCGAACTGCTTGACCAACGTGAAATATTGAGAAGACTAAAAAGGAGTAAACCCGTTGAGCTAGTGTAGAGGTTAAAAGTAGATCACAGAGCGCTTTGTGTAGTGAAACCAAGAGAGAGCAAAACCGAGGAAACACAAGTGGGTCAAACGCGGTAAAATATTATTTTTAAGATTTTAATAGAAAAGTATTGCTAGTTCATCTTGTTTCTAGATTAGTTGTGATTAAATTCAATATAAAGAACAAAATTGTCAACCTGGTTTAACTCACAATATTAAACATGACACTGTTCATCACATGTTCATAACGACTGGACTTCCGGTTACAAGTAAAGTTCGCCGATTAAGTCCCGCAAAATTAAAATTGCTTGAAAATAATTTGAGGACATGAGGCAAGTGCAACTCAAAGATCGACTTAGTCAAGGAGTATCAACAAACTTCAGTTGCCGAAGAAGATATTGGTACAACTGCCAACAGCACACCATTTGGTCTCTGAGAATTTCCATTCATAACGTTTGGAGTTCGAAATGCTGGTCAAACTTTTCAAAGATGTATGGATAATGTTTTACTTGGTTTGGACTCTTGCTTCCCTTACATGGGCGACATTCTCTCATTGTGAAGAAGAATACGGACATCATTTCCTAATTATTTTTGAATGTCTTTCGAAGTACGGTGTAGTCATTAATCCACAGAAATGCATCTTTGGAGTTTATGAGGTTCCTTTCATAGGTTATACTATTTCTGCTGCTGGTAATCGTGCCCTAGAAGAATGTGTTCAAACAATTAAGGACTACCCCTTACCACAAACAGGGCAGGATCTTCGCCATTTTCTGAGAATGCTAAATTTTTACTGCAGATTCATACATTGCGCCTCTGAGTAAGAAGCTCTTTTGCATGACGGAATTAGCAATACACTTTGGATAGGCAGCACCTGAAATAGAAGAAGCATTCTCAAATTGCAAAAACGACATTCCTTCTGCTTCACTCCCATCCGCGTATTGGCGTGCCACTTGGTTTATTCACAGATACTTCAAATCTTTCTGTTGGAGCATGATTACAGCAGCTTGTTGATGACTTTTGGCAACTATTTGCGTTCTCTTCAAAGAGTAAGTCTTCGAAGGAAAGTCCTTGACCTGCTAACTATAGTGAACTTCTTGTTATATAGGCTGCATTTCAGCATTTTCGTCCTCTTTTGGAAGGACATTAATTTACGATCTAGACTGAACACAAACCATTGATTTACGCTTTTCAACGAAAACTTGAAAAACATCTACCAATTCAAGCTAATCAACTTTCTTCCATCGAAGAATTTCTAACGGGCATTCAGCATATTAAAGGTGCCAATAATATCGTCGCTGACACTCTCTCCACGATTGAAGCCGTTTCTGTTGAGTCCATCATTAATGCACTCTTAGATTGTTGGATCTCTCGTTTTTGTTATTCGCAAACCATTACTTCAGGTCGAGGAGCTCAATTAACTTCTCATTATTCCAAACATTTCTTGAAACTGTCAGGAGTAAAATATTTATTGTATTATATGCTGGCAACCTTCCTACCACAGATTAATTGAACGTTTACATTTTACATCGTCACTTAAAACCTAAAATTATTGCTCATTCTGACATCCACGGGTTTCATGTTTTGCCTCTCATCCTTCTCGGTATCCGTTCTGTTTTAAAATAAAATGTCAGGGCTACTTCAGCTTATATGGTTTATGGAGAAACTCTTCATTTGACTCTGACGCTTAAGTGAGTTTATGTCACGCATTCGTCCACCTAGAGCGTCAAGAGATTGTCATCCTAAAGTTTTCGTTTTCAAGAAATTATTAAATTGTAGTCAGGCATTTCTGAAGGAATGATCAAGTCTCAAGGCACTCCAACCCCCATACACTGGTCCTCATGAAATTATCGATCTAGACAAAAAAACCTGTCACACTGAAGATAAGTAACCAACCAGTCGTGTGAAAACTGCATTTAATTTGCAATACTATGAAGTTCCTGCTTAAACACCTGTTACTGTTCCAAAATCTCTTCTCGTTTCCACGACTATTGCTGAATCTATGCCCGAAGAATCCACTCCCCACTTCTGCTCCCGACTATACAGCGTGATTTGACAGAGGAGGTAAATTTAGAAAAACTATGAATTTGTAGTCAAATTTTCTGCAAACGCGGTGGATGTTAGGTTTGAAAATTGGACGTTTATAACAAAAGTGCGTGCTTAGCAACGAAACAAAGATTGTTTATATAATTATTATCTAGATTCTGTCAACAATGTTCATATCAGATATTTGTATTCTAAAATAGTTATTTAATAGGACATATTGTACCTGTTCATGATTGGGAATTCGTGATTTGTATATATTACGGTATTTGTAGATATGCAATTCTTTTTGTATCCGTACGCTATTGTTCTACATTCAAAACGTAATTTAATTTTATTCTTGTTATTGTTAAAAATTTAGAAAAATATCACGTTTCACACTATTATTTCATTGTGTTGTTAGAATTGCAGCACCATAAAGAGGATTGTTTAGATCAAACGAAAAATCACATTGTAAAAGTCGTAAAAGACTTATTGTCATATTGTATTTGACTTTTTATGGTCAAACAAGACGGAATCTTTAATAATGGATCGGTGTCGGATTTGATATAATAATGGATTTAAACCAATATATGGGAATTTGAAAACTCAGTTTGATTAGACCTCAAAATTGGGAAAGGAGATAATTTGTATCCTCAATAAAAACGATTAATACGTGTATATTTAATAAACAGGAAAATTATTATAATGCAGTTTCGTACGTACTAAAATTTATTCAAAATTGGAATCGAATGGATTAATTACGACATAGAGAGTTTAGAAACGTAAAAGTGCTTACAAAAGTCATAGCTGTTAGTGTTGAAAAATATTCGAAGATTGTTTTGGACCACACAACCTCAAATCCGGTGTAATATAAGGTACGAAAATTTTATTAATTTAATGAGTTCATAAAACGGAATTGTGCGTGGTCAGTGACATTGGGGCTTTCTTCTAACATCTGCGGAGAAAATAAATTCACATTTTCTCAAATTTGACGCTGATGGGCGATTATTAGAATAAGAAAATTATGATTGTATTTCATTATCGTAATGTTACCGATTGTTACCGATTGTTACCTGTGATATGTGTATATAGTTGCCGTAAAAATCTTCCATAATTAAAATTCCTGAAATCATCAATTTGCTTACTTTAATTTCACATTCTGACGATAAAAATACAATTTGAAGACGTAATTTGATGATATTGACAGGATAGTGATTTTCAAAATTTGGTGAAAGTTTTATAAGAAAGGTATGGCTATATTCACTTATATTTTGTTAAATGGAAAACCCTATATTTTATTACAAATTAGAATTCAATATCTTTGCAAAAAGATAATGTGTTACTAGGTTATACAGGATATTTTATAAGATATGTTCGATATTGTACAAAAATTATCCCTAATTTATCCCCCCGCAACTCACTAAATCTAGTAATGTGTGAAGATTTTTTTTCATTTGGTTAATATTTTGAGGTTATTAGGTTTCTAGGAAATAGGTTCTCGTATCTCTAGTAACACAGGGTAAAGCAAAACGCCAATTAAAGTATAAATATTTCATAATTTTCAAATGGAACACCCTGTATATTGTATTGTCAATTTCATGAAGCAGAATGAGAATGTCATTAAAACTGTAAAAATACAACTCAATCAAGAATTGGAAAATAAAACTCTCTGTGTAGCTATTTTGTAACAATATTCAGTTATGTATTTTTCTTTCCCTACGACCACATAGGAAAGTAGCACATGTCGCACTCCCTACTCCCATGGAAAGTGACCTTTATTCTCACCCGTGCAGAAAGTACTTTCGGCACTAGTGCGGAAAGTAACTTTCCGCACGGCTGTCAATAAGACGTCAAACCCGTGAATCCTGTAAGATTTACAGATGTAATTATTAATTGCTCTTGCTTATTGATATTACTTACATAAAAACTGGACTAAAAACTAATTATTTATAAAAAATTTAGAACAGAAAAAAAATTGTTGACGTCGAGAATCGAAACCACAACCTTCCGGTCGTCATACCAGATACTCTTACAACTGAGCTAATTCAGATTTGAATTATCGTTATCAGATATATGTACTTATATCTCGTAAGTCGATTTACAGTTATCTAATTATGATATTTCTTATTTTTTCATTTTATTAAAACAAAATTTAGCTATTTTTAAAGTTGAAGTAATTAAGGGATAGCAACAAAATCCTAAAACTGTATTATTATTGTAATAATAACCCATTCACTTTTAATTTGTATGGTTCCAAATGATTCAATTTGTTCCACAGTTGTATCTAATAAGTACTTACTTATTGTAATTTTTTGAAATAAACATTAACTATTATTGTTTAATTTTCTAATTCTTTTAATTTGATTTTCCCATAAGGATCATTAATTGTCAGTAATAATTCAAAATTCAAAAAATTTTCATAGCAACTATCTCTCATTTTTATTATACTAGATAAACATTTTCTTAGTTTAGAGTTTAAATGAAAGACCTCGCGCATTACACTTGGTATCCTTTTTATAAATTTCCTTATCTAATGGTTTTTAACAAATATATATATATATATATATATATATATATATATATATATATATATATATATATATAAGCAACAAAGAGATTCCTGAGTACTTCACACAGAAAAAAAGGGGCCAATGATAAGAGTGGTAACTGCAGACATGCATGTTTCTTTTCAGGAGCCCCTTTTTCTTTCTGTGTGATATACCCACTAATCCAGTGCCACTTATACTTACAAACCATGATCCTACACTTGGCAACGCTGCCTTATGTACTTACCGTAGTCCGGTTTTCTAGACGTCGCCGATGGTTACTCCATAGGCATAGGTAATCATAAGGAAATGTTAAATTTGAAATCCAAAATATTTTCTGTAGACTTCCACAAAATTGTCTATAGGAAGGCCCAAATAAATACACAAATAAAACAATGTATATTCACTAATAACAAAAAATATAATTATATTACACTTACACTATGCAAAATCAACTTTGTAAAGTTTTTAATTTTCTCTCTTTATCTTGTTTGTTTGCCGTTGTTTGTATACGTTTCCTTCGTTTTTTTTCCTTGACTTGCTCTTTATATGCATAATTGTAATATTTGGTGAAGTTATTTAATAAAATATTGGCAAAAGTAGAAATCACTTTTTTAATAATATTATGTTGTGTTCTCCACAATGACATTGATCAGTAAATTCTTTAAAAAAGTCACTCCCCTCCAGACTTATTTCTGTGAGATTGACTAATATAACATGTTGATTGTCACATTTAAAAAACTTATTTTCTAAATCAGGGTTGTCAAGTATAGTTTGAAAAATACAACATGTGTGAAAGAAAGCTGTCTTAACATAAGAAGTAGCCTTATATAATCCTCCTCTTTGCAGATGGTGATTATACTCATCATTAAATTTTAAACCTTTCGATTCTACAAGAATAGGTAGACACATCGGACAATTTGAGAATTTCATCAGAGAATGTATGGCATAGCCTGAAATATTCTTGAACAGGACTATCGATTTCCCTGAATTCTAATTCCAGTTTTGAAAATACTGAATAAAAATCAGAACAATCAACTGCATCAACATTAGAATAATTATGTTCACTTTCATTTGAAATATTATTTATGTTATCAAGTGTTAGAGCTAAATTATTGTCTTTTATATGATGAAATAACTTGTCAATTCTAATTTTCTTTTCAGATTCTAACACTTGCCTAAAATATACATTATAATTACAACCTGAAAGACCTCTGTATTCTCAAAATCTTCTTTACAAGTTATCAGTTTGCTATTTACCCGGCAAAATGTAATCTATGGATAATTCTGTTAAAGAATATACACTTAATTTAATTAGAACTAAGGTACACCGATACATTGCTTGGAAAGTATCATTACTTAATTTTCCAACCAAGTCTCCTTCAAGAGAATTCCACTTTTCCAACCAAATTATAAACTGCTTTAGAAAAATAAGTTTATTATCATTTACATCTACAATAGGACCACACAATTCATCTTTTCGTTTTAATTTGGCTTTTAATGTATTTTTTGTATGCACAATATCCCACCACCTTTTTATAATTTGCAAAAACTTAACAGTGCCCTCACAACCTGGTTGACATTTTAAAGCAGCAGTTGTAGTCACATGAAAAATATTGTCTACCAAAAGCACATTCTGTCTTTCAAAATTAGTCGGATACAATGATTTTCTATTTAATTTGAAAGCTTCGCGGACAAGACTGATCTTTTCTTCATTATATAAAATTCGCAAGTGTTGAAAAGAGGCAAATGTTATTTCATTATTTTCAAAGTCAGGAAATACAAATGTTTTCATATCATTTTTCAAATTTATCCAATTATTGCGAATATTTTTAAAAACATGACAACGTCATAAGTCAAAAATATTACCGAGTTTTCATTTACTGGGTTTTTCATCGACTCACAAACAGATAGTGTATTAAACATTTTCTGGTTTATTCTGTTATCATCAGTAATCACTGTTAAAACTGTAAAACCACATTGTTTGACAAATTTTATTGTTTCTAAAACCATGTCTTTCAATTCAGAACCAGTTATACATTTGACAGGCGATAATCGGACAATTTCTCTAAAGTTGCCAAATGTTGAGGTTATCATAAAGCTTTGAACTGTTTTCGCTAAGTGTTCATTACTGTTATCAGCAAACCCAACTATGTTTTGACTTTTAAAACTTAAAGAACTGCTAACATAAATTTCATCTACTAATAGTGATACATAACGTTCCCGAGGAACTAAATGTGAAGAAATATATTTCAGGCAATGGGATGTATTTTTACTATTTTCTGGAGAAATATGAAAACTGGAAGCCAAATATTGTAAATATCTTTTACTAGGTAAAATTGAATATTGGTGAATACAGTTATAACATACTGGTGATTGAGAGAACATTAAAAAAGGAAATATTATTGTTTCTGGAGAATACCTTTTTCTTTTCAGTATGATTAGATTTTATTGATCATAAACAAGTTCTATTGTAGTTTTATGTACAAATGTAGCACATTTCTCTAAATTTAAACAGTAATCTAAACTTTGTTTGGCTGTCTCAATACTATCATGTAATGTAATGTTATTACTAGTCTGATTGGTGTACCTTATTAGAATATTCTTAAGCTGAGATCATCTGCTAAGTTTCGAATCCAAAGGCAAAATCCACAGTAAGTCATGTTTCGGCACCTGAATTTTACTCAAAAATACCCTTACAACTAAATTACTATTTACACTAACACTAGAAACTACATTCACCCCATTTATGTCTATACCAATGTCAATATCCAGTAAATAAAACCAAACCACATCATTTTTTTTAAAGCTCCAGGAGGATATATTTTGTATTTTTTCCACAAATTCTGCAGAAAAGTTATTAAAAGACGAAAATTTGTGACTGTCTAAAAATTTCTCTATTTCAGCACACATTCGTTCAAAAATATCGTCTCTTCGTTGTTGTGGGTCCGTAAGAGGTTTCGACTCTGATGTCGATAAATAAGATAAGAGATTCTGAAAAACATTCGGCATTGCATGTTTTTTTAATTTAGCATAATTTAAAGGAAAACTGATCGTATCACCTTCCTTGTTCTTTGAGATATCGAATCTTACTATATCTTCCACATGAAAATTATGTTCACAAACGGCTGTTGATTGTGAAGGCTGCCAGTCTTTTCGGGGAATAGCTCGTAACCATCTCCGTTTTTCCTTTTCTTCTTTTGGGAAACCAAATGTGCTCACAGCTTCACCATGTTTTAAGCGGCTATCATAATTGGACTTGCATCCTGGTACACAACACCTTCTCGGCATTTCTGAAATAATTTTTTTTTGATAAAAGTGAGGTTATGTGAAAATGTAGGAAACAGCTCCATTTCAAAAGAAAGCGTTCCCCCTTCAAGTACATATTCTCATATCGCTTCTTACCTTTAAATTGAAAATATCGCTCCAAAAACAAACAACTAATATAACAAATTCTATAAACGGGAAGCAAAAACAACAAACACAGTCAAAAATACACGTCTTTCATAAGTCAACTCAACTCAAACAAGGACTACCAAGCGCTGTTGCCAGATTTATAGAACATGGCTTGCAAGTATAGGTGGCTCTGACTAATCTCATTCTTGCTGTTGTTTACGTTGACATGTCATGCATAATTCGTACATCTAACATAAATATATATATATATATATATATATATATATATATATATATATATATATATATATATATATATATATATATATATATATATATATATATATATATATATATATTTATATGGGAGGAATTTTCTTGGATAAAGGTACTTACTTTTTGATAATTTGTTTATTGTTCGCCAAAAGACGCGTTTCGACTTGTTAAGTTTCTGTTTTGGCTAAAATGTTACATTATTACAAAATTTTGTATATAAAATAATAAACAATTACCTTATTAACACTGTTAAAAACATGGAAGTTTGAAAATTAAAATTCTGTCTACATTTTGTGGGTATTGTCAGTAAAGTCTTAAAAATGTATTATTTAGTTTGAAGGTGTTTTTTGTTTTTCTTTTTCTAATGCGATGTGGTGTTAGTCAGGGTGCGTTTGCTTGCTTTAACAGGTGTATATTATAGTAAGGTGCAGAAGCTCTCAACAATTTATTGGTAATTTTAATATACCATCATATATCACATTCAAATTACGAATATCGTTTCTGTTATTAATACTATTTATATCTTTTTTATGTTAATCACTTCTAGTATAGTTCTAACATTTTCATTATTTTCTTTAGCTAATATTTTCACATTGTCAAAATCAAATTTATGCCCTGTATTCTTAGAGTGATTGGATAAAGCTGTTACATCAGTTTTTGAATACTTATGAGCTTGTATTCTTTTTTGTAGATATTATTTCTTGGGTTGGAGTTCGATATTGTAATGGTATTCTTGATGAGAGCTTTAATCAACTGATTCCCGGAGCCATTGACGAGCAGCACTAAGCGGGGATTCAAACTCATTAGAGATTGAACACTATGACAAAGAAATACATTGTATGTATTTGAAACAAAATTGAGGGTGAATAGTTATAACAATTACCGGGATGGAGCACTCGCTAAAATTTATTTCGCAGGAATGTCATAATAGTTACGTTGTATACACTAGGTTGTTAAAAACAAATTCTCTTTTAGTGCTTTTTATAATCTGATGAGGGTCAAAAATGACCAAAACGTCAGTTTATAATATGGATTCGAAAACCACCTCACTAGTTTTAATTGATTGTTTTTGTTATAATGTAATTTTGATTTTAATTTGTATATTATAGAATGAAATTTGTCAAAATTGTGCCGGGCGCCATTTTCTATCAGTTACCTGTATTTCTATTTTACTATACCTTTGTTTTCTCAGCTCAGTGGGTGGGTGAACGTATATGCTATTTAAATGGATTAGTGAAATATTATGTGAATTTTAACTGTGCAAATAAACTGTAATAAATTGTACTTATTTGAAAGAATAATAGTCATACATAAATCAAATTTCTTATTACCTAATTCTTTTCCAATTCAATAAACCCCAATTTTTCGAAAATCCATCCGGAATTAACTATATTTTATTCCTATTTTATATCCTAACGTCATCTAACTATGAAATACTTAATTAACCTAACCTTATTCTACTCAAAACTGAAATTTTCTGTTTTGTTAGTTGTCAAATTACCCACTAATATTCACTTTGTCGTTTCTTTTAAATAGTTTGTCACGTAGGGACTGGTCTTTGTAAAAATGAAATTGTGTATTTGTTTCAAAGACTACCATGAATTGGGAATATCGATACCTGTGAAATTGAAATTTGATTGATTTTGAAATTTGAATATAGCCAAAATTCTGTTACGCTGCTAGCGTATTTGAATGAAGAGATACTGGATTTTACTTCACCTTAGCTTTATATTTTTGACTTCGTTTCGTTCACAGTAGCTTTATGGTTCACTCATTAAATTTAAAGTTCAGTTATGGTGAGTACTTTCCTTTCTATACATTTTATTGTATTATCTTCCTTGATTAGTTTAATAATAGTTTTGGTTTTTATTCATGTTTTCTTCTGATCAAATGGATTTTTTGTTCATTAGTTTTTCCATAATCATTTTCTCAGAAATAAACAGTCTCTTCACAACTTATCAATCAATGTCAAAAAACAAACATATCCGTCTCCTTGAATTCTTTTTTTTACTTGACTAATAACTTCTCTTTCCTCACTAAGTTGTTTTTTTTTCTTTAAAATTGCTGTTATGATTTCTATGAAAAGGATACCGCACAGAAAAATATGGTAACCATATCAAATTGATTTTCTGGCTTAATCTCAGTATTTTATTCATTTTTACAAAATTCATTCTATAATTTTGTTGGTTAATGTTTAACCCACGTTGCCCGCTAACTGGATCGAGCTGGTCACGTGGGTCGACTGTTGAAAATCTAGGAAAATACGGTGTTTCTACGTCCATTTTCTTTACTAAACAATATTTTCTGGGTAACCGTTTTTCACTAGGAAAGTGGAATCTAATGGCTTATCTTCTACTATATATTTTCAATTGACTATAATTAAAATAATGAAGTAAATAAATGTGCTTACCAGTTTTAACCAAATATTAGTTATAAGCAGCTGATTTTTCTCATCCTGAAACAAATTGAAACACCTTTTCAATCATTTTTCTATTATCTACAAATGTTATGTTCATCAATTTTTTTATTTCATTAGCAAACAGAATAATACGTGCAGAGTAGAAGAAATTCGGTGTACGATCGACTCTCACAACATGACTTTTGGAATTTCTTACATTTTTTTTTCAATAAACGCTATTTTCCAATCATGGCAATAATTCGCAGTTACTGATTTTAAAACATACTCTCTTTAAACCTGAAATTCCGGGGCACAATCTGGGGAGGCTTTGAAGGCAGGAGGTTACGCGCCATACTTCCGCTTTGGGTCTGGAAAGAAAGAGCCTTGCGGAGGATCCAAAGGACGTGGCGATGCCCTACACATACGGAAACTTCGAAAAAGGGTAAAAAGCGAAAGCTTGACCTTGGGTCAGACTGAGATCTCCTACGGTCCTGCTGAGGCACCTAAGGATACAAAGATCTCCTCTGTGTCCCGAGAAGCTGGGGTCGAGCGTCTGATTCAGGATCAAGAAAACTACTTGAATTCCGGGGAAGATATTGCATTGGGATTGTAACGTTTTTATTTTTTTTATATTTCGCCCTACCAAATAGAATAATTTATATCCCAGTGTGGCCCTGGCGTAACAATATTTTCTTCGAACTGTGTAGAAGATCGTTTCATACGACCAATAAACATGAAATTACCGGAGTATAATACATCTTTGAACGCCGAAAAAGGTTTATTACGGCTCAATTGGGATTTTCAATTGAACGAAGTGACAATTGGGTGTACTTCAAAAAGGTACGATGAGTACACAATAGTTTTAGTATCACTTTCTGAAAAGGAAGGTACCTTTTATGAAACTCTGGGTAGACAGCGTAATTTGTGCATTCACTGCCCGATTCTTTTTATATGGCTGTTATATGGCATTTAAGAACTAATTTTACAGTTATTTTTCGGAAAGAATTAAAAAAAGGCAACCGATCCCCAAAAATCTCGTCACGAGAGTCAGTCAGCGACCGATTCTCAACGCAAGTAGTTTAAAAACTTCTTGTAGTGTCAGCGTGAATTATCGTATCGTTATTTAGTGCCGCTATCGAGATTGAGTATACGAAGATTACTTGAGCGAAGCAGTGGTGATTTTCTTAGCTATTAAGATTAAATTATCGTATCGTACCAAAGTATCGGTATTTCTTGTGTTCATAGTCGAATTAAAATTATATATTTATTGTGTTTATTACCGACATTAAATTACCGAAGATTTCCGATCTGTGATCTGTTCCATCACGCGGTGAGGGTAGATTACTTATTACAAGTACTTTCGTAAGTTTTTTAAATCGACCTCATCGAGAAACCACGCCTCCAGGGTTGATGCAAGTATCTTCACATGAATAGTGATGGGGTGATTGGATGGAAACAATTGGACTCAGGTATCTTATATGATTATTTAGTGTCTCTCCTACCTGGAGTAATCGCACCCGTTCTTAGTCGATGGTGGAAATATTAATTTAGTATCACGCTATTTCTTTAGCGAAAGAACCATACGGTCAGAACTATTTTATTACGATAATGAGTTTATTGATTACTAATATTGCCATTGTTTTAGAGAACATTTGTTTATGTTTTATAGAATAATCGTTAGGAAATTCGGCGTGCACGTCAAATCTAGATTAAATTATTTTCCCGATATTGACATAACTTTCACAAAGCCTATGTGTTTTTTGTTTCCAAGTAATTTAATAATATAATATCCTACATTTTCTTTTTTGAATAAACGGAAAATAATTTCGTTATTAATTTAATTTTTTAGTTCGCAAACTCTGTGACATTTATCGTTTGGGTATGTATATGATTTTGAGTTGTATATTTGTTGTTTCTTGGAGACTATTTATTTCTCGAACAATTACCGTGTAGTGTTTAGTGATAATTGGTTTTATTGTTTTTATGTATATATTAATTTTGTTTGCGGTACCAGGTTATGCATGTACCATATTGTAAATATTTTTGATGTTTTGTTCACTGACGCTGGTAAAACCTGTTAATAAACTGGTTAACATAATAAACCGCGTTTTAGTGAGTACTTCCCAAACCTCCACAGATACACTACCAAAAATACCTCACTTTTTATAATTTCTCTCGCGTATCGCAGTTTTTGAAATTTTTCCTGTGAATTAAAATTTCTGGCGCCCTTTAATTACCTTTCCGGTTGATTAACGTTCCGAAAATAAACCCACGACTTTTAGCTCTCCAACCAAAACAAGAGTGCCGTTCGCATACGTCCTAATTGTTTATCGCCCAGTATCGTTCCAAATAATAATACGTTATCTTGGTCCCATCCAAGGAAACTTGGAGAAATTGCTACCGAACAATTAAGACGGTAACAGGATTCGAGGAGAAACAAGGAGAGATGAACGAGGGGCATAAATAGAGGATGAATAAATCGGCCTCTCTCTTCTATAATCATATTCATCTTTACTAAAGTAACGCAAGTGAACTTGCATCACGCGAAGGGAGCTTCTGCCGTGACTGCATGGTTTGGAATGTAAGGATATGAAATTGGTTTATGACCATAGGAAAGTATTTTCGCCTGCCTATGTACTCATAAGAAATATCATAGAATATATATGTGTTTCAAAATATATGTCAAGGGAACTAGTTCTAATTATGGTTCACCTCAACATTTGGGGTATCGACTGACACATCGTCACTGCATCGGCGTACTGCGTACTTCGCTGGAGACTTGTCAAGAAGACAACACCGCCGGCGGAAGTACAGAAGCTAGTAAGACAGCAGACGGCTGCCAATCGTGATTAGTTGTGATGCCAACGCACATATTAGGGTATGCGGAAGCACTGACAACAACGCCAGAGGTGATTGCTTATTAGAATATTTTAACACATTTTAATTAATTAATGATGTAACATCAAACATTTTATTTGATTGTACGTATCAGTTACATAGTTTGATGTTTTTTAGGACACCTGTTGTATGTTTTTTCTTGACATACATTGTTTTTTCAACTTTTTTAAATTGTTTTTTCAATTTTTACAACTATTCTAATTTTAACAGGACATCTTTGATAATGGCCTAATGGCTGAAAGCACTCAGTTGAATTTTTAATAAAATACACACTCAGTACTCGCTTTTACATTCACTCAATGTATATCTAGCGTGTACACCATACTAAGACAATTCTAATTTTGAATATTCGAAACAAGTGGAATAAAAAGTCCAACAGATCAGGCAATAACGGAAGCTTTTCATTCCAGCTATCCACTGTCAATAGTTCGATCAGGCAAGGATGTCCGCTGGTGGAATGAAAACCTGTCAAACCTCAGGAATAAGGTGCGTCAGTTCTTTAATAGGCCCAAAGGAGACTGTAATTTGCAGGGGTACACTGAGAAACTTGCTTAGTATAATAGAGAAATAAGGAAAATCAAGAGGCTTAGTCTTAAAGTATTTTGTGATAAGATCACTTCCACTCCCATAGCGACCAGACTATAAAAGGTTATGGCAAACAGGGACACTAACCCCAAATCGTCGCGGAAGAAGACAGACGGGTCATACACGGAAGGGGAAGAGAACGATCAATTCTTCATCTCAAAACACTTTCCAGGTAGGGAACCCATAATAAGTACTGAAATAGCAAATGAACCCCACCAAAAACTGCCGTAAGTAGTATTGGAATATTTCTGAGAATATATTTAGCACACAACGGTTAGAATGGCTACCTTGCAAGGGTATAACTCACCAGTATAGCCTAGTAGCGGGTCAAATACCTAGAAAATGGAGAAGGGTGTCACAAGAGGGCCTTGGAATTATTGAGAAATGATTCTTGGCAGTGGGGTTGAATATCAACACGAACAAGATCACAGTAATTTCATTTACCCAGAAAGAGGAACTCCCATCTATGAGATCCATATCTCTAAATAGACAAATTAAGTTAAATATTTAGGAATAAGCCTAGTGGGTAAGCTTCTGTGCAATAAGCATGTTGAGATAACTGCTAGTGAAGCAATAAAGGCACTGATATCGTGCAGAAGTCTAGCTGGTAATACTTTCGGATGTAACCCTAAAATACTGAGATTGACGTACGGCGTTATTGTGAGATCAGTAATCACGTATGGGGCAATATTCTGGCATTACAGAGCAGATCAGAACAGAACGATGAAGGCCCTCGACATAATGTATAGGCTTGCCTATGTGTGTATCACTGGAGCTACGGGAACGTGTCCAACAAGGGCACGTGAGATCATCACAAATCTCACACCTCTCCATCTGGTGATAGGAAGATGCAATTCTTATAATATCTAGTGAAGCTTCAAGTAATGAGAGTATTAAAAATTACGGAGCCTGGTGCTCTCTAACATCTCATTAGCGAATCTTCCCAGTGACGGAATAATTAAGAAAGCGAATTTCAAGAAGAACTTTAGTACGTTGCCAAGTAAGAAGGAAGAATGGGAAAGATAATACAACACCCAAACTTTCAAAGGAAATACCATTAAGAGGTCAAAGATGATTAAAAAACCACCACAGGAGCTGGCGCTGTAGTGTTCGCGGCTGGCACCAAATACTCACTATCGTTAGGCTCCTGTTCGACCGTCTTCCAGGCAGAAATACGTGGAAATTAACCTAAAGATAAACTCAAAAATGTGACATAGCGATTCATTCTAAGCAGCTATCAAAGTACTGAGCTTCCATGTCATTGAGTCAAAGTTGGTATGTGATTGCCGAAGAAAACTTGATGAAATAGGGAAGAATATCAGGGTCTTTGTAGTCTGGATTCCTGTCACTCAGGGAAAAAAGGAAATTAAAAGACCAATACACTCGCCAGGAAAGAAGTACTGTGTTGTAGTAAAATGATCCTATGAAAAAGAGTTTCAGGAGAAGGAGGAAGCCGAAAAAGAAGCACATTAGCGGTGCTTTTCCGAGCTGTGTCACTCCAAAAAGATCATTCGGAGCTTTGACACGGCTAGATCCAAAAACTATTTGGATTTCATCAGAAACAAGCTACTGCTACTCACAGGCTTCCTTACGGGGCACTGCCGCCTCAAGAAGCACCTACTAAGAATAGATCTTACAGAAACCCCGTTAACAATCATCGTCAAAACTGAAATGAAATGGAGTTATGTTCAGACTTTTCAAGTCAAGAAGACCATAGACTTGGCGATTTTGTTTATAAAACAGTGTTTAACAGTTAATTTTCCCTATATGGCTTACATTCGGAGGTATTCAGATTTTGTGACTAACTAGATGTTGATGAGTGAGTGCAGAGTATGACCAATTCTAAGACAGCTTGACGTTTTCTATACTTCAAGTTAATAAATCAAGATTCGATAGTTGCTATAATTGATTCCACTTGGTTTGCATCTTCCTCTTTTCCGCATCCATCCACGGTCACGGATTATATCAACACTTTATATAATGCCTTCCCGCCCAACCCTGTCTAATATGCGAGAAAAGTATTGGTTTACCCCAAAAAAAGTTGGAATTTTGAAAAAAAAAGATTGAGTAATTTTTTCGTTTTCCAGCAAGAGGAACACGTAAAAACGGTTTTTAGAAAAAAATCCTGTGTGTATGTCGTTGTCGTCGTCGTTGTCGTCGTTGTCGTCGTTGTCGTCGTTGTCGTCGTTGTCGTCGTTGTCGTCGTTGTCGTCGTTGTCGTCGTTGTCGTCGTTATCGTCGTTGTCGTCGTTGTCGTCGTTGTCGTCGTTGTCGTCGTTGTCGTCGTTGTCGTCGTTGTCGTCGTTGTCGTCGTTGTCGTCGTTGTCGTCGTTGTCGTCGTTGTCGTCGTTGTCATCGTTGTCGTCGTTGTCGTCGTTGTCTTCGTTGTCGTCGTTGTCGTCGTTGTCGTCGTTGTCGTCGTTGTCGTCGTTGTCGTCGTTGTCGTCGTTGTCGTCGTTGTCGTCGTTGTCGTCGTTGTCGTCGTTGTCGTCGTTGTCGTCGTTGTCGTCGTTTTCGTTGTCGTCGTTGTCGTCGTTGTCGTCGTTGTCGTCGTTGTCGTCGTTGTCGTCGTTGTCGTCGTTGTCGTCGTTGTCGTCGTTGTTGTCGTTGTTGTCGTTGTTGTCGTTGTTGTCGTTGTCGTCGTTGTCGTCGTTGTCGTCGTTGTCGTCATTATTGTCGTCCTTGTCGTCGGCCACTTTTCGTAACATGTCTTGTTAGCACGATATTAACTATGCAAAACGATCTGATGATAAAAAATTGATTTAATCGTAGAAATTTTAGTAAATCTTACTTCTTCTACAACCCATGTTGCATCTACCTGTGAAGTCAGTCAAAGTACTGTACACTGTGTGTTGAAAAAAAAATGAATTTCGCCCATATAAATTGAATAAGGTTCATCAATACACGACCCATACCGAAGATTTGAATTTTTTGAAAATATGGTTACTAAAATTAACCAACATTCAGACTATATCAAAACAATTTGTTTTAGTGACGAATGTACGTTCTACCTTAATGGAAATATAAATACTCAAAATATGAGGTTTTGGAGGGACGTAAATCCTCACATATTTCCTGAGAAACAGACAAAGTGAATGTTTGGGCAGGTATCCTGGGAAACCACATCGCTGGGCCTGTTTTTTCAAATACCAACTTAACCGGTGAGGCGTATCTGGACATGTTGCAAAATGGATTTGAGCCGTTAATTTTTGAAAATTTGGAAGATAATCCAGATGAATTCGGTGATTTGGAAAAACATTTCATCAAAATGGTGCTACTCTGTACTGTTCCGGTACAGTAAGGCGGTATTTGGATGAGGAATATCATGATAGACGAAGTTGGTGACGAGATCCAACGAAATGGCGAGCTCGGTCACCGGACCTCAAACCATTAGATTTTTTTCTGTGGGGGTATCTTAAATAGAAGGTTTACACCACTGAACCTAACAATATTAATTTTGATGTCTTTAAACAACTTATTGTTGCAGAATGTCGGGCTATCTCTGCAGACACATTTGAAAAATTACGAGTAAATGGACCTCATTTAGAGCATGTTACGGTCATTTCATGTCCGTAACGACATCCAGGATAAATCGTCTCTTGAATAGTATTTGAGAATAGAAATGTAGTTACTCATGTTATTTGAAGTTATTACTCAAAGAATTAATTCCCACCTCGAGCTTAATTTGCAATATACGCGACAGGTACCTAATGTAATTATTGATTTTTCGAGAAGGAAGAAAGCGATTAAGTAACTGTAGTAAGATAGAGACAGGTGTATAAGTACTGGGGACACTTCCTAGCGAGGTTTCTTGAAAATAAAAATGAATTTTTGGAGCTCTCTCCAACTTCCAAGCTGAAACGAAAAGGGTGTGTCTATTGAAAATTGGAAATATTGCCTAGAATAACTAAAAATCAAAGGTATGTTAACGATTGCTTAATAATTTGTCAATCAGCTTAAAATTAATTCTCTTTGTGGAATCAAGTTGTAAAGTGACTTTCGATAAAACAAATATTCAAGTTTATTTTGATGCTTTTTATTGAATCATGGTTTTTATGAGACACATACTTTTCGCTCGAAAGTCTGGAAGATGGGGAGCCCTATTTCTATGGGACAGACAGGTATTTTAATAAAAACATAAGTCCTAATTCTTTCAGATCACTTTATTATATGAATTGTAATCAACTTCATTGATTAAAATCGTAGTTTCACTTTTTATTTAGACTCTTGTTCACTGTATTACGATCTAAGTTTGTGACGAATTCAAACATTTTTACCAGAACCGTGTTACCATTTCTATGCTTTTGGGTCAAATCAGATTCTCCCCGTTTATGATGTTTTAGGCACATTTACCCTCTGGCACTTAGTACATGTCCTAACCTGACGGAGCTCCGTGAGCTGAGACCCCAAGACCACGGAAGTGTGACCGAGAACACATTAGCGAATCTGAACCCAAGGAGGAGCGGCTCATGACTCCAAGATAAGTAAAAATGTTTTAAGTAGTCACCAAATTAGAGTCTCTCTTCAAATAAAGAAAGATTAATAGTCAGTTTATTTGATAAAGCGAATAGACAAGATTTGTCAACTTTAACTTTGTCAGAATTAACGAAGTTTGCCAACTTCAACTTTTGTTATAATTGATTTTGTAATTTTCTTTTCTTATCCTGTCAGTATCTTCAAGCTAATCTAAAATCAAAACTTTGTAAACCAAATCATTGAAAAGAGAAATAGGAAATAAAAGCTGTGATATTTTTGCTAAGTCTTGCGTTATTCTTTTTAAAACCTCTATTCGACAGGCATCGAGTTTGGATAGGTGGCACCCATTGTTTTGAAATTTTAATTTTGGTTTCAGCTCGTATTAATACGGCTAATTTGTCATTTGGATAATAAACCGGGAGGGCAACGACGCAACAGTTGTACTCTTCCTATCTGAACTCTGTCAGACCTGCCCAAGGGTACGACGCTCACCCCTGAGCAATAGCTGGTCATTTTCCTAACAGGAGTGTAATAAGCAACTGTTATAAGTAGGTACTGATTCTTGAATCGGTAATTAAAATATTTATTAAAGTTTACTTTTTACTGATTTAATTCTTCAAAAATACCATGAACACAAACTATATTGGTATCATTGAATAGGTTTTTTCAATGCGTTTTCAAAAAGGTGTCCCATTCAAAATTATTGGTCATAATGACACTATGACGTCAACTATGACGATTACGGCCAGTTTACAACCGCTAATATTCAGTTTCCAAATTTCACTAGTTTATGTATAGCCGTTCCAAAGATCGGAGGGGGGAAGGGACATTTGAATAGTACTGTATGTATAAACTTTTAATATTGTGCGATAGGTGTATCTCATTGCTTAAATTTCAACAACTTCTAATATTGCACAATTAGAGTTACATGCTTACCTTTAAATATTGTAAAGCAGTCGATTCTTTGTGCTATTTAAAATTATAAAACCATGATTATGCTTTTAAATATATTAGAATGTACAGAAAAGGCCGCAAGTATGTGTGTCACTTTTATAATGCTTATCTATAACACATAAAAGTAAGCCAAAAAAACTCACCACATCTATGATTTGCATTAAGGTCAAACCAAAACTTAATGAAAGAGGATCAGATTCATTAGCAACAGGACGCTCTAATACGTTGTAGTGGTCTAATAGCTTATGGAGGAGTTTTTTCTCGTTGTATCCGGCCCAAGTGTCTGAAACAAGATTGTAAAATTAAAAATAATTTTTAAGAATGCTTTTGTAATGCATTTGTCTCTAATTGTGATTAATATATATATATATATATATATATATATATTACTATATTATTTATATTTTATATTACTATATAAAAATATCCAAAACTAGATAGTACAAAAATGTAAAAATACAACCGCAAATTATAAAATTGTTTTCAAAAATTAATCTTTGACATTTCTATATTGTTTTAACTCTGGTTATGAGGAATTTCGCGCCTGAACGTTGGGCGCCATTTGTAATGTTATATTATACATCTAAGAAATAATCTTTAATACTTTTGCCAGCTCAATCGAACACTATCTCTATAATACCTCAGGGTGTGAAGGTTTCATTCCTCATAAATCAATAAAGAAGATTCTAATTATTCCCTGTTCTATAATGCATGTGGAAATATAAATCGATATTGATACCTACTAAAATGTACATATAAATTGAATTTCGTTTTTTTTTTATTTACAGTTGATGTTTTAATAATTAGTCCAATATATGTCTGTCAAAATTTGAGTACTCAATTATAATGAAATGTTCTTTATTCAGTTGTATTATTGAATGGTTACTGACCTTATCACTCTGTCCACAACCGGTTAAATGTTCATACGCACTATCCAATCTTCTGTTATCAGGCTTCTTTCTTTTCTATTCTCCACGTTCAAATTTTGCTACTGTCTGCTAAATGTCTCCTTTGTTTATTGTTATTATTAATATTTTCGCCGCTAAATACGTCTTTTCCGAACGAAAATACCTTTTTTTAATTCCCTCTTAACAAAAAAATCTCTATTGTCAAAAATCACTTGACATCTCCTCTCAAGATGTCTCCTTCTTTCTTCTTGTTGATCAATATGGTTCTTCTCAAAAAAATCTGGTCTTGTCAAGATCACTTGACATCTCTTGTCAAAATGTTTATGATTATCTCAAATATTTACTCCGAATGTTTCTTATACTACTATATACACTTACATACTAACAACAATTATATTTTGTTCTATTTTATATAGGTATCAATATCCCGAAATTTAACGTAATCGATTAATTAAACTGAATTATTATTTTTAATGTTTTCTGACATAATAATATATATATATATATATATATATATATACATATATATATATACATATATATATATATATATATATATATATATATATATATATATATATATATATATAGAAGAAGAAGTGGTGGAGGGTTAGTCGACTGACTAAGTATAAAATTATTAATCGGGTCTTTAGTCTAAGAAGTGATTTCTAATGTTAAATAAGAAATGTTTCTTTGTTTAATTATATCACTGTTTCCTTAGCGAGAGATCGTTCCTAGATTTGAGATATTACAGTTTTCACTTCTAATAATACTATTTACAAACATATATTGGGTATGCCGATGCAGTTTCACCTATTATCGCTCAATAAGTCATGGATGATCTTATCGATTCTTGTTTAAGTCAGTTACACTTTAATATTCCTTTTTTAAAGAAATATGTGGGTGATATATTATTATGTGTCCCACAAAATAGTTTAGAACAGGTTATTCACAGACTCAAACTTTTTTACTGTTTGATAGTGGAGAGAGTAGAATTAAATTGTTTATCGAAGGACCATTTGATGTGACGAGAGATTTATAATTTATATTCGTAGTGTTTTAAAATTACCATAATTACTGGGTGTGGTTTAATTAAAACATATATTAAACATTTTTCACTATTTTTACTCACTGAAGTTAGTTAAAGTTTATGGTTTATGCCTCGCAATTAAGAGATTTACTATTGAGTTTATATTTTTCATTTATGGGAGTTTAAGAGATATTTAACATTTTTATTGCTATTAAAAGAACCAACATTTACCGGTAAAAGTCGACTGTGATCTACATGCTCTTACGATGGTTGGAGTTCAAAGAGAGAGATTTGTAGATGTGATGGCTATTTATGGGTTGTGAAATATTCTAGAAATTTAGAAAAGGAAGGGGGTAGTGTAGTGATGTTGGTGGAAGTGCCTACGTGAGTTATGACATGATGGTAATATGTTTTATGGATATACAATTGGGTTTTGGTATGGCTACGTGACTAATTCATATAGGTGAGATTAAGTATGGGTTTCACATGAGAATTTTGATATTTATTTTTGAACAGAAGTTGATATGGTAATATGATATGGTGATGAATGTAATTAGTTTATGGTTCTCAGGTGTTACTTGTTTTAAGCTCGTATCACGAAGCCTTACAGTTTACGATGGAGGGCGAAGACGCATTTTGAAGTGTCTTCCTTGACACTAAAGTATTCGGGAGGGTGGATAACACTATTTATTATAACCAGTTGATATACCAAACCTGGATCCTCATGTAGATTCTGAATACATTATGAATCGTATCACCAACATAAACAAACAATGAACCTCGTTCTAGGCATGAAAAACAGAGTTATCAGGACTAGTCACACTTCGTTACGTCTTCAAAATTTGAGAAAACATTCAAAATTTTTATCAAAAGTGGTTATCCTAGAAGACTGGTTTATTCGTTGTTGTTCGGTACATCCCCTATTGGTGATGAGCCTCCTAATATTACCACTCCCCTAAATCAAAATTTACCGAGACAATAAGTTTCTTCACAAAATATGAACACAATCAATCATAAGTTCAAAAAGATTTTTTCAAAATTTCCTAGAATCACTTTGGCTCATAAAAATTTACTGACAATTCATAACATTTTTTCAAAATTAAAAGAAAGGTTCAATGTGATTTATTACATTCCATGTTCGAAATGTGATAAAAAATACATAGGTCAAACTAAACGCAAACGTAAGGACCGAATTTGCTCACGTAAGAGTGATATTAGAAATTTCAGAGAAAATTACACTTTAGTACATCACACTTTATCTATGGATCATGTACCTGATTATTATGGTGTCACTGTGTTGGATCACGAGTTTAATCGTGAGATCTAATCTACGAAGAAATCATTTTTCGGTGTTTTTGGGTCATTGGATTGCATTTATTACAAATATGAACTTTGATCAGTATTAACAAAAAAATACAACGTTAATTATTGAAATTTCTTGAAAATAATAGATGCATTTTGTGGTTTTGAGGAGAACCAGTTTATTATAATCCAAATAATTTAATAACACGAAAATATCAAAAAGCACATCTGATCTAAGTGATGTAGGTTTAATCTTAATATCGTCAGGACATGGTGCTCTGCCTGGTGTGTGTGTTTTCCAAAGAGGTAGGAAAATACTTTTACGTGTCATCAGCACCTATTGGTTGGCTTGGGTATGTCGGTCTCAGAGTCAATACTGATTAAAAACTTTCTCTTTCTCCGGTCTCTGTATCCCCGCGGAAACCGCCGTTAGACATTAATTCGCAGGAAGAGGATATAGCTGCTGCTCTTCTTTCTTTCTTTGTAATTGAAAATAAATGCTACCAATAAAGATTATGAAAAAGAGAAATTCAGGTCCAACAGCTGAAGTTTATTGTG
Organism: Galeruca laticollis; assembly: GCA_963921935.1. NCBI lineage: Eukaryota > Metazoa > Arthropoda > Insecta > Coleoptera > Chrysomelidae > Galeruca > Galeruca laticollis. The sequence goes on from OY998180.1 coordinate 125,244,002, forward strand.
AAAGTTGATGGTTAGTGCTTACAATATGAGAAGGAAGACGAAGTAGGTATACATAAATAATGCTAAGGTTATCTATATCAGTTCTGATATTCATAGCATTTGGTTCTTTAAAAATGTGACACATCTTCAAAAATGATCTCTTCGTAGATCAGAGCTTACGATTAAACTCGTGATTCAACACAGTAACACCATCATAATCAGTTACATGATCCATAGATAAAGTGTGATGTGTTAAAGTGCAGGCTTCTCTGAAATTTCTAAGATCACTCTTATGTGAGCAAATTCGGTCCTTACGTTTGCGTTTGGTTTGACCGATGTATTTTTTCATCACATTGCGAACATGGAATGCAATAAATCACATTGAATTGATCTAACACAAGATCTTTCTTTTAATTTTGAAAAAATGTTGTGAATTGTCAGTAAACTTTTATGAGCTAAATTGATTCTAGGAAATTTTGAAAAAATCTTTTTGAACTTATGATTGATTGTGTGGATATTTGGTAAAGAAAGGCATTGTCTCGGTAAATTTTGATTTAGGGGAGTGGTAATATTAGGAGGCTCATCACCAATAGAGGACGTACCGAACAACAACGAATAAAGCAGTCTTCTAGGATAACCACTTTTGATGAAAATTTTCTCAAATTTTGAACACGTAACGAAGTGTGACTAGTCCTGATAACTCCGATGCTACTAGCAGCTGGGATGCAGTTAAATAATGCACTTATGAGCAAATTGCTGTTGCCCAGGTATATCATGATGATAGCGCGCGATTGCAAAATGAGTTTAAATTTATCAATGATAACATCAGTGATCTCAACTGTCTCCCACCCCCCGCGAATAGCGTCGATACACAAGCAGCTTCCAAAGCTTTTCGCAACATCCTTTTTAAAATACGAGTCAAGTTTGTACATCTTAATAGTGAACAACCGACTTCAACTACTACTCATGTCATCAGCACCAATCAGAATTCCCATAGTAATGTTGCTTTACCTGAAATTCATTTACCGACTTTTTCTGGTGACATTGAGAAATGGCCTGAATTCTTCGCACTGTATAAATCCCTTATACACAATAACACGTCTCTCTCCCCTATCGAAAAGTTCCATTTCTTACGCTCAAACCTGAGCGGAAGTGCTCTCTCAGTTGTTTCAAGCTCACAGCTAACAGGTGAAAATTACGAATAGGCCCATACTTCCCTGGTCAACAGATATCAATTCAAACCCATTTCTTCTAATTCACTCAGCAAGAAATATTTTCACGAGACGCATAAAAATTTCGTCCAGGCTATTAAAGCATTATCCATAGATGATCTAGCCAATTTCGTTTTGTTCACTTTATCATTAAACAATCTTGATGCACGTACCGCTAAAGCTTTCGAAGATAGACATTATTTAGAAGGAGTTCCGCGATTTGATGATTTTTTTGGAATTCGTAAGACACCCGCAAGTTCTAGCCCCATTACTCGTTCCACGGTCACTTATAGATCAAATTCATTAATTGCCAGTCGCAATTCAAATTATTCAGATTCAAATTCACATCGTTCTGTTCACTCCGATTCAAAAATCATCTCTTGTTTATTTTGTCACAAGGCACACTCATTGTCCTCCTGTTCCGCATTTTTTCCTTCCTCGAGATGTAAAGGTCGATTTCATCAAGCAACACAAACGTTGTTTCAATTGCTTAGGTTCCCACCTGAAATCACAATGTAAATCTACATCTGGCTGCCGTAAATGTAATTCTCGTACTCTCTTGCACCCTTTTCAATTAGACAATTCAGGTCACAGGTACGCGTCCAATCGCACCTCGGATCATGTCCATCATGAATGCAATATTGCATCTACCTCCGTTGTCGAACAACCCGCATCTGCTTCTTCGCTCTCGTTTAGTTGTACGACCACAACGCCTGTGACGTCACTTTAGGTACCTTTTGTGTACGCATCTTAGATGAGCGCAAAGGTTACATTCCCGTACGGGGAGTTATTGACCCTGGATCACAACTCTCCTTTATCTCCAAGCGTTTGTCTAACCAGTTGAGTCAAAAGATATACGACCAGCCAGTTTCCATATCAGGTATTGGCAGACACTTCTCTATCTCTCCCGGTACTATCCAATGCCAACTTTTCTCCAAATCATATTAACATAAACCCATCAGTGGTTTCTCATATTACTAATATTACTGATCATTTGCCTCCTTCTAATATTAGTACCGAAGTTGCTCGCTTCACCGCTCAGAGAAAATAGACTTACTTTTGGGTGCTGACGTCTACCCTCAGTTATTACTACCTCAACCTTTTGTTCCCAGCTCTCTTGGCCCGGTTGCAATCAGCACCATATTTGGTTGGACAATTATTGGTCCTATCCAAACACGTGATCGAAATAAAAAAACTACTTCATTGATATCTACTTGTCAGATTTCCCACAACCTCAGCAAATTTGGGGAAATTGAAAATGTTTCGAATCTTATACCGTAAGATCCTCTTTAGCAGAGCAACATTTCATCGCCACTCATAAACGAAATGAAGACGGCAGATATTCAGTCTCTCTGTCAATAAAACCAAACGCGCCCCCCCCCCTAACTAGTAATCAGAAGGTTGCTCGTTATTCACTTGTTCAACTTATCAAACGTCTTGATAAGACTCTAACACTCAAATTGGAATACGAACAATTTCTATAAGAATTAGGAGACATCTCCAAGTTTCCACTCAGTATATTATTCCCCATCATGTAGTAACCAAACATACAAGTCAGGGCAACAAAATCCGAGTAGTTTTCAATGCATCTAGTCCCGACTCATCCGGTCCGTCCTTAAATGATTGCTTAATCAAAGGGCCCAAATTACAGTCAGCTATATAGGACATATTAGTCAATTTTCGACTTTCACGAATTGCTCTTTGCTGCGACATTCGACAAATGTATCGACAAATCCTTGTACATGAACAAGATCGTCACATGCAACATACCTCTGGAAACCCAAAGCCAATCTTCCCGAACAAGAAGCTGAGCTCAACACCGTAACTTATGGCTTGGCTCCCTCCGCTTTCCTTGCCATGCGCGTTCTCCAGCAACTCGTTCAAGATGAAGGACATCGTTTTCCTTTGGCTTCACAAGCCTTATTAAACCAGACTTATGTTGACGATGTCATTTCCGGTGCGGACGACATTGCATCCGCAAATGCAATTAATACAGTTACTTTCGCCTGGAGGATTTGAACTACGCAAATGGTCGTCTAGTCACCCTTCTTAGAGACTTGCCTCCTAGCCATTTAGAATCTCCTCTACTGTTTAATGATGAGGACAATTCGTTAGAAGATTTAGGTTTGAATTGGGAACCGTCTCGAGACTGCTTTGTATTCGGAGTTCAGCCTTTTCAAGCGGCTTGTTCTAAGCGTATCATGCTTTCCTTTTTAACTAAAATTTTTGACCTGAATGGATTTTTGTCTTCTCTCTTCATTTCCTATAAAATTATTATCCAGAAGATATGGCTCGCTAAACTTGATTGGGATCAACCAGTTACCTCTGAAATTGCATTACATTGGAACCAGCTTATCAATAATCTTGCGTGCATCGCCACGTTTAGTCTTCCTCGTTAAGTGATTCCTAACAGGAATTTCGATCAAATACACCTAATAGGCTTCGCGGATGCCTCATCTCTTGCTTATGCTGCAGTAGTGTACATATGGTTCGAATCCGCTAAATCGCGTCATTCCTTTCTCTGGAAGGCCAAAACTCGTGTTGCCCCAATAAAAACACTCTATCCCTAGACTTGAACTTCGCGCCGCAGTACTTTTGATAGATCTAATCAATTCAGTTTTGCATATCCGGTATCCGAAAATATTGTCTGACATCAGAGTTTTTTCGGATTCTGAAATAGTATTTACATGTTTACACACTCCCCCTCATACTCTTAAAACTTTGGTTTTACATCGAATTGCTCATATTGTAGGTCACTCACCTCCTAATGTAACGTGGTCCCACTGTCCTTCTGCTTTAAATCCCGCCGACATGGCTTCACGTGGGTTGTCTGCTTCTAATTTTCTTCAAGATAAGATATTTCGATATTTCATTTATTGACTCGAGGTCCACCGCTATTGACCGATTACCACCAGCAATGCCCTATTCCCTTTCGCAGTACCAATTTGAACTCCGAATCTTTATTTGAGTTTAAACAGAGTCCCCTGGCACTCATCACTGTTCAACCCGATCCCTCATTTGAAGAATTCTCTCTACGATTCTCTTCCTGTCGTATCCAACGAGTTGTTGTTTTAACCAAAGTTTTTTTTATTACAGTTCATGCAAGGAATTTTATAAATTATGTTATTCAACTTATTAGTTGGTGTTTTATCTTTGATTTTAGTTGTAATTTTTATATTATATTGTTTAAAGAATTCGGAAAATGCAGGTGTGACTGATTTTATATATGGTGAAAATACAGTAATTGGTAAGTTATTATCCTCAGTTGTGATATCATTGTATTCTATGTTTTGTTATGCCATTAGCATTTTTCAGATGTATTATATAAAATTCATTTTAAAGGATGATGAAGGATAAGGGTTTTCATAAAAAATATTGTACAATATTTTTAGATTTTTTTGGTGAAAGGATTTGAAATTTGTACGATTATATTTCTCATTTTTTTTATCAAATTTATTCTTGTATTACGTGAATGGTAAGAATGATAATTGCTGTGTCATCCAGAACTTATTGTTTTTCTATACCGGTCGATTAAAAGTTTATTGTCATTTTTTCTAATAAATTTGGTCTCAATAAAAGGTGATATTGCTCTGTATTTTCTTTTTCTATAGTAATTTGTATATGAGAATTAACGCTACTGCAGTAAAAGAGTATATTGTTTATTTCATCATAAGAGATAAAATTTTATTGAGTGAATGAAAACGACGAATACTCAGTGTGTATTAGTTTATTACTTTCCGGCTAAGCGCTTTCGGCTATTAAGCCATTATCAAAGCCGTCGTCATTTAAAAAAAGTAGTTGTCAAAGCCATCAAGTTGATTAAAAACAATACTCAAGATAGAATCATCGTTATGATTGAGTCATTGGAATAAAAATATTAAAATACCCTATTGGAAGGGTGTAAAATTATAATTCACATGATGTAAATTCACTCAAAATTAAAAAACTGAATCTTTTTCAGTTTTTTAATTTTGAGTGAATTTACATTATGTGAATTATAATTTTACACCCTTCCAATAGGGTATTTTAATATTTTTATTCCAATGACTCAATCATAACGATGATTCTATCTTGAGTATTGTTTTTAATCAACTTGATGGCTTTGACAACTACTTTTTTTAAATGACGACGGCTTTGATAATGGCTTAATAGCCGAAAGCGCTTAGCCGGAAAGTAATAAACTAATACACACTGAGTATTCGTCGTTTTCATTCACTCAATTTACATCTAGTGTGTACACCATATCCACAGGCATAAAATTTTATCACCTACGTACTTATTAATGAAAAACAACTTAACGGGTAAAACAAAGATTACAAAGTCTAAAAAATAATCCATTACATAATCTGCCAATATAGGAGATATTGAAGAGCCCATAGGTGTTCCAAAAGTGTGTTGGTAATTTTTAATTATTATAATAAAACTATGTATTATTGAAAATAAATGTTATTAATTCTAAAATAATTTCTTGATTAAGTTTGCCGTTTTCACTTACATCCCTCCATTTGTATTGTCAATTTGTTTTTTATTAAATAATTTCTTTATTAATTTGTTATAATCACTACGTTATTTTGAGAGTGGAATCATTTGAATGATGTGTTATTATCAATTAGATCTTTAGATAAATCCAAATATTGTTGATTTTCGATTATATAACATTACCTTTGTCAGATGGCACGACTATTAAATTTGAATTTTCTTTTAAATGTTTTTTGTTTCTTATAATAGTTCTCTAGCTACAGAAGATTCTTTAGGTTCACGAATATGGTTAGTTAAAACATTGGCTGTTTTAGCTATAATAATGTTCATCTCTTCTTCTTTTTCTATAAAAGAGGATATTATGTAATCAATATTGGCTAACATATTTTTTAGTGAAATGACCTTTGTAATTATATATATATATATATATATATATATACATATATATATATATATATATATATTTATATATATAGACATATCAACAAGCATTACTAAGCCCGAAGTGGTATACATCACAGATATTACGAAGCCCGCGAAGTTTTTACGAAGCCCGAAACGGGCTTCCAAAAATTTTAGGGTGTATATAAGCTTATTATGATCATATGATGGCATCTATTGAAATTTTTAAAAAATTACAAAGGCTTCGTATAGATGGTACTCTCTCTTAATTCATACAGCTTTAGTTCAGTACTATTACCACCAGAGGCACCACGCTATGTGTATATATATTTGGTAAAGATCACGTACGATAGGAAGCCACTAGATTTTACAGCTGGGTTTGCAAATTCATTGAGGTATTCGGTAAATGGAGAATACTTTCTTAGAAAACCATTAGGAGATTAATTTTGAAATTTTTACTATAGACGTAAGAAGATGTGAATTATCACATTTAGTAATAGTGAAAGCTTCTACATTAAGGATCCAAATTTTTTTTCCAAATTATACCAAGTTTTCAAATGGTCTTTGTTGAAAATTATCGTATCGAATTCGTGAAATAAGCAATCTACAGTGTAAAGTCTCTAGTTTTCAGATAATAAGACGGAAAAATTTCAAAGTTATGTGCATCGTGCAATCCTGACAAATACCGGAGAAAAAATGTTAGAAGTTTTTCTTGTTTTTTATGGTCTACCACTTGTGGTAGAAAGTTATAATTTTAATAAATTTAATGTTTTTAATGTAACTGAAATGTATCAAAATTATCATGTGAACAAATAAAACCCAGACTGTCAAAAATAGTAATTTTTGTATCTAGTGCGCGAAAAGCTACTTTAGTAATCGAGAATTGAATTTTTTAAATATATCTATCTCTTGAAAATATTATAAATAAGTAAAATGCCCAGTTTATTATAAAAAATAGTGTTGAGCTGGCTTAAAATGTCTTTAAAAGTATTTAATTGTTATTCATTTAAAAATAAATAATATTTTGTAGTTTTGCTTCATTTTTTAAAGATTAAAATAAAAAAGTCTTATTCATTAACATGCAGTGTGTGAAATACTTCGCACCCTAGTGCGCAAAGTATTTCGCGCATGGTGTCATGGTAACGTAAGAATCCGAAAAAAGTGCCACTTCGGATATTGTTTTCAATGCGCAAACCTTGTCATTTTTTGACATTTGTAGGAAAAATATTTTCTCATTATAAACGTCAAAAAATTTCCAGTACAATTCAGTGTTGGGAATCCACAGGGAATAAATTTCCACTAAAATTTATCCGTTGCTATGGTGATCTGTCAAAAAGCACGTTTTGATTGGTTTAAAATTACAGGTGTGGAATTTTCCGAATTATTGTTTTAAAATATGTTTAATGCTACATCCATCGTGAAAAAACATTATTTAGTTTCTGTTTTTAAATATATTTCAAACAAAATGAAATACAAGTTTTATGAAAACGTTTTATTTGAAAAATAAACTTGCTGTTGTTACAAACTTACAAAAAGTCAAATCTATTTGAAACAATTGTAAACGAACGTTTTTATTTTCACCCAATCTTTGTTTACTACTATTTCTCCATATTTTTTCAAAAAATCTTCGCTCTCATATTTCCTAGGCGTTATCTTATTTTTTATATGTGCGGCAAAATATTTACGAACAAGTTCTTTCTCTTTCGCACTCCACCTAACACGTCCCTTTGTTTTTTTATATGTTTTCGTGGATAACCTTATTTTTTTATTCCTTTTATCTTCATCAGCTTTAACATTCATTTTATATTTTTTTGGTTTATTTTCTTGCTCTTGATCTTCTTCTGAGCTTCTTAGCAATTTTGTTCTGTTCGACCCTTTTGCAGCTAATTTTATCTCTGTCTCCAAGTCCTCGCTACTGGTTTCATTGTCCGATGCTTGTTTTTTTCCTTTTTTTGCTTTTATCACAATTTCCTTCCCAATATTTTCGAGTAATTCTCCTTCTGATTCAGAACTATAATAAACCTCTTTGTCAAGTTCAATTTCACTTAAACTCTTGCCTCGAAATTCCTTTCCCTTGCCTTTTTCTAATAAAAGAAGCACTTTTGCTACCTTAGCCGTCTGGTAAATATCCTGAGGTAATCTAAATTAAAAAAAGTTCTATTTAATTAACTCAAATAACTAATGAGTTATTTAATGAAAAGCAAAAAAGTTATATAAAAACTGACCTGTAAAATTCAGAGTGCGTCTTTTTTGTATGGCCCATGAACTTGGCTATTTGTTCCATCTCGTCTGATTCCATTGTCATCAATTGCAGAGTTGTAGCTATGTGCTTTCTGAATTTAGTCGATGTCAATAATTTCGGTTCTTTGGCACCACAATTTTCAGCCAGACATCTAATAACTTTCGTTCCCGTCATTCATTTATTTTCAGAATTCGGATTAGCGAATAAGTATGGGTTCGACATCGGCACCACACCAGAGGCTAACCTGATATTTAGTAAACAGGTAATATATTTTTGAATTCTAGGAGAAAATAGTATTGGCACTGGTTTTGACCCTTTTCCGCCTGTTATGACTCTTTTGAATTTATTGCTCAATATCTTTTCAGTTGTAGTAAGTGACTCGGTGAAAGCTTCTTGTTCACTCCGTTGGTTTTCGATTTTATAAGTTTCTATCTTCAAATATTGTACATCACCCACCCGTTTTCTATTGAACATAACGGTGTGAGCAAGTACACATTCAGTTAAAATTTTATAGTTCTTTTTCACTTCTATATGATTCTTAAGTTCTTCGTAAGCTTTGCTGGCAAGTTCATTGATGTATGTTTGGAATAAAAGTATATCACTCGCTAATGGTAATCTAACTGGTTCCTCCCATTGTCTTTCTTTCAAGGTTTTCAAAGCAAGACTTGATATTTCGTTGCACCAATGCCCTTCTATTAACTGTCTTAAATCTTTAATTTCCCTCTTCTTTTCATCTCTATTAGCCCATTTTATATTAGGAAGATTTTTTTTCTCTAATACAATTTTAAACGCAACATTGCAAATTAATTTTAAATTTGTTCCCATGTGTAATGCTAAGGATGGTGCCTTAAAGCTCTTATTTATATCATCATAGCCACTTATGATTTTGGCAGCCGATAGAAGTATTCCAAAGAACTCAGGTCTAAGCAAGTCAAAGAAGGTAATTATCGTATCATCCATCGATTTGATTGCTATCAGCATTCTTGCCATTTCCCTTACTTTATTAGATACAACATTGGCGATCTGTTGTCTTTTGTGTTTTGCCAAAAGACTTTCACCATACAAACAAATTAACGGGTCATTTTTTGCTACCTCACTAATATTATCCGCTCTCATTATATCAAAAACCTCTTTTTTTATTCGAGAATTTTTTAGATATTCTTGATTTTTAGACATAACTGATGCCATAAACGTTTGAGACTTAGATAAACAGCTTTTACCAGCGTTTTTTATATCAGCGGGCTTACTTTTACAGATCTTCACATGCTTGTACAGAAGTTTTTTACTATAATGACCAAGACAGAAAGTGCAAACAAAATATTCAGTATTTGGATCCTTGGAAGATCGAACTGGATTAAGGACATCTTTTTCGGTAGTTAAATGAAAATACCCTTGTTTTCGAAGAGCAGAAATTAAAGCCAGGCGTTCTGAACTTCCAGCTTTAAGACTAAGTATTAACTTGACATCTTTATTATCCTTATGGTGCCTGAAGAGATGCCTGGGGAAATGAGTAATCACATCTTGGTAACAAATTGGGCATAACGTTGGCCTTTCCCTAGCCGCGGATTTTTTTCGATATATGTTGTTAATATCCTAAAACAGATAAAACAATATAATAACAAACATAAAATATGAATTTTAATGCGATAAAGGCAAAATATTACACCAAAATTAATATTAAAAAGCTTGTAAATATATTTCAACGTACCGGAGTTTTCCGAGGGTTTGAGCTGACATATTCAAGATTTTGATTGCCACTTCCATTCAATATTCTAGATACGCCTTCCTGAAATCGAAATTTTCTAAATAGCATTAACAGAATATCCCGAAATCAATTATTAGACTTTACCTTTATTTCCGATACTTTTTTGTCACTGACTTTGACTGGGTGCTCAACTGGATTATTTCTTAATTGAGTTTTTTCAAATTCCCATAACATATCTTTTTCATCCATATTCGAAGACGAACTTGAAGAGTAATCTGAAGGAATATGAATAGACTCAAAGCTTGAGTCTTTAAAATCATCAGAATATGTTTCACTTTCTTGTAAGTCCATTTCATTAAATTCAGAAAGTAAATATTTTGAACCATTATCAATATCTGGTTTTAAAAGCGTGTCAGATCTTGTAGTAGAAGTCTCAAAAATACTCATATTTTTGAGATTACTGTATTCAAGTTTCTCGGTTTTATCCTTTTGATACTTTGTTGGTATAGGTAAGATGAGGTTGTTCTCAGGCATAGTTTCAAGAACGAGTTCAGGTATATTTGAATTCTGCTCACCAGAATATTCTTGCAATTGCTTTTGAAAAGTGACTTCGTTATAAACGTTTTCTTGGATCCAACAACATTCCCAAGTAACTTCATTACTATTGCAAAGCTCTGAAGTTTTGTAATTTGTTAAATACTCTTCAGTATTTTCTGATTCACTGGGGATATTAGACATTATTGTTGAGAACTTAGGAAGTTTTACTTTTTCTTTTAAATCAGTTCTATCACTTGTCACGGCTAATTCGCTTCCAGTTGGTAAGGTTGGACTAGAGTTAGTAGGTATTGGAATATTTGACAGAATGCCAATTATTTTCTGCGATGGTGATTTACTGAATTCTCTGTTACAAGTATTGTTTTCATCCACAGAATGAGACAGAGATTTTTCAGATTCCGAAGATGTAGAGCTACTGAGAATACTGGTAACACTAACATTTTCCGATACATATGCAACCTTCTTCTGAACTGCTAATTGTAACAAATATTTTTTACGGTCCATCTCGGTTCCTGTTGGAAAAGAAAAGAAATTTTTGATTTTGGGACAATTCTTATTCCATTTATATTTAGAACCCCCTATTTTACCTTAGACTTGAAATGTAATATCTTTTACCTACTTCCGGGACATTCCTGATTTTATATCGAACATATGATTTTATATATTTTAATAGATTTTGACATATTTTCCTAGAAAAACTGTCTCAAATTAATCACGATATTCTTGTAAACAAAAACGTTACCGAATAAATTTGGCACAATAAACTATAAGCCTACAATAAAGTGTCTGTGATCTTGTAATATTTAAAAAATTTATGTTTTAGACATTCTCCATGCCATCAATTTAAAATAATTTTTACTCGATTACTTCAAATTCAACACCCTGTATCAGTTTTTCATTTTTATTTGATTGTTACCTACTAGCACTCCCTACACCTTTTGCACATTACACGATTTTGCTCGTACGGGAAAACATCGGACCGGCAGTTTTTCTTAGTCGACTGAAGAACAGTATACTAGCTTTCACATGGTACGATTACAACACGGTCACGATTTTTAACCATTTTGCAATCGTCCATTGCCACTGGAGCCACACTGGAACCCTATCATCTCTCAAGTTCAGTGGCTTACGTGACCAAACGCACACTTTCACATTACACGATGTTTAATCGTTTGTGTTTAATTTCAGAGTATGTACCTATTCCATGGAAATACCAAATTCAAACACCTACCTAAAATAGTATCTCTACACCCTCCAGAGGGTAGAAAGACTGAGAAGAAGGAGAACCTATTCCATTTGCATGGAACAATGGGATTAATAGACGGTCATCACTTTTCAGGTCTTCAAATAAATTGTAGAACGTCCCAACTTCTTCACGTCTTAATTAGTTGAACCCAATTAAGATGATTGCGTCTTTTTTTTTCAATGACGATAAATTACCCATAATGCAATAATTTGTTCGCGATCCATAATAACATTGATTGAAGTTAGTTGCACTTTCAACTGAACAGATGAAAATGTTGCTTTTGAACGTCCAATGTGAAAACCAATAGACTACGATAAAAACTCTTCCGATTCTTTCCCGTACGAGCGAAATCGTGTAATGTGCTTATATCTCTAGAAAGCAAGCAATAGTTTGAAAAAATTATCCATTTTAGATATCTAAAACTTTGACTAAATATTAAGAACATCATTTAATTACATAGTTTACAGAAATTATAAATAACTGAACATATTGAACAAATATATGAAAAATAGAATATTGTAAGTGCATACAGTTCTTACAGTAAGCTTATATATACTCCGTTGTACCAAATTTAATATTCGAAGCCTTTCGTTTGCAATAATATTGTAATTTATTTGAGAGTCGGAAATTTTACGAAAATTGCAACTATTAATTGTTGATATAATACATCGTCCACGTAACTAACTCAAAATTTGAAGAATAAATTGGAACGGAAAGAAAAATGCGCTTCATTATTTGTCGATATATTGTGTTTAAAAAATCATGTCTCATTAAAAAGGAACATTTGCTTATATTCAATTGGTGATTTCTGGAAAAAATTTGATTTACTTAAAAAAATATTTGATCACTGTTTGTTAACATCAGTTTGACAAGCTTTTCAATACTCTTACTATGAAATAAATTACAGCCTACTACCTAACGAGATTAGCTTTCAGCTGAAAAATTTGATTCGATTCAAGCAATTTTGATCTAAAAAACAACAATGGATGTGAATATATCGAAAAGAAATTGTTTTTACACCTATTAGAATAACAGAGATACAATTACATTTCCATTTAAATTCGTAAAGGGTTTGTTTTAATTGAAGAAATAGTCTTAGTATACTTACCACTTGTTATGAGACAACGGGGCTTCTTAACAGTTATGAGCTCTACACAAATTCATACACTGAATTATGAATAATAATTTCCAAACATTACATTTCCACTCGGGCTTCGTACCATACGTAGGAACTACAGCTATTTGTCCTCTAGCAAATAGTTAAGAAATATCCAAATATTCAAAAGAAATAGTGACATCCCTTGCCCCTCAACCCGGGCTTCTACTAGCCTGTGGTATGTGTTGGGCTTCGCATCATACGTGAGACGTGTATATATATATATATATATATATATATATATACATATATATATATATATATATACGAGTTCATAGCGTCCTACGCCTTCCGGTTCCCAATTTCCAGCCCTTCCTATCTTCCCAGTTCCCTGGATGCAGATTTCGTTCTGACATAGCCTTTTTTATTTCATCGAGCCATGCTGTTTAGATCTTCCCCTTTTCTGACGGTGTCCATTTAAGTAAAATTTTCGGCAGACGTTCCTCGTCCATTCTTTCCACAAGCCCGTATTCAGATTCCTGGATTAAGTCTGTAATTGTTTTGTCACCATGCATAATATCCCTAATCCGATCGTTTCTTATTCTCTCCATTTTCGACTGCTCCCTCCGATGACAACAGTAAGTCTTATTTTTCCGGTTTGTCGCCAGAACTTGCTATTCTAGAAATCCAGCAAAGAGAGGTAAAACAGCAATATCAACCGCAACTCCACATAAGGAAGAACTAGAGCCAGCAGCAGCTGCTGCAAAAAAGGTTTCGCAAAAGAAGGCGCCAAAAGAAAAGTTATTGGCAATGAGAGTCAAGTAAGTAGGAATACGAAAGAGAAGCGTCGACTAAAAAGGTAGATTCTGATTCATCTTCAGATGAAAATAGGGACGTAGAATGTTTTTACTGTTGTGAATACTGGTCCAAGTCTGTCGAAGAATGGATTGCCTGTTCATCGTGTAACAAATGGGCACACAATGCCTGTGCCGGCGCTGATAGCGATGACGACGAATTTGAGCTTGTTTGTGAACAGTGCCAATCCTAAATGGATTTTTGTCTGATTTTGTCTAATGGTTATAGCTATTTTAATAAAATAAATAATAAAATTGTGTGTACTTAATGTTTTTAATACCATTTTCCACCACTGACACTATATTTCTGGAAATCTAACCACATATAAAGAGTTCTGGTAATATTAATAAAAAACCCTTCCTGCCCCGCCCATGGGCCGGAATGAGGCAAAATGCACGAAGGCTTTATTTACATATTAAGTAATATATCGGTAGCAAACACAAATATTTTTTGTTAATGTGGTATTTACAGTTAACCATCAAATATTAAGTACCCCGTTCTGCCCCGCCTTCCCCTATTAGCTATTAAGATGTTATTAAACACATGAAAATTCAAATAAATCCAGAAGGGTACGGAGTGAATGTACTGAAATTTCAGACAAACAAGAAGGGAGAAATAATCGTTAAAGAAAACCTAGAAAATTTTCGACAAGAAAATGGAAAATAAAGTCAATTTCAAGTCTAAGGCGGAATTAGTGAAAGAAGGTAAAACCGTAGTTATTCAGTTATTCGGGACCTTGATGAAACTTTCTCGGCCGAAGATGTAAAACAAGCCATTAAAAAGAAAATAGGTGATGAAACTCAAATTGATATAAAACTTACAGAGAAAGCGGGTGAGAGTGGGAATAGATTAGCGTTTGCTGAGGTACCAACTGAGAAAGTTGCTCCGACAGAAAAGAATATGTATCAGATGTAGGAGTTCTAAAATGGAAGAAAAGATAAATACAAAGCGCCGCTAGCTATGCCTACAGTTTGGGCATTTTGCAATGTAAAGCAGATAAGAGCTGTGACGGTTATTGAACCAGAAGGTCGTTGGGAAATTTAGAAAGGTTAATTAATTATTAAAACACGTTATAAGAAATACTCGAGTAGATTATAAACAATGAAACCGTACAAGATTAGGCTTTTCAATGTTAATGTACGTTTATGTAGTCCATAATATATTTATATCGAATCATTATATATATAAATAATATAATTTAGGTAGTTAATATAGTTATATAGTATTAGTCGTAAGTGTAACTATGGTCAACGACATGTTGATGTTAGTCAGTGTTAAATGTATACAATTGTATATGTTAGTATGTCACAGTAATTTTGGAAGATATGGTTTTATTATGTTCCGACAGATTGGAGGTAAGTGTTTCTCAAATTAATGGCCTGGTTACATAAAATGGTTTAATATATGGTCCGCTTACCTTCAATCATCACATGGCGATCCTGCAAAGTTTAATGTTTGGTGTAATTTCAAAAAATGTATGGTTCTTTATTTAAATCTTGGAAATTGGCTGATAAGAGATGGGGAGTAAATCTTCAAAGAAGGAAGTTCAAGAAAATGGAGCAGTAAACAACAGTTATATGGTACAAGATAAGAGTTCTACGAGGCAGACTACGCAGTTACTCTATATTATAACGGTTGTCTTCATAATAAAATTTATATGATCACTATGGAAAACACACCGCAGACAGCTGAAGAGGAATGTTATCCGAAGCGAGTCCAGAAGACAGTAGGAACTTTAAGTGTGTAAAATTGTAAGTACTAATAGATCAGTTTTATGAACGAATTTTAAAATGTACTTAGGCTTAATCTTTTTTTTAATGTCAATTACGTGGGAACAATTTGAAGATAAATTAAAATTAATTGTTGATTATATTAATAAACAAGGGAAAAGTATTTTAAAGAAAGAAATTGTAATATTCATACATATATCGATATTTCAAGTAATTAATACAGAAGTATTAGAAATAATAAGCAAACAAGTGAAAATGGCTTTAAGTATGAATAATTTATTTAATTTTGTAAGTAAGGTGCTACCCACTAAATTCAACGGTGAAGCGGAGAAGCTACAATTATTTTTGGGTGCATAGGATTTCTTGCAGTCAAATGAGACGGAAAATGAAGAAAACGCAGATCAAAACCAGATTAACAGGCAAGTCAAGAGAATTGATAACTATGGAAAATTCGACTACTGAAATTAGGAACAAACTCAAATCCGGAATAAGAGGAGATAATCCAAGTCTTTTTTTGGCTAAGTTGAATAAGGTACGACAAAATGGTAAAGATATAACAAATTATGCGACGGAAGTAGAGAAATTGGCGGAGAGATTACAGGCAGCAAATGTATCGGAAGGTATGCCTGCAAACCTAGCAGAGAAATACACAATAGAAGCGATAGTTAAAGCAGTGACGATGAAGACCACAGGGGATTATACCAAAACAATCATAGCAGCTAGAAATTTCACTACAAACAAATTTCAAATTACGCAAGAAGTATTATCTAAATTAGTGTCAGTTGAAGGCATAGTAAGTCAACAGCAAATACCACACTTCAAGGACAATAACAATTTCTTTCTCTCTCTTTAGGAAAACCGAAATTCAGATTTTCTAGGGAACTTGGTAACCGACGGACTCAATCCGGAATCAAGCGAACCCGAACCTGCTATGGCCTCAATTTCTACTGTGGCCTCAACGGCTGATATGCCATCAACGTCAACATCCTTTAAAAGTCCTGCAATATTTAGAGGTTATCCAAAAGTTGGTCCAAGAAAGAGCTCTATCAGAAAGAGGAAATCTGGAAGAAGTATGATAGCAACAGATACGCCGAAGAAGAACTCAATTGAAGAAGCAGCTGCCAAGAAATCTAAAGTTAATTTTGAAAAGTAACAGGCATCTAAAAACTTGTTTTCAAGAACCTCTTTGGACCATGAACAGTCTGGCGAAGAGAGTGATATTCTTGAACAATGGTCGGATACTTCGTCAGAAGAAGCCTCATGGAAACCTGATACAGATCAGCAATATACTTTAGAAGGTTTTAATACACCAGTCAATGTTGTCGAAGTAAATCAGTTTGTCGACAAAAAGAAAAAAATACTACGTGGGCAATTTGGTTAAAGAAAAATATGTTATGCGTTATTATTATTATATTATTTTTAAGAAAAAGTGTAAAAGTTAGTAGTGCTTTCCACTATCGAGAAAAGGAAGATACTGCTACTGTTGATATTAAAAACATAAAATTAATTTTTCCTCCACCTCAACATAAAAAATGGAACAAAAGATTACAAAGTTTCCTTTTGTTTGAATTGTCATTTGATAATTTAGATGTACGTTAGCATCTTTGTATTATAATTTTATAGTAATAAAAATTTGTTAATTTACATTATCACAAACATTGATATGTTTCAATGTGCCCCCAGCCTAATGATGGTTTGTTCCATTCTGCTCCATACATGGGGTATAGTGAAACAGAATACTTTATTTTCAAAAAAGTATTATACTTTTTTGTTTTAATGTTTGTGCAGTTTTTCTGCATATCTATTATGCACATATGCACAATGCCTTAAAGAAACGTAGTTACATTTCAAAGATACTTTTATTGCCGAATTTGGACTTTTACTATAACAAAAGTATTTTTTGTTTCACTGTACCCCACCCTACCCTACTTACAGTAAAAACAGAAGAAATATTTCAAGCATTCCTATAGAGACATCTTCCTCAGATGAATATCTCTGCAAAATTGGACAATTGCGTTCCAACTTCCGTTGATGGACTTCTTCGTGCTCGGGATCGTTTCGATGTGTGATACACTGGGTTTCCTGACGTACTAGGAGCACTAACTTTCCACTTGCATAAAATAACTAAGTACGTAGATTCTGATACTCAGTCAATAAATCGACGCGCTCGATACGTATCAATTCTGAATATCCTACTGACTGCACAAATTATTAACTCCAAATATGGTTTGTAAAAACGTTAATTTTACAAAAATGATAATTCTACAAACTATGATAAAAACAATGTGAAATCTGACCGACTGTTTAATTTACAAACAAGTAATTTTATATATAATTTCTATGCTGATAACGGGGTCTTCATCTTACACCGTGGAACAGCTAATCATCGGTTTCCATGGGAATCGTTGATATAATTCACGTTATATGAATATTAACAAAAAATGTCAGAATATTTTTTCTATCGAAAGTGAACATAAAAGAATTCCTCTCTGTACTTCGAGCTGAAAGTAATTTTGGCCTTTTCTATCCAAAACGGCAAATAATCATTTTATTCACAATAAATATTGTAATATGTTGATTTTCTA
The DNA here is from genome assembly GCA_963921935.1 of Galeruca laticollis. Lineage (NCBI taxonomy): Eukaryota > Metazoa > Arthropoda > Insecta > Coleoptera > Chrysomelidae > Galeruca > Galeruca laticollis. The sequence goes on from OY998180.1 coordinate 125,262,087, forward strand.
CATTAAACATAATTGGTAATGACCTATTTTCCCCTCTTAGGTGAAAAGAATTCGCTTAATATTCCTGATAGGTAGAGCTGCACTACGAAATTATAATTTTGATTGACAGGTTAAATAATAGTATTTTGCGCAGCTAGTGGGAATATGACGGCCATATCTCACGATGACGAAGTTCTAGTGCGATATGGACAATCAACACGAGCCACTTAAGAAAAACTTGAAAATATACATTTTCTTAAACTGTAATATGATCTCAAAATAAAAATTTTTAGCAAACAGTTGTTAACAATCAATATTTAACAAACAATTTTCCACAACCAAACAGTTTTTAACGATTTTTAATGACTTTTAAAGACTTTTAATGACTGCTAATGACTTTTAATGACTTTTGATGACTTTTAATGAAATTTAATGACTTTTTATGACATTTAATGACTTTGAATGCCTCTTAATGACTATTAATGACTTTCAATGACATTTAATGACTTTTAATGACTCTTAATGACTCTTAATGACTCTTAATGACTCTTAATGACTTTTAATGACTTTTAATGAGTCTTAATAACTCTAAATGACTCTTAATGACACTTAAAGACTCTTAATGACCCTTAATGACCCACCATTTATTATTGTTAAGAACAAAAGCATTATCTATGAATGTGGAAAATCGTCATGGAATTATACTTGTTGACGAAATGCAGCTTGTATCAGCAATTTCGTTTGATAGACTGAGAATGGAAATAATGGAATTCAAGCACCTTGTATTTCTAACCTAGAATAAAAACACAACAGCATAAATATATCCTTTATATACGGCACAACAGCGTCATTTTATTTTAACCAATCGGATTGCCATAATTATTATGGAATCCGACAGGCGTATTGATTGGCTGAGCTCGAGACAACTTAGAGATCGCAGCGCCTCACTTATCTTGACCATATTTCAGGGACACTTTTTTCAACAACGATTGTACTCCTTCTCTCTAACCTCCATGGTCCATTCCATGAACTTTATATAACAAAATTCATATTCACTTTTTGATTTTTTGGGTAATAATGTGTTATTTGTTGTCTCTGCGGCTAAGCGAATATCTGGTGAAGTATTATTTATTGATTCATCACTGGAATCACTAATTTTTACTAATAACTATATTTCTTGAAAACCATAGAAGTATTTTGACTTTTGTTATTTTGACGTTACTGAAATTGTAAATAAGAATAGTTGACGGGTACTAAATGCGAATGCTGATTGGTGAATTTCATATACATTCTAGAATGTAAATGAAATCATATCCGTTCTGTTGACCGATATGGCCTACATATTCTTGCTGTAAATTTCGCAGAAAATGGATAACACTCGTATACATGTGGGTGTAGAAAAAAGTATTAAAATCAAGAAATGACTGTTTCATTTGTATATATTTTTTAATTCTAGTTCATAATACACAATTATATCAACAAACTTATTAATACGTTATGTTATTGAGTTTCTTATTTACCTAAGTTATTTAAATTCTTGAAAATGAAAAAGTTATTGAATAAGTTCCAAAATAATATTTCTGTCTGGAGAAGTAATTTATCCCAGCCCCGGCCTCAGTGTGTGAAATTTTCTGTTGACAGAAATGAGTTATTTTCCGTTTCAGTATACAGTACGTGTAATAATCTTTTCGGCGGTACTAAATAAAGTGAGACGTGAATATGTAAACAGAATTAGAACGATTCCCAAGCCCACCTCCGAATTTACCTCAATAGACGACAATTTCGCTCAGCTCCATTCGATTCCAGCTTTGTTTTGATATTGAAAATCCTTATCTCTCATACTTATTTACTCTCTTTATTCCTCTTACGTTAAATTTTAATATAACAAATCTCCCAACAGTTTGCTGAATAATTGGTTACACATACTGTATAATCTACTATTCCACACATAATATTTTAATGGCAATTATCAGAGAAATTGTTCAGATTTCGATAATTTCGAAGTAGGCGTACACGAAAAAGGTATAAGTTATTTCTAATAAAATACTGTACAGTAAAAAATGTTCAGTTTTATATACAGTGCTTCTCAAAAGTCTCCTCCCCCCCTCTTTTCATTTGAACGGTGATACTTAGACTGATGAAATTTGGAGCGTGAAAATGAACGATTGTAAGCTTCTCTACTATAGTGGCAACAGTCGACGTAATAGGCACCGGTGACGTCACCAGGTAACTGAAACCAATATTATTAAATGGGACCTTTTTTGGATTTACGATGTTTTTGATGGTTTAAATTTTAAAACACTAAAATTTGAGTTTGACATTTAATTAATAAAGATTCAAAAGTCTGCTTATGGTTAATTGTCAAAAAAGTTTTTAATTGACGTTTTTACATGCGATAATATCTTAAATTTTTAGTTTTATTATGGTTTAACGAGACGTGTAAGTATCTACATAAACAAGATGGTACGTGCTCTAGCTGACAAAGTAACAGCTATCTTAATTATTGCTGAAAGTGGAAATAATTTTCATGCGGCCGAACGAATTTTTAATGAGAGATACCCCGATCGCCCTATAAAGAGGACTTTTTGAGGGAGCTTTTTCGTGAGTTTCAACAAACTGGTAGTGTTCCTGATGCCAAATAATCGGGTCGACCAAATATTGATATTCATAAACAAATTGATATAGTTGCAGAAATTGTAGTAACCCCTTCTTCTTCCACAGCTCAAGTAGCGTCTACTTGTGGAATCCGTTATAGTACAGTATACAGGGTGTTGACCAAAAACAAATTTCAACTATACAAATTAAAAATGGTGCATCAACTTTCAGATGACGACTCCGACCGAAGGCTGCAATTCTATGAAAATATGTCCACTAAAATTCTCCAATAGCCAGACTATATAAGGACAATTTGTTTTCGTGACGAAAGTACTTTCCCCTTAATGGAAATGTTAATACTCAAAATATGAGGTATTGGAGTGACATAAATCCTCACATGTTTCGTGAAAAACATACACAGTTTCCATTAAAAGTAAATGTCTGGGCAGGTATTTTGGGAAACCATAGTCGGGCCTATTTTGTTGAACTCTAATTTAACCGGTGAAGTATATCTCGAGATGTTAGAAAACGCAATTGAACCGTTAATTCTTCAAATTCCGGAAGATAATACCGATAAATTGGGTAACTTGGAAATAACGTTCCAACAAGATGGTGCTCCTTACACTATTACTTTGCAGTAAGACTTTATCTAGATAAGGAATATCCTGGTAGATGAATTGGACGACGCGATCCAATAGAAAGCCCAGCTTGGTCACCGGATCCAACACCTTTAGACTTTTTTCTGTAGGGATACCTTAAATCTTTAGTTTACGCTACAGCTCCTGACAGTATTGACGTTTTAAAACAACAAATTGTTGAAGAATGTAGGGCAATTTCCCCTGACACATTTTATAGAGTCCGATAACAGTTCAATAATAGGATGTTTTACTGCCAGGAAGTAGATGGAGCACATTTTGAACAATCATTATAAGAACTTTTTCTTAAATATTTATTAATTAAAAGTAAAACTCAAATTTTAGTGTTTATTTATTTTAACCATCCAAAACATCATAAATCCAATAAAAATAGTATGATTGAATAGGTATTCTAAATACCTCTCGAACGAGGTGTCACTTGCCATAAGGTCCCATTTAATATTATTAGTTTCAATTGCCTGGTGCCTATTACTTCCCTGTTACCAATAGTAGACAAACTTACAGTAGTTCATATTCGCGCTCCAAATGTCATCAGTCTAAATATCACCGTTCAAAATAAAAGAGGGGAGGGGACTTTGCAGAAGTACTGTATAATAATTTAGTACAAAAAAAAATATTTGCTAAAATTCCAATTTGAATATCTAGTAGCATATTAGGATAATGAAATGAAAAGTATTTAAAACAAATGCAAGCGACACAGCCGGCAACACCTAAAATCGTGTAAATGGCAGCCATCCGGTATTACAAATGAATAAAAATAATACTGGATGCTACGAGAAACGCATAAGTGATCCAAAAGTATACTCCATGCGCCTGTGGTTAATTGTGCGACAACTGCTCAAACGATGGTGAATAAAAAGTACAAAAATGAATGGTTTTATAGATTAAAGCTAACTTTTGTGTCCTTATACACTAACCAACCGAAATTTCTCAAAAAATGACCAAAAATCTGCTATATCTGGTGTTATAGGACCCGTTATACATATTCTGGCGAGCGTAAAATCAATAGAGTTTATCTGTGAGACGCCCTGAACAATGTCCAATCATAAAATTGTTCACTGTATACACACCGGAGGCTATATCGTGCTAAAAAACTTAAATTTCTCCAAAAAGGACAAAAAATGTAGTATATCTGGATTTACTTAGGACCCGTTGTACTGGCTCTGGTGAGTTGAAACTCAATAGGGTTTATCTGTAAGACGCCTTGAACAATATCCAATCATAAAATTCGTCACTGTATACACTCCGGAGTCTGTATCGTGCTAACAACCCGAAACATCTCCAAAAATTACCAAAAATACTGTACTTCAAGTACCGTAGCACCCGTTGTAGTAGTTCTAGTGAGTTGAAAATCAGTAGATTTCACCTGTGAGACGCGCTGAACAATATCCAATCATAAAATTGATCACTTGTATAAATTCCGGAGGCTGTATCGTGCTAGCAAACTAAAATTTCTCCAAAAATGTGGTTCTTCAAGTACCATAGCACCTGTTGGAGTGGCTCTGGTGAGCTGAAAATGAATAAGTTTATCTGTAAGATGTCATGAACAATATTCAAGCATGAAATTGGTGACTTATTGCACTCCGGATGCTCTATTGTGCTAACAAGACATGTTACAGAATGTGGCCGACGTCAACGACGATGAAATACACACAGGATGTTTTAGTAAGAACCCCTTTTTCGTGTTTTTCTCGCCGAAAAACGAAAAAATAACTCAAAAAATCCAAAATTCCACCTTTTATTCGGGTAAATCAACACTTTTCTCGCATATTAGATGGTTGGGCGGAAAAGTAGTAGTGGTTCACGCCTTTCATTTGCAATAAGTTTTATCCTCGTGGCGTCCGGATATCGGAAGCCTCGAGGCCGCGGAGATCACTGCGGACGCAGTTTTAATATGGCCGGAGGCTAAGGCTGCCTATAACTTAATTATAATAATTGGATTAATAGTATCTTTCATGAATATCGCGTTTTCTCAATAGACGCTTCCTCGAACAACTAATGCAATTTGTCTTGGTTTTGATTCAAAAAGTTTTTCGTTAGATCAATTTGATTTATTGTGAAATTAAATTTGTTTATTTATGCTATAGAAAGAGAATTTTGTATTTTAGTATTATTGTTTAATTGATTTTGAGTTTCTTGAAATTTTTTTATAATTTGTTCGTATCTTTCTCCGTTACTCGCATCTAAATTACCAGTTATACTTTTAAATATAGATCCCAAACCATTAATAAATCCTCTCTTTGATCTATCTTTCATGAATATCGCGTTTTCTCGATAGACGCTTCCTCCAACAACTAATGCAATTTGTCTTAGTTTTGATTCAAAAAGTTTTTCGTTAGATCAATTTGATTTATTGTGAAATTAAATTTGTTTATTTATGCTATAGAAAGAGAATTTTGTATTTTAATATTAGTGTTTAATTGATTTTGAGTTTCTTGAATTTTTTTTATAATTTGTTCTTATCTTTCTCCGTTACTTGCATCTAAATTACCAGTTATACTTTTAAATATAGATCCCAAACCATTAATAAATCCTCTCTTTGATCTATGAGTAATTTATTTTGAACAGTTTCTTCAGAAAAAACTCAAAATGTTTAGATAGTTTGAAACATCATGAGAATAATTTGAGTTTTTGAAAATTTGATATTTTAGAGCTTTCGAATGGGAATTTGTTTTCATTTTTGATTGGATTGAGTTCAAAATAATGGATAAGATTGAAACGACTTTCTTTAATTTTTGCGGTTCCTAATTTTACTGGGATTAGTCCAAAATTGTTCTCCATATTTTTTCATTGTTATTTTTCTTTGGGAAAGTCCTAAGGCTCTGAAATAGTTTAAATTATTTTAGATTTAGAATTCATATGTAGTTTTTTAATGGCGTTTAAAGTTATCCGTATAAATTTTATTTTGAGAATCAGTGGTAATTGTTTTTTTCTGTGCATTTAACCTTTTGCTTTTTGTGGACTTTTTAAACTCATTTGCTTGTTTTTATGTTTTATGTAATTTAGTAAAAACATTTTGATAATTTTCAAATATTTGGAGGTCATCGCAATTTTATTAACTTTTTCGATTCGTTTTTTTTCTTTTATCAAGTTTTCATTTAATTTTGAATAAAATATTCTGGGCCTTTAATTGTAATCATTTAAATAGTCGTTTAGGGGTATTTTATCTATTTCTAGGTTGAATGGGTCATTAGTATTTAGGTGGCCATTAATAACATCAATAGATCTTGGCTTTGTGGTGGAATGTATGGAATTATTATATGGGATAATTGCATGAACCATTTTTATTGTGATGGGTGTTTTAAGGAAGCCTCTCGTATTTAATAGCCGAATGTGTTCGATAACTGTTGAATGAAACCTTTCGACAGAACCTTGTGATTGAGGGTGGTCAGGACAACAGAAATGAATTTTTATTTTATGAAGAGTCAATTGTTCGGAAATAACGGAGATTTAAATTCAGTGCCGTTCTCACTGAAAATTTGTTCTGGTAGGAAAAGAAAGTTACAAGGTTGTTATCTATAACTATTTCGGTACTGGACTAGGTCAGGTGGTATGCTTGCACATATTTCGAAACAGTGTCGATGCTTGTCAAAAATGTTATTCTGTTCCATCGTGAATGTATATCTATGAATAATATTTGGAGGGGTTTGTTAGCAGTGGGGGTTTGGTTCATTTTAATTGTAATGAGGTTTCTTTCATATTTACTTTGTTGACATAATTCACAATGGATTATATATGTCAATATGGAGGTTTTCATAGTAATACTTGTCTTCAATTCGTTGGTATGTTTTAACGATTTCTCTATGGTTGCGTTTACTTTCGAGTTAAGATTGAACGATCTCTTTTAAGTCGTTTTTGTTTGTTATGTCTATTTTTTCGTGCATATTTTAAGTTTTAAGGAAGAATTTTTGAAATATTTTTGTAAAGTTACTAGAAATGGTTCTAATATTTCTGGGTTTTCAAAATATATGTAGTATTGTGTCTCCGGATTGATATAATTCTTTATAAAGTCGATAACAGTCTTTACCAATTAGGCCTTGTGACAATACTGCACCTATAGCAATATTACTCGCGTCGGTTGTCAAATTGAATTGTTTCGAAAAGTCTGGATACTGTAAAATTGGCTCGTTCATTCAAATATTTTTACAGTTTTCAAAACATTTTACAAATTAATGATCGTCTACAATTTTTTATTGAAATTTACTGTTTCGACCTTTACTACGTGGAATCTACTCATGTTACTTTTTTAAATGAAACTAACAGTTTCTAAATAATTCCACTATATAATTTTTAACATTTTTTCATTATATTGTGGAATTATTTAGAAACAGTTAGTTTGTTGGTGGTTTGGTAATTCGGTATAAACCTACGATAATAAGCAAAAAGACCTAGGAATCATTTACTTTGTTCAGTATTGCAATGTATAGGGTACTCTTTAACAGCTTTAATTTTATCCGGGTTCGGCTTTACACCTTCCGGCGTGACAACAGGGCTTTTCGGAAACGGTCATCTTAGATCAGATAGATCACTTATCAGCTGATTGCGGATTCTAACTCAGAACGAGATTTTTATTAGAGTTTCCGAACGACGCGTTCTGTTTTGTGTGGAAATGTCAAATTTAATAATTAACAAAAACTTTTTATTTTTATTACTTTAGTTTCGTGGGTAGATTTTTCATGTACTTCTCTCCATACTCATCTTGTAAAGCTTTAATTTGTTTTCACTCATCGTTAACACTAAATTTTAATAACAACAAGCTATTTTTTATATCGAAGAGCCAAAAATTATAAAAACCGCAAGTCTGAGCAATTTGCTAACTACGTGGCTTAAAACACTTATTAACTTTTTATTTAAAGAAAACAAAAAGAGAATTTTAATACCAATAAGCTATTTTTTATATTGCCCACTACTAGGCTTAAAGAATTAATAACATTTTAGCTTGAAGAAAACAAAAACAAACGAAACAATCCGTCAGCTGATCGCATTTACCCACCGGTGTACTAGGGTAGAAAGGATCCAAACATATGATTATGATCCGCTCAGTTCGTTCAGTTTCCGAACGTGAGTGAACGTGATCCGGATTACTTTCCGAACGATCAGATCATGAACGGGTTAACCCGATCATAGTTTCCGAAAAGCCTTAACGTCTACGAAATTCAGACTTGTCTAGTTCGATTTTTTTTAAAATTTGATTATCTTAGTCGCTAAAAAATATTTTAAGACGTTCAATGTGTTCTTGTAGAGAAGTTGAAATTACGATCTCTCTCTCTCTCTCTCTCTCTCTCTCTCTCTTCTAGCCGTTTTCTATCCTTTGGATATAGGCCTCTCTCATATTTTTCCAGTTTTCCCTGTTCTGTGCCACTTGGTTCCAGTTAAGTCCGGCTGTTCTTTTGATGTCATCATACCATCTTTGCTGTGGTCTGCCGGTGCTTCTTTTCTCCCCCCAAGGTCTCTCTTTTCTTTGTTAGGACCTATGTTTCACATCCGTAGGTTGTTACTGGGAGAATGCATTCCATGTAAACCTTGGTTTTTAGTTTGAGGGGTAGGTTGGAGTTGAAGACGTGTCGCATCTTCCCGTAGGCCGCCCATCCTAGATGTATTCTGTGGTTAATTTCAAGTTCTTGATTGGCTTTACCCAATGTTAACTCTTGACCTAGGTAGACATAAGAGTTCACCTTCTTTACCTGTTGTCCTAGCACATTTATACTCTCTATGTTTGTCCGTTGGTTTGTCATGAATTTGGTTTTAGAAATGTTCATTTCTAGGCCTACTTTTCTTGTTTCTTGTTGTAGTTCTATAAGCATGTGTTGTAATTCTTCACTGTTTGGGGCAAAAATGGCAATATCGTCAGCAAATCTTAGGTTACTTAGTTTTTCTCCCGATATATTAATTCCTCTGTCTTCCCAGTGTAGGCTCTTGAAGACGTCTTCTAGCATCAGTGTAAACAATTTGGGTGACACAATGTCTCCTTGTCTAACGCCTTTTTTAATTGTGATTTCCTCGGTGTCTTCATATAGCCTTACTTTCATTTTTGAGTTGTCATTTAGTGTCCGTATAATGTCAATATATCGTTGGTCTATTCTTGCATTTTTCATTGACCTGATGATTGCCCAAAATTCAACTGTGTCGAAGGCCTTTCTAAAATCTATGAAGGCGATCCATAATGGGATGTTATATTCCGTTACTTTTTCGTTCAGTGTCCTTACGGTGTGGAGATGTTCTATTGTACTCATGCCTTTCCTGAAGCCCGCCTGCTCATAGGGTTGGTATGCGTCGAGTTTGTATTCAAGGCGGTTTGCTATTATTCTCATAAAAAGCTTGTAGATCTGTGATAGTAGGCTGATTGGTCTATAGTTTTCTAGGTTGCTTGGATCACCTTTCTTATATATCAGTATGACTATCGCGGTGTTCCAATCCTGTGGTATTCTTCCCTCGGTTAGGCATGTATTAAATAATGATTTAAGCTCCCTTATCAGTAGGCTTCCACCTTCCTTCAACATTTCCGGTATGATGTTATCGTCGCCTGCCGCCTTTCCGTTTTTTAGTTGATTTAAAGCTTTTTCAATTTCTTCCTCTACAATCTCTGGTAGATCCTCGGAGCCAACGTTACATATCTTGTTTTTCTGGTCCTTGTTTGCTCTTCTAACATCCTCATTGTCTATTTTGGATTCGTACAGACCTGTGTAGAACTTCTCTGTTATCTTGAGTATCTCTCTTCGATCTTCTGTTATGTTACCTTGTTCGTCTCTCAATTTGATCATTTCTTTTTTATATGCGTTTTCCTTTTTAAAGATGTTTAGACCTCTGTTTTGCTGTATCAACTCCTCTATTCGATTCTCTTGATGCTTTCGTATGTCCTGTTTGGCCATTTTCCTTGCTGTTTTGTTTAGTTCGGCATACTCTACTGTGTTTCTTTTGTTGTCTTTAATGAGCTCTCTCCTTCTTTCCAGTAGCTGTTTGGTTTGTATTGTAAACTTTTCTATTCTTTAGTTTTTGATGTTACTAAACTTGTGGTTGTTTCTTTCAATGTTTTTACTAGTCTATTGTTCGTTTCGTCCAAGCTCTCGTGTAATGATGTTGTTTCCTTTGTTAGTCGTTCTGTCAAAATACGATAATAGCATCTGAGTGCAAACGACATTGTTCGTTTCGCATACCTCCAAGATTATTATCCATTACCCTTTGGAAGGTAACGGGTGCTCCTTTTAGGCCAAATGGCATTCATAAGAATTCCCAATGACCGATTCGGTGGTAAACGCGGTTTTTTCGGTGTCCATCTCGATTTTTTTTTGACACGAGGGGGTTAGGGTTCAGGTGCCCTAATGGTTGCCGCTCAGCCATTAATTGGATTATTGTGCACCCCCATTCACAGGTATTAAGCAGAGTCCCATCCTAAATTCTTAGCGAACATTGAGATTCGTCGGACTATTTTTTCCTGCATTCCCTCCTGATTTGTGTCTAGGAAGATATCTAGACAGGAGGCTCGCCTTCTGCACAGAGCAGGGCAATCGAAGACCACGTGCTTTGCGGTTTCTTCTACTTCTCCACACATCCTGAAAATGGGATTTGTTATTTCAATCCCCATTTTCGCTAGGTGTGCGCTGAATATCCAGTGGCCAGTTATGAATCGTACCACTTTTCGCAGTTCATTCCTACCCAGTCTGAAAGCATTTGCTGCGTAGGAACTCGATGGTCCTTTTAGCATTCTTTTGGACTGAGCATGTCCCGTTATTCTGTTCCAGCGCTTTTGGTGTTCAAGCGACACCCAGTTGGAAACAGTTTTTCGTACGGCGCTGTATGAAACGCCGTATGCTGGTTCTGGTCCCATAAGGGTGAGATGAGCTCCTTTCTTGGCACACTTATCAGCTCCCTCATTTCCAGCTACCCCTGTATGGCTTGGCACCCAAGTAAGAATTACTTTATTGTCTTTTGCCAAGGTTTTCAAGGTATTGTGACAGTCCCACACTATCTTCGACGTATAGCTGTGGCTTGCTAAGGCCAAAAGGGCCGCCCGACTGTCCGTGTTCACATAGCTGGTCTTTTTGTTGTATTTCCTGTCTATGTATGTTCTACCGCATTCGATTAGTGCAGCTATTTCTGCTTGAAATACGGTCGTCATTTTGCCAAGGCAAACACTTATGCTTTGCCTGGGTCTGACGCCGTAAACGCCTGCTCCTGTACCCGTTAGGGTCTTTGACCCGTCGGTGTACCAAGTGATACTGTTCAACATGCGTTGATGTTCTCCCTGGGCCCATTCGGATCTGCCACTCAAGTTGACACGATATGGTATCTCAGTTTCCACGACCTTGGGCATTCTGTCAGGTGGCATTTCGATGATGTCGCACCTCATGTTGTCGTGTATTTTAGTATGTTTCATAGCATGGTGCTTGCACCAGTTGCCATCGCACTGCATTCTATATGCAGCCATTTTAGCCCCCCCCCTGTATATAGAGATCTAATGGTGGGATGTTTAGCAGTATTTCCAATGCTGCGGTTGGGGTGCCCTTCATGGCGCCTGTAATGCTCAGACACGCAGCTCGCTGCACTTTAGAAAGCGTTTTGGCGGCTGTGCTTTGCTGAACTTTAGGCCACCATGCGATCGCACCATACACTATCATTGGTCTGATTACTCTGGTGTATAACCAGTTTACCATTGTCGGAGTTAGTCCCCAGGTGCACCCAATTGCTCGTCTCATCGTCATTAGCGTAATCTGAGAACGGCTTGTGATGCTCGCTAGATGGCTGTTCCAGGTTAGCTTGTCATCTAACCGGATTCCTAGATATTTTGCCTCCCTGATTGCCGAAGAGTTTTGGCACACTAGTAATCTCTGCGATTCGCTATTTTGTAAATGGTACCATGATGGTTTTCGAGGGATTGACAGACAATCCCTCCGCATCACACCATCTCTCCACTACGGACATTGCCCTCTGCATTAGTTCCATCTCGATTTGGTGGAAGCCACTATCTAAATCGAGAGTGGTGAAATATTGAGACCTGCCTAATTCATCCGGTAGATCAGTAATATTGGGGAGAGGGTATTTGTCGTCCATGGTTTTGAAATTTAATTGTCTATAATCTATTACAACTCGCCATTTTTGTTTTCCTGAAGTTTTTTTTGTACAAAACATATAGGCCGTTTACATGGTGAGTTACTAGGTCTAATGATTTTTGAATCTAACATTATTAGGCTTATTTCAGAATGAAATAGGGCTATTGTAGAGAGTAGCATGACGGAAACTCCGCCATTATTCTCACAAGTCCGCGTGGGTGTGTGGATTCTCGATTTTTAATGTTTTAACTTTTTACTTTTAATAATGTTTTAAATTTGAACCAGTAGTAGGCAAATGTATTGCCGACTGGACCTATTTCTTCAATGACTTGCTGTTGTACACTTTTCCTGTATTCAAGATCTATGATGCAATCTCGATCAATTTCCCTGATGATGTAAATAAAGATTTACGAAAGCTTGGAGAATTGAATAGAGTGTATGTTTCCTCTTTTGCTGCAATCCCCAAGAAGATATTTTTTCAGTTTGTATATATATATATATATATATATATATATATATATATATATATAATGAAGAGATTAAAGAATAACGCGTGGAGTGTAAAACAAAAACAGAATTAAATGGGTAAATCACGCAAAATAGGTTATCTTGTTGAAATCCGTTGTTTGTGTTTTCTCATGTTTCAATTAACATCCTTGCTCCCAAGTTGTACACCCTTTCTTGGTTATACCGTGCCGATGACGGCTAATGAGCTAGAAACATGCATGTCCACGGTTACCACTCGTTTACCACCTATTTTGCGTGATTTGCCCATTTAATTCTGTTTTTGTTTTACACTTCAGGCGTTACTCTTTCATCTCTTCATTGGTTATTTGTCCATTTCCAGGGTCGGAAGGAGGTTCAGACAGGAGAGCTATAGACGCCTCCGTGTCTCTGTTGGTTGTTGTCCTGAAAACTCGGGATCTTCCATTTGAAGACACAAATGTGTGTTTGGTTATCTTGTTGAAATCCGTTGTTTGTGTTTTCTCATGTTTCAATTAACATCCTTGCTCCTTTTTGTTTATATATATATATATATATATATATATATATATATATATATATGTATATATGCATATATATATATATATGTATATATATATATATATATATATATATATATATATATATATATATATATATATATATATATATATATATATATATATATATATATATATATGTGTGTGTGTGTGTGTGTTATAACGGAATTTGTAAGCACGATAGAGGGCGTATTTTACGACGGATCGAAACCAATCTCACTACAAAAATCGGTTAGGCCAAAATCTTGGACGAGTTCGTTAATGAGCCAAATCGGCCCAGTAAAAACAAAATGGCGGCCTGTCAAAGTTGGAAAAATAATCGTATTTCCTTTGTTTTTCATTTGACGTAAAAAAGTTACTGAGGTTTTTCATAGACCTTAACACGTTCTTCAACTTTTGTATTTATCAACATTTTTCTCTAAATCCTACATTAAAACATTTATTTAAGAAAATTCACAAATTTACCAGAAATTTTTTTTATTTTTTTGTTTTTGATTTGATGCCAGAATGTTACTTTGGTTTTTTGTACATCTCAAAACATGTTACTGAAATAAGCCTGTCCAATTGGTTCTGTGCCATTGGGATTTTTTTTAATTTCTTTCTGTTCTTCGTTCTTATAAATAAAGCAATACCTATATGGTCTGGGAAATTTCGTCTGTGGTTTTAATTTGATGTTTTATTCTATTTGTCGGAATATTATTTCATAAAATTAGATATCAAAAGATTTCTACAGGATTTAAGTGGTCAGTTCTGAATTTTGAGAAGTCTAAGCATTAGTTTGGTATTTCGTCAAAATTATTTATCTCAAATTGTTGTATAAATTGTTTGTCAAATTTTTCTACAGGATTGGTTCTGAAAAGTCAAGTGTAATTGGGTCCATTGAGATATTAAGAATTGCTGTTAGAGCTTCACCGTCTTTTGCTATGGTCAATGATTCGGGTATTTCACAATTGTGAACTTTTTTGTGAGGAATTATTATTTTACCATTAGGTATAGATGTTCTAATTTTTTTAACTTGTTTGGATCGGGGAGCTATTTTATTAAATTGAATTCGTTTTGAGTTGGGTGATAAAGCAATTAAATTAAGGTGTTGATAGAAAACCTTCGTTAAAATTTAAACCAGCTTGTGATAATTTTAAGTTATGGAGGCCTATTATTCCATGAAATATATTGTGAAATTTGAATACAAAGAATTAAACATTTTTTGGTTTTGGCTATTTGAAATTTTTTGTTAGTGGCACTGTGTTTGTGGGCTGATTTTTTAAATATGATTGACACTATAAACTGATCATAATTTATTTGATTTGTATAGAATTTATATGCCGCGTTGGGGTCTATAAAAAATTTAGTTGAGCCTGTATCAATGAAAAATTTTAAATTATGCTCGGGAAAAATTATGTAAGGTAGTTGGCGGAATTGGTGTTATTAAATGGTATAATTTTAGGAATTATGTCGGATTAGGGTTCGTTGGTTTTGGTTAAATGGACCGGAAAATGTTTGATTATATCGCGTTGAAACATTCATTCCTCATTATTCTATTAAATGTATTACGAGTAGATATACTCATTTGAGTCTAGGCACATTTTTATTTTGTTTTCGGTTCGGTTTAAAAACGTTTTTATTTTGTTTAACAAATTGTGAATTCGTTGGAAAAAAATTATTTCTTATTGAATTGACTTTGAATTGGTATAGGGCCTGTCGGAAAGGAGTTCCTTGTCATAAAAGTATTATTCGGTTTGTGTGAATTAAAATTGTTCCGATTATACGTATTGTTAGGATTATTAAAATGAGACTGATAGCTGAAATTTGGTTCAAATTATTGTCTTGGCTGATGCATTGATTACCTAGGTAAATTTCTATATTGTGGTTTTAGATTTCATGCAGCACATTGTGGTTCGTAACGATTCTTTAAGACCCGATAGAAATGTTTTCAAAATTAGGTTGTTGTATAAATCTCTTTTAAGTATCTTATTTTCTAACTATTGTTCGTGCAAATCTTTATAACTACAAACAAATTTCAAAATATTCAACACTCTGTGATAAAATTGTTGGGTCTCTCACAGTTTCCTTGTCTCATCATAACAAAGTCGCAATTTAGATAGGATACATCTCTTTGGTCCGCGAAATTTCGGGTAAGTGTATTTTAAGAGATATCCAGCAAGTGATATTTTGTATGTTAACTACAAGTTTAGCGTTTCCATGTCATTTGGAAATGAGTAAATTAATTTAATATATGTTTTAAAATTGGTTTGGTTGGTCTTTAACATAAAAAGTATTATTATTAATTGATTCACAAACTGATAAATAACAGTAAAGTTCGTTAGGGTCTCTATCGAACTCTGGTACGCAAGTATTCAGCTTTGAATTCAGTTATTTTTACTTCATTATATAGTGCTAAAGTAGGGTACAAATGAGAGTTCTGTGACACTTTTCCACATACTCCCCACCCTTTTCACCCCCCTTTTTAATTGCACCCACGATACCCCCCGCCACTTCATACCTCCCCCCAGGCTCAGAATGAATGTGAATCTAGTGGATGGAAAAAAATGGGTACTTATAATTTAAATGGTATGCCTCTAAAAATATTCAAGTTTGAAATAACTATACAGATTTTAAACTAAGATTAGTATTTAAAAATAATGTTTTTGAAGATACTGATTGGCGAGAGGTATACTTTCAAGATAAAACAGAAGACACTCGCCTGGGAATAAGTTTCTGGTTCATATGTTATATCAGTGTATGTATATATACATTACCTATAATTAAAGCAACTAAAATTGTTAAAGTGAAATAACAGAAAATAAGTGTAATAAACCTATATTTAATAAAAATATTTGTTAAACAGTTAAATATTTTTTATATAATATGTTACTCTTCCTGCTCCCCCACACCACCATTCTCAGTACAATCATCATTCCTCAGCACAACCATCATCATCTTCACTGCTACTACTAAAGTCAAGAATATTCAAAATTTCAGGACTTAAATATTCCTTTATTCGATACAGGAAATTTTCCAATTTTAGATCGATAAGACTTTGTACGAACTCCATAAGAGTTAAACGCTGTTCAAGATAAGTGTCACATACTTCTTCTTCAACTTCATATTTTTCAGCTAGTAAGTTACATTCATGTTCAGATAAAATTCTATGCATCCCATAAACTGCTTCGTGACTTGCATCGAATGCGAGTGCGTAAATGAGTAACACCACTTTTTAAATCCACTATTGGGACTTCGGTTATGTAAGACAATAAGACATCCACGTGACGGCTGATCAAACTAACACTAACAGCTCTGAGAACGGTTCGTTGTTTTAATATCTCATACCCCACTACACATGGAGAAGTACCACGTGTCCACGTAAAATGCATCATCTTCGTTGCAAGACTTCTTTATCTTTCCATCTAAACCATTTAATGACTTTATTAAATAATCAAGTTGACGACCAATTTTATAATGACCCCATGCTAATGTACCAGTTGTTCCAGGTATAAGAAATCTTTTGTCATCTTTCGAGGTTAAAGCTACTTCGTTTTTTAATTCAGTAAACATATTATGTAAATGCTACTTACATGTATACATTTTTCGATATAATGTTAACCCATCATTATCAACAATTTACTTATAATCAGCAAAATTTAAGGAATGATTGTTTACATTTTTGGAAATACCTTTAGCTTTTTTCAAGGTATAATTATTAGTAAGTTTAACACAATATGCTTTAGACCCAGTACCGATAAAACTTTCTATTGGTTGACCTTTAAACTAATCTTTAAATTTACCAACTACTGACAGCGTTTTTGGAATATTGAAGATATTATTTTCGGGATAATTAGAGGTATCGAATAATTCCAAATTATCACGTATATCCTTATACACATCTTCTGTTTGTATGTGTAGTATTAAGCCATCTTTATCTGTATAAAAAAGTTTGGCAGCAGCCCCGTATTTTGGGTTTATATACTTATAGAAAAAATCGTACATATGTAATTTAGATAATTCTAAAACTGTAAATCCTACGTATACTGGTTTGTCATAAATAATTTTTAATGTATTCATTTGAACGGCGACCAAATTTTCAGAAATATAGAAGAAGAATGGAAATTGGGCATACTAATATACCCTTCAACTCCAACACTTCCATGTTTATTTTCTCTATGATCTATATTTTCCATAGTTTTCCCGTATATAGAATTAGTATAATTTCTATAGGTCCCTTTATCAAATTCATTAGTAGAGGAATTTCGTAAGTCGGTGTTTAAAGTAATGGTTTTAACCAACACTTTTGTGAAAATTCTGGAATGCGGTGTGTTTTTTTTAATTTTAATCCATGTTGAAGGCATTGTGTTAAATTACGATACGAATTGTTTACTTTATTTTATCTTCTAGAGTTAATAATAAATTAGAGTGGTTACCATTTGGTGGGATAGCATTTACTGGGCAAAAAGTTAAATCATTGTGTTCATCGTGAATATCTTTCGGATATTCCAAATCCACTTCAAGGACAAAACCTTTGTTTAAGTCATCATCTATACTATCACATTTAAAGTTTCGAATTTCATCTTCACTTAACCATCTAAAGCCCCCCTTTGGAAGAAACTGTTCCATAGAGAACCCATATAATTTGGTAGCATTCAACTAGATTATAGATGATGTAGGTTTTGACGGATCATAATTGTTGCAAAATTTATTGTTAGCTTGTGCGAATCTCCCTGAACATTGACTGATTCCACCTCTTACATATTTTAAAAAGTAATGGAGCATGTCAATATCTGTTAATAGTTCAAGTTGTACCCCGGTCTTTCGTAACATTGCATCCCAACTGAGAGACGGTTTTTACGTAGATTTTCAAAAATATCTACTAAAAGCAAAACATCCGACTTTAAATATATATCACTGTTATCCCCCAAAGTTTTGCATTGGAAAGTGTGCCAAACTTCTTGAGCTTTCATATAATCCACATGGGAAAGACTTTCCCCTTTCAAAATATCATAAAATTGCTCGTGGTTTGGCAGCCTTTCATCACGCAATGTTAAAGAATTATGCAAATACGAATAAGAGATCTTAATACTTAATAATGCCAAATGCTCCTCACTGTTACCATATTTTTGTAATTCTACACTCTACACACTGCTCAGGTGCCAAAGTTTAACTTAAATCGTTAAAAGAGTGTGGTAAAAATCTAAAACTATCAACAAAGCGTAATTTCAAGTATACGTCATTAGAGCGATCATCACCTTTTTCAACCAGAAATTATTTTGAAAGCGAAATATACTTTTCCTTAGTTTGATCTATGACATCAATACGTTCTTGATTCTGAACCAAGTTTTAATGAATATAAATTTAGGTAATTTATAATTTAGGCTACAAGCATTATGAGCAGGCCCAACGAAGTGGCCGCTAACGTGGCAATGATCCTTTATTTTAATATCGTTAACACCAAAAGGTTTGCCACATGTGTGGCAGATTGTACTAGAGACAAAACGAAATGCTTCCTCTTCGGTTAGTTTTTCATGGGTACAACAAATTTTGAATATTTATGATATAGTTTATAAACAACTTGTCCTAACGTTTTACTCAATGTTTGTGCAACATTTTCACCTCTATTCATAACTAATTCAGACAAGATGTCATCAAAGTTACATTAACGTAGAACCCAAATGAATATGGTATATGCTGATACTTTTTAACTGTAAATGATGAATCGTTTGAAGGATGTGTGTTGTATAGGCTGTAATATACTTTCAAAGTCGGCATATATGACAAAAGGGACCGATAATTGTTTTTCAAAGTTCATAAACCCGTAACATGACTAAACGAGGTGGAGGGATGCAGATGAAATATATTAATAGTAATAGTAATTGATTATAGGTATTTTGATTATTACAATGAACTAATTGATAGATTGAAATTACTTGTGACCTCACAAGCTGCTGGAAATACTGGATATAATAATGAAATCGTTTCGATAATTGAGGAATTAAGGGAAGGTGGCATAATTACATAAATGGTATTGCAGTACATTACCTTTGTCCATTAACCAGTATACCTCTTAAAAAGTTTGGTGGTGATTTCTTAACTGAAGCACATAGTGTGATAAATGTAATACCAGCGCCATTTTATTTATGGCAGCCGGATACTTATCACACCAAAAGTCTTCTTTGTTTACGCGGTGAAAAGAAAACCAGTTTGAATAAAGAATATTATGTTGCTTTTAAATTTCCTTTTGGGGGTAAAACTGGAGTAGTCAATCATTACCTGTAAATCCCAAGAAAGCGAAAATTAAAAAGGGGATTATGTTCGTATCAGCTAGTACCGCCATGTCTTTAAGAAAGTATATACACCAAATTGGACAACTGAGATATTCAAGATTAAGAAAGTGAAACTAACGAACCCAACTACCTATATTTTAGAAGATAATCAGAAAGAAGAAATCCAATGTGGGTTCTACAGCGAGGAATTACAGCAAGTGAAATACCCTGTTGTTTATGTTTATTTAATTGAAAAAGTGTTACGTAGGAAAGGTGATCAACTCTTAGGTAAATGGCTTCTTGAACTAAACAGCCAGTCTTGGATAAATAAAAGTGCTATGGTTTGAACAATATTTTTAATACAAGTGTTTTATTTTATTATAAATTTTAATTCTATGTTCTACATTTAATATAGGATTAATTATTAAAGCCGTTGTATTATGAAGATGCATAAATATGTTCAAGAATGTTACTTTTTTCTTCGAACACTCTATTATCACATCGGATAATTTCTAATACATTATCAAAGAATCTACCTTTGCGGTTTATTAATTTATTTTTTATCTCTTTAAAGTACTCTCCAAATCTTCCACCTTTGATATGGTTAATATGATGTTTAACTAATGGAAGAATTTCTCATAATCTGCATAAGGAATTATACCCCAAATATAGATACCTATAATGTTTTTTGAGACATTTTAATAACTTTGTTATCGTCGATCTTCTCAAACTCTATCGAAAATCCTCCTCTCATTATATATTTTCATTTGAATGAAAATAATAAATGAAAGGGGTGGGGGTATGAAAAGGGTAGGGGGTATGCGGAAAAGTGTCACAGAACTCTAATTTGTACCCTACTTACTGATTGATTATAAACTTGGAGGTCTACTAAAGGATTAATTTATATTTTTTTAGATCTTTAATTAAGGAATCTATTGACATAAATTGGAAATTGAACCGTATCTAGTGCATGAACAAATTAAATAATTCTATTTTACTGATTACTCACAGATAAATAATGCAATCTTGAGCATATCCTGGACCGTAACTATAAGGATGCAACGGTACCTACCCTGTTGAGTTCTCGTAGTTGCAAAGTTGAACGATGCTTGTTTCGACTTTCGTCGTCTTCCGTCTTAAAGGGCTTGGATGGTCTTCAATAGATGAGTTTCTCGATTTTTAGAGAGCCTTCCCACTTCTGACATCTCCAATCACAGATTACAACGGTTTGATATCTAGTTAATCGTTGAAACAAAAATTCGACACGTCCGATACGCGACAATTCTAGGTATCCTACCGACTGCGCCATAAATATATTCGATACTTGAAATTGCTTTTATAAAAACTATTTAGTTACACAACTAATTAATATAATTAAATTTTTAGGTTTACAAGTGAAAGGTTGACAAAGAACTGAGCTACAAAAATAATAAGGTAAAAAATGCAGAATGACAACCTGCTGACGTTGGAGGTTCCATGGAAAGCACGATATAATTAGGGCGTAAATTTCTTATTTAAAATAAAGAAAACATGAAAAGTATCGCTGACTCTAACGCCTATAGTCAAAATGTCAAACCGGGTCACCTAGTGATGAAAACCAACCCTAACCGTACTAAGTTATGTCTACCTTAGACAAGGAAACACGAATGGACGTGTACTAACTATCAAATTATGTTACCAACTGGCTCCAATCAACAATTATCAGTGGTGGAGCAGAGGGTAAATTTAAGGTTGTTTTTAAATTCGACTCAAAAATTGCAATGTAAAAATAAAATGCTAATGATTTTGAAAAAATATGTAAATACTTATACACAGTAATTAATATTAGTAAAAAATATGCTGCTGCAAACAAAAATATCGCATAAATTATTTTCTTGCCCTGTTTTCAACTCTTCTCTAATGCAATTTACATGTATAAGACGGAAAAAAAGACAAAATATGTGATATTATTTTATCCATGCTCACATATTTGTGCATGATGCATTTTATATATTGTAAACACGTTATGGGTATATTTTAAAAGAGAAAATATAATGATTGGATAGGCAACAATGAAATAAAAAATACATAGTATAATCAGATTTATTAATATTAAAATCAAAACTCATTGGCCCTTGAACAAAATCAATTTAGTATAACGATTGCGTATGTGATCAGTAGGTTCACTTTGTTTTTCTACAATAAAATGAATTCTAATATTTATGTATCTAACACACACAGACTTCATTAAAAAATAAACATGATTTACATCATTTTCAATAATATGATTATCAAGTGACTGGAATAAATTCATGCCAATACTATTTCTTAAAATTTTAGTAATTAATATTTGTACAAAATTTTTCTTACTTAAACTGTCTTTGAACACTCTAAGGAATTTTTCACAAATTTTACATATTTCAATTACATCCGCAGACGGGTATGTAAGACCTCCTTTATTTTTTTGTGAGATTAGTGAATTTAAAAAATTGTCTCTGTTTCCAGATAATGCCCCAATACATTTCTCACATTTTATAGATTTTTGTAACTGCTTAACTACAAATCCCGCTATGTATATCACAATTTCTTGGCTACAATTTGAAAGCATTGTAGGATTTATTATGTATGTATGATCATTGAAAATATCACCAAACGTTTCGACATTCTGCGCTTCTTCTCCTTTATGAAATTGTGGAATACTATTATTAATTTGATTTTCGGGGTTACCTTGGTCAATTTTACCGCTAGATACTGTAAGGACATTGATTTGTTCAAGAGGTATGCAGTTACCCACACCCCCACTACGTATTTCAGTTCTTAACAGTAATTGTCTGTAGGAAGTACGAAACTGACGGGCAGTGGGGTTGTTATTCCAGCCACCTCTTGATCTAATTGATGAAAAAAATAATTCCAAATGGTCTTGGCTAATTTTATATAAAGGAAGATACATCAATAGCTTTTGTGTAGCCACTAAATCATCATACAAATTTAAAACATTTTTTAAATCTATTATCAGACCAACAAATCCAGTGCGGCGAGGAGAAGTAACTACAAGTTCGCCATTAGGAAATTTTAATTGAGAAATGTATATAATAAACTCCTTTATAAATTGTGAAATATTATCAATATTTTCTGCACATACTGCTTTTCTATACCCCATAGCTTGTAACTTTCTGCTATTTAAAATATCAAAAACATTATTTATATGTCTTATAAATATAATAGTTCCCTCAGACCCCTCAAATTGTTTTAATTTAAGTTTTTTTAAACAATATTCTATTGCATCTGCTACAGATGCACTCAGCAACTGGACAGCCAAGCGCACTTTCATTTTTTGTTTAAAAAAGTGCATATGGGCAGACCGTAATTTATTGCCTAAGTGAAGACCTTCACTCTCTTGCAAATCGTGCAAGAGTCTTACATATTCCCAATTTATTAGATTGCCATCTTTATCTTTGAAAACTTTCAATTCCCCAAAAGTATTTCTTACCAATTTAATCATATGACACGGGTCATAGAAAATATATATTTTCTCATTTGAAAATGAGAAATATGTTTTGATATTGTGTATATCAGTATTACAACCTAGCATATTGCTCATTGATATATTTGATGGTGCCCCATCAAAAGTCAATGATACAATTCTGATTCCTGTTTCTTCCAATGCAGATAAACAATGAGAAATAATTGAAGATTTTTGGTTTCCAGTTAAAGAATCAGTCAGGAAGTATCCAACTGGCAATTTCCATGTACCATTAATGTTGACAACCATAATTACAAATGCTTCCTTTGCTAATGCATTTGAATCAGTATTGAAATTAATCCCAAAGTTGACATAACCAAAAAAACTTTTCCCATCCCATTCTAAATGTTTTCGTATAGCCATTTCATCTATTACTAACGAACACAAAACAGTTTTGGTTTCCTTTTGCACATATAATTTCAAAACATCTAAAGATTCAATTGTAACTCCTGGTTCAGCATTAATGGTTTTATACCATTTTTCAATAGTACTTCGATGAGGAAGGCAAGTGTCAAAAACATTTCTCACGTAATCATATGCCTTTGGAGACAAAAAATTTAACGATAAAGCAAATTTTCTTAATTCTGGATTATATTTCTGTTGTTTTACAACTTTACGTTGTAGCAGTTCTTTTTGAAAATTTGACATACTTTCTAATAGAATGACGTTTTCATCTGAAATCATATTTTTCTGTTGCAAGGTCTTAATAATATGTTTTAAAGATATGACTTTTTGCTTCTGTCTTTTTAGAGATTGTCCAAGTACACGTATTTTTCTAGTTTTCTCTTGATTTCTTTTTTTTTCAAGATATATTTTTCTCTTCAGTTTCTTTTTGCGAGGGCTGTCAATGTCTTGCCGACTAGTAGATGGTTGTGGTGATGGTGTACTTCTAGAGTATGTCCTTTTTCTTGAGATATCCTAAAATACAATTTTATGATCAATTTACTACAGCTATGGTGATTAAGTTAAATGTTTGGTGTTAAATTCTTTTGAATAAAAAATGTACATACAAGATAAATATGTCTAATTATGCAAGACATATTATTACCACATTTGAAGTATATTTAGATATAGAATATTTCAATAATGAATGTTTATTTACCTCTAAAAAATATATTCAAAAAGTCACTCACCTTAGCTGGTTGCAGATAACTAGGTAAATCCACGAAAATTGTTGGAACTGCATTATTCATCAATCTTACCCTGGATTTGGTTACATAGAAAAATTTTGCATCAAAATGTTTTGAACATAATCTGTCATTATCTGTTGGCATCCAATTATCAATTTTCATATTCTCCAACCATCGCGATCTCATTTCCTCAGATTTGGGAAATCTGAAAAATAATATAGACTTTTGTAAAATTAAATAATTCAAATAGTGATATAAGTGTAAGAAATACTTTTTTAAATATCGCCGATGTAAATATCACTGAGTTACCTACGCCCATGGTATTTACAAGTGTATTTCCCAACGATATTTACAAAATTATGAATGAAAATTTTAAATAATAAGCAATTAAATTTCCCCTGTATCAGTTAATGTCTTCAAGAATAGGTACTAAAAAAATCAGATATATCGGATGCATAACAAGTAAATATTTGGTTTATTTGGTAATGGAGCCAATTTAATACAAAACTTTTCTTACCTGTGAAACGATAATCCTGGTACTTTTTTATCATTTCTGTTCTTACAACCATACGCAACACACTGTACCATTGTATACAAATTCAACAAGTCCAAAATAAGTTCTAGGTAAATTAATAATCACAAAAATAAACACAAGCTACAATGAAACAAGTGGCTCCTAAAAAATGGCGACCACTAAAATATGGTAACAAACACTTAGCAGACGCAGGTCGAATATTACGCGTCCATTCGTCTTTCCTTGTCTAAGATGTCTACGTTATTTGGGCCCTTTCACTATAATCAGTACAAATGGCGCAAACTACAAAATTCAAACTGCTCAAGGTAAAATAGAGATGGAACACAAGATTAGATTGTACCCATCCCATACGATGATCAGTGAAGAAAAACTTTTCTGACGAAAGTGACCTAACTATAATAAATTCAAGAGACACACTAGTGCAGTAAAAAAAAATTTAAGTGAACTTTAATAAAGCTAAGTTCTCAATAACTACACAGATTTTCCTAGCGAACTATTACATAACTTTAGTATATAAATATATTGGTTCATGTCTAATTGTAGTTTTTGGTGGTAATTAGTATTATTTTTCTTTTCGTAGCACTGTAAGTCATGATTAATATGAAAATATTTTGCGTATAACATGTCAATTTTGAGAAATAACCACTTTTTCGATAGATAACTTTTAAAAATATATTAAATTCAATTTAATTTTTTTATTTCAATCGGCTCTTGCGTACTATATTTTGATATTTTTCTACGTTTAAATCGCAATGAATGACCCTCATTCGATGTGCGAAGTCGAAGTCTAATAGAGACGCATTTCAGTTGTGCTGCGCTTAAAACATAAAAATATTAGGAGCAAAGTGCAAACTAGCTACTAAAAGTATAATAGTGTATAGGTTTAGTGCATAGAGCCTATTATTGACAAAAAAAATTAAGTTAACTTCCAGTCTCTTGTAAGTACATTTTTTATGGTTTCGCACAATATCCCAGGGCACTGATCGAAAACAATTGGCTAAAGGCGAGGATAAATTGCATGGTCTACAAGAAACAATAAAATCTTTTGTTGAAATTATTTTTACGTCGGAAGAACTATTCTACACTAACTAACACTATAACTGAGAGAATTGCAAAGCGCTATACAAAAGATATAAAAAAATTAATGGAGGAGAACACAAACCTCAAGGGAAAATTTAAAGATCAAGTCGTGATAATCAGGAACTTGGTTGATAAACAAGACAAACAGGAACAGTTCATGAGAAACAAAAATATTATTTTCTACGGCTTATCAGAAAATGATGCTGAAAACTGCAAGCAAATTGTGATGGACCTTTTTAATATGACAATGAAACTAGATATTAAAGAATATAGTGTGGAATCATGTTTTCGTCTTGGAGTGGAGAAACAAAATACAAATAGACCAATAGGGGAGGGTGGGGCACAATGGAACACGGGGCACCGTGGAACAGTTCGTGTACCGGATTTACAGAAGTGTCCAGTGCAACGGGATTCCGGTGGTAAGCGCTGCGGGCCACACCCAACAAAGTCAGCTAATCGTCCCCTGCTCATCCGTGGTGGGAGTATCATATGGTGTGCTCGGTTGGGAAACTGAACTACGTTCTCTAGTGCGCAGGAATAATTGACGTCAGATGGGGAGCATATACGTTCACGGTTCACAGAATCGCATTGTGTTTTAGGCGGTTTTAAGTAGTTTTTCTTTTTATTTTGTATTTTCTGCTGATATTATATAAGGTCAATAAGGTTCTCTGTACTACTGAGACGCCTGTTAGTTGTGCTTTAAAAACAATACTAATCAAAATGCCGGGTTGTGCTATGTTTGGGTGTAAAAGTTATAGCCGTGAGACAAAAGGCACTGATATTAAGTACTTCAGATTCCCAAAAAATGAAGATTTACGGAAGGAGTGGATAAGGGCTTGTCCAAGGCAGGATCATTTCAACGTAATGAACGGTAATTATTATTTGAGAATTTGACAACTGAGGTTAACTTTGGTTTGTGGTAAAAAAACTACTAGTAACACGTTTATTTTTAGCAAGGATTTGTTCACTGCATTTTAACTCAGCTTAGTTTGAAGTTTCCCTAAAACAAAAATTGTTACTGTGTTCTCCATTAAACGCCAGAAATTTGAAAGTCGACGCGACTCCTACTGAGAATTTGCCTGGAAATTCACAAAATTTGAAAAACATTCGGCGTAGACGTATCATCAGAGAGGATCTCGCGGAAAAAAGTACGCGACAAAGTTTCACAGATCAAATTTTATTAATGAACAGCAATATCGTTGTGTAAGTACATAAAAATATTAGATTTTCATTAATTTTTATTTTATTTTCAATTGTAGTACTACTAACACTTCAACAGAAAACGGTGATTCCCAACCACCTATCCAAAGTGAAATAGACATCACTGAAAATGAGCCTGTTAACAAGACTGTTAATAAATACGAGCCTCAAGTTAAAGAAATAGCATTGTTGAAAGAAAAAATAGAAAAATTAGAACTGGAGAATAAATCGTTAAAGAAACTTCTTTCTGATAGCTACATCAAAAATAGAGAAATGCAGAAAACAAGATTTGTTTTAAACAATACTTTTATCAATAGAACTTTAGTCAAAAATATTTTGGAAGCATCTAAGGATGAGTTGAAAATTTTGTTCAAATTAAGTCAGTACCACCTCACGTTGCGTGGATCTCAAAGACAAAAAGTGAAGCCAGCTGCGCAGTTTTTTTCTAACACAACGGCCAAATGTATTGCATGGTGTGAAGCACATGGGTTTTTTGGTGACAGAAACTGGAAAGAAGCCAGTCGAATTTTTCAATTAATTAATGACTGGTTTGATGTATTTAATTCTAAGGCAAAATACGGAAGTCATCCTGGCGTGAACGCATTTAGAGTTACGGCACAATATGAAAACCAACAAACTGTACTTAAAGATATGACTGAATTCATGTAACGGATGCGAGTTGGAAAGCATACTTTATTGCTACCGTTTCAAAAAGGCACCTTACTAAATAATATGTCTTTACAACACATGTTCAGTTATTTAAAATCTTGGTTAGGTACAGAATATATAATTACTTATAGATTAAACCAATATGTTGTCGGAAATTTTTTTTCTTATATACGTGGGATGGGTGCCACGAATGATCACCCTACACCTTTGGAACTAAAATACCGATTACGATGGTATATTTTGGGAAAACAATCTTCAACAGTTTTTACAGTGAATAGAAATACAGAAGATAATGGTATGGAAGAGCCTTTAGTGCAGCCATTAATGAACGAACAGTGCATTTCACAAAGTTTTTTGCGGAATATACTTCCAGATGAATCAGTAAGTGAAAGGTTTGTTGATAGTGAAGATCTAGGTGACAGCTACACATTTACAGCACCCGGAACACTGGAAACGCTTGAAACTGAAATAGAACTAAGTGATTTCCAACTGAACACAAATTTAACACAGCTCTTGGATTCATATGAACAGTTCAATTTTCCAGAAAACATTTCTGAAGAGGGACTTAAGTACATTGCTAAGTATGTGGCTCATAGATTTAAATAAAAATATAAAGATTTAGATCTGGGAGCTCCAAAACCACCGTTCCTGATTGGTTGGAGTTTTTGTCTAGAGGTAATTTAATCAGCCCGTCAACAAAACTGATTCAAATAGCGAAAATTTTAAACCAAGTTTTTTTACAATTTCATAAAGAAAAATTTTCGAACGAAAACATGATTTTTAACAAAGTTGCAGATCGTACTAATCAACAATTATCTCCTGATTTAAAAATTCCATTTGAAATACTTTTATGTTTATAACGAACTCGCACTTATATTAGGTTGCGGGAAATGAATAAGAAAATTAGTTTTGAAAACTGCAAACACCAGCTACAAAGGAAAATGTCTAAATTTACAAATCAACCTAAAAACTTGTAACATTGTAGATGTCTATTACCTAATTTTTATAAATAAATGTTTATTGAATGACTAATGTTTTTTATATCGTAATAATTTGTATTCAAATAATTTTCTATCATTGATTTACTGTTTTTATTTGATTCTGCTCAACACTATAATGTATTCTGGGGAATACTAGTGTATTATATGCTCCCCATCTGACGTCACAATTGTTGGTGGGAGACGTAGCCGTGGAAGGAGCAGCTGCGCGCGAGCACACCATATAATACTCCCACCACGTGCTCATCAGTCGCGTACCAAACTTGACGAGGTAATGTGTTGTTTTTCGCTGTGAAAGTAAAAATTTTGCGCCAACGGATTTTTGCCTCCAGGTAAGAGAGATTTTTTAATTCAATCGGCTTTTATGGCATTTCATTGTACATCTATCCCTGAAGTTTTTGCTCGACTTTCGCATTTCTACTGCTTCACGTTTGTGGTACAGAGTATGGGAAAGCAAAATGGCGTGTTTGGGGTTCCTTGAAACAGATGAATTTGGGGCACAATGAAACGTTTCATTGTGCCCAATGTGTTTTTCATTGTGCAGTAAGTATGGTTTGTTCTTCTTGTTTCAGAAATGGTGCGAAATCAACAGCGCAGGGGTACCAAGGGGCTCTTCTCGAAAGATGACATGAAGGCAGCAGTCGAAATGGTCATGAATGGAAAAAGTTTAAGACGTGCTGCTACATTGAAGAACGTTAGTTATGTCACTTTATCAATATATGTGAAGAAAAGAAAAGAATATGGTGATGGTGGAGAAGATAATATGAAATATGCACCTAACTACACAGTTAGGATGGTCTTCACACTGAAGCAGGAGGAGAAATTGAAAACTACCTCATTATGTGCTCTAAAATGTTTTATGGCGAGTTGCATACGAAATGGCAGTTATGAACAAACTACCATTCCCTATATCATGGGGTGAGAAGAAAATTGCAGGAATTGACTGGTTTTACGGTTTTTTGAAAAGGCACCCCAAACTCAGCCAACGAACTCCCGAGGCTTGCAGCTTTTTTCGTGCTACTTCGTCCACCAAATCAAATGTTTGTGTGTTCTTCAATAACTTGGAATCACTGTATCGACAACACCCAGAGTTTGGAGATGGGACAAGGGTGTTCAATTTGGATGAAACAGCCACATCAACTGTGCAGAAACCCCAGCGAATTGTGGCTGAAAAAGGCGTCAAGCAAGGGTGCAAAGCTACAAGTGGGGAAAAAGGCACTAACGTCACTACAGTGTCCATAATTTCTGCGTCTGGCAGCACAATTCCGCCAGTCATGATTTTTCCACGTGTTCATGTAAAGGACTACATGACTCAAGGAGCACCTCCAGGCACACTGGCTTTAGCCACACCTAGCGGTTGTATGACATCAGAACTTTTTGTGGAAGTTATTTAGCATTTCATTCACCACACTTGCAATTCTGGAGAGAACCACACTCTATTAATTATGACAATGTAGAAAGTCACTTGTCCCTGGAAGCTCTTATGCTGTGTAAGGAGAACGGTGTCTCAGTTTTGACTTTACCTCCCCATTCATGCAACAAAATGCAACCACTAGATGTTGCGGTTTTCAGGCCTTTTAAAACTTAATATAATGCAGCACTTGACTCTTGGATGATGCAAAACCCTGGCAAAACTGCTTCAATTTATAATACAGCATCCTTCGTGAACACAGCTCATCAGAAAAGCATGACACCTTCGAACATAATTGTAGGTTTTAAAAAAAGTGTGATATATCCGTTTGATAGAGATATTTTTACAGAAGCAGACTTCTTATGCAATTATGTGACTGACCGACCACCTCCTACCGCTGTGGACGATCAACCACCTGGGAGAAATGTTTATGCTGTGCCAAGTGATTTGCTCAACGGTTCCCTCCCTCAAGAAGAAGAAGGAGCAGCTTCCCTAGAAGAAAGAGCAGCTTCTATGGAAGAAGCAAACCATACAGACATCGGTATCCTTGATCCAGGAGCTGGTCCAAGTCATGCTTTCATATCTCCCGAAGATTTTCGTGGTTATCCAAAAGCAGGAGAACGAAAAACTAATCGAAAGCAGCGGAAGAATGGCAAGAGTATGATAGCCACGAGTACTCCAGAAATGAAAGGCCATTGCAGAGAAGAAGCAGCCGATTTCAACTTCCAGAATACTGTCTGTTAAAAGGCAGGTGTTCGTAAATAAACCAAAAACGAAGAAGAAAAAATCTAGTGAACATGCTGCAGTTCATTCATCAGAGGGCGACGAAGAAGACGATGATGACATTGATTATGCAGACACCGACGACGACATGGACACAGATGAGATTTTTGCTGTTGAGCCCGACCATTTTGCAGATTTGAATCGACTTCCTGTTTTGGGAGATTATGTTTTGATCGAGTTCAAGCTTAAAAGCCAATCTAGATTCTATGTTGGTCAAATCACCAAGATGAAAGATTATGAGGGGGACTATGAGGTCAAATTCCTGCGATACCTAAAATGCACCTTTGTCGAACCTCTTGTGGATGACATAGCCGCTATTGATGACAAAGACATAAATATGCTACTGGGTCCAGGACACTGAAAGACAAAAGGGCTTCATCTCATTTAACGTTGATTTTGGCAATTTGAACATTGGCTAAACAAAAGTATTTTGTGTTTTCAATTCCAGATTCTTACCTCTTTTTTTAAATGCCTTCTCTTGACATTTTCAATTCAAAAAATAAAGTTTTTTATGAATTATCGTGTTTTTTTCAATTGTTCCAAAGTACCCCATGCCCTGTGTCATTGTCCCCAGGAATGGGGCACAATGACACAAAATTCATTTTTTGGAAGATGGCCGCTCACGGTCACATATGATTTCTATAATAACGGCTCATGCATTTCTTTCATAGCTTAGATCCTTAGGTCAAAGGAAATCATTAAAATGCTGAAATAAAAATTCATGTGGAGAGCTATGGTAAAAACCAACTTTTGTGTTCCATTGTGCCCCACCCTCCCCTAATCGTAAAATTTCCTACAAACCAGTTTAGGAATATGGTATTTCGAAATAAGAATTTATTAAGAAATACAAAAATTTTCGCCCAGGATGATTTATCGCAGAATGTATAGAAATTAATGAAAGCTGTACTAGGAAAAATCAAAGAGAAGGGAAGAGTGTTGTCCAAATTTGGGAAAATATAAACAAAATACAATGGACAGAATAATGTTCTAGAAATTAATAATTTTAATGATATTTCAGGTCTTTAACTTTTATTTTAATCTTTATTGAAGTTAATTTAATTTTCAGTTAAGGTTTATAATGACTTTATGTAATACTTGTATCAGGTTTTCAAATATTGTTTTTTTATACAGGGTGTCCCACGACGTTTTGACAGTCGAATTTCTCGAAAACTATTTATATGACTTGTATGAAATTTGGCAGATATAAACAGTCGAAACTACTGCTTATATTTATTATAAAATGACTTCCGTTCTTCCTGTCATGTCGGGTCACGTGACCCCATCATAATTTTTTTAAATGGGACAACCGGTATAATATTACAATTTTGGATATATCATTCAGAAACAAATTCAACTATACCACATTTGTCGTCATTGTATTATTCAGTAATTATAATAGGGGCAGTTAAACGAACATCTGTATAAACGTAACGTAGGGGATTTCCAAAAAATTAAAAAAAATTAAAGAAAATGTTCGAATTGATGTCCATGTACATTGACAAAATGTTCAAACCTTGTTAAAGAATTTCTTGTAAGTGCTGCTGTAATCATTTCGGATGTTACGGTTCGACATGCCTCTTTCATTTTATCCTTTAAATCATCTATATCAATTGGGGGTGTGGCATAAACTTGACCTTTTAAGTAACCCCAGAGAAAGAAATCTAAGGGTGTAATATCCGGCGACAGAATCGCACCATTTTCACCAATCCATTTTTCAGGAAACGTGTTATCAAGATATTCTCTAACTGGCCAAAAAAAGTGAGGAGATGCTACATCTTGCTGCCATCACTTTGTTTGCCTTTCATGTAAGGGAATATCTTGAAGTGATTCTGAGAGAGTATTTTGAAGCAAATCTAAGTATCTTTGCCCCGTTAATGTTCCTTCATAAAAATAGGGACCAATCAACCGACCGTTTAATATACCGCACCAAACATTGATTAAGTACCCATATTTTTTGAAAATTGCTTTCGCTTATCCAGTTTGGATTCTCCTGCGACCAATATTGATAATTATGGCGATTAACCCTTGAGTGGACGCGCTGGTGAACTTAGTTCACCACTAACCGCATTTCTGTATTTATGTCCTTGAAACGTAGACGTATTCCCTCTTCTCGCACAGTACCTTACAGCTGACTTCTGATGAGCATATCAGTTGAGTTTTGACTGCCTGCGAGTACAGATATATCATCCGGAAATCGGAAGATCAACGTGTGTCAGAGTGGGTGAACTTACTTCACCAACGCGCCCAGTCATGTAAGTATTTTTCAATTTATTTTATCGCGTACATTTTAACGCATATAAGTTAGTTGTCTAGGAAACATAGGTAATTGGAATAATTCCGTTTTATTTTCAGTTAAAAATTTTTGAAAGAAGAGGACTATGAGCGGGTTTTCCTCGAACTTTCTGATGGAAATAATGTAAGTTTACATGAAAGCGATTACGGATGGAAATCAGATTCATTTGATGATGAAGAGGAAAAAGTGTACTATTCAGATCACGATAGCAGTTCTGAAACAGAAGGTGAATCTGTCCAAGATTTCTATTATGAAGATGACCAGCAGAGGGATTTTTTTTTGGGAAAAGATAATGAAACGATTTGGTGCAACTCAAATTTCTCAAAACTAAACTGCCGATTGAGATCTAAAAATATTGTCAAAACAT
Source organism: Galeruca laticollis (assembly GCA_963921935.1). Classification (NCBI taxonomy): domain Eukaryota; kingdom Metazoa; phylum Arthropoda; class Insecta; order Coleoptera; family Chrysomelidae; genus Galeruca; species Galeruca laticollis. The sequence continues at coordinate 125,295,626 of OY998180.1, forward strand.
TTCCAGGCCCGAAAGGCACAGCAAAAAAAATCACCACAGAGATTGATGCGTTTCATCAATTTTTCAATACTGATATGATTGATGAAATTGTGGAGTATATAAATCAGTATATTACAGAAAAGCAGAGAGTTACAAATTACAGTAGGCCAAGAGATGCCAAACTAACTTCAAGAAATGAAATATGTGCCCTCATAGGATTGTTGTATTTGACTGGATTGAAAGGTTTGCAGCACACCAATGTTGAAGAAATTTGGAATAAGGATGGTACCGGATCGATTGCAATTAGAGCTTGCATGAGTTACAGAAGATTTTTGTTTCTTCTGAGGTGCATTAGATTTGACAATAAGGCATCACGGGTCGAAAGACAAAAGCACGATAAATTGGCAGCAATCAGATCTTTACTAGATGCTTTCGTTGATAACTGTAAGAAAAAATATAATCACAGTGAATTTGTTACAATTGACGAGAAGCTGGTACCCTATGGAGGTCGGTGTAGCTTTATTCAGTATATGCTGAAAAAGCCTGCTAAGTATGGTTTGAAAATATTTGCAATAAATGATGCTAAAACTTTTTACACCTCATCTATAGAAGTTTACTGTGGAAAACAGTCAGACGTCCATACTGCACCTCAAATAAGCCTTATGACATTGTACATCGTCTAATAGACCATCTAAAAGGCTCGAATCGCAATTAGACAATAGATAATTGGTACACAAGTTACGATCTTGTTTTATCACTACTTGACCATCAGATTACCACTATTGGAACAGTCCGCAAAAATAAAGCGGCAATTCCCCCACACTTCTTGCCTCATAAGTCAAGAAAGGTTGGTACCTACTTCATTATTTGGCTATCAATATGAAATGATGATTTCATCATACGTACCGAAACCTAACATAGCTGTTATATTACTGTCATCCATGCACGATGAGGGTTCCATTGATGAGACAACTCAAAAGCCTCATGTTATAATGGATTATAATATGTCGAAAGGGGGTGTAGATACTTGTGATCAAATGGAGGCAAAATATTCTGTTTATAGAATAACAAGAAGGTGGCCATTGTGTTTATTTTTCATATTTTTGAATATATCTGGAATAAATGCTCAAGTCATTTTCAGAGCAAATCCAGTTAATAAAAGTATGAAGCGGAGAACATTTTTGAAGAATCTTGCATTCCAACTTATGGAGAAAATGTATTTGGAACGTGCCAAAATGGTTTCCCTACCCAAAGACATTCGTATTTTTCTGGAAAAATTCAGAAATTTGTCTGAAGAGGAGTCCCCCATACGTCAGCTGAAGAGAAAACGATGTACGTATTGTGACAGAGCAAAAAATCAAGCTACAACTAGAAGATGCGGATCTTGCTATAATCATGTTTGTAAAGGGCATTCAAGAGATGTCGCACTTTGTTGCAATTGTGAAACAGAACAAAACAAACAATATGATTCAGAGTGATTTGTCAAGGATTCCTGGAAATACATCATTGTGTTAGTTTCAAGTTTTATGTTCTCATTTTCCCTTATTTTTTATTATCCCTAGTTAAAGTTGATTATTAGTGTTTTTAAATGAACCTCACGGTCTCTAGAGAGACCGTGAGTTTCATTTAAAAACACTAATATGAGCATATTCCACGAAGTAAGGGTCGAGACAGTTAATTTCATTAAAGTTGATTATCATGATTTTTAAAAGTATTATGTTTCTATATTTCAATAAATCAATATAAGCAGCCATGGTTTTGTTGTTTTAAAGCAGTATTTTCGAGTGGTGATCTGAGTTCACCACGTCGTGTAGATTTCCAAAGCGCGCCCGCTCAAGGGTTAATAATACCATTGTTATGAAACCTCTATTTATCACTCCATAATATGTTTTCTAAAGGGTCATCATTACTTTGTACGAACGTTTCAGCAATAAAATTTATTCTGCTTTCAGGATCTGCAGGATATAAACCTTGAGTTAAATGTATTTTATAAGGATGGTATTTGTGATTTTTAAATACTCTTTGTAGTTCTACGTATTTCTAATTCTTTTTCAAGAAATCGTATTGAGGTGTGTGTATTTACCTGAAGATAAGCCACTTGCTTTTTACCGCTTGAAAAAGAACCAGTTCTTAGCTTTTGTTCGACATAGACAAAAGCATTTTTGCGTGGAGTTACTCTATGAGGAAAACGATTTCTGTACAAACCTTCAGCACGAGTTTTGTTTTTTCTACATTCTCCATAAACAAGTAGCATGTCAACAAACTAATTGTAAGTAAAAATTGAAGTCATTATTTACTTATTATTACAGTGTCTTCACAAGATTACGACTAATAATTAATGACAGTTCTTGAATAAGCTTCACCTAACAATAATGAATGATAACCTATATTGTTGCTACTATAGTTATTTATTTCATAGCCTCCTACATTTTTGAGTGCAAAATATTGCTAAATTTAGTGAAAGTAAATAGCCCTTATTATCTTGACTATACAATACAATGATGACAAATGTGATATCGGTGTATTTGTTTTTGAATGATATATCCAAAATTGTAATAGTATACTGGTTGACCCATTTAAAAATATTATGTTGGGGTCACGTGACCCGAAATGACAAGAAAAACGAAAGTCATTTTATAAGAAATATAAGCATCAGATTCGACTGTTTATATCTGCCAATTTTCATACATGTTATATGAACAGTTTTCAAGAATTTGGACTGTCAAAACGTCGTGGGACACCCTGTATACATGTACTCATAGCGGGTCTCTAAAGAAGTAGTTGTAATACAGGGTTAAATAAAATCAAGTGTTAATTTGTACCAATTCATAGATTAATTATTATTTGCGTAGAACAACTTGTGCAGTTGAGATACTCCGTCTGATATTTAGGTATATGTAATAAAAAGTGGTTGTTTATCTGATAAAATTGTGGGAAAATATTTTTACAATTCTATTCAATTTCAAGTTTATACTGAATGAGAAATTGAATGAGAAATTTGAGAATAATTTATTTAAATGCAAGGTCGTTGACTTCTCATTTTGGGGAAATTAAGGATTTTATGGTAAATGGCAATTATGACTTGGTTAGTATTTTAGAGACGTTGAAGGATGATATTCTAGATTATAGACTCCATGCTATTGCTTCTTTAGAGCGGACAGGGGCTCGAGGGGTCGAGAAGTAGCTTTGTACTTGAGGGCAAAATTAACTTGTCCAGTAATTAAAAAAAACGTGGATAGTTTATTAGTAGAACAGTTATGGGTAAAATTTCAATGCAAAAGAATGTATGCGGTTGGTATTATTTCCCAGATAGCACGAATACATCTTAAAGACGTTTTTAAGACATCCATTCTAAGATGATCAGGGCGTCTTCAAGACGTCCAGTAAAATCTTGAAGACGTCCAAAAGATATCTTTAAGACGTCCATTGTTACAAAACGGAACGTCTTAAATATGTCTTTAAGTCGTCCATATGGACGTAAATGGAACGTATTCAAGATGTCTTTGGAATATCCAGTCTGTGTCCAATATGGACACAAATAAAACTTTTCCGGGTATTAAAACGTTTTGATATTTTGTAAATGTTAGGTTTAAAATGAAAATGAGAAATACAAAATGTAAAAATTGGCAAAATTATTAAAATCTCAAATGTACCCGCATGGAAAAATTTCAACAAAAATATCCTCTTTTAGGAAAACTTTGATGCCACTCATTGTGAAAAAACAACATTCTGGGACGTTTTAAAGCCGCCCAATTATGTACGTTATTGAGACGTCCCGAAACAGTCGTCATAAAGACGTCCATTAAATGCCTCTAGACGTTCAGACATTATATGGACCTAAATTGGACGCCGTTGGGATGTATAGTGCTGTCTGAGATATAGACCACCGAAATTTAATATTGCTGAATTCATAAATAGTTTTGAAATTAGTTTATCTGAGATTGTTCCAGAGTGCGATAGTCTTATTTGTGGTGGTGACATAAATATAAATCTCCTAGACTTAGATAATAATAATACGGTACATTTTTTAGATGGCATTAGATGCTTTAATTTGAAAGAAGTAATCAGTTCACCGACTCGTATGACTTATACTACAACCACATTACTAGATATAATTTTATTATCTATCGACTTGGAGACGTCATCTTATGGAACCATTGATATTCCTCATATTGCTGAGCATCATGCAGTTATGTTGTTCACTTGAGAATAAAAAGGTTGGTTGTGATCGTAAAACTGTAAAAGTCCGTCATTTAAAGCAAATTGATAATGATTATTTAGAATATTTACTAAGACTTACATGTTTTGAAGATATTTTTTTATTGAGCATATTAATAATGATTTTTTAGTAATTTAATTATTTTTCCATTTGATACCGTAGCTCCCGAAAAAGAATGTCTAATAGGTGAAAAACGACAGCCTTGGGTTACGAATAATATAAAATTTCTGATTTCGTTGAGAAATGAAGTTTTAAAAAAACATACTAAAAAAAGAACTGAAGCCACTTGGGAATACTATAAAACGTTATGAAATGAAAAAAGGGCTTATTTAAGTCAGGTTGCTAACAAAAATAGTTGTAAAGTAATTTGGAACAAGCTTAGAAACCTTAATATATATATATATATATATATATATATATATATATATATATATATATATATTAACTTTTTACACACGGAAAAAGGTTTTTTAAAAAATTATTTATTTAACAAAAGTTACAAGTTTCAAGATTCGAAGTAAATTCTAGGCTGACTAAAAATTTATAGAACAACAGGTTATTACACAATATACTGATTAAGCAATTTCTTTAATATGTACTAAGTAATTTAAGGTATATAACACCTCCCCCATTAGATCGACGCACCCCCTGGAAGTTGAATTTTCTTTTCTTGTAACTCCATTGGAGTTTCTTCTGATTTTCTTCTTTTCTGAATTTTCTTCAAGAGTAGCCAAATAATTATCAATACTCCGCTAGAATATAGAAATATAGTCCAAATGCTAGGAATATGGAGATTTAATTGTTCTTCCTGAATTGGTGTCAATCCTTGCGAAGATATTTCATTTAATTTTAATTTTTTCAAATTTATTTCCAAAGGCTGGATTTTAATTTTATTAAAATGTGTCTGAAGTTTATTCAGTACCAGTGGTTGACCAAAAGTTCTATCTTGAAATATTAATTCTTGATTTTTAAAAGTTATTTTACATGGCGAATTTTTTATTAGGAAAATTCCTTTTAAAATTTTGATTTCTGTGTCTTCTGAACATTTAATTATCAATTTTTCTTCTTGTGGAAATACTACTAGGTATTGGTTTATTTCTGGTATAATTTCCAAATGATTTTCAATAATTTTGATTTTAGTGTATTCGCAGTTAGTAGAGTTTTCCATTAATAGTATTTGTTCTTCACATAACTGTTTATTATTATCTTGAAGGTGTGAAGCACATTGAAAATTTTCACTTCTTGTACAAATATCGTTTAGAGGTTTTATCTGTGTATCTGATCTTAGCAAATACTTGGAATATGGTATTATTATTACGAATTCTGATTCTAACTTAGTAGGTATGGGTAATAAATAAAATAATTCAAACTCAATATTAAAATCTATAGGAATTGGTAAAAAACATTCTATTCTATTTTTAATTACTCTACATGTTATATCTAAATTGATTCAATTTTAAAATATTCTCGTATTTCAATTCCAACGGTAATTGTAATTTATAATACGAAGATATTTTTTGCAACTCTGTAAATAATTCCTTTGTCTAATTATACTCAAATGCAACGTCCTTAGTTTGCAGAATGAACAGGAAATCTCTACAGTTTCTATTATATCTAATATTACATTATAAATAATTAAAACTTAATTCAACATTGTTTAATAAAAATAAAGTTATCATGTAACATGTGTAGATAAACTTCATTCGTTTTAAATGTTCTAATATTAAACTTATTCTGTAATGAAAGTATAAGGTTTCTTCCTAGGTCGTTTTATATTTGAAATATGAATATCTTCAGCGGTATTAAAATGACGTGTTACAATTTTCGCAGTTTTATGTTTTCTGTTTACGGATTTTATTTTTTCCGGTTGACTTATTTGATTGATTTATTTTTTGTCTTACTCTTAATCTGCTTATTTTTGACAAATACTTTTGTAGGTAGAGGGTCTGGAAGATCTTCTCTACTTTCATTAGCTTTTGAAATAACTTTATCTTTAGTTTCTTGCAATGATTTATTTATTTTGGAATAAAGTACTTTTATTTTTTTTTGTGATTATGAATATAATTATTTACTAATTGTCGATCAATGTCTAAATCAAAAGAAGAGTTATTCTTTAAATGACCTGTAATAATTTCGTATGGTTTTAGTTTCGTTACAGAGTGAATACTATTATTATATGCCAAAAGAGCATAATTTACTTTTATTTCAATAGGTTCTTTCTTAAATTCGTTCTGATTATTTAAAAGTCTAATATGTTCAATAATTGTTGAATGAAATCGCTCGGCAATGCCGTTTGCTTCAGGATGTTGTGAACTGATAAAATGAATTTGTATTTTATGAGTTTCTAATAAATCCTTTACTAAACTATTTTTTAATTCTGTTCCGTTATCGGATATTATTTGTTCCGGTATACAATGATGGGTGAAATATCTAATTAAATTATTAACTATTTCTATACCTTGGGCTGAGTTTAATTTATACAACTGCCCGTATTTTGGAAATGAGTCTATAATAGTTATAAATTTCGTATTTTCTAAAGTAATAGTGTCTAAATGTATTATTTGAAATGGTTTAATAGCTGTTGGGGTAATATTAAAATATGGTTTCACGGGTTTGCGATCATATTTTGTTATTTGACATATTTCGCATTCGTTAATGTACGTTTGAATAGAAGATCTTTGATTAGGCCAATAGTATCGGGATTTGATATTATTTTCGGTTTCATCTAATCCTCTATGATTCCGTTTACTTTCATGATAGTTTTGTATTACTTCTTTGATTTCATTTAGAGGGATGTCAATTAATTTTTTATTACATTTGATAAATGAAATGTGTGAATTTTTGAAATATGTTTGTATAACAGTGCTGAATTTTTCGTATAAGGGATCTTCAAAATAAATATGATATTTTGCTTTTGGTGCTACATATTCTTTCACAAAATTTATTACGTCTTGTTCAAAGTTATATTTAGAAAATTGTACTAGAATTCTTTGCTTAGTTTCATATAATTTAATTATAGTTGGTATAGCTGGTTCAAAATTAACTTCAGAGATTATAATTTGATTTTTTCCCACATTTACTGCAGATTCCGATATATGTATTCCTGCAATAGGATTTTCTATGTTAGTGTGAATAGTATTATTATCGTCGTCGATTTCGTCATTAAAATCTTCAGCTTCTACAATAAGTGATGCGGTTTCTACATTTTTATTTTTTGTATTATTTGAAAGTGAGTCATTAAATCTTTCCATATAAACTAATAATTTTTTGGGAGGATTATCCGAAGAATTTACTTCATTCATATTTAGCTGGGTTCGTGATAAACAATCACTATTAGTGTTCAATGCACCTTTCTTGTACACTATATCATAGTCGTACTCTTCGAGTTTCAACCGCCATCTAACTAATTTAGAATTGGGTTCTTTTAAAGAAAATAACCATTGAAGTGGTTTATGATCTGTTACTATAGTGAATTTTCTTCCGAAAAGATATGGGCGGAAATATTTTACAAGGAGTTTCTTTTCAATTGTTGAATAATTTACTTCAGAATCATTAAGTGTTCTGCTAGCATATGCCACAGGTAAATCAGTTCCGATTTTTCCTTGGCTAAGAACAGCGCCTAGAGCAAAATTGCTTGCGTCTGTTGTGAGATTAAATGGACGAGAAAAGTCCGGGTATTGTAAAATAGGATCATTTTATAACATATTTTTACAAGTACCAAAACAATTAATATAATCAGGATCTTTTATTTTAATTACTGCATTTTTCTTAAGACGATTAGTTAAAGGTTTAGTGAGTTTTGAAAAATCTTTAATGAATTTTCTATAATATCCAAGAAGTCCGAGAAAAGCTTTAATTTCTTTACTAGTTTTTGGTATGGGAAATTTTTGAATAGCACTTATTTTATCGGGATTTGGTTTTACACCTTCAGGGGTAACAATATGTCCCAAATAAGCTACTCCTTTCCTCAAAAATTCGGATTTGTGAATTTGTATTTTAAAATTCGATTCGCGTAACCTCTTAACTACTTCTTTTAAATTATTTATGTGTTCTTGCAAGCTTGTACTAAATATAATGATATCGTCAAGATAAACTAAACATTTTTCGTTTTGGATACCTCTTAAAATGTTGTCCATCACTCTTTGAAAAGTTGCTGGAGCTCCCTTTAGTCCGAATGGCATTCTCAAAAATTCCCAGTGGCCATTTTCAGTAGTAAAAGCCGTTTTGGGTATATCTTCTTCAGCCATCTCAATTTGGTGAAAACCGGAGGCAAGATCCAAGGTAGTGAAGTATTGGCAACGTCCTAATTTATCCAATAGATCAGTTATGTTTGGTAATGGATATCTATCTCCAATAGTTATTTCGTTAAGCTTGCGATAGTCTACGACGACTCTGAATTTTTGTTTACCAGTAGTCTAATTTTTTTGGAACAATCCAAATACTACTCGAGTACGGTGAGGATGAGGCTCTTATGATATTTTGATCTAACATACTCTGTATTTGTTTTTAGACTTCTTTTTTATATACTTCTGGATATCTGTACGATTTAGTATAGATAGGTACATCATTTGTAGTTTTCATTTGATGCTTGATTTTACTAGTAAAAGTTAGTTGATTCCCATCAACATGAAAAATATCAGAATATTCTTTAATTAATTTAAGAATAGCGTTGCGTTCTTCAGAATCCATATGTTCTGTTCGAACTTTATTAATATCAAATTTGAATTTTTCTGCATAAATAGCATTAAAATTAGGGCTCAAGGTTTGTTGGTATTCGTCGAACTGTTCAACCTCTAGAGGAGCACTTAAATCTACTTTAAAATATGACTCAGACGGATTTAAAATAGTACATACGGCTTGACTATTTTCCGCTTTTGTAAGACATTCGGGAATTTCTAATTTTCCGATTTTTGTATAAGGTATAATTATACCGCCATTACTAATATTATCAATATTCAATTTAATTATTTGTTCAGTTCGCGGAGGCACTACTATACAATTCGTGTTCTCGCTTCTGATTTTAAAATAATTTATTTTTATTTCACTATAAGGCGTAATTAAAACATTATTTACTAAATCAATAGTTGCATTCAATTTTTTCAGATTATCTAAACCTAATAAGCAATCAAAATGATTGTGAAATTTAAATATACAATATTCTAAGTTCATTTTATTTTTCATTTTAAATATCATTGAACATGGAATTACTGTACAATAATTTTGTTGACTTGAGCCTAAAGCAGAAGTTACTTTGAAAGATTTTTTCATAGTCGATTTTGAAAAATATTTCTTTGCAATTTCAGGTGTTACAAAAGATTTTGTACTACCTGTGTCAATAATTACTTTTAAATTTTGTTCAGGAAATATTATGTACGGTAATTCACTTTCATAATTCGTAAAATTAAACATTTGTACGTGTCTGTCTCTTTCGAGGCAATTTCGTCTAAAAAACAATCTTCAGCATCAGTGTGACGTTCAGTATCGTCCATATTATGCATTTCTTCCGAAATAAAGTTTTTTCTATTACCTACGAAATGCGATTGATTTTGTCCATTATTTTTATTCTGTACATTTGGTTTATTGTACGTATTAGAAGTAGATATACTCATTGGAATTGGTTTTTTAAATTGATAATTTCTATTAGGTTTGAAAACATTAGTATTTCTATTCTGGAAATTTGTGTCTCTACTTGTACTAGGTAAATTATTTACATTATTAAAATTTCTATTAAATTGTGGTTGATAATTATCTTGTAAATTCGGTCTGCTTACCGTTTGATTATTATTACGATAATTATTTTTTTTATGTGATGTAACATTAAATTGTGACTTAGGCTTATTAAATAAATTTTTTGGATTTGCATTGTTTTTATTATTACTTAAATAAACTTGGAAGTCATTCGTTAGAACATTTAAAGCTGAATTTAGATCGCTAGGATTCTTGGTACGCATTAGTGTACCGAGAGGTTCCTTTAAACCGCGCAATAGTACTCTTAGTGCTAAATTCCTAAAATAGTTACCTAAAATGGCTTGTTCACTTGCATTTGAGCGTGTCATGAATAATGATGTTTGTAGATTTAAAAGATGCTGTATCCTATTGTAAAAGTCAAAAGGTGATTCATTTCCTTGCTTTAATTCCGATATTTCAATACCTAACGTGTAAATGTCTCGTTTATCAGCGTATGTGTTCAATAAAGCATATTTCAAATTCTGCCAATTTGAAATACTACAAGCTGAAATATTTATTGCGGCTTGGCCTTTAATTTTAGATAAAATACTAGACATCAAATATTCGTTTTGAAAGTCTGTTAAATCTACTGTATTGTCAAATGTATTTACTAATTTTTCAGAAATTTCTATGAATCTGGGTAATAAAGCATTTTCGCCATGGAATTCTGGAATCATGTCCAGATATTCCTTTTTCAATTGCGGTACCACTTGATCTACCGGCATTTTGTCTAATGTATTTAATTTAAATCTAGGTTTTGATAATTCAATATTTATTTTACGGTTACGATATGTTTGTGAGTCAGAATCTAAATCAGAATCAGAATCTGAATTGTCAGAGCTTTCTGAATTAAATAAACAATTATTTCCTCTATACGACATAAAGTACTTACATGAAAATTAGGAGTGCTTTCGCCATCTAGTTGTACCTGTAGTTGGAATTACCAATATTCCCTTGAAATTCCTCTTCGTACGAGCCAACTGTCTCCGAGTTAAGCTACTTAATTCACTTAACCAAGTGTCCCAATTATTCACTTAAGGTATGTTAATAAATCGTTGATACGAACCGATCGTTATATTCACTAACGCCCGTTTAACATATCCTACTGACTGCGCCAAATAACGTTTTACACACGGAAAAAAGGTTTTTTAAAAAATTATTTATTTAACAAAAGTTACAAGTTTCAAGATTCGAAGTAAATTCTAGACTGACTATAAAACTAAATAATTCAAAAAGGTAAAAACTACAATGTAAGCAAAAATAAGGTTTCAACAATTTATAGAACAACAGGTTATTACACAATATACTGATTAAGCAATTTATTTAATATGTACTAAGTAATTTAAGGTATATAACATATATATATATATATATATATATATATATATATATATATATATATATATATATATATATATATATATATATATATACATTCACGGCGTGAAGTGGCACCCGCCCATGTTAAAATCGCGGTAGCTGTGGCGTCCGGGGCACTATGGCATCCGATATACGGACGTCACAGTGCATCGTGCTCCAAAATATCGCAAACGGTTCAGTGAATACTTGGGAATCGATTGTTGATGAAATCAGCAGGACGTCACTTTGGTCGTTTTTTGTATAAACATATACAACAAGGTTCACAGGGTCTCCGTACGCGGCGCTATAGTAGTACACTTATATATTTATTATACATCTCACGCACAAATTGGCATCCGTCAGTATACATATCGAAGAACGGTATATTTTGGCGTCTGTATATGTATTTCTCTTGCAAAGTGGCATCCTGGCAGTGTTGCCGACATCACTTCTGGATATAGAAAGCTTTTAACATTGAATGTGATGATTTCTATCTGTTTTAATTTTTTGATACAATTGTTGACAGTGCGGAGGATGTTAGTTATTGCAGAAGATCTACCGTTATTAATTGAAAAATGATATTGTCGTTCTACAATTCACTCAAATCTAATTTTGAGGCAAAATAAAACACTAGTGGCGATAAAAATTAATTATGCTGGCGATAAAACAAACTAAAGAATTCTGAATTTCTGTAAATAAGATTAATTGAATTTTCCAACGTAAACCACGAGTTGAAGTAAAATTTTTACTCAATTTTCAGGTTAATTGTCGTATGGGTATATTTTTCTACTCTATAGCAGATAGCAGAAGTCAACTTTTTTTGTGAAAATTCCGAAAACCAAATAATCAGATTACTAGGTGGATTATTAGTAGTTGAGCTAGAATAATGGATTTCACGAAAATTTATAAAAATTTCGGAGACGTTGAAATTATCTCTGGCATATACAGGGTGTATCAATGATAACTGGATGGACGATAGCTGCATCCTTATTTGATAAAAGGAAAAAATGTCTTAAATAAAAGTTGTAGAGAGCAATTCAGCTATGTATACACTAGATTATTTTTCCCAACACCATAGCAGTTTGGTGTTAGAAAAAAATTCTAGTCTGTTCATTATTACACCACTGGTTCCAAACAGTGCAGTGCAAAAATGAGGGCCATGTTCCAATATACAGGGTGTCTGATAAATGCAAAACTTGAACATGTGCAAATGGTTCTACCGGTGGGATGTCTGTATACAGGGTGTCCCATACCAACATACAATTAATCCGACAGAGTGAACTAGAGCTCAAAATAGGACGATTGAAATCAACTTACCTTTATATACACCATTGAGCCGCGTGAGGTTGATGAAGGTTTTGTTTCATACTCTTTAATAATTCGAAACCCGTAAAAAGTGAGGCTCTGAATTTCGAAGAAAAACTTTGAAACAGAATTTTAAAAAGAAAAGAGTGAACACGAAATTTTTAAATTCAAGTCTTGAATTCACTAGAATTGCTAGACTTAGGTGTAACGCTAATGAAGATCGTATCGAAAGAATAAGGAAACTAAAGAGATAATGAAGTAGTGAGGAATACATCGTGACTGTTTTCAAGTTTTCAGATCAGTATCATCATTAAAGCTCTTTCTATTGTGCGTTTTAGATAGAATAGACATAAAAAAATATTTAATGAAACTTATACAAATGTTCGTACAAAAAATAAACAGTACATATTCCAATTAAACATGTTTTCTATTTATATATAGTTTGCCATCGAAATTACTAGCGAGCCTGCTATTTTGTTATTAAATGGGCGGTCGGTTTGAAATTTGGGTGATTTGTATAGGTACATGGGATGAACATTTCAGGTATTTAAACATCTGACTGTCATTTCCGGTTCAATCTGAAACTTAACGAACTTGCGTCATGACGAAAGGAGCTTCCTAAATGTTTTTTAAATTTGGATTATAAGAAAAAGTATGTTGAACATTTGTCATATCCTTGACGATTTTTGCCATCAATTGGAAGATTCCGATTTTAGAACAACAACCAATATCAAGCCCTCCTGTCTGGAAAAAACCAACCCAAGGTGAAGAAACAAGATCAAAAATGGATAACGCGTGAATTTCACAAAAACAAAGACCAAACAACAAGTGTTTTCATGGGAAAGCACGCAAAAATAAAGAGGTTACTGAAGAGGAGTTTGTTGTGCCAAAATAGGAATCTTCCAATTGATGGCACAAATGTGCGTTTAGTTGTCCTGTTATGATCCGTTGTTTGTGTTCTTCCATGTTTCATTCAACATCGTTGCTCCCAAGTTTCACATCCATACTTGGTTATACCGTACTGATGAAGGGTAATGAGCTAGAAACATGCATGTTTACCGTTACCACTCCACTTCAGTAACCTCTTTATTTTTGCGTGCTTTCCCATGAAAACACTTGTTGTTTGCTCTTTGTTTTTGTTAAATTCACGCGTTATCCATTTTTGATCTTGTTTCTTCACCTTGGGTTGGTTTTTTCCAGACAGGAGGGCTTTATGCGCCTCCGTGTTGATATTGGTTGTTGTTCCAAAATCGGAATCTTCCAATTGATGGCACAAATGTGCGTTTGGTTGTCCTGTTATTTTCCGTTGTTTGTGTTCTTCCATATTTCATTCAACATCGTTGCTCCCAAGTTTCATATCCATACTTGGTTGTACCGTACTGATGAAGGCTAATGAGCTAAAAACATGCATGTTTACGGTTACCACTCCTCTTCAGTAACCTCTTTATTTTTGCGTGCTTTCCCATGAAAACACTTGTTGTTTGCTCTTTGTTTTTGTTAAATTCACGCGTTATCCATTTTTGATCTTGTATATATATATATATATATATATATATATATAACAATAAAGAGATTCTTGGGTAATTCACGCAAAATGAAAAAGGGGCTACTGAAACAGAGTGGTAACAGCGGACATGCATGTTTCTAGCTCATTTGCCTTCTTCAGCACGGTATAACCAAATGAGGATGTGAAATTTGGGAGCAAAGATGTTAATCGAAACATGGGAAAACACAAAACAACGGATTTCATCCTTATTTGGTTATACCGTGCTGAAGAAGGCAAATGAACTAGAAACATGCATGTCCACGGTTACCACTCTGTTCCAGTAGCCCCTTTTTTGCGTGAATTACCCAAGAATCTCTTTATTGTTGTTGTTGACATGTCGCGCGATATTCCTACATCTTCTTTATATATATACAAACCCAAACAAATAATTCTTCCATTTTATCCCAAAAATAAGGTCCAATAATAGTATTATAAAGATGATGATGAAAAAATTATAAAAATTATAAAATATTGACAAATGTTTCGATATAAAATATCATTGTCAGAATGACAGAAGTTACAAATGTGTGTATGTTGTGGAATTATTTTGAAACAGTTTCATTTAAAAAAGTAACACGAGTATATTTCACATAGTAAGTTTCGAAACAGTAAATTTCTATTTAACATAACTCCATTCTGCAATCTGGATCTCCTTCGTTCAGTTCTTGTACCAACTGTACTTTATAGAGATGCATTTTTTTTAAATATGTATGAGACCGGTCCTGGTATCTAGGTGGTTGAGTTTTTTCTGCCCCATAGTAAACTTCGTTTCTCAGGAGAGTTCCCAGCAATATAATCATCAAATTATAATTAAGAAAAGCTAAATTTCATCGTTGAAGGTCCAAAGTCCGACGTTTGCGGTGGGTGATAGCGATTAGAAAAATTTATTCAAATATAAAATCGAACAACTGGAACTTGTTTGCGGTAAATGAAATGTTCAAGGCCGCAACAGACGCAGAAATTTCAAAGAAAGTAACTACGATATATATATATATATATATATATATATATATATATATATATATATATATATATATATATATATATGTATATATATAATAAGCAACGAATAGATTAGTGGGTATTGCACGAAAATAGGAGAAGGGGCTACTGAAAAGAGTTGTAACCGCAGACGTGCATGTTTCTGGCTCATTAGCCGTGATCGGTACGGTACAAAAGGTGTTGAATGAAACATGAGAAAATATAACTATATATATACAATCCTGCTGAATTCTGTTATATTTTCTCATATTTCATTCAACACCTTTGCTCCCATGTTTCACATCTTTTCTTGGTTGTACCGTACCGGTGACGGCTAATGAGCCAGAAACATGCATGTCTGCGGTTACCACTCTTTTTAGTAACCCCTTCTTCTATTTGCGTGCAATACCCACTAATCTATCCGTTGCTTATTATATATATATATACATATATATATATATATATATATATATATATATATATATATATATATAACAAAGGCAGAATTTTATATATATATATATATATATATATATATATAGAAGAAAAGTTAAGAAAAAGCAAACAAACAGAGAGATCACCGACAAAAAATCCAGGAAAGCTAGAATATACCTCGTATATAGAAAATGGTGGGTATGATCAGAAAGATGAGGAGACAAAATGGAAGAAATGGCCGAGGAAATCAAGAAAAGGCAAGAAGAACAAAGAGAATTCAGGGAAAAAATAAAACAACTAGGGAAAGAAATCTAAAAGTTGACTCAGGATAACGGTAAAATGAAGAAAATTTTAACAGAAATGGGCAATAGATAAGAACGATTGGAAAATGAAAAATAATGTAGTTGTACAAGGGGTAAGAATAGACACCGATAATCCAAAAGAACTATCAAAGACAATGGAAAACTTTCTGGAAAAATAATAACATATATAAAGACTATAGTAGAAAGCACAGCAAAGTTGGGATAGAAAACTTGCCTAGTAAGACTGGCCAACCAAGAAAAGAAAAAAAATAATGATGATCGTACAAAAAATTGAGATTCATAATATAAGAATGGTAATATAGACTGACCTGTCGCAGAAAGATCGAGAAATACAAAAAAAATCCGAATGAAGGCAACAGAAGATATGGACATGTAACATGAAAGATGATAAGCTAGAAAAAAGGAAGCAAAACATAATACCAAAAAACCAGTATCACTAAGCACAAATTGGATAGCGAACGACAGGAAATTGAACCAAGCAATGAAAAAAGGAACGAAGTCAAGGAACATGGAAGAAAAATCAATATTATAGATAGGAACGTAGAATGCAAGAGATACGTACGCCGAAGGATCACTGAAGGTTTTAATGCAAGAAATAGATAAACATAAAATTAATATCTTAGCAATTCAAAAAACAACCAAGGAACAAAGTTTGTAAGCGAAGTAGGAAACAACATATTCTTCAATAGAGGTAGCAAGAACTTTGGGAACAGGCTTTCTGATAGCCAGACACGATGCAGGGACAATTAAAAATTTAAAGTGATATCAGAGCGAATGTGTTATTTGCACATTAATATAGACAAATGGACAAAGAAGATGCAGACCAAAATGTACAACAGAACCACAATGTAAACATTTAGAGGAAACTATAAAGAATGCGGCCAGAAAAATAATCCCTCTGTAAAATTAAAAAAATTAATTTGATGCAAAATGTAGAGAAGAAATCAAAAACAGAAGACAAGCCAAACAGAAAATATAAACTGGTACCGATAAAGACAAAAGGCAGTACGAGAAACAAACAAAAATAGCAAAGGAGACATCTAGGTCAAAAAAAGAAAAGGAATGGAGGACAGAAGAAAGCGCATAGAATAAATTTTGTAAACAAAGAAATGAAAGACTTCTAACAAAAAAATTAAAATATAATAAATGGACAATTAGGCAGAGGAATGATGAAATAAAGAAAAATAATAATGGATGAAAGCGAAATGATATAAAGATGGGAAGAGTACTTCAAAGAAATATTCAATAGAGAAAATGAAAACGAGCAATGGGAGGCTTACAACGCAAAATGAGGTAGAAATATCACCATCATCGAAGGAGGAAATCTCAGAAATAATAGAGAGACAAAAGAACGGCAAATCAACTGGAGAAGAAGAAATAGAACTAGAACTGATTAAATACGGCGGAGATGCACTAAAGATGAAAATATACCATTTAATATCGAATATATGGGAAAAAGAGACAAGCCAGAAGCGTGGGAGATAGTAATAATGGTACCAATATACTAGAAATGTAAAAAGGATAAATGCAGAAAGAGGGATCGCGCTACTGGACACAGTGTATAAAATAATTACCGAGACCATATTGAAAAGGTTGAAGAAATATGGAGAAAATTTGTTCGGAGATTATCAATGAGGGTTCAGATCTGGAGGATCAGTTGTGGATCATATTTTCACTCTGAAGCAAACGCAAAGTATGGGGTACGAATACGATCTGCCATGAAATTTTTATAGACTATTTATATGGTATTACAAACGATTTAAACATCCCTAAAAAACTGATAAGTCTCACCAACATGACATTCGACAAAAACGAAGAACAGGGAAAACAAAAATATATCAGAATGCTTCGAGACCAACACAGGACTAAAATAAGGAGATCAGTTATCAACCACTTTGTTTAAGATTGTATTAGAATGGATAGCAGACGAACCAGTATGAACAGAGCAGGGACACTAAAAACTAGGGTAAAACAATTTCTGGTATACGCGGACGATGTTGTACTGCTGTCAACATCGGCGGGACGAGGGAGGGAATTTAGAAGCTAGACTGGCGAAAGGAAGTAAACAGGTAGGAACATTGAACAAGATAATAAGTTCAATGAAAATCTCCAAAAAGATGAAGCTTCATCTGTACAAAACAATAATAACACCAACAGTAATCTATGGGAGCGAAATGTGGATATTTAACAAAATAGAGGAAGAGAAATGAGATATATGTGAAAGGAAAATACTCAGGAGTATATTGGGGAGCAAAAAAGAGTCAGAATTATGGGTAAGAAGAACGATAAAGAGTTTATTTGGAGAAGCAGAACTGAGCAAAATAATAGGATCTTAAAGAATAGGGTGGCTGGGGCACCTATAGACAATGCCAGATTTCGAACAACAAAGAAAATGATGGACATAAAACAAGCAGAGAAAATAAAAGGAGACCAAGGAAAAAATTGTAAAAGTAATAGAAAAGCTGAGACTTCTCATACTTGTCCACTTTCTTCAAATTTTAGAATAATTTTAAATACAGTACCACTTGCTATATAGGAGCTCTATCTTCATACTTGTTATTAAATATTTCACATACCTCTTTGTGTGTTCGTGTCGTATAAAATGTCGCAAATTTCATAATATTTTGGTATTATCTGTCACCACATCCTTTTAGTATTGACATTTCTATTCTTTGAAGCTCTGTTAAATATACTATTGCATTTTACTTTGATTTTTACCACTAGTAAGCCTATTTTCAAAAAATTATCACCTCATTTAATGAAGTAAAACTGATATTCATATCATGTTCATTAAACTGACTTTTTCACACATTAACAAATACCAAGTGACCCATTTTATTTTCTCTTTATATTAATATCAACGGTTGCAATAAATATGTTTCTCCTAATTTCTACACATAAATGGTCAATATTGACAGAAACTTGTGAAATATATGAGTTGTCCCATTTAAAAAAACATATATTGTTCGTATATCTCATAAACTGTACATTTGGCACCGCCGACAACATAAAATCTGAAATCTCTGGTCCATACATAATCAAACTTTTGATATATACTGTATCTTATGGGGTGACAGAGATGTCTTCATGTTTCCATACTTTACAGGTGCACTGTATATTCTTGAATTAATTTTTTTATTATTATTGCAAATTGTTAACGTTGTTTATTATTGTGATAATTTTTAAATTAATAATATGTTCAAATACCTTAATAGATTGTATTTGAAACTTCATTTTAGTATGCTGATACAATTGAATTATTGGATCTTTCCCCTGACGTCCTTAATATCTGATAACATAACCGACAAATGTCAAATTATTTTATTCTGTTCTTCACTATTAATATAAAGAGAAGCCACTTAATAATTATGTCGGTTATGTTATAAGATATTAATGACGGTCAATAATTTCAAGTGTACCTACCCATATTTTATTTTCTGTAATTAATATGAATTATGAGAAACTACATATTCTCCTACCTCGTATAGGTATCCCTTTGTAGAATATCAAATGAAATGTTTTGTTTAATATTATATAGGACCATATCAGATCCCGCCTTAGGAAATAAGTTCCTTTTGTTTAGTTAACAAAAATGGAGTGCGCAAATAGATTGGAAATATGGTGTATTTGTATTTTCTCATACAATAACTTGATTTTAATCAAATAATTTGGCTAGAGTTTTGACAAACAGAAAAACTCTTGTCTATTTCTATTTGTGTTTTATGTCCGAAGTTCAAAGAAACAATATTCACATTTTTGGCTAGTTTTTATTATAAGAGAGATCCTGGTAGTAAACGGACTATGGGCGGTTCAAAAGACAAAACGAAAAATGTGAACGCACATATGGCGACAGAGTGCGACCAAAAATAAAATCCCATGTCAATTCTACTGTAAAAAAATATTTTTAATATATTTCTTTATTTTTAAATACATTTTAATGAAAAAACTATAAAACAGTACATTAAATTTTAGCAAAGGTAATCGATTACATTTGTTCTCAGTATACGACTTTAAAAAATATGACCATACCTAACTTTACTTTTGCAATTTGTACAGTATTATAATCAGTTTTAAATTAGAAAAATGTTTTATAGATTGTATATTAGGAATAAAACGAAGAGACCTTAGTTATTTAATCTTGCTGCTCACGTGAAGGTTGATTTTAATACCAATTTATGGTTTCTCTAAAACACCTGGTTAAGCAACTTTCTGGAAAAATTCCATTTTTTGCAAAAGCTTTTTGAAAACAGCGATCAATTCCAGATTTAGCATATTGTATTTCGAAAACATCTGACATCCCACTTCCCTATGAAAGGATATAACCAATGTGTAATATGTGATTAAAACACTAACCTAACCTAAACCTTTATTTGAAATACAGTTTTGCTTTGCTTTGCAGAAGACAATGATTTTAATTAAGTATAGTAATAATCACAAAAAGAGTCTTCAAAGGCAATTTCAAATGTTTACATTTTTTGCTACAATGATTTCAGTTTATGCTGAACTTTTTTCATACGAAAAACATAGGGTATTTTTATTATTTTTATTCGTAACTAAAATAACAGTTTTTCTTTTCACTTTTGTCGTATCAATCGAATCAATAAATAATAAATAGTGCAGTTTTTTTGATGATCCAATTAAATTCATCAAGTATATAAAAATTAGTTAAACATGCAGCAACTGCTATAATGGTGGTAATAAGCGTAAAATTCATCAAATGCCTCATATACTGTTTTATTTTGTGGATGTAGATTATAACATAATTATATTTTCAATTTATTAAGACACGAGGGTTATTAAGACGATATAACAAAAATTTTAACTGTTTACACTGAGACTATCATTGCAGTTATTTGCAAAAAAATACCATGCACATTAATATATCTCTAGACACTTAAAAATAATGATATTAATATACATTTTAGGCATATTTAATTAAGTTTCCATGACTACAGACTAGCGTTGAGCAGTCTCATGAACAAAAATTTAACTCCAAATAAACATCCAACAAATTGAAAATATAACTTTTTGAAATCTATATACAAGAAAAATGAATAAGACGGGTTTGAAATAAACGAAACTACACCTGCATTCAAAAGGTTAGAGTCAGAAAAATCTACTAGCAAATATTTGTTTCAAATATACTGAACAAGACAGAATAACCAAAAAATACACTACTACAAATAAATTATTGATAAGGTAAAATAAATTCTACGATGGTGTCAAACGGATGCTAAAAAATGGGACACCAAAATATTTATGATGCCTACCATTTGGTAGCGATAGACAGATGTGTAATAGAAGTATGAGCGTCAGTAATCGTGGCCTTCCTTTGAAGTAATGACAATGTTGCATTTCCATGAGTAGCAATAGCAGAACAAACTATCTTGGGCGAATGCTGAACGATGTTTTAAAGATTTTCATTTAAGTTAGTTTTAAAGCGGTTTACTTTTATCATTATTATTTAGTTTTTTAAGATATTTAGTTAAACATTTTGTTTCACTGAGTTTTAGTTGTTCGAGTTTGGCTTATTTAAACTAGCATGTTATATATATATATATATATGTATATATATATATATATATATATATATATATATATATATATACTTGTATATACATGAGGTTAGCTACCGATAATTAGGTTAAGTTTAGATAATATCATATTTATATTTATATGCCTACAATGCAGAGTCGTGTACTAAAACCAAAACCATGACGAGAACCGAGACTGATTCTCCTCTGTAGAATTTCCACTGCGCTACCACTACCACTAACGCTGAATCAGTCCACTGCGCTGTTTTCTACTTGTTTCTCCCTCTCACTTTTCCATTGTCTTCTCACTTGCAACTCCTGCTGCTGGCAATCTCACTGCTCCATCCTTGCTGTTCCTTTTGCTATCATCCCTGTGTGTCCTGCGCTCTGAGGTCAATATCCTGAGCACCCTTAGTTCGATTCAATACAACCTCTCTTTTTCAGGAGCGGACCAGTGCCTTCAAATATCCCGGGAAATCGTCTTTATATAGAACTTTGATGTATTTTTCAATAAATCAAAATTAATGCTGGATGTTGATGAGGAAACTATAAACTATCAATTTAATGCAGTTTTATTTTTATTCTAACATCTATCACAGCCGATAATATCTAGAAAAAAACTACTTTGAATTAATGCAATCCAATCGAAAAAATTAGCTTTTTCATGATATAATTATAAACTATGAAAATTATTATGTATTTATCACTTGTCGGAGAGGATTGTTTATTATTGGATGTAAATTTGTCAAAAAGTAAAAAGTATAATAAAACAATGCATGGAAAAGGACACAAATCTATCAGAGCTGAAAACGTAAATATGAAATACGCTTTTACTTATATATATTTCGGTTTGTATTTTTCTTGAACCTTGATCAATATATATATTGTAGCATATGTATTCTTGGGACTTAGCTTCGATGGATAAGAAGTAGCTTTAAATTTATTTTAATTTTTCATTTTCGGGTAACGTTTCGACCGGCATCCCTGGTCATTGTCAAGCCACAACTATAATTACTGTATAAATAGTTTTTAAGAATATTTTTCACACTGCACAGATTTAAAATATTCTTACCTCAAACATTGGTTCCAACAATTTAGATAAAATGACAAATGGACGTAAAAAGAAGTCAAACAACACACATTTTTACAAATAACTATATTAATTGCTGTTTTACCGTGCTTGTCGTCGGAAAACTCGTATTTGAAGGGATCTTTATCATGAAGATCTGTTTTTAACATCTTGACCATAGTCGTAACAATGTTTTTATTAAAAGGGTTTTGTTTGTGAAACATATTATTAATATTTTTTTCAATATATTTTGTTTTTAACTTATATTTACATATTTATAACCACATGCAAATATTATATATCTGATTTTAATTTTTGTTGTAGTTTTTTCAATTTTAGAGTATATTTGAATAAATTTTAGTTATTAGGATTATATATTTTTTGTCAATTATAGCATTTTTGTTTTTCTTTATTTCAAAAGCTTCATAAAGTTCTCTCTTTCTAGTGTAAATTTCTGCTTTTAGGATTTTGTTTGGTTTATAGTCAAATGCTTGGACGAATAAAAAAGATGGACCTAGCATGTACAGGTTGTCAAATTAATTTTGGCAGTTGACGATTCGCGAGAAAGCCATACAACTTGACAACGTTGTAAACGCAGTTACCGGAAAGAGCAAGCGAAGTACATTCCGCATGCAAAGTTTTAAAGGTTGTGAGAATGCTAATACGTACGAGGGTAACACAACATTTTGAATTTGGATTTAAAAATAATAAATTGTGGCATATGTATAATGCTATATAAAATCGAGTTTACAAAACAAAACAACATTAATTGGGTTTTTTGTACAGACATAATTATTTATTGCTTCAAAAACCATACGGGGAATTCTATAATTACCCTTTATTATTTTATGTGATGTAAATAATAAATAGATTCCAAGAAACATAAACTATCACTTTTACTTCAAATTAATGTCTTTTAAGTGGTCCCTTCATAATATTCGTCATTGAGGTGTATTTGTATATAAATTGGAAGTCAGGTAGAATTTGTAGATAAAGCGTACAATATAATAAGGACTGTTAAACGACTTTGTAAATTTAGCAATGCCCAACAATTTCTCCTATTTGTTTGTAGTAATACCTACCTGTTAAGCTTTCTAAAATTGTTATTTTTAATAATATGTAGTAGATAATAATGTAAAAATTCGGGATTATACATACCATTTGAAAAACAAATTGGGGAAATCGCCTTTAGAGATGGTCTAATAAGTATATTAATAATATAAATAAAATATTAAAGCTCTTTTGTGGTAGATATTTCTACTCTCATATGTAAATTTTTGGGTTTTTTGTAAATATTTATTAGGAAATTAGAACATCCCTTCACACTACTTTTACAGAGTTAGGACTGGCAAAACAAAAAAATCTTGGTTCTGGGTGCCGTCAATTATTGTTTATTTAAAACTATGTACAGATGTGCTACAAATATTATATTACTCTAGTGGAATTTGTCTCTAGTATCTACAATTTTATAACACCTATTCACATTTTTACATTTGTTGCGTTTAATGTATTCAGTCATACCACCTACAAACAAACACTATAATGAAAAATATGATTTAGATGTACAGGGATCATCAACAGTAAAATAATGATGTGCATCTACAAATGATTCTTCAAAATCACTTTCTATATCAACTTCATCATCCTCGCTTTCTCCGTCATCGGCCAAATTGATAATAATATTATCAACAATAGTATCTAAAAGTGGTTCATTGTTCATAAATTCATCTTCAATCTTTTTAACATGGTCACATCTAACATTCCAATCATTTGCAGAAAATGTGTAAAATAATTCATTATAGAATTCTTTAACCTTTGTAAAATTGAAGGTAACATTTCGTTTGGCTTAACTCTTAAAACTTGCAATCCATGTCGAATAAACAATTCATCAATTTTATAAGTTTTATATTGCGGTTTGTACATTTTTGCAACGTTATAAAGATCCGGTTTTAACATTTGTTCACTGTAATATATGTTTCTTTCAGAAAGCCAGTTTTTTTAATCATTGTTTAGTCCAAGCAGTCGTAGGTAATTTTTCGTTTAGAACATTGTGATATGGGGCGTTATCAATTACCACAACAGAGTTTTTTGGTAGGTTTGAAATAAGTTTTTTTAGTACCCATTTCTCATAATTTTCGTACGCCATTTCATTATGATAATCTCCTGTTTTTGACTGGGAGTTCCACATAATACCAGCATTAGGTACAAAACCATTTTCACTTCCTGCATGCACAATGATGAGCCTATTACCTTTTGAAACGGGTTTTCTTAATCCTTAGTTACTCTTGTCGCTCAATCCTTAAAGGTGCGTGTGACATGAATCAATGTATGTTTCATCCATATAAATGATAGGTTTGCTCTGTTCTCTGCACTTTTTTATGTTTCCTAAATATAGTAGGCGTAAATGTCTGATTTCGTGACGTTCCATTAACAAACTTCTGTTGTTTTTCATATTGGTCCAACGAAAACCCAAAGAATGTATTTGTTTCCGCAGAGTTTTGCGACTTACTTTCTGCGAAGCCGTAACTATCTGCAAAGGTGTTTAGTGTACATTTCTTAACGTGGGTACGTTTTGTGATAATTTATTGTGCACCTTCTAAGCGCAGTTTTCTTGAATTGATCCATACGGATACTGGACGTGCTTTATTTTTTAGTAGGCACATCAGTGTCAGCATTACTTCCTGCCAGAGCTCCGTTTTTAATACGGGAAAGCGTTCTTTGGCTACCTTTCGTAGTAGCAGAAACTCGTTCAATGACCTGACAAAAAATAAGTCGATATATATGCTGTATTAAAAGTTCTACTCATGTGTATTTTTATACAAATTAAATGAGGAAGTAGTTAAATTTGTTTTCAGTGATCATTCTTTGCAAAAATTAAAAAATGTCTCATTTAGGTTGCTCTAAACGGACTAAAAATGGCGTCGATTTGTTTGTAATGATGACATACCGGTGCATAAAATTGACACATGAGTGCATAAAATACTTTGTCTCTCCCCAATGTCACTTTTTTAAATCGTTTAACAAATAAATATTTTTTCTACTTCCGTTACTAAAACCGCATTTTCAACACGGGTTTGACATGCACAAAACGACTCTTTAAACACTAGTGTTTAAAATGCGAAAAGTTTATCTTTTCTTTTTTAAACGTAAAATCAAGTGTATTGTTTGTATGTTAAATTTCATGTTCCGTGATAATTTTGTTGTTCTGTGTCATTTGATTTGTCCGTAATGTCATGAATATAATAAAAAAAATTACTTCCTGCGGGCGAAGAAAAAGTATAGTAATCAATAAGAATATGGTTCTAGTCCTCATTAAATGTGGTAAACGTGAAATATTTTTCAACAGTAAAAACACAAGAGCTTTTTTTTTATCGGATAAATTTCTCTTTGCAACGAAACAGTTTTGCCAATCACTAATTTTACGAGAAAAACTGACATGATAAAATCGCGACACCGAAGGTGGAGCGATTTTATCTAATGTCAGTTTTTCGAGCAAATTTAGTGATTGGCAAAACTTTGAGTCAAAGAGGAATTTATCTAATAAAAGAAAAGCTCGAGTGTTTTTTGGCAAGATAAATTAACGACAGAATATATGGATGAACAACAACAATAATTGCGACTCATTGTCATTGTGTAAAAGTGACGTCCGCTTACTAGATATTGAGGAAGAGAAGTTTTTATCGCGATAAAAAAGGATGCACCTTTTTTATCGATGGCAAAGTGACAATAACATTTCCAGGTATATGACATTTTAACATTGGAGTTAATTTATCACAATTAATCTAGACAAAAGTATTTTCATGACTAACGAAACAATTTCGTCAAAAAATTTATGAAAAAATAAAAGCTAGGCAACATCGTATTCCTTTGCGGTAAAATGTCTGCTGTTGTTTACTAATTATTTAGTAAGAATTTTTAATAAATTTGTTGAAGCGAAATATTTTTGAGTGTTTATATACTGCTTAGTGACACATTAGTGCTAATACAATGGGTAAAACGTGTTATGTTTGTAAAAAAATTGATTATTTGAATCCTAACTTTGCATTCCATATATGTGTATCAGTGGCCTAACTTAACATTATTAATTTTAATAAATAAATTAACTTCTCACAATGTGAAATTGTATATTTCTTACGAATGTAGAGCAGAGACAAAAGAGGCTAGCTGTACCGAAAATACTGGAAAAAGATTTACCGAAAAAAGCATATATTTGTTGCTCTCATTTTAAAACAGACGATTTTCAATAGAAAGGAAATCCGGAAAAAAATTTTTTTGAAAAGGAATGGAATACCATTGTCATAATTTCAATCAGATAGCAATACAGATGATGAGGTATAGTCCAATAAAAGGTATTAATTTATGCAATTTATAAGAAAATCAGCTAATTTACAAAGAATATTGTGGCAAAACGAAATGTTGTTACATTTGGAAATTAAACCGGATACTTCTTGGTATTGTTTAGACTCAATATTTGATAATATCTGTTGGTATTGTTTGAAAGATGTTGTTAATGCATACTGCTTATTTTTCAGTTTACATCAGTCAGAAAGAGCTGTTTCATCCAAAATTTCAGGAATTGAATCATTACACTCATCTGAAACTCTTAAGTGATTAAGTGATTTTGAAAGTAAGAACAGTCCTTGTAATCAACTAATAGAACGTTCTCATAACGTCTCTGATATTAAGGTTCCAAAAAAACAAGAAACAATTATCAAATCACTTCTAATTTCTATAAAAAGGTAAGGTATAGAGAGTTATTATCGAAATGTTTTTTCAATTCAGGAAAAAAAGTGCTGGAAATATTAGCAGCTCTGATTTTGATACACCCAGGAAGGCAAAAAAAATTAATGGATTTAAATTTATAGTTCGAGAGTTATACGGCTAGATTATTTCCTGAATAACTTAGGTTGAAACCACCAACAAATAATTTTATTGGCAATAAAATTTGATAACTTGTAGCCTTTTTCTCAATGACAATTTAACTCATGTATAAAAAATCGCATATGCCACAGTGCAATCGTCACTTTGACGGCGGCAAAAGTTAGCTTTAACTTTTACAGCGACAAATACACTAGTGGTTTTTTCACTTATTCATTTGTTCATCAATTGTCGCGGTGTTGGTTACCAGAATAAATAGTTTGGCATGTTTGTCAACAACTTATTGAATTTTCAAGAACTAACAATGAGTCGATTCGGTGTGTCTACGAACGCCGAAATTAGTCAAATTGTACATTAAAATAAAAATGTGTTTATTTTTAATGTTTCATAAATAAAGTTTGCATTGATATGTTTCCAAATTTCTCATTCATTAAATTGTCCTGCCGAATTACACTCGAGGTTTGTATTGATATTGGGTAAATTTGTGTTGTTCAAATTCTAAACTGTTTCCTTTAGCAATTTGACTCGAATAACTGTCAACCTAAAAACACTCCATCTTCGGTGTCGTGTTTTTAATAGTTGACAGTTATTCTCGTCAAATTGCTAGGAAACAGTTTCTCATTAAACAACCCAAATTTAAACGATAAAATACAAACCACTTGTGCAATTATAAGTGAATAATAAATCCTAACTTTAATATTTTTGGTTAGGTTAGGTTAGGAGAAACAGAGAAAATAATCATTTTTGCTTTGTATCCGTACAATTGTAATAATTGCAATTTGTGTAGGTTATAAATGTTTGTTACCCATTGCTATTTACATTAGAAGAGGCATTGGTATTCAATGAAGGCGATTCGGCAGACGAAGATGGATTGTTGGCAGTTTTATTATCAGGCATGTTTCTCATTTTGTTGATAATATCCAAATGATGAGAAGGATCCATTTGCAGATATGGTTTAATAGAAGATACGTTTTATGTCCTGTGATTTTGATCAGTTGTTGTTCATGAACTCCATTTTTAGCCAGCTTACGAATTGCTCTAAATCAGTTAAAGTGGTTAGTTATTTTAGTTTTCTTAATTTCGATTCTCTGTGCTGCTTCTTGGGTCCATTTTGAAATTTTTTCTTACCTATCGGACAATTTTTGTACCGGCTATTAGATTCAGCTTTATTTCACAAACCATTCAGAGCTAAGAATAACCTGTATTTTTTAATACTATGGCCTCTTTTGCTGAGAAGCTTTGTGAATAATCTTACAGAACACATTTTTGTTCCTGTTTCCCAGATTTGCCATCAACGGCTATGAATAACTTTCTTCTCAGTAAACCTAAAATTAATCACGCCTCAGATAGAAATAATTCTAAAATATCCAAAAAAAAAAGAAAATGCATCTCTCCTCCAATTTCGACAACCCCATCTATTTGTTGAACATTTTATTGTAATGCTGGTAATTGTTCTAGTTTTCAGTTTGAAAGCGGTTAAAACCTTTACTTTTTCAGATTTGGCAACGTGAAAGTATGTCGACTGAACACTTTGATTGTTTTCACATTGTTATAAATAAACGTTTTAAATCCATCTGAATGAAAACCTTTTCAAAAATTCTTCTTCTTCGGTTTTCATCTGTCACTCTTCTACATTATATAGGCAAACACACTTCAGCACTAAAATATTTAATGAAATTAACTGTCTCGAGCCTTACTTCGTGGAATCTACTCATATGAGTGTTTTAAATGAAACTCAACGTTTCTAGCTAATTCCACAATATAATGAAAAATGTTGAAAATTCTAAGAAATTGACAATTGTTTCGATAACTGAATATTATCGAAACAATTGTCAATTTTTTAGAATTTTCAACATTTTTCATTATATTGTGGAATTAGCTAGAAACGTTGAGTTTCATTTAAAAGACTACTAAAATATTTTTCAATCAACATAAAGTCTAGAGATAATTTAGTAACCAAGACAATTTCAAAAAACTTTTTGTATCTTCAACCTAAAACAAATGTCATAAAAAACACGTTTTTACTTACCTTTCAAACTATCCGTTATTAACTCATCAATTCTTTTTCCATATTGTTTAAAGCCATACGTTAGTATACGTATTAAATATATATTTCAAGTAGGTAGTTTAGCTTCTTTTTCTTTTCAAAATCCTTTTGATTGAATCTTGTATATATTTTGTAGAAGCATTTTTACAAACATCATTTTAAAACTATATGTATGGAATTACTCATTTCTTATCAGCAAAGGCGTTGCCTAGTTCTTTTTGGACAAACTTGGAAAAACCACTATGATGGTAATTTAATAAATTCTTTATCAATATAAAATGAGAAACCATGTTTAAAATTAATGTTAAATCATCAATAATAGAATTTACCAATCAGTGATGAAAAAGTAAGAAGGGTAAGCCGATGTTTTCCGAGTTTTACCGAATGAAAATTTAGAAACTTTGAATATTTAATTATCTACAAATTAAATGTGTGGAATAAATAATTCACAACATATTATTTATAATTATAATTGTATTTTCAAATTTTTTTAGAATAAACTTTGTATATTTTCCAAAATTACCATTTTCAATTCATTTGAATGTCACGATTTTTGATATTAAAAAAGTTTTTATGAGTTTTTTTTTAATTATTTTTTTTTGGATTTTACGAGTCTCGATTTTTCATATTGAAAAATTATTTTTGGTTTTTCATTTCAATTTTGAGTTTTCAATTTTTTATATAAAATGGATAAATTTTAAATTATTAAAGATTTTAGTAAGAAAATACGTAAATTTGGTGTCCACAGGCGAACTCTGGAATTTAAAATTAAGTCTGTGCCTAACGGTATAGAGCCTGTGGGATGGGTAAAGGAGGCAATCAAAGGTATTGTTTTGAAAGGAACAGAAAGATATTCTGATGATAAAGTTGGGATTACCTTCTGTTCTAAAGACTTTTTCAAGGGTGGTGGTTGGATAAGATTTAAATCCCTCAAGGATATTACAACTGATGATGTTTGGAGTACAATCTCATCCATATATCAGTCCAACTAAACCGGTCTGAACACAGAAACCTTCTGTTTAGGTCTTACGTCGGTAAGGATGCCTTCTGGTAAAGGACGAGGTATTAATTACAACAACTTTACCGAAGAGTGTGCGAAGCAAAGAGGTATAGTTGCTATAAATAATACGGATAACATGTTATTACCTCGTGCTCGTGTTGTCGCTATGGTATTTGTGGACAAAGACCCACTATACAGCAAAGTTCGACGTGATATCAGAAAACTTCACATGGCCAGAGCTATGGAATTGTTGGGCGCTTCTTGGGTTTCCGTTCCTCCTGCGGGGTGTGGAATACCGGAGCTTCAACAATTCCAACAACATCTAATAAATTATAAAATTGTTGTATACAGCTATGGTAATAACGGTCGTGACGCCATTTTCGGTTTTTCAGAAGTGAAAAAGGGTTACTTTCCCCATTTATTTAACACAATGGAAAACCAGATGTATGTAGGTGGTCTGCCCGATATACAGTTTTATGCCCCGGAGAATTTTAAGACGAAAACAGAACTTGAAATGTTTACAGAGCGGTATAATGAAAAAATTTTGCCTTTAATTTTCAAAAGGAAATAATTGAATATTGTATTTCCGATGTATATATTCTCTCAATCGCCTGTCTCAAATTTCGTCAATTAATGATATCTCAGACAAATGTATGTCCGTTTATGGAAGCAACTAACATTGCATCCACTTACAATAAAGTCTCCCGCAGAAATTTCCTAGAACCAAACACTATCAGCATTATTCCAAAGAATGGCTATAGATGGCGCGACAATCAGTCAAAAATTGCTATTCAATGGTTAGTTTGGGAAGAACATCAGAGAGGTGTCAACATTCAACACGCTGCTAAGGGTTCTGAAGCATTAGTTGGAGGGTTTAAAGTTGATGGGTTCTCCTCCGAAACAAATCAGGTATTCGAGTTTCAAGGGTGTTATATCCATGGTTGTAAATGTTTGTCTTTTCAGAGAGATTATCCTTTTAAAGACAACCCCTTTGAGATATTAAATCATCGATATGAAGCTACACAAGCTTAAATCGGGGTATGAAGTCATTGAAATATGGGAATGCCAATTTAGTAAGATGATTACCCCCGAAATTTAGAACTATACTGATGCTCACCCTCTTCTGTGTCAAATACCTCTTAGTCCTCGTGATGCATTCTACGGTGGCCGTACAGTGAGTATTACAAGACTATAGACAAGAAAAAAATCAAATATATTTATGTCGGTTAACTGTAAAATTTTCGTTGGTGAAGAATGTTCTTCTAAAACCTTTCCCATATTTGTGGTCTTGCCAAATGTACGGTCTTGCCACATAGCACCCTGTTTCATCCTGTTTTGCCTCAGAAAATGAATGATAAATTAATGTTTGTCCCATGCCGTGAATGTGGACTAAGTTAGAACTTTGATAAAGAACGGGCATTGACTGGAACATGGGTGCTGCAGCAGTGGAAATGGGGTACAATGTTTTGAAAATACATGAAATATTGTGCTACGAATCGGTACAGTTTAACAAATTTACTGGTACTGATGAACAAATTTGTTAAAATTAAGCAGGAGGCCTCTGATTGGCCTACAAACAATACCCGAAAAAGATCGAAAGATTTTTGATGCGGGAATATGTTCTTCTAGAGTTTTCAGAAACTTGTAATAACCCGGGTCTTCGCTCATCGGCTAAACTTATGCTCAATTGTTCTGGAGTAAGTTTGGTCAGCGAGAGAATCAGCCTAAGACAACTATAATCAATAGTCCCACTAAATTTTTCTCGATGCTGACAGACCCCGCAGTAAATGTAAACACTATGCTTCCAGTCAGTGACAACACTCTCATTGTTAACTGGGAATACAAAACAGAGGCTTATGATTCCTTAGGTACAGTTAATGTTGTAATTGCTGGATATGTAACAGCTCTTGCCCGTTTGAAGCTTTACAGTTATCTCGAAAAACTTGGGAAAAGGGTTTTATACTAAGACACAGATTCGTGTATATATGTTTCACGACCTATGGACTATGAAGTCCCAACCGGTGAGTCCATCGGTGATATGACTGATAAACTAGGTCCTGGATCATATATCACGGAATTTGTATCTGGTGGACCAAAGAACTATGCATATAATTTCTGGTGTACCAAAGATCAGGAAGAACGGACATGCTGTAAAGTAAAGGGTATTTCCCTAACACTTGGTGCTCAGAAAACGCTAAATTTTGACGCCATCAAAGAGATGGTACTGAACCCCTGCGATCTCATACATATTACAGCCAATCAAATAGAACGAACGACTGGACATGAGGTTATAACGAAAAGCGTTACAAATATTTATCGACCCAACTCTACAAAAAGAAAGTTTCTTTCCGGCCATATGGCCCTGTACCATATGGATACACAAAATGAAAACAGTAGTCATCCTAAAAATATCATTAGTCGTTTTCATAACTCTATTTTTTGGAAAAATCACAACCTCTTCTTCTTCCTGTTCCCTAAAATCTGTGATAAATCAGATGAATCTATTGATTAATAATATGTTCACATTGATTTGTTGTAAATTATTGAAATTGGTTATTCAATAAGAAAATGAAATAAGAAATAAAACAGCGGTTAGAAGAATACCACCTATTAATTTAGGAACCTGTGTATTCACTCCTCTGTGTGTAATTGGACGGGGTTTGAAGGATACCTCCTATTAATTTAGGAGCCTATGTATTCACTCCTTGTAAAATAGCGTCTGAAGTTCAACAAGTATACTACATTTAAGAGGATATTTTTATCTGAATAATTACTGATATCCTCCCCTTACCCTGGGAGAGTATGAATGTATCTCCAAAGTCTTTAAATATAAGACTAATTGTAGACATTCAAGGTTTGAAAATTAAAAGTAATACATTTATACCGAAACAATTAGCTTGGTTACAACGGAACTCGAATGATCCACTATCTCTTTAAACCTCAATTTTCGATAAGACTTCTTCCTCCTGAATAACATCAGCAAGCAACTTGGCTAATGTATCATCATTATTGTATTAACTGGACAGTTGGATTTACACATCTACATTGCTTTAAACACAATTTAAGATTTTTAACAAAGGACTATGATTCCGTTTACGTTAAGGGAATGGATAAAACAGGTTACATCAGACGATACTGTACTGGTCCTGTATTCGAAATGGATGAACAGCCAGCTCTACAACCTATGAAATATGCTTGCTTTTATCATAGTAATAATAATAAATGTTTTTGCGCCTTACTAAATGTATATTTTTTAATCAAACTTATTTTATGCAATAAAACGCTTATATTTATTTACTTGTTTTTTTTTTATTTTACATGTACAGTTGTAGCAGTAGTACAATCTAATATATCTGGTATAATTTCAAATTCAACCTTCTTTCTTTCTTCTTCTTCGATTGGTATATGCGGATCCGTCCACAACTGCGCTTGTTGACTCTTTATTTCATCTTGATCCTCTGGTGGTGGTTCTCTTGATGGATACATCGGTTTCTCTCTCAAATACTCCGGCAAAAATCTATTCTTTATAATTACATCTGCTCATTTTCTTACACCAACATTCCAAATAACCTTTGCTTTGTAATTGCATGGTCAATTTTGTTGCTTCATCGTAAATTTTCCTTTGATGTACACAATACTCATGATCGAAACATTTTTAACTGATAGTCTGTCCTGTCTACAGTCATGTCTATTCTGTAACCAAAGTGGTGTATATAATAATAATAATATTTATTCAATAATTAATTTGAAATATACAATAATTTTAGTTAACGGTAAATAAAAATAGAATTCACAAAGAAGGATGAACCTGTGCGTGGTTTGTACCATATTATTATACCATAGATTATAATGAATAAAATTTTAAACATAAAGTTTCTTTCAGTATGAGCAAATAAACACCAGAAGATATATAGATATTATATTAAAAATCCCTTACACTTAATACAGAAAAAGAACTTACAACTCCAAAAACAAAACAATTAGCGATGGGATTATAATAAATAAAATTGTGAAAATAAATTTTCTTTCGGTGTGAGCAAAAAGGCACGAAAATTTTTTTTATGTAGATATCACATTAAGAATCATTTATAAATATATAAAAAGGACACCCGGCTTTAAAAATAAACGGTTTCAAAGATTCAAACTAACTTTTTCCGCATCCATGAAACGCCCTGAACAATATCTTATCATAAAATTGTCACCTGTATACACTTAGGAGGCTTGTAACATGTCATCGCGACATGTTTCAATTTTTCATTAGTTATTTAGGAACTTTATTTATTCTTCAGCTATTCCTACCTCTAATTCAAAATTATTTACTTCGATATGTTAATAACGCGTCGAATGACCGTTTTTACATTCGCAAAGTTCCTATTTAGACAACAAATCCGAATCGAACGGTCTCTTTTTCGTTAAACATCCTTTACAAAAATTAAGTGGCATCCAACTTTTGTGATTTTGAGATTCTGTCTGGTTATTTTTCTCTGAATTAAATTTGCATTTTCTCATAATTTTGGGAACAGGACGGATACGAATAAACGAATTTCTGTGGTTTAATTTTAAAAATTACATTCAATCTGCTGTATATCCCGGTTTTCTCCAAGATAAGCCCTTAAACTTATTTTCGATAGATATAAAATCTTGAGTTGGACCTTTTTATTAGGAAACTGATTTTTATTCGTGTTGTATTGTGAATACATGATTGATGTGAATTTGTATTAAAATAAATCAATTTTTTCCGAAATTGTTGTTATTGATTCACCTATCTCAATTGAGGTAACAAAATATAGTATAACTAATGCCGAATTCACAAACTGAGCGGGGCCCCACGTTGTGCGCCAATTTGTCACGTGAACTTCCCCGGCCTTGGCACTCCGCTCAAGTTGTAAATTTGGCCTTAGTTAGTTACATTATTTTTTAATACCTAAATTGGGATAAGGTGAGTCAATAACAAAAATTTCAGGTAAAACAGATTAATTTTAATGTACTTTTCTTTTAAAAAGTCGTTGTTAATAACTGATTAGCTCATTCTGGATCAGCGAGATTGTTAATTATCATCACCTTCATAATTCGATAATTTTATTTATCATCAATTTGGATGTGATTAATGTTGATTTTTGAATAATAATAATAATGTTAAAATAATTAAAATAATTTTCCTTTTTCAACTTAAAATTTTTTTTAATATATTTGCTCACCCTGTATGATGAGCAAATTATATGTTTATTTGTTGGAGTGGTAGAAATGCAAACGTTTCTCTCAACTTTTCAGTTGGTAGTCATGATCGAACTTTTTGACATGACAGCTCATTTCAACTTCCATTTTCGTTAGTATGTGATGTAGCTAAGACGCACATGCCCGACTTTCAATTTGTCGGCTTTTACATTTTCAAGTTTTAAATAATTTTAATTATATGTTTTGTGGTATTCATTTGCATATTTTGTGCTGTTATGGTTGATTAATGTGTTTGAAGTTTTGGATATTTTACATCATTACGTACAATATCGCTAACATTGTAAGAAAGGTTAGATTTTTTCACTTTCAAAACTTTTAAGTATTTAATTGACAATATTCATTGTCGAAATATTGGAAATATAATGTTATAAGAGTACACGTTCGTTTTGCTGCTTCTCCCAAATAAATTGGTTTTTCGATTTTGTTTCTAACTAGTGAGCAAAATCCACAATATATTGTTTTATTTTAAATATTCTAAATGATTTTAGCCCATAGTTTTAACACCTTCCAATATTT
Organism: Galeruca laticollis; assembly: GCA_963921935.1. Lineage (NCBI taxonomy): Eukaryota > Metazoa > Arthropoda > Insecta > Coleoptera > Chrysomelidae > Galeruca > Galeruca laticollis. The sequence goes on from OY998180.1 coordinate 125,331,779, forward strand.
TTAGTTCATACTTGGCAAATAATTTACTAAATTTTATTTATTTAGTGAAATAGTTATTGACTCATTTGAATTTACGATTAGAATTAACAGCTTTCATCGTCAACGTGGTTAAATTATTACCGACACACATGTGAAATAAGCAATAAAACAAAATTGGATATTTTAAACATTACCTTTTAGTGCAAATAACTCAAAAACTACTCACTCTATCGTATTGAGACACGAGGATGATATTTACGTAGAAAGTGACGAAGAATAGAAAAACATGCTGAAACGATTATTACGACAGTGGCGTAGATTGCAGGGGGATATAAGAAAGTATCCATCCCTTCCGCACGCCTCTGGTAATAGAGGAAAACTATCTGTTGCCACTGTTTAAAGTATCCCCACATGTGTAAATTATTTGCCAAGTATGAACTAACAACTAGGAAACATCACAAAATAAACAGAAGGAGTGATGGGAAGCTTCGGCGAAGCAATAAGAAATAGGAATGGATTCCAACTTATAGAGTTCTGTATACAAAATGGACTGGTAATACAAAACTCATTCTTCCAGCATAAAGACTGTCACAAATACACAAGAGAAGAACCAGGAAGAGATGAGAAATCAATCATAGATTATATTATAACTGAAAAAATAAACAGAAAATGGTAAAAGACGTAAGAGTATACCGAAGTGCAGAATTAGGAACAGATCACTACTTGGTGGTAGCAACTATAAAACGAAACATTTCTGAAAAGCAAACCGACGAAATTAAAAAATTTACATAAACAGAAAATCGTCATGAAAACATACAAATTACAAGAAGTACGAACCAAGGAGAAATACAGAGAACTAGTCACTAATCTAATACACCAACATTACAACGAAAGAACACAAGCAGATTTAGAGAGGAAATGGAAAATATTTAAAACAATCATAACTGAAGTTGCCAGCAAAACCTGCGGAGTTTCAATAGCCGGAGGCTCGAAGAAGAGAAGCAGCTGGTGGAGTGAAGAAATAAAAATAATTGTAAAGAACAAAAAACTTGCATGGAAAGACTACTTACGAGAAAAGACGAGCGAAAAATATAAAAAATACAGAGAAATAAGAAACCTAGTTGAAACAAAAATTATAGAAGCTAAAGCCAAAGAATGGGAGAATTTCGGACAAAAGATGGAACACAGTAGCAAAAATAACCAAAAACGATTTCACAAAGTTCTAAAAAATATGAGATGCAAAGGAAAATCAATATCGACACAAAAAATTAAAAACAGAGAAGGAAAAATCGCCACAAAATCAGAAGACATACTAACAAGATGGAAAGAATACTTCCAAGCAATAATAGAAACAACAAATGAGAGAGATGCAGAAGATGAAACACAAACAATAAACCCAAAAAACGACATAGACGACGGAATCACGATGGAGGAGGTAGAACAAGCGGTCAACACATTAAAGAACGTAAAGGCACCAGGAGTTGACAACATCAAAGCAGAAATGTACAAATGCGTGGGTGATGAAGGACTTGAAATATAACATCCAATTATAGATACAGCATGGAAAACTAAGAAAGTACCAGAGGAATGGGCAACACAAGTAACTATACCCATATACAAAAATGGTGATAAAACTGATTGTGGGAACTACAGAGGTATAACGCTTACCTGTAGTGCAAGTAAAATATATGAAAGAATATTAGAAACAAGATTAAAGGACAAAACAGAAGGACACCTACATGAAACAGAGCAGATTTAGACCAGGGTACAGTACTCAAGATCATGTCTTTACCATTAGAAATCTAACAGAAAAATTCTTAACACACAATAAAGAAATATACCTATGTTTTATAGATCTCGAGAAAGCTTTTGATTCAGTCTCGAGACACCACATCTGGAGCGCATTCAAAAATCTTGAAGTAGGAAAAAATTTAATAGAGGGAATTAAATCATTGTATAAAAACAGCACTACAATTTTAAGAACGCACAACTACGAAACAACAAAATTTAAAACAACATAAGGAGTTATACAAGGTGGAGTGCTCAGTCCTTTACTTTTCATAGTATTTATGAATGAAATAATAATACAGGCCAACAAACAATCCAGGAAAATAGACGTAAGATACAACAAACTGCAGAATATCACAATGAGCGAATTTATATTTGCTGATGACATAGTAATAGCAGCAAACAGCCAGGAAAATTTACAACACAACATAGAAGTATGGTCAAAATGCCTTCAAGAAAAAGATATGAGAATCAATGTGAGAAAAACAAAAGTTATACTAATATCAAACAAAACAAGAAACACCAATACGAAAATGGATGGACTACACATAGAACAAGTGGACAACATAAAATATTTAGGAACACTTATAGACAGTACAGGACGTTATGATGCGGAAATAAACAGTAGAATAGCATCTGCAACAAAACTATACCATTCACTAAGGAAAGAATTTCTAAATAAAAAAGAAATTAGTACTAAAATAAAACTTACAATATACAAAACAGTATACCTGCCAACTCTATTATATAGAAGCGAAACATGGGTACTTACAGAAAAACAAAAAAACATGCTCCAAGTTATGGAAATGGAATACTTAAGAAGACTAGCAAATGTGACAATAATGGATAAAATAAGAAACGATGCAATACGGGAAAGCCTACGAGTTGAGAGTGTTCGGAAACATACAGAAAAATCACAACTAAGATGGAGGGGGGCATTTAAACCGTTTAAAGGAAAATAGACAAGTGAAAAAAGTGTGGACTGCAACAAAAATAGGAAAAAGAAGGAGAGGTAAACCTAGGACATGGGACAACGAAATGGCAAAATTATTGAAAGAAAAAGGAATGTCATGGGAAGAAGCTGAATTAGTATCTAAAGACAGGAAAAGATGGAGGACATTGATAAATGGAAAATAAAACGGAAAACCAATTTTACCCTCTACACTTGAAGTAGATGAGGGATAGATTATATATATATATATATATATATATATATATATATATATATTATATATATATATATATATATAATGAAATTCTAGATATTTCTAATTTATAAATATAAACATCTATATAACTAATGAGTTATAACGGAGTTGTTGTGTCTATACTACATTCGCTCTTGTTATCGTGAGATTTGAGTGGGGTAATTAGTGAGAGTAATATACCTTACAACTTTCGCTCGTTGACAAGGGAGAATATATGATATATAGGACTTCCTTTGTTCATAGGATCATGATTAAGTGACAAGTCATGATACTAATAATGAAGACTGTCTCTTAAGTCCTAAAGTTGAACACATCAACTGGGTTATGTCTCAACCAAAAAACTGTCATTCAAACTGTGACACTCTGACAAACATATAATGTTCCTTCAAATCGAAAAGATCGTTTTGAATTAGTACTTAAAAAGTATCTATATATAAAATATATTTTTTGTTGTTCCGAGTATGAACTGTTTTAATAATTATTAACTCACTTCACACGTAAGTATAGAAAAATTGTTAATTAATGAAACGTACCAACATGTCCATATTTCAGCCTTGAAAAAGAAAATAAAATTTTTCGAAACGTTGGGTAGTAAATAAGAATTTAATTCAGCACTACTTACGACGGAATCTCTAAGATATTGAGAGATTTTTGATTTATCTACCGTCAAGAATACCCTTTTGGTTTATATATATATATATATATATATATATATAAGATGTACGAATAGTGCGTGACATATGAACAATAAGCAACGAATAGATTAGTGGGTATTGCACGCAAATAGAAGAAGGGGCTACTGAAAAGAGTGGTAACCGCAGACATGCATGTTTCTGGCTCATTAGCCGTCATCGGTACAGTACAACAAAGAAAAGTTGTGAAACATGGGAGCAAAGGTGTTGAATGAAACATGAGAAAATATAACAGAATTCAGCAGGATAGTCAAACACAACATTTGTGTCAGTAATATTAGAAAATCTCGAATATTCGAGACAACAACCAACATAGACACGGAGGTGTATATAACACTCCCGTCTGAAACTTCCGACCCAGATTATTGAAATTACAACAAGATGTACGAATAGTGCGTGACATATGAACAATAAGCAACGAATAGATTAGTGGGTATTGCACGCAAATAGAAGAAGGGGCAACTAAAAAGAGTGGTAACCGCAGACATGCATGTTTCTGGCTCATTAGCCGTCATCGGTACAGTACAACAAAGAAAAGTTGTGAAACATGGGAGCAAAGGTGTTGAATGAAACATGAGAAAATATAACAGAATTCAGCAGGATAGTCAAACACAACATTTGTGTCAGTAATATTAGAAAATCTCGAATATTCGAGACAACAACCAACATAGACACGGAGGTGTATATGACACTCCCGTCTGAAACTTCCGACCCAGATTATGAAATTACAACAAGATGTACGAATAGTGCGTGACATATGAACAATAAGCAACGAATAGATTAGTGGGTATTGCACGCAAATAGAAGAAGGGGCTACTGAAAAGAGTGGTAACCGCAGTCACGCACTATTCGTACATCTTGTAGTTATTTCAATAATCTGGGTCGGAAGTTTCAGACGGAAGTGTTATATACACCTCCGTGTCAATGTTGGTTGTTGTCTCGAATATTCGAGATCTTCTAATATTACTGACACAAATGTTGTGTTTGACTATCCTGCTGAATTCTGTTATATTTTCTCATGTTTCATTCAACACCTTTGCTCCCATGTTTCACATCTTTTCTGGGTTGTACCGTACCGATGACGGCTAATGAGCCAGAAACATGCATCTCTGCGGTTACCACTCTTTTCAGTAGCCCATTCTTCTATTTGCGTGCAATACCCACTAATCTATTTGTTGCTTATTGTTCATATGTCACGCACTATTCGTACATCTTGTTGTTATTTCAATAATCTAGGTCGGAAGTTTCAGACGGGAGTGTTATATACACCTCCGTGTCTATGTTGGTTGTTGTCTCGAATATTCAAGATCTTCTAATATTACTGACACAAATGTTGTGTTTGACTATCCTGCTGAATTCTGTTATATTTTCTCATGTTTCATTCAACACCTTTGCTCCCATGTTTCACATCGTTTCTTGGTTGTACCGTACCGATGACGGCTAATGAGCCAGAAACATGCATGTCTGCGGTTACCACTCTTTGCAGTAGCCCCTTCTTCTATTTGCGTGCAATACCCACTAATCTATTCGTTGCTTATTGTTCATATGTCACGCACTATTCGTACATCTTGTTGTTATTTCATTAATCTGGGTCGGAAGTTTCAGACGGGAGTGTTATATACACCTCCGTGTCTATGTTGGTTGTTGTCTCGAATATTCAAGATCTTCTAATATTACTGACACAAATGTTGTGTTTGACTATCCTGCTGAATTCTGTTATATTTTCTCATGTTTCATTCAACACCTTTGCTCCCATGTTTCACATCGTTTCTTGGTTGTACCGTACCGATGACGGCTAATGAGCCAGAAACATGCATGTCTGCGGTTACCACTCTTTGCAGTAGCCCCTTCATCTATTTGCGTGCAATACCCACTAATCTATTCGTTGTTTATTGTTCATATGTCACGCACTATTCGTACATCTTGTTATTTCAATAATCTGGGTCGGAAGTTTCAGACGGGAGTGTTATATACACCTCCGTGTCTATGTTGGTTGTTGTCTCGAATATTCGAGATCTTCTAATATTACTGACACAAATGTTGTGTTTGACTATCCTGCTGAATTCTGTTATATTTCCTCATGTTTCATTCAACACCTTTGCTCCCATGTTTCACATCTTTTCTTGGTTGTACCGTACCGATGACGGCTAATGAGCCAGAAACATGCATGTCTGCGGTTACTACTCTTTTCAGTAGCCCCTTCTTCTATTTGCGTGCAATACCCACTAATCTATTCGTTGCTTATTGTTCATATGTCACGCACTATTCGTCATCTTATTATTTCAATAATCTGGGTCGGAAGTTTCAGACGGGAGTATTATATACACCTCCGTGTCTATGTTGGTTGTTGTCTCGAATATTCGAGATCTTCTAATATTACTGACACAAATGTTGTGTTTGACTATCCTGCTGAATTCTGTTATATTTTCTCATGTTTCATTCAACACCTTTGCTCCCATGTTTCACATCTTTTCTTGGTTGTACCGTACCGATGACGGCTAATGAGCCAGAAACATGCATGTCTGCGGTTACCATTCTTTTCAGTAGCCCCTTCTTCTATTTGCGTGCAATACCCACTAATCTATTCGTTGCTTATTGTTCATATGTCACGCACTATTCGTACATCTTGTTGTTATTTCAATAATCTGGGTCGGAAGTTTCAGACGGGAGTGTTATATACACCTCCGTGTCTATGTTGGTTGTTGTCTCGAATAATCAAGATCTTCTAATATTACTGTAATGTTTTTCTAATTTATTTAAAACGTAAACGGGTGGGATAAATTTCAAACACTCGGTATTGCTACTTACTAATTTATTTAAACACTAACTCACTAACACTAATTTATATGTACTTAACTAGTCACTTAAATTTAATTTATATGCACACTAACTTATTAATTTATAACACTTTTATATTCACTTAATTACTGTTTAACTCACTATGGCAAATTATAAACTGAACTCATCCGCTGATCGGTCCTGTATTTATATCAAAAACTTTCTTTACTAGAACATTCGGGACGGGACATGCCTTTCGCGATATTTCTTAAAATGCCTTTCGAGAACATGTTTAAAAAGGACGGTCACAATAGATCCCAATAGACCTTCTCAGAATTCGGCGCGCTCGCCTTTTTCTTAACTCCGTTAACATAAGGTTACAGGGCCGTACTTAGTATCTGCTTCGGTGTGCGAGTTCGTAACATTACCCTCTCCTTAAATGAAAGTTCCTCCTGGAACTTTTGTGTAGCCGAGACTGGATGTTTGAATCGGCAACTAGCCCCATTTCTACACTTTCCGATCTTATGAAAATAGCAGGGCACCGTCTTCATCGGATATTGATAACGGGGGTTGTAGCTGCTAATTAATATCTGGACACCGGTACCTTGAAAGATAATCTCTACCATGTTCCTGATGATTCGCCAATTCAACTGGTTACTCGCTATCTTAGGCATAGCCAGTTTCTTCACGTTGGATTCCAACACATGGTCTCGGAGGTTTCGAAGTGCTTCCCACACATCGCGGTAGGTAGATCGATCTTTGAATTCATTTTTAGTTACCACGTAGAAACGTACCGCGAATTATGTTTCAGTTTCAGTGTCTTGCCAGGGGCAGGAATCTGGTCTTCAAGTTTTTCTAATTGCACCAACTTCTTTCGAAAGACGGTTGCCAGCCCTCGTGCGTTCTTTATACGGGCGGGGATGTTGTATGCCAGTGAATAATCTTCTGGGAGAGTGAACAAATCTTGTTGTTGTTCCGAAGTGACTCCATATCTAGCTTTCCCGGTACCTCCATACGCGCCCATAAATTCATCGAAGGTGGGGTCAGACACATCTCGAATAAGGTTTACTCCTTCCTCTATGTCATGGTCTCCTTCGAATGGCGCTAGTCGGTTTCGGTGAACTACTTTTGGTTTTCCGTTAGGGATCTTGCTTATGCGATATAAAACATCATTGATCCTTTTCTTGATCAAGTATGGACCTTCCCAGGATTTTTGTAATTTTGGAGAAAATCCTTTTCTCCTCGCCGGGTTGTGTAACCATACTTTGTCCCCTTCTTTAAAACCGCCCTCTGTGGCCTGCGTGTCGTACCGACTTTTCATTCTGTCGCTGGCAACTTGAAGATTTGTTCGAACTAGTTCATGAATATCGTCCAGCCTTCTTCTCAATTGGATCACGTAGTCTTCGCCTGCTATATCTTCTCCAGGCCGACATCCAAATTCCAGGTCACAAGGAAGCCTCATTTCATGTCCAAACAGGATTTTCGCAGGTGTTTCACCCGTGGACTCATTGACGGCAGATCGATAAGCCAATGCGAATAGGGAGAGATACTGGTCCCAATCTCTCTGATGGCTGGATACTACTTTGGACAGGTATTTTCCAATAGTCCTGTTCATTCTCTCGATCACTCCATCTGACTGTGGATGTAATGCTGTTGTTCTGGTCTTCTTCATTCCCAGCTTGTCGCAAATCTCCTGGAATAGATGGCTTTCGAAATTTCTTCCCTGGTCACTGTGGACTTCCATGGGCACTCCATATCGGCTGATGAATTCTTTCACCAATACATCCGCGACAGTTGTGGCCTCTTGGTTCGGGATAGCGTAAATTTCCACCCACTTTGTAATATAATCCATTACAACCAGTATGTACTTGCTACCATTTTCTGTCGTCGGAAATGGTCCAGCGATATCTAAAGCAATCCTTTCGAAAGGGCTTCCAACATTGTACTGTTTCATGGGTGCCTTTCTCTTGCGATGTGGTCCATTACTCGTAGCACAAGTCGTACATTTCTTACACCAGTCCTTCACATCGTCGGAGCTGTTCATCCAATAAAACCTTTCACGAACTCGCTGAAGGGTTTTCTTCACTCCCAGATGACCTCCCGATGGACTGTCGTGTAACTTCTTCAGTACCTCAGCTACTCTTGTTCTCGGGATAACTAGCTGTCTCCTCATCTCAGAACCATTATCGTTTTCAAGGACTCTTTTCAACAGCCCTTTTTCCAGGACAAGGGAGTCCCCAATACGCCTTGAGTGTCGGTGAAAATCTTGACACTTCTTGCCAGGTAGGTCGCCGGTTTTCTTTCTTCCATTGCCGGATCATCTTCAGGTGAGGATCATTCTCCTGATCTTCTCTGATCCTGGTGGGTCACCATTCCTCGTTGACTACAGTAGTTCTTGAAACTGCAGCTTCCCTAGATTCCACCTTGTTGCAGTTGGAGCAGTCTGTTGGGCACGGCCGTCTGGACAGGGAGTCGGCATTTCGGTGACTCACACCAGCTCGATGTTCGATGTTGAAATCGTATTCTTGAAGTCGTTCAATCCATCTAGCGATCTGGCCCTCGGGATTCTTGAACTGCATCAACCACTTAAGTGCTGCATGATCAGTCCGGATTGAAAACTTCCTACCATAGAGATACTGGTAAAAGTGTTCCACGGACTTCACTACTGCCAAAATTTCTCTTCTTGTGACGCAGTAGTTTCGTTCTGGTTTGGAGAGGACTTTACTGAAATATCCCAGCACTCTTTCTTGCCCTCCTTGGATCTGTGAGAGCACTCCACCAATTCCTACGTTGCTTGCGTCAGTGTCAAGAATAAAGTCTCCCTCTGGTAATGGATATCCTAATATCGGCGCCGAGGTTAAATGCCTCTTCAAAGTTTCAAAAGCCGTTTGACAGTCTTCGTCCCATTGGAAAGCTCTTGCTTCTTCTGTAAGTCGCGTTAGAGGCTTGGCAATATCCCCGAACTTCCTGATAAATCTTCTGTAATACGTGCAAAGTCCAATGAAACTCCTAATTTGATGTTTGTCGGTTGGTTGCGGCCATTGCTGAGTGGAAGCAACTTTCTCCGGATCCACCGCCACTCCTTCATTGCTCACTATATGACCTAGATAGTTGACTCGGTTTTAAAACAGCTGACATTTCTTCGGGTTTAACATGAGCTGGGCAGCTTGGAGTCGTTTGAATACGCCTTCCAAATTTTTCAGATGTTCGTCAAATGTCTTCCCCAGTACTACGATGTCGTCCAAATAGACCAGGCATGTCTTCCAAGACAACCCTCTCAAGACATTTTCCATAAGTCTTTCAAATGTCGCAGGCGCATTACAGAGCCCGAATGGCATGACGTTGAATTGCCATAATCCAGATCCGGTGGTAAAAGCAGTCTTCTCTTTATCTTCTGGGTCCATTTCTACTTGCCAATAACCAGACTTCAGATTCAAGGTGGAAAACAGTTTGCTGCCGGCCAAAGTATCTAGCGTATCATCAATTCGAGGCAGAGGATAGCTCTCCTTCTTCGTCACGTTGTTAAGCTGGCGATAATCCACGCAGAATCTCGTAGTTCCATCCTTTTTCTTGACGAGCACTACTGGAGACACCCATGGACTAGTAGATGGCTCTATTACTTTTTCTTCTGCCATCTCTTGAGTTATTTTTTCAGCTTCCTCTCTCTTTGCTCGTAGAAGTCTTCGAGCTGATTGTCTAATTGGCTTAGCATTACCAGTATCGATTTTGTGTTTGACGGCTGATGTTCTGCCAGTCTTTCCTCCTTTTGGTACGAATAAGTCTCGATACTGCAAGAGAAATTCTCTCATTCTCTTTTTTTCAGCTCGATCCAAAGATTGACCAGCTACTGATAACATTTGTTCGAATCTGGCATTAGAATTGTCAGTGGTCGTTGTTTGACGAACTATTGACGTCACTGGTACGTAGGATCCAATCTTGGTTTCCTTCTTGATTGTAATTGGGTAATCGTTCACGTTTATCACACGTACTGGGATCTCTTTCGCCGACGTGACCAATCCTTTTCCAATTAGTACGCCTTTGCCAACTTTTTCGTCGTGGTTCCTTGGCTCCATCATAACCGGTGTACCTTCCTCCATGATTCCCTGTAGCCGTGCTACTATCATGGTTTCGCTTCGTGCAGGTAGAACGGTATCTTCCTGTACAGCTGCCAACACCGCGCTGCCTTCATATGGATGCAGGAATACCTCCTCGGAACCCACTTTAATGGTTCTGTTTCTGAAGTCTAATTGGAAACCATGTACATTCATTACGTCCATTCCCAGAATCACGTCTTCTTCAATGTCAGCTACGATTACCGTATGCGTGAACTTTTCTGCGCCAATTCCCAATTGGATTTGTGTTTCCCCGTGAACGTTGGCACTTTCGCCTGTGGCGGTCCGCAGTCGCAGTCTCGTTGGTAGAAGTTTCTTCTTGGGGTTTATTATCTCTGGTCGTATAATGGTTCTAGTTGCTCCAGTGTCAACCAGCAGAGCATATTTCTTGCCATTTACTTCGCCATCCACATATACACTGTCGTTGCGACATCTGAGAGAAGCTATCAGTATGAGAGGGTCTTTGGATTGATCATGGGTCGGTGCTGTCCCCTCGTAGCCGACCCGTTCTAGTTTTCCTGTGACTGGGGTTCTTGGTTTGCAGGAGTCTTGGGGCGCTTACACGAACTACGTACATGCCCTAGCTCGCCACAATTCCAGCATCTGATCTTTCTTGGCTTCTTGTCCATCATACTTTTTATTAAACTGACGAACTGGTCAAATCTGTCTTCATCACCTTCTTCTTGGATGGTCCTGATTTTGTTATATCCTGAAGCCTTCGTTGCTGCTTCATATTCAAGAGCAGCTGTCAATGCGTCAACTAATGTTTTGGGATGGGCTAAACGAAGCGTCCTCTGCATATCGGGGTCACGTAAGCCATCAATAAAGGCCTGGATGCCCAGACATTCCATCATGTTCTCTGGTGCTGACGGATAAGCAAATCGAACGAGTCGGGTAATATCCACTTCATACTCTTGAAGGGCTTCATCGCGTTTCTGCCTTCGGTTCTTCATTTGGGACTGGTACAAATGTTCTAGATGTTCGTGACCGTACCGCATGTCCCACCTCTTCTTCAGCAGCTCGAAATCATCCGTTTCTTCCAGAGGTATCGTCTGAAGTATATCTAAGGCATCTCCCCGAAGCGCGATAGTTAGGTTCACTGCTTTCTCCTTATCGGACCAATTATTCACTCTAGCGGCTCCTTCGAACTGTTTTACGTAATTGGTCCACGACATCTTTCCATCGAACGTTGGGGCCTTGACTCGGGTAAAACTGCCAATATCATCTGTCTTGGGTTGTGTTTCTGGCTTGCAGATCTCGATCTTCTTTTCTTCTGCTGAAGTGTCTTGTGTTCTTAAATCGGCAATCTTTGTCTCTAACTTCCTAATTTTCTCATCCATCTGATTTTCCATCGTTGCCATCTTATTCTCCATGTCTGATTTTAGAGACGAAATTTTATTCTCGACTTCAGCGTCATTTTTCAATGATAAAATATCTGCAGAAATATCATTCTTCATAGCAGAAATTTCGCTTTTCATTGTGGTAATCTTCTCGTCCATATTGGTAGAAATCTTGTCCATGTTGGCAGAAATATCGTTCTTCATGGTTGAAATCTTCTCGTCCATATTAGTAGAAATTGACGAGATTACGGTGGAAGCCTCGTCATTGAATAAAAATAATTCTGGATCAAAGCCGTCATTTTCCAGAGCCACTTTAAGTCTTTCTACTAATTCACTTTTCTTACCGGACGTTTCCAACTCACGATCTTCCAATTCTGCTCTTAATTCCGTCACTTTGAGATCAATCAGTCTCTTGGCCATTTTGATGTAGCTATTTATTTATATTATCCCACTTCTGACACCAATGTAATGTTTTTCTAATTTATTTAAAACGTAAACGGGTGGGATAAATTTTAAATACTCGGTATTGCTACTTACTAATTTCTTTAAACACTAACTCACTAACACTAATTTATATGTACTTAACTAGTCACTTAAATTTAATTTATATGCACACTAACTTATTAATTTATAACACTTTTATATTCACTTAATTACTGTTTAACTCACTATGGCAAATTATAAACTGAACTCATCCGCTGATAGGTCCTGTATTTATATCAAAAACTTTCTTTACTAGAACATTCGGGACGGGACATGCCTTTCGCGATATTTCTTAAAATGCCTTTCGAGAACATGTTTAAAAAGGACGGTCACAATAGATCCCAATAGACCTTCTCAAAATTCGGCGCGCTCGCCTTTTTCTTAACTCCGTTAACATAAGGTTACAGGGCCGTACTTAGTATCTGCTTCGGTGTGCGAGTTCGTAACATTACTGACACAAATGTTGTGTTTGACTATCCTGCTGAATTCTGTTATATTTTCTCATGTTTCATTCAACACCTTTGCTCCCATGTTTCACATCTTTTCTTGGTTGTACCGTACCGATGACGGCTAATGAGCCAGAAACATGCAGTCTGCGGTTACCACTTTTTTCAGTAGCCCATTTTTCTATTTGCGTGCAATACCCACGAATCTATTCGTTGCTTATTGTTCATATGTCACGCAGTATTCGTACATCTTGTTGTTATTTCAATAATCTGGGTCGGAAGTTTCAGACGGGAGTGTTATATACACCTCCGTGTCTATGTTGGTTGTTGTCTCGAATATTCAAGATCTTCTAATATTACTGACACAAATGTTGTGTTTGACTATCCTGCTAAATTCTGTTATATTTTCTCATGTTCCATTCAACACTTTTGCTCCCATGTTTCACATCTTTTCTTGGTTGTACCGTATCGATGACGGCTAATGAGCCAGAAACATGCATGTCTGCGGTTACCACTCTTTTTAGTAGCCCATTTTTCTATTTGCGTGCAATACCCACGAATCTATTCGTTGCTTATTGTTCATATGTCACGCAGTATTCGTACATCCTGTTGTTATTTCAATAATCTGGGTCGGAAGTTTCAGACGGGTGTGTTATATACACACTATTTGCGTGCAATACCCACTAATATATTCGTTGCTTATTATATATATATATATATATATATATATATATATATATATATATATATATAGAGAGAGAGAGAGAGAGAGAGAGAATTATAATTTAAAAGCTCATAAATGTTTATAAAAGGCTAATAACCTCACAGTCGACGACTTCAATCAAATAATAATAACAATAATAATGATACAACAACCCCAGTCGTAAGTAGTAATCATATGTAATGTTTAGGGTAGTTTTAAGTAAACTTTATAGTAATCTTTAGAGGCCAGGAAACTGGTCGTCGGAGAATGTATGTAAACTGTATCTATTAGTTGTATTAAAATAAACGCCTAGTGATTTGCTACGACGAACTTATCACCCTTCCTAATACCTCATTTATCCAAAACTTACCATGTGGCCAAAATTGGTTTTTGTGTATCGTTCATGTCTTTTAATAGTCGCTGAGTATTTGAATATGCCTATTCCGTATTTGGATGATGTCATGAAAAAAAGGGATAAAAGGATTACTGAAACATTTATTCAATTTGCGTTTTTAATATACTTTAATGGATTCATTCCTTTTTTTGTACCACATATTTGGTAGTCGGCTGAGTTTCGATTGCCTACAATGCTCAAAAAACATCGAGTCGTAACTCTAAATTACATTATTTTAATATGAAAGTCAGAATTTTTGAATTTTCTGTGATAAAAAATCTGCACAATAATGATGTTAACATTAAACAAGGCAATCTATGCTATTTTGAAAAATATAAGAAGTGAACTTACTTTTAGATAATGATATTTCAACTTAATATTGAATAGTATTGTAACGCATAATGAAAATTTAGGCTTTTTATAAACTTCCTATTCATTTTACAAAAAGCCGGCAAAACGCGAGTATAGAATGCATTTGTCGTTATGACTACATTCAGACAAATTGATAAAATACCGGCAAAACGAGAACACAAGAATGTATATCATGTTGTGACTGATTATTTTCAGGCATTTTACAATTTGCCAAATAAGGTGCCGTCAAAACGTGAAAATGAAATGAAAAAATACTATTAAGTGTTAAGTATTTTGTTTTGTTATATAATAAATAATATTGTTACAGCTAACCTTAGACTAGGAAAGAGAGGGGACGCGTAACTCTCTATACAAGCTGTGGTGACTGTTTGATGCATATTTCAAAGCCGACGCCATTTTTTGGTGGTCAACGCTATAGTGAACACCTGAGAGTTTTTTGCGATTATTGAGCGATTAAAGTGATTTTAAAGTGAACTTTTGATTTTATTAAGATGGTTAATTGTTGTGATTACCAGTGTGAGAGTTCTAGCAGAACGGAAGAACCTGAAATTTCGTTTCATAGGTAAGTTATTCCTGACTTATTTTTTTGGTAGCTACTTTTTCCTTTATATCCTAAAAAATAAGCTTTTAAACATAAAACCCCACTAGTGAGTTAAAACGTATTTCATAATAAATTCAATTATGTTAGTAGAAAAGACATTACGAAACTTTTTCATTGAAAATTAAGGAATTTATTGTTCAGTTTCTCGGAATTCCTAACCCCAAAAGATCATAATTATTAATTACTAATGCCTACAATTTTGATATAAGTTAAATAAATCAATATAGTTTTATTTTTAAATCTCCCATTTATAAAGATTAATTTATAAAATAAAAATTTTAGTCCTTTAGAACTATCATATAACGATAATGAAGTTTATGACTTGGTGGGCATTGGTATCACAATAGTTGACAGCGTTACGAGTCCCCTCTCTTTCATAGTCTAAGCAGCTAACATTATAAATCTTTTTATTAAGAAAACATAGATAAACAGTTAACAACTTCATGATATAAAAATATAGCTATTAACTTTAGTAGGTACCTAACACAAATATCAAACTACAAATAAAAATATAACACAACTTATTTATTTTCACTTATAATCCACCTAGAGCTTGGATTGTTTCCTAAAAAATTTTCGAATTGCGAATTTTTATAACAAATTTCTCAACAGAGGAAAAATTTAGAGAGAGTAATTCAAGCTCGCTGGAGACGCGGTAACAAAATTTTATACCTACATAGTAGTTTAAATATTTCTTTACTTTCCCTTTGCCCTAGTAAAATAAGTAGGAATCATAGTCAGAATAAATACATTATTTCGTAATATATAGCATATTACATAACGAGTGCGGAAAGTGACATTTTTCACACGAGTGAAAATTATTGTCTCACGAGGCGTAAGCCGAGTGAGACAATCCCACGAGTGTGAAAAATCACTTTCACACAAGTTATGTACACTATTTTTCCTACGACCACACGATATACTTTTACCAAATCAGGAATGTAAAATCTTGCGTTTTTATGTAGATGTGAGAGTTTTTATATATGTGTATTTGTAATTACTTTATATAGTTTGGATTACTTACTTTTGAAAGTGGCCCAGAAAATTGTGATTTTTATGCGATGAAAAAGAGTGCCTTCATAAAAAAGTTAGAATAAATATTGGTACACAAAATATTACGAACATTTATTTTAACAACTAACAACAATTGGAAACAGAACATCAGAAATAAAACTGTTTTTGTTACATAAATATTGCGATTCAGAATTAACTATTTATTTGAATCACTGTAAAAATTAAAAGTAGAATTATTATTAGTGCAATTTATAAATAGCAAGATGTAAATACACTTTACTTTTAAGAATAAATAAATTGTTGTGTATATTTTCTTAGCGCTATAAGTATCTTTGATTAAAACACAACGTAACAGCGATGGAATGTCATTTCAACATTCAATTTGACAGCTTTTTTATCCGTACACGTACGGATAAGTTTTTTTTCCGTACGCGTATGAATAAAGGCCACTTTACATAGAACTAGACAGTGCGATATATGTCACTTTCCTATGTGGTCGTAGGAAAAATAGTTTTTCCGCCTACCTGTATCCAAAGTATACATTTCCTGGCCTCATTGTAGGGAGCAAAGTCGTACTTTTCCTCCCTAGAGAGGAAAAGTACTTTTCCTACGACCACATAGGAAAGTAACACATATCGCACTCTACTCCCATGGAAAGGGACCTTTATTCTCACGCGTGCGGAAAGTACTTTCCGCACTAGTAATTTTTTATGCTGCCGCTTTAGAAAATGCATGTTCCGATCATTTTTTACGTATTTGGTGAACAATTCTGGCTTAAATCCCGAACAAGAAGATCTGTTCAAAGGTATGAGCAATATTCTTCGTGAAATTATACCATGTTTCATCGATAAATTCCGGGATGAAATGAACAAGTCTATATCGAAGTATTTATTAATTTTATTTCATGAAACATAGACATTTAGTGAAAAAACTCATGACTTTATTCGCCATTGACGAAAAAAGAAGTGGAAAATGAATTTCAAAAACACTTTCAATTAATAATTGAAGTTGTTAATAATAAATAACTTATTATTAAATTGAAATCAAATATTTGTCAAAAATAATCTACGCTTGTTATTCTATCATCTATAGGTAACAGCTGTCAAGCCAGGGAAATTATCACTTATTCATTTTGCAGGTGACTTGAACGAATTTTTTTTTGGAAAATTCAGGTTGTCGTCATATCAACTAAAAATCGGAGACAAATCCTTAATTTATTAGTGTATGTCCAACTTCCATGACATTTGGAAGAGAATAAATTGTTATTTTTAAAGCAATCACATTTCTTTGTATTGCATTGTTTACTACCAGCGTTACAGGATAGCTACATTTTTTAAAACGACCTCCGAATCGTGACTGATATGCAACTGCCTCTCTGACTGTAATTAGCCAGGAACGTCATCTTCAAAACCTACCAAAGATTCTTGAATATAATTTCTAGAAAATAAAGTTTTAAGAGTTCCTTTGGAGGTACCTAGTTTGTAAAAAGTCGACTTGTTTAATATTCATGTTTTGACGGCACCGTAATTGGCAAATTGTAAAATGCCTAAAACTAATCAGTCACAACGTGATATACATTCTTTTGTTCTTGTTTTGCCGGAATTTTATCAATTTGGCTGAATTGTTTAAGTCATCACGAAAAATGCATACTATGCTCGCGTTTTGCCGGTTTTTTGTAATGTGAATAGGAAGTTTATAAAAAGCTTAAATTTGCATTATACCTATGACACATATATTGAATTATTTCTTAGTAAAACAATTGAGTGCTCTTCATTTTTTTATGAGAGCTATGAGATTTGAATAGCAATGAAATTATTGATTATTATTGATAAATATTCACATAATATATGTTTAGTACTTGGTCTAGTTAGCATCCCGGCAACAAATTACCTAATCAGTTAAACCTACGTACATTACATTCTGAGTAAAAGATGTTTGAATATAATTTGTTACATTAAATAAGTTTGTTAGTATTTTAAAATCTACTGTCTCTTCAAATCAACAAAACGAAGTAGATTCATTCAAAAGTACAATTTAAATCATTAATGAATGTAATTCTTTTTATAGGTTTTGAATTGTAATTTGAAATTGATTTTGATGTTACTCGAAACACATATCTTTACTGCACACGTTCATCTTAAAAAACATGTTTCAGTTTTATAAATGTTTTGTGCAGAATTAAAGCCGCCTCCAATTGCACAAACGTACAAATGATAGATTGAAATTTTTATTCAAAAATAAATTCCAACAGAATATACTTCATTAATGTCCGTATCTAACTAGAAGACGAGGGGTTATTAATTCCTTGCATGCTTAAACCACCTCTTTGATATAACTTTCTAATTTATTTTCTTCAATAAAAAAGACACTTCACATCATTTTACGTCACACTAGTTTTAGGCTATGTTCGACATTACGATGTTAGGCCGATGGTATAATAATACTATTTTGTAAAATTCAAAATGTGATATGTCTTAAAAAGACGCTTCTACTAAATACGTTCCGTCTAAACCACTCCCAGTTTGGTTCGTTTGTGCTGCGGATGCAGCGGGCATATATTTCCCGCAAGTTTGTTGATACCTTCTTGGACAACAACGACCACAACAGGATTGCAAAAATCCCATTGAAACTGCTGAGTGAGCTGGACTGGCCATTGGAGATGGTGAGCCGGGTCGTTTTGGATGGCCATTATATGGTACCTAAAAAATATGAAACAACAAATAAATTCAAATCAGTTAACATTTTTTAACAATAAATACAATTTGGTACTGTTGCATTACTCATTATTTATATAGTTCCCAAATAAGTGCAATTTTTTTACAAAATTAACGTTTTTTTCTGGTGGCTCACTTTGACCCACCACGGCCACAAATACATATGAAGTTCGTCAAAGCCGTGGTGGTAAAACCCGCCCACCGCGTCGTTCCTGTTTATTTTCAATTTAGTTCGCATTCAGACGTGTCGGTAATCGGTATTGACTGTCTGGTGTCGTAGTCTAATACTGCTGCGTTGTTTATTAGTCGTCGTCGGAAGATAGCGATTCCGATCCGATTACTACAAAGAAGAGGACCAATTTTTTTAGCCCACTAGCTAGCCAAAAGTTAAAAGTAAAAAGAAAGTTACAAATACTCATAAATCAAGATTGTAAGCCATCTACTAGTTCCGATAAAACGATACATCGTGTTAATGATTCTCCGTTTCAAGTCCCTGGTAGCATCACACAGGCTTCTTCTGAGGGTAATGCCCAAGCGGCGCTAAATAACGTAAGTGTCGGTGATTTTACCGATATTGATGATATTATTGAATCTGTTATTGCTCAAAACGCCTATGACGATATATCGGATGATGACAATGAAAGCCCAGACACGCTTCAAATTTCCTGGAATTCGTTAACCGGGAATTACAAGAAAAACTTTCTGTTCACAGAAGACATTCATGCGTTTTTGTACAACTACGAAAAATCTCCATACGAACTTTACAAAATGATTATAAATTATGATATTTTTCAATTATTCGTAACAGAAACAAATAGGTATGTGGTTCAAGAAAAAAATAAAAGCATTTTTAGAAAATCAAGAATAAGGGACTGGAAAGACACAAATCAAGAAGAAATGGAAAAATTCATCGGTATTATAATGTGGATGGGCATTGTTACACTGCCTTCTATTTCGACATATTGGTCAAAAAGTTTTCTGTACAACAATAATATTTCAAAAATAATGTCACGCAATCGTTTTCAGATGTTACTAAAAACGTGGCATTTTTCTGATAACACAGCCGAAAATGCCCAAAATTATGTTTCCAGATTATATAAGATTTCACCACTTCTTGAAAAACTTCGCGAGTCTTTTCAATCTAAAATTGTGCCTTGTGAGTATATTTGCATCGACGAGACTTTGGTACCACTTAAAGGAAAGTTGAAGTTTAAACAATATATAAGCAACAAAGGGCACAAGTTTGGTACAAAATTATTTAAATTATGTCTTGATGGAGGCTATATGTATGATTTAAAAGTTTATTGCGGTCAAGAGAAAGGCGCTGAAACAGTTCCAACTAAAGTTGTACTGAATCTAGCAGCTGATTTACTTGGAAAAGGACGCACCCTTTGTGTAGATAACTACTATACATCGGTCGAGCTAGCGCACAAGTTGATGTCTGAGAAAACTTATCTACTAGGGACGTTGAGAAGCAATAGAAAAAAGAACCCAAAGAATGTATTAGAAAATAAACTGAAAAAAATGAGAACATTGTGCCGAAGAAAGTAACACTGGGGTCTTCGTAGAAAAGTGGAAGGAAAGCGAGACATTTTGATGCTAAATACAAAGTTTGTCCCTGAAATGGTGACCCTTCCTAAAAGATCTGGCGAAATGCAAAAACCGAAGTCTGTAGTGGAGTATAATAAGCACAAAAGCTACATAGACGTGTCAGGTAAGATGTCCTGTAATTTTTTCAGCTTTTTTGAACTTATTTTATTTTTCATTCTAGACCAAATGAAATCATACAATACTTCATTACGGCGGGGAGTGAAGTGGTATAGGAAATTAGCCATTGAGTTGGTTGTTGGGTCTGCTTTGGTAAACGCCTTTTTATCATTCATCAATCTAATACCAATGACAAAATGAGTATTACAAAATTTCGGAAACAAGTTATAGAAGGTTAAAAAAAACATATAAAAACAGAAAGTAAATAACTATTCTATTTATTTTTTTATTAGGTTTGGTAAAGCAACATTTTCCTGAAGACAATCAATCATCAATAGAAGAACTGAAGACATGGAAAAAAAACAAATATGCTCTGGTTGCTATCAAAAAAATGTAATTCAACTGGGAAGGAAGGCTGCTAAAACTAAATATCGATGCAATAAATGTTCAAGATTACTATGTTTGAATTGTTTCTTTGAATGTCATAATGCCTTCCTAAAGCCTTAATCACCTACACATTATATTGTATCTTTTTCTTACAATAAAAGTTTTTTTATAAAAAGAATAACTCTTTTTAATTTTTTTATGAAGTTTTCGGGCCATGGTGGGCCACATAAGTCCACCACATACAGGCCAAATAGACTAAAATGAAGCCAAAACATTTAAGAATCTACCCCAATATAGTTTACATTGATTCGGTGGGTCAGTATTATCCACCGAGGCTAGAAGCAAAGTTTGGTATGGTGCCTTACATAGACCCACCACGGCCCCTCAGATATATTTTGATGTCAAAAAATAGTGGGCTCCTTACACCCACCACGGCACTTTACGTGTTAAATAAGAATTTTCTAAATTTGTCCAGTTGTAATCAACTCCCAAACCAACCCCTTTTTAGTATTACGAACAAAGTAATATTTCCTTCTTATGTTGATAAAGAATCCTGTTAGTCCTTCAAATTTTAAAAAGTAAATAACAAAATATAAAATGTTTGTATTTCGATATTTGTTAAAGAGAGAAGTACATTTTGATACCGATTAATATACTAATCTCAGCCTGAAATAAATTTTTCTCAATAATTACCTCAAGTTCCACAAATTCTCTATCTGTAGTTTTCTCTAAACATCTCAATAAATGATGATGTTGTAATTCGAAAATGTCCTCTTCCCTATAATTGTCATCCAGTTCTATTCCAGATTCTTGAGCTGCTAACCGTGCTTCCGCAGCTTTCTTTTTACTGACAAATGCTGCTCCCGATGAAGCTTTGGCAATACGAATTCGGGCTAGTCTCGCTTTCTAAAAAATAAATATATTTTGAGAGAGAATAGAAAGTATGACAGTTCAATTCATGAATAAATTTCATCAAATAGGCCTTCAGTGAATAAGAGGCTCGCAGTTTTACTTTTAGGAAAACGAAAATAGGACGACAAATGAATTATAAGAAAACAAACAAAAACCATGACCAATCAACAAGAACAACTTGAAATTACAATGGCATGATCAACTCTAGAAGTAGAAATTATACGAGTATATACAGAGTGAGTTATTCTAAGTATGGAATGCCTCAAATATCTCGAAAAAACCTTTTTATAAGTTTTGGTTTGTAGAGGTTTTTTAATATGGCCGATATTTTGGCGATATTTACATTGTTGGCAGATCTTTCATTTTTCTGAGAATATAATGAACTTTGTCATTTCAAATAGATCACCCTGTATTTTTTTATGTTTTTGAAATCCTTAAGATATGCTGAATATTTATCATCAATTAATGCTGGTATTCATTAAAAGTTACAATGGGTTAATTAATATTTGGCTGCAACAGGATGGGACTCCACCTCACTGTGCACGTGACGTGAGGCCCTAAATAATGTGTTTCCCAGAAGATTGATTGGAATGCGTGGTTTTATCGAATGGCCCCCACCATCAACCGACATGAATCCTTTATACTATTTCCTGTGGAGTTACTTGAAAGAAATTGTTTACGGAACAAAACGTGCCAATATTCAGGAATTAAAAGATAGGATTACCACAAAGATAAGAAAAATTGTGCACTTAGGGATGTTACAAAATGTATTGGAAAGTTGTGAAAAGCGTATGGCTTGTTGTATTGAACTAAACATTTTGAGCAGCTGATTTTAAAATTCTTAAAAAATGCTAAATATTTTTCATTTAATGTTCCCTATACCTAATTGCCATAAGTTCGGAGTTATAGCAATATTTGCAATATCTCCGCTGAAGTTAAAATACTACATTAAGATGGAAATGATTGAATACACTAATTTAATTGTAATAATACTTAACAACTTATCTGATAACAAGGTCTACTGTCAGTAAATGAGTAAAAAAGTTTAACAAAACGGGTGCAGTAAAAAAAATCAAATCATGTAGTAGAAAACCTGCAACAACTGAAGACCAATCTTAGGAATATTAGAAAACATAAAGTAAAGGATGTCCCAGCAGACGCTCAAAGTTTTCACTTCAATACAACAAGCCATGCGATTTTCAAAAATATCCAATACATTTTATTATATCTCTGACTGCTCAACTCTTCTTATCTCTGAGGTAATCCTATCTTTCAATTCCTGAATATTGTTCTATAAGCAATGACTTTCAAGTGACCCCGCAGGAAAAAATCTGACGGATTCATGTCGGGTGATCGCGGGGACTTTCGATATAACTACGACTTCTATCCATCTTCTGGGAAACACATTACTTAGGTATTGCCTCACGTCACGCGCACAGTGAGGTGTAGCTCCATCTTGATGCAGCCAAATTCTAATTAATCCATTGTAACTTTCAATAAATACCATCAGTCATAGCCATCTTAATATATTAATTTAACTTCGGCGGATATATTGCAAATGTAGCTATAACTCCTAGCAGACTTATTTTAATCAATTTTATATAGAAATTTTAAATGTGACGTTCCCACTATGAGGATAGGAAAATTTTTGTTCCGAGTATCTTGTTTTTGAAAAAGGCTAGAAAATGAGCCGAAACGTTAAAAATATAAATAAATGGTTATAATATGAAACCTATTATGAAGTTTTGTGAAACTTTAAAATAAGGATCGAAGCCCAAGAAATTGTTAATAGAAATATGTATATATTATATACACTACTCCAAGAATTTCACGCACCACCAAAAAATAACCAAAAGTTTAAAGTAAATTTTTGTCTAAACTGCTTGTCCGATTTGAATGATTTTTTTTGAATGACAGTTTGACACTTCCAGAGAGTTAGTGTAGTACTGTATTTGCATACATCTTATTTTTGTATAAATACGGGGACTTGCAATGACAACCTGATTGTTTCATAAAATTTGAAACACCTTGTGGAGTTCAACAGTAACAATATCAACTTAAAATTAAAATCAAACTGTAGCTTTATTTTTTTGTAACATTTTGTTTTTTGATTTACTCTATTATCTTGGCCACAACAAGAGAAAATCAATTTGATAGCATAACATGTTTTTTATTAAAATTTATTAACCAACTTTAACAACGAAAAACAAAGAAGCAAAACGTAAAAAAGTCAGTAGCGAGTATTTCCGCCTCTGGCAGAAATAACTGCTTGGCACCGACGGCCCATACTTAAAATAAGCGACCGTATATCATTTTGGTCAATTTCTTCCCATATTTCAATCAGTCGCCTCCCCACGTCTTCCAAGGTGTTCAAGTTCCGTTCCTCTCTTAACCTCCTCCCAAGAGTGTCCCAGAGATTCTCTAGATAATTCCTCACAACTCCAGCAACATGAGGCCTGGCATTATCGTGCATCAACAAAAATCCTTGCCCTATATATGGCGCATATGGCATTACATGTTGGTCTAAAACCTCCAATATGTACCTTTCAGCTGTAAGGCTTCCATTATTTATAACCACAAGTTCTGTGCGACCAGTCAAAGAAATACCTCCCCAGACCATCACAGATCCTCCTCCAAATAATGTGTTATTTGAGAAATTACACTGAGCATATCGTTCGTTAGGGCGTCGATATACACGTATGCGCCTGTCATTATTGTACAAACAAAATCTTGACTCATCCGTAAATAATAGCTGTTGCCATTCCACTTCTAACCAGTTACGATGTTCCATGGCAAAATTCAGCCTCGCTCTTCGATGATCTCTAGTTAGAACTGGCCCCCGAGCAGCAATTCTAGGTATCAAATTGTGTTCTCGTAGTCGCTGACGAGCTGTTTCACCACAAATTTGTACACCAGTAGCATTTCGAAGCCGGGTTTGAAGGGTCCGGACTATTACAAAACGTTGTCTTAATGCCGATAATCTTAAAAAACGGTCCTGATTAGGGGTTGTTATTCGATTCCATCCTTGTCCCGGTCTGCGACCATGACTTCCAGTGTCTCTATATCTTTGTATAACTAGTGATATGGTTGTATGGTATACATTAAATCGTCTACCAATTCTTCGGTAATTCCAGCCTTCCTCGAACAATATTAATGCTTGAGCACATTCTTCGTCAGTAAGATTTCGTGTTTCACGTTGCATATTAATTAAAATAAAGGTTTTTACAAAAAAAACGTAAGGGCTAACACTAAAAATACACTTCTATGAAATGCTTTTTGACACCTGTATTTAGCTAATGACAATTTACTGCAACTTATTGTTTTTCATAGCCTGCTACTCACTTTTATTATTATAAATTTTAATAAAAAACATGTTATGCTATAAAATTGATTTTCTCTTGTTGTGGCCAAGATAATAGAGTAAATCAAAAAACAAAATGTTACAAAAAGATAAAGCTACAGTTTGATTTTAATTTTAAGTTGATATTGTTACTGTTGAACTCCACAGGGTGTTACAAATTTTATGAAAAAATCAGGTTATCATTGCAACACCCCGTATTTATACAAAAATAAGTTTGTATGCAAATACAGTAGTACACTAACTCTCTGGAAGTGTCAACCTGTCATTAAAAAAAAACTCATTCAAATCGGACAAGCAGTTTAGACAAAAATTTACTTTAAACTTTTGGTTATTTTTTGGTGGTGCGTTAAATTCTTGGAATATACAAATATAAATATGATTTAAAAATAAAAAAATAATTATAAGTACTTACATGTAAAAAATTTAAGTAAATTCAATACAAATAATCATTGAAAAGTTGTAAATGTAAATTTTTTTAAAATATAATTATAATATAAATGATGACATATTTCACATATAGACAAATCAATACATAATTTTGTTTGTCTTTTCCGTAGTTTTTTTTTATTTTTTAGGTTACTTTATAATTATTGAATGGGCTTTGAATTTTAGGTTAGATTATAACCTGAGAAAATGACTTTGACAAATAATTTGTTGTACATTTTGACGTTAATAGAAAAGAAAATTTTAGGTTAGATTATAACCTGAGTAAATGATTTTGACAAATAATTTGTTGTACATTTTGACGTTGATAGAAATGAATTTATTTTTATGAAATAATCATATAAATTTTGAAAATTATCTATTTTGGTCTATAGTTACACGGTAGCTATAAATATTACTAAGATTTTCAATGTCACTTTTCTTATTCATACTATTATTTGCCTTGTTAATTTCAACCATTTCCAGAAAATATATTTTAGAAATATTTTGTTCAGTGTGTAGAACTTTAGCTTCATCAAATAACATTTTATGGCCTGTTTCGATAGAATGTTGTGTTAATGCACATGATTTTTTGTAAAGTTTTATATCACTTTTATGAGATGTGATACGATTAGTCAGATTTCTAGAGCTGGTACCGATGTAGTTAAGATCACAATTATTGCATTTTATTTCATAGACTACATTTGATTTTTTCAAGTCAGGTGTAGAATCTTTCAATTTGCTATTTAAATTTTCAATCGTTTTTACATTTTTTTGTCTTATCTTTATATTAGTTTCATTTTTGAAAAGTTTTATTATGTTTGTTGATAAATTTTCAATATTTGGAATTGATAAGTAATTAATATTTTCGACATTTGTATTCCTATCTGTTTCATTGCTAGAGATATTATTATGAAAAGTTCTATCAGAAATAGTGTTTAAAAGAATTCTGTTTAGAAGTGTTTTAGGATAAGAATTTTCTAATAAGATATCACGCAAAATAATTAATTTTTTTTGTTTTAGAGAAGGATGAACTAGTTTTTCAATTCTATTTTTTAGACAAAAAATGAGATTTATTTTCATTTTTTGGTATGAAAAGAATGATAGTTTATATATCTTCCTGAATTTGTTGGTTTTATATACCAATCGCTAATCAAGGTGTTGTCG
Organism: Galeruca laticollis; assembly: GCA_963921935.1. Classification (NCBI taxonomy): domain Eukaryota; kingdom Metazoa; phylum Arthropoda; class Insecta; order Coleoptera; family Chrysomelidae; genus Galeruca; species Galeruca laticollis. The sequence goes on from OY998180.1 coordinate 125,358,360, forward strand.
TTTCTACGGATTTTTTAGTGTCTAAAAATGGAATGATATTATTTATTTCAAATTCAATTGTAAATTGTAAATTTTCATTATAGCTATTTACTTTTTCTAATATTTCATCTGATTTATTAACTGGTATAGTACAAATTATGTCATCAACAAATTTTTTTAAAAATGGTATATTAAATGACAGTTTTGGAAGAATATCATCCATTACATATTGTGCAATTATGGGAGAAATAGTAGCAAAAGTTCTACACACTGAACAAAATATTTCTAAAAGATATTTTCTTGAAATGGTTGAAATTAACAAGGCAAATAATAGTATGAATAAGAAAAGTGGCATTGAAAATCTTAGTAATTTTTATAGCTACCTTTTAACTATAGACCAAAATAGATAATTTTCAATATTTATATGATTATTTCATAAAAATAAATTCATTTCTATTAACGTCAAAATGTACAACAAATTATTTTTCAAAGTCATTTTCTCAGGTTATAATCTAACCTAAAATTCAAACTCCAGGGCAAGTGCACGATCTGACACTTGACACTAATGACAGACGCCCTAGGGTAAAACATTTGTGGTTAGTTTCATTGTGGTTTATGGTGTATTTAATCAATGAGACAGGAAATTACGTTTTTTAAACAATAATAATATTTTAATTATGCCTAGATTTTGTTCAGTAGTTAATTGTGGTAGTAATAACTCCAGGGATAAAATATCCTATCATACATTTCCATCCATTTATGACAACAATGGTAGGGTTGATCTCTTGGCTCAAGAGAGGAGAGAAAAATGGATAAAAGCACTCAGAAGAAGAGACTTGGCAGAAAAAAAATTAAATATGGATATGTTTGTTCCAAGCACTTTCGTGGAGGTAAAATTGTTTGTTTTTTTGGTTCTCCTTTTCACTAATTTTGATAACCATTGTAGCAAAACCTAGCAAATTATTTGATCGAGAAAATGTAGACTGGGTTCCAAACCAGAATATGGGGTATGAAAATACCAATTTAACAACAAAAGAAAGGTTCAATCGTTTACAAAGAATAAAAAATCATAATAAATTGAAGGTTGAAGTGCAGGTGAGTTTTGTATGGTAACATAATAAGTATGTTCAATGTATGTATGAAATATGTTAATTAACTTTAACGAACTCGAAACACGTCCAAAATAACCTATGAAATAACTGTAAACAACGATTTGTTTTTCCTTAGGGCGACTGTCAAACTGATTTATGACGTCACGTGGACATGCCCTATTTAATAATTAAAAAGTAACCTAAAAAATAAAAATAACTACGGAACAAACAAAACAAAATTATGTATTGATTTGTCTATATGTGAAATATGTCATCATTTATATTATAATTATATTTAAAAAAAATCTACAATTACAACTTTTTAATGATTATTTGTATTGAATTTACTTAAAATTTCTACATGTAAGTACTTATAATTATTTTTTTATTTTTAAATCATATTTATATTTGTATATTATATATTGTAGTGCCCTGAAGAAGTGTCAAAAGGACACGAAAGCTTGGCGGAATTTTGTGAATAAAAGATCTTTCGTTTATTTTTGGACTGTAAATTCCCGTTATTCCTACCTATATATATATATATATATATATATATATATATATATATATATATATATATATCATCATCATCATCATCATCATCATTTGCAGCTTATTCAACCATTTTGTTATGGTGTAGCCTCCCTTTACATATTTATATATTCCACTTCCATGTGGGCCCATTGTTGTCTATTGCTAGCTATGCGGCCCCAAGTTGATCCTGCGAGTTTCTTTATGTCGTAGTCCCATCTTAAGTTGGGGCGTCTTCTTGGTCTTTTCACGCCTCGGGGATACCATTGCGTTATCTTTGTGGTCCATCTATCGTCTGTCCTTCTAGCGAGATGCCCCGCCCATTGCCACTTTAGGGATCTGATTCTATTTATGACATCTATCACTTGGATCTTTTGTCTGATCCAATCAAGCCTTTTTCTATCTCTCCTTGTTATTCCAAGCATGCATCGTTCCATAGACCTCTGCGTTACCTGGAGTTTTCTAATGATATCAGTTTTCAGGGTCCAGGTTTCACAGCCGTATGGTAATACTGGTAGTACGCACTGATCAAACGCTTTCTTTTTCAAACGGAGTGACATTCTAGACTTGAAGATGATAGAGTTCTGTCCAAATGTTCTCCATGCTAATTTGATGCTTCTGTTTATTTCTGGAAGTAGAGAGCCTGATATGTGTATTAGTTGACCCAGGTATATGTATTCCTCTACTATTTCCAGGGCAGTGTCATTAATTGTTATTTCTTGTGCGTTTATCAGTTCGTTATACATTATCTTGGTCTTACTCAGATTTATTTTAAGGCCTACTTCGTTGCTTGCTGCATTCAATTCATTTATTTGTTGTTGCATTTCGCCAGGGTTACTCGCTATCAGGATGATGTCATCAGCGAATCTTAGATGGTTCAAGTATTCTCTATCTATATTCAGACCTGTGTTGTTCCAGCCCAGTTTTCTGAAGATGCTTTCTAGTGTTGCTGTAAATAACTTTGGTGATATTGCGTCTCCTTGTCTAACTCCTCTGCTGGTGGGGAATTCTGGTGTGCCCTCATATATCCTAACTCTCGCTTTGGCTTCCCTATATATATTTGCTAGGGTCTCAATATATGGCTTGTCGACCCCTTGTTCTGTTAGGGCATTTATTACTGCTCTGGGATATATAGAGTCGAATGCTTTCTCAAAGTCGATGAAGGCTAGTGCTAGTGGTTGGTTGTATTCTTTGGTTCGACTGATAACCTCTTTGAGGGAATGGATGTGATCTATTGTACTGAAGCCTTTGCGGAATCCAGCCTGTTCTCGTGGTTGGGCCGATCTAGTGTATTTTGTATTCTGTTGTGAATGATCTTTGTGAATACCTTGTACGTCACTGGTAGTAGACTTATTGGTCTGTAATTCTTAATGCCTTCTTTGCTGCCTTTCTTGTAGATCAACACTATAAGGGCGCTGTTCCACTCTTTAGGTATGCTCCTGGACATCAGACAGTTCGTGTATAGTTTGTCAAGGTACTTCCATGTTTTAGCTCTTGCATATTTGAGTATTTCGGTCGTGATGCCGTCATTTCCCGCTGCTTTGCCATTTTTCATGCTTTTCAGTGCCATTTCTACTTCCTCCACCAAAACTTCTGGTATGGCATCTTCTGAGTGTTCTATTATTTCTTCCAAATTTTCAGGGGCCTTGTATAGGTCTCCATAGAATTTGGCTACTAGGTCTATTATTTCATTCCTGTCTGTGGTTCTTGTGTTTCCATCAGTTAATGCAACTATCTGTCTTTTCCCTATTATTAGTGCCCTTTTTGCATTTTTGTAGCTTTTACGGTTTTCTATTGTTGTTTGTACCAGTTTCTCGTTGTAATTCCTGATATCTTCGGCGATTTTCTTTCGTATCGTCTTGCACAGTTCGGTGTATTCAATTCTTTGAATGTTTGTTGTCTTTTTCATTTCTCTTCGTTTTTGTAATAGTGCTTTTGTTTCCGGAGTTAGTTTTTTGTGTTCACCTCGTTGTTGCAGACCTCCCACTTCTACGGCGCAGTTTCGAATTGTGTCCATCAGTTCAGGGTTGTTATATTCCACTTTTTGTAGTCTTTCTTCTAGTAGTGCTTCATATTGGTGAGAGTTCTCTCTCAGCCTTTCGTTGTTTATGTTTTTCGTTGTGTTGGTTTTGACCTTTCTAGTTTTATATCTAAGACCAGTCGAGCTCTAATTAGTCGATAGTCGCTTCCTGTAGTGAACTTGTTGAGCGTGCTTATATATATATATATATATATATATATATATATATATATATATATATATATGTATATATGTATATATATATATATATATGTATATATATATATACACATATATATATATATATATATATATATATATACATATATATATATATATATATATATATATATATATATATATATATATATATATATATATATAGGAGATAGTCTTTGCCGACTAATTAGGTATAAAACCACAAATATTGGGGTAACGGCAAGTTAATTAAAGTAAACTCTTGTTACTGTTTTTCTTCCAAGCTTTCGGAAACTTTTATTTCCATTATCAAGGATAAGTAAATTGACATTGTTATAAATTGGTAAATATAATTATATTTGAATTTTTTGAAAAAAAATTTTTCAATCATAAATCATTTTGACAGATTCACGAATGTAAACATTTTCTTCATATGCTAAAATGTTTTTGAAAACAAACGAAGAAAATTGGTTATATTTGTAATATAGGTTAATAGTTATTATTCAAATATTCTTCTTTTATTATATAAAATTCAACCTCAAATTATTATAGATGTCATCATGTCATCTTAATAATTTAAAAGTATTGAAAAATTTTTTAAAATCATTTACCTAAAATAAAATTATTTCTAAAAATCATCAAATTTTATTTATATAGCTTTAATTATGTATAAGAATTTGAAATTTAGTTATTTTTATTATCAATTGTTAGTAGATAATAATAAATATCACTCAGATTATTATGGTCACTTTTTTTGTTGATAGTATTAGGTTCTTGAAATATATGAGCCATTTCTAAGAAAAGTCTTTTTTTGGTATTTGGTTGTATGTCCAAAATATTAACAGATTCAAAATCCATAAAGTGATCATTATCAATTACATGTTCAGATAAAGCACATCTTTCAGGATGTAACTTACAATCGCTCTTATGGAGACTTATACGGTTCTTTAATTTCTGACCAGTGTGACCAACATATTTTTTATCACAATTTTTGCATGGAATAGAATATATTACATTTGAAAGATTAAGAATTGAAGTTTTGTCTTTCAAATTAGTGAAAATAGATTTTATGGTTAAGCATGTTTTATTGGCAATTCTAATGTTCATTGGTTTAAAAATCCTACTCAACTGTGGTGTTATTTCTTTAATATATGGTAAAGATACATAATAATTTATATTATCTGATTGGTCGTTTCTAATATTAATGTCTGCAATGTCTATAGTTGGAGAATAATTAAATAGTATGTTTTTAACTAATTTATTTGGATAACCATTATCCAAAAATAGATGATATAAAGTTTTTAAGTTCTTTTCATGAAAAATAGGATCTGATATTTTGGTTATTCTATTTCTCATTTGTTTAATTAAGTTAATTTTCATTGAATATTTATGGTAAGACCAATAGTTCATGAATCTTCCTGAGCTAATTGGTTTTCTGTACCAATCAATAGACAATGTGTTATCATTATATCTTATAAATTTTGTGTCTAGAAATGGTACACTTTGATTACTGTCTTCTTTTTCCATTGTAAATTTTATATATCGATCATAGTTATTGAATATTGAAAGAACTTCATCTAAATTAGTTTTTGGTAATGCTAAAATAATATCATCAACGTATTTTTTTAAGAAAATTATTTTAAATGGTAACAATGGTATAATTGTATCCAATAAATTAACCATTGCATAACAAGATATAATGGGAGAAATTGTAGCTCCCATTGGAGTACCAAAAGTTTGTTTATATATTTTATCGTTAAATGTAAAATAGGTATTTTCAAACAGGAATGTAATAATTTCTTGGAAATATTTTTTAGATATTTTACAATATTCACTGATTTCATTCCATTTTTTATCAATTGCTCTTAAAGCAAATTCTAAATATACATTACTGAATAAGGAAACAACATCTAAACTGCAAATTACATGATTATTAGGTAATTGAAATTTGTTAAATTGATTAAAAACTACAAATGAATCTTTAATGTAATATTCTGTATTTAAATTATATGCCTTTGTTAAAATATCGGTGATATATGAACCTAATAAATTGGTTGGTGTACCTATAGAAGCTACAATAGGTCTAATTGATAATATTGGTTTTCTTTAATTAACTTGCCGTTACCCCAATATTCGTGGTTTTATATATACATATATATATATACATATATATATATATATATATATATATATATATATATATATATATAGATATATATATATAAGTCACACTTTTATTGTGGAGTATTCGACAATACGAAGAAACTCTTTTCAGTTTATTCTAAGCTTTCGGTCATTTATTGTAACCATTATCAAAGAACAAGGGATATACATTATTGATATTTAAAAATAAACTTAAATTAAAAATCTTACTTACAACTAATTGAGGTTATTCACAATAACTACAAAATTGATTTAAATCGAGAAAAATTATTGTTTTTTTATAAAATATATACATAATAAAAAACTTTCAAATTGATATATGTGAAATTTATGACAATTTATAGTAGTCATAGAAATGCCTTTATATTTAGCGTCTTAGTAAGTGATATCATAGTTATTCTATTATAAGATGTTTACTAGACTTTTTTTAATGAGATATTAGAAAGTTAATAAGAAGAATTCTCCTCCGTAATACTTTGATTTAATTTTTCTTTCTTTTTTGTCAAATGATAATAAATAACTGTACATTGAGCAATGAGAATGGGTCTAGCAGAAATTGATGAGTGTAGATTCTGTGGGGAGGAGGAAGAAACTCTGGATCACCTAGTTCTAGAATGCCTCGCCTTTGTAAGCCAACGCAAAAAATGCTTCGGACAATCAACTTGTATGAGTGAGGATCTAACCTCCTTGAAGTCGTCCCAAATACTAGAGTTCATTAGAACCCTGGAACTGGAAGGCGAGCTGTAGTAGTAGCAAGAACAACATTGATAGGGGGGGCACAATAAACTTTAGGTTTCAGTTCTAATATAGGTATCTGAAGCGCTTATATTGACGCTGGTTGGTATGCCTGGGTTGAGCCGTTGGTATTTTTCGTTTTCCTCTACCTTCTTCTGCCCACACACACATGACCGTCATTGCAGTACAGTTAACATGACGGAAAATTTCGCGATAGAATAAACCTACATCTCAATAGGCCACAATTCTACCCCTGTCAAAATCGATAACTTGGTGATAATTTTGATGCCTTCGAACTTGAGGCATTTTGTTAGGCTTAACATAAGTAGAGGAACTCGCAATGACTAACAATATCTGTACTATTCTGCTTTCGTAAACAGGTTTCTTCAGAAAAAAATTAAAAGAAAAATGTTTTGTTGTAAACATGGTCAACGATAATATGTTGATATTGTTATCATAGCATATTCTAAATATACTCATGATGTTGCCAACATATCTAGAAGAAATTATTCATGTGTAACACTTCTAATTTCACTGAGAATATATATTGTGCACCATTTGGGGAATTTTTTATTAAGACGTTTAAAAAAACTAAATTAGCTGATATAAGGTTTGTTCCAAACAACGATTTTGAGTTCGTCACGAAACTATTCAGAAACTATTTGGACTGTTCTTGTGCGCAGTACACCGTTTGCAAACGAGCCCGAAAATGTGAATTTGGAACAGTTTTAAAGACTGTTCAATTAATGTAAACTTTTAAATAAAAGTTGAGGCTAAGAATCTGGAAAATAATCGTTTAAGGAAAAATTAAAATTGAATAATTGAAAAAATATGGACGACAAAAGTTACAGGTATATCATATTTTGTCTTACCTAAGGAAAATTGTAAAAGCAATGTTGAGATAGAAATTTTTTTGGACGCTAAATTATATTTTCTGTTCGTTTTCTTTTACTCCATACTTCAATCACAAACATTTGTACCTGTTTCTGAATAATGAGTTGATCTGTTCAAAACAAATGTAAATAATAACTTTAATATTAACAATGTGTTTTACTTTTGAAATTGTTCACATTCACACATTGAAGTGTCAAAATGAAAATACTGTTTCAGAGTGGCAAAGTATTATTATATCTTGGCCTTTATCATCAGTGTCTTTAACATCACCTTAACCTACACGATTGTTCAGCTGTACAATACAACAAACATAGGTACCTAAAAAATTTTCATTTTTGATTCTGGGATTATTCAATTATAACTCTAAATCATCTTCATTAGAAATATCTGACATAAAATCACCACCTCCTACTTCTTACATTATTAAAGATTTGTTTGATTTATTGAAAATAAAAAATTCAGTTTCAGCTCACGACCATGTACCGAAAAGATCGTTTCAAAACCGTTCGCAAACGGACAAAAAATCAAATGGAACGTCATCAAAGCCGTCCGATGAACCGTCAATTTTTAGTTGGAACACTTTTTTAGTACTGCGCATGAGCGTGACCGTTGCTGAACGGTTTTCAATGAAGTTGGAACATACCTATAGTGTCTGCATATCCTGGAGTCAAAATACGTAGGAAAAAAACATTGCAAAATCCCAGCGTATACCGGGTAGGGGCGATAGGGGCAAATATTTGATTTTCATTCACCTAAATAATTTTCATTTTTGATTCTGAGATTATTTAATTATAACTCTAAATCATCTTCATTCGAAATATCTGACATAAAATTATCATCTCCTACTTCTAACATTATTAAAGATTTGTTTGATTTATTGAAAATAAAAAATTCAGTTTCAGCTCACGACCATGTACCGAAAAGATCGTTTCAAAACCGTTCGCAAACAGTCACAAAATCAAATGGAACGCCGTCAAAGCCGTCCGATAAACTGTCAATTTTTAGTTGGAACACTTTTTTAGTACTGCGCATGAGCGTGACCGTTGTTGAACGGTTTTCAATGAAGTTGTAACATACCTATAGTGTCTGCATATCCTGGAGTCAAAATAAGCAGGAAAAAAACATTGCAAATTCCCACCGTATACAGGGTAGGGCGATAGAGGCAAATATTTGATTTTCATTCACGAGTACAGTATCCCTATTTTTTTAAATGCTGAAAAATATTACTTGGTAAAGTGGTTAGGAATTAATTTTTATGTTTCAAAATGGAATTTAAGGTACCTTTGGTAAAAACTAAAAATTGACCGTTTCAGTTGCTTGAGCCACTCTGTATTTGGGATAATGCTTACCAGTTGCCATAAATAACTTTTGTATGTGATATTTATACATAAAACCATTTTGGTTTTAAATTATGTAGAGAGGTATGGTGGTTATGGTGAAATATTTGAATTTTAGAAAAACTGGAAAGAAATGTGGTGCAAACTACCGTATTATGTTAAAGTGGCGTTTGTTTAAGCAACAATAGAATGACAGGAAATAAAATATAAATTCTAAGTTGTATTTTCTATTAATTTTCAATAAGAATGTAACTCAAAAATAACAGCGAATAGGCCATTTATTTAAAAATGAGTACCTATACTAAAACTTGAATGTACCTAAGCTTCAAAATATCAATTAACAATACAGAGACGTATTTGGTAAAAGTACCAATTTATTAACAATTAAAAAAACTCAACTAACTAAATGTTTTAACGAGAAAACACAAAATAAATATCTATAATCTCAATATCAATACTAGACAGATATTTGGCCTCATGCAACTTCTCTAATGTATCAGTTATTAGTTGAAGCGGGTAAATATCTCGTAGGGTAACAACATTCAGCTTCTTTTATTCCACACAAAATCTGTAGGAACTATCATTTTTCTTGACAAGTAAAATGGAAGAAGGACAAGGACTATTTCTGGGCTCTACGACATCTATCTACAACATTGTATCCAATTCAGCATCAATGTGTCTCTGTACAATGGGATTGACTCTATAATATCTCTATAATATCTATAATATCTATAATATAAAAGTTACTATCACGTGTTCTACTTTATCGGTACACCCTAAACCCTTTCTCATAATTTCCATACTCCTGTCGATCACAGCCTGTAGTATCTGCTGTTCTAAAGCAGTGATCAAAAATTGAATAAAGAGGTAGGAATAATTGATTTGAATAAAATATCATAATAGAATATAACCTCGAAGAAATAATAAATTAAATAGAAATTGAGTCATAATTCTGTTATATATTTGGCATTTATAAATTATAAATAGAAAGATGGAATTTACCACCTAAAACCTCGAAGTAAATGGATAAAGAACATCTCAGGAATCGATATTCCTGAAAATGTTTAAAGTTTTTTATCTTTTGGTAATAAATTTCATATAACTCCGGTTTTACAAAATCTTTGTGTACATAGAACTTTGTCTGATGTGAAAACTATTTTAGAGGAATGTTCACACCAAATTAAGAATATCTACAGATCACAAGCCACCAACATTCTTAGCAATTTTGATCACACACCTTCGCAATTTACTTACGTACATAACATAAAAAAAGACACACACATTTTTGAAGCGTAATCCCTCTCTTGTAGTCACCACATCAGATAAAGATAGAGTTACTACCATCATGAATAAGCATGACTATCAGGAATTGTCTTTGAAAATTTCAGAAGTCCAAAAATATTATACAATGTTAAGGCACGATCCCACATCAACTATTGCACAAAAATCCAATAAATTTATTTCTTCTCTAAAAAAAGATAAATATATTACTGAAAGTGAAGCTAGAAAATTTACCATTTATAACTCACCAAAGTTTTATGGCTTACCTAAAATACATAACAAAGATTTAGCCTTAAGACCGATTACATCTTCCATTAACGCACCTTACAGTAATATATGAAAATTAGAAGCCTTACAACTTATAGGTTTAAATAAAGTGGTAACCACTCTGTTTCAGTAGTTCAATAGTAAGAATCTCTTTGTTGTTGTTGTTTACATATCACGCGATATTCGTACATCTTGTTTGTTATTTACTCTGGGTAGAAAAGTTCATACAGGGAGGCTATATGCGCCTCCGTGTCGATGTTGGTTGTTGTCCCGAAAACTCGGGATCTTCCAATTGAAGGCACAAATGTTGCGTTTGGTTATGCTGTTGAAATCCGTTGTTTTGTGTTTTTCCATGTTTCGATAAATAGCTTTGCTCCCAAGTTTTACACCCTTATTTGGTTATACCGTACTAAGGACGGCTAATGAGCCAGAAACACGCATGTCTGTACAGTGCCTCCGCCGGCGGGTGTTGATAATAAAGAGAAACTGGAAAGGCTTCGCAAAGTTTCGTCGACGCGCTTGGAGGAAATATATACTCATAACGCAATCATTTCTTCAATTTCTACTACTGCTGAGTTCCAAACTCACGATCAAATGAGAGTTAAAGCAGATAAGTATTTTTATGCGATTAATTCGTAAGTTTCAGAATTAAATTATTCATCAGTGGTTTCTAATGTTATCGATTCTTCGAATGAAAATAAAAATATTTGATTACCGAAAATACATGTTCCTTTATTTGAAGGTGATATTAAGTCGTGGTCTGCATTATATGATCTTTATATAAGTATTATTCATGAAAACACAAGTTTATCTAACATAGAAAAATTTCATTATTTGCTAACCTCAATAAAGGATGAACCTTTGAATTTAATTAAATCCATTCCAACGGCAGATAATAATTATATCGTTGTATTTGATACTATAATTAAAAGATATCAAAACACTAGATTTTTGGCTACAACATATTTTAATGTAAATCATAGTTTTCAATATTTACAAAAGGCAACTACAAAAGAACTTAGATATTTATTAAACCTTTTTTCAGATAATCTTGCAGCATTAATACCTCTTTAATACTGAATCAAAGCCTAGAACCAATTTCGAAATTGAGCATCAACATTGGTATGCCTACCTACACATAATGTGTTACATTTTTGGAACAGCATAGTGAGGCTCTTGAATTGATCCAAACTATGGGTCCTTCGTCTTTTAGTTCAGTAAAACATAGAAATTCAACTCAGAACTCTCAACCTTCAAAATAAAAAATATATATTATAAAGCTGCTTCTAATACATCTAGCATGCCATTGCCATATATTAATACTTTTGATAACCAACAAAGCAATAATAAATGTGTCATTTGTGTATCTTCTTATGCACTATATCGGTGTATGCATTTTTTGGAAAAAAATCCTAATGATAGACTTTCACTCATACAATAACGTACCCTAGTTACGTCGCAATTGCTTGCGTCCTAACCACTCGGTATGTCAATGCCCTTCTTTAAAGTGTGAAACATGTGGATTTTTACATCATAGCACACTTTATCTTAAAAGGAACTTAGATACAGCTTCTTCAAGTTCTTCTAGTTTAAAGCCAGATAATCTGCAGTCCTCAGCGATTGAAACTTTACCTCATCCACAAATGTGGCTCAGTCTTCAAATACAGTTGATTGTTCTGCTTGCACAAATAGTTTTAGGAAATCTTCACTTATGCTGTCAATAGCCGAAGTAGAAATAAAGACACTAGAGGATACTTTCAAAAGGTTAGGATTTTATTAGAAGCTGCTAGTATGGTGAACTTTAGTTCTGAAAAATTAGTCAATCGTTTAGGTTTACGACGTCACCCCTTTTTGAAGCCTATTGAGGGTACTAATGACATACCTCCAGTTCGAATGAAGGTATCACTCAAGCCTTCTGATAAACATCAGACTACCTTTACTTTTGGAGCGATTGTTTTACCAAAGGTTTGTTCCAAACAGCCAAAACTAACTATTAGTATGCGTGGTTCGTCACATATTAAAAATCTACCCCTTGCTGATAATCAATGCCACATTCCTGGTCCTATTGACATTCTAGTTGGAGCTGAAAATGTACCGTTTTTATTATGTTTTTCTCGGATTTTCGGCCAAGAAGGTCAACCCGTTACTCTTGAAACTGTTTTTGAGTAGATTTTACTTGGTAAAACCACATGTGTTTCTCCAAATACATCATTACTTAGTTGCCATGCTCCTTTAGAATTGCAAATCGATTTTAGACTAAGAAAATTTTGGGAGATAAAACAACATCCAATGTCTAATGTAACATCCCCAGATGATTTAAAATGTGAAAGCATACAGACGATTAAGAAAACTGGAAAATTGATATTATAGAGCTTCAAATTCTTTATTCAGACTTTAGTAATGAGTATCTTCAAGAAACATTCATTTTGGAAGTTTCGTCTTCAGATTATCAGTTCTGTTCAACCTATTATTTACCTTATCATTGTGTTCTAAATCCAGATAGCGCCTCTACCAAGATTCGAGTAGTATTTGATGCTAGTGCTAAAGGTACAAAGGGGATAATCTTAAAAGATAGGTATATTATATACTAGTCCTACGTTTCACCAAGACTTATCGACTATCTTATATACCTTTCGTACATATCTAGTTGTATCTAGCTGTGACATTGAACAAACGTACTGTCAAATTTATGTTAGTCCTGAACATAGAAAATATTAAAGCTTTCTCTAGCGTTTTTCTAACAAAGACGCAATTAAGCAATATGCCCTTAATGTGGTAGCTATCGGAGTCTCTTGAGCTCCATTTTTGGCTTTTAGAACATTAAAAGAGTTAGCTACTCTCGAACAAAAAAATCATTCCTTTGTCTCAGAAGTACTAAAGGAGTCAATTTATGCTGATGATTGTGTCAGTGGCGCATATTCTGTCAAATCAGATTTAAATATTGAATCAGACCTAATTAAACTTCTCAAAAAATGAGGTTTTGAATTATGAAAATGAACAAGTAATCATCAGCTATTCCTTTATCATATGCTCAAATACCCATAACATTCAATAATGAAGGCCCTAGATTCGTAAAAGTCCTCTGATTGCAATGGAATCCCACTTTAGCTGTTTTTTCCTATAAATGCAATTATATTGAATCAAAAAGTACAAAGCGTAGAAACATGTCGTATACAGCTAGAATTTTCGACCCCTAGTTTTCATGGCCAAATATATCATGTAATTGCTTTGGTTCTCGAAATTGGGCTGAGATGACGATCCCTCTGATGACATTGCTGCATTTTGGGAATGTTTTAAATGTGAATTACCGAACACATCTCAAGTTCAGTTACCAAGAATGCTTATTTCCAAGACAGTTATTCGGCTAGAAATACACGGTTTCTGCGACGATAGTACTAAGGCGTTGTATAATTTATATCAGATCTATAACGTCTGATAATCAGAATGAAATTCTCTTAATTTCTGCAAAATCTGGAGTAGCACATCTTCGAGTAGTTTCACTACTCCGCTTAGAACTTTGTGCAGCATATCTGCTTACAGAACTATTAAATTTTAAAAATAGATATGCTAACCTTTTAACTTTTAACTCGGTATACGCTTGGTCAGATTCGCAAGTTACCTACTCTTGCGTGGCTTTCTTCTTCACAACATCAGTGGAAAACATTTGTAACTAACAGAGCTGCCTTTATTCAAGAGACAATATATATGTTCTCTTGGAGATATGTTGCTTATGAAATGAGCCGGGCTGATTGTGTTTCTCGAGGTTTAGGTCCATCGCAATTACTCGAACACAAATTGTGGTGGCAGGCTCCCGATTTTCTTTTGGTGAATCCAGAACAATGTCTCAAACAACTTACGGGTCTTATAGACAGATGTCCTGAAATATCTCGGGAAGAAAGGAAAACAACTTTATATATTTCGTTTGAATATCCATCCGTTATTGGTGATTTATTCTCAAGATTTTCCTTCAACGAATACTCCCTTACTTATTACGTTTTATTTCATTTATGCTAAAAACCAAAAGCATTCATAAAAATATAAATGTACATTTATCAGAAATAGATACTGCATTTCAAATAATAATTAAAGACGTCCAAAAGGAATGTTTAAACTACATTATTTGCAATTGCAACAACAGTACCTAAATATTTTAGAAAATTAGCACCTTTTATAGATAAGCTAGGTGTTCTAAGGGTGGGTGATAGGTTGAGTACACCGTCTCTTTCTTTCGATGCTAAGAATCATATTAAAACCATCTCCTCATTGAACACATTCATCAGGAGAATCTTCATCCTGGTCTGAAATCGTTACACAGTTTAATTCTACAACATTTTTGGCTAATTTCTTCTCGTAGTGCAATTTTTAGATGTATATCCAAATGTATAAAATGTTTTCGGTCTAAACGTCAATCTTATGTACCGTTTATAGTTGATCTTTCCTCGTTTCGGGTTTCCCAAATGAAAGCATTTTCTCAAGTTTCATTTGGTTGTACTGGACCATTTTTAGTTACGATGGGAAGATATCGAGGTGTACAGGTATCTAAAAGTTATATATTATGTTTATTTGTTTTTGGTGCAACCAAGGCTATTCACATAGAACTTCCGGCGGACTAGTCTACAGATATATTTCTGGCAAGTTTTCCACTTTTGATAGCCCGTGGAAGCCGAGTGACCGACATTTATTCGGACCAATGCCTAAGGTACTAATTTTAAAGGCTCTTCCAATCAATCAACTGTTTTTGCTCACCAAGCTTCTGAGAAAATATCAATCAAATGGCATTTTAACCCAGCTAGAGCACCCGATTTTAATGGATTTATCGAAGCAGTTGTATAATCAGTAGAAACACACTTGTATCGAGTCATGGGGGACCAACTTATGACTTTTGAAGAACTCTCTTGTATCTAGGACATTTTCGGACCATGGTGCCCCTTTCAACCTTCCCTGAACCAGATATATCTCCTGTTTCAATCAACCGTTTATCACGATAGCAACTGTTCCAAAAAATGCATACCGATTTTTGGAAACGATGGAGCTAAGAATATTTGCATACATTACAGCAGCATAGTAAGTGGACGAAATCAGTCCTAAATATAACATTAAATACATTGGTTCTAATAAAAGATGAACAAAGGTCCCCTTTAAATTGGTCTCTTGGACGTGTGATAAAATGATATCCCGGAAAAGATGGGATTATAATTAGAGTAGTAACGTTAAAGACGCAAAACGGTATATTGCATTACCCGGTTGTCAAGGTTTGCCCATTGCCAGGACAATGACTTGTTTAATAATTTACCTTGAATCAATATTTTTAATTTAATAGCATTCTCAATAGTTTTTCTAATTCATTTTATTTATTTTTTAACTTAATAACAACGGGAAAAAACTTGTTTCTGGTGGATAGAATGTTTAATACTGCATAATCATTTTTAATTTAATTTAATTGCATTGAAATATTTTGTTATTGTCTATTTAATACTCAAATTGGTGTTTCCCAAACGGAACGTATGTTTTAGATTAATCACATTTATTTTCGAGGACAAGCTGTATAGTGAAATTTTTAAAAGAACTTCCACAGTTTGTAGACAGTAGCAGTAGAACGATTTCGGCTATGAGTGAGAGAATATGCATTATATCAATATAACAGAACAACAATATTCTTAATTGTCGACTCCGATGAAAATTAAAAACCAAAATTACGGTCTACGACCTATTTTTCCTATAAAACCATTTTCGGGGTTTTCGCGCTGTTCATGTATCCAGAAGAAAGTAGCCGAATGAAAGGGCGCCCTTTACAACCAAGGATGGGAGAAGGGTGAGTGCTTTTATGTGGCTATATATCCATGTTATTGGGTCCTTTCTTAACAATACAGTTCACTATATACGTTTACCGGAAACTCTGGTGTTTCATACAAAACACTCTGTAATACCTTTTTTTCTACATACTTCCTTACAATTTGTGCTAAACTGGATGAAATTGAAGATCCCATTGTAGAACTATTTAGTTGTTGAAAGAAATTATCATTATATTAAAAAAAATATTTCTTTAATAAGCTTACAATCAAAGAAATGATGACAGGATAAATTTTCAGTGAACGACAAACAAAACGTAAGTCAAATTTATTACAAATGAATTAATTAATTTACTAAGCTATGAGCTCAAGAGATTCTAATTATTAAATGCGAAAGTTTTTTATTCTTAGTTTTATAAAAAGTACGTAAATAGAGTAAAGTACCTTTATTTTTGAGAATATTGACAATTGCTATTAAAAAAAAAGTTCATCTTATATATTAAAAAACGTTATTAAAACTGAAGTGTGGCCGTTCTATACGGCCGATTTTCTTCATTTTCTTAAACGAAAGGTATTTGGACACAGATATGTCATCAATCATTGAAATTTACTCAACTCCCACCTTACTCAAGTTATACTCAAACTCGATTCTTCCCTGTACATTTCGTATGGGACACATTCACTCAAGCAATTCAAACTCTCATAGCTCCTCTTCTAATGAATGGATCTTAATCGTTTCACTCTCAGTACACTCAGTGGATCAAGCTCTATCTTTTGAGCTAGTAACTGCTCAAATTCCTTGAGTTTGAGGAAAGTTATACGTGCACAATCAACTTTACATTCAATTTTTTCAAGATTTTCCTTCACTCAAACCTCTATAACTAGAGTTCTGATTAACGTAGGCTGTTGACATAATAAATTTTTGTGTTGCCGCATTTTACAGTTAACTTTGCTGGAAATACAATTTTTAATATTAAACTTGAAGTAACAAAAAAACCATTCAGTTTAGGTATAGCAAATTCCTAAGTAAATTAAAAGCATAGTATAGTATATTCTATATCAAGGATGGAATAAACAAAATTCTACACGAGTAGAAAGATTTGTTAGGCGAGGGAAACGATTCTACAGGTGTAGAATTTTGAATTCCACCCGTGTTTTAGACTATACTTTTCTACGACAATCAAATAAAACATAAAACAACATATATTGAATTGCTAGCTCCTTAATTTCTGGAGTAGTTTTGGTTAAATCAGCACAGCTGTCAGTATAAAACACTAAAAAGGAAAGACGCCATGTTATAGCAATTATTTAAATAAAATTATATAAATTTACTCACTTTTCATGAAGTATTAATCAATTTTAATATAAAAATTAAAAAAATAGATAATTAAACAACTTTGAAAATCGACAATCGTTGCTAAATAGCGTTTTCCATTTTCTTCTTAAAAAGTGCCACAATAGTTATTTGGAAAACAAGTGTTCCAATGACTCGTTTTGTAGTACGAGTGAAGTTTGCGCAACGAACCGCGAAGCGTTGAGTTGCGCAAATCACGAGTACTACAGAAAGTCATTGCGACACAAGTTTTACACAATATGTTTTATAATTCGCATTTATTTAATTTTTTAGAGAAAATAGAATTACATATAATCCCAGTTTTTAAACTATGAGGAGTGGTTTGAATTTAAGTTGGCAATTCTGTAGATTCCTGATTGGTCAGTTCATAAATGGTTTTATTCAGCACTTTTGACATATTATGACCAAATAATTGTGTAAATTGTAAACAAACTTTCATTTAAGCAAACAGAGGATGATTATTTGTTTGAAAAAGAGCTTCTTCTTATATGCTTGCGATCTATTTATATTATATCATTAACATAATTATTTCTATAATACATCTTCACATAGATATCCCAAAAATCAAACGTTATGTATACCTATATATTGATCCTATACAATATAAAATTAAACAATTGACCAAATCATTGATGAATAAACGCTAGCGTACTTTATTTATTAATATTTTTGATATATAACGTATTCAAATTTACCTTTAAGACCATTTAATATAATAATTTGCTAGCTACAACAACCCTAGATCATTTCATTTGTTACATGGTTAAAGTCAGATGTCAATTAAAAATATATACTACTTAGAAACATACAATAACCAACTGTATGTCACTAAAAATTACTAAAAAATTGTTCAATTATAACACTGTAAACAATGTTATAATTAAGTCCCTTTTATACGCGAATTATAAAAAATACATTTATGCTGTACTTCTGATTCTTAGCAATTAATACTCAACGACCATATTAATCATTTTACGTTCACTTTAGAGAATTTTTTATGCATTTTATATTTCTGCACTACTTCTTCTCAGCGTAGTGCAGCTGGTGTATAAAACGGAACACGCCTATTTTCACTTTCTGTCAAATGAAACGTCACATTTAGAGGGCGCCACAAGTATTCATTCCATACCAAGGGCGAGAATGAATAGTCTTGCCCTATGGTTAGAATGAAGCTATTCCATAATGAAAAGCTTCGCCGGAATATAAAAATTCTATAATGGTCGTAGAAAAAAATATATTTCATTTGACAACATAAAATATCGGCCATTAAAAAAATATATGATTCGCCATGCACACGGTTTTTGAAATATGACAAAAGTTCTATTGAGTGTTTACCCAAGACGAACACCAAAAACCTATGATTGTATAGAATAATTTTCAGTAGTGTATTTAAAAGTATAGGGGTATTGGAATCTTCAGGATTTTGACGAAAAACGGGCAATAGCTTCTGAAATAGCCTGTATATCTCACAACAAATTTATAATGTTGTATAATGGAGAATTGAAGCAGAATTCAAACCGAAAATTAAATACAGGGTGTCCTATTTAAAAAAATGTAACTTTGATCTGGCACGGCGATATAACTTATACATTTGCAACTAACTTCAAAATATGAAATATAAGACTCCTCCAATCTACAAAAATTCTATTTCGATATATTTAAGGATATAAAAGATACTGGACTTTATCGCACTAATAAATGATCAATGATCAAACGGATTCAAAAAAATGCTTGTTTATAAATTTAAATATAATTTATGGTTTGTACATCAATTTATGATGCAATAGTTTATTTTAAAGATAAACGTTAAATAGGCAACATTGCCTGGATGTCAATGTGTAAATAAATTGGATATACGGTAGTCAATGCTTCTGCTAAATGGTTGTATGTACACCTACATAAATGCCATTCTGATCGTTTTTGTAATCCTGAGTATACAACTAAGCGACACCAGCGCCGAACAAAAGAAACTTTCGGAACTTCAGTCATAAATTCATTCAAATACGGTAAAAATTGTACTCCAGCTAAATTTTGTATTGAGTGATGGCTCTAAAATGTGACATAGGGTAAAACGTGTTAAATTTTGAATGGCATTCTATCTTTCTTATGAAATTGAATTTAAAAAATATTAACATATTTGAAAATATCATTAAAAATGAACCAAAAAATATGTTGAATTCTTTAAAATAGACCTTGTACATTCAATTATCGTGCGTTATATGTAAGTAGCATTCTTTCTATCCACGAGCTGAGTTCGTACATTAGACGTACATCATATTTCAACCTGTTTACGCATTTACTGCATTCACAAAAATTTCAACATCCGAGTTTAATCCCATATCAGTTGCCAATAATTTGTTGACAGAAGAGGTGGTGTTGAGGTATGTGATATTTTCCCTGTTTTTCAATAAAACTAATGAAATAATTGGTTTTGTGACTTATCTCTGGTGAGTTCAGATATCAATTCTACAGCTTTATAATGATTTGAATAATTTTCTATCATTTAGAATCGCAGAACGTAGTTTGAATTATTATGTTCATGAGGGTGTACGAACACTGTCTGTGACACAAAATTGGTAAACAATCGTTTTACTAAAAACGACAAATAGAGACTGAATTTTTTTCTTTTCAGAAAATTAATAAATCAAAAAAAGATTCTGTATGATCTTCTGTACTATTTTGAAAATGAAAGTAAGACAGATATTGAATTTCTGTCAGACTCCGACTGTGGGGATTTGCAATCCGAGACGGCCAGGATAAATGACAGTTTTCTAGATGAAATAATTATTGATGATCAAGACGAGCATGAGGTCAGTGACGTGGAGAATATAAATGTAGTCGAAAATTTGGTAGAAACTGGCGCAAGTTCTACAAATGATAATGAGCAGCTGAAAAAAGACGTTGAAAATTTCGAGACAACTTATGGTCTCACTGATAAATCAAAAATAGAGTAGATACCTGGTAAAAATGTACAATACCAAACTAGAAATATTCGATGGAATTCTTCAACCAGCCCAGTACATTTATCGACACCAGTTGCCTTTTTCTCGAAATATATTCCAGATGAAACACTACAAAAAATTTGTACGCCACACAAAAAAAAATTACTAAGTTTCCACCGACAAATTTGAACGAGATGAAAATATTTATTGGGATCCATATTGCCATGGGAAACTTACAGTTCCCTAGAGTTTCAATGTATTGGCACCGTAGCATGGGAATTCTCCTAGTAAAGGATACTATGAGTCAGTCTAGATTCTACAATTTGTGCCAGGCAATGCATTTGGTCGATATAATCAGCCGCGAAGAAAACAACAATGATAAGTAGGTATCTAGATATTCCAGATTATCATTCCTTACTTCCTATTTGAAGTAATCGTATAAATGAGATTTGACTTATTTTATCACAGATTGTGGAAACTCAGATGCCTGTTCGATTCTGTAAGAAGATGTCTACAACTACCATTAGAAATTTACCTTTCTGTCGACGAATGTTTTAGCTGGCAAGAGTGGCTTGATATACGACTTTATAATTTATCAAGGTTCAATAACACCCCTGAATCCTGTTTACACAAAATATGGATCAACCACTGCTGTAGTGATACAACTAAGTGGAACGTTTTGCTAATCCAAGGTTGCCAGTGATAAATAAATGAAAAAAATGAGGCGTGGTTCGTCTGTCACCTCGATAAGTAAAGATGGTATTGTTATCACCAAATGGTTCGATAACAAGCCAGTGCAGATAGCTTCCAACTTCGGTGGGATTGTTAAGCAAGACTCATGTCGAAGATGGAACAAGAGAACAAAGGAGTATATGCAGGAAGATAGGCCTGAGGCAATAAAAATATATAACAGTAACATGGGCGATGTCGATAAGTTAGATTTTTTACTAAGCATTTATAGATCTTATGTAAGATCGAAAAAATGGATCTTGAGAATGATAACTCATGCTGCTGATCTAGCCCTGGTAAACTCTTGACTTGAATATAGAAATGCTGCAACTCTTCTAGGAGTGAATAACAGGCAAATCCTGGATTTGTTGGTTCCAATTTGCAGTAGACGTGCTCCTCAAAGAGGTAGACCATCAAATAGTCTTGAAGAGCCAGGACCTTCTCAGAGAAAAAAAAACTAAAGTGCGACCAATAAAAAACGTTAGATATGACGGATATGGACATCTTTCAAATTATGATACCAAAAAAAAGCCTCAAGATGCAAAAATGAAAGTTGTAGGAGTAGGACCCTCATGTTTTGTTTAAAATGCGAAGCCCATCTGAGCATTTTCAAGGACAGAAATTGTTTTTCGACTTTCACTCCAAGTGAATCATTACCTAGTATATTATTTCACGGAAAATATAATTTTTGGATTTTTTATAAATTTGTGATTAAAAATAGGATGTTTTACTTTTCTTCCATAAACTGTGTTTGTACATGGTGATGGACAAATCCTGGCATGGGATGGGGGAGAATGTTTTGTAAAGGTTTTTTTCTGTATTGGGTCTCTACACGCTGTATACCAAAAATCAGATTTTTTAACAATTCTAAAGAGGTGCCATAGTGAAAGGGTTAAGCAAAAAAAATATTTGTTATAAAACGGGATTCTTCTACTAATGAACCAAATTATAGTAACTTTCATTAAACGCGTCGGTGGTGCAGATTCAAGTTACATATCTCATGCGCAAACTGGTCGGGTTTTTTAAGTTTTAAAAATATTACTTTTCTATAATTTAATTGATATGTTTAAAACAATCGTTAAAGTTGACCGAAAAAATGTTACATTTTTAAAAATATTTCCATAAAATTATGAAAAATTTAAAAATCATAGGGATTTGAACCCGATCCGTTTGCGTACGAGATCTCAGCTCCTGCATCATCAAACTATCCATAATGTTGTTCTTCAATAGAAGAATCCCGTTTTATAACAAATATTTGTTTTTTGCTTAAATCGAAGTCTATTTAAGAAAATTCAAGATATTTCTGGTTAATATTTAACGATATTTTAAAATATGTTAATAGTTTTTGTTAATTCAATTTGTTAAGAAAGTTAGAATGCCATTCAGAATTTAACACGTATTTCCTTATGTCACATTTTACAAATAACGCAATAAATATATATATATATATATATATATATATATATATATATATACTACTGAAAAACCGTTTTATTTTCAGTTTTAGCGAAAAATGTTATTCTGTTAAACTTGATAGAAGTCCTGACACTAATATCGAAAATGTAATAATAATCTAGTGAGTGAAATTTGTGGTGTTCCTAGGTAACTGTCAACTTCGGTGAATAATTTTAAGTATTTATCATTATCAATAAATACTGCACTCTCTTCGGGTACATTATCAAGAATTGCATTGAGTTTATCAATATTATTCAGCTTCACCCTATTAAAAGTATTCTTAAATGTTGTATCCAACCTAATCTCAACATCGATCAAAATATTTATTGGAATGACTCTATATAATTCTAATCTGATGTTGTCAATATTACGTTTGATCGTTGAAATGTAATTACATGTTATTTTTAACGTAACGATCAAACGTAATATTGACAACATCAGATTAGAATTATATAGAGTCATTCCAATAAATATTTTGATCGATCTTGAGATTAGGTTGGATACAACATTTAAGAATACTTTTAATAGGGTGAAGCTGAATAATATTGATAAACTCAATGCAATTCTTGATAATGTACCCGAAGAGAGTGCATTATTTATTGATAACGATAAATGGTTCAGAAATATTTCAGATATTGATATTCCAAAAGACATAGCGGATTTCTTATCTTTAGGCCCAAAATTCGGTGTAACTTCTTATAGTACTAATATTCGATTGGATGTTTTTATGGCTGATGTAGAAAGCATCATTGATGATGTACCTACAGATACAAAAGATATATTAAGGGCACGTGCTACCAATATTGTAACCAATTTTTTACATAAATCCAATTCAAATAAATCTACTCTTAGTAAAAGATTCAAAGAAACCAAACTAATCTCAGTCACAACTCTATATTTTGCAATCGGATAAAGGTGGTTGTACTGTTGCGATGAACAAAACCGATTATATTGAAAAAACAGAACTTTTATTACAAGATCAAGCAACTTACATAAAACTAAATAAAGATCCTACTACGTCAGTTCAAAGAAACTATAATGAATTAATTAAAAAATTAAAAACTAAAAAAGAATTCTCCGATGATATTGCTAAAGAATTATTTATTTACAATTCTAGTTTTCCAAAGCTATATTGTTTGCCCAAAATACATAAACCGGATATACCGTTACGTCCAATAGTTAGTTCAGTTAATTGTACTACTTATAAATTGTCAAAATATTTGGCAGGTATTTTAAAAAAATCATTTGAGGATCGTACTAACTATAATACAAAAGACACATTTTCCTTTGTTGTTGCTATTAGGGTTTGTAAATTACCAGAA
Organism: Galeruca laticollis; assembly: GCA_963921935.1. Taxonomy (NCBI): domain Eukaryota; kingdom Metazoa; phylum Arthropoda; class Insecta; order Coleoptera; family Chrysomelidae; genus Galeruca; species Galeruca laticollis. The sequence continues at coordinate 125,382,447 of OY998180.1, forward strand.
AACTATGTTTTGGTTTCATTGGATGCGGTCTCTTTGTTCACTAACATCCCATTCGATATGATTACCAATATAATTGATAAAAAATGGAACATGGTGGAACCTCACACTACATTATCTAAATATAGTTTTCTATCATTAATTGCATTTATTTTTGACAACACATACTTTAGTTTTCATAACGAATTTTATAAGCAAATATTTGGTACACCAATGGGATCTCCTATTAGTCAAATTTTGGCCACAATTGTGTTAGATGAACTACTTGTTAGTATTATTCCATGTTTGCCCTTTGAAATGCCATTTTTATATAAATACGTTGACGACATAATTTGCGCTGTACCAGTAGATAAGACAGACGTCGTTCTCGAGTTGTTCAATTCTTTTGATCGTTATTTGCAATTTACAATTGAACATGAAATTGACGCTGGAATACCTTTTTTGGATACCAAAGTTTAAAGATCGGATAGTAATCTAATTTTTCTTGATTGGTATCAAAAGCCAACTGCGTCAGGCAGATTTTTAAATTATTACTCTAATCATCCAAAAAGCCAAAAACATAATTCCGTAATAATGATGAGAAATAGAATATTGCAAATCAGTGATGAAGCATTCGTATCAAAAAACTTAAAAATATTGTTTGATATATTTAAGAACAATGGTTACCCAACAGGCATTTTAAAGAAATTAATATATAACACCGACTTTTATGACGGTCAAGTTGACGAACATAATGAGGAAGCCATAAAATATTATAAACTTCCGTACATTACTAATCTAACTCATTTAATTTTACCTCTGTTTCAAAATTTAACCAATATTGAGATTGTTAAATATAATTTAATTACCAATTTTAACCTTTTTCTAAAGTAAAAGACCCAACACCTACTTTATACAACACAAATGTTATTTACAAAATGGATTGCTCACAGTGTCAGGGATGTTATGTTGGGCAAACCTCACAATGGCTTAAGCAGCGCATTACCCAGCACAAGAGTGATTGTCGTACTGGCAATAATAATTGTGCAATTGTGGACCATTTTTTAAAAACAGGACATACGTTCGACTACAATAGTACTAAGATACTGCAACATGCGGACCGATACAAACATCGATTGTTTTTTGAGATGTATCATATTGCTAGGAACCCTAACGCGATAAACCTAAATTCAGACACTAATGGACTCAGTAATATTTATTGTCAACTTTTAAAATCGTTTTAGAAATTAATTTGTCTTATCACCCTGTAATTTGTTTTAGTGTGTTTCTTGTCAGTTTTTTGTAAACATTTTTATATCTATACCTTATTGGTTTTTTAAAATTATTTTAATTAGTCCTAAGCCTTTTAATTTCTAGACGTCACTGAATTCCAGACTCTAAAAATCTGTAAGTTCACTATTTGTTATTGTGTGCAATTGTTTACTAAATAAATTTTGTAGTATCTCCTGATGAAGCTACCAAACGGTGGCGAAATATTGAGTATAGGATAATAGTCATTTAATTTCACTGACCGCATATCCGATAATTCCCTCTCTATATTTAATCAAGTACGGTCGATAAACAACAGAAGCAACTTTTTGCTTTCTATTTATATATTTATATATACATATATATATATATATATATATATATATATATATATATATATATATATATATATATATATATATATATATATGTATATGCAAAAACCGATGTCACAGCATTATCAAATCATTGCAAAAATACTGGACATAGTTTTAACTTTAACGATGTGAAAATATTGGCCAGGGAAAAAAATGAAAAAGTTAGAACGTTTTTAGAAATGATTAACATTAAAAAAGATTCTAATAGCATAAATAATAGAAGCGATATTAGCAATTTAAACATCATCTATGATGGTATTTTGAGAGAATGATATTAGCTCTGATCTCTTGCACTTTGCTATAAAATTTAACAGCATTAAAATCATAATTTGTCCGTACTAACGATAAAGTATAAAAAGGAAAAATATTAATTATGATAAAAAAATTACAACTAATCTATAGAGAGACCAATTTGTATTCAGTTCAATGTCCAAGCAATGCGTGATAAATATGTACCTGTTCAGAAATTATTTTGTCTTTCATGTGATATCTGAAATAATGAAAGAAAGGTAATAATTTATATTGTTTTCGTGTAATTTGATTTTATAAATATTGACAGAATTTTAATTTATACATGTAATAATTTTAGATTATTTTATAAACCAGAAGATGACTTCATAAGTCGAAACGTACGTCGTTATTAAATGTTTTTTAAGTATATTTGACCTTTAATCCAAGAAAGTAACCAAAATATATATATATATATATATATATATATATATATATGATTTTGGCATCTAGGAACACGAAAACGAAAAACTGCATTGAAATTTTTCCGAAGTCGCGTCATGCTACTCCCTACAATAGCCCTATTTCATTCTGAAATAAGCCTAAAAATCGAATGTGACGAACAGCCATTATGCTGAAAATACATTTTACGCCTTTATTCCAAGGGCATGTCATCTAATTCTAATTAAAAAGTTGTCCAGCAAATCCAAATATATTTCCTAATTTAATGTCGCCTCCAGAAAATAAGGTCCGATTATTCGATCTAGTAAAACACCAAACATTTAGCTTTTTAGCAAAATGCCTATTACGATGAATTCTGTAGTAAAGATTTTCACTAGCCCAATACCGACAGTTTTGAGCCTATGCCAACAGTTTTGGGAAGAAGCAGTTCCATTTGTCGTAAACGTTGTTTCATCGGAAAGTAAAATATTGTATTGAAAGAAGAGGTTTTCACTAACCATTGCACAAAAGTCAAGCTTCATGTCATAATCAAAATCTTGTAAAGTGTGAATAAACTTCGGTTTGAAAGGATGAATTGTGTTACGCTTGAATATTCTCTGTAAGTGGTAGTTGCTTAAACCATCTTCTGCAGCTCTTTTTCGTAAACCCACCTTGGTATTTTTCCATACTGAGTGTATAGCTAGGGCAGCAGCTGCATCATTGTACGACATTCTCGATTTCTTTCTGTAATGACAAGATCCTGTCTCATCGAATTTCTTTATTAATTTTTCAATCCATTCCGCGTAACTGATACATCCGAATATGTTTCATTAAATAAATGAATTGCGTACTTGTACGATACAGCTCCAATACTATAGATATATTTTTTGTTGGAGAGTTGTTTTGCTGAAAAAGAATGACAATTTGAAAATTATTCACCCACCGAAGTTGACGGTTACCTAGAAACACCGCAAAAGTCACTCACTAGATTATTATTATATTTCTGAACTTAGTGCAAAACTACATAGGGTTCTACATAACATTGAATACAAAATGAACAAGCAGTACTTTTTATCAAGAATAAATTTTTTCACTAAAACTGAAAATAAAAAAGTTTTTCCTCTAGGGCAGGATAAATAAAGTAAATCAGACGAATGATACCAATGAGGAGGATAAGATATGGGCATCATTTTGAGATCTTCCGTATTGGTAGAGTAAAGAATATATAAACGTAAGATCTAACTGAAAGTAATAAAAAATAGAAGAGCTACAGCTTTTGCGCTCAAAGATCACAAACTTGCTTACCTCTCTTAAATAATGAAAAATGGTAAGTTATTTGATTAAGATCTAATAAAATTAGTTAATATTATAACTACCCTTTGAGCTTTCCGTTTGTCTGCTCTTTGGTTTTGATGATATATCCTGCTAAAATTAGATACAATTACGGGTACTGGTAAAGCGATAACCAGTACACCACTTAAAGAACACACTCCACCAACTATTTTTCCAGCTATAGTTGCCGGCACCATGTCTCCGTATCTGAAAATTGAACAAAATTATCAGTTTCTAAATTTCTAAATCTAACTTAATCACAAATAAAAACTAGAATATCTCATAAGTTTTACGAGCATTTAAGCACCCGCACCAAAATCTTGGTTTTAGTAATAACTTTCATATCAATAATAATGATTAGTTTGTTTGCTGTGAAGTGGTCGATTCAGTCAGTTCATCTCAAGTATGTTTTGCTGTTTTTACAATGGATCGAACAAAACATCTCTTAAATTCTACTTTGCAAATGAAATTTCTCGGAAACGCTGAAAATGTTACATAAGAATTATGGCGAATCGATTTTATGAAAAACCAGTACCTATGAGTGGTACAGTGCAAACGCTCTTGAAAGATTTGCCCCACTCTGGAAAGCCTTCAATGGCTTCAACTGAAATCAACATCGCGAATGTAGAGGAAATGATAGCAAAAATCATCGTTTGAATCTGAAAGACATACCGTATGAAATTTCTTCGTCTCCCGAATCAATTCATACGATGTTAAATGTTTGTATGGGAACAGCAAATTCATTTTCAATGCAAAATTTGAAACAATGTAAAAATTGTAAACCACAGTTGAGATGAACAGACGACATGGACCACTGTGAACAAACCAAATGCTAGAAGACGCTTAAACTTCGTATGAGTATAGAGAAGTGTTATATGAACATTCAAATAATGAATACATACAAACTAATTGAATACATACAGGATGATGCCTTGGATGCTCTAATAAGACATTTTGGAAAAAGTGACGTACTTAAAATTTTAAAATTTGAGGTAAGAGGATTCCCATCATAATGTTTGCTACAAATGGGAAAAAATTTTAGTTGTAGTATATAGGAAAATTTAATATATGCGATCGATCCTGCATGGTAGATAACCTAAAATAATCAGTCCCGTCATGGCCGCAAATTGGAAAAATTCGATGTGAAAATGCGAAAAGTGGGGTTAGTTGTCAAAATATCGAAAAAAGTTATTTGGAAAAGTGATAGAATGATATTTTAGGACTACTTACGAAATTTGAAGCAAAAACAACAAAAAATACGAAATTTTTGTATTTTTCCCCATTGCGGCCTTCTGAAATGATATTGCCCCAATTTCATTGTTAAAAGAATTCAAATAACACCATATGTAATGTATAAAGGTAAACTTATTCAAAATTAATTATGGAAATCATTGCTGAGAATTAAATGGGAATATTAGTGGAGCATTTGTTATTTTTGATGTATGTAGTCAATTTGTGAAGTTGAAAATAATGTAGTACTGATACCACTATTGAAAAGAGCCGTTTTTGATATTTTGAACAAATATTTCATTAAATTATTAAAACCCATTATCTACTCATAATAATAACACTAAATTGAATTAGTTGACCAACGTAATTACTATTTTTTGAAACAATATTTATCAGGTTACCCACTAACATAATACTAAAAAATAATATTATTATTTCAAAACACATATTGAAAATTCTCCATTTCCATCTCGTTCCATACATTTCATTATCCTGAAATATATTTCTCTTTGAACATTTCGGTTAATAGCATATACGCAATCCCTTATGCATTATTCTAAATGTGCGACGCCTCTTTCTCCATGAACCTTGTTGTTTAAATTGCCCCAAAAGAAAAAGTCCAGAGGGTTTAGATCCGGGGACCTAGCGGGCCAATGATTTACTGAATATCGACATATCCAATGCTCACCAAATTCGCTATCTAACCATCTTCTCACTTCTCGAGTTGAATAAATTGATGCACCGTCTTGTTGAAAATAAAGATTGGCTCACTTTGCCAGTGGGATACCATCCAAAAATTCCCCACCATACATTAATCTGTATTGGTCTTTATTTGCAGTAAAAAAATGGGGGTTTGTGTTTGTGTTTGCCCACCAACGACATTTTTGTGAGCTTACTGTTCCATTTGATGTGAAAGTAGATTCGTCGGAGAATAAAACATTTTCTGTGAAATTTGGATTTTCTTCTATCACTCCTTGATACCATGCGCAAAAATCAACCCGGGCGTCATAATCTCTATCCTTCAGAACTTGAATAAATTTAGGCTTATACAAGTGGAACTTATTTCTTTTCAAAATGCGGCCAATTGAGGTTGAAGAAATATTAGTGTTTTGATAACCTTGCGCTATGGATTTTCTGCAGCGGTCATAAGCACTTCCAAACTATTTTCTTCATTAACCACAGTTTTTTCATGAGGCACTTTAAATATGTTTTCAACTGAACCAGTTTCCTTAAACTTCTTTAATAATCTTGCTACAGTTGTGAAATGGACGTTTTGCCAGGATGTCTTTGGTTAAAAATATTAGCAGCTTCTCTTGAACATTTATAATGTTCTCCGCAAATTAAAACCAACTCTATATTTTCATCACGTGACAGAATAGAAGGGATTTTCAGTAAAAATATCTTTGCAGAAAGTGTAAATAGAAGTAAGTTAACTTAACGAAAACGGAAAATTACGGATCAAATGTCTCAATGAAGTTACAACGAGTATTCATTTGTATGATACCAAAACCCCCTTAGTTAATTTAAAATTTTGTACTGCCGGAGAAAAATGTGCTCTAGGATGGTGAAATGTATGGAACTAGGAATCGCTATGATATATATGCAGACGTTTTAAAGATAATAAATTATCTTGTATTAATATTACCGCATTGGGTTTTTTGTTTCAAAAAGGAATCATTACGGTTATTAAATAATAATAATAATTATTACTAACTAGTCAATGTTTTCAAACTTCGATGTAATATTACCTAAAAAAAGTAATAACGGCTCTTTTCAATCGTAATATCACAATTAAATTATTTGAAACTGCACAATCTGACAAGATACAAGGTATTGCTACAGAAAAGTTTCATGCGCTCAATGATTATTTTCATTTTATTCTCTAGGAATGACCTAAATCAATACTTGTGAATTGTTTTACCCTTACAAATTAAGCACTGCGTTGCCCAAACTACTTCAACCATGAAATCGGTGCAATATCATTTCAGAAGAGAGCCATGGCGAAAAATACGGATTTTTTTTATTTTTTGTTTTGTATCGCTCCAAATTTCATATGTGACCGTAAAATATTATTCTGATCACTTTTTCCAAATAACTTTTTTCGATATTTTGCCATCTAACCCAACTTTTCGCATTTTCCCATCAAATTCGTCGAATTTGGCGTGACAGATGTCAAAATGTATTTTTAGGTTATCGACCATGCAGGATCGATAACATATATTAAATTTTCCTATATAGGTACTACAACTAAAAAAATTTCCCATATGTAGCGAACATTATGGTGGATTATGGTGGCTAAAGTTAGGACGAAACATCAAAACAATTTCTATAAAAAAGACGTTATTGCTTAAAATAGATTGAAAATTAAAAATATTTATTCAATAAAATAGATATAAAAAGGTATAAGAGGTAAAAATTCAAGAAGATATCCAATATTATCCATCTGTCATGAAAAAATTATTTTTTGTATAATTAAAATACAAATGCAAATTTTGTAATCAGCTAATTCATTGAAAGGCATGATAACCTTTCGGTTCACTATTAAGAAGTCAGTTAAGTTGGCACCCGCCAATACATATTTTTAAAAAAACATATTTGGTCGTGATGCACTTCAAATACACCAATATGCTCCATAAATGATTTTACACCATATTCCCCGAAAGGACGACAGCTGTTTTATGTGGGGGGTGGACAAATAAACGCTCAAAAAAATGGCAGCGATATCTACTTCAAATACATCCAATGCACCACCAACAAAAACAGAATTACCCCGTCTTCCCCTAATTAGTTAAACCTCATTATACAAAGTAAAGTTGCCCCCCTCTAACGACAATTTCCGAAAAAAGTATAGGTCAGTTATGTCCAAATGCAATCATATGCACCACCAACAAAGTACCCCCTTCCCTTAGTTAGTTAAACTACATTATTCAAAGTAAAGTTTGCCCCCCCCCAATGACAATTTCCGAAAAAAAAATTTAACAGCGTCATCCTCTTCTTATGCACTATTATGCTCCACCAACAAAAACAGAATCACCCCTCCACCTAGTTCGTTAAACCTCATTGTATAAAGTTGCCCCCCCCCCCAAAGACAATTTCATAATGCACTCTTATGCACCACCAACAAAAACAAAATTTTCCCTTCCCCCAAATGTAAGAAGTATATTCCTTCCCCTAAGCCAAATGTATGGCAAACCTTAGTGAAAAAGAGCCCGGAAAGTTATCGGGGAATAAAATGAACAAATAGTCGAAATTCTGACTTCTGACATTGTGTAGTACTTCACTGAAGTGGTGCGCGTTACGCGCATATTAGGTTTACAACATTTTTCCTGCTAGCATACGAAAACTACTCACTGTTTTGAGAGCAAGGCGAGATTTAAAAGACGCAAAAATATTTGTTAATGAACATTTAATTAAAAGCCTAATACTCCTTACTTCTGAAGGCGAAGGAAGCGTGGAGCTACGCGGGAAAGATATTTGTGAAGATTGATGGTAAGATCAAGAAAATTGTGTCAGGATCTGAACTACAATAATTCGGGAATTATTTATTAGTGTGTGGACTCCTTTTGGTGATAATGTATGGTATTTTTATCTTTTGCATTCTTTGTTTTTATTGAACCTAATAAGAAATAATGTTTGTATTTAGAATCGCTATAGGTATTCAGGTAATATTTGAATAGAGATGGAACAATATTTGCTTTTAGTGGCTGTGGTGACGTAAATGACCTGGGAATAATTTGTTAAACACTTACGTATTGTTAATTTACTTGAAAATTGCTTAATTTAATTTTGTAATATGTCTTTCCTTTATGTTATTACTTTATTACTCTTCGGATGTATTTATGTTGGTAGTTGCATTTTATTTGTTTTTATTAACTACTGAAATACAGCAGAAGTTAATTTATAATTTAACATAAATATTCTTATTGGTCTTATTGGGTATTTCCATATGTTCTGTATTTATGAAAAACCTATCACAATTAAGGTAGATTTGAGTGGTTTTATTGTGCTCAAGTATAACTCAACATCAGGGGAGTATTGGTTGGGTTTCGGGTAGCGCACATATTTTGTTTTGTTTTGTTTTTTGTCTACTGTTCTATTTTTTATCAAGAGATAGTTTTTTTCTCTCTTTTTTTGAATGAACGAGATCTAGATAAATTTTCAAAATTGTAGAGGTTTGAATACAAAACTGATAGAATTCTACAGAAATTGTACTCAAGGATTTCATATTATAGTGGCAGTAGAGACATGGTTACATGATGGTGTTTTGCCGATTGTGAACTGGTTGAAAAAGCTTATATAATGTATTACGATCTGATAGAAATCGGAATATTACGGGTAAGTCAAGGGGTGGAGGAGTGATGTTGGTCATAAAAAAACAGCACAAAGTTTTGCTTTTTTTGAAATAATTGTTACTGAAATAAAATTATTTAATAGTCACAAAGTTCACGTTATAGGAGTGTATATACCTCCTACCTGTAATTTGAATGATTATAAAAGCTGCTTGGAATTGTTGCAAAGACATGTCAGTAGTACTACTAATACTTATATTTTCGGAGATTTTAATCTGCCAGAAATTGAATATGCAAATTTAAATATTTCTAGTTCGAGTTCTAAATTGAAAAGATTAATTGAATTTCTAGATGTTAATGATTTTGGTCTGTTTAATACTGTAAAAAATTTCCAAGGAAAAGCTCTGGGCTTAGTAATTGCCTCAATGGAACATTCTGAAAAATGAAAAGTTATTAAAGAACAGTTATCTTTAGTGAATGAAGACAGATATCATCCATCTCTACAAATAAGTTTAGTTCGTACTGAAGCCAGCTCTAAGGCAATGAATAAATTGACAGAATATAAATTTAAAAAAGCAAATTTCCTTTTAATGTCTGAATTGATAAGGGACGCATGCTGAGATGAAGTTATTAAAGAAAGTGATGTCAACATCATGCTTAGAATTTTTTATGAAATAATTACTAAAATTTTCGAAGTAGTTGTCCCAAAATATAATACATATAAAGATTATAATAAGTATCCTGAATGGTTTACGCAAGAAATAAAAAAGTTGTTAATATTAAAAAATAATTTTCATAAGCTAAAAGATACTTCTAAATATTATTATGATAAATTTTTGGAGTTTCGAAGGAAACTAACATCTCTTATTGATACTCAACATAGGAAATTCTTATATGAAATTCAAGAAAAAATTAAGGGAGATATTCATACTTTTTGGTCACATGTTAACAAAAATAAATGTAGCGGGGTTCAAGTAACAGAATTTAATTATAATGGTAACAAAATTCCTGAAAGAGAAACTGCTAAGAAATTTGCGGAATATTTCGCAAGCGTGTATGCAGATGTAAAGTCTAATTACAATGAGGATGAGAGTTCCTGTACGTTTAGCATGCATGACATCTTACAAATATCTAATATAACGGTGGAAGACTATAATATGGCTATAAAAAAAATTAAAACCAAAAAGAGCTGCGGGTGTTGATGGAATGCCCTCGTATATACTCAAGGGTTGTCATGAGTGGATGAGGGTGCCTTTGTTACATATTTTTAATGGAATCATCATTACCTCTACTTATCCGTGTATTTGGAAGCTCGCTACTTGCACACCTATCCACAAATCGGGTAGTAAGAGTGACATTGAGAATTATAGGGGAGTTTCCTTAATGTGTGCTCCTGCTAAACTTTTCGAACAAATATTCCATTTCTATATTTATAATCATGTAAAACATATTATAGTTGACGAACAACACGGATTTATGGTGGGCCGGTCTATTAATACTAATCTGTTACTATTTACAGAAGTTGCCAATCAGGTTTATAAAGAACAGCAGCAGTTAGATGTCATTTACACGGATTTACAGAAAGCGTTTGATAGAGTAAACCACGACATATTAATAAAAAACTTAGTAACTACGGATTGTCTTCTAATTTATTAGGATTACTTAAAAGTTATGTACAAGATAGGTACTTTATTGTGAAACAACTAGGGAATACTTCTGGAAAATATCACGCTAATTCGGGAGTTCCTCAGGGTTCTAACTTAGGGCCATTACTGTTTGTTTTGTTTGTTAATGATTTGTCACATTGTGTTAGTTTTTCTGACTTTTTATTGTTTGCTGATGATTTTAAAATGTTTAAAAAAATTCAAACAGTTCGAGACTGCGTTTTATTACAGAGAGATATAAATAATATTCATAAATGCAGTATTGATAACCAATTAAAGTTCAATATTAATAAATGTTCTGTTATGTCCGTGTCTCGTAAAAAAGAGTGTATTATTTTTGATTACCAAATTGAAAAGGATACTTTATCTAGATTACAAAAAATTAAAGATTTGGGTGTAACATATAAACTATCATATACTTCACATATTAGTAAATCTGTTGCTATTGCAAATCGTATGTTAGGCTTTATTTGGAGGCAAGCTTTTTCTCAGATATTAATACAATATCTTTCTTGTATAACCCTTTGGTTGGACCAAAGTTAGAGTTTGCATTTCTCATTTGGGGCGAACAAGCAAAAATATATTTGGAAGCTGTTGATAGAGTGCAAAATAGATTCCTGAGATCTTTATTTCAAGAAATACCGGAAATGGCCGGTCTATCAAACAGTGAGATCAACAAGATTACGAATAGAATTTAATGTTGTTTCTCTACAGTCTAGACGTCAGTTATTAGCAATGACCTTCTTGTATAAATTGGTAAACAGTATCACAAATTCTAGTGCTATACTCTCTTTAATACCCTTTAAAGTACCCCAAAAGGTAACAAGATTCAAAATTCCTTTTGGAATACTAGAATATTCCATCTCCTTCTCACCTCAGAATTCCTTGTTGGAACTAGCAAACAATGTATATCAATTGTCGGAAATAAATGTTTTAATCCCGTTGTCGCAATTTAGGCATGAAATATATAAATATTTAAAAATTACCAGAGTATAAGATATTCGGTTTGGTTCTGTCAGTTTTGTATTTTGTACTTAGGATTCGGTATTTTATTTTTTATATTTTGTATTTTGTATTTTGTATTATATAGCTAATGTCCTTATAATTGGGTTGTAAAACCTGTTAGGACTTTAATCAATAAATAAATAACTTTCCGAGCTCTTTTTCACTAAGGTTTGCCATACATTTGTCAATTTTTTTGGCTTAGGCGAAGGAATATACTTTTTATATTTGGTGGAAGGGAAGATTTTATTTTGTTGATAATGCACTCTTATGCATTATCAACAAAAATAAAATGTTGTAAACCTAATATGAGCGTAACGCGCATCGCTTCAGTGAAGTACTACACAATGTCAGAAGTCAGAATTTCGACTATTTGATTATTTTATTCCCCGATAACTTTCCGGGCTCTTGTTCACTAAGGTTTGCCATACATTTGGCTTAGGGGAAGGAATATACTTCTTACATTTGGGGGAAGTGAAAATTTTGTTTTTGTTGGTGGTGCATAAGAGTGCATTATGAGTGGACTCCAGTACCCTATACTTCTATCGGAAATTGTCATTGGAGTAGCCAATTATATATAATGAGGTTTTTCTACTTCCGCTACTAAAACCGCACTTTTAACACTGGTTTTACATGAACAAAACGACTATTTAAACACTAGTGTTTAAAATGCGTAAAGTCACATCTCGTTTATCTTTGGTTTTTTTAATCGTCAAATCAAGTGTATCTTTTGTATGTTAAATTTCATATTCTGTGATAATTTTGTTATTCTGCATCATTTGATTTGTCAGTCAGCTGTCAGCCATCGTCTGTCATGTAATGAATATAATTCAAATATAATATAATTTTTTCCTTCCCGCGGGCGAAGAAAAAGTATAGTAAGCACCTCGTGTTAAAAACGTCCTTATTCATTCGTTTCACAAGGAACTCGTTCCGCTTCGCTCCACTTGTGCCTAGCAAAACTCGTGACTAAAGTAACCTTTTTGACACTTGGTACTTAATATACTATTAACTAACTAGGTGAAGGGGTGATTCTGTTTTTGTTGATAGAGCATAATAGTGCATAAGAAGTGGGTACAACTGCCCTATATTTTTTTCGGAAATTTTCATGGGGGGTGGCACTTTACTTGAAATATTGAGGTTTAACTAAATAAGGGAAGGGGGGATTTTGTTTTTGTTGATGGTGCATATGATTGCATTAGGAGTGAACTCCCCTGCCCTATACATTTTTCAGAAATTGTCGTTGGGGGAGCAACTTTACTTTCTATAATGGGGTTTAAGTAATTAGGGGGATAAGATATTATGTATCTGTTGGTGGTGCATAGGAGTGCATTTGAAGTAGATACTGCTGCCATGTATTTTTTTGAAAATTAACATTGGGGAGCCACTTTACTGTTGCAAAGTAATAAATTTGAAAATTCCGATCGGGTGGCATCCTAGACTATAAATAACGTTGTATACGCAAATTGCTAATACACAGAAAAAGGCATTCTAGATTAAATGCTTGTCAGTAAATTACCAAAGCTAATACAGAGAAGTTTATAAAAATTATTTTTCCAAGGCAGATGGATAATATTGGATATCTGACAATACATTTTTATTATAATCAACTTTTTTAATAACAAATGTCAATATTCTCAGAAATAAAGGTACTTCACTCTTTAGTAAAATTCCTATTTTTTGACAAACCTTGTAGATGGCTCAAAAAATTTGAATTTGATCCCGTGTTTTAGACCATGCAGAACTTTTTATAAATAATGACTTTTTTCATAAAACTAACAATAAAAAAGATTTCCATATGGTTAGATTCCGACTTAATTGAGCACAGTGTATATACCCAGGGTGTCAAGGAACGTAAATTCGGGAGCGAGTAGAAGAGGTCAAGATAATGTTAGAAGTTCGAATAAATGTTGGTCATACGAGCCTTCATTTCGGAGTTATAGGTGTTTAAAGTCTTGAAATAAAAGCATATATTTAGACATAGTTTCTACATATAAACTATGCATTGGACCATTATAAAATTTTAGTGATTGATTACGTACATAAATATTCTGTGTTGGACGTTATAAATAAACCTACATCACACACAGACATCCAGAGACGGCTTGTGCCCAGTGGTTAACCATTCATAATTTTAACAGGGACAAACTGTATGATTCCAAAAATGCAGTTCCAAATCTATTTACTACTGGAAATGTAGTCTTAATTGGAGTCTAAAAAATTAGCGGTTCACGAAAAATTTGACTTTTTAAATCGGCATGTGTGTAGAGGACCTCCTTCGTGATATTCTGTAAATACTGAAATTTTGGAGAAAATTGTCATTAATTGTCACTACTACAATTATATTGCAACTTTAGTTTAATTCAAAATCACACTATGCTCCAGTTTTCTCCAAAATTAATGTTTTTACAGAATATGGCGGAGGCGAAGACTTTGAATTAACACTAAAATTGCAATGTAGTTGTTTTATTGCGTTTTAATACTATCTCTAAAGGCGCGTATCCACCAAAAAAGCGAGCAAGAGCGAATATTTGTTTTTGTTTGTGTATGTTTGCTCGTGTTCGCTCGATATACTGACATTTCGTCCATACCAGAGCAAATATATTCAGGTTCGCAGTTGATCCATCTACTTTCTGCGAGCGTATGAAATATAACTGACCATGAGAAATTATTGTTAGTTAGTGCTGCTTTCGTTGTATTGAGTTTATTGAAAAAGAAAAAACGATTTTGGCAAGCAACTATATTTCAAAACAGGCATATTTATAGTGGAACTAGTCTAATGCGTGATTAAAAAGTGGAACATGACTACGGAATGTTCCTGAATTTTTGCAGAATGTCTACTGAAGATTTTAAAACTTTGTTGGAACTTGTGGAACCAAAAATAATGAAAAATGATACAAACTACAGGAGAGGTATTCCTGCGGTAGAAAGACTTGTCGTAACCCTAAGATTTCTCTCGACGGGCCACTCATATAAGCTCTCTCATGTATGTTTTTAAGATATCTAAACAAGTTACATCCAAAATAATACCAGAAGTTTGTGAAGACATCATTGAAGTTTTGCACAAATATGTAAAGGTAAGTAGGTACTTAAATATTTTCTCCCAAATTATATTTATTTAACGCAACAAAACTTAAAACTAATCAATACATTTCCATGAAATATAGATCAATTTTTAAAACTAATGTAAAATGATACAAGATTAGTTTGCGTATTATTTGTAGAAACACTCTGTAATTCAGTCAAATCAAATAAATGTCCGTCAGCAGCAAGACTTTCAGGTGATATGTTCACACTCTGCTCTCCAGTAGGCGAAATAGGAGGAGATGTACCAGCAGTAAGAGATAAAGCAGGGCTGGAATAGTATTCTGTGCCGCTTGTGTTGTTGGACGCTGAGTGTTGAAATTGTTGGTTTGTGCATAGTAACCCATGTCCGCATTGAAGATTACATTATTGATATGATACTCAACAATAGCCCACGGAGTTGTTGTAAGTTCTAAGTTTGAAAGCAATATGTTCTCCATAAACGGAGCAGCCATCTTTTTTGGGATAAAATACTCGATTTCAGATCAGTTATCACTGCGTGAGCGTCAGCTACCCTAAGATCTTCAGTAGGTTTCGTTTTCTTTTTTGGAATTTTTTTGGGGGAAACAAATTCTTTGCGCATTGGGATAGTTGCTTCATTATCAGCATTGCTTTCATTGCTGTTCGTTTAATTCAAATCCCTGTTTACTCTGTCAGTGCTGTCCTCCAAATCTTGCTCTTAGGAGGCGGATTCGTTGTCATTCTGAAAAAAATAAAAAAACAAATAAAATTGAGTTCAAAAAATATAAATCTATTATCAAAAGGTAGATTTTAATTAGTCATTAAAATTAATTCCAGTATTATTATTTTCAGTTGCCCCAAGAAGAACAGGAGTGGTTGGAGATTGCAAAACAATTTGATGAATCATGGAATTTCCCCAATTGCCTGGGATCAGGATCACAACAGTTGCAACACACTGTCATTAGACCATTCCATTTGAAATGCGCAATAACAATTCACCTAATAAAACGTAAATATTATTATATTTTATAACTACACAAGTGATTGAAGCACGAGCACTTCTGGCAGTGAAATCCCGTCCACACTGAACGAGCATGAACAAGTATTTTCTTGCATGTACCCCCTTCCTCTCGATCTTTTGGAACGCGAACAAACAAACGTTTGTTCGCTCGCTAGCCCGTACTCACTAGATAATTATTGATGCAGAATGGTCACTCGCTCTTGTTCGCGCCTGCTCGTTTTTTCAATGAATACGCGCCTTAAGGATTTTCAATGAGTAGTTACAATTAAAAATAGTTTTCTTCAGAATATAATATGTTTTAACATAACATGACAAAGGCGTTCCTCTACATACATACATAAATATATTTTTTCAATTTAGATATTATACAGGTTGTCCCAGTTAAAATTACAGATTGTTAATCACAAGCCGTCTCTGGATTTCTGTGTATGATGAAGATTTATTTATACCGTTCAATACAGCTTATTGATGTAAGTAATCCGTTCCAATGTATAGTTTAGAAATTATGTCTAAACATAAGTTTTTATTTTAAGACTTTAAAGATCTATAACTCCGAAGCGAAGGCTCATATGACAAAAAATTACTTCTAACATCATTTTGATGACCTCTTCTACTTGCTCCAGAATTTATGTCATTAAAATCGAATTTAAAACAACTATGTGTTTATATATATATATATATATATATATATATATATATATATATATATATATATATCTGACACTGACAAACACATGTTAAATTCTGACAAGCTATCTTTCTTACCAAATCGAATTTAAAACAACTATTTTTGGAAAAGATCGTAAAAAAATTAATACGCCAAAATAGATTTTAATTCAAGAAAAAAACGAATACAATATTTGTTCTAAAAGGTGATTCTTCTATTAAAATACTAAGATTCTGGGAAGTTTGACAAAACGCCTCCATAGTGTAGAGGTTAGGGCTCATGTCTTAGAATATTTCGGTGTGCGAACACTCTGGTTCAAATTTTTTTATAACTTTATTGCATTTATTAATTTTTTTTCCAAAAAATAAATTAAATTTTAAATGAGATTTAAATTAAAACAACAGTGCCGAATTTACAAGTTGTGGTCCAACTTCATTTTGCAGTAGATCCAAATATTCTTGGCTATTAAAATGTTGGCTTATGAAAAAAGGACCGATTATTTAATTACAAAATATGTCGGCTCATACGTTTACTTTTTTCTTATATTGGGTATGGGATACATTTATTTTATGGGGGTTTACTGTATCCCAATATCTATGATTCTGATTATTAGATTTTTTGTAAACAAAACTACATTCATTCGTAAAGCAGATGTATCTCAAAAAATGAGTTAGCTTTATCAACCATTAGTTAACAAACAACTTATACTCTTATAATAATCTTCCACGAAAAGTTCTTGGACATCTCGAATTTTATAAGATTTGAAGTAGTTTTTTAAAAACACTGTGCACCTTAAAAATACTAATGGATAATGAGGAAGCTGCATGTTATTTTGTTACTTACTATTTAAATAGACTGCAATTTACTGATTAAAATAGTGTTTACAGCATTAAAATCGGTTTTAAAATAACGGAGAAATCTTAGGTTGAAGTTTGCGCTAAGCTCCTCCCCCTTAAAAACCAGAGACATTTCGTGACGTCAGCTGCCAGACGCTCGCTTTCGTGATTCACGGTGCCAATTCACTATAGTACACACTTTGTATTTTTCGGTTGCTTACGTAAGTGCTGTAGGTGTGTAGTCTTTTGGTATGTTTATATTGGCACATTATACAGAAATTACGGTTTCCTCAGTTTCATCATATCTTAATAGACTATGGTGTAAGGTTTTTTGGTCATATCATGTTCGGGTATAATTCTGCCTTCCACTATACAAATATTTCCTTCCCTTCTTACTTGTACGTATCCTACTGCATTTTCACCAAAATTTTCTCTGGCAGATCTACAAGTAGTAATAATAAAATCTAAAAATATATTTAAGATCTATGCAACTTCCTAATTACCGAGCTAAAAGTCTAATGACGGTTCTTTGGTTTTCAACAAAATCAAGCAAAATGGACAGGTTATTCTCTATAATTGTGGCTTTCTTCCTTCGTCGGTGTTCAGGTTACAGGTACAGTCTAGTTTCCATTTTTTCAATAATTTGGTGTAGCAACTAGTTGAGCCTAATATGAATAAGTAGACGTGCTAACTCGCTACCCTCGCTTATCGATTTTAAGTGCTAACCTAACCTAACCTTACCCAACCTAACCTAACGTTTTTTAGAAGTGGGTGATGTTACCTAAGATAATATATCTCTGACGACTGCAGCCACCAAATATTCGGTTTGATCTGGGAAAGATTTTTTGAAGCGCAGCTGCGCAATGAACTGTTTGACAAACAGGTGAAAATACAAGGAAAATATGGTGGTATGAAATTCCAAATGTGATGAGAGTTCACCATGCGAAAAAAAGTGAAATTGATTAATATTCCCTATTAGTATAAACTGGGCTAAAACTGTTGATCCTGAAATGTACTTGCGTTACAATCAAAATTATTGTGGTAGTTTTAATATTTTTATCAACGACTATTGAATAATGTATAGATAATTAACTGATTTTGGATGAATTATGCCATATATAATTACCTCCAGTGAATTTGATGCGTGAATTATATCATTATCCACCCTTATCCACCAATCAGAAGCTCCGAATCAATTATGATGAGTGAATTACGACCATAATTCACTCTTATCTCAAAATAAAGGAAAATTAAAAAATTCACTCAAATCAATCTCTCTGCAAATTACAAAACCAAGGGGTTTATTAATAGCCTCGAGTTTGATTTCCGTTTTTTTTTAAATAATTAATAAAATTATCGAATTATCAAATGTTTTAATGTTTGTTAAATCCAGGTTTTCTAAAACAGGCTAAATCTACTTCTCCTTCCAAGGCAAATTTCGGTTGTATTTACTTAAACGCATTTTGTAGAGCATAAAATTTCTTACAATTTTTCTATTTACCATTTTGTGTGTGTGTGTGTGTGTGTGTGTGTGTGTGTGTGTGTGTGTGTGTGTGTGTGTGTGTGTGTGTGTGTGGGGAGACAGGGATGGCCTCAGTCGAAGACTATTGGCCACAGAATTTTTTTTGTCATATGAATATACTTACAGATCTATTCTTGCTTCCTTAATGAAGTTTATTATTACATCGAAAGTATCTTTATTTATGCATGCCAGGAGAGAACTCATATTCAATGGAAAAGGAAAGTTATTGTTCCTATAAATTTGCGGATCCGGATCCATTATAACTCAAATCCATCTTTTCTGTAGAATTATCGGCGTCGTACATATTATCTACAAATTCTCGTATTTCCGAGTCTGCAAAAGAGACTGCAGTAGCGGGGAAGTTTTTTTGCAATTCTTTGACAAATGTAGATAATATAAATACTGATTTTTCTTTATAACTCATATATTCATCCCTGTAAGGATTAGTGCGAACTGAATTAATCTTTACTTTTAATTGAGGGCTTTTCTTTACAGGCAGTGATTCTATGGTGGGGGATATAGGGGAAGTTTTACGTTTTTTGGGAGAAGGAATATTGGATTTGTTAACGGGTTTTCTTAAGGTTATTGGTGTACTTTGGAAAGATGTCTGATTAGAATTAGGTAAGGGAGGAAAATTGTGAGTGTTATTTAATACCGCGAATCGGTTATTTGTAATAATTTTAGCGTACGATGGGTTGATGTAAATATTTTCAGCTTCCCTAAACGATACATTTTCTTGTGCCATAATCTGTTTTATTTGTTTTTGTTTTATGAACACGGGACATTTCCTAGAAACTGAAAGGTGATCATTTGTTTTACAATATATACAGATATTGTCAGCTTTACAGTCCTCCTCACGATGCTTTATATCGGTGCATTTTTTACATCTGCTCTCTTTGGATTTGCACTGTTTGGCCGAATGGCCGTATCGCAAGCAATTGTAACATTGTACCACTGGTTGTATGTAGGGCTCTACATGGAAATTTCACAAGTTGATCTGTACATTCTGTGGGATTTCATTGCCCAAAAATTGTACGATAATCATTTGTCTTTTAACTAGACAAGAATTTCCATCTGAATTTATTATTTTTCTTTTCATACGTTGTACACATACTACTTTTTTATTGGAAATAATCGAATTTAGTAGATACTCTTCGTCGAAGCAAGTATCTACCATTCTTATAAGGCCTTTTTTATGAGTATAGAATCTAGGGATATATGCTATAAGATTGTTTTTTTGTATTACCAAATGATTAACAAGAGAGTTTGCCGTTTCCAGGGTTTTAAATATAACTTTTACTCGGTTTATTCCTACTGATTTAATATCCTCAACCTCTTTTTTTAATGTGTCATCCGTAAGGAGATAACGACCTATTTTAATAGGGAATAACCTACCAATGTTTTTTCTTTATGTTCCACAAAAACAAGAAAAGGGCCTTTATCGCCTGGACTATAACGATTTTCTAAATCTATAATATTATAAGTTTCATCTTTTTTTTCCTGTTCCTTGATAAAACCAGATTCTTTTAAACTCCCATATTCAACTAATTAGACGTTTTTCAGATATGTTATTTTAAAATTTATAATGATATGATATTAAAAATATTATTAAATAGAAAATACTTAGCTAGATTAAATCTGACTCCAGTAAAATCACAAACAATCGAACACGTCCACTCACTATGACTGTCGAATTCGAACTGTATTTACCATTTTGTTCCATCGAAACAAAAAAGGGTATAAGTTTGTAAAAATTACATTGGTCTACTGTGATTTTGTAACAAAAACAATTCCATCTGATTCTTATGTAATGATATATTGGATTGATATTAATATTATAGAAGTATGTTGTGTGCAAGATATATAGAGCGTTCAAATATAAACCTGGTTAGTGTTGGCTGTGTCTCTCTCGCTCTCATTGATTAACACTATTTAAAATAAGCAAAAGCGCATTTCCACAGCCAACTCTAACCAGGTTTTTATTTGAACGCTCGATATTTCCGAAATTCATGCAGTAGTTTGTTCGAGACTATAGTTGAAGCTATTCTATATTAGTTTGCAGAACTTTCAACATTCTTGTAACCGATTTATTATCAACAATACTAAAACTGAAAATATGATTCAATTTATTTGTTTATGTCTTCTAATATTGTCGAATGTTCAGATGTGTCGTGTTTCGTTATTTTATTGAAGTATGCTAATTATATTGGTTAGATTGACAGCATTTCTTGTTTCGAGTCCAGTGATTTGATTGTAAACCCAAAAAATAGCTCAAAATGATCTTGTGATAATTTATATGACAAAATATATTGTAATCTTTGTTTGATTTCGACTAAATCATAATACATTTTTTTAATGATCTCTATACAAATAAGGAATTGTAGAAACCCAGTTTCTCCGCCAGAATGAATTCAGAATTGGCCTTTCAATTTTAAATTAAAAATGTAATTTTTGGGATGGAAAATATCGAACAAATTATTGAAATTTAAAAAAAATGTGAAGTTGCATCTGAATCAGAAAATGCCTTTATTTTTAAATCTTCTCTTAAATAAGTTAGCGTATCACTGATACTCTTACTAATTGTTTGTGTAGCAAATCGAACCTTCATTTTCTCTCTTTCCCACTGTAGGTGCCGCAATCGTATTTTAGTCAGCATGCAACCCCTCTGTGTTCTGCAATTTAACCAATTCTGAAATGTAAATCCATTTTATGTCCCTATTTGCTAAATCGGTAATGCCATCCTGACTTGCAAAACCATTTCTTACAAGCTTAACCACGTGGCATGCATCTAAAAAGATAGAAATTTCGTCATTGGTTACTGGGTGGTTAAATGATATTTTTCAATTTTTGTAGTCGGAGACATCAGCTCCCAAAATGTTTACTGTTTTAAAATTGACAGGTGCTTCATGTACAAACTGTAGGCATTGTTTAATAAGATTTGCTTTTTCCGTTGCCGTTAAACCATATAATAAAAAGTACCCTACAGGGATCTTCCACATTCCATTTAAACACACCGCCATAAACATAAAAACTTCTTCCGCTTCAGGTAAAACATCTGCTTCAATATTTGTCCCAATATCAATATATCCGGTAAATTTTGATCCAGACCTTTCTACTTGGCGTGTTATGGACATCTCATCCATCACTAAGTTTCAAAGCAAGGGGTAATCAGTGCTTTCTTTCTTGTTTACTTTTTATTTCATCTTGGAAGAAAAATATTTACTGATTTTAACTACATAATATATTTTTTTATGATAAACAAAAATATTCAAGAAACTAGTACAAATAGTTAAATAGAAATGTAACGCAACACAATATTTCAGTAATAGTAACAAACAACTAACCCGCCACTGCCGACAAATTTATTTACCTGACACAAAACATAACCACACTTACTTACCTATGAAAAATTAAATCCGGATATAATTGATTCATTTTTCCACAAACTACACAACCACGAACCATAATTGTTCGACAAACAAAGTTTTTTTCAAGAAAAATAACAGATATATAGCAAAAAAGTCAGATAATTAAAAAAATTATTATAAATGCACAGTTTCTCGGAGGCAACACCGCAAGAAATAAATGCATTCAAATCTGGCAACCGACCATCAATCTAAATTGTATTTCGAGTAGTTTGTAGTACATATATTGAGAGTAGTATTGAATGTTCCACCCCATGCGACAATGCAGTATCTTAGAACTGCTTCAACTAGTGAATTGAAAACCATAAGTAACTTTCTTCTTGGTATAATATCGCGCAGATTATAAAATGTATGTATTAACGTACGTAATCTTTTACTTACATTTGTTATGTGCTCTGACCAGCGAATGTGTTGGTCTATAATGACACCTAAATACTTTATAGAACCAACTTTTTCTATTATGGGACACTTACATCCATCGATGCAATCTGAATTATGAAATTTAACTTCTAATTTATATGGTTAATCAACTACATTGGGACTGAAAGCAATATATTTAATTTTTTTGATATTTAAGGTCGGTTTATTATAGTTTAACCACACATTTATTTTTCTAAAATTAACTTCTGTTATTTGTTTAATTTCGTCCCAGTATTTCCCAGTAAATACTATTGCTGTGTCATCAGCATAACAAACTAAATT
This sequence comes from Galeruca laticollis, assembly GCA_963921935.1. Lineage (NCBI taxonomy): Eukaryota > Metazoa > Arthropoda > Insecta > Coleoptera > Chrysomelidae > Galeruca > Galeruca laticollis. The sequence continues at coordinate 125,405,473 of OY998180.1, forward strand.
ACCTTTGAAATTGTTTATTTTTGTAATATTATATATATATATATACGAGGGCAATTCAGAAACTAACCTCCGATTGGTCACAGTGCGGGTAGTGGGGGGAGTAGCGCGCCATCTGTGCATTCACACGCTCAGCAGGTCAGTCGGCATCAAGCCGTAGTCGAGTGAACATCGTACCTGCGCTAGTTTAGTTTTTGTGGCAGTTTGAAATGTGTGCTGCAATAGAAAATCCCGCCAAATGTGAAGTGCGTGCTGCTATAAGGTTTTTTACAGCCAAAGGATACTCTGCAGCAGCTATTCATCGTGAGCTTTGTGCCGTGTACGGACCAAAAGTTATGAGTGAAGGAGTTGTCCGTGAATGGGTACGTTTATTTAAAAGTGGACGAGAAAACGTTCATGATGAAGAGAGGAGTGGTAGACCATCCTTGGTGACTGACGAACTCGTTCAGACAGTTGATGCAAAAGTTCGTGAAAATCGACGTTTCACAATGGCGGAGTTGTCTACTGATTTTCCACAGATTTCTAAGACTCTTTTGTACGAGATAGTGACAGCAAGATTGGGTTACCGTAAGTTCTGTGCACGATGGGTGCCCAAAATTCTTACCGACCACCACAAAAGTCAAAGAATGGCCTCTGCATTAGACTTTCTGTCACGTTATGAGGACGAAGGAGAACCATTGTTAAACAGAATCGTGACCGGTGACGAAACCTGGATTAAGTACGTGAACCCTGAGACAAAAGAACAATCAAAGATGTGGGCACATTCAGATTCGCCTACCAAACCAAAAAAAGCCCGGCAAGATTTTTCTGCCAGAAAACTGATGGCAACGGTGTTTTGGGATGCCAAAGGGGTGTTGTTGGTTGAATTCATGGAACGTGGGACGACCATTAATCAAGACGTGTACTGTGAAACACTAAAAACATTACGACGGGCTATACAGAACAAACGCCGTGGTATGCTGACTTCCGGTATCGTTTTTTTGCACGATAACGCCCGTCCTCACTCTGCTCGTAGAACAACAGCCCTTCTTGAGTCCTTCAAGTGGGACGTTTTCAACCATCCACCTTACAGCCCAGATCTGGCGCCAAGCGATTATCACCTCTTCATGCATATGAAGAAATGGCTCGGGTCCCAGCGGTTTGATGACGACGAAGAGCTCAAAGATGCGGTCACAGGCTGGCTCAAGGCACAAGCGGGTGATTTTTATGCAGAAGGAATTTCAAAGCTTGTGAAGAGATACGATAAGTGCCTCAATCGTTATGGAGACTATGTCGAAAAATAGTGCAAAGATGTAGTTGTAAGATGTATATATTAAAATATTTTTACTTAACTTGGTGTATTTTTTTCAATCAACCGGAGGTTAGTTTCTGAATTGCCCTCGTATATATATATATATATATATATATATATATATTATTAAATAATAATGATTAATACTTACTTACTTTTTGATTATGAAATTTATATGTAAATGTTTATAATTTAGAATTTTTATTTAGTTTGGCTAGCTCAGTTATTTATTATTATATCGTTTTGTAACCTTTATTATATATTTATTAATTCGGGAGCATGAAATCCTTTTTCTCTTTGAGTCCTGGCTTATTGTATTGTTATAATTGTTTAAATAAAAAGAAAACACATTATTTGAAATAGATTTAATTTTCAATGCAATATTTTATATTTGATAAAAATAATATGCGACGCCAATGGTTATATTGTATCTACTTATTTATTTTAATAATTTCATCAATGCGCATGCGTGAAAAACTAGTCATGCGCTTTAACATAAAACGAACAATTCTGATACGTAAGAAGCATCTATTCATATTATACCAAGCTTGTTGAAGATGCAGACAAATGAATGGTTCAAACACATAAAAGAATTTATATATAAATCATAGTTATATATGATACAAATTGCTGTGGAAATAAAATTGTTATATACATGGATAGAAAAATAGAAATTATATACAGATGGAAATAGTTATTACATTATGAAACTTCAATCACCAGATTTATGCGATTACAAAATGGCGTAAGTAAATATTTTAATTTATTGAAAATTCGGCCTTTTATTAAATTTAACGATTTATGCAATGAATTCACTATACAAAGTCTGTTTCTTTCTTTTTCAGATCGATCATATTTGCAAAAGTTTATCAATTTATGAAATTAAGTACTTAATTGAGTATTTTGAGTTTTTACACTGATTATTGGCCAATAATGATTTAAAAAACACTGACCTGTTGCTCTTGAATTGGGATGAAAGTCTCTGGATCCCAGGAACACTCCGCTGAAGCTCCAAAAAACCAAAATTGATAAAAATTTCGCAGATTCTTGCCGAAAAACTTGATACAATTGACTGTGAGTATTACTAATATTGTATTTAATAGTACTTTATAGATTTAAATGTCTTAAACCGGGAATATCTTGAAATTTCAGGAACACCATCACACACACTCCTCGCTTCTTGAGACCAGCTTCCCTTCTTTTTAAAGCGTCCCCTCGATTCTCTACTTTTTTCAACAAACAGTCTTTTGTTCTTTTTCAGGTCACTATTCCAAAGTTTATTTATTGATTCACAATTTGTTCTGTCATATTTTATAACCAATAAGATATTGTCTTTTGCAATCAGATAATTGAAACTTCTATCACTTATTAAAAAATTTCATACATACACTCTTTTACATAATTAGTTCATTTATAGAGTTCCTATGAGTTTTTTCATCATACAAATAAATTAAAATTGGTTATACATAGATACATTTACATGGTACAACATTCAATATTATTATTGATAATATATCACTGTTACACTCATATTAATTATAAATATAAATTCTCTTATGTTATTTGTCTAAACTCTTTGCATTATATTATTTATAATAAACTTTAACAAATTACTATTTATTGATTCTATGTTTATTTTATTTACCATATATCATTTGTCTATATGTCATTATTTGTTTATCTATGAAATCTATTGAATTATATTCTATTCAAAATTTGTATTTGTTCTTATTCTTAAATTAATGATTATAATGAATTAACTATAATAATATTTGTTTTCATTTCAGATGAACAGCTGATTATGTTATGGAAAATAATCTTCATCTTGGGCAACTTTATTTACATCATTACATTGGTTAGGCAATCTCTATATTTTGTGTTAATATTGAGGTAATTCCTTATTTATTATATTGTTATAGGCTATTATTTAATATATCTTTATTTGATATGTTGTTTAAATTAAGAAAAGTGTTTCCTTTTTACTTGTTTTCTTAAATTATATTATTTTCATATATATTTCATACTAGCAACATATTTTTATAATACTAATTCTCTTATTATTTATGATATCTGGTTCAATATATATATATATATATATATATATATATATATATATATATATTACAACCAGCAGCGGTTTACATAATTTACGCAATAGGATGTCATGGGAAACAGTGTCGAAAGCCTTGGCCAAGTCAAGGAAAACAGCAATACATTTTAACGACTCATCCATTGCCCCGACTGCCTCTCCCAGGAAATCCATCACGGCATTTTCAGTGCTAGAATTTTTTATGAAACTATATTGCCTGTTTGTGATAATGTTGTTTGCATTAAAGAAATCAAGTATCTTTCTTTTAATGCTATTTCGAATAAATTTACAAAGTTATTTGTTAATGATATAGGTCTGTAGTTATTTATTTCACTGTCATTCCCTGATTTAAAAACTGGAGTAATGATAGATTATTTCAATTGTTGAGGAATTTTGCAACTTCGAAAACAAATATTAATAATGTGTGAGAAAGGTTCAGCAACATGCTTATGAATTGATTTTATAGTTTTTTATTGTAATTGATCAGGGCCAGGCGCAGAGTTATTTTTTAATTTCGATATGAGTATAATTATTTAATTTTTTGTAACTGGTTTTAAGAAAATATTTGAATCTACTTTATTTTTGTCCATAAAACTGTCCGGTAGGGTAGCTTTAGGGATTTTATTTGCCATTTCAACTCCAATGTTTGAAAAGAAGTTGTTAAACAAAGTAGCCTTCTCTTTATTTTTATTAGTAAGAACATTATTATTATTTTTAACAAGTATTTGATCTATGTTTCTACATTTTTTTACACGACCTGATATATCATTTATGACCTTCCAAACTTTTTTTGCATCAGTACCTGCTTCATTTATTTTATTTTGATAATATGAATTCTTAGTTTTTCTTACTAAAGCGTTAATTTTATTTCTGTACACTTTATACTCTATATCGCGTTCTTTTTAGTAAATATTTTCGTTTAATTTAGAATATTAGACCTTGAGTAATCCAAAGTTTAATTTTTTTTCGCGATTCTACATCAGTAGAAGCTTGTAGGTAGCTGTTTAATTTATTTATAAATAGGTCATATGCCACTAGGGACTCTATAATATTATTATTAAATAAATCACCCCATCTTTCATTACACACTTCCTTTTGAAGTTCAGCTTATTTAAAGTTACTATACATTCAGAAGTTTAAATTTTTTTTCCTAGGAATGTTATGAAAATGGAAGGTGTGTAGTGATCTATCATATCAGAATGAAAAACAATCGGGCCACGGTAAATGCAGTGTTGTATATTTTTATGGGCTCTAATAAAAATATGATCAATAATAGTTTGAGTATTGTTTGTTACTCTAGTTGGCTTGTTTATGTAAGAAAAAAAACCATTCCTATTTAAAATATTGAGATAATTATTAGTGTTTCGTTTCGTTATGAACGAACAATTGTGTAAATGGCGAACAAACTTTCATTTAAGCAAATAGAGGATGGTCATTGGTTTAAAAAAGAGCTTCTTCATATATTCTTGCCACTTATTTATTATTATATCATGAACAGAATCATTTTTGTAGTACATCTTCACATAGGTATCTCACAATTTATCCCAAAACTCGAACGTTATGTATACCTACCCATTGTTCATATAAAATAACTAAATAAACAATTGACAAATCATTGATGAATAAACGTTAGCGTACTTTATTTACTAAAATTTTTAATATATAATTAGTTCGAATTTACCTTTAAGACCATTTAATCTATTAATTTGCTAGCTAGAACTACGTCAGACCATTTTATAATTTGTTTTAAGTTAAGGGGTTAAAGTCAATCGTCAAATAAAAATACATAAAATAACCAACTGTACGGCGCTAAAAAATTATTAAAAAAGCTTTCATAGAGATTTATTTGTGACACTGTAGACAATGTTATAATTAATGCTCTTTTATACGCGAATTATAAAAAATATTTTAAATTACTACTTACAGAATTGGAGTCAATTGATTAAAATGTAAATAAAAACATTACACATTCACAAATTTTTAAAAATTTTGATAAAATTAAAAATAGTTTTTTGTTTTAAAAAGTTTAGACTCGAAATAGGATGAAACTTAAATTCTATTTAAAATATTACAATAGATATTACTCAGTTGATTGATGTTAGATTTATAATTAATGGTGTTTTTTGTTTTATTATTGTAGCACATTTCCAGAAATAACATATTCTTATATTTGTTTTCTTTTCCTAAAATTTTTATATTCGTGTAGTCAAACTCATATCCCCTATTTAAATGGTGTGCCACTGCCGCACAAGTGTTTTATTGTTGCAACAATCGCTTTTGTATTGAGTTCCTCTGTGTCTCAACCATTGTCCTGTTTGTCCTATGTAACATCCATTGCAACTAGATCAGGGCAAATGTAAACAACATTGCTGTTGAATAACGTGTAGTAAACTAGAAAATAAAACACCCACGTTATTCAACAGCTTGTATATTTTCTTTTTGTATTTTGTAGTTTCTCTACGCCATTTTCATTTCTTATTTTAATATTTTTTGTATTTTTTCGTTTATCTTTTTTTGTTCGATATTCATCTCCTGCATCATCTTAAGTATTATGTCTAATTTATCGTCTTCTTTTTTATGAGTGTTCGATGTCGCTCTCGTAGTTTTACTCTTATTTCCAACGAGATCTGCTAGGTTTTCAGAGTTTTTCCTCCATTTACCATCCTTATTGTTAACATCGTCGATTTCCATTTTCCTATTCAGTTATTCCACGAAGTCCGTGTCTCTTTTGTGGTTTATGTCAAAAATCTACAGCGTTCAACCCGTAGCCCCTTACCAGTTGTTGTTTTTATTATCTGTGAGCTTGCTTATCTTTCTGTTTGTAACTATTAATGAATATTGTTATGAGTGGATATTATATCTAAACTATTATTTCTTAAACTAATCTTACTTTGATTCTGTTGTTTTTTTATCTCCACACACACTTCACCACTTTCTGGTTTGATATGACTAGAACTGTCGTTTGTTCCATTTGTAATTTCTCAAGATTTTTGAGCTTATTTACGGATTGAAAATGAAACGACTTGTTCACATCTTACCGGGGCCGTCCTGCGTGATACCTTGTTTTAATTACAATCCCAATAGTTGGCTGGTGTTACTTTGACGATTTATTCGTGTCAACTTAATGTTTATACAAATTTTAGTAGACTGATTTTAACCTCTTTTGTTATTTTTGCGTTAATTTGTCTACTACTACAACTAGTATTTATTCATTTAATAACGTGTATACAAACGCTGAAGTGACCGATATGTATTTTGTGTATGGTCTGGCAAATTGTTATTCTCGTGAAGCTAGACGTCTTTATGCTAAACAATGTCCGCAACGAGTGATGCCTCATCATTCAGTATTTGTGCGTAATAACCAACGCCTATTCAATAGTGGAAGTTGGCACAGAAATTCAGTTAATACTGATCGTTCCCAGTTAGAAATGTAAGGGCAGAACAAGATATTCTGAATGAAATTAATCAACACGCAAAAACAAGCACTAGAAAAATTGTTAACACTCTAAACTTTGTCAGCCATACGTCCATGTGGCGAGTTTTAAAAAAGCAGCAATTATTCCACATCCAACGTGTTCAAGCTCTTTTACCTCGAGATTTTCCTCAGGGAGCTACATTTTGCGAACTGATTACAGACGAAATACAATGAAATCCTCAATAATTCCTAATTAACATATTGTTTCCGGATGAATTTTCATATTAATGATGTATCGGCAGACGAGAACCCTCAGAATATGGTAGAGCACAGTTTTCAAGTAATGTATGAATTGTAATTATGGGAAACAACTTAATTGGGCCTCAGTTATTAAATAGAAATGCTTACACCAAATTTCTCAAAAATGATCTCCCTAAACTACTTGAGAATATCCCACTCAATATTAGAGAGGTCGAGGAGGGCTAAAACACTGGCATCATCGATATCCGGAATTAAATCTATGTGAATTAAAAACAAAATACGCAACGTAAGTGCAAAAATATAAGCAGTAAACAGCACCTGACACCAAAAAAACAAAGGTAAATAATAGTGGTTTCATTAGAGGTTAGCTGATAAGCAGATAACGGAAAGTAATAACGATACTGAAACGTTGACAAAGAAATATACGGTGTTGCCAAGCCGCCAATACAAGACAATCACAGGGTACTCCAAGAGGTGAGTTACTTCCGAGGGGTTGACCAAAGTTACTCATTTAACGTGGGGACCTGAGAAAAGAAATACAAAATGGATAGCGATGATTACAGTACTGATGATGGAAAAAGAAAAAGAGGTGAAGACATATCATTTAAAACATCCAAGAAAACATTCAGAACACCAAATAAAGAGGAAAAGAGAAATGAGGACATGATGGAGAAGATGATGGAAATGATGATAAACCTCACAAGAGATATTAAGGACATTAAAGAAGATCAAAAAAAGAATAGAGAAAACATGGAGCTATTACAAAAAGAAATTAAGGAACTGCGAAAAGAACAGATAGAACAGAAAGAAGAACTAAAAAATATAAAAGACATAAACAAAAATGCAATGGAAGAAATAGATAACCTCAAAAAAGAAATAAAGAAAGCAAATGAAAAAATCGAAAAATTGGAAGATAACACTTTTTTGCTCTAGGACGCCACATACTTAGTTTTAAACACAATATTACTTTCGGAGTGAAATGTTTATTACAAACTAAAATTCTGGGACAGTATTAGAAATGATTATCCCGAAATCCCCACGTTGTATTTCATCTATAAATAGTTTAATCTCATTATATGTAAATATAAAAAGAGCATTGGAAATAAAGTAGGTAGGTGCAGTACAGGTCAGAGAAAAGGAAACAAGCAATGAAAGCTCTTTATATATTTACACAATCAGATTAAAATATTTATAGATAAGGTGGTCAACCATTTATCGTGAAAGTAAAATAATCATACTATTAGGCATTATCTTTTCGCTTTCAAAGAAAAGAGTACGATCCTGTGCTATTGTTATCGGATTAACGACTACCTGCTGCGGGTTTTGGTCTTAAATCAATCGTGTTGGTATAAGTCAAAACGAAACATCTTGGAATGAACTTTACATGAATAAAAAAATCCCCAGATTTATACGTTCATTCACTTCATATTATAAGCCTGTTAAATGTCTCCTCTCCTCTAGATTTTCAAGAAAATCTAGTTCCTGTTTCTTTCTACAAATCTGCAACCCTTCTAGCTCTGTATTAAGGATTAATAAGTGTTAGTTTATAAATAAATGACTCCCAAACAGTGGCGTGTGGGCGGTGCCGATTGGGAAAAGTTACCTTGGCGCCCAAAGTTTTTTTATTTCTCAATAATGTAACTTTTGTAATATAATATCTAAATAATAACAAAAATCACAGATCTCTTCATAACTTTTATTTAAAAAATAACGCTTTACACAATTTTAAAGCGTACTATAAACAAAAAAAACTAACATTGCCTTAAGAATAAATAATAACACGTAGTAAAATAAAATATAAATTATTTTGTCAAAATTGATTTCTTTTGCACGCGTATTTTCTGTGCTTAAAAGAGACAAACTACTAAACCGTTCCTGACTGATACTAATTCTTAATGAGTTTTTGTTTGGAAAATAATCGCTCAGCAGAAGCGGAAGTTACTGGCAGAGTTAAAAATATCAATAGAGCAGTACACACGTTAGCAAAGTAGAGCTTGTGTGATGTTTACAAAACATAACATCAACCAGCTTATCTATTGATATTAATAATATTATATCGTCACGGAATGCATCAGACAAGTCATCATCGTATTGATTTTTTAAAAATTTCAGCCTGCTTCTGTAATTCAGTATCAGCAGCCGTAGCCAAAAATGAGGACTCAGGGAAAGGAAATCTATCAATAACACTTTGAAAACCAGATACACGATTTTTTAGCTAGAATGTAATTTTTCTTAAATCAGAGGCAAGTTCATAAAAAAAATAGGTTCACTTCCCCAATTTGCTGCTACACCGGAAGTTTCACATCGAATTTCATCACACTTGTCCCGCAGTTTACATAGTTCTTCACAAACGTTTTTAAGAAAATTGGAAGCATATGTGTAAATTTAAGGTTTTCACTTTGAAAAACATTCGAGACTATATTTATAGAATGAAGAATTTTCGAAAATAATACCTACAATGAGGAATGAAAATTATTTTTTTTTAACTTTTTTATTAATTGCGATTGCTTCAGATTTTTCTTCGCAATTTTTGCTTTTTAAAGTTATTTCTATTAAAGCCTTTAAAATGTCTTTAAAATAAAATCGCACTGCTTCCAATGAATCGTTTCTCCATATTTTTAATATTATTTAACTTATAGTGATTATTGAGGTAACTCCTATTGGATATATCAACATAAAATAATATTGCTACATTGATAAAAATGGCAAAACTTTAAACTGTTCATTCTCGGTGTATGTTAATATTAACAACATAAAAATGTATGGTGTTAACGTACACTTCTCCGTCTTTTCGAGCCGATACCTTAATACTAATTAGTTAATTCTATTCAATTCTTTATCGAATAAACACATACCAGCCAAGTATAAGTTGTTTGATTTCAGTCCCTTAAAACCTTTGTTTTTCCAATAAGTTATGGGCCCAGAGTTACGTGTTTTCTTTCTATTAGTGACAATAAAAAAGTTTAAACTCAATAATCGGTTGTTGGTGATTAATTTAAATTAATTTTAACATATCGAACCCTTTAACGGTGAGCGGTACGCAATATGGAAGTTTGTTCGTCTTAAATCGTTGCTAGCGGAACTAAATGTCGAACAAGTAATAGACAATGAACTGCCCGATGAACCTACAGAAGAGTGGTTAAAGCATCATTTGATTGCAAAAAACATTTTGGTGGAGTACTTGAGTGATTCGTTTCTGTGTTTTGCTCAAGAGCAAGTTTTCACTAAACAAATAGTGCAAGTTTAGATGCTATTTACGAACGAAGAAGCTTAGCTTCCCTACTCACTTTACGGAAAAGACCGTTAACATTAAAACTGGCAAGTGAGGAATGTTTATTGACGCATTATATGATTTTTGAGGGGATTGTTGCAGAATTAATTGCAGCGGATGTACAAATGGATGGATTGGATAAACATTCTCACTTATTGCTTACTCTCTCAGCAGAATATGATGGTTATGTTATAACAGCTCTAGAGACTTTAAATGCTGAAAATTTAACACTAGCATTCGTGAAAACTAGACTGTTGGATCATGAGGTGAAGCTTAAATCAGTAGAAGCAGCCAGTATCAAAGTATTTCATGTTATCAGTTTTAAATACAATTTAAACAATAAAAACTGAAATATAAATAATTGTGGTCGAAATAATCATATAAAACAAGATAGCTATTATTATAAACAAATCCTCAATACTTTAAGTCAAACTCGCCCACGCACACTGTGCTAACAGATGATAACAGTTTTGCTTTTATGATGGGAAGTAACCAAGGAGATCTTAAGAGAATTAAAAGTTATACACATTTTTTTGGACTTCATAATCAACCAGTTCCAATAAGCATTGGGGTAGCTAAAAGTGGAATATCTATTATTGCTACTAAATGAGGAGAAATTGCCATCACAACAAATCTGGGAGTGAGTAGTCATCTGAAAATGTTCTGTTTAGTCCGAGATCCCTTAAAATCTGCTGTCAGTGTATCGTATGCAACAAAGTGGAATGACCATCATTTTTTATTCATATGGCGTAAAGGTTAAAATAGGCGAAAAAATTATTTTATCAGGTAAGCACTTAAATAATCGAGTGAATGTAAACGACGAGTACTCAGTGTGTATATATTTATTAATATGCAGCTAAGCGCTTTCGGCCATTAGGCCATTATCAAAGCTGTCGTCATAAGAAAGATCCAAAACAGGTGTCAAAAACATCCAGTTAATAAAATCTAAACAATGTATGAAGTTAAGTCATTGTTACGATGATGTCATTAAAATAAAAAACATTAAAATAACCCTATTAAGAGGGTGTACAATTATAATTCACATAATCATAATTGATAATGGCCTAATGGCCGAAAGCGCTTAGGTGCATATTAATAAACATATACACACTGAGTACTCGTCATTTACATTCACTCAATTTACATCTAGTGTGTACACCATACCCACAGACAGTTCTACTTAAATAATCTCCTGAATGTCATTCTTGAGATACCTAACAGTACAGTTGTACAGTTAACTTAATCACTTCTTATTTAAAAAATCATAGAATTTCTATTACTATTGTTGTGATTATTATTATTATTATTATTGTAATTTCTATTATAACTGTTATTTTTGTTGAAATGTTTGTCGTTATTTTTAGTCATATTCTCGTTAAGTATTACAAAAGTTGGTCAAAAGCCTCAAAATTCTGTATCGCTATTGTCTCGCATATCTTGTATTTGAAATGGCGAGACAGGTAAATAATTACTGTTTTTAAATGGAACTTACTGTTTCTAAAAATTCCACAATATATTGAATAAAAAGTTAAAAATTCTAAGAAATTTGACAATTGTTTCGATATTAAGTATCATCGAAACAATTGTCAAATTTCTTAGAATTTTTAACTTTTCATTCAATATATTGTGGAATTATTTAGAAACAGTAAGTGTCATTTAAAAACAGTAATATGAGTAGATTCCGCGAATTAAGGGTCAAGACAGTTATTTTAGTTAAGGTAAATCATTATTTATTCTTCATTGAGTTTTGGTTCCAGATGCTGCACTTGATTGTATAATTGAAAGGCATTGTTATGCTGGTTTTTCTTTTCTCGTCATGTTTGGAGAAATACAATATTTCTATAAGATAACCCATACTTTTATTCGTTCCAGAATTTCTTTATAAATTTTGTCTCAAAATCATTTCAGCTCTTCATCTCCATTTCCTCAGAATATTTAAGAATGTTTTTGGGTGCATAGTCTTTTGATTTCCATTAAATTTTATAAAATTGTATAAACTTTCTGTTTTCAGATTTTCTTCTTCAGTTATTTTAAAATTCGTTATTATTTCTTTATTCAAATTTGCATATTTTTATTTGTTTTAATTATTTTTCTTTCCATTCTTCACGTGTTTTCATGTATTTCATTTCATTGTCTATCAACTTTCTTATTTGAGTAAACTGTATTTCCTCCACTTATATCAATCTTCCTATCATTTCTCGTTTCGATTCACTTAAACGATTTTCGTTGTATATCCGGGATGTTTGTTCATTTATTTACATTTCCTAACTTTTCTTCCATCTTCTGCATTTTAAACATCATAATTTTCTCCTGTATCTTTATTTCATTCTGTATAATTTCTTTCATATTTTCGTCTAACTTCTTCATGTCGTTCTCTATACTTTCTTTATTTTTGTTTAATCTTCTTTATTGACCATCTTTTCTTCCAACCTCTTCATATCGTACTGTGCAATTTCTTGCATTTTCTCCACTTCCAACTGCATTTCTATTAACATTTTTAATACGGAATTGTTATTTTCTTTATTTACTGCTACATTTTGTTTCGTATTTGTATTTTCTTCAGAATCATTGTTGTATTTTTTTATTTCCATTCCAACTTCTTCACCTTGTCTTACTTCCATTCTCTATCTATTTTCCTCTCCCCTTCTTTTTATTTTATTTCCATCTATCAAATGCATTTGATCTATTCTATTTTTTTTAGAAATAACATTACAGCTCTTTGGACAGAAAAATAACCAATATTTTTTTAAAAAATCTAGCCCTATTTTAAAATGTCCTGTTTAAAAAGAAATCGTGCCTCGCGTTGGGTTCGACACTCATTGTAATGTTTTTATTTCTATATATATTTAATTATATTAATTATTATGTTATTTATAATTAAATTCCTATTGTTGTTGAATGTTGTTTTGTGTTTTTATATATAATTCCGGCTAGTTTAAAATATTTGTTGTTACTGTTTATTTAACTCGTATACTGCATCTCACGAATATTTCACTAGAGACATCTTCTTGTTGGAAGTACAAATACACATAAACAACAAAAAGCAATTTTTTTGTATTTAATTGTGTTTTGGAATAAAATGAAACTTTAACCAAAGCTGATAAAGTGTAATGTTGAATTAAAATTTAATCAAAGTATTTTCATACAACATAGACAAACGCTCTTGTTTCCTGTAATCATAGAGTATTTCACGATACAATGCTGTATCTCTGAAATTTTATTTCTTCTATGGTCTATAATCTTAAACTAACGCTGTCAAAATACATGTTATTAAGGTTATAAATATATAATATTATTGATTTGAAAAAAATATTAATTTGATTATTTTGTCAAGATAAATAGGGTTTTAAATATATTTACATAATTTGTGTGACTTAATATAATAAAATTTAATAACGCGTTACAAAATATAATTTAAAAAACTCTATACGCAAAACGTCTGTTAACTTTGTGATACCTATTTGTGAATAAATCATAGTTATTAAACTTGTTACCGTATTAACTGTTCGGTACCAATTTTTCCAAGTTTCCTTGGATGGAACAAAGATGACCTAGTGAAGTATTATTATTTGAAACGATACTGGGCGATAAACAATTAAGACGTATGCGAACGGCACTCTTGTTTTGGTTGGAGAGCTAAGAGTCGTGGGTTTCTTTTATGAAAGTTAAGCAACCGGAAAGGTAATTAAAGGGCGCCAGAAATTTTAATTCACAGGAAAAATTTCAAAAACTGCGGTAAGAGAGAGAAATTATAAAAAAATGAGGTATTTTCGGTAATCTGTCTGTGGAGGTTAGGGAAGTACTCACTAAAACGCGTTTATTATGTTAACCAGTTTATTAACATGTTTGACTAGCGTCAGTGATCAGAAGCATAAAAAAATCTACAATATGGGTACATGCATAACTACCAACAACAGACAGCAACAATAAGATACAAAATCTTACATACGTTCTAAAATTAATATATACATAAAAACAATAAAACAAATTATCACCCAACACTACCCAGCGAGTCATTTGGTTATTGTTCGTGGAATAAATAGTAAAGATAAGTTCCAATGAACAAAACAGATATACGAATTAAAATTATATAAATATACAAACGATAAATGTCGCGGAGTTTGCGAACAAAAAATTACTTTATTAATGAAATTATTTTCCGTTCATTCATAAAAGAAAATGTAGTATATTACGTTACTGAATTACTTGAAAATATATAAAAATAAACGGTTTTAAGCATTAAAACTAACTTTTCCGCATCTGTGGCCCTGAACAATATTCTATCATAAAATTGTTACTTGTATACACTTCGGGAGTTGTATCGTGCTAACAAACCGAAATTTCTCCAAAAATAACCAAAAATTTAGTGTATCTGGATTTATAGGACTCTAGTCAACTGAAAATCAATAAGGTACATCTGTGAGACACATTGAACAATATTCAATCATAAAATTGATCAATCGTATACTCTCTGGAGGCTGTATCGTGCTAACAAACTGAAAATTCTCCGAAAATGACAAAAACTTGGTACTTCAAGTACCATAGCACCCGTTGTACTGGCTTTAGTGAGTTGAATATCAATAGGGTTCATCTTTGCGACGCTCTAAATAATATCCAATCATAAAATTGGTCACTTGTATATACTCCGGAGGCTGTATCGTGCTAACAAACTGATACTTCTCCAATAATGACAAAAATATCGTACTTAAAGTACTGTAGCACTTGTTGTATTCTCGTAAGCTGAAAATCAAAAGGGTTCATCAGTGAGATGTTCTGAATAATATTCAATCATAAAATTGGTGACTTGTTGATCTCCGGAGTCTATATCGTGCTAACAAACTGAAATTTCTCAAAAAACGACAAAATGTCGTACTTCTAGTACCATAGCACCCGTTGTACTGGCTCTGGTGAGCTCAAAATCAATAGGGTTCTTCTGTGACATGTTCTTAACAATATTCAATCATAAAATTGGTGACTTATTGCACTTCGAAGACTGTATCGAGCTAACAAGACATGTAAGGAAAAGTGGCCGACGACAACGACGACGACGACATTCACACAGGATTTTTTTCTAAAAGCCGTTTTTTCGTGTTGTTGTTGATGGAAAACTTAAAAATAACTCAAAAAAATATTTCAAATGTCTAACTTTTTTGGGGTAAACCAATACTTTTCTCGCATATAGATAGGTTGGGCGGAAAAGTAAAACATCATCGGCATTGTGGAAGTTACGTCAAGATAATAAAACGGAATATAAGTTTATCTAGGTTAAAGCGTGCACGCCGAATTTCTTAAGGATTATTATATAAAACAGCATTAAACATTAATATTCTCTATAGGACAGATAATATTACAAATAAAAAACTAGTTAGCATAATAATAGTGTTCTTATTATGGTTAAAAAAGTTGACGTGAAACTTAATTCGTCCTATTCCTTCGGCAAAGAAAAGGTGCGATTTACTCCAGGTAGAGAGGTATAAAATAATTATTAACGATACCTGAGTCCAGTAGTCACTAGCCAATCACGAAAATACCATTCAGGTGCTCAGCTTTGGTGATGAAACTTGCATAAACGCCGGGGGCGTGGTTTCTCGACGCGGTAGATTTAATTTCTTAGGACAATACTTGTAATAAGTAATATACTCTCACCGTGTGATAGAACAACTCACAGACACTCGGTATTCTTCGGGAACTTAATCTCAGTAGTTGCACAACACACAGATACTTCGATTATTTAATTCGCCGAATAAGCACAGGAAATATCGATACTTTGGTACGATACGATACGATATCTTGATCTTAATAACGATGAATACGACGCGTAAGTAGAGTTGACACTCTACGAACTTGACAACTGCCTTGGTCAAGTATTCGTCGCAGACTGACTCTCGTCACGAGATTTTTGGGGATAGGCAGCCTTTTTTTGAAATTTTTTCCCGAAAAATAACGGTAAAGCTAGTTATAAAAAAACCATATAAAACGAATCGAGGCCATAAATTCACCAATTAGGATGTCTACCCAGAATTTCGTAAAAAGTACCTTTTTGTCAGAGGCGATACTAAAAACTATTGTTTGCACATCGTACATTTTTTTAGAGGCGATATTAAAAACTATTGTATATTTTTAGTTGTTATTTACTTGAATTGAAAATCAAGATTGAAGCGTAACAAACATTTTCGGCGTCCAAAGATATAGTGTTCCTCAACTTCGACGAAAATATTGTTGCGCCAGGGCCGTACTGGGATAGAAAGTATTCTGAAATAATGACTCGATTTCGTAGGGCGAAATATAGGAAAAATAAAAACGTTACACAGCCCCCTCCAAAGAGTGGAGCCGGGAATGAAAAGGGGCGGCAACAAGAATGTAGGGTTATAATCGAGTCTTTGGGGACAAGACAACCATGAATGAAGTATTTCAGACATATAGACAACGACAGGAATGTTAAAGGACAAAAACCGAAGGTAACGATATTTAAGAAACGATATAGCCGACCGGGATCAACTAATGAAAATACGATACGATATTGTATTTGACAACAAAATCGTGATATGCCCGTTTAATTCTGTTTTTGTTTTACACTCCACGCGTTCTTCGTTCATCTTTTCATTGGTTATTTGTCCATTTCCAGGGTCGGGAGGTTCAGACAGGAGAGCTATAGATGCCTCCGTGTCTCTGTTGGTTGTTGTCCTGAAAACTCGGGATGTTCCATTTGAAGGCATAAATGTGCGTTTGGTTATCTTGTTTAAATCCGTTGTTTGTGTTTTCTCATGTTTCAATTAACATCCTTGTTCCCAAGCTGTACACCCTTCCTTGGTTATACCGTACTGATAACGGTTAATGAGCCAGAAACATGCATGTCTACGGTTACCACTCATTCTCTGTAACCTCTTTTGCGTGATATGCCCGTTTAATTCTGTTTTTGTTTTACACTCCACGCGTTTTTCTTTCATCTTTTCATTGGTTATTTGTCCATTTCCAGGGTCGGAAAGTTTAGACAGGAGAGCTATAGATGCCTCCGTGTCTCTGTTGGTTGTTGTCCTGAAAACTCGGGATCTTCCATTTGAAGGCACAAATGTGCGTTTGGTTATCTTGTTCAAATCCGTTGTTTGTGTTTTCTCATGTTTCAATTAACATCCTTGTTCCCAAGCTGTACACCCTTTCTTGGTTATACCGTGCTGATGACGGCTAATGAGCCAGAAACATGCATGTCTACGGTTACCACTCATTCTCTGTAACCTCTTTTGCGTGATATTCCTGTTTAATTCTGTTTTTGTTTTACACTCCACGCGTTCTTCGTTCATCTTTTCATTGGTTATTTGTCCATTTCCAGGGTCGGGAGGTTCAGACAGGAGAGCTATAGATGCCTCCGTGTCTCTGTTGGTTGTTGTCCTGAAAACTCGGGATGTTCCATTTGAAGGCATAAATGTGCGTTTGGTTATCTTGTTTAAATCCGTTGTTTGTGTTTTCTCATGTTTCAATTAACATCCTTGTTCCCAAGCTGTACACCCTTCCTTGGTTATACCGTACTGATAACGGCTAATGAGCCATAAACATGCATGTCTACGGTTACCATTCATTCTATGTAACCTCTTTTGCGTGATATACCCGTTTAATTCTGTTTTTGTTTTATATATATACATATATATATATATATATATATATATATATATATATATATATATATATATATATATGTATATATTTAATTTCGGTTTTCTACTGCCCCTACGTTTTACTCAAAATTTCAAGAATTTCGACATATTAGCCTAACCGTTCTTCGAAGAGAAAAACCACTACTTTCCTGGCTAATACCACGCAGAATATTGAATTACATCCCTTTCGAAGAACGTGACGGTGATCGAACCCTTTGTCGATACAGACATCTGTGGTGATTCGCAACCGAAAGGAGAAGGTCATAGTACACTGACCGGTTTCGACCTTCTTGGGTCTCTTTAAGAGTGCCGTAATGCCTTCTAGTTCAGAGTCTCTAATCTGAACTGAATATTCCGTCCTCCGACAACCTCTATTTGGCTCGTGTGATTACACACTTGCGAGACGTAATCAGCTGGCGCCATCTTCACTTTCAATTGCGAACTACCACCTCAGATAATTATTGGACCGTATTAATCATATGAAATGAAATTTCCTAAAATACGAGGTGTGTCTATATGGAGAATAAATTTCGGGTTTCTACTACACCTCCGTTTTAGTCAAAATGTCAATAATTTTGACATATTAGCTTGACCGTTTTTCGAAGAGAAAAACAACTACTTTCCTGGCTAATACCACGCAGAATATTGATTACATCCCTTTCGACGAACGTGACGTTGCGAATCCCACAGATGTCTGTATCGACGGAATCGAAGGAATGCATAAAAAATCGTCTAAAGTGAACGTAAAATTACTAATACGGTCGTTGAGTATTAATTGTTAGAACCAGAAGTGCAGCATAATTGTATTTTGTGACAAAAATTAAAATCGATATTTAACAACAATTGTCAACTGTCAAAAATGTCGTTTGTCAAAGTTGCATTTTTTTAAATTTTAAATTAAACTTGATTAATATTTCATAAAAAGTAAGTAAATTTATATAATTTTATTTACATCATAGATATTACATGGCTCCAGTCCTTTTTAGTGTTTGATATACTGACAGCAGTGATGATTTCACCGTAACTACACCAGAAATTAAGGAGTTAACAATTCAATATATTTTGATTTTATTTTTTATTTGATAGTCGTAGAAAAAGTATAGTCGAAAACACGGATGGAATTCAAAATTCGACACTCGTAGAATCGTTTCTACTGGTGTAGAATTTTATTTATTCCACCCTTGATATAGAATATACTTTTATCTTGTTTGAAGCGTAAAATTAATATAAAAACAATCTTTTTTATGTTAAATTTCACCTTCCATCACTGTTGGCTTAATAGGTATTTAATTGAAATTTCATATGGAGAATTATATGGAATATCATTTAATGGGATCGATGTCACAGATCGCATGAAACCCGGGTGTTTGTCCACAAAATATGAATGTCAATCAAATTTAGAAGAAAGAATTGTTACTACAAAACAGGTGAAATTTGGAAATACTTAATCTGGAAGTTCAGGTAGATGGTATAAATTTCAGTGGAATTACATCACATGTCACTATTTTGTAAAAAAAACATAGAAAACTTATTACTCCTAATATTTGCCGCTATTAAAAATCATACATGGAGAATTCATATAGAATATTTCTATTTGACGTGATCTTTTGCTGTTAAAATGTATTTATCTTGAAATACCAGCAAATAGTGTTTGTTGAGTAAGAACTTGATAGTGTACCTAGTATGAGTATTTATTATTTTTATTTCTTTTTCAGTTTCGCAAGCACACATTGATCATATTCGACAGAAGGTACACACGAGACAGCGAACAAATCAACTCAAATACATATGACGAATAAGTTCAAAAGTGAAGACATCCAAACATAAATGAATGTAGTAAACCAGATGACATTACCTTTGAGACCACCATTCATTATTAAAAGTTGCAGTACTGCTAAACTATTTACAATTGAGGAAGCATCTGATAGTGATATTTCTTATACATCATCTGTAATTCATAGAGAATCATAATCATCAACGATGTATCTACTAAGTAAATCTAATTTAGACTGCAACGAAGTAATTAAATAAAATAAAAAAAACAAGAAGCATACAAAATTATTCTGGAGTATAAGTTGCTTAAAATAATGAAAAATCCACGTTCTTACATTGGAGTACTTAAAAGTTGTTACTTAGGAATAGAATTAACTGAAGAAAAAACAAGTATTCCTACAAACTATATTCTTATGTGTTTAAAAAAATGATTAAATAACCCATTCAGGTATTCATTAATAAAATAAAACTGTTTTTTTCAATCCAGCATTTTATTTGCACAAATCTCATAGACAAACTTTCGATATTCGAGTTTTCTTTTTTTCCTTCCTTTCAAAACTTTTCAAATTCTGAAGTAGGTACGTGATAGCACTAGGTCTGCCATTGGACAATTCTTTAGGTGTTTTATATTTTAAGGTAGTTACGACCTTAGAATGTTTAGATTTCATTAAATAACACATAACGCACGTACATGATGATTCCTCACTCCAGCGATGGCCCCACATTAGAATAGCTAAGGCGTGTTTGCAGCCTCCTAATGAAGCTACACAATCATGATCTATTGATTTCACTGCCACTTACCGTTCGTCCACAATTAAAATTATTCCATACAACTTAGCATGGACTTTTTCTTCCGGGCAGATTTTTCATTTCACTGTGCACAGATTTCCTTCACGTTTAACATGTACCTACGTAACTCACGGCCTCATGGCCTGGAGAACATAAAATAAAGAAATCAATATATGGCTCCATATAAAAATATAGGCTAATGGAACCATTAGGATCCGCAGTCAATATCACAACCAGACACACACACACACACACACACACACACACACACACACCCTCACGCACGCATAAAAATAAACATTTTAAAAGTGCATTTCAATTACATAACCTCTAATATTAATTTGCTATCAAATACATATAAAAAGAAACTGTAGAGGATTTGGATTTATTTTATTAAATTATCATGATTTTTAAATATTATTATATTATTAGTGTACTTACATGGATGTTTTGACGTTTCTAAATTCTTCAAAAGTTTTATTTGATGCTAAAAACTATCCCGGAATTGATTTTAGGCAAATTGGCACTATTTGCCTCAATAAAGCCTTGTTTCATGACTCGCATTTAATATTCGGCATTAACCAAATTGAATCCTAAATTAAATCACAGAGAACCAGTGGTTTGTTTACTTTTTCTTGTTTTATTAATTCAATTGACGTCATTCGCTCTGATTGGTGTTCAACATATCTTGGCGGACTCCCGTATTTTGTAGTTTATTTTATCAAAATAATTATCAATCTTGCTCTTAATGACAAAATAAATGCTTGTTTCGTATTCCATGACTAAAGTTTCGTTAAATAAATACATAATTTTAGTTATTTTTAATTACTGTTATCATGACTATTAAGCGGTTGCCTAATACCTGACCATAAACCTTTGTTGGTGTTTATAGTCTCTTTTTATGTACGAGAGAGTAATAAAACCTAATTTCTAATGCAAAACAAAAAATATTTCCTAAAATTTTCATAAATGTAGCTGAGCTAATACAAGTTTTCGGTCTTTTATAACCAGAAGCTGTACAGAACAATAGAAAAAGGTTTGGACAAGCATTAAAGATTACATAGCCGTATCATAGGATTATTTTCAATAAGTACCTATTTGCCAATAAAGGTGTGAAATTTTGTTTTAATTTAATTCCAAGAGTATTTTGCAGTAATCGAATTATAAGTAGATAAATACCTTCCCAAGATATTTCACCGAAAATGTGATTGTAGGTTTTTCAATTTCGTAAGGAGGTCCAAGTTGTGTATTCAATTTACTAAAAGTCAAATTACTGTATTAAATGAAACTAACTGTTTCTAGATAATTCCACAGTTAGTTTCATTTAAAACAGTAATAGGGGAGAGTTGCCAAATCGTACCACTTTAATTTAAATAAGAAATAAAGGGACTACAGCCCTCGTGCAACTAGTGCTACGTTGTAGTGGCGAGACAGAGTTTGGTGCGTGTGCGGTGACTATCTCTAAGTTGTTAGAAACGATTTTCTGTTTTGCAGCTAGATACTGTTTTGGAACCTTTTTCGTAAGAATGTAGTGACTGTCAAGGTACGTACTACTGTAGTATATTATTAGTTTGCAGAACATTAATATAGTGTTTTCATGGGCCAGTTTGTGTTTCCACGTATGTGTGAGGTTAAAAATAAGGCTATGTTTGCCGCGAGTCTCAGTTGCCTATATCGTACCTCTAATGGTGTCTCAAATTGTACTGGTACGATTTGGGAGCCCATTACATTCCATGTTTGTCATTTTTGTGTATGAATAATGTTAGATTGCTAGAATTAGTTTGTTTTTTAAATAAATAAAATATCGGACTTGTATGTAAGACAATTTTTGTGTTTCAGAATGGCAACAAGAAAGTATGGAGCGTGGAATGAAGAGGATATGGAGAGAGCTCTGGCTGCTTATAGGAACGGAGATATGGGTTTCAACCAGTGCTCTATACAGTACGGAATTCCAAAACCGACCCTTAAGCGTCATTTAGAGAGTAAAAATGTAAAGGCCAATGAAGGTACCAAAGCAATGGGGCGTCACCCTACATTACCACCCGATGTAGAACAACAGCTTGTAGACCATTTAAAAAAACTAGAAGCGTGTTTTTTTGGGCTCACAATAACGGACGTGCGTAGACTCGCATTTCAAATTGCAGTTAGAAATGGTATCCCTCACGTATTTAATGAGGAGAAGCAAATCGCTGGTAAGAAGTGGTATTACAACTTCATGAAACGCCACAAGGACATCTGGCTTAACTTTTTTCTTTGCTGCTCTAATGCTTCATCTATTACCAATGCAAATAATAGTGGGCTGAGAAAGATGATCACGAGGTTTTCCATGGTACAAGTATGTGGCATCTGTAGAGCAATAAATCAGAATCAACGTGCAACAAGCGATTAGAACCAGTTGTACTGTGATTAGTAGTGTATTCTTGAAGATTTGTTTGTTGGTAACCAAGATGAAGAGGAGCAAAGTTAGTGAATTTAGAACATCGTGGAATATTTTGCTAACAATATATTGCTGCTGGGGTTTCATACCAAACATCATACTTAAACCTTTTTGAGTTGGATCAATTCTTAGTTTCATAAGAAAAATACCTACGCAGTTTTTTTGAAAGTTTTCTTCTAGGTATCCTGCAGTTACCTAAAACCAATGTTTGTGTTGTTGGCAGTGTGACCGGTGCATTTCCAATATTTTCGCTATTTCCTTCATGATTGTCAACGGTTACTTCATAGTTTTCATTTTACACGTGAATAAGATCTTGGTGGATATTAATTTTCACTATTTCGTTGCCATAAGAAATAAATAATAACAGGAACTATAAACTACTACTATAAACATTGTTTTAGTTTACCTTCTCGCCTAAACTTAGCATAACATTGGATGCAATTGTGGGAGTTTTTTCCAGGCTCTACCCAGTCAACTTGTCTGTGAGCTACAATATTTATAGTCTGTTTCTTATTGTCTGACAGCACGCGAAAAGGTCACAGATGCTAGTCAGGTAGTAAAGCATAAGCGTCACAGTTCATCTAAGGAATTTATTTACTATTTAATTTTATACCCGATCTGATATATAAAGGTAATATAAATGTAAATTTGGTTAGTTGAAACAATTAACTGACCTTCACACATTTGTAGAGTACATACAGTTAAAACAATAAATTATTTTTGAAATAATCTTGTAACGCAACCATTCTGACTGAATATTTCATTAATTATCTTGAGAATTTGAAGCAGGTCAATTCTTGGGAGACATATTAACAAACCATTTATCAATTCATTCTCCAGATAATTACTTTCTGATTTTCGCAATGTTGATAATAACATTTCCAAGAAACATTACAATAGGGTCCTACTAGGGATTGTCCCAATGACTACTTAGAAATTTTGCAGGTATATACGGTGAAACTTGGTCTCGCCCAAATTTGTATAATTTGTTTTGCTTATAGTCGCTTATGTTCCATAAGTGTTAACTGTGTTGTGAAAAATGTCTTCAAGTTTTACCCCAGTAAAGTGTAAAAGCGTGCTTAGCTTACAAACGAAGACTGTAGTGTTAAATGTGCATGATGCTGTTGTACATAAAATGCCGGCTGCTACTGTTAGAAATATAGTTTCGACATGTTCCAATATGACAGGAGTTAGTGAATCTATTATTTACAGGCTTCTAAGAGAGAGGAAAAATGGAAATATATCTCCACCTAAAAAGTCAACTGGAAGAAGACCGTTTGACCTTGATGAATATATGCAAAATACAATAAGACGAAAAGTACATAAATTATATTTTAAAAAAGAGATCCCAACCCTTGACAGAATTCTAAAAATGGTGAAGGAGGACGAGAATGTGCCTGACATAGGGCGAAAAACTTTGTGGAAAATATTACACAAATTAAATTTTACTTGGGAGAAGCAAAGTCGCAAATCAGTGCTAATCGACAACGAAGAAATAATATGTAGGAGACGCCAGTATTTACGAGATATCCGAAAATACAGACAGGAGGGAAGACAAATCTATTATCTAGATGAGACATGGCTCAATGAAGGACATTCAGTGAAAAAAATATGGCAGGACAAAAGTATTTATTCAAACCAGTCGTCAAGCTTTCATATAAGTTTTATCTACTGGACTGAAAACTCCTATCGGTAAAGGTCGCCGACTAATAATAACGCATATTGGAAGCAATCAAGGGTTCGTTGAAGGTGGTTTACTGGAGTTTCAGTCAACATCAACCAAAGACTATCATGAAGAAATGACTGCAGATGTATTTTACACAAATGGTCGAATTAATTCCAAATAATGATGTAATCGTTATGGACAATGCCACTTATCATTCGCGATTAACAGAAAATCTTTCATCTACGTCTTGGAGAAAAGCTGATATTAGAAACTGGTTAATCGTCAAAGATATACCATTTGAAGATGATATGTTGAAAAAAGAACTTTTAAAGGTTGCTTCAGATCACAAGCTACAATTTTAAAAGTTTGTTATTGATGAAATAGCCAAGAATCGTGGGATAACAGTGCTTCGTTTGCCGCCATACCATTGTGAATTAAATGCGATAGAGTTAATATGGGCCCAAATGAAAAGTTATGTAGCTAGACATAATAAAACATTTAAAATGAAAGATGTTCGTGAACTCATGAAGTACTCATTGACAACAATAACTGAAGAGAACTGGAGAGATGCTGTGAATCATGTAATTAAAGAGGAAGAGAAAATGTGGGTTTCAGATAACCTCATAGAACAAACTATAGAACCGATAGTGATCTCTCTCGACGAGTCTTGGGATGATTCTTGTATGGTCAGCGCAGAGAATGATACTATAGATTGAATTTTATATTTCCTATAAATGGTATGTTTACTTTACTTAATATACATTAATTCATTGTCAATAAATTTGAATTATGAGAATTAAACTATATTTTCTTTAATTAATTTAATTTAATAAAAATGAAAATGTAACTTGTTAATAGGCCTAAACGAATGAATTTTATTTCAACTGTAATGTTGACCGAATTTAAATAAGCAAAATGAACTAATATCGTAATCTCCGCCACTGCCGCACTGTTTATCCTTTTGCTGGCATTGTTCAGTTTTATTACCATATTGTATTTTGAGCTGAAACAGGGATGTACAGATAACCAATACAGACACCTACTTGTTTTGCATTAGAATTTTAGTATTTACTTGTAAAATTCTTAGGTTCACTCTGTAAGAGACAATTTTCTATTTGAATATTTAATGAGGCTACTGTGCTGTCAGACATTGAGAAATAGACTATAGTAGAAACTGCCAGTATCTTTCAATATTAGCCGCTTTTGAAGTACTTTTTTATTTATGTACCCATCGCAACCAAAACACTGTTGGGGTCACATATAATAATTAACAACTAGATATTATAAAAGTGTTAATACCAAAAATACGCTTACTAATTAAATTAAATAAACTAATCGAAATGAAAACGATGTACTTATAAAAAATGTCAGTTCTGACATTTAATCATTTAAATAATTGTTGAAAATTAATGTTGCCACTTTGCGTTATTTGAAAATAGTTTATAAGAACTTATTATATATAAGATACATTACTCTAGATTGAAAAAAAATGCACGACTAGATTACCCAATTATAAGCATTTAAAACTATTGAAACATTTTTTCCTATAAAAGGCATGCCCTCCTTTGGCAAATAATTGTGATTCATTGTATAAATTTAATGATTATCCACTTGAATTAAAATATTGATTATAGCAAGCAACTTCTGATGCACAAAATATTCTGATGTTATCTAAGTCAATCGAAAACATTACTACGACACAAAGGCTAGCTAGCCCTGTATCATATAAACCTACATACATGGTTTTTGTAGGAATCGAAGCAGGGTCAAAACTAGAAGAGCCATTTAACGAATCTTACGAGTTTGTAAAAGATAGTGGGCCAAATGCCGAAATTTTGAAGGACGGTGGAAAAACATAGTGCACAAAAATAGAACTAAAAAAAAATCATATGCCTGTTCACGTGTGCTATCCATTTTATTTGATTAGGAATATTAAAAACAATGAAATTGTGTCGATATGTTGGCCAGGTCAGTTATGTGATTAAACAGAGAACTTGAAACGTCTTTGATTACAAAGCTGACGGCAATATTGTATCTACCGAATGTAATTTGTAACGAATTAATTTCCAGGCTTCTGAGATAAAACGCAAATGTTGTATTTTTATAACATAATTGGTGTAGGAGTTGATAAGTAATAAGGACGTTTAAAAATTTCCTAGAAAATTTTATTTTTAATCAATCATAGTTTTGTTTAATGAAACTGCATATTAGGTAAGAATATCCAATTTAACACGTCAGGTGTGTTATAAAAGATTTGTTTGACTTTGTAACCCTCATTCGTTTTATTGGACTTTGCTACTTAACATCGGCATAATTAAAACAGGTTGATCACTTTAAAAATAAGGGTAATTAAACTTAAGTTTTGAAACCGCATGGTAGTGGTTTTTCTTCATTCCCCGCTTAGCATCCGAACCCATTGAACTATATAGGGTGTCAGGCTAAATATGCCGCCGCCCTTAACAACCGCCCAATGACATCCGTTCATCGCATCGCAGAGGAAGACCAAATAATAGTTATTTTGTGAGAGCCTACGATGCAGAGACGAGCCAGGAAAACCAAATAGAATCCCAAGTAGGTCATTTGGGAAATTCCTAAAAATTTATAATATACCGTACACTTTCAAATTTGTTGCCATACAAACCAAAATGGCAGGCAACCATATGGTCACGCTACTCGTGGATAAAGATGCAAAATTTACCCGCCAGCAGATAGTAGATAGAAGTCAGAAAAGCAGCATCAAGGGAGTTACTGAACGCCATACAAGCTCCATTGGAACAGCAAAAACGCACATCTGTACCAACGATTACATTTTATGGGAAGAGATTTTATCGCGAAATATCAATGGAAGCTTGTTTATTCTAATTGGACTATAGATTCACATATACTACCAATTCAGAATAGTTTAGGAAGCGACACTCTACCACCTAGAAGTGAAGTAGTGCGGCAGATGAAATCATTGATACATCTCAAAGAAGCCTCAGTTATACGAAATGACGAAATCGCACCCGGAGTTTTTATAGCTAGTTCAATAGCGTCGTATAAAAGTCAATTTGTTACTAAATACATACTTGAGTTTTACTCTAAAAAACCCTATAATACAATACACAAGCCTTAATAATTTCAACGTTTTCTACACAAATTCAAAAAATCAGATAAACAAGAAGAAAGAAAGAAAAAAATATTAGAAGAATTAAATAAAAGTGAAATCCCAGAATTTGTAGAAGATGGGATATTAAGATGTCAGGAATATTCGGATATTTTTGCTTTAGGTACAGATACATTAACTACCAATAACTTCTATCAAGATAAATTGAGATTAAAAGACGATACCACCATGTACATAAAAACCCATCGAATATCTCATTCGCAAATAAACGAAATAAATACTCAAGTCAGTCAAAATACAATAGTCCAATACTACTTGTACCGAAAAAATTGGTTAATGGAGAGAAAAGATGGAGGCTGGTTTTAGATCAAAGAGGCGCCATTAAAAAATTATGTGCGGATAAATTTCCTCTAAGCCGAATTGACGAGATTCTGGACCAATTTGATATGAAATCAGGGTTTCAGCAGATTCTCCTAGAGGAAAATTCTCGAGATATTACTTCATTCTGTAAAAACACAGGCTTCTATCACTTTACAAGACTACCTTTTGTTTAAAAGTCGACCTAATAGCTTTCAGCACATGATGATAATTGCATTTGCAGGTATTACACCTGGAAAAACATTTTCGTATATGCGCGACGTTATGGTGATAAGATGTTTTAAGCATCCTCCCCTAGAAAATCTGAAAAGTGTGTTCCATGCATGCAGAAAGTATAATTTGAAACTAAACCCTGGCAAGTGTTTATTCTTCCAAAACAATTGCATTTACTTCCAAACTTTGAAGTTTCGCAATCTTTTAACCTAAATGAAAAAATTAGTATTTATAATGCAGAGTTAATAGCAATACTTGAAGCCTTCAAATATATTAAAAACACGGAAATGAAAAATTCGTAGATTATACTTTCAGATTCTAAGAGTGATGTAGAATACATACAACTCCTAAAAAAATATAAATCATATTATGGCCAACATTTTGAAACATAAAAGAATTTCAAATCCTTGATAAGGAAATTATCTTTGGATGGATAAAAGCTCACTGTGGTTTAATTAACATTGAAATTGTAGATCAAATTACAAAGGCAGGTGTAGTGGACGGCAATGTAACTGAATATAAAGGTACAACAGAAGATATTTGCACCTTTTCGAAAATAATCAGTAAAAGAGCTTGAGTTCAGGAATATAATGATTCCACAAACGGTTTTGCATACAAAAGCATACAGCCAATTATTCCACTCAAACCCTGGTTTAGCGGTTTCGAAAAATGTTATTTCTGCAATATGTAGGCTTAGATTTTATCATGTGTTAATCACACAATATTTATTTAAATTAAAACTTAAATGTGGTGAATTGGGTACGGCCGAACACATGATTTTAAATTGTCACAGAATACAGGATAAGGTTTTAATATTTAATGCATCCCTTTATCAAATGAATAAATTAATAAAGCCATATAATTTATCACAATTTTACAAACGCTTGATTTACATATTTATCTTAATCTAGTTCATCACATTCGTAAGATAGATCTCAAATTATAGTTGTAATAATTAAGTTAGTATTATGATGTAAACATACTGTGCTCTTAAATGAAAAATTCCAATAATAAAGAAATATCTCTAGAACATATGTTGTTTGGCGAATGGGTAAGCTTAAGTTTCCCGCATTCAGCCATTTCGTTCACACACACACAATTGTATTTACTTACGTTATAAAATTACAAGTGCGGGTATTTGCCTGACGATTCAAAATATAAAGTGATTCGTAAATGGCCACAGCCAAAATCTGCTGAAGACGTTAGACGCTTCGTTGCCTGTTGCAATTATTACAGACAATTTTTGAAAAATGTTGCTGAAGAAGAAAACAAAATATTTCTCACCAATGGAAATTTTTCTCTAGCGAAATGATTGTCTAAGCTGCAAAGTATGGCTGGTGAAAATAATATGAGAAAGTTAAAATTGAAATAAAATGACGAAATATTCAAACGGTGCACCATAAACGATTTAGAAATAATTTTATATCGGGAAACCAGTACCGAAACTAGGAATAGGCGATGATTGCCTTTGCCTATGAGCGCAAATTAGATCAAAATAAAAAAGGGGCGCAAAATTCCCGATGAAACTTTTTACATTATAACTTCTCTAAATATAACAAGAAATAACTGATTTACGAGACAGATTTATGAAAGACTTTAATATTTTTGTTGGTTTCCTGGTTTTAAATACTACTTCTCCACTACAATGCAAGTAAGGCAATACCAAATTAACGGGATTATTATATTTTATACAAGAATAAGTTCAAAACTTGTACATTTATATAAATTTCTTAAGAACTAAAGCAGGCATCAGGCAGGCGAGCAATCAATTTTCAAGGAAGATTATGGTTTCTCCAGATATGGGTATTTCCGAACATCCCTTTTCATGTTTTATTATTGTCATAAAAATGCCAAGTCTATATCCCATTACACCTTGAATACAGAGGACAGATTGAAACAAACTCTTATTCAAGTCTTGATACTATTATAATAGAACTAGATTCTCGATATTTGAACTAACAAAGCATAAGTGACGAATTTGGTTTTTTAAATGGCGCTTCTATTTCAAGCATGCACGTACAGGATCTACAAAATTATGCCAAGGATTTGTCTTTTAAATATTCAAACGATCTCAATTCTCATGAATTTTTGAACGAAATTTGTACCTAATTTTAAAGTTCATGTTAGTGCACTCTAAACGAATATTAGTGAGTTAAATTTATTTGATTTATTAAAAAATATTTATAATAAATACTCCAATATATGTATTGCGTTAAAAATATTTTTGACCATGCCAGTAACCACTGCCTCTTGCAAACGTTCGTTTAGCAATCTAAACTTATTAAAAAATTATTTACGCTCTACCATAGGACAAGAGCCACTAAATGGTCTGGCAATAATTTCAATTGAAAAAGACGCATTTTCAGAAATTAATTTAGATTTAATAATTGATCAGTTTGCTAATCAAAAAGCACCGAAAAGTTGTCTTGAATTAATTGGATGGAGGATGGACCCAACTGATTGAATAAATATACTTCTAATTTCTGAACATTGTCTTTTATCAGCCTAGAATATTGCACGTCTAAAAACATTAAGGTAGCAGTTGAACAGTTATTTTATTATATATGCTAATTCTTTTTTGTAATTAAATTTAAAATTTTAATATTAAAATTCAATTAAAAAAACAATTGAACGCCCTCAGAGTATATTTTCTTAGCATCGGTAAATAAAAATATTTACAACCAAGGGGTAACCTTGTCCGACAAGTATATTGAGGGATTTTAATTATCCAATGATTTAAAATTGTGTGTCCCGTCTAAAACAAATACACAACGTTGTCAGTGCCGGATTAACCACGTAGCAAGAGTAGCAATTGCTACGGGCCCCGCGCAAGAGGGGGCCCCGCATATTAAAACCCAATCGTCCCACTCATCTCTGCCTGAGCGTAATTTTTTGAGTGAAACTTATTAAGATGTAGTATGTTGAATTTTTTTGATGTCACGAAAACGTGAAACGTTACAACTTTTCCTACTAAGACAATTCACGTCAGACACTCGATACCCGACTATTTCCTTGGCGTAAATAAAACACCGAAGTTCATACGGTAAACGCACAAGTTCTACAAAAATTTGCTTGTATAAACGTGTAGCATTTCAGTCGGCCTGATAATCAGGTCTACAAAAAGTCTGAAGTATGCAAGCACTCTTACCTGACACTTAGTGTGGATGTGTAGCAGAATTGAAATGGCTCGATTTAAATTGTTAAAATTATCTATTTATTTGTAAGATCAATAATTTAAATTATTTTTAGTCGAATTTAGTAACCATATACCAAAAATATACAAAAATAGTAATAAAAATTTTCGAAAAATATAAAAAGATTATTTTGCCCAATTATCAATAATAGAAATAGGTTTACTGTTTTTTCGTAATTTTGGTAAGATTTTTTTTGACATTTCATAATAAATTATTGATAGTACAAATAGTATAAATATTTGTATTTTACTTCCTATTTTTTTTTCTATGTACAGAACGAAGTAATAACAAAGGATACCAGAATTATGAGCAGCAGACTTAGAGATACGGGTCGACACTATGCTTCTGGAAGTGCAAAACGTAAAGCAACAAATGAAAAGGAGAAAAAGAACGAAGCTGTTCTATCAAAAACACGTAAGCTGTCCGAGTTTTTTAATGTTCAGAGCATTGCTCAATCCACGGAAACTGAAGCAGAAAATAAAGAAGGTACATCTCATTATACATATAAAAGTGAAACTGAAACTTTTACCTCTGCAGGTACTTTATCGACAAGTGCTACTGAAATCGAAAAGACAAGAAGTCCTCCTAGTTCTCCCAGATCGTGTTTTAGCCAAAGAAAATCTGAAAACCTTGCAAATCCCCATGATTCAAAGCCAAACGGAAGTCGATAGTATATTAGATTATTCAACTGCTACCGTTTTCTCTAGCAAAAAACTAAATGAAAGTAAAATATACTCCAACGATATAGGTGAATGGCCGAGCAACTTTGGCAGAGATTATTGGATTGCGAAAGGAACCAGCGAACTGCAACATATAAACTGCGACTTTTTAAGTTCAAAGAAAATGTATGAAAATGAAATTATTCCACGATTCTACCAAAAGTCATTTTTCACTTATAACCATAAACCTACTAATAAAACTCATATCAGAAATTGGTTGTGCTATTCAGAAAGTAAAGGGCGACTTTTCTGTTTTGTCTGCAAAGTTATAGATTCAGATACTAATCAGTCAGCGAGGTTTACGAAAGATGGGTTCGATGACTGGAAGAACGCGAACAATTTGTTGAAAAGGCATGAAGAAAGCACTCTGCATAGAAAAGCTATAATTTCGCGGTTAAACCGAAAAAAAAGAATGCTTGTGACGAATGCTCAACTTGTGAGCCAAAATGATAGTGAACAAAATTATTGGCAGATGCTCTTAAAACGAATTATTGCAGTCATAAAGTTTTTAGGAGAACTAGGTCTTGCGTTTCGGGATAGTAATGAAATTGTTGGTTCAACTCATAATGGGAATTTCTTAGGTTAGGCTTATTAGAATTACTCTCTGAATTTGACGTTTTATGGCCCAACATATTCAAACTTATGCTCATAAAGGAAAAGGGCACACCTCATATTTAGCTAAAAGAACATGCGAAGAATTTATCAAATTAATTGCATTAAGCATGCTAGATCAAATTATTTGCGAAATTCAGAGATCCAAGTACTATTCAGTGTCATTAGATTCTACTCCAGATATATCGCACGTAGACCACCAACTGACTCTGATAGTGCTCTATGTTTTACCATCTGGGCCAATTGAGAGATTCGTTAAGTTCTTAGATATGGAAGGCCATACTGCTGAACAACTCGCCCAAAGCTTATTAGATTTCTTAAGTAAGAATGGCATTGATATCAAAAAGATTTTCGTGGTCAAAACTATGATAATGCCAGCAACATGAGCGGAAAATACAGCGACCTGCAAGCTCGAATTAGATCAGTATGCAGAATGCATTCCCTGTCTTGCACATTCATTAAATTTAGTTGCTAAGTGCGCTGTAGACTGTTGTATAGAAGCATAATTTTTTTTCGATTATATTGAAAATCTTTATATTTTTTTTCCGCTTCTACACATCGTTGGAGTCTTCTTACGGAAGCTCTTAGTTCGAAAATTCCGATTTTGAAAAGGCTGTCGGATACTAGGTGGTCTGCTAGAGCTGATGCTACGAAGGCGCTTTTATGTGGTTTTAACACTACCAAGCAAGTTTTGGATGTCATTTCCAATAATATAGATCAAAAGGCAGAGTGTCGTAATCAAGCTTATCGACTTGTTTCAAAGATGAATAAGTTGGAAACGCGAATAATGACAATTACATGGAATGGAGTCCTAGAACGCGTGCAAGCAACTAGTCCGTCGTTGCAATCGTCTAAAATAGACCTTAATACGGGATACACCCTTTATGAATCATTACATGGATATGTCCGAACAATGCGATCTACATTTTCAAATATTGAAGCACAAACCAAAGAGCTGACAGGCTGTCATGAATATCAGCAACAGACTTCAAGACGACGCAAGCGGAACACAAAGTACGACGATTTTAGCGGTTTTCGTACACCCAGTAAACAGTTTGAAATTGAGGTATTTGTTGTCATTATTGATAACACACTATTTGCTTTAGACAAACGCATGAAAACATATCAAAAACTAACTAGTGTTTTTGAAATATTTCAACAGTTAAAATCTATTACAGCAGTAGAGATTTAAAAAAAACACCATTATAGTCAGTTCTTTTGAAAATGATTTGAAACACAGCCTAGACAACGAAATGGTGCAGTTTGCCGAGCTGCTCAAAACGGATGTGGATGGTGCGATTGACAGTACGAAAAACGAAGGTCTGGAAATTCAATATTATAAATTCCTAATGGAAAATTCATTAGAATCATGTTTCCCCAATTTAGAAATTGCTTTGCGCATTTATTTATCTCTCATGATTACTAACTGCAGTGGCGAACGTTCATTTTCGACATTAAAGCGCATAAAAAATGAGAGAAACACTATGAGTCAAGAACGTCTGAATTATTTCGCTTTGATGAATAAAGAATATGATTCGCTTAGAGAAATTGATACGAATAGTATTATTTCTAAATTTGCCCACATGAAATCTAGAAAAGTTACTTTGTAAAAGTTTAAAAAATAACAAGGAAACAGATAAATAAATAGAAAATATATACACTATTGATAAAATATAACATTAGCTATTCCTAAAAATATAATATACTTTGTATTAAATATAAACTTTGAAATATGTAGTGAAAAAAATAATTTGTGTAGAGTATCATCAGTTTTCTATTGTTAGTTTCCTATCAAAATTATTCTAAATCACATCTCAGGCTTTTTGTACTTGTCAGAGCCTAACAGCGCCTATAGTAATTTACTACACTATTAATTAACCACAAAATTGTAATTTATAGATAGCAAATAAACGTATTGAGTATTGAATTGTTTTATTACCACTTTATACTTAAGAACCCATAGCAGATCAAGGGATCTTTAAAAGAATTTGCTACGGGCCCCGCGCTTGCTTAATCCGGCACTGAACGTTGTTACTCTTAACATAACAATAACAATATTTTAGGTGCTGCCCCTCTAACTATACAACTTATTAAATTATAATATTTAAAATTAACTGTCTCGACCCTTACTTCGTGGAATATGCTCATATTAGTGTTTTTAAATGAAACTCACGGTCTCTAGTTAATTCCACAATATAATAAAAGTTATTGAAAATTCTAAAAAATTGACAGTTGTTTCGATAAATCAATATCATCGTCAGAATGACAGAAGTTACATTTCATTTTATGCCTACCTGATGTTTAGTAGTTATTTTTGGCTAGACCAAGAAGTAACCTAACTTGTGATTGGCTTAATATATGTTTATAGAAAAAAGAAGAAGATGTGATATTACAAATATTGAAGCTTAGATATTATTAGCCCTATGGTGATATCCTGGATATCATTTTTCCAATTAAGATCAGTATAACTGTGCAATGATATAGAAAACCAGGAAAACTATATCTGCTGATCTTTACAATTATCACTTAAGAAGACAGTTTATTAGTGGAGAACTCCCTAGATTTAACTGTTCATTGACAGCTTCATATTGTGGGTTTCTTAAATGTCTTCTAATTTCCAGTTCTTCAAGGAAATCCAGTTTTTGTTTCTTTTCACAAATATGCAGCACTTCTAGTTCTGTGTTAGGTGTCAATCATTCAGCAGATATAGTTTTCCTGGTTTTCTATATCATTGCACAGTTATACTGATCTTAATTGGAAAAATGATATCCAGGATATCACCATAGGGCTAATAATATCTAAGCTTCAATATTTG
This sequence comes from Galeruca laticollis, assembly GCA_963921935.1. Taxonomy (NCBI): domain Eukaryota; kingdom Metazoa; phylum Arthropoda; class Insecta; order Coleoptera; family Chrysomelidae; genus Galeruca; species Galeruca laticollis. The sequence goes on from OY998180.1 coordinate 125,441,148, forward strand.
TAATATCACATCTTCTTCTTTTTTCTATAAACATATATTAAGCCAATCACAAGTTAGGTTACTTCTTGGTCTAGCCAAAAATAACTACTAAACATCAGGTAGGCATAAAATGAAATGTAACTTCTGTCATTTTGACGATGATATTGATTTATCGAAACAATTATCAATTTTTTAGAATTTTCAATAACTTTTATTATATTGTGGAATTAACTAGAGACCGTGAGTTTCATTTAAAAACACTAATATAATATTTGAGTGCGTTAATTACTTCCTTTTTCTTTTAAAAATATTGATTTGTGGAGTTGCACTTATAATATATTATTTGAAATACTGAGTATCAATTTGTTATACTTTTTGTATGGGAGTTACTTTATCTGGTTTTCTTCAGTTTAAATTTATTAATAATTAATTATTCTTGTTAATTTTGAAATAAACTTCTCAATTTCCCGTTATAAAAATTTATTTATTTTTAATGTTAGTGAATAAAAAACAGAAGAGAACGATATAATTGTAACTAATTAATCCTTATAAATAAGATTACATATTTATAGATAATAATAATATGTTTTACTCTATGAAATTCAGTGCCGATTAATTTGAGGTGAATCAACCTCCCCTGCCCCTGCTTATATAGATGTAAAATAATAGGGGGTGTAAAATTTGTGCTGTTCGTATATCAAGTAAATGGCTAGTTTCAGCAATGCGGGATCCCAAAACAAGGCAAGGCAGTGACCTGAGACACGAACTGATTTCGAAATATCACGAAGATTTGGAGGACATCGAGGACAAAAGAGACTTTTGAAAAAACTGAGGACAAAATAACGTTTTTAGAACATGGCACGAGAGATGCAGAAAGTTTCAGATAAACAAGAGCAAAGTAAGACACACTGAACCAATGGTTCTGACACCCACGCCTCAACAGGCATTCCACATTGTTTGTATTGACACAATCCGAATAACCTAAAAAAATAACAAAATCATGACCTACGTGGATACTATCCAATGTGAGCTCACAAAGTACGTTGTTGTTACACCGATCCGAAGCAAGGAAGCTTTATCTGTAGCAAGGGCGATAATGAAAAAAGTTATCTTAATTTTCGCTACCATGAGGGAGATTCGAACTGACAGGGCAGTGAACTAAGAAACGAAGTTCTATAAAAAGTGAAAGGTATCTTAAACATCGGTCACAAATTCGCTACAGCTCACCATCATGAAACTATAGGAGGATGTGAGAGAAATCACAGAGTTTTGAACGAATACCTAAGACGACGCAGGGACAGACTGGGACAGTTATTCAAAATACTTTGCGTTTTGCTACAACTCCAGGAGTTTATCGTTACTATACTCCTTTTGAACTTGTTTTTGGACGGAAAGCTGAAATTTCTGATAAACTTACCTCACAGATTGACCCTGTTTACAACATAGACTCTTACAAGGGCGTACCCAGGCAGCTGCCCCCCCCCCCCTCCCCTAGAAGATAAAATAAAAGTCAATTTTCCTGGCAAGTGGGAATTAAAAACGTGTTATCTACTTTGCGCAAAATGAAGTGTTGGAAACAAAATATCTTTTCAGTCAGATATTTTGATTTAATGTTTTTTTATCTATAATTAAATATTCTACAACATCCGATATAGTATACTGTTAGCGAAACCGTCGCATCTCGTAGTTTCCGCTCCCGACGAGACAATCAGAGCCATCTAGGATTAAAGCCGAATATAATTTGGAGAAAACAACATCTAGCGCTATCTAGTTACGGACGACAGTACTTTTTCCAGTAAAGAGAAATAGCATCATTTATACGGTCAATAGCGACATCTTGTATTGAATAGCAATACCACGAAGAACGTTCTAGCATGGACTATTCTCGAAAACAAAGACAGTGATAGCAAGTATGGGACAAGGATGGAAATAGAGTCGAGTATTTTCTACGTATTTCGGGAGCTGGAAGCTCTTCTAATATTTGTATATATAAGCGGGATCGTGAGGCGGAGCAAGGCAATTCAGTTCGAATACAATTCAATTCAGTTCGGAGTTTAATACGAGCGAATGTTGCATGTGCCATAGTATCTTATAGTTTAGTTGCGGCGACACGAGATTTACGTTTACTGCGCAACAACTGGAAATATTACTCCGTCAAATGGATATCAGGAAATTCTTTGAAAGAGGTGAGTCAAAACAAAACACATATGTACCTAATATGATTATTTGATTTGTTTAAGGGGGGCTCTCTTATAGGAAGTAAATGATATTTGAATGTGATGTTTTTATAGGTATCTTGATCTTCATTTTCGTCCTATGCCTAAACACCGTAAGAGTAATTTTGTGTATCCATTTTTTAGGGACAACGCGCGATAAAAGAAAAAAGGTCGGGAAAGTAGCAGTGGAAGCGATGAAAATGACAACCATGATAAAACTACTCATGTAATGCCAAGATCATTGCATGCTAACATTGGACAAGCGTCAGATTCTCCAGCAAAACCTGTAAATATATCTGTTGCTGACTATTCTTCTCCATCGACATCCCAACAAACTTATGACATCAACGTCGATCCTGAAATTATAGTGGACGATGGCTATCATGAAGATGATCTGGGTCGTTATGTTGGGTTGGCTACCCAGCTATCGACGGAAAAGAAGAGGGAGTTGTTACAAAATCCTTGGATCCCGCCCAGAAATTACGATTTTGAAAGTGATGCATTGAAAAGAAAATTTAATCATGCTTGGTTGGATCAATATGCACCATGGCTAGTATATTCCAAGCGACTAAAAGGCGCTCTTTGTAAGCACTGTGTTTTGTTCCCTCCGCCCATCAGCACTATGAGAGGAATTTTGGGATCATTTATGGTCAGGCCATATATAAAGTTCAAAAATATGCATGAAGACTGCCGAAAGAATGCAACGACCAACCTTTACCTAACAGCGACAAATGCTGCAATACATTTTCTTGAAAATGTTCCTATAGACATCCAACTGCAAAGTGGACACCAAAAAGCAATCGATGAAAACAGACAAATATTGTCATGAAGTATTTCATGTGTAGTCTTTTGCGGCACACATGATATGCCTCTTAGGGAAAAACAAGCAGATGAGGATGTTTTATTAGATTTATTGAAGTTGAGAATCAATTCAGGGGACGACAAATTAAAGAGTCACCTGGAAAAGTGCAGTCGCAATGCAGTTTACACATCGCCAAAAATACAAAACGAATTGATAAATTTATGTGGCCAAGTTATTAAGGAGAATATAATAAGTGAGGTTCAGAAGACCATGGCTTACGCAGTCTTAGCTGATGAAACAGCAGACGTAGCTGGGAAAGAACAGCTGTCAATAGGCGTGCGGTTCTACGACGAAAGCAAAAGGAAAATCAGAGAAGAATTTGTAGGGTTCGTTGAACTAAAAGCACAAAATGCTTCAGCAATTGCCGAAGCAATTGACAATTTCTTGTTTAGTTCTAACCTCCCAACCGAAGATTGCGTAGGGTTTGGATTCGATGGCTGTTCTACAATGGCAGGGAAAGAGGGTGGCGTACAAGCCATTTTGAGAAAAAAATATCCTCGTGTTTTATATTTTCATTGCTCAAGTCACAAAGTCAACCTTGTTGTGAATGATGCGAACGCAGTGCCAAAAATTAGAAATACTGTCGCCACTGTAAAGGATGTTATAACGTTTTTCAGAGAATCGACTACACATCGAAACTACGCTCCAAACCTATCACGATGTGTGAGACGAGATGGTCCGAAAAATATTAATCAATCAGAAAGTTTTCTCAACATTTCCCAGAGCTTGTGAAATCTCTAGAAACGTTATCCGTAGAGGGAAATTGTGCCACCAGAAAATCTGCATATCAGTTGCATTCAGCCGTTACAAAACCAGTGTTTATTGTTGCTCTACAAACAATAGCCAAATATTCATTAGTTTTAGAACCAGAAGTGCAAGCTAAATCGATCGACATGATCTCGGTGGGTGAACACATCAAACATATCAAGGACATTCTCAGAAATGACCGCGAGTTTCCTGATAGAATAAGTAATGAAATGCTTCAAAAAGCGCGAGCTGTTGCAATGGATTTGAACATAGAAATTTCGGTTCCACGTCTTGCTCACAAGCAAACACATAGAAGTAATCCGCCATCGGACAATGATAACGAATATTGGCGGCGTTCCCTGATAATACCATACATTGATTCACTCATTTCGTCGTTGAATATTCGATTCTCCCAAGAAAATACTCCGGCGTTTGCGTTAAGTAAGCTACATCCCTTGTATATGACCAAAACCAGCATTACAGACTTACACAAGAACGCAGAATCAGTCCAAGAATTTTATAACCTGGATATCACCGGAGAACTGGACCTTTGGCATAATTTATGGGTGAAGAAGGCTTTATCAGATAATCAATTAAGGGACATAGAAGTAGTTGATCTGTTCAACGAGTCCAACATTTTTTAACCTACTGTCAGAAAGGCATTGATTATTTTAAGCACTATCCCATGCACCACGGCGACCATAGACCGGTCCTTCAGTACGCTGCGAAGAGTTAAAACATGGCTTAGAAGCACCATGGGTGAAGAAAGGCTTACAGGTTTATGTCTGATGAGCGTACATCACAATTATTTAAAAGAAAACAGTGAGTTTATTGAAAAGACTATCATAGACAAATTTTCGGCAAATCCAAGAAGATTACTGTTAAATTAATATATATCATCTTGACGTGATCCTAGGTGTGGACATTAATCTATTATTGTTTTTCTTTGAAGTTTTCACCAAAGCAACCAAAAAAACACAACAGTATTGCTGATAAATTTAGATTTTTATTAAATGTTGTTACTTCAACCTTGTAATTGCCCCCCGTATCTCTACCTTTCGACAGCAGTCGATTTCATGTTGAAATATATATTCAACAAAATCAGTTCGTTTCTTGTTGTACGTCTTTTGGTTTTAAAAAACAGGAAAAAAATCCTGGCTCTCATTACTATATGTAGGATGAAGGTTTTCCTGCAATTTGTGAAATGTGAGTTTAATTTTAAATCAACACTACAAGTAAGTCGTAATGATTTCAAAAATTATTTTCTTTATTAAGTTAACCGATTTTTTCTTTCTGGTTTATTATAGCCTTTAAAAATGAAGACAATGCTCTTCGAAAGCTTGGGTAATGTACTATTTGATTCACTTTATCTCTAACCTGTAAAGTTTTTTTGGCTGCTATCCCCACGAGTTTGAGGGTTTTTTTAACAAAGACCACTCTTTGAAGTTTTATTTTTTAACTAGTCAGCCGTGACTAACTGCCAACTTTTGGTTTTTGGTTTATATATATATATATATATATATATTTAGGAATGTATTTTTCTTGAACCTTTATATATATATATATATATATATATATATATATATAAATATATATATGTTATATACGAAAAAACGCTTATGTTTAAGTAATGTTACGCAATGTCAAACATCAGATTACGATTTCCGTATTTTCATGAGAACGATGCTACGTTGCGTTTTTATAAAATAAACACATTAAGTAACAAAAATATTATGTTACAGAAAAATAATGATTTCTGCACTTTCATGGGAGCGACGCTACATCGAATTCTCCATGAAAATAAACGCTGACGTTGATTTAACAAATTCTATAAATTCTTTGACTTTATGTAAAATAGTTAGTTACAATTATAATTTCAACCTATTACTTCTTTTTTATATAACATAAAACTGTGTAACTCAATAAAAATTGTTTTTAAAAAGTTTAACGTGAATTTGTGAATATAACAGTGGCGCAGTCAGTAGGATTCCTAAACACATTTAGAACAAGGATTGCCTAACTAAGTGTGGTGGTTCCTAAACCTTTAAGGAATTTTCAAGTACCAGCTCCAGATCTTCAAGAAGCAGACGGTCTCTCCGGCACCAGGAACACGCGAACTGCTAACCAGGTGTAGCAAAGCTCACGGATAAGGATTTCAGCTGCCAAGGAAGGAATGAAAATATTTACGTAAGAATCATCTCGTTTTATTTTTATTTAATATTTTGCAATTTATTTTTTATTTTTACCAAGTTCTATTGTCATAATTTACTTTTATTTTGAATACAATCATTTTAATATAATACAAAATGCCTGAAACACGTAGTGCAACAAACGCTAATGCCAATGCTAATACTCCAGTTGCTCAAACCGATCAAGCGTCAAATCTTGAACCTTACAGATTATCTGAAATATTTTCAATAATTCCGGAATATGACGGTAATCAAATTTTCTTAAATACTTTTATAAATGCTTGTAAAACAGCTTACAGAATGGCCGGCAACGACCAAAAAGTACTTTTAACTCTTCATATTAAAAACAAACTTAAGGGAAGAGCCGCTGAATTAGTTAATTCACGCGACCCTTCAAATTGGGAAGAAATTAAAACATTATTAAACACTCACTTTGGAGATTCTCGCGACTTAAATTCGTTGATTCAAGACCTTCAAAGAATGAAACAACTACCAAACGAATCGCCTTTAATTTTTGTTTCGAGATTACAAACTCTGGAAGCAAAAATGTATTCAGCTATAAGTAAACAACAGCATTTAACAACAGATCAAAAAGTAGCACAAACACGTCTTATAGAATCATTAACTTTAAATACTTTATTAACCGGTCTAGATCCAAAAATCGGTCAAATTGTTAGAGCTAGTAATCCAATAAGTGTCTTATCAGCTATTTCACGAATCAGAAGAGAACTTCAATTAACATACTATGAAAACCACAAACCTCAGACTAATCGTAATACAAATAATATACCTACTCGTAGATTTAGCCAAAATTCACCAAAACAATGTAATTTTTGTCACAGAATAGGACATACTATAAATGAGTGTCTCACACGTCAAAGACAATCTCAAAATTTAGCTCAGGGTTCCTTTAGACCAAATCAAACTCCTAATTCACATAACCAAACTGGCCAAAATTTTCAACAAAGGCCACAATTTCAAAATAACCAACAAAATCAAAATCGCCCATCTGTAATTAGACCAAATCCAAGTTTTAGACCTCAAGGACCACCGGGAAATCGACCCAATACAAATTTTAATCAACAAAGAACTTTTCATTTCAATCGAAATCGTGATTTTAACAAACACTCTCATAACAGTTATGACTATTATACAGATGATAGTCAAAATTATTATGAAAATCAAGAACAATACTCCGATAATTCACTTGATTATCAAGAATATTACCAAGAAATTAACCCCAGTGCTCCTGACTATTATACTGTTAATAGTGAAATAGAGGAGAACTATTATACTGCTGATAGTGATCCTAACTCTGATAATGGTATACCAGTTTGCAATACGAATGAAGACGAAACTTTCGATTATAGCCATATCGAACAAGACAATTTTAATTATAATAATGAAAATGTTTATAACTTTGATTCTGATAACCTCCTAAATCCAAATCATGATTATTATCAGGATTTTCGACAAGGCCCTCTACAAACGAAACCCCCAGATCCGCTAAACGACCAAACTTCAAATTTGTCGATCCCAGACCTCAGTTCACAAATTCAAACCATGAGTTTGAACAGTCCAGAATCGGACTGCCTCGAACAGATGTTCATGTAAAAAATACCTTACCGGTAAATTCTAAAAACTTATACTATATTAAAGACAGAACAAACACTTATAAAATTCTAATTGATACAGGTGCTGGATTATCAATTTTCAAACCCAAAACTTGCGAAAATTATAGAAATCGATCCCCTGAAAATGTAATTATTCAAGGTATAACGAACCAAAAAATAAGAGTTAACGAATCAACCCTTATTCCATTTAAACCTAACGATCCACACAGAGTATTCATTTGTAATTTAGATATTGATTTTGATGGATTATTAGGCATGGATTTTTTGGAACATTATAATTGTATAGTTGATCTAAAAAATAAACAACTTATTACTGATTTCAAGATTGTACCATTATTTAAAGTAACAGATAATGAAACTACCAATATTTCAATTGAAAACCAATTTCCACAAATTTACAAAAATACAATTTCCATTGAACCTAGGACTGAACAAATATTTAAACTAAAATGCGATTTAGTTAATACTGATGCTATACTGGTAGGTCAAGAAGTAGAGAAAGTTAAACTACCAAACGCATTAGTTAAAATAAATGAAAAAGGAGAATTTTTTGTTTCAGTATTAAATGTTAATTGCATACCTAAAACTGTAACATTTTCAAAACTTAACTTAGAACCATATGAAATAAATACTGTAAATAATATTCAACTAACTACCCAAGAAATGTGCACCGATAGAACATCGGAATTAAAAAATCAACTAAGACTTGATCATCTTAATGAAGAAGAACGAGACTTAATTTCCCAACTTTGTCATGATTTTTCTGACATTTTTTATTTAGAAGGAGACATACTTACTTTCACCAACGAAATAAAACATTCCATAGATACGCAAAATTCTAAGCCCACTTATGTAAAATCATATCGCTATCCCCAAATTCATAAACAAGAGGTGAAAGATCAGATCAATAAAATGCTTTCACAAAACATTATACAACCCAGCAATTCCCCATGGTCGTCGCCCGTGTGAGTTGTGCCCAAGAAGCTCGACGCATCAGGTAAACAAAAATGGCGTGTTGTCGTAGACTACAGAAAACTGAATGAGGTTACTGTAGACGACAAATACCCGTTACCAAACATTGGAGATTTATTGGACCAGCTTGGTAAGTGTCAATATTTCACGACACTAGATCTTGCATCAGGCTTTCATCAAATTGAAATAATGCCTGAAGATATACCAAAGACCGCCTTCACAGTTGAAAACGGACATTTCGAATTCCTCAGAATGCCGTACGGTCTAAAAAATGCACCTTCAACATTCCAGAGGGTCATGGACAATGTCCTTGCTGGAATTCAAAACGAGCGATGTCTTGTCTATATGGACGACATCATCGTCTATTCACCGACAATTCAAGAACATATTACCCACTTAACAGAAGTATTCAAGAGACTTCAAAAAGCTAACTTAAAACTTCAGCCAGACAAGTGCGAATTCTTGAGAAAAGAAGTCGCGTACCTTGGACATTTAATCACGGAAGATGGCGTTAAGCCATTTCCGGCAAAAATTGAATGCGTCCAAAAATTCCCTCAACCTACGAACCAAAAGGAAATAAAATTCTTTTTGGGACTCGCTGGTTACTACAGAAGATTTATACCGAACTTCGCTAAAATTTCCAAACCAATGACAAAACTTTTACAAAAAGATGCCCCATTTAATTTTGACTCCGAATGTCAAAAGTCATTCCAAGAATTGAAAAATGCTCTTACTTCTACTCCGATATTGATATACCCAAACTTTGAAGAACGATTTCTTTTAACTACCGATGCTAGCGCATTCGCAATCGGTGCGGTTTTGTCACAAGGCCCAATAGGTAAGGATTTACCGATAGCCTATGCGTCTAGGACATTGTGCAAAGCAGAAACCAAATACTCTACGATAGAGAGAGAACTTTTGGCAATTGTGTGGGCAGTTAAACACGTTGGACCCTATTTATATGGCCGAAAATTTACCCTTATAACTGACCACCATCCACTTACTTGGTTATTCTCTATAAAAGACCCCGGTAGTCGTCTAGCACGATGGCGCCTCAAATTAGAGGAATACAACTATCAAATTGAATTCAAATCTGGCAAATCCAATAAAAATGCCGATGCCCTTTCTCGAATGAAAATTAACCACATAAATGACTTTGATTCATTTCGCTCAAAATTAGGAAACTTTAAATATTTACCTTACCCAATTTATCCCGCTCTTGAAGATGCAGGTCCATCCCAACAAACTGAAAATAAACCTGAAATTGACTGGGATGCCGCTGCAGAAGAATTTTTGTCTTTTGAGGAACTTTATAAAACAAAATCACTGATTGACTATTCTAAAATAGAATATTCCAATAATCATCTACTAGACAAACAAAATAAAAACATTTTAACCTTTTTTCAACAAAACAATTTACAAGATTTTCATGAAAAAATAATTGAGGATATATTTGAGGAAAACCCCGACTTTTCTTATGCAAAAATCAATGTACTTAGCAGTAAAACTGTCAAAAATAGAAAATACCTTATTATTGCTATACCATGGGATCCAGACAGTATTAGTGAATACTTATTTGCTGCAATTTACAGAAATCGAGATTTATTTAAACCTTCAGAAAAATATTTTATCGAAAATAATCCTGACCTACCAATACTAGAAACACTATCATTTCTACTTTCGGAAGTTGACGTAAAATTCACTATTTGTCAAAATATTACTAAAGAGCCAGAACAAAATCAAATACCTATCATCTTAGATCAATTCCATAATGGCAAAAGCCACCTTCACCGCGGAATTAATGAAACTATTAGGCGAATACGACAAAAATATAATTGGGCCGGCCTCAATCGAGATGTCGAAAATTATATTAAGTCATGCCGGGCATGCCAAGAGACAAAAATTTGTCGCAAAAATTTGAACAGTCCCCTCGTTATAACTGAAACGCCTAAAACACCTTTTGAACGTATTAATATTGATATTTTAGAGGTACCTCAAAAGAATTACGCTCTTACAATAAGAGACGAGCTAACAAAATTTTCTCAAGCATATCCGCTTGAAGATAAAAGTGCCAAATCCGTTGTCACTTCATTATTAGCTTATTTTCAGCATTTTGGTGCACCACTTCGCATTCATTGCGACGCCGGTCGCGAATTCAATAATGCGTTAATGAAAGACCTTTGTAATATGTTCGATATTAAGTTAACATATTCAAGTGTCGGTCATCCGCAAAGTAACGGATCTCTAGAAAGATTACATGCTACTCTGCTAGAAATGATTCGATTACATTTAGCAGACCACCCCAATGAACACCCCTTCAGTATTTTACCATTTGCTATTATCGCTTATAATAACTCTATAAACAAAACACACGGATTCACACCATACGAACTTGTATTTGGACACACGTCCAGTAGACCTCCCGAAAAATTATACAATGAACAAGAATTAATTACTAAATATATTAGAGATCTAAATAACCGCATATCCTATTATTATAAAATAGCGAGAGAAAAAACCATGAAGCAAAAAGAAAAAGCTAAAGATCGATTTGACAAACATGTCTCCGAAAACAAACCAAATTATGAAGTAGGTGACAAAGTTTACGTAAAAGAAACTCAAATAAAAAACAAGTTAGAAAATAAGTTTAATGGTCCTTTTGAAATACTAGAGATACACAGAAATTCCGCAACAGTATTAAATTTAGAAACAAATAACAAATCAAAAATAAATTTCGATCTTATGAAACCCTATGTTGAAAAGCAACTTATTTTCAGGTTTCTGCTGCTGATCGGAACAGCAACATGTCAATATAAAATCGAACCCATAAACAATACAGTTGGAATCTACTACCACGACGAAACCAAAATAATGGTTTCGAACTACGAATGGACTTTATTAGTGCATAAAAATATATCAGCTTTTAAACAAACTTTTGAAAGAAATAATAGAATTCTTGACACAATTCAAAATACCTTTACTTCAAACTACTCCAGTATGAAGTCCTTCCGATCCGAAGTAAAATCACATTTGGCATTATTGCAACAAATTACAAAATCTATTGGCGATAAATTCAGTGAAATATCTTTCGATGTTAAAAGACAAAAACGAGGGTTAATTAATGGTATTGGCACCATATTTAAATCAATAACCGGAAATCTCGATGCGTCTGACGGTGAATATTATATGGACTGCATTAATAAATTAAAAACTGATCAAAACCAGATAGAAAACTTATTAAAAAATCAAATGTCAATCACAAGCTCAGTCATAACAAATCTCAACAGTACTATAGGACAATTAAAATTAAATGAGAAAATATTTAACTCAGATATAGAAAAAATTGAAACCACCATTCGACAATCAACAAACGAAATTGCGCTTATCGAAGCCAAATTAAATTTCTTTGAAATTTGCGAACAACTAATGGAGAGTTATTCGTATCTTGAAAATACTATTAATGATATTCTAAACTCTATCACTTTTGCACAGCTTCAAATAATTCATACTTCTATTATTGAACCAGAAAATTTGATCACTGCTCTTAAGAAAATATCAGAAAATACAGTAAGGAAAGGTTTACCGCTACCAATAAAATATTCTGAAATTTCACAGTATTTGGAAATAATCGATCTCGAAGCATATCAAACAAATTCAGATCTTGTTTTCGTTCTTAAAATACCTTTGATTGAACCACAAGTATTTACTTTATTCCACCTATACCCAATACCAATTTATGATAATAGAACTGGATTTCACCATATTTTATCATTTTCACAAAAATATTTAGCGCGAGATGATGATTCTTTATCCTACATTCCAATCCACGATTTACAAAAGTGTAAACAGTTATCTACGCATCAAAAGTTGTGTCGCGATGTTTACGCGTACCCTATAGACGATAACGCGATATGTGAAGCCCGTTTGTTAAGACAATATAAGACATTTCCTGCGAATTGTAAAAGTGCGGTAGTCAACGGACAAGGTTATAATGTGCAAAAACTCGAAGAAAACGTGTGGCTAGTGTCGATTGCCGAACCGGTACACGTGACCATAAGTCTTCCAGACACAAAAACGAAAACATTAACCGTAAATGAAAATTCTATTTTACAGCTATACTCAGGATGCTCCGCTTTTGTTGGCATTACTAAAATACAAGCTAGTACCAGAAAAACTATAAACATTCCTCATGTACTTCATCCCGTAATGGTTGATTACAACTGTTGCCTAGACATTCCAAACAAAGTAGAAGTACCCAAAATAGAACCACTAGATCTTAATAACATTAACTTGAATGATCTGCAAGTGACAAAACACAAACTGGACCAATACTCAAAAAGTTTGGATGAACTCATAAACAAACCGTTTGTTGAGAAAAATATTTCGTGGTTCACATATACTACGATCTCACTCATCGTTGCCTTGATCGTCCTCTACACCTGTTATAAGTGTAGAAATATTAAATTCAACAAATCGCCAGGAAAGCCTGTTCCGGACCAACCGAATGATGTTTTTATCAAAATTCATAACATTCTGCCAAAAAGAAGACCCAAACTTGACACTGAAGCCTCTGAGGAAGTGGAAATCGAAAATTGACAATTTCATGGTTTAATGTATACCTTTATATTTTTATTTTTTGTATTTTGCGTATTTTCCTTTTAATCTTTAAATCTCTGTATATATTGTATTGTCTATTTTATATTTTATGTATTTTGGTTTTTATTCTCAAAATTGTTGTTTATTAAACAACAATTTTAATTAAGGGGGGAGTTGTTATATACGAAAAAACGCTTATGTTTAAGTAATGTTACGCAATGTCAAACATCAGATTACGATTTCCGTATTTTCATGAGAACGATGCTACGTTGCGTTTTTATAAAATAAACACATTAAGTAACACAAATATTATGTTACAGAAAAATAATGATTTCTGCACTTTCATGGGAGCGACGCTACATCGAATTCTCCATGAAAATAAACGCTGACGTTGATTTAACAAATTCTATAAATTCTTTGACTTTATGTAAAATAGTTAGTTACAATTATAATTTCAACCTATTACTTCTTTTTTATATAACATAAAACTGTGTAACTCAATAAAAATTGTTTTTAAAAAGTTTAACGTGAATTTGTGAATATAACATATATATATATATATATATATATATATATATATATATATATGTATGTATGTATGTATTTTACCACACGTATTCTTGGGAGTTAGGTTCAAAATGATGAGAATATAGCTATTAATCTATTTTAATTTCTCATTTTTATGTATGCAACGTTTCGACCGGCATCCCTGGTCTTTGTCAAGCCAACTAAAATTACTATAATAACTCTTTAAAAATACTTTTCACACAGTATGGATTTAAAATAATCTTACCTTAAAAAACATTGGTTCCAACAATTCAGTTAAAAAGATGTAAACAATAGAAAACTTAAACACATATTTTTACAATTACTAGAACAAATTTGCAGTTTTACCGGTCGTAGAAAGACTGGTATTTGACCGGATCTTCATTATCACTAATTTTGTTTTTAATACATTGACCATTGCCGTAACATATTTTTATTAAAATGATTTCATTTACAACTTTTATTTAAATATTTTAACTGCATGCAAATATTCTATAGGAAAAACTGATTTTAAATTGTTGTTGTTGGTTTTTGAAATTTTAGATTATATTTGAATAAATTTTACTTATTAGTTTTATATCTTTTTTGTCTTTTATTGCATTTTTATTTATTTCAATAGCTTCATACATCTCTCTTTTTCTTGTGTGATTTTCTGTTCTTAGGATTTTGGCTTGTTCATAGTTAAAAGTGTTTTTTTTTGGGTTTCGTGTTTGGTTAATGCCGTTTGGTTTTTTTATCATATGTATGTGTTTTTATCCTATTCTGTAAGTATTGACTGGTTTGGCCTATATAAACCCCTTCGCAATTGCTACACGGTATTTCATAGACCATTTTTGCGCCATCTTTAACAAAAAACAGTGACATCCCAGTATCTGAAATAGTTTGCAACATAGAATGTGGAATATCAAACTTAAATACTTCCAATCAAGATGAAATTAGAACAAAAGCATGTAACTTTCTAACAAATTTTAAAAATAAAAATCTCCAAAATCACAATAAACCATAAGAAACAGAAATAAAGCAAACCAAACGATTTCTGCGAGAAAACCCTGATATTGTTGTACCTTCGACCTTACAAAACAAACAAAACGGTATTGATGACTGACGTAGACTATGACAAAAAAATGAACGATATTCTATGAGATTCTTCGATATACAAAGAAATTAAAAACGATCCAACTAACATTTTTCAAAAGAAATGCAATTGCCTTATATATAATTGGGAAAAAAATCTTTACATTTCTCCAACTACGGCCAAACATTTAAAAATAAACAATGCGCAAGCACCAAAAATCTACAGATTACCCAAATTACACAAAGAGAACATCCCCTTAAAACCCATTGTATCTTGTATACAGACACCTTTTACTAACCTATCAAAATATATAAAAAATATCATCACGAATATCACTTACCAAAATCAATATTATATCAAGGATTCTTTAGATTTTAAAGAAAAAATTAAAAATATAAAACTACCAAATAACTATATACTAATATCACTTGATGTAATATCTCTTTATACAAACATTCCAAACGCTCTAGCAAAAAATATAATCATAAAAAAATGGGACAAATTACGATCACACACAGATATTCCACTGAATGATTTTCTTGAGGCCATTGATACAATTTTGAATTCCACGTATTTCACATACAAACAAAAGACATATAAACAGATTGACGGATGTGCCATGGGATCCAGCATTTCAAGTGTAATAGCTCAATTATTGATGGAAGACCTGGAAGAGACTGTGATACCCAAACTGGATTTTGAATTGCCTTTTTTCTTCATATACGTGGACGATTGCATCTGCAATCCCAAAAAATAAAGAAAATTATGTTCTAGAAATATTCAATAATTATCATCCTAAACTACAATTCACTATTGAATTAGAAGAAAATAAAAAAATAAACTTTTTGAATGTTACACTCAACAAACAAAACAATAATATAAGAACAGAATGGTATACAAAGAAAACATGGTCTTCTAGGTATACAAACTTCTTATCCCAGCACCCGCTATCCCAAAAACAATCCGTTGTCATAGGTCTCGTGTACAGAGCTATCAAGCTGTCCGACTGGGAATATAGAGAGAGTGCATTAAAAAAAGCAAAAAAAGTGCTACTTGAAAACAACTATCCAGAATATTTCATCAATCATATTTTTTAAAAAAAGAATACATAAATTTTATAATAAAATCCAACATACATCAAAAAAAGGAATGCAAATAATTACATCGTGTTACCCTATATCAGAGGATTATCTGAACAAATTAAGAAAATGCTCAAGCACTACAACCTACCAGTAGCCAGCAAAAGCTATAACACCCTAAATAGCTGTTTTACAAAACTAAAATCAGAAACAGCCAAACTAAAAAGAACCCATATTGTCTATGAAATACCGTGTAGCAATTACGAAGGTGTTTATATAGGCCAAACCAGTCAATACTTACAGAATAGGAGAAAAACACATAAATATGATAAAAAAACCAAACACGAAACCCAAAAAAAACACACTTTTAACTATGAACAAAACAAAATCCTAAAAGCAGAAGATCGGACAAGAAAAAGAGAGATTTATGAAGCTATTGAAATAAAGAGAAATAAAAATGCAATAAATGACAAAAAAGATATAAAACTAATAAGTAAAATTTATTCAAATGTAATCTAAAATTTCAAAAACCAACAACAACAATTTAAAATCAGTTTTTTCTATAGAATATTTGCATGCAGTTAAAATATTTAAATACAAGCTGTAAATGAAATCATTTTATTAAAAATATGTTACGGCAATGGTCAATGTATTAAAAACAAAATTAGTGATAATGAAGATCCGGTCAAATACCAGTTTTTCTACGACTGGTAAAACTGCAAATTTGTTGTAGTAATTGTAAAAATATGTGTTTAAGTGTTCTATTGTTTACGTCTTTTTAACTGAATTGTTGGAACCAATGTTTTTTAAGGTGAGATTATTTTAAATCCATACTGTGTGAAAAGTATTTTTAAAGAGTTATTATAGTAATTTTAGTTGGCTTGACAAAGACCAGGGATGCCGGTCGAAGCGTTGCATACATAAAAATGAAAAATTAAAATAGATTGTCATCATTTTGAACCTAACTCCCAAGAATACATGTGCTAAAATACATATATATAAATGTTCAAGAAAAATACATTCCTAAATATATATATATATATATATATATATATATATATTAATTTAACAGTAATCTTCTTGGATTTGCAGAAAATTTGTCTATGACAGTCTTTTCAATAAACTCACTGTTTTCGCATCGTACTGAAGGACCGTTCTACGGTCGCCGTGGTGCATGGGATAGTGCTTAAAATAATCAATGCCTTTCTGACAGCAGGGTAAAAAATGTTGGCTATATATATATATATATATATATATATATATATAATATGTTGTTTTGTGTCATAATCAATCTAATTAATACAAGTCAATTTTCATGATTTTTTGTTTCAATATACCCGACCGACCATCTTCTCGAAACAGGTATGAGCTGCCCCCTCCCTAGCTGAAATCCTGGGTACGCCCTTGGACTCCTACCATCAGGAGGTTAGATATAGATTACTACTTGCATACCGGCGAGTTCGAGATGACTTAGTCAAAGCGAAATAAACGAAAATCATACTTTGAGATTGCAACAAGGCGATCTAGTTATGATCAACAGCGAAAATCTAACAAAGTTTGATCCTTGGTTTAAAGGTCCTTTTACTTTGATACATTGTAATGATATAAATTGCACAATAAAATGCGAGAATTGAAAAGAAATGACATGGCATAAAAATACACTTCAACAATATTATATGCCCGCATAGGTAAGATAATACTTACTGGACTCAAATATGTATTATTGTTCTATTTCAACTTGAATCCGTGGATTCAAAAAATGAATAAATGAAAGAAATAACAGTTAACTCGTATACCAAAATAAATTATTAATACTTAATCTTTATTGTATTTACATTATAATACGTCAACATATCCATTTGCTACATTACGCTATATAAAATATAAATAAGCTTAAGGTTCAATCAAAAAATATTACGTTAAAACTTTATTTTTAGTCCTATAAGTGTAATATAATAAAATGACTCGATTGAATGTTCTTCATTGTTAGTTCATGCTTTCGAAAGGGAGAGATGTAGTACCACCCTTTATTATTTTATTTCTGCATTGTATTGTTTTGTATTAACAGTATTGAGTAGTTTAGGTTGAGCGTGTCGTATCTACAATAATTTAGTTGACACAAACTAATAAAATAAACTTTTGAAAACCGACTTCGTCCTAGATAATTATCCCTTGGGAAAACCCTTTCTACAGTACATTATATTGACTGCCCTCATAGAGAATTTTTATCAATAAACATTAATTTTATGGTGAAAACATAGTGCTGAATAATCACGAAAGAAATAAAAAATGCCTCATTATATATTAAATATTCTCTAAAAATTAATTTAAACATAGAAATATCAGTAAATTCAAATAAAATCTAATTAATATGTTTAAATACCGAAAAAAACGTCGTATGTGGTGTGAAAATTATATTCACAGTTCGATAATTTGATACTGAATTAAATACAAATAAATGTTCACTTACCCTAACGTGGTCATTGTGACAATGGTGTACCAAAATGCTGCTGGAATTGACGTAAAGGTTTTTCCAACATTCTTTTCGGCATAGAACATTACAGTAGCAAATATAATGATCGCCATTGCCAATGAAAATACAAGAAATCCTAATTCGGAAGCGCAAGATTTAAGTGTATATCCCAAAATTCGAAGACCTTGTGAATGTCTCGAAAATTTGAAAATTCTGAAAACTCTAAATACTCGTAAAGTAACAAATGCACCAGAAACATCATCATTGTCTGTAATACCAAGTCCAATGTAATAAGGTAAAATAGCAACTACGTCTATAATACTCATCACTGACCTTACAAATTTATAACGATTTGGTGCCGCGAACATCCTGAGAAGATATTCCGCCGTAAATATCATCACACAGGCCGTGTCTAAGCAGAAAAACACTATCTTATAACGTTCTCCACAAGGCAATGAGCCAGCTCCTCCAGGTCTGCTTCCACATGGCACTGTTTCGACAACGTTTGCCATTACTGAAACTGCTATGAAAAAACCTGTTACGTAGTAAAATACTAGGGCAGCTGTTGATGTATGAGGATTTTCAAAAGCCCTCCACATTTTTTGCCTTATATTTGTTAATTGCTGGAGATGTTGATCTCCGTTTTCAGAGAGTTTATCATCCATAAGTCTTTCGGCATTTTCTCGTTTTCTATCTCTGTAATCTTCGTAACAACAGTCTCCTATTACATCTGGAAGTATACCGAAAAATGCTAATTCTTCATCGTAACTAGTTAAACATTCGTGTTTAGGATAATGTAATTTACCTGTTCTATAATAATTCAAAATATGTCTGAAAATATCGGGATCTCTATCAAAGAAGTATTCTTTAACATCTTCATCGTAGAAAAACTCTCTTTCGTTGGATCCTAAGAGAGTGTCTGGATATTTTTCCAATGTATTTCTCCAAGTTTCGAAACGTCGCCCGGACACATTAATTAGTAACTTTTCATCGTCGGTCTTTCTTCTGTCTTTCGGTACTGGGGGTGGAGGTAAAGGATGAGTAGCAATAGGCACCCAGCCTATGGCCGCCGCCCGCGCGAAAGGCAGCCAAGCGGCGACCGAGGCCATGCTGTGAGGAGGAATGTTAGCACAATATTTATTTTCTTCAAAACTCGACTAAATGATTCTATCGTATCCTTAAAACACTATTAACTATCGAAAGATCACTTTCACGTTAAGGCTGCTTTGAATGTAAATATTATCGGAATTTCAACTAACACTCACCACCGTGTTGTTTGTTTTGTAGCAATCCAAGCAGAGCCGGATAGCCAGTCTGCACCCAGATGTATATTTATCCATACATGATTATTGAAGTACACTATGTCAATTAGAGAAATGTAAATATTGGAAAATACGTGCGCGCGATTTTAAATCATGATTCTTTGTTTGAGTATGTAATCTGAACCTGGAGCACTGCTGTAACGGCGTCGAGGAATCGAGGATAGAGTCAAGCCAACTACCGAATGTGATAGAACGAGAGGGAAGTGAAGTGAGCGGGGATAACGATGAAGCAGCGTGTTTTAGGATTTTTAGACGCGGAGCGGCACGATATCTCGTCTGGGTAACGCCGCTATGCTCACGTTTACGCTTTCGAGCAAAACCCATCGATTCCCGCCGAAAAATTAATAAAACCAGAGACGTTCCTAGTAATAAGGAATAAGGATTTCCTCAACATCGAAATGTTTCATGATTAAATAATTCTATTAGAGACTGTTGAAGCACATCAACTACTACTACACATTTATTTACTACATTTTATCAATGTGTATATTTCAAAATATTTAATCTAAACTTGAAAATATAAGAATGAAAAATATGTGTTTCTGTCGACTTCAAGGTATTATAGAAAGTAACAAAAATAGTAATTTTTATAATTCGCGTATAAAAGAGACTTCATTATAACATTGTTTACAGTGTCACAATGAAGCTCTTTGAACACTGTTATAGTAATTTTTAGTGTACAGTTGGTTATTGTATTTAGTTAATTTTTATTTGACATTTGACTTTAACTTTAACACAAATTATAAATAAAATGGTCTAGCGTTGTTCTAGCTAGCAAATTATTATATTAAAGGTAAATTAGAATGATTTTTATATATTAAACATATTAATGAATAGCGTACGCTAACGTTTATTTATCAATGATTTGTCAATTGTTTATTTTTATATTGTATAGGATCAATATATAGGTATACAAAACGTTTGGTTTTTGGGATAAATCACCAGATATCTATGTGAAGATGTATTACAGAAATAATTCTGTTCATGATATAATATAAATAGATCGCAAGAGCATATACGAAAAAGCTCTTTTTTAAACAAATAATCATCCTCTTTTTGCTTAAATGAAAGTTTGTTTACAATTTACACAATTATTCGGTTATATGTCAAAAGTCAGAAGTGCTGAATAAAACCATCTGTGATCTGACCAATTAGGAATCTACAGAATTGCCAACTTAAAATCAAACCACTCCTCATAGTTTAAAAACGGGGATTATATGAAATTCTATTTTAATTGAATAATTAAATAAATGCGAATTATAAAAAATATTCTGTAAAACTTGTGCCACAATGACTTTCTGTAGTACTCGTGATTTGCACAACTCACCGCTTCGCGGTTCGTTGTGCAGACTTCACTCGTACTACAAAACGAGTCATTGTGACACTTGTTTTACAAATAACTATTATGCAACAAGTGCATAAAGTGGTACTTTTTTTCACGAATGGAAAAAGTTGACCGCACGAGCCGTCAGGCGAGTGCGGCAATTCCATGAGTGAAAAAAAGACACTTTATGCCCATGTTGCATACATTATTTTTTCTACAGCCCTATATAAAAAAATAAAATGCAAATAGAAATTTGGGATATTTTAATTAAGCTCCTTTGGTAAATTACAATTATATGTATTCCAAGTTTCATGAAAGTTCATCCTCGATGCCCAGCCAAGTATCTTAGAAGTCCATCCTCGATGCCCAGCCAAGTTTCATTGTGTTATCTTATGAAAAGCGTGATATAAAGTTAACGTTATGGCACTTTTTTTAACGCTTTTTTACTTTTTTTCACTCTAACCATAAACAACCACTTTAAGCGCTACAAACCGATGAAATACAAGGTACTTTAAAGATAGGGCGTAGAAAAATGTACATTTTTCTACGACCACCATGCAAAACAAGCTTTTCTACACAAATTTGTATACGCAAAGCAGGTCTTTTCTTAGATATCCGTTGGAAAAGTAATAACTTATTGTAGGAAAAGTACACGCTATGGCACTTTTTCGCACGGAAATGTCAATGTCACATTATTTTTGACAATCTAACATTATCTTTATAGTGAATTTAATTGACAAACACTAATATTAAATTTAACGAAAACTTACTATCAAAAGGGATTCACCAGGCATAAGAAGTCAAAATTGATCAAAGTTGACCACGTTTACCTGATTTTTCTGTATTCAATATTAATCTTTTAAATTCTTTCTGTTCAAAGTTTAAATATAGTATAATTTAATTTTTTCTCTCATTAATAAGCGTGGTTGTAGAAAAAATATAGTGTACGACTCGTACGCAAAGCACTTTTCCCGCTCGCTGGATTTGGAAATAGTGACCCGTTGCGCACTTGTTGTACAAACTACTATTATTTTTTCTTTTCAATTCTATTGCAAACTGCATCTTTTTATGGCCTGTTGTTGATGTAGATGTACCTAGTAATCAAATCGATGTAAATATTCGCTTGTTTAGAAAGAAAATTTTAATCCTAATCACTAGACATGTGCAATCGGTATGTTCTTATAGGTATCGACTTCTGTAAAATAAATTAGTTACAAAAAATCAATTGTTTCTATAATTATAAAATTTGTTTTTCGACGACCGCAATGGAATATGGCACATTTCATACAGTTATCTCTTAGTGAAAATTTAAAATTGCAAACAAGGATGTACCCGTGTGAACTGAAAAAATTGAGAAATCTGATTGGCCGACAGCTGTGTGTAATTATTTTGCAGACGGGCCGATAATTATCGATGTCCACCTGACATTTTGAGTTTGACTTTTGAACTGTTAGCAAGTGAAAGAGCGAATTGGAAAGAATTATTGAATTTTCTGTAATTGTGAGTCTGATATGCATAAAATTCAAAACTTTGTATCACCTAAGGAACATAAAATGGTCAACAACGGTCTTGAAGCATCAGATTATTGTTAAAATTGTAGTAACCTTACCATAAACTTTAATTAATAAAATAAATACTAACTGGTCCTCGGAAAAATATCGTGTACAACATGTGTTGAAAATTCGATTTCAACACTTGTTATATAATATACTATTATTAAACTGCTCGACCAACATATTATTGAAACTATGGAAATTTTTCAAAGTATCCACTGTAACTATTTATATTTTCACCAGTTTCACGTTCTCTATAGCAAAGGGGAATTTTTAAATAGTTATTTGTAAAACAAGTGTCACAATGACTGGTTTTGTAGTACGAGTGCAACGAAACGCGAAGCGGTGAATTGCATAAAAAACGAGTACTACAAAAACTCATTTTGACACAAGTTTTACACAATATTTTTTATAATTCGCATTTATTGATTTTTTTAAATAAAATAGAATTACATTATCCCTGTTTTTAAAATAGGAGGAACGTTTGAATTGAAGTTGCCAACTCTGTAGATTCCTAATTGGTTAGATCACAGCCGGTTTTACTCTGCATTTTTGACTTTTGACATATATTATTATCGAACAATTGTGTAAATTATAAACAAACTTTCAGTTAATCAAATAGAAGATGATTATTTGTATAAAAAAGAGCTTCTTCATATATTCTGGCGTCCTATTTATATTATATCATGAACATAATCATTTCTGGACTCGTAATTCCAAAACTCGAACGTTATATATAAGGTACACCGGGGTAAGTGGAACCCACTGCCAAAAATATTACTTTAAATGGTATAACGAGCGCCATCTGTAGAAAACAGTATTTAATGGCTTCCTCGCTCCCACTAAAATACACCTACTTCATTTATTTGCTGCCTGCGTGGAGATTCTGAATGTGTTATTGCAAGGTCAATCACTTCCATAGACAAATAATATAAGAGACGGTTTGATGCATAGGCGGCAAGTGGCACAACGTTTCTGCGCCGCCACTCGCGCATGGAGTCTGTTTTACATAAACAAAATAGAATAAAACAATTTAAAATATTATAAATGACAATGAATTTCAACATATTGCCTTTATTGTGAATAAATATTATAGAATATCCTAGTATATTAACTTTTAAGTCATTAAAAATGAAAATATACAAAATCAATCTTGCATTGGTTTGTGTGAATACGGCTTGTGTTTGTCAAAATGAAGTGTCAAAACTAAAAATATGGTTATATGGTTACAAGTTCTGAGGATGAGTAAAATTAGTATAGTTTTGTTCAATTTATTTAGGTTTCCCGTTCTAATAAAGTAAATAAAAGTGAACCTTTAAAATGTCATTACCAGGTATAATTCGTCATAGTTGTATTGTAAAAAATTGTTAATAGTAAATATTTTTGGCCACTTCGCAATTTGGGTTTAAGAACAAAACATTTTTCAAATTTTCATTATAAGCTATGTTTCTAGTTTCGTACAACTTTTAATTGCGAAGAATGTAAGGCTAATTTGCAGAGAGATATTTTAGTTGTTCACCACCGTGGTTTCACTTCCTTCAAAGAAAATGATGATAAAATACGTCTGATTTGTGTACAGAGAAGTTGTTAAATTTCTTTCAATACTGCATGACTTTGTTATCATATTTCACCACTTTTCGTTCATGTAGAAAATATTACTGAATAAAACAACACTTTGCAAAAGGTCATATAAATTTTGATTTATTCATCTGTCTAGAACATAAATCATACGTATTTTCTCAACTCATAAAAGTTTGTGTTTCCTTATTAATTGAAAAATATAATGATGGTAAGAGGACTAAGAAACAAAAATATTTTTTGGTACTTAAAACGTACTACTTTTAATTTACTTTTTGTTTCAGACCTGTTCCTGTCTTCATGGATATGGAGAATCTAGTTTTTAACTTCCTTTTATTAAAATGTTTGTTGGTTTTGTTGTCAATAATTTTAAAATAATAATGTGCAATTTGATGTGATATTGGATTAATTTTCTTACATATAATGTAATGTAATTTTAGTAGAAATATGTAATTGTGATTATCAATTTTTTTATATTATGTGCAGGTTAATAAAAAATTTAAATGTTTGCTGTTTTCTTATTTATCTAAATTATTTGTCTCAAACTTGTTTATTATAATTATTTCACTACAAAAAATGAAATATAATTTTTTGAAATGAAATAATTATATAATAAACAATTTTAAGACAAACTATAAAATTTACCTACCAATAATCCAAACTACCAACTACGCCTGTAAGAATTAGTTCTGCCCCCCGCAAGGGGTGCGCTCAGATCGACGCGATGCCAGCTGTTTGTACGGGAACAAACACTCTCTTATTACTTTCTCTATGATCACTTCCTCGATGTTGAGCTGTTCGCGCGCATATTGCTTTGACTGTTTATGTAATTTAAAGTGGAGTTACATTATTATTTCTGCCGGTAGTTATTGATTCTATGTGTATTAATGTTATTTATTTTGTAGACGTAATCAATTTGACAACATTTAATTAAAAAATTGATAGGTTCCACTTGCCCCACTTTTTTGTTGTCGTTGGGGCAAGTGGAAACCAATAACACAGGGGCAAGTGGAGACTATGTTCCACTTGCCCCGCTGATAATTCTTATATTTTTATTGGGCTTTGTTTTGACAAAATGCGTTATATTAATTATTGTTACAGGGAAAATGGTGCGAAATTATACTAAAAAAGAGCACCTGCACCGTATTCCAAAGAACAACTGGAAGAACCAGTGGAAGCTGTTCGAAGCAGAGTGATGACTCTATATAGAGCTTCCAAACATTATCGTATACCGTAAGCGACCTTGTTTAAAAGAGTCAAAGGGCAGAGAGGCGTAAAGAGCACTTCAATGGGAAGACCTACAGCTATACCCTTTGACATTGAAACTAAGATGGCAGAGTGTATTAAGACCATGGAAAAATGGGGGTTTGGACTCTCCAAAAAAGAAATTATTTTTTCCATTGGACAGTACGTAAAAGAGAATGGGTTGAAAACTTGTTTTAAGGATTCGCTTCCTGGGGACGACTACTTTATAAATTTTAAGAAACGGTACCGCCTTTCTCAGAAAAAACCATAAGCTGTAGAAGTAGCTAGAAAGAAAAGCGTGGATCCTTTTGTCATTTCTGATTATTTTAGTTTGTTAAAAGAAGCAACTTTAAATGTTCCACCAGAACAAATCTATAACATGGATGAGATTAGCTTCTGTATCGATCCTAGTCGGGTAAAAGTCGTTGGAGAAAAAGGCAAAGCTGCTCATGGAGTTACCGCTGGACCAGGCAGGGAAAAATTTTCTGTTCTAATGGGTGCTAATGCAGCTGGAGAAAAATTACCCCCACTTATTATATTTAAGGGGGAAAATGTAGGGGATACGTGGTTAGCAAGCAGTGAAGATGAATATCCTGGTATATATCATATTCAGCAACATTAAATGGTCAATCGGTCTTATAGAAAAAGCTTTGCAGGAAAATGTAGTAATATTAAAATTAGCCCCCTTCCCCCCCCCCCATACAAGCCACCTTCTGCAACCAATGGACCTATCAGTATATAAACCCTTAAAACAAAAGTACGACGAAGCCATTATTAAGTGGCAGAGAAAGAATTATGGTAAAAAATTACCCAAGTCTGTGTTTTCTGTGATAATTTCCGAAGTATGGAAAGAATTAAATTCCGACATTATCAAGAGTGGGTTTCGCAAGTCAGGAATTTATCCATTTTGCAATTCGGTTATTTCAGAAGATAAATTTGAAATCGAAGATTTAAATAGATTTAATCATTGTCATGCCTCTGCATCCACCTCATCACTTGACGAACAATCCTTAAATAGCTGAGGTTTAGATAATATTACTAAAGAATGTGAAAATAAAAACGAAGAAGGAATACAAAATAAAAATGGCGTACAACAAGAAGGAGGGACATCTGGCGTAGTCGAAATATCTTTTGAAAAGATTCTTCTTGAACACGTTAAGCAAAATCCGTTAAACACTAATCTGAAACGAAAAAAGATATGTCCTGGAGCTGAGATTATAACATCTCTCGACTATGTGCAAAAAATGAAAGAACAGAAAATACAACTAGACGTAAAATTATCTGGGAAAGACAAACGAAATAAAAAAAAACAAAAAAAGTTTTGTTGCAAGAAAATGAAGATTGTAGTGATGATGAACACCGAGATGTAATACTATCTGGGTAATGCAAACAAAAGGAAAAAATAAATGTTGCAAGACAATGAAGATAGTAGTGATGATGAACACCACAGTTTATTTTCAAAAGATTTAAGCTCTGACGATGATATTGAAGAAGAAATACACCGAGAACCAAAACCAGAAGACTTTGTTTTGATAAAGTTTCCCATTAAAGAAACGACCGATCATATTTATTTTGTGGCTAAGATTTTGAAAGTCTTTGATCTAAAGGTTGAAATTAGTTGCCCACGAAAGAGCGCTAAAAACGATGGAAGGTTTTATTTTCGCAACGTGGAAGATATTTCTATTGCTTTTAAAGAGCAAATAGAATTTGTTTTGCCAAATCCAAATAATTTGTAACATCTAACAAATAGACAAAAGTCTCTCGTTTCATTTTCGATATCCTTAGTATAATGTTCGTTAAATAACTACTTATTAGTATTTTTCAATAAAATTTCGTTTAAAGAACTGTGTATTTCTTATTTCCACTTGCCCCGTTATTATTTGTGTATAGGTTTAATGGATATTTGACGAGAGTTTACACTTGCCCCATATCACGGGGCAAATGGAACCTAACGCACTTTATTTTATTTTTTAACATTTTTTTCAAATTTTTTGCATTAACATTTTTATACATTAGTACACTTATTCAGCATAGATCTGCCTAACAAGTAATGGAACTTTATCCATTACTACCCCAAAAAAAATTTTTTTACACATGGTTTTATTCGTGATTTTTTAGGTTCCACTTATCCCGGTGTACCTTACCTATGTATTGATCCAATAAAATAAAACAATTGACAAATCATTGATGAATAAACGTTAGCGTACTTTATTTAGTAAAATTTTTAATATATAATTTGTTCCAATTTACCTTTAATATCATTTTATATATTAATTTGCTAGCTAGAACAACGCTAGACTATGTTATAATTTGTTTCAAGGTTCAAATGTCAAATAAAAATACATACAATAAACAACTGTATGACACTAAAAAAGTCTTCAAAGAGATTTCATTGTGACACTGTAAACAATGTTATAATGAAGTCTCTTTTATACGCGAATTATAAAAAATAACTTATTGTTTTTTTCTCTACGTCTATGATTAAATCGTCTGATCCAGACTTCTCAACATCGAACTTTCTACCGGCACATGCGCTTGTGTGAAGTTTATTAATTGCACGACGCATGTTCCCTTTAATCGATTCAAATCTATTGAGTGCATTGCGTCGAATAAATCTCAACATCAACATTGCTGCCTTAGTCATAACAATTGTCTGTTTTTGTTCTAAACATAGCATTTATTGATGTTTCATTGAATAGTTTATTCTACCAGTAGTAACTGCGGTACAAACTATAGTCTGTTTTTAATACACAAGATCTTATTGTAAACTAAGTTTAAAGGTAGAAATCGAAATCAAATGTGATTTGTATTTTACAAGGTTTACTGTACCAT
Source organism: Galeruca laticollis (assembly GCA_963921935.1). Classification (NCBI taxonomy): domain Eukaryota; kingdom Metazoa; phylum Arthropoda; class Insecta; order Coleoptera; family Chrysomelidae; genus Galeruca; species Galeruca laticollis. The sequence continues at coordinate 125,469,370 of OY998180.1, forward strand.
TTATTATGAACGGTATTCATGTCATAATATTTTTGAAATCGCAAGTATGATAAACTTGTTTTTTTTTAAATTTGTTGATTCTAGATGATTAAATAATTCAATATTATTGGGAAATTAACTTATATTCCACAGACGAATCAACGTTCCTTGAAACATTGTCATATTGAGATTATTCTACAGAAGATGCGTATCCTATTGCTTGAAGTATTGCTGTTGTGTTTAAATTTGGTTGCATTATGATTGATTATATATATACACATATATATATATATATATATATATATATATATATATATAAACAAAGTGAATATTTCGACCGTGGTTATTTATAAATTACAATATTTTGATGATTTTCGGGTTATTGCGGTCACTAGACTAATAAAACTCTTTTTATCTAAATACTCAATATTTTGCTATATTTCATAGCTTCATCAGGAGTGAACTAAAATAAAATAGTGAAATTAAAATAACATCACAAAAACAACATAATTTAAAAAACTCACAGATATTAGAGTACGTCCTCAAATGAAACAAACATTTAAATGGTTAAATAACACTACTGATTAAAAACGATAATGTATAAAATATATTAGTGCTAATTGATGTTAGTTTTTGCTTAAAATGAAATAATATAGTAAATAGGGTACTTAATGTATATCTGTCTGCAAAACATTTTTTAATTGTGTTGTTTTTGTGATTTAATTTTAATTTGACTATGTTATTTTAGTTCACTCCTGATGAAGCTATGAAATATAGCGAAATATTGAGTATTTAGGTAAAAAGAGCTTTATTAGTCCAGTGACCGCAATAACCCGAACATCAACAAAATATTGTAATATATATATATATATATATATATATATATATATATATATATATATATATATTAATACATATCTTCTATCTAAATTCTATAGATAACATTGAAATAAAGAAAATATGCATATTTAGATGTAATACTAGTAATACACACTGTATTATCAATAATTTGAAAGGTTCAATATACCAATAAAATTTGACATTTCAATTTCATATGACATTACTGCAGAATAGACTTAATGAGAGATATATTTTAAAACGATTTGAAAAAAAACAGAATACAGATGTCTCTATTAGCAAATGGCACTTATAAATAAAATTATGAAAATCTCTCTTAGTATATAAAAACGTAAATTTGTAATTTTTTTAAAAAGAAGAATGCTAGGTAACCAAAGGAGAAGAGAATTATTTATTTAAACATTTTAGTCAGTTGAATTTGAAATCCCCATGAGACAACATCATAATAAGAGTTGTCTCAAATTTAATTTTGAATATTAGGGAATTTATATAATCGTTATCAGTTCAACATATCTTGCCTTTTGTAAAGCCAGTGCGTGTACTATTCACAAAGAATTACCGCTAAAGTGCAAGTGGTTTTCGCGTTTTCTAAATTATTGATTTGGAAACGTTTGTCCCGGAAATTCTAAAAATACGTTTTAGAATACGTACGAGATCTTTTAGTATCCAGTTTGGTGAGTCCAGTCCATATTATATATTATTCTCGAGAATTAATAAGCCTTTGATCAAAATTATTTCGAAAATAGATGCATCTTATGATTAAATTATAGTAACGTTACTTATATAAAATTCTACGTCAAGTGCAGACAATTTTGGGAACAGACAATTTACAAGAAAATTTACGTATTTTACATTGACAGATATCAAGTATAAATTTAGACATTTTGAACTTTCGGTTAAATTATTTAGATCGGAAATTTCTAATATAGATTGTTTTTGATATTAAGGTTTGATAGAAAATTCTATCTTTGTTTATGCGTTTATGATACTTTTTGAAGAGTTTTAATTTTTGTAAGTGTTATTTTGATAATATATTCATTTTCATTATATTTGATAATTTTTATACTATAGAAAATTTAGTATAATAAGTGACATTTAGTTAATCTCCTGACAGTAAATTCATATATGTCATAAGATAATTTAAATTGTCTTATAGTGTATTGGATAAACAGTTACTGTAGATTTGAATAGTGTGATACGTAATTTAGAATATTATTTGGAAATTTACAAATTTGAATTATTAGTTAAAATATTTGATCTCTCCCTGAGAAAAGAGTGAGTTGATTGGTGTTGTATTGATTTATCTTTCATAATATAAAATTTAATATTTATTTAGCCGGGCATATTAATTTGACAACTGCTGTCATTAAAAATTTTATAGGTTATATTTAGAGGTAAAGGTATTTTCACAATAGTGTAGTTATTATCACAAATTGTGATGACAGCTACAAATTAAATTCAGCATCATATAAATTCATATTCATATATAAAATATAATAAAATTAGTAAAACACATTAGATATACTATATATAATATATATATATATATATATATATATATATATATATATATATATATATATATATATATATATATATGAAAGCAAAAAGATGCTTCTGTTGTTTATCGACCGTACTTGATTCAATATAGAGGGGGAATTATCGGGTATGCGGTCAGTGAAATGAAATGAAACTATTATCCTATGCTCAATATTTCGCCACCGTTTGGTAGCTTCATCAGGAGATACTACAAAATTTATTTAATAAACAATTGCACACAATAACAAATGGTCAACTTACAGATTTTAGAGTCTGGAATTTAGTGACGTCTAGACATTAAAAGGTTTAGGACAAGACTAATTAAAATAATTTTAAAAAACCAATAAGGTATAGATATAAAAATGTTTACAAGAAACTGACAAGAAACACACTAAAACAAATTACGGGGTGATAGGACAAATCAATTTCTAAAATGATTTTAAAAGTTGACAATAAATATTACTAAGTCCATTAGTGTCTGCTTTGAGGTTTATCGCGTTAGTGTTCCTAACAATATGATACATCTCATAAAACAATCGATGTTTGTATCGGTCCGCATGTTGCAGTATCTTAGCACTATTGTAGTCGAACGTATGTCCTGTTTTTAAAAAATGGTCCACAACTGCACAATTATTTTTGCCAGTACGACAATCACTCTTGTGCTGGGTAATGCGCTGCTTAAGCCATTGTGAGGTTTGACCAACATAACATCCCTGACACTGTGAGCAATCCATTTTGTAAATAACATTTGTGTTGTATAAAGTAGGTGTTGGGTCTTTTACTTTAGAAAAAAGGTTAGAATTGATTATTAAATTATATTTAACAATCTTAATATTGGTTAAATTTTTAAACAGAGGTAAAATTAAATGAGTTAGATTAGTACTGTACGGAAGTTTATAATATTTTATGGTTTGCTCACTATGTTCGTCAACTTGACCGTCATAAAAGTCGGTGTTATATATTAATTTCTTTAAAATGCCTGTTGGGTAACCATTGTTCTTAAATATATCAAACAATATTTTTAAGTTTTTTGATACGAATGCTTCATCACTGATTTGCAATAGTCTATTTCTCATCATTATTACGGAATTATGTTTTTGGCTTTTTGGGTGATTAGAGTAATAATTTAAAAATCTGCCTGACGCAGTTGGCTTTTGATACCAATCAAGAAAAATTACATTACTATCCGATCTTAAAACTTTGGTATCCAAAAACAACAGAAGCATCTTTTTGCTTTCTATTTACATTTATGATGGGTTTCTATCAAACTATTACTGCGTCATATGGTTTGAACACTACAAATTTATTGAAACAATGGGCCAATTTTAATATCAAGTTAGCGAAGAATGCCAACCGAAGAATATTCTTATTGCGATGTAGAACCGCTGGAGTATTGCCTAGGCATATTAAGGATAGTGTAAGGAATGTTCAAAATTTGTTATTTGCAGGTAATGATAAGACAATGATTAATAGAATTGATAACTTCATTTTGAAATTATGCAAAAAACTTTATCTTTAGAAATAAAAATAACATGTAATTACATTTCAACGATCAAACGTAATATTGACAACATCAGATTAGAATTATATAGAGTCATTCCAATAAATATTTTGATAGATTTTGAGATTAGGTTGGATACAACATTTAAGAATACTTTTAATAGGGTTAAGCTGAACAATATTGATAAACTCAATGCAATTCTTGATAATGTACCCGAAGAGAGTGCATTATTTATTGATAACGATAAATGGTTCAGAAATATTTCAGATATTGATATTCCAAAGAAAATAGCGGATTTCTTATCTTTAGGCCCAAAATTCGGTGTAACTCTTAGTAAAATATTCAAAGAAGCCAAACTATTTTTAAAATCTCAACCACAACTCTATATTTTGCAATCGGATAAAGGTGGTTGTACTGTTGCGATGAACAAAACCGACTATATTGAAAAAACAGAACTTTTATTACAAGATCAAGCAACTTACATTAAACTAAATAAAGATCCTACTACGTCAGTTCAAAGAAACTATAATGAATTAATTAAAAAATTAAAAACTAAAAAAGAATTCTCCGATGATATTGCTAAAGAATTATTTATTTACAATTCTAGTTTTCCAAAGCTATATTGTTTGCCCAAAATACATAAACCGGATATACCGTTACGTCCAATAGTTAGTTCAGTTAATTGTACTACTTATAAATTATCAAAATATTTGGCAGATATTTTAAAAAATTCATTTGAGGATCGTACTAACTATAATACAAAAGACACCTTTTCCTTTGTTGTTGCTATTAGGGGTTATAAATTACCAGAAAACTATGTTTTGGTTTCATTGGATGCGGATTCTTTGTTTACTAACATCCCATTGGATATGATTACCAATATAATTGATAAAAAATGGAACATGGTCGAACCTCATACTACATTATCTAAATATAGTTTTCTATCATTGATTGAATTTATTTTTGACAACACATACTTTAGTTTTAATAACGAATTTTATAAGCAAATATTCGGTACACCAATGGGGTCTCCTATTAGTCAAATTTTGGCCACAATTGTGTTAGATGAACTACTTGTTAGTATAATTCCAAGTTTGCCTTTTGAAATGCCATTTTTATATAAATACGTTGACGACATAATTTGCGCTGTACCAGTAGATAAGACCGACGTCGTTCTCGAGTTGTTCAATTCTTTTGATCGTCATTTGCAGTTTACAATTGAACATGAAATTGACGCTGGAATACCTTTTTTGGATACCAAAGTTTTAAGATCGGATAGTAATGTAATTTTTCTTGATTGGTATCAAAAGCCAACTGCGTCAGGCAGATTTTTAAATTATTACTCTAATCACCCAAAAAGCCAAAAACATAATTCCGTAATAATGATGAGAAATAGAATATTGCAAATCAGTGATGAAGCATTCGTATCAAAAAACTTAAAAATATTGTTTGATATATTTAAGAACAATGGTTACCCAACAGGCATTTTAAAGAAATTAATATATAACACCGACTTTTATGACGGTCAAGTTGACGAACATAGTGAGCAAACCATAAAATATTATAAACTTCCGTACATTACTAATCTAACTCATTTAATTTTACCTCTGTTTAAAAATTTAACCAATATTAAGATTGTTAAATATAATTTAATAACCAATTCTAACCTTTTTTCTAAAGTAAAAGACCCAACACCTACTTTATACAACACAAATGTTATTTACAAAATGGATTGCTCACAGTGTCAGGGATGTTATGTTGGTCAAACCTCACAATGGCTTAAGCAGCGCATTACCCAGCACAAGAGTGATTGTCGTACTGGCAAAAATAATTGTGCAGTTGTGGACCATTTTTTAAAAACAGGACATACGTTCGACTACAATAGTGCTAAGATACTGCAACATGCGGACCGATACAAACATCGATTGTTTTATGAGATGTATCATATTGCTAGGAACCCTAACGCGATAAACCTCAAAGCAGACACTAATGGACTTAGTAATATTTATTGTCAACTTTTAAAATCATTTTAGAAATTGATTTGTCCTATCACCCCGTAATTTGTTTTAGTGTGTTTCTTGTCAGTTTCTTGTAAACATTTTTATATCTATACCTTATTGGTTTTTTAAAATTATTTTAATTAGTCTTGTCCTAAACCTTTTAATGTCTAGACGTCACTAAATTCCAGACTCTAAAATCTGTAAGTTGACCATTTGTTATTGTGTGCAATTGTTTATTAAATAAATTTTGTAGTATCCTGATGAAGCTACCAAACGGTGGCGAAATATTGAGCATAGGATAATAGTTTCATTTCATTTCACTGACCGCATACCCGATAATTCCCCCTCTATATATATATATATATATATATATATATATATATATATATATATATGACTGGTTGCCTAACTCTATATCTCGTAAAAGGTTACCAATATTTTATCATTCAGCAGTTGGTAGCACTGTAAACCAGGCCTTAATTAGAAGTACTGTCAATCATCTGCATTGTCGCCAAAACTTTGTCTGTAAATACGAATTTGAGAAGCATATATTGAGGGCAGTTGGCCTAATTAAGTACTACAGGTTAGTAACTAAGGCACAGAAAATTATTTTAGTTTATTCGTAAGCAAAAATAAAATTGAAAAATATTTTATTTTCTATTTCATTGCACGATTTTCATGTTATCGGGGTGAATAGGATCAAGAGCTGGGGTCAATAGGATCAAGGTCTAGGGTCAATTGGATCAAAATGCCTAGAGAATATAGACCCAAAGCAGGACGAAAACATTACAAGAAATCTGATCCAAACATCATTGAAGAGGCTAAAAATGATATTAATAACAACTGATATACCGCTATAAAACACAACATTTTGCTTACACTGTTCTGCAAAGACACCTCAAAAACGTGAATGTCAAGAGACAAGGAGCTCAAACAGTGTATGTGAAGCCGAAGAGAAATGTATTGCGGAAAAATTACTTATATATAGATACCTATGATTTAAGATTGGTTATCCAACAATATTTAAATAGAGCTGGTAGGGCGGTGCCCCGTTTTAAGGACAATCTTCCTGGTAAAGAGTTCGCATATAGCTTTTTGAAACGACATTCGGATATGCTGTCGGAGAGAATGTGCCAAAATATAAAACGAGCCCGGGCTGGAGTTACGAGTGTAACAATTACAGAGTATTTCGAACGTCGTTTTGAAGAACTAGAAGGTACTCTAGCCAGCAACATCATAAACTACGATGAGACTAACCTTTACGATGACCAAGGAAGAAAAAAAATAATTGCAAAGAGGGGATGCAAATATCCGGAGCGAATTATGAACCACAGTAAGTCGTCAACTTCAATCATGTTCGCTGTTTCTGGTAGTGGAGATTTACTTTCATACTATGTCGTCTACAAAGCATGTATGACTCTTGGACTACTAGAGGGCCACCCCGTACTAGATATACTCGTAGTAAATCGGGATGGTTCGACAGCTATTGTTTCGAGGATTGGGTACATTCAATCGCCATACCATACTTGAAGAAGTTACCTGGCAAAAAGATATTAATTGGTGACAATTTATCGTCGCACCTATTAGTACAATTGATACAAGAGTGCTCAGTGAACAATATTAGTTTTATATTTTTACCCCGTAACTCCACCCACTTGACGCAACCCTTGGACGTTGCCTTTTTCAAGTCATTGAAGGTTGCATGGAGAAAGATAGTTAAATTCTATAAAAAAGGACTTGGAAGAAAGGAATCTGGTATTTCTAAAAACGTCTTTCCATGTTCATTAAGGAAGCTATTAGAATCGATTGAAGACAACAAATCTAAAAATATAATGGCAGGATTCGATAAATGCGGCATTATACCTTTGAATGCTGATAGGGTATTGAACAAGCGGCCTGTCGAGAATCCAACGAATGATAGTGAAGATTCACATTTTGTTGAAGTCGATGCGGTATGATGAAAATCAACCTAAACAAGGAAAGAATAAACTCCGTGTACCTGCTGGAAAAAGCGTAGCAGTTGATGATTTTGAGTCTTTTCTGACGAAAGTAGCCAACAATTTAGCACTCACGATTCAAATTCAGATATGGATCCCATGACCTACTTTGAAGAGGAAATTGATGGAAATTCTGAAGGTGCTGAAAAAGAAGAGATTTTTCTGCCAATTGCTGACCCTCACATCTCGAATAATTCACCCCAGCCAGCAATCTCAGATGGTCTCTTGTCCGTCACCAAGGATGACATTGATATTGGTGACTGGTTACTCATAAACTTACCTTATTTCTCCAATGACAAAGTACAAAGTACATCCAAGGCCTTTAGCAAATATTACATAGCTCAAGTTGTGAAAATATCAAGGACGGGTACGAAAGAAGCTTCTTAACCGAAAAAACTACAAGAGACTATTCAGGATATGTTAGATAATAGATATACCTGTTAACATGTACTTGTACCAATAAAAAAATGCGTTTCATCCCTGAATAAAATTTTAAAAAAATCTGTAGACTTTACATATAAAATTTCTGCAATCCTATACACCCCACAAGAAGGTGAATACATTAAGGCATAATAAAAGCATTGCCGATCATATTCACTACAATGGCAGGTGAATAGGATCAGCCAACAAAAAAAATATATATGGACAACAAGTCTGCATAAAAAATATTGGGACTCAAAAATGGATAGCCCAGGTATAGACTGATGTTTTGATATATACATCAAAATTTACTCTCTATTACTTTGGGAGAGGCACTGCTTCAAAGTATAAAAGTAATCCTATTAACCCTATTCTACGTTACCTTCACTTCCTGCCAAGTATGACTAGATGCGTCAAATAGTTTCAAAGTACTGGGCAAAAATTGTTTTCAAATTTTTAAACAATAACTGGGTAAGGCTTTAAAAGTTTAAAGTCACAATTAATATTTTCAAAAACTTTTATTTCAAATCAATTTACAAAATTTAGATGGTTTCACAATGAAATACAAAGTCATTCTCTTCGAATTGATTATAATTAACAATAAAAAAGTTCGTATTGCTGATACAGTAGATTAATGACCTCGTTGAAATAAAACAATCTACAACAATATATATATATATATATATATATATATATATATATATATATATATATATACAGGGTTGGGATAAAGTATGGAACCAAGTAAATATATTTTAAACGAAAAGAACGATATTTATGAAAATTTGCAGGTAAGTGCAATGGAAGTCCGTAATATAGACATACAGAAATCCTTTGACTCCGTATGACACGAAGGGTTATTATATAAACTTATAAAACTAAAATTGCCTGATATGACTATTTAATAAAAATCATAGTCGTACATGGAAAATCGACAATTTCACTCTAAGGTGAACGACGGATTGGCGGGGCATTTCCCGATACAAGCCGTCGTTCCCCAAGGATCAGTTTTATCACCTTTGTTGTACTCACTATTTACCCATGACCTTCCCACTTCCTCACAAATCCTTACTGCCATGTATGCGGATGACACCTGTTTCGTATCATCAGCTCCATCAGAAATAGCACTACTCAATGTTCAAACACACATCAACACACATGTACTACCATACATGAGAGACAACAAACTTACAATTATATATATATATATATATATATATATATATATATATATATATATATCAGTTCATAACGTTCTTCGCCGTTTTCTGATTTCCAGCTTCCATCTATCTCGATCGGTACATAGATTCTCCTCTATTTCTCTTGCTTGTATGTCCTTTTCTACTCCTTCTCTCCTACTCAACCTAGGTCTCCCTCTCTTCCTTCTGCCGTATGGCGTCCAATCCAGCACTTTTCTTGGTATTCTAGTTTGTTACAATTAACACCTCCAAAACAGAGTACTTGTTACTCAGGAGGAGATCAAGAAAAAATGCATTGCAATTACAGCTGTGTATAAATGGGCAATACTTAACAGCCAGTAATACATTAAAATACTTGGGTTATACTGTGCATGGCAACACCAACGCCAACGCGCATATTGCCCAACAGGTATTAAAAGCCAAAATTGTACCCGTTAATTTGTAAGAACAATAATCTCTTAATCACAAACAAAATCACAATATATAAACATATCATTCGACCAATCTTAACATACGCCGCACCAGCCTATTACACAGCCACTAAACACAATTTCAATACACTGCAGGAGGTACAAAACAAGTGTCTACGCATGGCAATCAAATACACAACGGTTTATCCAAGACATCCCAAAAATACCTGGTTACATGAACAACCAGACTTGCCCACTATCAAGGACTTCATAACTAAAATATCTACTACTAACTTTTATAACCACTGCCTCCCTAAAAATCTTCGTAACACGCTCAGAGTTGCCAGTCGCGCAGACTTGATAGTGGATGTAGGCTTTTGCATGGTACACTATTCGTATAAGTTATTTATCTCCTAACAACCAAAACATCGATATAGGGACTAAAATAGCCCCTATTCAAATCAGTCACTGTCTACAGACATAACATACACCCCATCCAAACAACATCTGTCATGTTGCTGCCCCTCAAAAACTAAACTCTCTTCGATTTTGAAACCCTGTTTTTCAGCCGGTTTTCAGGGACAACACAGTCGAAAAATCTAGGGAGTCATATTTGTATATGCGGGAGAAAGTTATTAAATTCAATCATAACAAATGAGTAATGCAGGAAGCAAGGAATCATATACCGCTCCAGACCAACGCTAAGATAGTGGAAAATGCCATAACATCGGCCCTACTGTTTATTTTTCTCACCACCTTTGTAAATTTATAACGAGAAACAATTGTTATTAAAGATATCTTTAAACGAAACGTCAACGGGTTACGTTACGCTGGGTCATCATATTCAGGGCCTTCACTTCTCCGCCTTAGTGAGGGTTGAACCAGAGTTCAATGAAGAAAGTTCAATATCCACGTATAGGGGTTTCTCTTGAATGGCTTCCTCTTCTTCTCTGTACGGTTTGGCATTGGAGCGGTAGTACTTAAAGCTCATGTAAATAACTACTAAAATTCCAAAAATGTAAAGTAAAGTTATATAAATACTAATATTATGAAAATGCACTGGAACTGCTTTTATATCTTTAATTTTAGTTTTTCAGAGTCTGAAGCACTATAAACAGTTTTTATTTCGTCTAGTTTAATTGAGTCTATTTGAATTGTTGGAAAGTTTATATTTTCCTAAGTTGCAAATTCACTGATTGGTTCTAATCGCGGAAATTCAACATTTTTTAAATTGGATTGATCCTCGAATGTTTTCAGTAACAATCCTTCCATCTGCACTTCACAGTTATTACGAAGTTCCAGTAAATAACTTCCTTGAAGAAGAGGTTTATAATTTTACCGCACTTTTGCGTTGCCACGATACTATAGGGTAAAATAATGATCCACCGATTTTTCTTCACTTTCTGAACGTGAGGTTCAGAGATCTTGGTAGGAATTTGGTGGCACCTCGTAGTGTTTTTTTGAATATTTCAGCAACTGGATCTCGCAAGAATTGTCGGTAATCTGGATTGGCTGGATGTATTCGCAGAGAAACTCTCCTGCAGATACTTCTTGGCATCTAGTATCCATAAATACGTACTCGTACTCAGAAGATAGTAGGTATTTTGATTGCTGGATTATTATTTTGTAGGAATGAAAAGAGGGTGTTGGTAGAGAATACAAATGATAGTAGCTATAATCGTTTAACTGAACTATTGGTATTTCTAAAATAAATACTATTTTGTTAGCTTTGCCGTAGCTCCTAATTTTAATAGTATTTTCAAATAATAGGAAATTTTTCAAAATTGGTTCAAATATTAAAATTGATATAAGCAAATCGTTCAGATCAACTATGGAGTTACGACTGGTATTTAATTTAGAGAAATTAACAGCAACTTCTATTTTCCCAAGTAAATCATAGCAACTTGTTGTAATTTGGGATACAATAGTTTGAATTGCGAAATAATGATATGTTTCTACTTATTCCAGCTTAAGATTCTTTATCATTTCCTGCATTCTTGTTATATGATCGTTCAAAATTAATTAGTTGTTGGCGGGTATTTGAGTATTGTTCTCAAACCTATTAATTGATTCCGGGCCTTAACTTGCAACCGAAAATAAAAATGAGGATAAAATATCGCAGCAATGGCAAGGCAGAGGTGAGAGTTATGTTACCCAAGGAGGGAAAGTAATGCCACAGAAAACTGTCAATTTAGGTACGCTTTGTAAAAATAACTAAAAAAAGTGTAATGATAAATTGGAAGCAGAACAAAAGGAAATAGCATATTTACCAGATTTACGTGTTACATGAGATTTTTAAAAACATGTTACTTTTTAAAAGTATGACATGCAAAATAACTGCAAGGCCCCAGAAAATGCTGCTCGTCAGAAATCTGCCTCTTTCATATTAGTGTAGGCAAATTAGATAAAAAAAATTCCGTGCATCCCGAAAAATCGTCCAAAGCTGGAAAGTGTTTTAATACCTTTAGATGGTCCCAAATAAGAGTCATGCGAATTTGCGACGGATTCTGCTTATGTTTTGAGAGTAAAAAAAACACGGAATTTTCGCACATTTTTCAATTTTTCGCGTATAACTCCTAAACGAAGCATAACACAGAAAGTTGTAATCTTATCTTGTTAAAAGAACATTAAATTCTGCGTCGAATGGTCTTTATTTTGTTAAATTTGGACAACCGGTTTAGCCGCAATTGATTTCTGAAGTTGGAACATTTTTACAAACTTGTCAAAAAGTTGATTCATTGTTTAGTTTTCGTCTTAAATCTCCTAAATAGGTAAATGATGCATCGTACAAAAATATATTTTTTAAAGAAAATTTAATTTCGCCTCGGATAGTGTTTAGTTTAGTGGTTTAGCCACCCTGGCTGTGAAGACCATGACTGACAACGTGGAGAGAGAAGTATTACCAAAGTCAACAGATTTGATCTGGATGTTTGGGTAGTGGAGTGATATATTCATAACTCTTCGTATTCCCAGCCACTCAACTAGAAACAATTATACCTTTATCACACATCAGCATTCACCAATTACTTTCTAAATTCTCCTGCTCGCAGAATAACAAATACTTACAATAAATTGTCTAGTATTGTTGAAATGGATATTTTTTACCACAGCGCATATTTTATTAATAAACTACTGAAAGACTATTTTTTGCAAATCTAATTTTGTGCGGTGGCCAATTCATATATGTTTTATTACCTTTACACATGTTATACTTATATTTACTTTTATTTGATGTAGTTATATGATTATATTTATATTTTCTTTTTCACCTAATTTGTAAAATTATGTGTAACTATGAGTGGATACTTTTATGGGTTTGTCCTGTTTGTATCCCAAATAAATAAATAAATATCGACCTTCCAGGGTGGAACGGCTCCATGGAGACCATCACATTGTAACGACACTGTCGTCGAAAATATAAGTTAACACCCTCCATACGTAATTTAAAACAAAACATCGGGGACTGGGGTAAAGAAAACTACCAAACCAAATTATCACAGTAGACGAAGTTGGGCACCCAGTACCTAGAGGGCAACGCTTTCGCCATTTCACTAACAGCTCGACCAATATTACTAACACCGAAACATCTCAAAACACGTACAAGCTCAGTCCTTACGCATAGTATCAGAGACAACAGACGAGACGTGTAACTTCAATGGACAAATTAGTTCGATAGCACAGTTATTAAGTGCAATACATTGTACTTGTTTGTCATATATTCTTTGAAACAAGTTTCTCTTTGTCTGTAAGAGCATAGAATAAAGTAGAGGGCGCTGATATCGCTACGATGTTGCAATTTTGATTGCAGTTTTGTGAAAATTAATTTTTCATTATTTATGAAAGTGTATTGCTAAAATAATCATAATATCTATATGACTCGATAAGAAAAGGAGTGTTTTTAAGAAAATCCACATCCAAAATAGAAAAACGAATCTAAAACGTGACAACTAGCTGAATAACTAAACAACAGAGTACGAAATTACACAGAGAAGAGGAATAAGCTTGGCAACAGCACACTAACCTCCATCCATGTAAATGTTTGCATTGGTTTGTTTTGATATTTTGATCAGTGATTTTGAGTTTTGTTTATTACCTTACGCTTAAGTTATTATTCTTTACTTCTAGTTTATTCATTATTCTTTACTTCTAGTTTATTCATTATTTTTTTGTTCTAGTTAAATATAGTGTCTGTACATTTACTTGCTTAAGTAGTGAAAAACTAACAATGGGTGCGATGTGTTTAATTTGTGGAAACAATGAACAGGAAGTTCTGAAAATGCATTACTTTCCCAAAAATACTGTCAGGTACGTAAATAACTACAACTTCAGTAAGAGTCCTTCACAATTAATAAAACTAAAATTATGTTTTGCAATCGAATTGATTGTTTATATACAAAATATATCCTAATAGGTATAGAAATAACATGAATATAAGATATCTGGTTATAAACGCTCTAAAACTGTGTATATTCTTTCTGCGTTCAGAAATAATAGAAAGGATGAGAAGAAGCTTGTACTAGTGTGTATAAATATTAACTAGTTGGTAAAAGCTATGAGTGAAAAACTATACGTTAACATCTATTGTATTGAAAAATACAGTTTTATATGTTTTCAGGTGTAAAATTTGGTTTGAAAGTCTTGGTGTTAATTATCCTAACATGGACATGAGGAATTACAGAATATGTAGTAATCATTTTAATAGAAATGATTATAGCAATATTGTTACCTGGAAGTTAAAACCACATGCCGTACCAATTAAGTTCACTATGGTAGAAGCAGATCCTATTGGTGTAGATTTAGAAGAGAAACACATAAACATATGTAAGTTGATGAAATTGCAAAATTAAAAGCTAACAATTGATCAATTTTTATATTAAAATATTTATATGTATAAAATGTAAATAATGGCTAATATGGAATTAACTGTGTCGACCCTTACTTCGTGGAATCTGATTTTAGAATTTTCAACATTTTTGATTATATTGTGGAATTAGATAGAAACAGTGAGTTTCATTTAAAACACTAATAATGGCTAATATGATATGATGAAGAGAACTTATTATTTTTTACTGAATATAATAGTTGTTATTTGAAACAGTAGTCTTTGTTCCTAGCAGTTCATTTAAATTCTGTGGCTTTCTTTTATATTTAATGACTATGACTTAAAAGTTTAAAAATATTTAATTTTCAGACGAGAAAGAGGATCAGTTGCAAGTTGAAGCAGGTCCCAGTAGAGAGGTATCTACTGTAACTCCTAAACCCAAAAGATCTGTGTTTAGACGAATTCCAGATATCTCCAGATTATCTGCAACTCCTCGTAAATTAAAACTAATTAAGCTGATTGAGAGCAAAGAGGCCCACATTAGGCATTTAAAAAAAATATCAAAAAGTAGAGGCCATGATCTAAAGGAACTCATAAAACTTACTGACTCTAATGTAGTAAAAGAGTTATTTCAGGACTTACCATCAACAGTGGCCACCTTTTTAATTTCTCAAGTTCGGTGTTCTAAGAAAGTCTCTAAAGGGAGAAGGTGGACAATAGAGGAAAAAGTTTTGGCTCTGGCTTTACTGAAGAGAGGTCCGAAGTGTTACAGCTTATTGCGAAAAATTGTTGCTCTACCTTCAAAAAAAACTCTATTGGAACTTCTAAGACATATACCATTTGATAGTGGAATTAATGTCCACATACTGCAGCACATTAATAAGTCCATTAAAGAGGATGATGATCGATTTTGTGTAATGGTACTGGACGAAATGGATATTAAAGAGCATATTCAGTATGATGCATATGCTGACAAAATAAGAGGCTTTGATGACATAGGAGAAGGTTCTAAAGCAGTGGCTAACAAGGCCTTGGTATTTATGATTAAAGGCATTAAAAATTCATGGAAGCAACCTGTTGCCTATTATTTTTCCAATGGAGCAGTTACTGGAACCAAATTGGCAAAAATTATTGTTGAAGTGATTAAGGCTTGTCGAGACATTGCAAAGCTAACTGTTGTTGCTACAATATATGACTGCGGTTCCACAAATGTTAAGGCGTTAAAACAACTGGGTTCTTCCGTAATCACTCCTTACATATTGATTGGAGATCAGAAAATTTTTACAATTTTTGACCCACCTCACCTTCTAAAATGCACAGCATCATTATTTAGAAAACATAATGTTGATGTTCAGGTTCCCACGTGTCAGAATGCTGTGATGCAAGCAAGATTTAATGACATTAGAAAAGCACATGAGATTGATTCCAAATCTCCATTAATTTTTAGGGCCATGCATAAAATCAAAAATCATCATATGGACCCTAAAATGAAATATTCAATGAAAGTGAACTTAGCTGCACAAATTCTCAGCAGAACTGTCTCCGCGTATTTGTACACATTACTTTCCAGGGGTAAGCATAATTTATTTTGTAGTCCATTTTAATGTGTATAGTTAGATACATTTATTTAATCAGTTTGAATACAATTCAATGTACAGATATGGCAAGTCAAAGGGAGGAAGGAGGAACTATATATATATATATATATATATATATATATATATATATATATATATATATATATATATATATATATATATATATATATATATTTACATCACGCTATCAGTGCTACGTCCTTTCATAGTTCCGTTTTACGGCGTCCAGCAGAAATATGTAAAATATATGAGAAATCATTCGTGTATATTACATCAATACTAAACACAACCTACGTAAACGGTTTAAAAACTGACCTTCTAAAAAAATTAATTTTATTGTGATATCAATCCTAGTTCCTTACAACGTACAGAAATACAAACTCCGGATGTATATTTATTTTACATTAGTCTTAGAAAAATGCTACCAATGAGACGTCCGACATTGTTGCCATTATCTACAGTCATGTCATCTCTCTTTGTCCAATATTTGCAATTTTTTAGCCTGTTTTTAAAATAATGAAAATAAATTACTGTTATTACGCAAACTACTAAATAAAACACTTTTTATAAAACATGTTTTGCGTTCGTCAGGACTAATTAGAATATTGCGTAAATTATGAACCAGATGCAGGTGTGTAGTTCTTTGATATTAATCGGTCACACTATTAATATAATAAAGAGCGGGGATTATAAGTTCATACATTTTTAAATAATAAGTTAGAATAATTTCGTGTAGTGTCATCAACAAAGATATGACTTTTGAACATTTATTGTTTATGATTAGTAATCTTATTTTACTTTAGTTTTGAGAAAATCACAAGCTTTTACACCAGAGTTTTTTCGTTTTAAACAATTTGTTGTAATCCACTGTTTAAAACATGTTTTAAACATTTGCTTGGATTCAAAACAGTTTCTGTTTAAAGCAGGTTAAAACATGTTTAAAACACTCAAATTAAACAAGTGGTTTTTTATTTTCTTTATTCATCATAGATAGCTGAGAATTTTCAGATGGAACACATTTTTGAATATGTTTCTTCACACGCAGCACTAATCCTACCTTGTTTGATATTATCTTTAACAACATCAAAATATGAACAAATGGCATCTCTCCTCACTTCCTGTAGACATTTTTCAAAAAACTTACTTAAATAAATAACTAACAGTACAATAGACGTTATTGAAATAGCCAACTTGCAATGCGAACCAATAGTTTATCATTGTAATTGACTTTCTTATTTCGGGGATTCACCAGCACAGCCTCACGGCAGTGGCGCGACGTACTTCATAATACAGCTGATCGCGACAGTTTAGTTCATAGTCGGACTTCAAATAACGTATCTATTATTTACATGAACAATACAATTACAATTTACATTTATAGTTAGGTGGTTATTTTTTTTATTAAGTAATTACAATCAAATATAACATAACAGTATTTTTTTGGTTTGGACGGTTGCCATTCAGCCAGTCATATAAAAATTAAAGTTTTATTTTTATATTATATTAAAATTATACATAGTAAAGCTTTCACACATACCAACATAACATAAGATATATTAGTCCTTACTCTGCTAAAAACTATGACAATTATTAAAGCATGGCCTTATCACCAAAAAAAAAACAATTGACTATAATTTTAGAGTGTCCCATAACTAATGTACCATGAGGCAACTGAAAAATTTGGAGATGAAAATGGGTCATTTACGCTAAATACGCCTTGAGAAAATGTTAATAGTTAATAGGATGCAGGGCGTTAAAAGTAAAATATTATTTTTGAAATATTGTGATAATTTAAAAACAAGCGAACGAATTAAATGCAAAATTAGTAGGTTTTATCAGCAACTTCTGAGAACAATAATAATTACGATGAATTTTACGATGTTATTACCCCTACCGAATTTTTTTTAATGAAAAGGTATAAACGAATTGTAATGAGAGGAAAGAGAGGCAGAGGGGTACATGTTTTATTTAGTCCGGACGTACAGAATCATTCAAATGTCTTACTTCATCACGGGAGCGAATTTCAAGAAAAAGAAAATCTTGTTATTGTTAATAAAAGTTTATAGGTTTTTTGTTATTCTTTTAGTTAGCAGCTTCTTCCCTCCCATTTAACTCTTTGTGTATCTAATGGTTGACGTAAAATAGGAAATAACCTTCTTAATCTCTATTTTCGACCATTTTCCACTGATATATGTACCGTTTTTTGTTCTAAAGTTGTAAAGACCGTATGACATGGTAATAGATCTAGTACTAGCATTAGAATTAAATTTAAGGCTTTTTCTAGTTGTTAATTTAGTTATATAAAAAATGGTTGACCATTTGCCACTTATAATTAACAACTCTAGTTACAAGTTTATTCGTTAGTAAATTGTTTGTATGTTCCTTTTTCATTCATGTAAAAATAAATTCATCTAGTTCAAATGGCATTTTTTTCATTACAATAAAAATTATGATTCTAGTTCTAAATTAAACACTAAATATATAACCGTGTCAAATGGCCTTAACTGAAAACCTTTTAAGAGAATAACTTTAACCATGGATGTAACTATGAATAATAAGTACTTACTTTTTTTATAGTATATAATAATACTCGTATATCATACTGAATTGTTTTTAATTTTCTTGGACAAACATTTGTTATACATTTATGTTCAATTTCTTGTGATTCGGTCCGTAGCAATATTTAAAAGAGACTTTGGGACATCGTGTAGTTTATTCTATTTTAACGTTTCGGCTGTACTTCAAGCCTTTCTCAAAAGTTACAAAATGTGTACAATAGAAAATAATTTTCAAGTTTACGTCAATTAACAATATATAAATAATACAATGTGTATATTACTCACCATATTTAGAACAAGAATTTCATTTTGTGGCACGCCACGCGGTTAATAGTATATTACGTAACGTGTGTTGCAAGCAGCATTTTATGCACGAACGGAAAAGTTATGCACGAAGCCGCGTAGCGGCTTCGTGCGTAACTCCGTGAGTGCGTAAAATGCGTTACAACACGAGTTACGTACTATACGTTACCTACGACCTACTTGTTAGGAGATTTAAAGTACAAATACAAACGTACATCCTCGATGCCCAGCCAAGTTTTATAAAAGTCGCCCTCGATGCCCAGCCAAGCATCTTAGAAGTTCACCCTCGATGCCCAGCCAAGTTTCGTAGAAGTCCATCCTAAGTAGTATTTATTTTTATTAAAAATGTATGTAGAATTACCGGAATTACATAAAATGGCGTATACACCTCTCGACTAAAGTGACATTGATCCCTTAGGTGGATTACTTCCCTCATGAATCAAACTCCACCCGCGGGATTAAATGGGCCACTTTAGTCGCTTGGTGTATAATATAGTATTGTTTACTAATATGAGATGCATTCAGACAGCTAAAAGATTCGGATTGAATGAAACGGAACCAATTATCATATAATCCCAAATAACTCTTAGTATCAAATGCAATCTCATATCTAATAAATGTTATCTACCATTTATATATAGAATAACATTCAACGTCTAATATCTAAGTAATAAATTTTGAATAAGATGGCTACGTCTATTGACAGTTGCTAAGTGGTTGCTATGGAAGCCGTGCGATTTACTTTACAGCCGTGCGTTTTGTTTTACCGTGCGTAATAGACGTCTTACATTGATTGCCGACTGTGTGTTGTTGACTACTTACAGGGGTGGTCGTAGGTAAAAACATTTAATTAAAATTATTCTTATATATATTTTATATTTTAAAACGTTTTGAATACAGACTAGTCACTCAACCAATACATTTCTATCTATACTTAATGTGATGATTAGTTCGTTGTCAGTTGTTTTTATCATTTTTCACTATATCTAATAATTTTGTCGTTGTTTTTCGAGGGGATTTCCAAAAGTTATTTGTACTATTTTTATCTTTCTATAGTATTATTTTATTAAATTGTGATATATTTTACTAAAATTCAAGTTAGTTATAAAAGTCATAACCTCATTAAGAAACGTTTCAGCACAAATATTCAAAGATAAGAAAATTCATGTTATTCATGAAATTCCGTGTGAAGATTGCAATAAAGTGCATATAGAACAAACAAGTCAATATCTAAAAAATAGATTAAATACTCGCAAATACAACAAAAAAATAAAACCACATTAACTAATCACGTGCCAGAAACTAAACATAACTTTATTTATGAACAAACAAAAATTCTAAAAACCGAAACTAACAATAAAAAACGAGAACTTCATGAAATGATCTGTATACAAAAAAATAATAACACTGTTAATTCCAAAACGGATACAAGTAATTTTTTAAATTTTACGAATCTTTTGTGTCAAAACTATTTACTACCGGCAAAAACGGCTTACAGAATCCATTCTACTGTTTATTTATTATTTATTGACATTTGATTTAAAAAAAAACATGGGGATCAGAAGATCTGAATTCTGGACTAGCTTTAATTAAATGTCAATGGATGGTAAATAAAAAGTAAGGATAGGTATATGTAAACCATTTTTATCAATAGTGAATAGTTTTGACATAAAAAATTCCTGCATAAGATGCAGGGTATTGCATTTAAAAAAATGGTCGATGACGTCATAACTTACATGTGAACGAACCTATGTAGTAACAAATATTTGCCTAATGTGGAAAAATACAATTAAAAATCGACCTGTTTCATGTTTTCTTAACAATAATTCTGGTTTACGAAATATTGCGTTCATTCCTTTCATTTGTAATATATAATAATTGTTTGGTATACACATTTTATGCACATTTATTTACTAACAGATTTATTTAACTTCATCATTAGTCTTTTTGTTCCTTTTATCATCTGAATTTTCATTTATACAGAAATTCTTATACAGGGTGGTCCGTAAGTAATGGTTCAAGGTGAAATAAAAGATTCATGACCACAAAATATTACGATTTGACGAAACTTGCTTTAATAAAATTTTGATAAAAGAAAATATACAGGGTGACAAAGTTGAAATGTTTTTCACAATAAATTGAAAGATTTTGGAAATACGAACGTAAAAATTTGAGTATATGGGTTTAAGGCTTCAGAAATCATAATGTTTCGAATGTATTTTTTAGAGGACGCAACATGAGCTATGTTGTTGGTGTAACTATGCGCTATCTCGCTTTTCATTCAAAAATATTAAAATTACATCATTTTTGGAAAAAAAGTATACCTATCATAAGTCTTGAAAGTTGCTAGTTTTCGAGGTATTCGCATTTTTAAAACCCCCTACATAATTTTGATTTAATTTATTATCACTTAATCACTCAATTAAGAGAAAAAAATAATAATTTAATAAAAAATACAACAACAAAATTTAAATATTATTTCACAGTGATTGTTCAATATGTCCGCCATTCCTCTCGGTACATTTATCAATACGTTTCATGACAGATCGCTTGAAATTAAATAATTTTAATATTTCTTTGAATGAAAAGCGCGATAGCGTTAACGATGAAAAAGTTAAGCGCATAGTTACACCAACAAACATAACTCGTGTGGTGTCCTCTAGAAAGTACATCGAAACGGATATCATATTATGATTTGTAATGCCTTAAACCCCCTTCTTCAGATGTTTACGTTCGTATATGAAAAAATTATCAATTTACTGTGAAAAAACATTTTTTACAGACCATTACTTACGGACGACCTTGTATTAAAATCGCCAGGTTTAATAATTCCTTATGAGTACTACTCACAAGCATCGTTTGCATACGATTCATGAAACCCTGAGTTCCAACGAAACAGAGTTTGTCTCGAGAACGTAGTCGTCCTGGCCGACTAGATACGAATTACAGATGCTACGTTGCCATTCTGATAGACGCGGTATTGATACCACCATAAAATCATAATATATATTTTCAATATACGGTAAGCGATGACAGCGCCACTAGCGTAAATTTTCGAAACTTAAGATGAATATATTTTTACATTTTGCAGATTTTGGGCGTCCTCCACATTTTTTGCCCTGTGACTTATATTGCCCTCTAGGATGCTCACACAAAGTTTGATGACTTGAAATCGGACGTCCGTATATCGGACTTTGTATTTCACCTGGACGTTCCATGTAATGTAAATTCACAATGTATGGACGTCTCATTGATAGTGGGATATATATATATATATATATATATATATATATTTGCTTATTGTTCATATGTCACGCACTATTCGTACATCTTATATATATATATATATATATATATATATATATATATATTTGCTTATTGTTCATATGTCACGCACTATTCGTACATTTTATATATATATATATATATATATATATATATATATATATATATATATATACCCCATGTGCGACAATTTGTTAGTCAGTTCATCTAGAACAAGTTTATAATGTAAAAATATGTGTGGTTTTATTATCAATAAATATATGTTACGTTTGTGGCTTAGTTATAGTAGGAAACCATGCATAAACCCTAAAATAAATATGGTTCATGCAAAATAAAACCGTCACATGCCAACCATAAGAATTCTTAAAATTTTACAAGTGGTTATGAATGAAGCACAACCGTTTTTATTTTGCCCAAACTATATTAAACTTTTCACTTATATTGTAGGTGAATTGGAACAAAGGTCAATTGCCACCGCCACGTTTGTCCAGCAAGTGGATGAATTATTTGACAGTTTCAATGGCAGTTCAAAGTTTCCACCCAGTGGAAAGGAAGTAAAGTGTAAAATCACCAAAGATTCCCCCCACCTGGCATATTGGGACAAGGCTTTTAAAATGGTCAGAAGGTGGCGATTTATAAGATACTCAAAAAAAGGTTTACTTAAAAACAAACCACCATCTCAGATTGGTTGGTTGACCACAATACGCGCAGTCAAAGAATTATGGAAGTTCCTTCACAACGAAAAAAAATTTGATTCACTTAAACCCAGAACCCTCAACCAAGATGCAATGGAAAATCTGTTTGGAGGTATTAGATCCGGTTTGGGCAATAACGATAATCCCACGACTATCCAGTTTGTGGGGAGTTTAAAAACTCAAATTTTAAATGGACTCGTATATTTAGGATCAGGGAAAAATTGTGAGGAACACGATGAGGTTTTACTTTCCAACCTAAATACTTTTTTAGCAATTGATCAAGATTCCAAAAAATCTTCCAGTGAAACTAGTACGGCCAGTAACGTTTTTCACAATGTAAATGCTGAAGACTTGACAACTGACATAGCGAATGCAGTCACTTCTGGTACTGTCGCAACTATGTCAGTTGCTTATGTTGGAGGCTTTATTATAAAATATATTTTAAGGGTAATTGATTGTGCCATTTGTAAAAAAAATTTATTGTCGAGCTCTGATGAACCCCATAACTTATTTATAAGTTTTAAAGAATGGGATGGCGATGAAGAGCGTTTAATTTATCCTGCGGAACAACCAGTGATTACAGTAGGTACTGGTATAACTTTGTTGGAAGATTTTCTGGAATCCCATTGCAATATTCCAAATATTTCAAAAGAGATTGAAAACCATTTGAATCATACTCTAGACTTCTCTTTTATACAATGTCCACTTCATATGGACCTAGTTAAAAATTCCATTATAAAAGGAATATGGAAAATAGGTATACCTTGGTGGTGTAAAAGAAAAGTTTTAAAAATGAAAGAGAGTATACCCCTTACAAAAAATAAAAAACTGCAGAAGTTTACCCATATTTAACCCGAGAACGCTCGCATCCTGGTCGATTTGCCGCCAAGGATGTGTTTTTCCCCCTCCCACATTTATTTAGGCCGCCATTTTACGACGCGCTTTGGAGTCTTCCTAAGTCGAACCGGCGGGCCAGTCTACTTTTGGGTTTTGTTAGAGAGTGTTGCTAGAAGCTGAAAACTGATAATTGGTCGTTTTAACCGACGCGCGAGCATTTTAAGGTTTGTACCAAATTATTAATTGTTTACAGGGTAATTGGGGGTTATAATCAAATAAATGTGGCAAAATCAAATAGATAATAGCACATAACATATTATAGAAATCTATTTATTTTGTAGATTGGATCATGAAAAAGATTGTATAAGGAAATAGAAACAGACGAAGAGATAGTTGGAGGTGATTCGGACCCTGAAGAAGATATTCTAGAAGAAAGCGACCATGATACGAACTCGGAGCAGTCAGATCCTGATCAGAATGATAGTGATGATGATGAGTCATACGACGATGTGCCTTTGTCTGAACGCCTTGAGAATTATGTGGGAAAATCTGGGATGTTGTGGTGTAAATATCCTCCGATAAGCCGTGTCGCAAAAGTAAAACCAGCGAATATTGTAAGATTTCGGGAAGGTCCCACAAACAAATCGAAATTTGCTGTAACACCACTAACCTCTTGGAAGTTATTTTTCCCTGATGAAGTTATAGAAGAAATAGTGGTATATACAAATATAAAAATTCAGTCCGTTCGTGCTAACTATACACGGGAAAGAGATGGCAGAGATACAGACGCTATTGAAGTAGGAGCATTTATGGGATTGTTGTATTTGGCCGGCGTTTCACGTGCTTCACACCTAAATCTTTCGGATTTATGGGCCACCGATGGCACCGGAATAGAATACTTCCGATGTGTTATGACTTTGTCTAGGTTTCAGTTTATAATGCGCTGTATCCGGTTCGACAATATACATAACCGAGAAGCTCGAAAAACAGCAGATAAGTTAGCTCCCATTAGGCATTCGTTTAAGGGATTTGTAAAAATATGTCAAGAAAATTACACTATTGGAGCAGATACTACAATAGACGAAATGCTGGAAGGTTTTCGAGGACATTGCGGTTTCCGGCAATACATAAAAAGTAAACCTGCCCGATATTGCATTAAATTTTTTTCTCTAGCGGACTCATGTTCCTATTATACTTATAATATGGAAATTTATGCTGGGAAACAGGCAGAGGGTCCTTTCTTGCTAAATAATAGTCCCGCCAACGTTGTCAAGCGGCTTGATGGCCCTATTCTGGGATCAGGGCGCAATATAACCATGGACAATTGGTTTACTTCTATTGACCTGGATCAAGACTTACTAAAGGAAAAATTAACAATTGTCGGGACTATCAGAAGAAATAAAAGGGAGCCTCCAAAAGAATTCGTCAATTCTAAACAAAGGGAAGTGAAAAGCACAATTTTTGGATTTACAAAGAACATAACTCTGCTTTCCTATGTACCTTAAAAAGGTAAGACGGTTGCTTTGATATAGACGATGCATCATCAGGGTGAGGTTGAGGAATCTGTGAACAGAAAACCAAAAATTATATTGTATTATAATAAAACCAAGGGTGGTGTAGATAAAGTCGATGAGATGAAAGGCAGTAATTCAGTTTCGCGAAAAACTGCTAGGTGGCCACTAACAATTTTCTTCTGTGAAATGAATATTGGCGGAATCAACAGCCAGGTCATTTATGAGTTCAACACCAAAGCAAAGAAAATCAAGAAGAGACGTGAATTTTTGAGGAGCCTTGCCACGGAGTTATGTTCTGAGCATATACACAGACGGTTGACAATGGATATACCTTTGAATATTCGAACCAGTATTCACAACGTACTTAGAATTCCTGTGCAGCCAACCACAAGAGCTGATAGTGTTGTGGGAAGATGTGGATATTGTAGCTCAAAGAAAAATAGGAAAACCACCACAACCTGTCAAACTTGTTCAAGATACGTTTGCAAGGAACACAGGGTATATATTTGTGTAAGGTGCGTAGGAAACGAAGAAAATTAGCACCTTTTTTTGTTAAGAATATCACTTTGTTTTTTTTTATTGCATTAAGAGTTTTTCATTTTCATTTTTGCTCAAAAACATACCTACTTTATGTTTATAGCCAATAAAGTTTCTATAAAAAGTATATCAATGGCTCAATACTTTTAATAAACAACACAAATACTGACATATTTTAGTCGGTCAAAACGACCAGCCGCGAGCATCAATGTAACTTTTCAGGCGCGAGCATTCTCGGGTTAATATTTATTATTATTTCACACTTCACGTCAATTTTAAAACATCTTCACCTCTAAATACAATATTTATCCTATGTTACTATATAATAAATATAATCATTAATGGCTTTAATAGTTTTCGAAATATAAGTGACGATTCTTGAAGAGGTTGTTTTGTAATATTAGAGGTGAGTTGTGATTTTTCTGTGTTTTGATTCTCTAAAATTGGGTTTAAATTTTCCAATAAACTGTTGCGATACATGTATAAACCATCTAAAATAACCGTTTTGCTCAAATTTATTATACTGGCGGTCTTACTAAATAATACTTTTAACAAAATTACCTTTTATTAAGATTGTTAAAGATATTCTAGATATAACTTGTAATTAAAAAACTACTTAAAAATGAAAATTAACGTGAATTTTTGGTCTGCTACTTAATTGATTATCAAGATTAAAATTAGAAATACATTTCCCGATTCTTCTGCAGATGATAATAGAAAAATTCTTATGGGTTTGTTGAAATCAGAAAATGCAAACAGAAGTTTCATTCTATCTATAATACTTCAATATGTTCCTTTGATTCTAACATAACTGAAATTGAAGCATCCTTAGATACAATTAGAATTAAACTTGATGATTTTTCTGAGGTTAATATTAAAGAAAACTTAAAACTAGATTACATCATGTTAATAATCGTATTAAAATGTTGGCAGCCAAAAATGCAACTGAAAAACAATTGATTCGTTAAGTTAAACATACAAGTTTAATTATTGAATCAGATTTTGATGAAACAGTAGCGCAATTGTACAGTTTTTCAGATGCACAAGGTTGTAAAGTAAATATTCAATCCAACATGGGATGATATCGTCGCCAAATTAAAATCAGATTTCCGACTCTACAATTATGATTTAAAGGTAGATATTCAAAACAGAAGACAACGTGTCTCTATTTTTATTTCTAATATGCTTGGTCTATTTAATAAACTACAAACCAAAACCTGATGAAAAAGAAATGACAACCTTTATAAAACTTAATATGCTTCCACATTTCTTCAATCAATTAGCTATGACAAACAGTTTCTGAACCTCTAATTGCTTACAAGCAGATAGAACAGACTAAAGAATGGACGAAATGTTACAAGCCACCACCTAAATATGATGTTGGATTTGCAAATGCTTGGGTAACGCTTATGGAAAATCCAAATTTTCTTTGAAATATCTATTGCTACGGTTGTGGACGATCTAACGTTACTAAAAATGTTTGTCTCAACTGCAATAAAAATAAATCTAATGAATATTTACTTCACAAAAATTCCTCAAGAAATCTACCGAGTGATAATAAAAATTCAAAAACCAAATAATTAAGTTCCGACTCACTGGACGCAGGAGTTTTGTGGAATCTAAGTTCAGAAAAGTATCTCGAAAGTAATTTAAGAAATGAACTTTGCTGTGTGAAAAATACTCACGAGCAGAATTCATCAAAACCAGTTGTATCAAAATTATTAAAAATATATCGATAGTCACATGAATGGCAAAATTACCTAATATTTGTTGAGAATTTTTATGAAAACTATAAAAATTCATCTTGCAATCAAAATATCGTAACTGCTTCGTTATCAGAATCCAAAAAGTGTGTATTACCTTTATCTTATAAATTACCTCTATCTAATGAATTATCTTCATAGGGTAAATTATATTTTTGAAATAAAAGCGACTATTCTTTAAGAGGTTGTTGTGTAATGTTAAAGGTGAGTTGTGATTTTTCTGTATTTTGATTTTCTAAAATTGGTTTAAATTTTGCAATCAACTGTAGCGTAAACATTTTAAACAGAATTTGTGCTTCAATCCTGACCAAAAACTTGAAAAAATTTATTATATTTTTGTTTATAAAAATTATTGAAACTTCTACTCTTGTGTCCTCTGTGTATGTAATTTTTCAAATAAAGTTTGTTTGTTTGTTTGAAGTGTTAAGTATTTATTTATAACAAAATTATTTCAAAAATACGTATCATTACTATATTTATGGATGGTACAGGAGGTGACTAGAATCAAATTTAGTGTTTCAGTACAGATGTGTGTTTCTATCTAGACATTTTGGTGTAATAGCAACCTCTACGAGATCAAAATGCACATAATACTGTAATTGAAAACACTGAATTTTTGAATGGATACTTTTATACGGGGCCAGAGAATGTATGGATATTCAAATTTCCCGCGTTTGCATTTTTTTGAATTTCCCGCATTTTCGTGACGTATTTTACCTGACCGTATATGCATAACAGAAAGAGGCCACTTACGATTACAGAAGATCGATTAAAGCGATACCTACAAAAAGTCTTTGATTACAATCGTCCAGATAAGTAAAATGATACATTGAGTTACATGTCTCGTGTGTTGTCTCTGCTAGAATTGATAGGTAAGCTTCATCGGTGAATATCCTAGTTAATTTACTATATGCGTCATAGCCAAGTCCTGGAGCTGTGGTGAGCAAAGCGGCACATTTCAGTGATCAGGTTTACCATGTTCCGATCAGTTGAATGAACCGGTTCAAATGAGCTGAAGGCGTGAAGGCAAAGAATACACCAACAACAAGAAGCGAAGCTTCGGCGTTTTGACAATTCATTTTCTGAATGCGCATGTGTGATGGACGCCATTTTCTTATACGTGTTTTACGTCAATAGCCATTTTTCTTTGAACTTAACCACGCAAACCGGGTTAACAATACTATGACGTAATGGTTTGTGAAGATGACATATGCCAATTTGTTTTAAGTTTGTTTATGTTTGATGTCGGAGACAACCCTTTGATTTGTTAAAAATAAAAAATACTGCTTTGATCGATTGATATCTTATCTTCTACACTCTTTACGTTTGTCTTGTAATCTCTCTTCAGGTTGTTGAAAATACAGTGAGAATGGATGTAACTAATTTATTAGTTATGGAATTTATGGAGGAAAATTAGCTGAATCAACTAAGTACTTGCCTATTTTCAACAAGTCAATAATCTCTTTTTCGTCAGTAATCTGATACAATCTTTCATTCGCATATACTTTGTATGAATCCATAATACACTTTTATCCTCAGTTGGAACTCCACAAGTATGAATAAATCTAAGAAAAGGTATACACACACAGTCAAATCTAAGAAATAAACAACACCTAACCTCCAATAAGATAACATTTCTGTCAAACAATCTCAGTGAGCTGGTTTGTGTGGTTGGTTAACTGGTACGTCATAGCGCTTTTCGGAAACTATGATCGGGTTAACCCGTTCATGATCTGAACGTTCGGAAAGTAATCCGGATCACGTTCGGAAACTGAACGAGCTGAGCGGATCATAATCATATGTTGGGATCCTTTCTACCCTAGTACGTCGGTGGGTAAATGCGATCAGCTGACGGATTGTTTCGTTTGTTTTTGTTTTCTTCAAGCTAAAATGTTATTAATTATTTAAGCCTAGTAGTGGGCAGGCTGCTGAGGCTTGCGGTTTTTGTACTTTTTGACTTTTCAATATAAAAAATAGCTTATTGATATTAACATTTTCTTTTTGTTTTCTTTAAATAAAAAGTTATTAAGTGTTTTAAACCACGTAGTTAACAAATTGCTCAGACTTGCGGTATTTATAATTTTTGGCTTTTCGATATAAAAAATAGCTTGTTGGTATTAAAATTTAGTGTCAACGATGAGTGAAAACAAATTAAAGCTTTACAATATGAGTATGGAGAGAAGTACATGAAAAATCAACCCACGAAACTAAAGTAATAAAAATAAAAAGTTTTTGTTAAGTATTAAATTTTACATTTCCACACAAACCAGAACGCGTCGTTCGGAAACTCTGATAAAAATCTCGTTCTGGGTTAGAATCCACAATCAGCTGATAAGTGATCTATCTGATCTAAGATTACCGTTTCCGAAAAGCCCTCTCTAGTTTGGAATACTAGTGGAGGAATATTGACTGGTTAACTTAGATTTAACCCGGTTTGTGTGGTTAAGTTCAAAGAAAAATGGTTATAGTCATATCTCATTGTTAACCTAAGAATATTCTTTGTTGTTAAACAATAATACGCTTTTTATTTGTTAATATATATTTTGAATTTGAACAATACCGTTTAGTGAAAGTGACTAGGGAACTCTTAGTGAGAAATTGTTGCATTTGTTATGGGGCGAATAAGTTGTGTAGTCCGTGGATGTCACTCGAGAACCGGAGAAAAGATAACTATGTTTGGTCTTCCCAAAGACCCTGTGAGGTAAGAGAAGTTGTTTCTATATGCAATATATTATAGCTATATAGTCATTATTCAATATTTTACATTCTACTTTACATGTACCTATTTGTAAGTTGTGTAATTCTGTTTTTGATTGTTATTGATCTGTCCCTCTACCTTTAACAACATATGTTTTAATATGTACAATAAGCTTTCTGCTGAAGAGCCCTGTTTAGCAAAAAAATATGTTGAACAATAATACATAATATTCAATATAAATTAATAGTTGATTTCTTTTATAGACATGTGATAATATAAAAATATACCTACCTTTATTTACTTTTTAGGCTACAGTTATGGTTGGAGTCTTGTAACCATATATATTTAATTGGAAAGATTACAGATGTTTCACAAAAGAATTATAAATTGTGTGAACTTCACTTTGAAGAAAAATTTTTTTCCAAAGGAGGAGATTCCAAGCATTTATTTCAGCTAGCTGTCCCTACCATATTTCCATGGTTAAAACGCAAGGGTCATATTCTATTGAATGATCCACCAACAAAAATAGTTATTCAGTCTGGTAAATATTAAATGTAAGTAGACATTACAATCAGCTGTTATTGATATTTATTTTTCGTCACCTGGCCGCAGGATTGTTTAATACTTTCTGACAGGATTAATTAATACATTCTTGGAATGTGTGTAAGGGAATGATTACTACAATTACTTTGATAATTGCAGATACCACACCATTAAAGCAACAGGGACGTTCCTCTCAGGCCGCTTGAATCCATACTAGTGACCATGATGCTTCTCCACTGCTTGGTAAATATAATATTTATTTAGATTCACCTCTGTAAGTAAATATGCATCAAAACATATGGCTTTTCGCATTCTTTTAACTAGATAAGTTGGTAAAATTTCCACAAATGATTACTGCAACTACTCCTTACAATTGCAGATACCACACCATTACAGCAACCGGGACATTCATCTCAGGCTGCTGCAATACGTACTAGTGACCGTGATGCTTCTCCACTACTTGGTAAATATAATCATTATTTAGATTCACCTCTGTAAGTAAATATGCACCAAAACATATGGCTTTCTTCTAACTAGATAAATTGGTAAAATTTCTACAAATGATTACTACAATTACTTTCATAATTGCAGATCCCGCACAATTACAGCAACCAGGACATACCTCTCAGGCCGCTGCAATACATACTAGTGACCATGATGCTTCTCCGCTGCTTGGTAAATATAATATTTATTTAGATTCACCTCTCTAAGAAAATATGCATCAAAATATATGGCTTTCTTATAACTAGATAAGTTGGTGAAAAATTAAGTGTTTGCAACTGTGAATTTAACTAGGCAAAAGTCTCACCTACAATGTTTAGCCTTCCTGTGTCTTATTGAAAAGAATCTTGGTTTTGTTATAAAAGAGTTTTTTATGGTTTTGTTAAGATAGGGAAATGTTTTTTTTATTTATCTCAAGTTCACTTTGTGGCAGTATTAACTATCAGTCTCTGATATGGTATTAATGTACGAGAATTCTTCTAATGGTGTTCAGAAAATAGATACTAGAAAATCAAAGTGTCGGATGAATAAAACAACACATTGTTTATAATAAAACCTACACATACACTTCTGTGTCCATTAATATAGTCTTCCTGTATTTTTCTTTTCAGATAATCAAACTTTTAAAATGGACGTTAGGGGGGAAGATACTGAGTTGGGACCAGTGCCTTTAGAATCAACTTCAACTCAAACACCACAAAGTATGACTTTTGGCACACCACGAAAACAAAAATTAAGGTTTAAATTAAAAATGATGAAGAAAAAGTTACACAAATCATGTCATATACAACCTACACCAGCAAAATATAGCCCTGCACTTTTTAAAGATATGTGTGATCATTTTTTGAGCAAACCATTGGCAGACATTGTCAAAACCCAAATGAATTTAAAAAATAGAAAATCACTTGGCAGACGTTATACTGACGAATTAAAGAAGGTTGCCCTCACTTTGTATTTTTTAGGACCTAGAGCATACAGATTTCTTAGAAAAATAATAAGTCTGCCAACTCCAAGAACCTTGCAAAACATGACGAAGGGTTTAGTTTCTCAAGCAGGTTTAAATAATGAAGAAGTTTTTGAAGCAATCAAAATGAAAACGAGCACAATGTTACCACAAGACAAACATTGCAGTTTAGTTATTGATGAGATGTCTTTAAAATCATTTTTGTATTTCGATACTGGAAAAGATGAAATAATTGGTTTATGTGATTTTAGAACTGAAAAAAAGGAAAATTTCGTGGCAAAACATGCTTTAGTCATGATGGTAAGAGGTATACCAATTGGAAATTACCAATTTCTTATTTTTTTGTTGAATCTGAATTTGAGGCTGAAAAATTACTACCTGTAATTACAAAATGTTTATGCAAATTGTTTGACTGTGGCTTAACTGTGGATTGTTTAGTAAGTGACATGGGATCCAATTTTGTGAAACTAAGCAAACTTCTGGGAGTTTCTAAAACTAATCCAGAATTCCAAATATGTAATAAAAATATTGTATATGTATTTGATCCCTGTCACTTGATTAAAGCATTTAGAAATAATTTAATCAATAATGTTTTTTCTTTTGATGATAAAAAAAACGTCTTGGTTATTTGTAAAATCTTTTTATGAACATGATAAGAAACAATTTTTCAGATGTGCTCCGAAACTTACAAACTCTCACATATATCCAACAAGTTTTGAAAAAATGCGTGTTAAACTTGCAACTCAGGTATTAAGCAATACTGTGGCAAGTTCAATGAATACATGTGTAAGTTTAGGAATACTTCCACAAAGTGCCATAGGAACCATAGAATTTATTGAAAAGTTTGATAAGCTTTTTGATATGCTCAATTCTGCGGATTTAAAGAATTGCAATCCTTATAAAATTGTGTTTGAAGGCACAGATTTTCAATTAAAATATTTGGATGAAATGGTGGAATTTATCACAAAATTGAAGATATTTGATAAAAAAGATGTGGATGTTACCGCCAGATCCAAATGCAAAAATTGTTGTGTTATAACAATAAATTGTTTAAAAATTCTTTGGAGACGACTCTCCTCAGACGATTTCAAATATCTACGTTGTAGAAGAATCAATCAGGATTGTCTTGAAAGCTTCTTTGGTTCTATCAGACAACAAGGTGGTAATTCAATTAATCCAACTCGCATACAGTTTCAGAGAGCTTTCAAAAAATTATTCTATCAAACACCTTCATTCAAATAATATGAATTGCGTTAATGACATGCATAAATTATTATTAAATTTAACATCTGTACAATCCAACAAGAAACAACCACAACAATCTAAATCCAATATTTTATTAAAAGCAATATCTCTTCCAGATACAGATTACCGTCAAGAGCCAGCAATTATACAAAATTCTTTTAATTATGTATGTGGATATTTGATTAAAAAATGTATTAATGTTGTAATATGTGCATTAATTATTCTCGTGAAGTAACAGATTTGGATATTGGTCATTTATTAACATATTTTAAGGCATGCAACAATGATTTTGGTACTTTCGGAAGTTTGAGAGCTCCAAGTGAAAGATTTGTGGAAAATAAATATAAGTTAGAAAAATTATTTACCGCATCTTTTGAAAATATTTCAACCGGGAATCATATTTCACATCAATTACATTTAAAGATGCAAAAAATTGAATTTAAACATCCATGTGATTTTTTCCCATTGGAATATGTTATTAAATTGTTCATTAGATTAAAAATCTTTATACTCTTAAATATTGCAACAATAATTTAAAAATTAAAAAGAATAATAAACAGAAAGAACACCCCAAAATAATGATTTTATCCCATCTATAGGATGAGAGCACTGTATTCCTAGCAGCTAGTAAGCCCGTTTAACACAACGCTCTTTTATACATTTTTAGTGTTGGTAAACCTTGGCATTGGTCTCACTGTAAACTATAAAGTAGTACGATTTTACTGGATAATAAATATTGTTTAATATTGTATATATATACTTAAGTCCAAATAATTATATCACTTTGAAATAAAAGTTTTGATTTACACAGTTTACATCACATACATTAAGTGTTACTTCGAGAAACCGGTAGCGCAAAAGTGTAAAGGACAACAAAAGAAAGTAGGAAGTAAGTAATTCATTCAATTATGGTTCTGTATAATTTTTTAACAACAGTGTATAAGAATAATCAGAACTAAGACTAGGAAACTATAATTAATAATGCTACCGCCTAAAAAAAATTACACATGAAATAATATACATAGTTTTCGATTTTTGTATTTCTCAGTCACTATACCTTATTTGCATATTTCATGCAGTCAACTATTTTCAATCTAATGAATAATTTTACAACATATGACAAAGGAAATTCAGGACAGGGATGAACAAATGGTATATCCATAAACACTTTTGTATGTATCATATGCTTAAAAATATGTCGATAACTGATTTGTATCCAGAACTTCACATACTTCTGAAAATTTTATACACGTTTCACAACTTTGCAAAAACAATGCTTTCTTCATCAAATACCCACTAACATAATTGAATGCATTTAAAGTTTTTTGTTTCTATAATCGTAATCTGGTAATGTTATTGCTACATTCTGAACTGCTGCTTGGTCAGTTTCAGGAATATTACAAACAGTGGAATTCAACCTGATTAATAAATTGTCAAGGTCATTAGTACAGTTCATTTCATTAGAATGAAGAAATTTTTGGCAAAACATTTTTCTAAAGGCACGTTCAAATTGGACAGGAGTGAGGTTAACACAATTGCCCCCTTGCTGCCTCACACTTCTGAAGAAATTTTCAAGACAATCTGTATTAATTTTGCAGGTTTGTAAATATTTAATATCAACATATTCCAATTTCTTCCACAACTTTTTTTAACCATTTATTGTGATACTCTAGCATTTCTTCATCCTTAATTTGGAAGTCATATCTTCTACCATTTTATTTTTGATATTTAAATTTTTTAAAAAGAGTAATCTTTCGTCCAAAAATTGTATTTGGTAATCTGCTGCTACAAATTCATTTTGACATTTGGTTTCGTTTTTTTGTTTTGTGGAATTAAATAAGTAAAAAAGTCTGTAAACTTTCTCAATTACTTCAATGGTTCCAACAGCATCATTAGGAAATGTCCCCAAGCTCATATATGTATTCATACCACTTGGTACGATATTACTTAGAGCTTGAATAGCTCACTTTGTCAAAATTTGACGAAAAAAAAGCCTGTTAGTTAATTTTGATTTACATCTATAAAACGTCTGTTTGTCTTGAATTTAAAAAGACTCTAAAAATGACCAGGATGTGTGTGTGTGCGCCATCAAAACAAAATGTATTTCTTATTAAATTATTGCTTATAGCTTTAATTAAATGATAAGGATCAAAAAAGTAAATAATCTCCTTGTTATCTACTGCGAATACTGGATTATCCGGAGCAACTACAAGGGAATTGGCGAGTTCAATGAAATTAGATCCCACATCACTTGCAAGAACATTTACATACAAACCTAAGCTCTCCAATTTTAGTATGCATGTCTAATGATAGGATGAAGCTTTTTTTACTGCTAATTTGGTACCCACAAAAAAATGTGCAATTGGTTGCTTCCAGCTCATATACAGCCCCCTCCTGCCATAATTAGAAGTGTATTTTTTGCAGAAAAAAAGTTCTTTTTATCCAGTCCCAATGTCGATGAATCCAATTACTTCATCTCGCAGTACTATAGAAGAGATGACTTTTTAGTGCCATATCATCAATACATGTGGTACAATGTTTGCATCGTTATCTAAACCAGGCTTGCAGACAAGTTTTTGGGCAATTCCTTGCAGGCTTCGTTTTGTTGGAAGACATAGCATGTATTATTTGCATTCAATCATTAACATTATATAACTTCTAAGACAACTTGCCATACTACTAAATTAGATTCAGATGTGTTTCACATAATGGCATGGATGTCAAATCAATCATTATTTTAGTTTAGTAAATAGATTGAAAAAATGTTCAGACCAGTGGTTAAATCAATGTAACTACTACTTAGTCATTTAGAATATCCGATTTAATGAAGAATTTACTCATAAATGTGTGCTCCCGTGGTCCCAAAAATTAGGCTAACCGTTTGTATTCTACTGAATATATAGTTTGTTTTGGTTTATCTATT
Source organism: Galeruca laticollis (assembly GCA_963921935.1). Taxonomy (NCBI): domain Eukaryota; kingdom Metazoa; phylum Arthropoda; class Insecta; order Coleoptera; family Chrysomelidae; genus Galeruca; species Galeruca laticollis. The sequence continues at coordinate 125,506,059 of OY998180.1, forward strand.
TATCATCTTTGTACAGTTTTGGAGGAACATCCACGACATAAGAAACAAATCCTCCTTTAGAAGCCATCACAAAAAATTAAGCTAGTGCCGCAAGAAATATTGTACAAGTATAAATAAAGTAATAGATGACTTTATCTCTGATAGGTCTATATTCATTAATCAACACATTTCCAAAGGAATCAAACTACTAAAAGATGCCAAAATAAAAAAAACCTAATATTAGAAGTGGTACAAAAATGTTAATTACTGTGTCAGCTAATTTCAACGGCCGCACATATTCAAATTGACTTACTTTCCTTGTTTTGTTTTATTTTGTATACCTAAAAGTTACTATCTATTTTACTTATATACCTGTCCTATACAGGTATAGATGTCAGGTATTATTATTTAAAATATATTTTTCATTTCTACACATTATGTTGCAGACATTAAAATATTTTCTCTAGGTGTAAAGTATTAAATTCTGAAACTGGTAGAGTGTAATTGTTATATTATATCACCGGAATTATACAAATTTTATACCATCATGAATATTGAATTTTTTCCTGTTGTAATCTGGTATTCTAAATATATAATCTATATTACCGCATTGGTTTTAATATATACCCTTTCCTACATACTGTTACTTAAATACATATTTACACATAATGAATTCCAATATCAATATACAAAAATAAGAATCATTTGATATAGCATGTTATTTTTAGTAATAAATGGTTCTTCAAAAACAGAAACTAAAACTGTGTTTAAAGAAATATTAAAGCATATTTTTCACAATATTTGTTAAGCCCAAGCGTCTCGTTAAATTAACTTTATCAACCGACAAAGTAAGTTTAACGGCACGCGTTCTATTTAATAAATAAACGGTTTTAAAGATCAAAACTTTTCCGCATCCGTGAGCCACCCTGAGCAATACCCTATCATAAAATTGTCACTTATATACACTTTGGAGGCTGTATTGTACTAACAAACCGAAATTTCTCTAATGCCATATCATCAGTTATACTAGCTCCAGTGAGGTGAAAATCAACAGCGTTCATCTATTATATGCCCTGAACAATATCCAATCATAAAATTGATCACTTGTAGACACTCCAGAAGCTGTATCATGCTAACAAATTGAAAATTCTCCAAAAATTACTAAAATTTGCTACTTCAAGTATCATAGCACCCGTTGTACTGGCTCTAGTAAGCTGAAAATTAACAGAGTTCATCTGTGAGACGCCCTGAACAACATCCAATCATAAAATTGGTCACTTGTATACACTCCGGAGGATGTATCGTGCTAACAACCTGAAATTTCTTTAAAAATTTCAAAAATGTGGTACTGCAAGTACCATAGCACCCGTTGTACTGACTCTGGTGAGCTGAAAATCAATAGGGTTCTTCTGTGAGATGTCCCGAACAATATTCAATCATAAAATTGGTAACTTGTTGCACTCCAGAGGCTGTATCGTGCTAACAAGCCCATATTACAGGTTTTTTATGCTTAAATCTTTCATTGACAATTAATACTTTCTCGGAATAATGTTTTGAAAATACATTAGTAAACAATTATTTTTTTGGAATGTTTAATTAACATTTTTTCTGCCTGTAAAGTAGGTATACCTTCAGAATTTTATAACCTTTTTCTCAGTGTAAAATATTAGCTTTCTGTCAACTTCAATTTTACAAGGTCACGAAATTTTGCCCCCAGAACATCAAACGATGTATGCCGGCTTTCGCTTCTTGTTGTTGGTGTATTCTTTGGTGAAGGCGACACCTGCCCGTCATGGATCACGAATCTAATCGTTTTTTGGTCTCGCACGATACCTGTTTCAGCGCTGTCGCAGCTTGCACCTCGAAATAATACACTGCCGAACAAAAATATCGAATTTATAAATATTTTTTCATAAGACTTATGTAATCATGCTCTACTGCAAAGCTTAATAACTCCTTTAAAAAAGAAGCCATCAAGCTGAACAAAAACTAAACCATTAAAAAAGAACAAGGCTTCAAGGTTTTGACAATAAAAAAATTATATTACCACTAAATTCCACAGGGTCTTTTAAATTTTCAAATCAATAGGGTTCCTGTACTAAGCATGGAATAAAATGCGAATTTACTGAAGTAGAGATTTAAAACACTGTGGAATTTTTTACTAATAAGAATAGAATTTTTGTATTGTCAAAACCTTGAAGCCTTGTTCTTTTTTAATGGTTCAATTTTTGTTCAGCTTGATAGCTTCTTTTTTAAAGGAGTTATTAAGTTTTGCAGTAGAGCATGATTAAGTCTTATGAAAAAATATTTATAAATTCGATATTTTTGTCCGGCAGTGTATTTTTGAAGCATGCATCATTCGCTACGTCACCTTTCTGTATATGTGATATTTGAAGAGTGGCATTTTGCATTGCTTCCAGCAGGTGGAGGTACTGATAGTTATACTCGGTGAATCACCGATTTCGTTTTATGCGTATTGGGTTGGTAAATAGAGTATTTTGCATGGTGTCGGACGGCACACAACAGAAATTCCATCCCCAAATATTAGTTTGCATTGAGTAGCGTGAGCGCGCTGTAAAGTGAAAATTTCAGGCCGAAATAAACGGAGTGAGGTGTGGAACCACTTTACAGCAGTTAATAATAATGAAAAAGCAAAATGCACCTATTGTTCGGCTATCCTAAGTGCCAAAAATGGATCTACTGGTAATCTTACTCGGCATATGAGACTGAAGCATATAGGTAGGTCTTTAATTTATTGAAGTAGATTATGATTTTGTGAATGTAACTTTAACAGGCACACAAATATACCGAGACGCAAATTCTCCATCTCCACTACTATCACCGAACAATGAGCAACAACCAGTAACCTCGCAAGGAAGTGAAACCGATCAGCCTGGAACATCACGATCTGAAAAAAATAGTCAAAATAAGACTAAGAACAGGAACCAACTAAATACATGTATCACAGATTTTATAAGAAGACCTATTCCAATCAGCAAGTCTAAAGAATTAGACCAGCAGTTGGTAAGAATGATAGTTAAGGAATATCAGCCTTTTTCCATTGTCGAAGATCCCGAATTCAAAAAATTTGTGCATATGCTCTGCCCGAATAACAAAATGCCTTCGCGTAAAACAATATCGACGAGTCTGATACCTATATGTTTCAATTCGTTCGTAAAGAGGTTGTTCAAAATAAAATAAAGGACGCCTTTGCTGTATGTATCACTACCAATTCCTGGACATCGGTCAATAATGATAACTTTGTTGCCATTACTGCACATTGGATTGGCGAAAATACAAAGCTATTCAGCAATTTATTAGGCTGTGAATCTTTCAATGAACGTCATACCGCTCAAAATTTGCAAGCATGTCTTCAAAAGGCTTTTGAAAAGTGGCAAACTGATAATAAAATTGTTGCAGTAGTGAGCGATAACGCACATAATATTGTAGCTGCAGTTCGCAGCGGTGGATGGCGACATCTAGGGTGTTTCGCTCATAGTGTCAATTTAATAGTCCAGAAAGGCCTAAAGGATATTGAGGGTATCTTAATCAAAGTTCGGAAAATCGTTGAATTTTTTAAACGAAGTTCTACGGCTTTAGCTAAATTAAGACAAACACAGGAACATATGGGTTTGCCTGACTTAAAATTAAAATTAGACGTATGTACTAGGTGGAATTCCTGCTATGACATGCTGTCTAGAATCTTACAAATTAGAGATGCTGTAGTATCTACGTTGGTAATGATTGATAATGATCACCGTATGAACGTCTCCCAAAATGAATGGACTATAATAAAGGAGACTATTGAGGTGTTAAAAATATTCAACGATGTAACAAATGAAATTAGTGCAGAACAGTCTGTTTCACTGTCAAAGCAAATATTATTTGTTAATGCTATGAGGAGACATCTGTCACAGTTTTCAGATGGCAACTTTTCTGACGACATTAAGACAATGGTCCCAACTCTACAAAAGCATCTACATGATCGCTTCAAAAATATAGAGGAAAACGAATTAATTATGCAGGCTACTTTATTAGACCCAAGAATGAAAAAATTTCGATTTTCCACTACCAGGAGATACAATGCAGCTTATGCGTCTTTAAAGGCAAAAGTATGTACTGAGAAAGTACAGGCAGAAAACCTTGATTTACAGTCTTCGTCACCAAATTCTGCCCGATCTACAGGCATATACACGTCACTATTGTGGAAAGACTTTGATGAGCAGGTGGTAAAATCCAAAGCCCTGTGTAACCCAACATCTGCAGGAGTTGTGGAACTCGACAAATACCTGAGTGAACCTTTAACGCCCCGAAAAGATGACCCCTTAGTATGGTGGGACCAGCGGAAACATGTTTATCCTCGCCTTTATAATCTGGTTAGAAGCAGACTTTGCATCGTAGCAACATCTGTCCCTTGCGAGAGAATATTCTCTAACACGGGACAAATCGTCACCGAAAGAAGAAGCCGGTTGTGTACATTAAAAAACAGTCAAATTATATTTTTACATAGCAACATGTAAGGCTATAATATACATATAGTATTTACGTATTTACAAAAGAGTTAGAAGTTTAGTTGTTTTCACTACCTAATGTTTATTAATTTAAATATTATAATTTTAATTTATACTTTTTAAAGAGTAAAGGTTTGTACAGCATGTACAAAATTGATTAATTTTATTTATCCCAACACCCTACGTCGGTATTCATCTACAAGAATTCATCTATATATGTATATTGCATTGGATAGGTATTCTACCTACTTTAATTTTTTCACTGTAAAAATCTGATGCTGTGCAATTGGTGGACATAACAGAGTTCTCATCATATTCATATACATAACATAGTGTAATTTTATTCTCATTATACGAAGATCAAATTAAAATCAATTGTCTCCTGGCGTTGTTGTATTCGGCTCACGTTAATTTTTGAAGCCAAGCACAGCGCGTGACCCATGGAACAACACTTTTAATTTGCACGATTTTACAAACGACGAAAGATCCGTGAACCGGTTCATTCATCTATCGCGAACCGGGTCTCACGGCTCATCTTCGTGAGCCGGTTCACTGAATCGGATCAGTCATGGACGACACATCTCTACCTGGAGCGTGTTGAGCGCAGGATAGAAAAGCCTTCCCGTCTAGCTAAAATCCCCGAGACGGAAGCGAATTCCCACCTCACCGAGATCACGCTGTGTGTTGAACGCGGGATCTGGTACCGAATACACCCCGTTTATTTTAGGTAACTTGAGCGAGGGGGTAAAACGAGTATCCCAGGTCGACGAAATTGAGTAAGTTTATAGTACTGATTCATCAATAAATTTTTGCCGTAAAGTCAAAAGGACGAGGTACGACCAATCCAGACCATTTACCACGAGAAGCCGTATAATAAGTGATCTCAAGTCAACCCGACCAGACAACCACCTCCAGGGAAGCCCCATAGAATCAAGGACTAACAATTGTACATATAATAAAACTGTATATAGAATTAGTTTTAATTTGTAAAGATTTTATTGAATTTTTAGTTTAACAGGTAACATACGTGTGTTACTATTAAATAAACACATCTGACCATCAAGCCCGTTTTATGTTCTACCCCCTGACTACCCACGGCAATTACAAATTGACGCCCGAGCAGAAGAATTACAAATTGGCGTTCGAGCAAAACGATTACAACATCAAATGAGCCTTACAAGACCTCATGTATAATGTGCCTCCCGTTCATTAGAGCCCCTCCCTCAGATTTCGATACAATCTACACAGTCCTCATAACAGCTGCTACGAAATGCAGAGAGCTCCGACAACGCTGCTGTTTTGTCGTAGTCGTAGTAAGTCCCTCAATCAAGTGAGGTTTGACCTATTCCAGAGGTCGCTTTCGAAAGATAATTTTGGCTTGGCGTTTTTGCCTCCTACAGAAGCAGCTCCGCGACAGCACTCCTTCAGAGCATATTTACAGATCCAGCTGTGAAGGAGTAATGTTCTTGATGCAGAGAGATGGGGATGGTAAATAACCACCAATGGGTTAACTACCATCACAACGACTGATCCACCGCCCCCACAAGAACTTCCCAACTCCATATCGTACACGTGTAAAAAAAGGTGCACAGCAATTATGCTCCTGTAGAAAGGTAGGGATAAAATGCACCACCATCTGCATAACCTGCAAAGGGCACGCATGCATCAAATTCCATCCCTGAAGACAAGGAGGTTAGTATAGTGTGACGAGGAGATTGATGCCATCGAAGGAGAACAAGAAATGAGTCCCCATTTTCAAGATTTCGAAGATGACGACCTAGTTTACGTGATCGGCGAAGAGCGATCGTCTTTTCCCAAACGGCTAAAGATATAGTCAACATGAGTACCTTGTACATTTTTCATATTATGATCTTTCAAGTTACACAACTAATACCGTAATCGTTTTCAAGTATACACCTTTTCTTACCTTCAATAAAACATTATTCATCGTAATGCCTTCTTATATTTTGAAACCCATAACATCATTTTGGAGTGTCCAGGTGCGGACTCAATAAAAGGATTAAATCGCCTGAATGAAAGGAATAATATAACAAAATATGAAGTAGGGCAGAAGTGTCCCACACTCCCACAATCTGTTACACTAGCTACGAGTAAAACTTTTTGTAGCATGCGTCGTTTTAGAGTTATAAGCCGAAAAATAAACAAAGAATAAACGTTTTAGCCAAGTTGGCCAAATTAAAAACGCGATTGTGGCTAAACGAATCGGCCGGTCTTGTTCAACTAAACACTTTTCGACCCCGAATTAAATTTTCTTTAAACAAGCTTTGAGTAAATATTTCTGTAGGATGCATCGTTTAGGAGTTGTAAGACGAAAACTAAACAAAGAATCAACTTTTGACGAAGTTTTTAAAAATGGCTCAACTTCAGAAATCGATTGCGGATAAACCGGTACACCAAATTTAACAAATCAAACACCATTCTTTAAACAAGATTAGAATACAACTTTCTGTATTATGCGTCGTTTAGGAGTTATACGCGTAAAATTGAAAAATGTGCGAAAATTTCGCGGTTTTCTTACTCTCAAAACTTAAGTAGAAGCCAGAATCCGTCGCAAACTCACAGGATTCTTATTTGGGACCCTCTAAAGGTAGTAAAATACTTTCCAGCTTTGGACGATTTTTCGGGAAGCATATGTCTAATTTGTCTGGGCTATATATAAAGTAACCATTAATAATAATACGGAGGTGACATTATGCAAAAAACCATTCTGTTCTTTGTATCAAATTGGCAAAAAAAAGGTAAAATATCATCAGAAAGGCCTCATAAGATAACAGATGACATAAAACAATATGTGATGGAACATCAGATTATTTCCAGCAACAGAGTTTCACTATTCAAGGAACAAAAATCCCCATAAAAAATACCTTACTCCCATTTTAAATATTTCAAAGACATACAAGTTGTACCAAATGTTTAGAAGAACCTCCCTTTAATATCAAATATTGCCCATACAGCAAGATCCTCTCCACTGAATTCAACTATTTGGGGAGCCGAGGAGCAATACACGCAGTACGTGCGATAGCGGCAAAGGCGACGATAGAGAAAATTTTGAGGCAGCCTTTGCACTACAATGTGCAGACAGCGACAACGTAAAAAATAGTGAAGCTGTTAGCCATTTAACCATGGATATACAACAAACACTCCCACTTCCTTAACTTAGTACTAACAATGCAAATGTGGATGTATAACTTGGGTATCGATTCTATTACTAAAAATACAGAAAAGGCCCATTTCTTTACTCGGATTGAAGATCTGGCGCATCGCAGCTCATTATTATCAATCTATTTTTTATTTTTAGCCGTTTTCTATCCTTAGGATATAGGCATCTTTCAAATTCGTCCATCGGCTATTATCTTGCGCAACTCGATACCAGTTCAGGCCAGCGACCTTCTTTATCTCGTCGTACCATCTTTGCTGGGGTCTTCCAACACTCCTCCTCTCTGCCCAAGGTCTCCATCTGGTGACATACCCGCTCCAGTTTTCCGTATGCCTGGCCACGTGCCCTGCCCATTGCCATTTTAGGGAACCAATTCTTTTTATTATATCGAAGACTTTGGTTTTTTCTCGTATCCAAGTATTTGTTTTATGGCCTCTCAGGGAAATTCCCAAAATACGTCTTTCTATGGCTCTCTGATGTACTTCCAATTTATGTTTTATCTTCTTGGTTATTACCCAGGTCTCACAACCATACGTGACAACAGGCAGTATACACTCGTTATAGACTTTTGTTTTCAAATTCATTGGAATATGCATGCTGAAGATGTACTTTAATTTGCCGTAGGCTGCCCATCCCAGTCTAATTCTTCTATCAATCTCCATCTCTTGATTTTGTTTGCCTGGTGTTGTAGCTTGGCCCAGGTATATGTATGTTTCCGTCTTTTTTATTGTGCTGTCATGAATCGGTATTGTATCGTCTGCATCTGGTATATTTGTCATAAACTGGGTCTTTGTGTTGTTCATATGTGTAATCCTACTTTTGCAGCCTCATTTTGTAGTTCTTCCAACATGTCTATCAATTCCTGTTTATCTTTTGCAAACAGTACAACATCGTCAGCAAATCTCAGATTGTGTAAGCGTTCACCATGTACGTTCAATCCTTTGTTTATATAACGTTGATCTACTCTAGCATTTCTCAATGATTTTATTATTGTCCAGATTTCTACTGTGTCGAAAGCTTTTCGGAAATCGACAAAAGCCATCCATAGGCTTATGTTATATTCTGTAGCTTTGTCGATCATCTGCCTTACGGTGTGTAGATGTTCTGTCGTACTATAATGGCTTCGGAACCCAGCCTGTTCCTTTGGTTGGTAAGCCTCGAGTTTTCGTTCTAATCTGTTTGTAATGATTCTGGTGAATAATTTATATATCTGTGATAGTAAGCTTATCGGCCGGTAGTTTTCGAGATCAGTTGGGTCACATTTCTTGTAGATCAGAACAACTACAGCATTCTCCCAACTTTTGGGTATATATTCTTCTGTTAGGCACTCATTGTATAGTTTTAGTAGTTCTTGTCTCATCTTGATATCGCTTTCCTTAGGCATTTCAGGCAGAATGTTGTCTTCTCCCACTGCTTTGCCATTTTGCATCTGGGATAACGCTTTCTCTAGTTCTTCCATATCTATCTCGGGCATTTCTTCTGAGTTGACATTTACTATTCGAATTTTGTCCTCTACTGTCGTTATCTTTGGTATTTTAGATTCCTACAGATCTCTATAGAAAGATTCCACAACTTTTAATATCTGCTTTCTGTCTTCCACTATGTTGTTTTTCGCATCTTTGATCTTTGTTATCTCTTTCTTAGGTGTGTTGCGTCTTTTAAATATATTTAGTCCCTTATTCTGTTCTAATAGGGATTGTACTTGTTTCGTTTGATGTTTTAGTATGTCCTGTTTCGCCATTTTTCTCGGTGTTTTGCTTATTTCTGTGTACTCAATAGTGTCCCTTTTACCCTCTGTTATCAGTTTTCTTCTTTTCTCTAGGAGGTGTTTTGTCTCCATCGACAGTTTATCCGGCGTTTTCTCTGGGGGGCCTATTATCTGATCGGCTGTTTGTTTTATAATTTTTGTTATTCTCCTATTTCTATCATCCAGGGACTCTCCTGTTTCTTCTGGGTTTTTCATTCAGCTTTTGTTTGTATTTTTCTTTTCTTTCCACTATCTTTTCCCTACTTCCCCTCTTTATCGTTTGTTTCATCTTCCGTTTTCTTTCCATTTTTGTGTTTATGAGTAGTTTGCATCTTACCATCCTGTGATCACTGCCGGTGCTGAACTGATTGACTACATCTACGTCTTGAATTATGTGTTTATAGCGGGAGATTATGAAGTCAATCTCATTTTTGGTTTGTCCATCTGGGCTATTCCATGTCCATTTGTGGCTCTCTCTTTTGAAAGAAAGTGTTCATCAGATAAAGTCCTTCTCTTTCTAGAAAGTTTGCCAACATGTTTCCCCTTTCATTTCTGGTGCCAAGTCTAAACTGTCCTATGTGTGTTTCCGTTGGTTCTGCTCTCCTGCCTATTTTTGCATTGAAGTCCCCACCCAGAACAGTGTGCGTTGCTGGGTTCTCTTTTATTGCTCTTGATATGTCTTCGTATACAGATTCCACCTCGTCATCATCATGTGAAGAAGTTGGAAGATAAGCTTGTATATATTTTAGTGTTATATTTCTATTTATGTTGAGCACGATATATATTACTCTGTCAGATATTGTTTTTAGGATTTTCAGGTTTGTCGATAGTTTCTTATTTATTAATATTCCAACTCCTCCATTGCTATCATCATCATTTTCTCTGTAGAACAAAGTATGCCCAGAATCTAAATGGAGGTATTGTTCTCCTCTTCTCCTTGTTTCGGCTAAGCCTACAATGTCCCAGTTTATTTTCTCCAATTCGTACTCTAACTCAACCAGACGTTCCTTTGTTCTGATTGATCTAGAGTTGTAAGTTGCAATGTTTAGTAAGCAATTTGGTGTATTGTTGTAAGGTCCATTATTATTTTTATTTTTCTTAGTGGATGTCGTTCTTTTGCCTCCCCCAGAATCCATGAGGCTGACCGAAGTATCGGTGTGGGATTGTGAGGTACCTCTACCCACCTGGGGTAAACTATTTCGTTTTGAAGTCGACATATTAAGTTGAAAGGTTTTGGCAATTAAAACACCACGCTTGCCGGGCGTCTTGGTGAGTTTTTGTGATCTCCCTCTCGCGTTTGTCCATCTGCTGTAGATCCGCCACCGGAGTTGGTTACCCGATCTTGCATCTCCAGAGTTGGTTTACCAGGGTCTACCGACGTGGAGGTGCGAGCAGGAATTGATAGGAGAGGCTGTAAGAGACGCTTCACTACCCTGTAGACCCCTTATATTATCAATGATAGAATATAATTTTCCAGGCAATGCCATATACCACGTAATATTGTGGACTGACTCGTGTGCATGTGAAAATAAAAACTTCACCATAAATTATATTCTAAGCCAATCTAGCAAAAAGAATAACGTTGCAAATATGCTTCAACACTAGGAAATTTGATGATTTAGGCACTAAGTTAAATTTAATGAATCGTAAAAAACACACTAAATGAAAATGTTCCATTTAGAGACTGAATAAAATAGATATATGTCTGCAAATACGGATCATACTTATATAAAGAGAACTTTGATCCCAACACTCCATTCAAAGAAGTGAATCTTATTCAAAACTCACGCATACCTCCACTAGACAATATTGATATTGAAAGTATTGGAACAAAAACTGGTCAGCTGAAAAAATTGCAAATTTAAAAAATCAAGTGCACTATGTTAAATAACCATTTCGATTGTATTATAACACCATTATAGCATAACAGTTATCTAAGGCCAAATATTTTTCAAAAATAAATAGTTTAAGTTACAATAGTTAAGAGTTAAAGACATGTATTACTTAGCTGTTATTCTTCTAATCTTATAATAAAGCTCATCCAAAAAACTTTTCCAATTAAGGCTGATCTTATTTGTGTAAAAATACTTAATGGATAAAAGTGCATTTTGTTCCAAATTTGGTTTTTCTGTAAATGTTATTAAATGTTTACTAATGTTAAAAAAAATGTTTTATCATAGCCCAATAACTGGCAGTTTCAACGAAAACATGAAATAATTAAACGAGTACAAAAGTAAACAGTTTTTAGAAACTTAAATTGATTTTTCTGTTTTAATTTAATGTTTTTTTACTTAACCCTCTATGGCCCCATGTTACTTTAAGGTAACATACCATATTATCCTAAATATAACGTACTTAAAATTTCTGTTTTCACTTTAATATCCCAGTCTCTTCGAAATAACATAGTTCTATCGTACTAATTGCAGTATGGCGCCATCTATATGTTATTTGTAAAATTACGCGGGAAGAATTTTAATGGCGTCTATTGTTTGTTGTGTTGAACTGCGCGTTTTGAATATTCATTTTTATATTTTATATCAAATAGGTTGGAAAAAAATATAATACGACAATTTACAAGTGTGAGGAGGTAAGTGTTCAAGAATATTATCAAAAATTTTGTATTTGGATAATAAAACGGTCGAATTTAGTAATGTAACTTTGAAGATACACTAGGCTATAAAAGTTTTTATTAATTATTTGATTTCAAATTTCAGTATGAATCCAATAAAATTTTAGGGACTAAAATCAAAGAAAAAATATTCAGAAATTTCAACCAGAGTTGTGGATTTTGGGAATAAATCCGATGATTCCCTATTGAGTGATAGTGGTGAAGAAGATGACGAAATTTTGAAATATAAAGACCAACTTTTTGATGAAGAAAAACCAAGCTGTTCTAAGAATATATCAGAAGAGATAAGTGAGTATGAAATGCGTAGTAACAGTGTAGCAGCGAAGAAGAGATTTTTGAGAAGAAAAATATGAAAACTGTTTCAAAGAAATCTAAAAATAAAATTATTTCGAAAAACCAAATTGAAACATTGATATCAAAAACAAAAAAAAAATACTAAACTATCGTTAGATTGGAAACTCATAACAACAAAAATAATACGTCCAATTGAAATTTGGAAGGGAAGTTTGCCGGTTGCTCCTGAGGAGCCAGAAAGTCCATTACAGTACTTTAGAAAATTTGTTGATTCAGACTTATTAAATAATATTGTCGAGCAAAGCAATTTGTTTGCATGCCAAACCGATCCCAATAAACCTCTCTTTTTGACTAACGATTCATTGGAACAATTTATAGGAATAACTTTCATAATGTTGATATATCTCAATAAACCTCTCTTTTTGACTAACGATTCATTGGAACATTTTATAGGAATAACTTTTATAATGTTGATATATGGTTTACCTAGAACAAGAATGTTCTGGCAAGCTGAGACGCAGGTTCCTAAAATTGTAAATACTATGTCACGAAATAGATGGGAGCAAATAAAATCAAAAATTCATTTTAGTGATAACACCAAAGCTGCCAATAGTAACGATAAGCTCTTCAAAATACGGCCCCTAATTGAGAAATTAGTCGCAAAATTTATTGAAATTCCTATGACTGAAAAACTTTGTGTAGATGAGCAAATGATTCCTTTCAAGAGCTTGAAACAGTATATGAAAAAGAAGCCAAAAAAATGGGGCTACAAAGCCTTTGTGTTGTGTGGATCAGACGGTGTAATTTATAACTGGGAATTATATTCTGGTTCAGTAGATATAGATCCCACCCTTACAGATGTAGGTGTTAGCGGAAATGTTGTTATGAGACTTTCAAAAATTGTTCCTAGAAACTACTACTTTAAAATTTACTTCGATAATTGGTTCAATAGCCCAAAATACAAGTCGAATTATTCAAGCTGGGTATTCTTAGTCTGGACAAGGTTAGGTCAGATCGTCTAGGGGGATGTACTTTTTCTACAGATAAAGAATTGGCGAAAAAAGGAAGAGGAAGCTTAGAAGAACGAAAAACAAAAATAGATGGGATTGAACTTACCTCAGTAAAATGGTATGATAATAAACCAGTTCATTTACTCAGTACTTTTGTTGGCGCTAATCCAGTTAGAGATGTAAAACGCTGCGATAAAAAAGCAATTTCAAAAATTGATGTGCCATGTCCCAAAGCAGTAGAACTGTACAATCAATTCATGGGAGGAGTCAATTTAGTTGACTCACTTATAGCTCTATATAGAACTACAATAAGAAGTAAAAAATGGTACCATACAATTTACTTTCATCGTATGGACGTGTGTGTTGTAAACGCATGGCTGCTGTATAAAAGAGACTGTAAGTCACTCAATGTTCCAAAGAAAAATCAGCTAAGTCTGTTACCATTTAAAACAGACTTAGCTTAGCTCACAGTCTTTGTGCGACAGGTAAAGATACAACAAACAGCCGTAAACGGGGTCGCCCAAGCAGCTCATCAATTGAGCAAGAGATCGAAAACAAAAAACATAAAGGAAAAATCGCTGAAATGCCACCAGAAGACGTCCGAAGAGACAAAATGGCACATTGACCCACTTTCAGTGATAAACGTGGAAGGTGCAAAAATCCTGGCTGTCATGGGGTGCCCAAAGTGATGTGCACCAAATGCAATCATTATTTGTGCTTCACTCCTACTTCCAATTGTTTTTTACAATTTCATACCAATTGAAGTCCACTGTTACTTTGAGGTAACACACAAATCACCCACAGGTAACATACCCCTAAGTATGTGTAAGGGTAATTGTTTTGCTATTTTATATATTTTTATTTCCTAATAAAACTCATATGAATCAGTATGTTGAGTATTATTTTTTTTATTTCACCTTACAATAAATTGGGCTATAGAGGGTTAACTCCTTTATCTACTTGACTCTTCATATGTAATGTTTGTTTTTCACTGGCTCTCAGAAGTCTTAAGACTATAAGTATCCATATTAACTATAAGTTTCTATCTACGATATTTTTCGATAATAAATTATTATAAAATATATGACATATAACCTGTACTAGCCTTTATTATACAAAAATTAACATATCAAAATGACAGTTCTACAGATAACTCACACAAAAATAAAGTCAACTAATATATAAAATGAAGTAACAGTAGGAAATCACTCTAAAATTTTTCATTTTATCTATTTATACCAATAGTTTGAATGCATGATCTGATAACAAAATATGTTGCAGATCCTCAAACATTTTACTTTTTCCATATTACATATACCACATATCTTATTATGTTAAATAGGTGTTGTTGTCCTAAACTTCCCATCTATATCATAGCCACAATATGGTCTCGAAAATTTGCCTTGAACAGTAACACAATTTATAATGTCAATATAAACAATATATCACACATAAACACAATGTGTCAATATAACTGTATTATTTTTTGGTTTTTGTTTTCTTTGGAATATTTATACTTTGGTGAGAGAATATGTAAATAAGTTATATCATATAATCACTATTTTGAAAACATACTGAGTGTATCAGATAATGCATTGAAATAAATGTTTAACATACAAAATGTATAAATAAACAATGTTTAGAGCAAAATTCACCCTTCAAATGTTATTAAATTATTTACAACAATGTTACTACTTGTTTCACTTGTAACTTTGATGTCAGAATTACTTTTAGTTTCTTTATATGTACTAGTTACATCAATATTACTATAAAATGTAGACTGAGACGATTTTTTGTTTGCCTTCTTAACTTCCCCGTGATTCACTACACAATTTTTACTTTTAACATATTCTAACACGGGATCTTCACCTGTTTTCATACTAAGTTTCGTCTTTAAAATAATGTACTGAGATCGCCAGTATTCATATGAAGCCATTTTAAGTGCTAGTACCCATGTAGCAACATCTTTTTCACATCTACATGAGAAAATATGTTTGGCTTCGTCGTCACCAAGCCTATCGTTGACTTTGAATGTAATTGAGAAAGCAAATGGTATTCCTTTATGAGGTTTTTCATAAGACACTTGTGCATTTTCCAAAATTAAAATACCTAACGGCTCGTTTTCTGCAACTCTGTAATAAAATAGAATGTTTAATATTAATTTAAAATATCGTTCTTTGAACGAGGGGCGTTGATACCAATCCGACCAATCATTTCCTATAGGCTTCATATGATGCATAACTCCTTCTAAATCTGCCTTATTCTCACCAAGTGAAATTAGCTCCCTATCGTTGTACTTCATTTTATATTCTAACTGCAAGTGAGCAGATGGTATGTAAGGCCGTTATTTACTAAATGCTTCAGCAAATAATTTTAAGCCTTGTTTGTTTCTTTTTATTGCTGCAAATAACAGACAAGTACATTCATTGTAAGTAAGTTTTAGCCAGCACTTTTGAGATATTATCTAACTTTAATTGTTTAAATTGTAAAGTCCATTTTGCTATTTCTTTTTGAAACTTATAACTTCAATTCATTTGATATGTGACAGCAAATTTGACAACTGGAGTGCGTTCAGAATGCAACGCCTTGAATGTAAGCATATACATATAAATATTATTTATTACGTATATGAATATGTAAGAGTTAAACGGGAGTACAAGGTGAGCGTTCATAAAACATGTAATATATACCTCACACTTTAAGCTACAAGTAATCAATTCGCTGGCCAACTGGCACGCAAGCTAAGCAAATCTATTTCAGTGTGATGGTCAGAGGTCAGAGTTGAAGCTGAAGTCATCGAAATTTGTGCCGACTATGGGACATGCGCATTAAAATTTGTTTTTTGACATATCTCCACAGAACTAAAACATATAGGAGAAGTGAAACACTAATACTTCCGTGCTTAGGAAAACGTTACCATAAGGAGGCTGCCATTTTGCCAAAATAAGCATGGTACGCACATGCGCAGTGTTGATCATTGTTTAACAGTTGCATATTTTTACTTGAGTTTCCTTTAATTTAATTATAGAAAAGAAAATATTTTAATTCCCTTTTATGTATGTCTTATAAAGGGTATAAATGTTTTATTTAGTCTTGCGAAAGCAGAGGTAATATTCCTGGAATTCATTATTTTCGGTAAGTGATGTTGAAATAATCAGAACCGTCTTCCAATTATTATGCATGTTAAACATGAAAAGGGGAGTTGAAATGACCTATGCGAATATACTTACACACCTACTACCGGCAGGTTTTGCATGGTGCAAATTGTATATAGATTGTTTTGGTTACGCTTGTACATTTTGTATATATTTATTCTATTTGGTAGGTACCGTTGAAAATAATTTAATTTTCTGAAAGTTATTATTTTGTATATATAATTATGTATTTTGGCACTGTATATGGTGAATATATTTGGTTTTATACAAACCGACATAATTGGTGTTTTCTTAATAACTCATAGTATAGCCGCCTGAGGATTTATAGTTTTATAGAAGAGTTTAATTCAACGAGACCCCTTACCGTAACCTCCATCTGAGGCTATCTGGGACTCTTGGCGCTAAGAGTCAAGGGGCCGTGGACCAAACCACATGATTTTGCATCGAGGGTGTCCAAAGTAACGTGCCCAGTTGGTAAGAACCGAAGGGACGTAAAAATATACGTCAAGCAATAAAGAAACAAATTGAACTCTTCTTAATTTCAACATCCATCACATGAATTGTGATGGATTCATTTATCTGAGGTCTGTTCAAAATACTAAGAATATAATTTTAATGAAATTTTCATAACTATTAAGATCTTGTCATAAAACTTGAAATTCGTTTAGATTTTAATAAATAATTTATAACATGAACAAATAATTATTAAAAAAATAAGTTTTTGTCACAATTTTTTCGTGATCGTTTAGAGTCTTATAGGTTTATTTCGTTTCAAATAATTAGGTGTCCATTGAAGTGTACCTTAAATAATGTGAAGACGTCCCTGAACACTTGAACTGCGCATGTGCGCACCATGCTTATTTTACCAATATGGCAGCCTCCTAATCATGGAGACTAGATAAGGAGCACGAGCTCTAACGGGTCAATTGCCAAAGTTTGCCCACTAAAATTGTGGGTATTAAGCTTTTTTTTTCTACCACTGGCGTCGCTCATGTTCTTTGTGTACCGCTCTGAAACTAGCATCATAAATATATGTGAAGTAAGCTAGTAAATACCACAAATCACCTACTAGGTGATTTGTGGTAAATACTAACCTTTAATTTGTACTTAAATAATAAATATTGGTAAATGCTAAAAATTGACAAAATAAAAATTTTGAAAAATCAAAAATGGGTAGAGTTTGTGCGGTTAAAAATTGCAATAGTGGTAGTGCAGCTGATATGAAACGAAGACGTGAATTGAATTTAAGAAAACCAACATTTTTCAAAGTGCCCAGGGTAAGTTTAAGTATTTAATGAGTTAGCAGAGAATTTTGAGAATTTTTCAGAATATGATTAATATTATGATGATAATTTGTACATACAATGATATTTCCTGAGTAAATGGACCTATTTGTACAATACTGAAATCAGTAGACATATGACAATTTTTAGTTTTCATAACAAATTAACTGCGATAAAAAAAAACTATTTTTCAAAATCTCACTTAAAATTTTTGTTTCTTCAATTTCTACCCGTGGAATTTTTTTTATTAAATTTTTTTCATGATAGTTGAATTATTATAATACTCCAAAAAAATTAACAGATGTCTGTTAACTCAGTATCATTTATTTTTACAACATAGTGGTTCATGTTGAAGTTATTAAATTTTTTTTTTATTGTGTTATTGAGCAGAGTCCAACAAAGCGTAAAAAATGGATAGACTCTTTATCCACAGAATTAAGTGCTCAACAGTATGTTTGCGACTTACATTTTCAAAATAATGAAATTCGAGATTGCTATATCACAAATTTACCAAATGGAGAAATAAATCTGCTCAGTAAAGGTCGAATAACACTCACCCCAGGATCAGTACCTTTGATAGCAAATGAGACACAACTTCCGATGGTTGAAGACTGCGGAAAACAAGTTGATTTAATTGACATATCTGCTGATTTTGAATTACAATGTCAAGAAGATCAACAGCAACAGCAGCAAACAATTGTGCATCTCATTTCAGAAAAATCTTCGAATGACTTGTCAAAAAATTGTAAATTACTTGTAGAACATGAACAAGTGCAGCATCAACAGGAGCAACAGCCACAGCAACAACAAGTAATCGGAAAACACCCGGAAAAATCTTTAAATGGCTTGTTAGAAAATACTAAGATACTAGGAGAGCATAAACCGGAGCAGCAGCAACAAGAATTTGAATTACAGTTTACTAACGATGAAATGAGTATAGAAACCACAAGGCAAGCAAAAGTATTAAGTAATGACAATGATCAGGTTAGATTAGCTGTAAAGAGAAGATTGAGTTATCCTGGCGATAACGTAACAATCAAGCGTCAGAAAAAGTTTGAGCATGAGATAGATTGTAACCGTCAAGTAAGTTTTTTTTATCATAAAATTTTAGTATTGGCACAAAAAAATCACATGCGATTTTATTATTCTAGATGAACCTTAGTAATGATGCGGAAGTTCTGAGTATTATCATTACATTGAACGAACAATTTCCAATTGCTTGGACCTTTCTTCCTGGCATTAATCAATTGATCGCCATTCAATTAGATCGTGTCAAATTAAATGAGCGAGTAAGACTAATAATAAATGATGATCAGTCTGTCTTGGTAAGAATAAGTATAATTTTATTATTTATTTAAAGAAACAGTTTGTCACTTTCTTTTATAATTAACTTTTTTTTGTTATAGGTAACATATTCAGAGCATTATAAAAAAAAATTGACTTACAAATAAAATCTGTCAATGATTTGATTAACTTTATAAAGAGTATGGAGTTGAAAACGTTATGCACTGGGACAGGATATGATTTAAAAAAGTATTCTTTTCATTTGAATAGTTTTTATATTTTTTTTTTCGAGCTGAATACTAAAAGAGTTGAAAGTGAAAATTATTAACTAATTATTCTTCAATTTTTTTATTACAGTTTTTCATTAAAATGTCACGGTGATGTGAGCGATATTTATAAAGGAAGCCAAGCAACACCACGATGTCCTGAGTGTCGGAAACTTCGTGTGAGCTTGCTCAAATTAAAAAAAGGTCAAAAGCTTAATATCACAGACAAGGCAGAAGTGACTTCTAAAGCTATTAATTTAGGACTTGTTAAAAAAACAAAGCGCATTAAGCAACAGGTATAACTAATTTTTTGAATGACTTTTTGATTTTCAAATGCAGTTCTTTGTAATATCGCTATAATATTTGCTTTTATTACTAGCTTGCATTATTACTGAGAATTTCAAAATTTTTAACTGTTTAAAAAGTTATAAATAATACAGCTTTCATTATTTGAGAAATATTTTAATTATCATTTTTCATTATTTTAGCTACAATCGTGTTCATCAAAATTACGTGATATCCAAAGGAAAACCAAAACAATTTATAAAGGTGAATTTAATAAAAAACTCTCTTTATTACCGAAACAGCAGCAAATAACGGTAAGGATGTGTTTTGAGAATGCTAATAAAAAAGGCCCAACTGGTAAACGATATGAAGTAGAATGGATTTACGAATGTCTTCTAATTCGTATGAAAAGTACGTGTACTTACAACATGATTCGAGCAAGAAATATAATACCTTTGCCAACGATTGATACATTGTCAAAGTATATTGGAAAGATAAGTTTGTCGATTTTTGGATTTCTGCCTGAGACTTTTGAAGTTCTTCGAAAAAAAGCATCATCAATGGCTCCTGAAGATAGAATAGGTCAAATATCTGCTGATGAGGTGAAGCTAATGGAAAATATAGAGTACACCAAAAAAATTGCTGAGTACACTGGTTTTGTTGATCTCGGAAAATATACAACTGAGTCTGATAAAGATGTTGCTGGAGATCATGCTCTTGTTTTTATGTTTGTACCGTATCGGGGTAGTTCTGCTCAACCTCTGGGATGTTTCATAACTAAAAATTCAATTACGAGTGAAGTTCTTCATAAATTATTTTTAGAGTGTATTATCCTTGTTGAAAATGCTGGTTTTCACGTAAATTCGATTGTAACTGATGCTGCTCAATGGAATAGAGGTGTTTGGACGAAATTGGGAGTTGGACCCAATAATAACAGTTGTGAGCATACATGTGACTCTAGTTGTAGGTTATGGGTGATATCCGATTTTCCACATTTAGTAAAATGTTTTAGAAATGGGTTGGTTGAATTGGAGGAATTTGAGGTAATTATTTAAGAAATTTTTTAATAATTCTGTAAAGATTTTTTTCACAATAGACTCAATAATTTCTACACTGATAGAAGGATTAGTTTATTTTTAATAAGCTTTATTAACTATCAATAAATGATTTTTTAAAATCATAGGGTTTAATAAATATTTATTAACAGTTAAAAAATTATTTATTAAATATGATTTAATAAATGTTAATAAATATTTGTTAACAGTTAACGAATATTTATTAACGGTAAATAAGTAATTTATTAAGTACAATTTATTAACTGTTAATTAATATTTATTAATGGCTAATGAATATTTGTTAACTGTTAACAAATATTTATTTAAAATAAAAAGCAAAAATAGCAATTTTCTTTTGACACTTTTTATGACCCTATAGCTGGAATACATGATAATAATTCAATTCACTAAATAAATTAACGTTTTTTATATTTAAAAATATAAAAGATAATTATGGACTGTGATAGAATTTGCTATTTTACAATAAACTTTATCATAATGTAATATAATTGATACAAATAATTTATGAAGATGATTTTTGTTTATAAGCAATCTTCATATTACATGACATTGCAAGCGAAACAAATTCACTCAACAAAATATTTATTAACTGTTAGTAAATATTAGTTAACTATTGATGAATACTTATTAACTATTAATAAATGTACTTTTCTCCCAAACAAATATTTATTGAATGTTAAAAAACATTCATTAAAATTTAATAAATTAAATAATTGTCTCCAAATAGATTAAATTATTAGTAGTTAACTAATCGTTCTATCAGTGTACATTAATCAAAATGTCATTAATCTAACTAGCTTTCTTTTATTATAGACACCTGTAGGACTTGTTAAAAAAAATATTGGCAAAATCTTTTACTAGTAGAACAATTTGAAAAGCCAAATTTAGCTATGGCTTACAAACTCACACCAGCCCACCTAGATCCTAAACTATATCAAAAGATGTCTGTTCCTTTGGCTTATCAGGTATAAATTTACAATTTTTCATTCCATTTCCCGAATAACACTAAATAAATTTCAATATCAATAGTTATATTCACGGGAAGTTCGTTGCGCAATGACGGTATTAAGAGAAAATGGTAATGAAAAATTTGAAGGATCAGAACCCACTGAAAAATTTATTAAAATTATTGATGACGGTATTCAAGCAATGACTTCCCATGATGCTAAAAATGCTCTGTATTTTAAAGATACTTGTGAACAACAACAGGTAATAAAAAATATAAAAAATATTGTTTTATTAACAAAATTAATCAAAATTGTTTGCTTAACGATAACTTTTTGCTATGGATATTATTAAATCCTGAGAATTTTATGTCGATTGTTGCGATGGTAAAAAAATAATTCTATTGGCAAAATAAATTAATTCATGATATACGAATTTATAATTATAGTAATGAAAAAAATAAGGATTTTACAGAATTTGCAATAAACATCAGAATTTTAGTTTAAAATTAACAATTTTTGCTAACCAATTAACAAAAGAGTAATTAACTCCTAAAAATTAACAACTATCACTAATGGCATTGTTGAGAAAAATTGAGGATACTACTTGTGCTCTATATTTTTTTTTAATTATGAAGTGAATTCAATTGATGAGATAATTTTTATTAAGTATTTTTAGTATTGATCTTTACTTGTAACTTGACAAATTTTTAAATTATAAAATTCCATGGGTAATTGTAAAATTGGAGTAAATAGTTTAATATATACTACATTAGAAAATTTTAGCTTCCAAAATTTTTTCTGGCTAACTTTTATACTTTTAACTTTTATCTACATATTTTAATATACTAATAATTAATAATTTTAAAAATATTGTGACTTACTAATAATATATGATTATTACCTACTACTAATAATAATTACTTTTACAAATATTTAGAAATGCTTTTATTAACCTTTAAGTATTATTTTGCTTTCAGGCTCAAATTAATTTTTTTTTAATTATTATTTTCCGCTTTTAGGAACTATTACTAATTTTTATTTTGCTTTCTAACCAATTATTAACTTCAAATAACAAATCATAATAACAAATTAATTGAGAAAAATTTCAATAATTTACAGATTTATTCCAGCTGATGGTGGATTTGACTGCTTCGATTATATTCTGTTTTTATGAATACTTAATCAGGAATCAATCAACAAAATCATTGAAACCAAGGAAGCAATATTCAATCTATTCAATCATTTTTCCTGTTTTCAGTGGATTTTCAAACTTTTCGTTATTCAATGAAAAACTGAAGAAGACAAGTTGGATGAGTAATAACACAAAAATCACCCATAATCGATGCTGGCTGGAGATAATAAATTATAAACAATACTAACACTTTATTACACTACTGTTCGCTTTACTAATTCCTATACGCTTTTTGAAATTTATATCCAAGTAGAATAGTTGCTTATTATTTTTATGACGCTTCCAATTATTACTTTTATCCTCGAAACATTTTTATCAATTTTTATTTACATGTTTTTCTCCGTACATAAATATTTTCCAAATTTTCATTTCCTTTTACCTGTAACACATAGGCAATTCGGACTTTATTGAAGTTTTTAGAAGATTGGGAAAAAATGTATACTCACACGAAAACTCCTAATGCTTCTACTATAAAGAATTCCACTCCAAAAAATACAGTTTCAAAGAAAATCACTCCTAGACAATCCATATCAAAAAATTCATCCCTAAATCAAGTAATTCCACAAAAGACGACCTCAAAAAAAGCAACTCCTAAATCCACATAAAAAAAAATTCTTTTCCAATATCTGCTAGCACTATATCCGGTTTTAAAGTCACCTTACGAGCAGCACTACAAATTTTATCAGAGTTACACCACAACTATGGATATGACTATCTCATAACATCACGTTTGACTCAAGACAATCTCGAGGTAATTGCCTAATAGAAGTATTCATTTCGCAGATTTGTATTACCTTTTTTAATAATAATAATAATATAATTATAATTGTATATTTTACAGAGATTATTTTCAATCATGAGATATTCTTGTGGTGCCAATGATCACCCAACACCCCAGCAGTTCGGTCAAGTTTTCCGATTATATTGCTGCAATGCCATGATTAAGCTGGCATTGAACTGCTTCAAACTCTGATGAAAACAGAAGATTCGTTAAAAATGTCTAGTCAACCACGAATGGAGTGGTTAGAAAAAATTGACAAGATGCTAGAAAGGGCTGTACCAATTGGTGATATTTGGAACGATAATTCATCCAACGATGCCGATGGAAGTTCTGTGAGTTCGTTTAATGATACCATTGGAAGTTTTGTAAGTGAGAATGACCTTAATTATACATCTTGCGTATCAAGAATTGATTTAAACGCCTCTGAACCATTAACTACTGAATCAACATCGAGGATTCAAACAACTCTAGAGTCCCTCGAACATCATGATTATGATGTTGTGTCTACTAGTCGAGAAGTTCAATCGTATATGGCTGGGTATATCGTAAGAAAAATGAAATTGAAATGTAAGTGCTCATCATGCTTCTATACTCTTCAATCATCTAACGTCGAATCAAATTGTCGTGATCGGTTTATTGACTTGATGGAAAAATATGGAGGACTATCGAGGGCTTCTGACAATTTATTTCAACTCACCATGCAATTAGAAGCTGCTTTTTTAGATGTTGTTGGCAGAGTAGGGTTAAGCCGTGGCATAATATATAAAATATTGGATAGAATTGAAAGTATGCTACCACAATTATCGTTTGTTGGATGTGGGATCCATCAGCTCGAAATAACGAAACATATCATCGATTTTTATATAACTATGCGACTATATTTTCTGGGTAAAAATTTCAACAAAAGGAATCAATTAAAAAGAGAAAAGATGAAAACTTTAAAAAAAACTTCGAAGTTAGTGACCTAAAAAGTCTTATTGAAATAAACCTGAGAAACCCATCTTGAATTTTAATTGATAAGATTAACATTTTCTATCTGATAAATCAAATAATAACTATTTGTATTTTAATTATACTTTTTTATTTTTGTATTATAATAAATTATTGAAAGAATACAAAAATCATTCTCTTTACCTGACTCAATTTTATTATAAATTAATTTTAAATTTGATACTATTTCTTCACACAAATCTGTATTTAATTTCATTTATTACTATCATTTAAATATTGATTTTTTACTATTATTAATTTATAATTAATTTGATTTTAATTATTTTCATTTAAACAACTAGAATTTCGAATTATTATTTCTATTTGAAACTGCCGCCTCATTCCCCCACCGCTTTGGTACATGTCGAGCACCAGCGCCCTCTTATTTTAGTAGGCCTATTTGCATACATGGAGTTCGTGCTCCTTCCATGCCAAAAACTGAAACACAATTTCACTTCTCTGTGTTTTTAGTTCTGTGAATATCTCACATCTGTCTGATAGTTTGACATTTTCATCGAATTGCGTGTTTTTGGTTTGTTTTTCTTGATTTTTCTGTACGACTGATTGATTAAAAAAATAAAATGGAGGAGGAAGACATTACTTCTACTTTACTTGCAAAAATGCTGATTTTGCTTTAAAAAGGGCAATTGTTGATGCAGTTTGGTCTTGGTCGTAGAATGGTTTGCAATTGGAAATGCACTGTAACAAAAATTCATCATTGAATTGATATTCCGTAGTAAATACGTAGTAAATACACGTATGTTCTGTGACACTTTATCGGATGAACAGGCGGATGGCCTATGGGTGGTTACCGATAGGAAGAAGTTTCCAGAGGGTTTACAAGAAGTAAAAGAAGTCTCTAGATGGTTAGCAAGTAATGACGGTAGCGTCTACGGGGGTTATGCAAAAAGTAAATAAGTGTGTATGTTGTTACGTGTATAAGGTAGAGGGTGGTTTAGAAGAAGCGAAGGGTTTTTTAAGGGTAGCGTCTACGAGGATTACGCAAGTAAGGGTGTACGGGGGTTATGCAAAAAGTAAATAAGTGTGTATGTTGTTACGTGTATAAGGTAGAGGGTGGTTTAGAAGAAGCGAAGGGGTTTTTATGGGTAGCGTCTACGGGGGTTATGCAAAAAGTTTTTGGGGGTTTGGCCTGGGCCAATTGCCAAAATTTTTGGGATAATGACGGTAGCGGCTACGGGGGTTATGCAGAAAGTAAATAAGTGTGTATGTTGTTACGTGTATAAGGTAGAGGGTGGTTTAGAAGAAGCGAAGGGGTTTTTAAGGGTAGCGTTTACGGGGATTACGCAAAAAGCTGACGGCCGCCGCATGCGCAGATCGAATTGAGTCAAAAATTACCACGATGGACCTTGGCGATTTCCCATGTTAATTTGCATAAGGAATGAGCCAGAATCAGTGCTGCGAAGAGGGTTTTAAGGGTAGCGTCTACGGGGGAGGGGAGCGTCTACGGGGATTACGTAAATAAGGGTGTATACAAGAACGGGGGGTTATGCAAAAAGTAAATAAGTGTGTATGTTTTTACGTGTATAAGGTAGAGGGTGATTTAGAAGAAGCGAAGAGGCTTTTAAGGGTTGCGTAAAAAGTAAATAAGGATGTATACAAGAAGTAATTAGAAGAAAGAAAATATATGGAGGATTGTGTGTGTGTGTAAGAGATGAGGGGTAGTGCTTACGAGGGGGAGGGGCTATGCAGTTAGCTGATTTTTTAAGGGTTCTATATTTTGAAATTCTCAAAGGAATGTTATTAGATTGATAACCAACATTTTTTTTTAAAACGGATATGTGTGTGAATTCATATCATTTTATAGAAGGTTTTTTATATTGTAATAAATGAAATCTCGCATTATTATGAATACATCTAAGACAAACAAACAGATTACAGCAACCACATTAGACGTTGCAACTTAGCAATAAGTGATGGGGATCTAACCATTGGTACAATATTTTGAAATTCTCAAAGGAATGTTATTAGATTGATAACCAACTTTTTTTAAAACGGATATGTGTGTGAATTCATATCATTTTATAAAAGGTTTTTTATATTGTAATAAATGAAATCTCGCATTATATTAAATTCGCTTAGTAGGTAATATTTATGTGTTATTTCTATAGCTAGCAAACACGTGCAGACCAAATCATTTATTCAGACAATAGCGAACTTGTTTCAAAATATGATAAGATTGGAATGTCATGATAAGGGAATATTACTTCATATTACGGAATATTACTTTAGTATCTTTTAAAAAATATATGATATCAACTTGATATTGTATTAGTCATTTACGATAAAATCTAAACTGAGTTTATTCATGAAACAGCAGAATCTAGTTTTCTATCGAATTAATAAAAATAGATTTTATGTTGCAGTTTTTTTATACGGGGTATTTTGAAAGTCTTGAAAGCATGTGCATGATTTCTTTTATAATAAATGAATGAGAGAATTGAGTGTTTGTATCACAATGTCATCGGAAGAGTATAGACGCAAATTGGAGGAATTTTCTAAAAGCGTTCGAGAATTGAGTAAAGATATTTCAATTTATGAAAATAAGATTAAACTGATAAAGCAATTGGAGCGAATGTGCTTGGAGGATAACGTCTTCAAAAATCGCCGCCTACAAAAAAATATCCACAGAATTGAACCGGCTACAATATGATGAATAATACAATTCGGGAACAACAAGATGCCATCAAGGATGAAATTAATAATGTTTTTGCAATGACATGTATAATTTTAACATCAGTATTTATTTTAATATTGAATATTGTAAAACGAAAGTTTAAGTCTTCATGTAATATAGACATAAATGAGTATACAATGTGTTTCAATAAAACAACTCATCAATTTTTTCTTAAGAAATTCAACAAGAACTTTTACGTTTTGGATACAGAAGGTTCGGGAACAACAGGATGCCATCAAGGATGAAATTAATAACGTTTTTGCAATGACATGTATAATTTTAACATCAGTATTTATTTTAATATTGAAAATTATATTGAATATTGTAAAACGAAAGTTTAAGTCTTCATGTAGTATAGACATAAATGAGTATACAATGTGTTTCAATAAAACAACTCATCCATTTTTTCTATTTATTTGAGTAAAATTACAATGGTATTACATTTAAAAACCAACATCGTAATCGTTCTACATTAATTTGTGTACAATTGAAAGCCCCATCGGCATGACAAGCATTCGAATGTTTTTTTAAACTTTCCATGGCTGAGGACGTTCCATCAAACTTGCAGACATCAACAACAGTTGTCGTAGAAATTCCATATTCTTCACATTTCTTTTGTAAAAATTCATATTTCTGATTACCGCGAACGTAAATACAATCGACATTAGACATTGTACTTTTCAAAATCTCGTCCAATTTTGAATAATCAACATCGCCAGAAGAATACTTGATTCCATGGATATGGTGTTCCAAAAAGTTGTTTGTTATTTTATCTTGATTGCTTAGCAAATGAAAGGGTTGTGGCGGCTTAAATATGTAGTGTCTATGTTTATATCCGATTTCGATGGACAATTCCTTAGGATGGAATGTACCCTCGATAATGAAGCCTTGAATGTCAATGAATGCTATTCTCATCGTGGTTTATATGTAACTGTCTCGCTGTGTATTTCAACACTGGTATTATATGATCGTTTTGATAATTTCCGTTAGGGGGTAATACTCTAATAAACAGTCATGTATAATTATACAATATGCTCTAGTATTTGCAGGAAATCCTACACCTACTTCAATTTCCACTTTTATATCAACTGTCGATGCCCTCATACCCTCCTCCTGTTTGGAACAGTCTATGACAAAGAGAGCACGATCTTTGAATGCTTCATAGTCCAATGTTGGATGTACTATGCTGGAATTGGTATAGCTTCTATAGAATGAGGCGTAATTATGATAGGCAAGAGTATAGTCGTTTTTTCCGAAATCCATCTTTAATCGTTCGGTGGGCCAAAAATCTCCGTTCAAAGCCAATCTTACATTGTTGGTGTTCAAGTGATCGAATTGCGAAGGATCGTTTGTCTTCTTGTTGCGTCTATCTATTTGAAAGCATACGATAACATATCGAGGTCTCTCGACAGACAAGCTCGTTTTAACTGACCAAATCTCATTTTTAGCGTCTTTCGTTAACGTAGGCAATACACAGAGTTCCCATTTCCTGAACGGAATGAATATTGGTCGATCACTTTTTATTTGCTCCATCATACGTAATTTTATTTCATCGTTAGGATAGACGTGTTTAACTTTCAATGCCATGCTATCTATAACAAACTTTATTGTAGTGTTAGATGTCGTAGTACCTGTTGTTACTTCATTTACTATTACAGCGTCGTTATCATGACGAGCACGTATGAATCGAAAAGTTTGTTTTCCATATGTGATTTTAGTATAGTCATTGAATACATTGAAAATGTGTTTTAGAGGAATCAACAAACTAAACGATTTATCAACATCATTCAATAGCGGTTTATTGGGATAATTCCAGCCAGCTAAAGCCATTTCTTTCGATTGTGGATTATAACACAGCAAACTTCTTGCGGTAGTTACTATACTGGGATCTCGTACTATTTCTATTTCCTTTCCACTTTGAATGTAGGAACAAGAATCGAAGAGGAATGCACCGCAATTTGACGTTAGATTAACATGTCCTCCTCCGCCACTAACTTCTAATTTTCCCTTAATTTCAAGTTGAGTTTCGTACATGAAAAAAAATGCGTCAGTTTGTTGTATGTCAAATTCCACAGAATCGCTGTTATTGAATGATTTCACATAAGGAACATAGGTGTGAAAATCTTCTTTTCTTATCGACTCTTCATATTGTGGATCTCGGTAAAGGTCAAATATCGAAGATATTTTCGTTGATGGTGGTGTCCTATCAGAACGCACGTACTTTCTTTTTAGTGTCATTCTTCTTCAACTTTAATCCGATTGCTTTGAGAAACGCCCGATTTGCAGGAGTTAGATGAAGCTTCGTTCTTTTGAACGATCTGCAAGAGACTAATTTTGTTGTAGATGATGAGGGACTTTTATAATAGTCGTTGTTGATAAGTAGACCCATTAACGTTCCAATAGATGTAAAAGTAACGTGCTTTTTTCTCCTCGAAAATTTACTGGTTCGAGATCTTGATTCAACACTCTTACGGTAATGTTGGTGATTTCGTTTGTACTGCTCACAGCTAATTAAATCGGATTGTTCGGTCGTTCGTTGATTGCATAACCAGGGTCCACTGTAATTGGGAAACTGAATATTGTATGAGCAGGCTTATCTCCGTCAAACGATCCTTCAGCAATATTGCAATCGAATAGTAAAGTTGATATTTTACAAATGTTAACAGGTAGATCGGAACGGTGGACTTTACCAGGATCTAGTATCTTTGGAGAAAATCCTAGTATTTTACTCAAACTATCAGAGTATTCAAAATCGATGGCGTGCTGTCGACTGTAAATTTCACACTGAAGAGTGTTGTTGTTGGGCTTCAAAGATATATCGGCCACAGTTGTATCCGTCTTCAATTTGAATTGATCGATGAGATAAGCTTCAATATCTGTGATTTCGTAACATCCAGACGGGAAGTTAATGGTGATGAGTCCTTTCTTACGATCATTTTTATTGTAGAAATAAAATTTCTCACCATCGATATTCGGTATAGAATGATACGAATGAAACCCCAACACACCAATAAAGTATTCTTTTTCAGGTTTCAATATTATCGGTGTGGGAGGAGTGAAGGAGAATTCATTCGATGTGGACGTTAAGTTCAACAGTTGAGACATGACTGTGATGTTTATGGGAGTGGTGTATTTAAATAATATTACTAGATTAGAAAAAACAATTTTATTTTTTCAAATAATAATTACATGCATGACAGTTGCGTTGTGAGCTAACCGGACCATCGACATGAGTACGTTGATCCGGTCGATTGTAATGCACAAATTTGCAAGTTGAAATTCGATTGATATTCTTTTGGTAATTTATGCCAATTGTCTAATAAATCCCAAGGTTTAACTCGCTCTACCAAATACTTTAGAGGAATAGTTCTCAATTCGGCACTTGTAAAAGACGACAACAATTGTGTTTAGCCAACCAACCATGCTTCAAACATTATAGAGGAATTGCAAACACAAATGTCCACAGTTGATCTGATTGTAATTTTGGTATTGCTCGTAATTGTAAAATATTTTACTGCCAGCAAGATAAGTGACAAGTTCTCTCGGAGGCTCCAGATTACCAAATGAATCGAAATATTCGACGCAGTCATTCATCTTCCTATATGCAACCCAATGCGTGCCTGAGTTCTTAGACACATCCAAATTTAGTATTGCTGATTCACATCGTCGAGGTCCGTTTTTCGGTAGAGAATCGCGCATGTACACATCTCGAAAATATTTTATTTTCAATAATTTGGCAAACTTGATTAATTCATAGTCGAATAATGCTCTATTGGGTAGCTTCAATGGTAGTTTTTTTCAAGAATAATCCATATCCACCTTTAGCGTTCTTTCGCAAATACAATCCTTTACCTATAGGCTCCATAGCTTTATTATAACGATGATCTTCCAATTTCTTTTGAGCATTTTTTGCATCGATCACAGTTTTCGCAATTCCCGCAGCACCGCCTGATAATGCTCCCAAAGCTGAAAGTCCAGCGAAAAGAGGTATTAGAGGTAAAAATCCTCCAGATTTAGCTACAGGTATTATTCTAGGTATTGGAACATGTTTTCGGCCTCCGAATTTTTGAATAAGAGATTTTGCTGCTCGCAATGCAAACATCGCTGTATCTGACAGCGAAGATCCCTTTTTCATGGATTTCTTCACCTTCATAACAACATCACGATGAAAAGATCTACGATGCTTCGGCTTCATACCCATTCCCAACTTGCGTTTGACCTTCATTCCAGTGGTAACGAGCCAGGCGGCTGCCTTTTCACTTAATTTAGCGTCTTTTGACTTTACTCGCTCCCAAGCGGCGGTTTCTAGTACCACATCAGCTTTATGACGATCTGTGAGTGACTTGTTAGATGCGTATGCGATATCGTGATTTTTGCAAGCTGCGTCGAGAGCGTTGACACCTGTATCTCCTCGTAGTAGCCGTTTTTTCAGACGCGTTCCAGCTATATAAATAGAGGATTTAATATTGTGAAAAAATAAAAATAGTAAAACTTACGTCCACAGTATTGGTAGCCAGGAAAATGAAGCTCAAAAGGCAAATTGTTTATGAGTGAATTTAGCACACCTTCACCTTCGTGAATCAACATGCAGACTGACTATTTGTTCACGATGGAACCTATAATTATAGCTGCACTGTTTGAAAAAGTATCATAAGATGGAGATTGTTAAACAAGAGCAGTCATTACCGATTGAAAATTTCGATAGCGTTTTGGAAGATAGACGTAGCCGAAAACATGGACTTTTATTACCTGATTCGTTTCGTGCTATTATTTGTGGCCCCAGCGGATGTGGGAAAACAAATATTGTGCTATCATTGCTGTTCAATCCAAATGGTGTAAAATTTAAAAATGTCTACGTTTATTCTAAATCTCTATATCAACCAAAATACCAACTGCTCGAAGAAGTATTGACTGGTGTAAAAGGTGTGTGATATTATCCGTTTAAAGAAAACGATGAAATTGTAAGTCCTACACAATCCAAACCGAATTCGATTTTCATTTTTGACGATGTGTCATGCGACAAACAACAAGCATTTCAAGAATATTTGTAGGCACAGAAGTATTGATGTCTTCTACCTATGTCAGACTTATTCGAAAATACCAAAGCAGCTAATACGTGATAACTGCAATATGATTGTAATGTTTAAACAGGATGAAATTAACCTTAAACATGCCTTCAACGAACACGTTTCCCCCGACATGTCATTTGAACAATTCAAGAAAATGTGCTCTGAATGCTGGAATGATAAATATGGCGCTTTGGTTATTGTTAAAGACTTTGATTTACAAGATGGTAGATATCGTAAAGGATTCGATATGTATATAAAAATATAATAATTATTTAACCATTCATTTTTCATTATGATGTCATCTGATGCAGACGCTGTGCGAAAACGAAAAATTGCAGATCTGAAACGAATGATTAGAAAAAAGTATTTATCTTTTAAACTGAACAAAACTGAGCATGATGAGACACTAAATAGAATTTTCAAACCTATATCTAATCCACTCAAAGATATCGTAAATATTATGAATACATCTAAGACAAACAAGCAGATTACAGCAACCCTACCTCCACCACCACCACAGCCCACTTCATCTAAAGAGAAAAAAGAACATGTCCCCAATTTTATCAGTGATGAAGAATTATACAGTTATGATCCGAAAAATGAATCAGTATTTACGGATGATGATGATGATGATGGTGAACCTCAAGTGAATACTAGTGAACATTTCTCACCACGAACAGTCAACGAGTACATCGAACAATATCCTACAATGGGTCGACAATGTGTCATCGATTTCTTTAACGAAGACTCACAAATCGATGATTTGTACGGTCCAAAGTATAATGCTGAAAACGATCAGTGGACTCTGGGGAATAAACTTTGACGCAAAAAACGGAGATATATTCGTAGAAGGAGATAAAGGATGGGATAGAATACCTGCTACTCCAGGTCTTTACCAATTACTTTTCTACCAACATCCCAAATATATCGAAGATGATTTACCTACATACAAAATATTATTGGAACGAACGGGGGTTCATTTGAAAAAAGATAGAACACTAAAAGGTTCTCAGCGGTGGAAGTATATTAATATTATTAAAAAGCAATTTATTATAAGACGAAACACTACCACTAACATCGTAGGTAAAGGATTACCTGATCACATCATGACCTATAATGATAAAGATATAGAGTACGTTTACTGGGACGATGTAAACGAGATTGTTGAAAGACTTAGAGAGTTAATAGCTTCCAAGGATGCAGGTAACACTTCCAATGATAATGAGATTGTTGCCATTATACATGAACTTCGTGAAGCCGATTATATACAGTAACCATCGATTGATTTATGTTCATTTTCAAAATGAGTCTCGACAAGTTTGGTCGACATTCTGACGCATATAAAAAGAAGTATGATACAAATCTCGAAGCACGATTTAAAAAAATCGAAATAGCTCAATTGTCGTTGAACACAAGTATTCAGCAAATAAATGATAAAATAAAATCCTTGATAAATAATGGATCAACTCAAAAGTATGTGGATAATGCAATAGAATCAAATAGAAAATTTATAGTAAACATACTTGACAAAAAAATGAAAGATACATTGGATGAAATACATAGAAACTATGATTCAAGGATTGCTACTCTCAATACAAACATTCCGATAAAAAAATATGTCGATAATCTCGTTTCATCGACAAATATCAGCAGACAGATACACCAATTCGCAGAAAAGTATCACACAAAGTGTCTAATCAGCTTTAGGGGCACGAAGAAATTCAACAAGAACTTTTACGTTTTGGATACGGAAGGTACGGCTTTTGTATTCCCTTTTGATTGTAAAATTGAAAATTGTAAACATTATGCTTCTGATGGCAGCGTTTTATTGAAGAATAATATGGAATATCAGTATCAACAGTTAAACGGCCTTAGCATAAAGAAGAACGATAAAATAGAATTCAAATTGGGTAGTAGAGATTATTTTTGTATGGATCTTCTCGTACAGTGTAATTTAGAAGAAGAACAATAATTGACCTTTAGAAAATATATATATATAACAAAATAACCTTATTTGTTCACTATACATCATGTCTGCAGACAGGATTCAACTTGTTAAAGAATTGCATAAACTGATTCGACGAAATTATCCACGTCGACGAACAATAATCAAAGGTCTTGATGACTTATGGCAAATGGATTTAGCCGAAATGAGACCTTATGCAAAGCATAATAAAGGATTTAAAATGATTTTGGTGGTTATCGATTGTTTCTCGAAATTCATGTGGACTCGTCCACTCAAGACGAAAACAGCCGAAGAAATAACACGAGCATTTTCGAGTATTATCAGGAGTCGAACACCAAAAAATCTACAATCAGATCAGGGAACGGAATTTTACAATAGTAAATTCAAATCGCTAATGAAAAAACATAATATCAATCATTATAGTACATTTAGTACGAAGAAAGCTGCAATTGCAGAAAGAGTTATTAGAACGCTCAAAACGAAACTCTATAAACATTTCAGCTTAATTGGGAAATACCAATGGATCGATATTTTACCTCAAATCACAAAGGAATACAACGACACAAAACATAGTAAAACTGGATACAAACCATCAGAGGTGAATCGAAGTAACGAAAAATTGATTTTAAATAAGAAATTCAGTTATTTGAAAATCGCCGGACCCAGAAAATTAAATGTGGGAGATATTGTGCGAATAAGTAAAGCGAAACATGCTTTTGAAAAAGGTTACACTCCCAATTTTACAACTGAACTATTCAAAATTACGAAAGTCAAAATAACGAATCCTGTAACGTATTTGATAGAAGATATGACTGGATCGCCTATTAGAGGTTGTTTCTATGAAGAAGAATTACAAAAAACCAAAAATCCCCACATTTATCTCGTTGAAAAGGTGTTGAAGAGGAAACGTAACAAAATGTACGTTAAATGGTTAGGATTAGATGAAAAACATAACAGTTGGATTAACACTGATGACGTAGTAGTATAGATCACCAGCAACCAATCAACTTTAATTGAGAGGAGGACAGAGATAAACATATAAATTGATCGACATTAGTTTAGAAGTCATCATAATGAGTAGTCACGATTCTGGGTATTATACTGTTACAATGTCATGTAGTGATAATAGTAGTTATGATGAAGAACCAAATTATGATCGTGATTTAGATCAAATTGTACTTAATTATGAAATTGCAATAAGAAAAGAAAGACATTATTTATTGCATACAGTTTTCAATGTTGGTCGTCGATTTGAAGTTGGATGTTGCCTGAGTCCTGTCAGAACTTTTGCACCTGCCATCATTTTATCATCGTTTATCGTGGAACCTTCAAAAATGTCATTCAATACTTTAGAATGGGATGAGATCATAGAAGTGCTGCATAAAAGTAACGAGTTATTCTTCAATTCTCCAGATGATGATGTTGTAGATTCTAATCCCATCATGTTGTACCAAGATTTTTGTCAAATAACTAAAGTTATTTATGATAATCAAAAATTTGTGAAAATTCAGAAAGATGATGTAACAGTTTTCCTCGATGAAGAAGAAGTTGTAGAAATTCAACGTGTTCATGAGAATTTGCTTCAACATCACATTTCAATTTTAAATAAAGTGAACTTTTGTGATTTTTATTATAATATCATTAATTTATTAAAAACATTTATATCGAATCCAATATGTGGCTTTTCCAATTGTTTAGATTTAATGTATGCTGTTTGTGATATTTATTCTTATGACAACAGCAGTTTAATAGGAAGAGCACTTAGAGAATATCTGTACTATTACAAAGTCCATGTAATCAATAATTTAACATTATAAAATTATGAAAATATTCTTTGTTTCATTTCACCTCTAACACAAGTAATGCTGATGATGAAAACTTTTATGTTGATTTGGAATCAGTATTGAACATCGAAAGTGAAGGATGTTTCTTTTACTATTAATAATAATTCTACCTTTAGTGGCATCTGAGAAAATTGATGTAAATTATCGAAAGATTTGGATATGTTAACAAGTCGGAACATGATATCACAAATATGTCATCGATTTTAAAAGCTTTCCAAGAGAAATTAAATTTTCCTGTAGATGGCACTCTAAGCCCTGCAACTATTCAACTATTAGAGCGACCTCGATGTAGTGTAAATGAAAACGATCATGATGGTGAACATTCGTATCGCGTTAGAACAAAATGGGAAAAAGACTAACCTAAATCGGTATTTTCCTCAAGCATCACCGTCATATGTTGCTGAAAAGGCATATTTGGCAACAAAATTCCAAATTTACAATTTAAACACCAGTCTAAAGGAACAGCACTTCTTACTCATGTACTACTTATGAAACTTCAAATCGACGTAATAACGTTAAAAATTCTTGAAAACCTGTGGGAAGGAGCTAGGATAAAAAACCAAGTTTCAAGGTTATATGAATATTGTTTTATTAATTGTATTTATATACATATTACATCAAATAAAAATACAGTACATATTACATAAAAGGCAAAATGAAAATTATACATTTGACAGTACATATTAAATATAGTTATACAGATAAAAGCAAAAACTGAGGAATTTGAGCTTGTACAAGAAAACTTGAAATTCTGGTAATACGATTACAAATTATCTTAGTACATAGATCTACCAAACTCTTCACTGAAAATAAATTCCAATCAATTTATTATAACTCCATAATACTATAATGTCCCCACGGAAGAGTGTCATGTGAACCAGGTATCAAATATCTTTTATCATCTGATGGGTTTAAAGCAATTTTTGTCTGTTCAATGGTGTATACATCATGTAACTTTGATAGTATACAACGTTGAGTTGCATGCATGAAACACTCTTCTTGAGGATTTTCTATAAATTTCTGCAAACAGAGAATATAATCATCAAAAGTTATTTTTTTCTTTACCACATTAGACTTAATACCTTTAGCTTTTTTTACATCGTTTTCCTCACCTAACACTCTGAAGGCATACTGTTTAGAACGTAAACCTACAAAATGTGTCATAATTTTTGAGTTATTTTCATCCTTCATAATTCCGGGTACTTTCTTATTAGCTAGAGGAATATCCCACACATTATTTACAGGATAATCACTAGTATCAAAACGGTGAATATCCGCCTTTATTACTTCTTCATATATGTTATTACATTGAATTTCGTATACTAAACTATCAGTATCGGTATAAAGTAATTTACATTGTTCAGGTGAAAATTTGGTCAGCATATAATCATAATGAAATTCATAAACACATATTTTTGAAATATCTAAAATTGCTAATCCTATATAAAGAGGTTTGTCAAATACAATTTTAGTTTTCTTAAGCTCTATAGCCAATAAAGGATTCTCAACATCATCGTTAAATATAACACGACTATGAAATGTGGGACTTGCAATTAAATTTCTAGCTCTTCGTTTGCCATACCACGTTCGAACTAATTTCACTAACCGATGTTTACGCAAATTTTGCATCGTTTTCCCGAATACTGCATTATTCATAAGTTTATACACATTTTTTTCAAAATTATTTTTTGCGTGGGATCTCATCAAAGTATTCAATTCTATATAAGGCTTCAACCAACAACTTTGCTGAAATTTTAATACCCTATGAACTTTCTTAAGCAATAATCCATGAGCTATAGCTTGCTTTAAATTTTTGTAATGTATAATATATTTTTTTTTATTATACAGAGTAGTCATTAATTTCTTTTGTTTAGAATTTGGTGGTGAAATATGTTCTGCACAGAATGGCAGATCTTTGTGTAGATCGTGTTTATTTTTTGGATACTCTAAATCAACCTCGAGCAAGTACCCTTCAGGGGAATCATCTGGAATTTGAGTTATATCAATATTATGATCTACCCATTTAAATCCTCCGTAGGGAAGCTCCTGACTCATAGCCCAACCATAAAGATTATTAATATCTGTATATAAAAGATACTTCACAGGTTTGTTTTCATTATACGTAGGCATATACTTGTTGTTGGCTTCACCGTATCGATTACAACACTGAGATATTCCACCCCTTATACCTCTTTCAAAAAATAGCAGCATGTCAATATCTTGCACTGTCTCTAATTTACAATGAGTATACTTGAGCATACAATCCCAAGTGTAACCAGGAACTGTATAATAATGACCAGGATCCAAACCATATGTTTTCCAGCAAGTATCACGAAATGTTTCAAAAACAGACGCTAGAAGTAAAATATCTGTTTTCATATACAAGTCACTGTAATCAGCAAGGGTTTTCATATTAAATGCTGACCAAACTAATTTTGCATGCCTATAGTCAATATCTTTTATATGTTCATCGTTAAGTTTGTTGTAAAAATATTCTTTACTAGGTAATGCAGTTTCATCTAATCGCTTTATATCATCTAAATAATCATAAAAGAAAACACCTTTTCTAGTTAATAAACTAAATTGCTCAGTATTTAGATTAGAAAATTCTTTTCTAAGTGGAATGAAATTTTCTGGTTCTAATGTTGATACCAATGAATCTAATGAACATCCCATAAATCTAAAAGAGTCTATAAATCTAAACCTAATATTTGTATTATTATCCCAGATTGTAAAACTTATGTATTTTTCTTTATTAACAGATAAAAGTTGAACATAATTTCGGTTAGCTAAATCTCTAATTATGAAATGTGAATCATAACCACTTAGGTTTTACAATTATTATCAATTTTTTCACAATATTTGAAATGGTCATCCAATTTTTCTTGAGAAACAAAATAATTCAAACATCTATCAGATATATATTTTTTCCTAGTATTTTTAGAGAGTTGCTTGGATAAAAGTCTTGACAAATCTTTTATCCAAATATAGTGATACTGTATATCATCACTAAAATCATAATCATCATTATCTGACTCTGGTTCGCAATCATTCTTTTTAGGAAAATATTTATTTTGAATAATCAGTAAATTGACATGCTTTTCTCTTTTTTGTTTTGTTAAACGTACTGGCACAACACTAAAATTTGATGGTCTGAAAATTTCCAATTCAAAAACATTAACCGAAATATTAACATATTATTTTTTTCGAAAGTTGTAATCTGATTTGGGTGTACAGGAAATGTAAGACCGTTTATGTTCAAAACTTTGCTATAATGAGGATATGAACAAGTACGTGTAGGATTTTTATTAATAACGCAAGGGAACAAAGCTGAAACAATTGCCCAAGCAAAGCATGCATTATCGTCATTATGAACGTTGATACACGCCTTTCTTTTAGCTATTATGTCTGGTAATTTAATATATGATGATATTCCACTAGCCACCTCGTATTTATTTATATTGATTTCCAGAGATATAATTTTACTTAAGGCCCACCCCGATCCTTCCTCAGAATATTCTGAAAGTTTTCTTAAAATGACATCTCTTACATTAACTGCAAACCATTTTTTAAAGTCAGTTGTCTTATCAATTATTTCATTTTTTGTAGAAAAATATTTATTTTCTGTAATTTCAGTATCACCTGATTTTCTAATAAATTCTGCACAAAAACAAGTATTTACTTTCAACATATTGCATTTTTTAATGCGTTTTTCATTCTAGTGCTGAAAAGAAACAACGAATCATCAAAAAACTGTAAGATATCTTTATGAGATTTATTTATAATAATCCCGGTTCGAACTCTACTTTCAAAAATTGAATTAATATCTTCCCATTTTACTCTATTACTTCTTTTTTATTATCAATAGTAAGCCCCTTTCCAGATTTACTTAGATTCTGAATTATTGTTCTAAACCGCTTTAAGTGACCCAAGTTGGTTTGTAGTTTACGTAATGTACCAATGGTTAGATCCCCATCACGTATTGCTAAGTTGCAAAGTCTAATGTGGCATTTAGCTTGTTTTGACCATTTTTCTATATCATAAATAGTACAATTTTTTTTTGAAATAAAATATTTTCAATTGCTTGAAACTTTTTAACAATATTATCAGTCAGGAGAGCTATTTCCTCAGAATTCATTTTCAAAAAATTATAAAAACTTACGATTTTGAAAACTGAAGCTGTTCACCTGTGTCCAGATTATTCTTCAAGGTGTTGAAATTCAATATGTACTGTTTTGTTATGTTTTTTTATACATTCTCCTCTATTTTGAAGAGGGTCCTAGGGGAAACCCTTTGGAAAGTTTGAAGTCCCAGGAATGTAATGCTGAACTTCCCCGGCGTAAATTGATTTACATGCGACGCAAATGCATCCGTCACTCTTTTGGGGAGAAATACTATATTTTCGTCCAGCTCCAGAAGTATTTGGACTCCAAATTGCCCCTGATGCACCTTTGCGCTGTTTATTCTATGTGGTGTATCCCTTGGTAAATCTTTCAGTTTTATAACGGGTTTTATTTCTGCAAAAGCAGTGCTTATTGTATTAATCTCATTTAAAAAATTCATCTGTAATAAAGAAAGAATTATTTGAAAACATAACAGAATAATAATAATAATAATTTAACAATTAAGTTTTTTAAAATAGTTAAAGATGAATGAAAAAAAAATAGTAAACTTATAAATAACTTACTATCAATTGTGGAACCTTAAACGACAACTTTTCACTGGAACCCTAAGTACAGTCTACTGTCTAGTATTTACTGTGAGCACTATTTAAAAGAATATTTTATTATAGAGGGGATGCACAAGTCCAATGAGTTATTTTTGATATCATCATCATATTTCCAGAAAACTATATTTTTCTACGATTTCGTACAATCTAATCTGTTACTAACAATTATAAACTAGAAATCATGACATTCCAATCTTATCATATTTTGAAACAAGTTCGCTATTGTCTGAATAAATGATTTGGTCTGCACGTGTTTGCTAGCTATAGAAATAACACATAAATATTACCTACTAAGCGAATTTAATATAATGCGAGATTTCATTTATTACAATATAAAAAACCTTCTATAAAATGATATGAATTCACACACATATCCGTTTTAAAAAAAGTTGGTTATCAATCTAATAACATTCCTTTGAGAATTTCAAAATATTGTACCAATGGTTAGATCCCCATCACTTATTGCTAAGTTGCAACGTCTAATGTGGTTGCTGTAATCTGTTTGTTTGTCTTAGATGTATTCATAATAATGCGATATTTCATTTATTACAATATAAAAAACCTTCTATAAAATGATATGAATTCACACACATATCCGTTTTAAAAAAAATGTTGGTTATCAATCTAATAACATTCCTTTGAGAATTTCAAAATATAGAACCCTTAAAAAATCAGCTAACTGCATAGCCCCTCCCCCTCGTAAGCACTACCCCTCATCTCTTACACACACACACAATCCTCCATATATTTTCTTTCTTCTAATTACTTCTTGTATACATCCTTATTTACTTTTTACGCAACCCCCCGTAGACGCTACCCTTAAAAGCCTCTTCGCTTCTTCTAAATCACCCTCTACCTTATACACGTAAAAACATACACACTTATTTACTTTTTGCATAACCCCCCGTTCTTGTATACACCCTTATTTACGTAATCCCCGTAGACGCTCCCCTCCCCCGTAGACGCTACCCTTAAAACCCTCTTCGCAGCACTGATTCTGCCTCATTCCTTATGCAAATTAACATGGGAAATCGCCAAGGTCCATCGGGGTAATTTTTGACTCAATTCGATCTGCGCATGCGCAATTCGTATTATACATGTGTTCTTGTTTATAGAGGTCAAGGCGCTGGTTATTGTTTTTCTATGGTGTTAGCTATCAGTTTCTATAAATAGAAGATTTTCAAATTCCATTGGTAAGGTTAAAGGTGATTTTCTGCAACCAACGTAAAATAAACAACAAATTTCAATATCAAAATCAAATTTTGAGTTTCGACCTACAAATCGGTAGGGCACGCTCTAATTGTTCAAGTTAGTTTCTCCCTTGGAGTTTACCGGCGTCTGACTGACCAGAGATAATCTGTGTGACTGACACGTTAACCTGTCAGAGTTCGCTCCTCACCTCGCCAATATATTATGAACGCACTCCTGTTTATTAGGTAGTCGCCGAACTTTGAATTATTTATAGACATTAGACTAGAAAAGAGAGGGGACTCGTAACGCTGTCAACTATTGTGATACCAATGCCCACCAAGGGCACTTCATTGTCGTTATATGATAGTTCTAGAGGACTAAAATTTTTATTTTATAAATTAATCTTTATACATGGGAAATTTAAAAATAAAACTATATTGATTTATTCAACTTATATCAAAATTGTAGGCATTAGTAATTATGATCTTTTGGGGTTAGGAATTCCGAGAAACTGAACAATAAATTCGTTAATTTTCAATGAAAAAGTTTCGTAGTGTCTTTTCTACTAACATAATTGAATTTATTATGAAATACGTTTTAACTCACTAGTGGGGTTTTATGATTAAAAGCTTATTTTTTAAGATATAAAGAAAAAAGTAGCTACCAAAAAAATAAGTTAGGAATAACTTA
This sequence comes from Galeruca laticollis, assembly GCA_963921935.1. NCBI lineage: Eukaryota > Metazoa > Arthropoda > Insecta > Coleoptera > Chrysomelidae > Galeruca > Galeruca laticollis. The sequence goes on from OY998180.1 coordinate 125,548,850, forward strand.
CCTATGAAACGAAATTTCAGGTTCTTTCTTTCTGCTAGAACTCTTACACTGGTAAGCACAACAATTAACCATCTTAACAAAATCAAAAGTCCACTTTAAAATCACTTTAATCGCAAAAAACTCTCTGGTGTTCACTATAACGTTGACCACCAAAAAATGGCGTCGGTTTTAAAATAGGTATTCAAACTAACTACACAGCTTGAATAGAGAGTTACGCGTCCCCTCTCTTTCCTAGTCTAAGTTATAGACAATTCGGGTTAAGATCGCAGCGCCATGACGGAAACAGCTAAAAGCTAGCTAAGTATCATCGTATGTGTGTATTATCCTTGTTTATATATAAGTCACGCGTATATATAAACAGGGGTATTATAAAATCGGTCTTTTCTAAATATTTTTCAAGTAACATTTGTATTAAAATAAATTTAATAAGGCTTCTGATACTTATTGGCTCTCACAATCTATGATCAAAGTGTCCTTTTGTCGATTCTCAATATTTACATTCACTGCTTCATAAGTGGGGCCAACTTTTGTTGAACACTCTTCTCGTTTTTTTCGAAGAGCTCTGGATGATGGTCCTGCTGGCGATTTACCACATGAACCTAGCGTGCGATTTTCGAAATCAATCGACGGTCATGATACACGACCTTAGAGTAATAATAAACATAGAGATTCATTCATAAACACGTTTATTTTTCCGGCCCATAATTCTAAACGCCAGTAGTGAAATAATGAATGAATTACAATAAGTGGGGATGGTATTGTAGCTACATGGCCTTGGTAATTTCGGCTGTTTCAAACCACGTTTGACATTATTTACTACTATACTACGACTTAATCGTAATGATCGTCGATTACAGTCTGACGAGTTTGCATCTCTCTTTATATGATAGTTAAACAAGGACAATACTACTAAATAGATTACTATTGACTATCCTCCGTACTATTGACACATAAACAGGTACTAAAATTTTGAGCAATGTTGCCACTTTTAGTTATAACCGTAAAGGTATCTAAGGATACAACAAATACTTGTTTAAAATTTATATAAGAATAATTATGCCTTTATTAAATAAAATTCAAGTATTATTAATTAATTTTAAAAATAGCGACTCAAATGCATAAATTAGTATGACTTTCTTTTATTTACATAACTTTTCAACACATTTTCAATTAAACTTCTAATTTCATTTTTCCTGCAACTAAAGAGACTTTGTAAATATGGCAAAGCATTGGAAGTGTCCGCAAGTGAGCTTAGAAGGTGACTCATGTTTGGGGCAAGAAAAGATCAAAACAAACATATCTATTTTATTTGTCAATCTGAGTACACGACTAACCGCAAGCGACGGCCGCATCGAATGATTTATTATTTTATATTATATAAATGTTGTATTTTGGACTTCCGACCGATACCTTGTTTCGAATGCCAAATTTTGAACGTGGCAAGACAGTAGATGTCAAAAATATATGCTGTGTTCTTTTTAGCGGATTAGCTCGAGCAGATCAGTTGCTCTGTACACTTAAATGGTTTAGCTTATTCTTTTTAAGAGATCACTTTGAACAGAGCTGAACTATCGCTTCCCCCTTGGCCCTAACTGCATTAACCCTAAAGGAGGCTCGGTTCCGATTACTTGCTCCGTTTAGTTAAACATAACCTCAAACCATAACGAAATCAATGAAAATTTGAATTAATTTTGAAGTCTTCCTCAAAAAATTCGTCATTATGGAGCAAGTCCTACAGTCGTAATTTTACTATTGATATTGTATAAATTCAAAATTATTTACTTACCATAACGATATACTCCAAATTATCTTCTACTTGCATATTTTTTAATATTTTTATTATAAACTAAATAATAAACAATACGCTAACCTAAAATTTTAGGATGCACTTTCATCTTTCCTCCCCTTATTATAATTGCGCAAACTTTTTAGAATTTCCTGCTCACTTTGGTCAAACGCTCAGGTTGAAAATTATCTCAACAGAGCTGAACAGAATGATGTAAAAATAACACAACTTTTATTTGTGTTGAAATGAAATGCATAGCGGATTGATAATGGTTGATGCTTATTTGATACATTTTTTGACTGAGATATCAGATAATCTCAGCTCACATCAGTAATGTGAGCGTTCTTTTTGTTTTCCTCACTTCTAAGTGAGTTGAGATTTTTCCTCCTCCTTTACCGATGTTGAATGTGTTGTAAAAGGGGGTATCAGTTGGACTTGAGTCGGAAATAAAGTGGAGGAGATGAAGAAATATTTGATTTGCTTGGGTTATTTGTAGTTTTAACAAAGGTTTTACCTATGGTTTTAACCTTTGACATATAAACACACATAATCTATTTTTCTTTTGTTACAAATTATGGATTAGATGCTGATACGAATATGTCGTATATTTGAAATATATCCCTTGAAGATGCACAGAGGGCGAAGGAAGGTAACAATTAATAATGCTGGAATATTAGCCATAATACAAATCTTAACTCAAAGAACTATTTGAAACTAAAAATAACAAAATCAATCGTGATTTTCAGAGATATAAAGATAGGTTATGTTTATATGTTTTGTTTGTTAGGGCCACTTGCACGGTAGTTGTTAACTATGGTTTTTACGACCTAAATCAAGTTTTAAGTAAATGATTATCTTGCACCGTCACTTAAACCGATTTTAATTGCCTCAACTAAGCTTAAGCTTTGAATCTTAACCCTACATTTTATGTGTGTCTACGCCTACGCTGCCTACAAGTGGTATTTTTTTTTGTATAAAAATATGGTTTATTTGGAATTGGAAGAAGAAATTTTCTTAAAGGATTTTTTAGATACTTTGGAAATTAACGATTACGGCTTACGTATGCGTATTTATGAAAGGTCAAATTATTGTGATGACTTCAATGAATTGAGTTTTTTTAGAAGATTCAGATTATTAAAACGCAGAGCTATAACTTCTGGAAATAATAGAAGATCAAGTAGAGAATATTCCCATGATTTGTAAGTTTATCATAGAATCATTATTTTTTGGTTAGTGATAAGGAAAAAAAGGGAAAAATAAAGGTACATGATTACTAATTCCTTATTTTTTAGAAACCATGTACCGTATCACCAATTAATCAGCTCCTAACCATCCTAAAATTTTATGCAAGTTCAGGAATTTAGACCCACACAAAAAAAGGATCCCACTTTGTGTGAGATTCTTTTTATTTTTAGTTCGAGAGTTTAATTTTTATTATTAATCCTATAAAAATACACAAAAAATATTTAAACAAAATAACAAGCTTTTTGTTTTGTTATACCTGTTTCTAGTTTATCCAAACCAGATAATAAAAAATTGTTAAGTAACAGTGGTAATAAAAAATGATTAACCCTAGAGCGAGCGCGTGAAATATTTGGAAAATAGCAGGCGCGTCCGTCTCACAGATCGATTTTATAACATATTGTAATTTTTGAAATTTTTATATTCATCTTTATTCGGGCCTGTAAAATAAAATAACATTTTGTTTTAAAATTATTAGTTTTATTTTTAACATAAAAAACATGTTTGAAGAAAACCTTTAAACTAAAAATGGCTACTTATAAAAATAATTATTTTCATAACAATCATTACAAATAATGCCCACGTGTTCTAGACATGTCGTGGTTTCCAGATGTTCCGCGAAGTATGTCTCTCAAAGTCATAAAAATACAGTTTTGTTTCTAATTTACTATTTACTTTTAAATATATTAATAAAAATACATCAACAATAACATAATATAAAAAATATGTGCAATTTAACTTACCTTACTACTGTAAAATATTCACTAACAAACTCACTTCACTAACCTAGCCTACAGCAGGCGCGTTTTACAATATTTCACCTATGACCGACCGGTATGGCTAAACGTTTAACACTAGTGTGTGGATTGATGATATAGGAAGGTAGAAGGGGGGTGTAGGCGGTAAGACCGCGCGTAAACAAAAATCAATAAGTTAAAAATTTCGTCGGTCTCTCAGACATGAAGCGCCTGCTGTAGGGTTAATAATTAAAAAATATATATTAGGTGTTTAATTAACACATTTCGGAATTTTAAATGGTCTTTTTAACTAAACCATGTTTTCCCATGTACAGGGTCATGATTTATGTCATTGCTCGGCATACAATTATAATAAATTATCAACAGTAGATTTTAGAATCCTAGGATTACTGCACAAACTAAATACTCCCACAAAAACCACTCATTTGTTGACCAAACAAGTATAATCTAGGTTAAGAATTATGCAAGTGGAAATAGTCACAGTACCAACTTATAGAAAAATTACCAGAACTGTGGCTTAACTTTAATCTAGTTTAAATAAATTACGGTGCAAACCAAACAGTTAATCTAATTTTAATAAGTTAAACCTGGTTTTGTTAACAGAAGCTTTGCACTAGTACGCGGTGCAAGTGGCTATTATTCACGTATGCGTCGACAGATCGCGGAGATGTCGTTCTTTTTGGTGCTTACTCTCATCACTTTATCTCAGATCACCTTAACTGATGTGATCTCAGTCAAAAAGAACGCACCTAATATATAATCCAAGGAAAAGTTCTTAAAATCCACCGATAGATTCTATCGATAGATGTCTGTGATATGTCAGCTAAATGTCAGGTAGAATGAAGTTGATCTATCGGTAGACGATTATAAGAACGTATTGGTTAAATTCTATGGTAGATTGAAAAAAATATCGGAGGGACATGTCTACAAAATAAATATACACTGTAATTTATTAATTCGATACAAAATTTCACCTCGTAAAAGCATGACGTGCGTATTTAGGTCCACCATCATTTTAAATATTTCACCATTATAGGATAATTCCATTTCATAATCCATTTTTATTAACAAAAAAACAAATATAAAATTTTTAACAAAACAACTAACCTCAATAAATAAACAATCTTTATAAGATTGTTCATTGTCATTACATAATATGATTGATGATTGTGCTTTCCCCTTCCAAATCTACCAGATTTACCGAATCTAAAGCCTGGTAGAACTGATGGATGTTCGATAGAACTATCGGTGAATTTAAGAACGTTGGGATGATTCTATCGATAATCTATCGGTGAATTTAAGAACGGCTTTGGTAGACACCGTATTTACCGATAGATGTATCGGTAAATTTAAGTCTTCTCTCAATATAATCCAAAAATATCAGGAATGACAGAGGAAGAAAAAAAATGTTGATTGATTATGTTCAGCAACACCCACGTTTACATAGTGGCAAAATTTCAAAACATTTTCATTTAAAGACGCAGAAAAACATTGGCCGGAAATAACTAGCATATTAAATGGGCATTCAAAATGGGGTCACGTGACCAGATTTGTCGTTGGAAACGAGCGTCGAGCAATTGCATGAGGTTACACCTTTATGGTTGTGGGTGTCAACGACGTCAATGTCAAGTATTTTATGTATGCAATATTTTTGTTTATTTTTTAGATGTTCAGGCAATCTACAGATTGAAATTACAAAGTTAAAAGTGGAATTTAAAGTGAATGTAATGTGCATTGAGTGTAAACCAAAAGTTTTGCTGATGTTTTCCTTTAAAGTTGTTAGTGACGTTACAGGTCCCGAGTGTCAGTGAGCGTTATTAAATTATTTTTTTATTCTTTAAAGTATGTCAACAAATATCATGGAAGAGTTTTTAAAGGAAATAATACAATAATACCAATTTTTTGAAATGTTCTCCTCACGCAACGAAAATATTGTTTTACGCTGAGTATATAAAATTATGAGCGCCTATAAAATTGTTAAAATTCATGTATTATGAATCACACAAAGGAACACAACCCCCTTTCCCAACCGTTAAGAGTAGTAACTGATGGTACGGTGCACTCCGGAGAAGATACATACTTTGATGAAGATGTGAATAACCATAATGATACTTTGGATTCTTTGGGCCCTCTACCTCCAAAATGGGAAAAAGCTTATACCGAGAGTGGAGAAATATATTTTATAGAGTGAGTTCTTTCACAATATTTCTGCTAAGATATTAACCAAGGAGTAAAATGATTTTAAAATTTGGCTTTTTTATTGGTGGCAAGCCCAAATAGGAAAATAATGTTTATTCAAAAAGTAGTGATATACATCTGATACTAATGGTCTTGAAAATATTAGAATAAAAATGAATGTATGTAATGGAATATGCAATAAACTATACTAAAACCAAGAAGTTTGAAAAGTGCAATGACCTGGTAACCTACACATAAAGATGAAAGTGTTGTTGTCATATTTAAATATAAAATTTCTTCATCTTTGTGAATAATTCGGAAATAATTTAAAAAACTGTAGAACTAATAATTTTAACATGTATTCTTGAATTTTTCAAAATTCTGTTGTACTTCTATTTCTAATGTTTAAGGACTTTCTTCAAATAGTGGCAACATCTGCCTGAATTGCTACTCAAAAGACAAATGGACAAGTAACAAAAGTTCAGACCAAATCCATTGAACAGTCACATTGGTGGCAGAACAATAATGTTAACAGAAACTAAATTAGGATGAAACTAATGCCCGATTTCACCAACCAGTTCCTAAAGTTAGGTAATACCTAAATAGGATTTTCGTATTGCTAAAAGAAATTTATGTTTCACCACATCATTTCCCAAAACATGCTTATTCAAACCTTCAAACAAATCCATTGTTAGAACTTTGTTCATAACTGTGTTACTTTACAACTCAAAGGACTTTTTCCCGAGGGGGTAACCACTGGACATTTTTTGTCGTAAAATATTGTCTCCTCTCAGGATTTCCTTAGATTCTCGGATTTCCTCGGAACTCCTCTTAATATAATTACGGGGTCAATCAACACAAACAGCTATATTTCAATGCACTAATAACATTGTGAAATTTTTTAAGGAATATTATCTGATTGCAGAATTATTTGTGGATCTTCTTAAAGCATTTTTCGGTTTTAATCGATATTATTACCTTGAAAAATCTTGAAATTTGTGGGATTGTATGAAATATGTATTGAAATTACTAGTTCCTTATTTATATGATCGTTGACAGTGTGTCAAGATAACTATAGATGGCAAATGTTCCTTTTCAAGATATCCATTGAAATATATTGTGGGAGGATTTTACATCTTGAAAACTTTTTAGGGCTTTCTCTTCCAATACCTGAAACAGTCTTCAATAATTGAATTAGAAATTTTTAATAATTAAAATTCTCCTGCATAAATATTTGCACTAATTTGTCAGAAGCAATTTATGAAAATTCAGAACTGTATGTTGATATTACATGGAAACGATGGATGTTTGAAAGAAAGAAAGAAAGTAATTTATTTCACATAAAAAAAATATTGTACAAAAAAATTATACAACAGTTATAGTGAAACATGTCACAAAGTATAATAAAATGACTTAACTAAAGAACACAAAACACACACACACACATATATATTCATATATATACACATACACATATATAATTGTTTACATCAAAGACCACAGACAACCCTTAAAAATAATGAAAACAGTTCCACAAAAACAAAACAATTTTTGGCAGATTCATAGCAGGTAACAACAGAAAGACAATTTATCAATTAAGAAACTCCTCTATGGTGTAGTAGTTTTTTCCTAGTAAAAACTGCTTTAGTTTATTTTTAAAATTGTAGAAATTACTGTTTTTTATATCCTCTGGGAGGATATTATAAAATTTACATCCTAGATACTCTAGATTCTTTTCAAAAAGTGCAGTATGGTGTCTAGGCACCAATAATTGACTTTTGTTTCTTGTTTTATAGTGATGAGAAGCACGCTCGGCCACATAAATCGATCTATTCCTATGGATGAAAGTACATGCTTCCAATATATATACACCAGCCAGGGTCAATATTTTGTATTTTTTTAAAAACTCCCTTCAAGAATCTCTTATTCTGAGTTTTGCAATAATTCTTATAGCATACTTTTGAAGAACAAATGCCCTTTGCCTGGTAGAACAGGTCCCCCAAATTTGTATGCCATATTTTAGATGGGAGTGAAAATTAGCATGATACACTGTTAAGAGTGTATTTTTACTACAATGACTGGCAAGAAATCTAAGGCTATAGCAGCTTTTCCTTAATTTGTTACACAAGTTGTCAATATGCGAATGCCAGGTAATGCCATAGTCGATAGTGACACCCAATAATTTAATATTTTCCTTAGATGTAATAGGAAATCCAGTGTTTTCAAACAATTGGCTCTGTCTAAATTGTCCATGATTATTAAACAGCACCGTATTTGTTTTAGTTTTGTTTAATTTTATGTTATTCATCTCTGACCACATCACAACTTGATCATATGTTCTCTCTGTTGATATTTTCAGAGCATCCTCATTGTCTTCAATAATTACAATATTAATGTTGTCAGCATAACAAGTTGGATATATTCCAGGGACAGCATTTAATGTAGTGAGTAAGTCATTAACAAAAACCAAAAATAAAAATGGACCCAAAATCGATCCCTGGGGAACACCTTGTGAGACTTCTAGTTCCAAACCAAGAGTATTATTCACTTGAACAATTTGTTTTCTATTTGATAAGTATGACTCCAACAAATTGAGTGGTATACCTCTTATCCCATATTTAGACAGTTTAAGCAGTAAAAGTTTGTGGTCCACACAGTCAAAAGCGCTTGAAAAATCAATAAATAAACCCATTACATGCTTTTTAATATCAAGAGATCTAACAATTCTATTATGGAACTCTATCAATGCAGTCTCTGTACCTTTTTTTGAAGTATAACCATGCTGTGAGGGCGATAATAGCTTAAATTTAGCAAAAAAATTGCATAACTGATTTTTAATATTCAATTCATACACTTTGGAGATAGTAGACAAGATACTAATTGGTCTATAGTTATTAATATCATTAGGATCTCCTTTTTTGCAGTTACGTTTATGCTTTCGCAGAGAACAGTTCGCTTCGAAATAAATAAACGCCGATATAAAGTCAAAGTGATTATTGAAACTAGTTTTTATAGAAATAGAAAGTTATAAAAACTATATTATCAGTGAAATCGTGATAAAATAACAAAGGCATATGAGTGATAATAGCGGGGGAGAACCCCCCGATAATATACACAAAAATGTAAAAGATCCTTCGCCTTGGAATCCCAATCCTTTAGGACTTATTATGGACATCGACGCAATCCTAAGAGATACGAATGCTCGCCAACAGAATGAACAGGGAAGTATTACATCAGTTACAACACATTTACAAAATAATACAAATACAAACAAATCTAATAGTACAAGTGAAAATAATGTAAACATTAAACAGCAAAAAACTAGACCCTCATTAACTTATCAATCTAATGATATGGGCCCATTCCATATCTATGTAGAGCATAAAAACGATAATTTTAAAGGCAAATTAAACCCGATTAAGGTTGGAGAAATCATTCTTCAAAACCATTTAGATATAAACAATCAGATAAAACAAATACAATCAATAGGTAAAAACAGAGTCCGTATAATATTTAAAGACAGTAAAAGTGCAAATATAGTTCTAAATTCAGAATTCTTAAAACAGAATAATTTAAATGCCTACATACCAAAATTTTTGAAATTTAGACTGGGAGTAATAAAACGTATAGAGGCTGATTTATCAGAATCATTTCTAAAAGACCGCATTATGGCATACGATTTTCATAACAAATTTGAAGTAGATTTTGTAAAACGTATAAACAAAAAAATTAAAAAAGAAAATATAATTGAGTTAGAGCCTACCACCACAATAATAGTATCTTTCAGATGTCAGACTCTACCAAAATATGTGGAAATTAATAAAGTTTTATACGAGGTAGAAACGTACACACAAAAAGTATTGCTATGCTATAACTGTTTCCGGTACGGGCATTTAGGACGTCAATGCAGGAATAAAGAAAGGTGTATGAAATGTGGAGAAAATCATAAAACCAACGAATGTAAAAGCCCTGAAAAAAAATGTTTAATTTGTAAAGGAGATCGTTATGTAAATGATTTCAAACAGTGTCCAGAATATACTAGACAAAAAGAGATTAAAAACTATATGGCTAATAGTAATTCATCATATAACGATGCCAACAAGGCAATCCCAAGGACGACGTATGCCAGTGTGGCCTCTTCTTACCACACTCATCAAACACAGCCTACAACCACCAATTCTAACCCTACATATCCAACCCATTATTCATTCCGAACCCAGCACTTAGATCACCAAGAAGTACACACTACACCTTCACAAACAAGATACACACACAAAAAACCGCATTCACCACAACCATTTACACAATTATCGAAAAAAAGGACACGAGTAACCGGACAAGATAACTCCACAATTGAAGCTCACAGAGCAATAGTTTCCCCAATAACATTACCTCAAAATGTTGGAGGAGTATTAAACTCTCCTTTTTACTTGAAAAATAATAATATAAATTTAAAAATAAATGAAGAAACGAAAGAATATATGCTTAGTACAATATTAGGTATTGTAGTAGAAATAATAAAAACATTTAATAAAAATAATGAAATAGAATTTCAAGAAGAAGACATAATAAGACTAGTTCAACAAAACATAGTAAATTTAGAACAAACATTCACAAAAACTGATGGAAATATTTAATATATTACAGTGGAATAGTAGATCAGCCATAGCAAATAAATGCAACTTAGAAAACCTACTACTTAAACAAAAGATTAGTATAGCCCTACTATCAGAAACATGGTTCAAATCAGGTACTTATGTTAATTTTACAGGTTATAACAATGTTAGACAAGATAGATACGATGGGAAAGGAGGAGTAGCAATCCTCCTAAAAAACAACATAAACTATACTATAACAGATTTCATTTGTACGGAAAAAATCGGTGTCACAATTAAATTATACAATAATACTAAACTAACTATTGTATCAATATACATTAGACCAGCAACAAAAATAACATTAAATGAATGGAATAACTTTTTTGAAAATATACCACAACCTTATATTGTAGGTGGAGATTTCAACGCCCACCATTTAGCCTGGGGATGTATTAACACTGATAGGTATGGTAAAACACGGTTAGACAGCCTAGAGCAAAATAATTTAGTATTTTTAAACGATGGTAGCATGACGTGTATAAATAATTATAATCAAAATCATAGCGCCATCGACTTAACTATTTGCAGTCCTAACATACACCATATTTTCGAATGGCTGACGTTATCAGACACACACGGATCAAATCACATACCGATTGTAGTAAAATGTCAAACAAATTTAAAATTAGTATCACAAACAAATTATAAAAGGTGGAACATAAAGAAAGCAAACTGGGATAGATATCTCTCAGAATGTCTTAACAAAAACATTAACAACAATAACAATACTAATTTCATTAATAATAATTCATATGAACAAATAACACATGTTATAAACCAAGCTGCAGAAGAATCTATACCTAAGTACATAAAAAATAAAAATATCAAAGTAAAAGGAAAACCGTGGTGGAATGAACAATGCGATCTAGTAGTTAAAGAAAGAAAAGAAGCGTTCATCAAATATAAACAGACCCCTAATTTAACAAACCTAATGAATTATAAAAAAGCTGACGCAATTTCGAAAAAAGTTATAAAAAGTGTAAAAAGAGACAGTTGGAGATCATATTGTTCATCCCTAAACAAAAATGTAACAATGAAAAAGGTATGGGAAAAAGTTAATCTGTTTACAAATAGGAAAAAAAGCAACAAACAAATGATAGATGCTTCTGCAGACTGGATTCTTGATTTCTTATGTAAACTTACACCAGATTATACAAATACACCTACTACGCAAAGTGAAGTAGAAGAATATGAAAACTCAGAATTAACAAAAGAATTCACACTGAGAGAATTAAATATAGCCCTAAGAAAAAACAATAATACATGTCCTGGTAAAGATAATATCCATTATTCAATGATATACCATTTACCAACAACAATTAAAATACAACTGGCAGAAATATTCAGCAAAATTCTCAGAGAAGAAATGGACGTACCTACAGAATGGTACAATTACATTGTCGTACCAATATTGAAAAATGGAAAACCAGAAAAGGAACCAAATTCATATAGACCAATTGCTTTAGCTTCCTGTGATTTGAAAACATACGAAAGAATGATAAAAAACAGATTGGAACATCATCTCGAACAACGCCAACTATTACCTAAATCTCAATTTGGATTTAGAAAAGAAAAGTCTACACAAGAGCTTTTATGTGAGCTAGTAGTGGATGTATATCATGGATTTACCAGTAACAAGTTTTCCAGTATTATATTCCTAGACATAGAAGGTGCTTACGATAACGTAGACCTGGGAATCTTGATGACCAAAATGGTTAAATTAGGCCTTCCTCGCCATCTTATCAGACACATTCAGAAGCTGTACAGCAACAGGAATATTTATGTAAGAACAGATAACTAATTAGTGGGCCCAAGACAGACATCTAAAGGATTACCACAGGGAGGTATTTTAAGTCCACTTTTATATATTATCTACTCATACGACTTTGAAATCGCCCTACAAAAATATGATGTTAAGATATTCCAATTCGCAGACGATTACGCCATAAGAACACAATATAAAAATATAGAGATGTGTCACAGACAACTCAATGAAGCAACAACTGCAGCTAAGAAGTGGTTTGAAGACAACGGAACAGCTATAAATGAAAGAAAATCGTCAGTTTGTACATTTACAAGGAGAAGATATCAGCATCAAAATACAATCAGAATGGCCAACATGAATATCCAGTACAAATCAGCTGTTACGTACTTAGGAGTTATATTAGACAAAAAACTCAATTGGAAACAACAAATTTCAAATGTTATTAAAAAATGTGAAAATGCTATCAATATCGTCAAAGTGTTTAGTCACCAAAAATGGGGAGCAGATCCAAATATAAGTTTAATTTTCTATAAATCATTCATACGATCAATCATTGATTATGGAAGCATTTTATATGGGACCGCTGCTAAATATCACACAGAAAAGATAGAAAAAATTAAAAATCGATGTTTAAGATTAGCAATAGGAAGTTTACAAAGCTCGCCAATAAATGTCTTGGAGTGGAGTGTGCAGAACCACCATTACATCTCAGAAGACAAATGCTGAGTGACAGGTTAATTTTAAAAATTAATAGTAAACAAGGTGAGGGCCAAAAAAACATACATAATTTATGCATTGCATGCCTAGAATCAAGATATTGGGAAAAGAAAAGATTACTACTCATAATGGAGAGTTATAACTGGATTATCGATTACAAAAATATTGTTTATGAAAGCAAAGTACAACCATGTTTTTCTGTGCCTTACAAAACTTTACTAAAACCACCAACAACGTATTATACATCGTATGACAAAGAAGACGTAACAACAAAGGTTCAATTTCAAAGACAAATAAATGAAAAATGGCACAACTTCGAGAAGATATTTACAGATGGATCAAAAAGGAATAATAAAATAGGATTTGCCTTCTATCATGAAGAAGATAAATATTCAGAAATATATCAGCTACCCCAGTATACCTCTATCTATACCGCCGAACTAATGGCAATAAAAAAAGCACTAGAATACTGCTATAGATATGAATCCAACTCAAAATATGTTATATTTTCAGACAGCAGAAGTGCAATACAAAAATTGGAAAATATAACACCCAATTCTGAACTAAATCACATAATAGTAGACATCTCAAGAATATGTAACGAAATCCAAAGCTTAAACAAAGAAATTCAGTTAGTTTGGATCAGAGGACACTCAGGCATACCCCAAAATGAAAAAGTAGACGAACTAGCGAAAAGGGCCACAGAGGAGGGAATTAAAATTCATAATTTCAAAACCCCGACAATAGATATGCGACAATTGGCAAAAACTAAACTAACAGCTGCTTGGCAAAAACATTACGAGGAATATATGGGAGGTCAAAAGTTCAAAGCGATTGAACCAATAGTAAAACATAAACCTTGGTTTCATAAAGACAGCGATCGGACTTTCATAAGAACTATTACCAGAATTAGATCAGGACATTGTTTAACACCCGAGAATAAATTTAAAATGGGCATTTCTGAAAATGAAAGATGTCAATGTGGAGAAACAGGTACCCTACAACATTGCTTACTAGAATGCAATATTCACGAGTCGGCTATATCAAAATTTTATACAATGATTGCAAACATATTACCTTTGCCTGCTAGTTTGGATACAATATTAGCATCTGAAAAAAATGAGGTGAGAAAACTATTATATAAATTAACAAAAGAAACTAACATAAAATTGTAAATGAAGTAAAATGTTGTAAAATTTCTAACCAATCAAATTTTTGAAAAAAAAAAATAAAGGAAAAATCCGAAAAAAAAATATACAAATAAGATAGTTAAAAAAATACTAAAAAAAAGAAGAAAAAAGCAAAAGCACAAAAAATGCATAAAAAAATACTTGAACATAATAAAAAAAAACATGAGCCTAAAAAAGCATAAGCAAAAAAAATCATATAAAAAAAGCATAAACAAAAAATGCATAAGCAATAAAAAAAGCATAGGCAAAACAAAAAAAACCATAAGCATAAAAAAATATATATGCATAAACATAATAATAGTAATAAAAATATATGTGTATGTAAGCTTATATATGTTCCACAACATTTTATAATCAAATAATAAATTAGACTGGCCTTTTGGTTTACTAAAACCAGTGCCATTAACTTGACACACACACACACACATCTCCTTTTTTGTAAATGGGAACTACTCTAGCCAGTTTTAAAGATTCAGGGAAGATTCCCCTCTCAGTTGACAAATTCAATAAGAAACTCAATGGCTTTGTCAATAGAACGGCACACTTTTTAATTAATTTATTATTTAATCCATCAGTACCAACTGCAATAGTATTTTTTAAAGATAGTATTAATTCTAAAACCTCCTCCTCTGAAACAGGAGCCATATAGAAGGTTTTAGTATTAGGAGAGATATTTTCATTGAAAAATTCTGCATCACAAACTAAACTATCAATAGGGGGTTTAGTAAAATTTATATTGAATTTATTTGCTAAAACAGAATCACTTATTTGGTTACCCTGATCATATAATTTGAGTTGGCTACTTGATTTGTTAGTTTTTTGCAATTCCCTAATTATTTCCCAGGTTTCTTTAGTCTTATTTTCCGAGTTTAAAATTCGATTATCATAGAACTGTTTAGAGGCCTGTTCCAACCTAAGCCTATATGTATTATTTAACACTTTACTAATTTCAATATATCGTCTATCATGCTTAGCAAGAGTAGTATATAATGCCACATTATTTCTTAATTCCAACAAATCAGCACTCAACGTAAAGCCATTAGACTTCTTGTATTTAGTCTTCGGTCCTCGTGTAACTAGCTTTTTTGGAAAGGCAGTTTCAAAACAAGATAAGACAATCTCCGCAAATTGATCATAAGCTAAATTGGGACAGATCTGACCAACAACAGTAATCCAATCTTCAGCTCCCAGCAAATCATGAAACTGTTCCATGTTGTCTTCAGAATATGACCATTTGAAAAATTTAACAGGTAATTTACAGCTTTTTTGAGCTGAATTACCAGTGTGGAAATCAATAAATTGAGCATAGTGATCAGATAAACAAAGGTCAACTACTTTTACACTATACTGATTTGCTGTTCTAATAAATACATTATCAATGCAAGTTGCAGAGTCTTTTGTAACTCTAGTTGGAGTTCTCACGCATATTTCAAAATTAAAACTATACAATAAATCTTCCAACAAAGAAAGTTGAGTAGTAGGTTTCATAAAATTTACATTGAAATCTCCTCCAATAATTATATTCCTGTTGTTTTCTGCGCATACATGGGTTAAAATTTCGTTGAAAACTAACATAAAATCATTAAAATTTCCTCCAGAGGGTCTGTAGATAACTAAACAAATAGTTTTATATTGAGGTAGTTGTATACCACAACATTCTAAAATGTTTTCCTTAGAAAACTTTTTGATACAATATTCATTCACTCTTCCAGAAAAATTGTCGTTTTTATATATGGCTACTCCACCATGTGCTGTTACAGTCCGACACATGTCAGTGACTAACGTAAACTGGGTTAGTTTGTATGTTTCAATGGCATTCTTTATTTGCCAATGTTCAGAAATCATTAAAACATCACAACAAAACCCATCATCAAATCTATCATTCAGCGTTAAAATCTTATTACTAATACATTGTATATTCTGATGCACAAAAGTTAAATTGTTAATGGGACATATAGCTTTTTTTATCAGTCTATCATTGTGATTACTTGAGGTGTTTCTAAAAAATTAGTAACTGTATTTTCTGCAGTTTGTATAAAAATTAGGATTATAGTATGTTAAGTACCAAGTGTCACAAAGGTTACTTTAGGCACAAGTGGAGCGAATCGGAACGAGTTCCTTGTGAAATGAGTGACTAAAGATGTTTTTAAGACGAGGTGCTTACTATACTTTTTCTTCGCCCGCAGGAAGGAAAAAATTATATTATATTTGAATTATATTCATTACATGACGGACGATGAACAAAATTATCACGGAATATGAAATTTAACATACAAAAGATACACTTGATTTGACGTTTAAAAAACAAAAGATAAACAAGATGTGACTTTTCGCATTTTAAACACTAGTGTTTAAAGAGTCGTTTTGTGCATGTCAAACCCGTGTTCAAAGTGCGGTTTTGGTAGCGGAAGTAGAAAAAATTCATTTTTTGGTTGTGTTACATAAATACTAAATAACCTACAATTAAATTTACAATGGAATTATAACAGAATATATTCATGGTCTTTCAGAAAAAATGTACCTGTATTTTGTTAGAAAAGAGTAAACATTTGGATATCTCTATTGAAAACAGAATTGGCATTAGGAAATTTCAAGGTACAGTGAATTAACTTCTCAGTGTGTTTACAAATGACAATTTGACAGATTTTGAAAGAAAAACAGCGATTCTGAGGATAACTGAAGTTGGTCCGATGAAGGAATCTGAAGTAGACTCCAAAACATTCTACAACTCCTTAAATTCACGTTTTGTTTATTTATTGTTGGCAACATTTTTTACCCAAATTGGTGTACAAATTTACGCAGAATAATTTTCATTAAAGAACATTTTTTAATTCAAGTATTTAAGTTTCTTTCAGATATTGCGACAGGATGCCCTAAAAAGTTTTCATGTAGGGTAGCATATTTGGAGTATTATTATTCAATGATAAGTGATATGTGTGATAACATATACTATCGAAGATGCAGTGTTGACCAATATTGAGGATGTTGCTAATTTTTAATGGTGAAACAATCGAAGACAGGTTATTCTCGAAAAATCTCAATGAAACCCATCGGATATAGAAATACAAAAAAAAAACTAAAAATGGTTGACAGGTGTTTAAATAAAAACGTATAAGAACAAAACGGTCTTAAAGTTTTATTTTATGTTTATTTGCTTTTTTCATTGATGGTCTTACCTATGTACCACCCTGTATCGTACATAACAGCATAATATTTTTCAATTTTTGTTTCTTTTTCATCCTTTAAATTTTCTGTACTTTCAGAAGAATCAGCATCAAATGAAATTTCTGACTCTTTTTCTTCAGATTCAGATACCGGAATTTTTGGTTTCATGGTTTTCCCTGGCCTCTTTCTGTAGAATGTATTCTACAATCGACATTCTTGGTATTTGTTCTAGGTTTGAACCTTTCTAATCTGTCTGAACTGAGTTTTGAAGTATCTTTATCCAACAACCAACATAATGATGTTTTTTTCACTGTTTTAGTTGTACCATTTTCCAGAACAACTCTCAAAAAAGAACTTTTTGATTTATCGTCAATCTGTTTATGAGAGTAATCTTTTAAATTTATGTTTCCTTGAAATGGTTTCAAAGATTCCTCCAAATCTTTATTTTCCTCATCATCGCTTATTTTTTCTTCCAAATCATCAACAAAAGTGATATCACATAAGGCGTCTCTATTTCCTTTATAATTGATTACATCCAAATAACAATCAGTTTCATCATCAGCATCACAGTTCGAATCACAGCAGTCATTTTCTTCTAAATTTTGTACTTCTGTTATATCTATCATTAATGTTTTGTTGTAACAGTTCCCAATTTCCGCATTTTCAGCTTTTTCTATAGCTTCTTTTTGGGCTTTCAAAATGATGGCTCCTATGTCTTCATCAGTCATTCTCTCAAACTGTTGAATGAACATCGCTATATTTGCTACTTCTTGGAAAATAATAACTACCCTGCAGATCATTCTTAACATCTTGCAGGAATTGAATTCTATTCAATCTGTGTAAAATTTCTAGCATGCTGTAGTTATCAACAGTAGAGAAAGTGCTTGTCATAGTCCTGGTTGCCCTGAACAATTGCTCACGGGGTTGACTGCTCATCAGCCAAGGCAAAAACATGTCAGGTGATAAGTACTACAAGCATGCCATAGATTGGGTGCATGCAATACAAGTATTTTAGCACACAGCGCCTACTATTTATTCAGAGCTTCTTCTCATATTTAGGGAAAATATGGATATACTGCTAGTATGCTTAATTTAACATTATTCCCAAAATGGTCTTGTTTATTTCTCGATGATAATGTATATATTATATTGATTTGATGATTTTGCTCAGAGATACGAGAAAATTATCAAGGGTTATTTTATACCCTCAAAATTGAGCAGAAAAATCATATAAACATCTGAATAATGAACAACTTGTCTTCTCGAATGGCAATTCAGACTAAAAAATACAGGGTATTAAAGTTTTTTTCAAAATAAGTTTTCTTTGACAGTTAAAAATGATATTTTTTTTTAAAGTCGGCAGGGATTTTTCTAGTGAAAGGATGCAAACCAGTGGTCACGTCAGACAATTCGCCCAAATTGAGAAATCAAAGAATTAAGCACATGTTTCACAAATCAAGGTGTTTGTCAATTGTAAAACAACGAATCCAGCTATATACATGATAATTTGTTTACTACATGTTAACAAAATATTTCGTTTTTGGTTTTCTTGATTTCTGTTAACAATCATTTGCTCAACATTCAGTATTTTGCCACTAGTTGTAAAGCTAAAATTTTCTGCTAATATTGAAGTTTTTTCTTATGATATTGGTTCGAAACATAATTACTGAATTGCTCAATAGCATTTTTCCAGTTCTTGAAAGATAATGCAACAACGTTTCCAAGTTTCTGATGTTTACCTTTAACAACATCAATATTGTGATGGAAAAACTGGCAACTTTTACAAAATGCCCCCTTTAAAACATCAGAGTAAACAAGCCCGTGAAAACTAATCAATTTATTTGGAAATATCTCTTTTTTGTTCCGATGATTTGAGGTTCAAAGGACCCCGCACTTTTCTTATGCAAAATGGCGACCAATCAAATTTTCTGAAACTATGATTTGTTATTGTACTCGAGCAAGTAACCAAAAGTGTCCATGGGCTCAACCAAATACTATGACTAGTTTTCGTGATACAGAGTGTTAAAGTTGAAAATGGACCAGTTTTTGAGAATTTTTTTTGTTTCACTCAGTAGCATACATACGCTTAAATAAAATAATGCATATGCAAATTCGAATTACGAAAAATATTTATATTTACAATGTGATTCATAAATATATGATGACAATTTTTTGCAAAAAATCACTTTTTCCACTGTGACGCCAGGAAAGGACATTTTCGAAAGATAATTTCCAATACAGTATTTTGGTGGAAAAATATTGCATAGGACACATTTTTTATACAGGGTGATACCTAGAAAGTTCCACAATATGAAATTATTTTTTTTTAAGGATAAATTCAATGCCCTGTACTAATAGATTGCTTCTAGGAAGGGATAATACCACTAATGTACGTCTGTCTCATCTTTATCGAATTGAGGAATACTATTGTTTATCAGACAAACAGGATCTGTTTTTGCTGGTCTACAGGACACAACTAAAATGGGAATTTGTTCCAAAGGTGTACAATTACCAATACCACCACTTCTAACTTCTGATCTGATTATCAAACTCTTGTAAGATGACCTAAACTGACACGCTGTTGGATTGTTATTCCATCCACCTATGGATCTGATAGAAGAAAGTACATGGAGAAGTACAGGCACCAAAAAGGAAGAACAGTTAGACAAAAATAAAAGTTGACGATGATGCGAAATATGCTATACGAAGAACTGTCCATATGTTTCTTATGAAAAATGAAGTACCAACATTAAAGAAAGTGCTGGAAACTGTTAGTGAAAACGATGGCAACATGAAAATGTGAAAAATGCACCGCAAGCAGCTATTGAAGGCACATGCACCGGTTTAAAAATTCCATCTGGAAAAGGCTGTCGATTGATAATTACACATATAGGAGATGATAGTGGATTTGTGTTAAATGGTGAATTAATATTTTAGTCCAAGAAAACCGGAGACTACCATGAAGAGATAACTGCAGAGGTGTACGAGAAGTGGTTTGGGCACATTACTGAAAATTTGGAACTAAGATCTGTCGTCATTATGGATAATGCTCTGTTGACACTGCGAAAAAACGCCACAACAGGCAAGGAGAAAAGCTCAAATTCAAGAATGGTTTTGGGATAAAAGCATCCCTTACGATGAGAGCAGTCTAAAGAACAAATTGTGAAGATACAAGCCTATAAATATAAGAAACTTGATGTAGATGAATTAACATTGAGCCATGAAATTACTGTATTGAGGTTACCCCCGTATCATTGTGTGTTGAATAAAATTGAATTAATTTGGGCACAAGTTAAAGGGGATGTGGCTCGGAAAAATTGAAAGTTTATGTTAACCAATGTAGAACGCCTTCTTAAGAAATCATTGGAATGAGTGACACCAGAAACTGGAGGAAATGTATTGCTCATGTTCAAAACGAAGGAAAGAAAAAGTGGGATGTAGATAATATGGCTGATAAAGTTAACGATGATATTATTATCAATGTAGGTAATAGTGAGTGATATTGATGATGAAAAATCGGGAAATAACATTGTTTTTCGGTGTTACGAGTTTTATTTTTGTAATTCTTAATTTTGTACCTATGATTTCCTATATTTAAAAAAAATTCCTTTTGTTTTCATTGAAGAATTTTGTTTATTTTATAAATGTTTCCCACGTCCAAAAAATAGTTCAGGAAAATGTAACAATGCTATTTTTGACCCCGCAAAAAATGTCCTTGCCACTGTGCAAGACCTATATTGGTACAGGCGCAGGTCATTGCACTTTCCAAACTTTATGGTTGGACCCTATAGTACAAATTATAAATTTAAAAACTAGTATTGAAAACATGATACTGTTATGCCAATTTGTTAGCTTCAATGTTGGAATGAAACAAATAAAAGTACATCTAAAAATATTACATTTGTCTGATTTAATGGAATATATTGATTTTTTTTTCAGTTATTGGTACCTTATTAATATTTACATGTTTTTGACATTAACAGAAGTGTGATTCAAGGTTGCTAATTGTTCACTGCTTTTTTTATTTTAGCCATTCTACTGGTACATCACATTGGTTAGATCCTCGATTATCAAAATTTCAGAAAAAAACTTTAGAAGACTGCATGGACGATGAACTGCCCTATGGTTGGGAAAAAATAAGTGATCCTCACTATGGTACATATTTCATAGATCATGTTAACAGAAAAACTCAATATGAAAATCCTGTAATCCAAGCAAAAAGGGCAGCTTCCCAGGCATCTGCCAGAGTAAGTCGAATATCTTTCACAAAAGATCCATCAGAACTATGTGGTCAACGTTTTAAGACTTCTTTAGTTAAGTCATCTAGAGGCCTAGGTTTTACTATTGTAGGAGGAGATGATGGAATAGATGAATTTCTCCAAATAAAATCTGTAGTGCCTAAGGGCCCAGCATGGGTAGATGGACAGTTACAAACAGGAGATGTAATAGTATTTGTTAATGAGACATGTGTTCTTGGTTATACACATAATCAAATTGTTAGACTATTTCAATCCATTAGTGTTGGTTCAACTGTAGCTTTAGAAGTTTGTCGAGGTTATCCTTTGCCTTTCGATCCAAATGATCCAAATACAGAAGTAGTAACCACTATAGCTGTTGATACACATATACAATCTGTGTCTAATGAGAAATGTTTAGTAGACAAAAATTATAATTTTGTTGAGGGGGACGAAATCTCACATAATGATAAAACTATTTTAGATTCTAGTAATGATATAGATGAGCTCTTGAAAGGCATGGGAAATATTTCAGTTAGCAGAATTGATGTAAATGTAAGAATAGTTAAAGGAAATTTAGGATTTGGATTTACAATAGCTGATAGTGCATGTGGGCAAAGGGTTAAGAAAATCCTTGACCACCAACGCTGTAAAAACTTACAAGAAGGTGATATACTAGTAGAAATAAATGATATTTCATTACAAAATATGTCTCATGATGAAGTGGTACAAGTCTTGAAAAACTGTCCTTACAATAGTGAAGCAAGCATATGTGTTCAAAGGGGGTGCTCAATGAAAACACCAATTGTTAGAAATAAACCTAGAAAATTAGATATTTGTTATAATGGCAAGGATTCATGTAATGTGTATAGAAGCAAAACACCAACAGCTGATATTTATAGTACTCAAACTAGGGAAGTTCTCCCGAGTAGGCCTAAAACTCCTTTAGTAGATACAAGAGGTTTATCCAAAACACCAATTAAAGATATTAACTCAAATCAAGAAATTTTCAAATGTGATTATGACAATATTAACACTGATCGATCTCGGTTACATTTATCACTGATAGATAACCGAGAAGAAGACGTAGATAATAATGATTTAGTCCCTGAAAACCAAAATAAATCTGTGGAAGAATTGGATAAATTTAGTTTATATAACCCAGTATCCCATAGATATGATTGCTCTTGTGCTTATTGCTCAAGCCCTCGCTCAGCATTAGTTCAATCAATAGACACATATGAAAATGCCAAAAAATATAATGGAAATGATTGGTGGTATCCGTCCCCTAATGTAGAATATGTAACAACAGCAGTCACATTAAATAGGCAAGAAACCGGATTTGGATTTAGAATCATAGGAGGGATAGAAGACAAGTCTCAAGTAAGTTGTTGTTTTATATACATTTCCAATGCCTATTCATCAAAGTTGATTGTATCTCAACTACAACAGCTTAATAAATATTTAATTATGTACTGTTCTCCCAGAGAAAAAATGTTGCTGAAATCTTTTTTTTTTTAATTATGGAAAGATGTTGTCAAAAGTTGAAATACAAAAGTAATGTTTGCTCTATTTGGATTTAAACAAGAGACAAATCTCATATATTATTTTGTATATTCTGCCCTTGTGTGAAAATGATGTCAAAGGTATACCAGTCACCCAAGCAAGCTCCAAGCAGGAGTTGCAACTTGCTTGGGTGACTGATTCAAATTCAACAAAAACTTTTATTTCTGACGTCTGATTCAGATTATGTAAGTTGTAACCCAATTTGTGTATAAATTGAATGAATAAAACGATGAATACTAAGTGTGTATTTTATTATAAATACAGCTAAGCACTTTCGGTCAATAGGCCATCCTCAAAGCTATCATCAAAAAAAGTTTCAAAATATGTCTAAAAACATAAATCTGACTCTGTCTAAAAGCTATGTATGAAAGTTGAAATTTTGGCGAAGGCGCAAATTACATCCTGTATATTGCCGACGTACCCTCTGGTTTCCAGTACTGCAACGACCGTTGGTGCAACCTCAGCACATTCAACGTATAAATACGATTGTAAATATATTTCATTCGGTCTGCATATTATTTTTTATCTACATATCCTGTTTGTATAATTTATATTTTTACTGTTATTATCGAAACTCGATATTTTGTATTTTTAAGTGAATGAAAGTTTTTAAAAACAGAGTTCGTGTAACAACACATATATTTGGCGCACTCAGTAGGATTGTCCAACGCGGAAAACTTTTAACTATTTCAATAGGGAAGTGACAATCAAACCAAGAAAAGTATCCAGTTTCATCCTAAGAAGTCCAGGACCAAGGGCAAATGAAGACCGTACTGTTAAGTTGATTTATTTTCATTCATTGTATATATCAGACTCCTCTAGTGCTTTCTCTTCCTTCAGTGATAGCGAGAACGACCTAGAGTTAAATTTAATTAACGACACATCTAATAATAACTTGGAAATAGAAATACTTGCTCACACTTTAAATTCATTTTCTTTAGACGAAAATAACTTAGAAATGGCAAACATTCCCAATTTTAGAAAAGATTATACCGAAACCATTCCAGATTTCGATGGTAACGAGAATGAACTACAATTTTTCTTAAAAAGTATCGATAGCATAGTAAATTATTTCTACGATATTACATATGCTGATAATTACCAAAACATTATAATTTTCAGAACTATAATAAGTAAATTGAAAGGAAATGCAAGAGAAGTCATTAACATTAGTGGATGTACCACAATAAATCAAATCAAACAAGAATTAATCAGAAATTTTAGTGATCCTAGAGATGAAAAATGCTTATCTTTTGATTTGAATAACTTAGGCAAGGGCATAACGAATCCCCGTACAAATTTTATGATAAAGTTAGAAAAGTATTGCATAATATTTCGAACTATTTAGCTTTACATGAAAACGATAGAAACACGTGCATTTAAGCAAAACATGTATAATAATCAAGCATTACAAGCATTTTTAGCAGGTTTAAAAAATCCGTATTGTATCATGGTTCGTACAAAAGAACCTCAAACTATGTTAAACGCCATAAACTTTATAAAAAAGGAAGAGTATATTAGATATCTCCAAAATAATTCTAATTTTCAACCGAACTCTAAAAACTTTAATAATCAAACTAGGCCAAAATGTAATCAAGTGCAACAAAATTCACAAATTCCAAATCACTCTCGTAACTGTAATAGAAATAACAATTTTAATTTTAATCAAAGAATGCCTCAACAACAACAATCTAGTTTTCAAAATGATAATCTTCAATGTAATAATAATTTCCCACGAGGTCCAATTCCTGTTCAACCCAGACCAATCAATACTAATCAAAGATATTTTTCTAATGCACAAGTATTCGGCAGGACCGAACCTAATAATGTTTGGAAACCAAATCCAAACTATAATCCAAATAACTGGTCCAAACCTGTACCTATGACAACTACAACTAGACAAAATAATAATCATTCTCAAGTACAATCACATCATATCCGTAGGTGGGTGTCCGAAGAATTATATAATGTGGAACACGTTGATAATGAAAACAATGTAGATAACGTTATACAAGAAAATGATTATGATGACTACTGTGAACTTCAATATAACAATGACAGTTTTGAAAATGTTCACGAAGATCCGCCTCTCGACGTGAAACCTTGATAGAATATAACAATTCATCCGATAAAAGAGAACTACATTATATTACTATAAAAAATCCACCACTAAAATTATTAATCGATTCCGGTACAACTAAAACTTTTTTGTCTCTAGAAATAATTGATAAATATTTCGCTGAGTATAAAAGTCATGAACATTTCGTTGTCTCAACGTCATTCGGATCATCGCGTCATAATACTTCCGTAACTATACCCGTATTCTCAGAATTTAACGATGATAAAAATGTAACATTTTATGCGTATAAATTTCATTGTATTTTCGATGGCTTAATCGGAGTAGATTTATTACAATCACTCGGAATTAATATTGATTTTCCAAATTCACAAATTAAATCAAGAAATGCCAATTTACCAATTAATTATTTTAAAGCAACTCCTAAGAAAATCGTGTCAAAAATTATACCGGGTTTAACAATTACAAAAATTGTTATTCCAGTCACAACGTTCACAGGAGAAATTTTAATACCTCAACAAATTTCAGGCAATTGTATAATACCTGAATGTATCTCAGTGGCTAATAACGGTTGGACAACTGTCGAAATTCGTTACAATTCCGACGACGATACAAATTTTACGATTTTATATCCTATTAATAGTATTCCTGTAGAAAATAATTTTGAAATGTACCATTTTGATCTTAAAAATGACAATCACGAATATAACTATGACGAAATTGACAATCTCGTTAGAACAGACCATTTAAATGACGAAGAAAAAAGAGAAATTCTTAATATGTGAAGGAAATACGCTGATATCTTTCATAAATACCAAAGTCAGTTAACTTTTACAAACGAAATTAAACATATAATTCGTACTACTGATGAAATACCTGTTTATACTAAAGTTACCCTTATTCATACGTCCATAAAGAAGAAGTTAAATTACAAATTGAAAAAATAGAGCAAAATATAATTAGACCAAGTAATTCACAATGATGGATCGTTGCAAAGAAAGCCGGCGCTTCTGGCAAGAAGAAGTGGAGAATCGTCGTGGATTATAGAAAAATCAACGAGAAAACCATTCCTGACAAATATCCAATTCCTCGTATAGATACAATTCTGAACAAACTAGGTAAATGTAACTATTTTTCAACATTAGACTTAGCATCGGGTTTTCACCAAATCGAGATGCACCCGGACGACATACAAAAAACAGCGTTTACTGTAGAAAATGGGCATTACGAGTATTTAAGGATGAGTTATGGCTTAAGAAATGATCCAGCTACCTTTCAACGCGTAATGGACAACACCCTCAGAGGACTACTAGGAGAAATTTGTTTAGTATACCTCGACGATATAATAATTTATTCGACATCACTACAAGAACACATGGTTAATTTGAAAAAGGTATTCCAACGATTTCGGGGGAGCAATTTCAAAATTCAGTTAGTTAGACAAGTGTGAATTTTTAAAAAAGGAAACCGCTTATTTAGGGCACATTATTACAAAAGATGGTGTTAAACCAAACCCAAATAAAATTAAAGCTATTAAATTATTTCCAATTCCAAAAACGACTAAAGAAATAAAATAATTTTTAGGTCTATTAGGTTATTACAGAAAATTAATACCTAACTTTGCGCAAATTACTAAACCTTTCACTACATGTTTAAAAAAAGGGTTCAAAGATAGAATTCACACCTGAATATGTACAATGTTTCGAAACATGCAAAGAACTGTAACAATCCTATTTTAATATATCCTGCCTTACACAGGAATTTAGCTTAACAACTGACGCTAGCGGATTTGCGATAGGCGCTGTACTATCACAAGGTCCTGTGGCTTATAGCTCAAGGACGTTAAACCAAGCAGAACAAAATTATAGTACAATCGAAAGAGAGTTACTCACGATTGTATGGGCTACGCAGTATTTTCGGCCTTACTTATACGGTCGAAAATTCACAATATATTGTGTTCATAAACCTGTACATTGGCTTTTCTCAATAAAAGAACCCAATGCTCGTCTCACGAGATAGATATTGAAACTAGAAGAATTCGATTATCAAATTGTTTATAGAAAAGGAACCTTGATTAAAAATGTAGACGTTCTTTCTCGAAATGAAATAAACGAAATCAATGCAAATGACATTTTTGAATACATGAACGATTTTAACAAAAATGTTTCTGTTGACAGTAACAATGAACAAAATGGTCAAAAGATACATCTCTCGATAATGAATCAATTGTAGGAAATATTGACGAAACTCCTCAGGTAACAGACACTGACATAGAAAATATAATTAATGAATTATGTCCAGACAAGGACGACGAAACCATACACACTAGTCACGAAAACCCAATATTAGAAATTCCCATATCAGAAACACCTATTAATCATTTTCAAAATCAAATATTTCTTAAAATAGAATTTCATTCATCAGCAGCTCCAAAAGTTACTAAACTTTATGACAATAAAACTAAAACCACCATACAAATTTCAGAAACAAACTTCGAACCTGAAATTATTAAAATATTTAAAGAATTTACATCAACAAAGAAATTATTTGCTATAAATATCGATCGACTAGATTTAATTCCAAAACTATGTACAACATTGCAAGAAACTTATAAAAACTCCGCATTCAAAGCTATTATTTGTAACAATATTTTAGAGGATGTAATTGGCCACAATTCGCAGATAGAAATCGTACAAATGCATCATGAACGTAAGAACAATCACAGAGGAATTAAGGAAACTGAAATCGAAATTAAATGTAAATATTATTAGCCAAATATCAGAAGCACTGTAACTAAATATATAAATAATTGTGGGCTATGTCAAAAGATGAAGTATAACAGAAATTCCCCAAAACAAAAATTCGAATTAACACCAACACCTAATAAACCTTTCAAAATAGTTCACGCAGATGTTTTCACAATTAAGGGACAAACATTCTGGACAGTTATTGATAGATTTAGTAAATACATGCACGCATATCATTTAGTAAGAGTAACCGCAATACATTTAATGATTTCATGAATCTTCTCACTTATTATGGTGCACCTAAAATGTTAGTAATTGATAGAGCTACCGAATTAAAAAATCATGTTATTGAAGACTGCAAAATTACACAAAATTGAACTTCATTATACTACGGAATTGAATCCAAATTCTAATAGCATAATTGAACGTTTTCACTCAACTTTAATTGGACATATCAGAATTATACAAGAAACTCATAAAAATCTCAATATCATAGAACAAATGCCTTATGCAATTTTAGGATACAATAACTCCATTTATACTGCAACAAAGTTACGTCCAATAGAAATTATTTCAGGACATTTAGATACAAACAACCCTCTTAATATTGACATTACATAACTAAACATAAGAAACTACCGCTGAAATTTATAAAACGTTAAATGAACACATGAAAAAATCAAAGTTAAAACTTACAAAACAATTTCACCTCGTAATAGCAGACAAAAATTAGTTACCGCCACCTATCATAAAAATTACTTAAAAAGGCCACTTGCTAATCAAAAAATTCTACCATTACAGAATCCTCCTAATGCTGGTAGTAACAAAGCAGGCACAGGAAATTGAAATTGTTAGTTTGGAGTCCAATCCAGGCATACTCCCGTACAAATGATGAAATGCTAGATTACAATCTACCCATCAATCTTTTATCCATTACTTTGATCTAAACCCTATAGAAACCGAATTACTTCATATAACAAATCAGTTCGAAAATGTTTTGTGGTAATTAATATCAAAAATCAAGTTTTTGCAAATGAACTTAAATTCTTGATTAATTTAAAAAAATATCAAATAAAGCAATGCAAAGAAAAATTAAACTTTGTACACGGTAGTAAAAGAATTAAGAGAGGAATTTTAAATGGTTTAGGAACAATATTCAAAAGCATATCTGGTAACTTAGATGCAGAAGATGGCAAACGTTACGATGAAGACATTGTTTTATAAAGTTCAAATCAAAAAGATATAGCAAATACTTTTAACAAACAAATATCATTAACCAGTCAAGTTATAGACGATTATAACAGTAGTATCTCACTAATAAAATTAAATGAAGGAGAAATAACAGGAAAACTAAATGATCTAAGTTCTGAACTTGAAAAATTTGTTAATGATTTTTCCTCTTATTTCCTAGTAAAAATACTCTTGGTCAAATACAAGCAGCACTTAAAATCTCAATAGAAATACTAAATAATATTGAAAATTCTATTGCATTTGCAAAGTGTTCTAAAGTTTGAACTCTAGAATTTATAGTTAAAACATTACTCCAATTAATACCCTAATCTTTGGCAGTGATTCTCAAAATTTATTTAAATACTATAACATTTTAACCGTTGATTCTTATTACTCTAAAGACAGAATTGTTTTCGTTATTCACTTTCCCTTAGTTAAACTCGAAACTTACACTTATTTTCACCTGTATTCTATTCCCACAAAAAATAACACGGTCCTTATCCCACCTAAGCCTTTTCTGGCAATGCAAGGCAATCAGTACGAGTACGAAGATCAAGAATGTGAAAATATCCACCAACTGTATTTTTGCCCCAACGAAAAACCCATAGTAGTTGCCCAATCCGAAAAATGCATCCTCCAATTGTTGCAACTAAGAACTGAAGTTCAACCGAAATGTGTACCAGTGCCAATTATCGTAGAAAACGAAATTATTGAAAGTATAAATTCAGCGCATTACATCGCACTATTCCCAGAAGAAACGAAAATCAAAACCTCTTGTACAAAACCCGATTTCAAATTTCTAAAGGGCACCTATTTTATAGAACTACCACCGAGCTGTAGCTTCCAAACTCCAAGAAACGAGTTCATCAACCACGAAGATGTCATCCCAGGTCCACCTTTACTACTTTCTGAAATAAAGATCTAAAACGAAGGAAGAATTCACTCTGGAAAAATCAAAATTAAAAACATTTCATTAGACAAAGTTCACCAACTCATAAAAGAAGAAAATTCAATGGAAGAAGTTAGTTTGAGAAACATTCCACACAAATACGCCTATGCTTGGTCTCTACATCGTAATTGCGATCGCACTTCTTGTTGGTGTTTTCAAATGGAAGTCGAGATGGAAACGCCAACCCACAACAAAAATGGTCAATGAAGTCACAACTGATCCAAAACCAAGAATTTTCCAAGAAAAAGAAGATGAGTAATCAATCCACACCCTGTATGGATCTATCTGGGAATGGAGGAATTACATCCTGTATATTGCCGACGTGCCCTCTGGTTTCCAGTACTGCAACGACCGTTGGTGCAACCTCAGCACATTCAATGTATAAATACGATTGTAAATATATTTCATTCAGTTTGCATATTATTTTTTATCTACATATCATGTTTGTACAATTTATATTTTTACTGTTATTATCGAAAGTCGATAGTTTGTATTTTTAAGCCAATAAAATTTTTTAAAAACAAAGTTCGTGTAAAAACACATATATTTCTCAGTGATTTCTTCGAACTGTTTACCGTTATTTTTTGTGATTGGTCTTATCTAGAGACTTCCAGGAAGGACGATTGTTTTTGGGAGCCGCAATCGAGTTTCCAAAATAAAAGGCACTTAATATATGAGAGACTACTTACCAACAGAGTTTAGTTTATAATTTGATCTCGTGAGATGAACAGTGAACAAATAGATAGTAAAGTATTTATATAAATTAAGTCTAAGTAAATAAACAGTAGTAAAGTGTTTATATAAATTAGTGTAAGTGAATATACTGTGCATTTAATATAAATTAGTGAATAAATAAATTAAGTGAGTAAACCTATCATGTGTATAAATTTATCCCACCTGCCGTAATAAAAACTTAAATAAATAAGAAAAACATTACAATGGGTATATAAAAGTGCTAAAATATACAATACTTTTATTGAATTACAATGATTTAAAATTAACCCTGTAATAAGGGTGTACAATTTTGTTTTACATCTTTAACTATTGGGAAATATCAAAGTATTTGTATATTTTAGAATTTTTATCTACCTATATAGAGCTAGTTAATAAAATCTTATATTTCTAGACACATATTGAAACTTTTTTTGACGATAGCTTTGAGGATGGCCCATTGGCCGAAAGCCCTTAGCTGAGTTTATAATACAATACACACTTAGTATTCATTGTTTTATTCATTCAATTTATATACACCAATTCCAGACAATTCATTTTATGTATCTCCGGCAACATTTTTTCATTATATTCATACTCAAGATGACTTATTTCACTACTAATAGCTGCTGTTGTTTTCGAATGTTCTGCATAGGTTGCTGTTGGGCACATAGTAGCAGGAGGCGCAGCTGATTTAGATGGAAGAATTAAATCTGGTGATGAAATAGTAAGCGTGGAAGGTTATTCTGTTATAAAAGCTTCACATCGGCAAGTAGTGCAACTCATCAATTTAGCAGCAGCAAGAGGTCAAGTT
Organism: Galeruca laticollis; assembly: GCA_963921935.1. Classification (NCBI taxonomy): domain Eukaryota; kingdom Metazoa; phylum Arthropoda; class Insecta; order Coleoptera; family Chrysomelidae; genus Galeruca; species Galeruca laticollis. The sequence continues at coordinate 125,580,638 of OY998180.1, forward strand.
AATCTAATTCTTCGAAGACGTATTAATCCTCAGATACCTATTAGTACTGGAAATTGGCCAGCTGAAAATTATCCCCAACTGTCCACTGTCAATATGAGTTTTATACCTAGCAATTCCCATCCTACAACAACATATGAAGTTACTGTCCAAAGGACTGAGAATGAAGGTTTTGGATTTGTCATAATTTCGTCTGCAAACAAAATTGGATCCACAATTGGTAAATATTTTGATATTCTTATTAAAACTTTGCTTGCGATTAGCTCAAATAAAGTATCTTTATGATTTCTACATTCTAAGTGTGGGTACGGCTTCGGGATAAAAAATACTTTTAGTTAATTTTTAAATGTATTGAAACTATTTGATTTGAAAAGTATGCAATGTTTATAATGTATATAGCCAAGTTGACTTGGCTGATTCAAATATAATTTAATTTTTTTTTAATTGTAACTATAGCTAAGATATAATTTTATACAATAAATAATTCAATTCGGAATATGTAACAGTAAACAAATTATCTCGGAACAAAAGTATGTCCAAGATATACGAAAACGTTTAAAATGTAAAATAATTCTCTAACAAGTACATTTCTAGAACTGTATGTATTTAATACGGAGCTACAGTACAATAGAATTGTTTCCTCAACAATAATTCCATTATATTCACTTAGACACAGGATTATTATTCCTAACCTAACCACCCGCTTAATTCTCTTGTATTATATAGAAATAAAAAATGGGGGGGTATAACTTATCTTCAGTAAAATATGTTTTGCATGTTATACATTAAGTGGTATAATATAATTTTTTTCTTAATTAGTATTCTGACAAATTTGGAAAGATCTTTTGTTTATTACAACCAGGATATAAACTTTTATAAGTCGATTCTTGCATGTATCAGCTATTGGTAACTATTCAAAATAGATAGAATACTGTACAAAGCTTAACTCTTAGTGCCGAGGGAACTGAAATTTACAACAACTATAGTTTGGCAGAAAGTAATAAACCTCCATTTCACCTAAGATGTCTTATTTTGCTTGGCATAAGTTCAGGTTTCAGCAGGCAAAGTAGAGGTGGGCCTATTAATATCACAAATTCGATCCAGAACAATAGCGTCGATATGAGGGACTGATTGATAATGTGATTTTTTCAGTTTTGAGACAAGTTTTCATAGTCTAATGCATGAAATTCGGTATTCTATTGGCTGTTAGGAAGACCAATAAATAGTTTTCCTAAGATTAAAAAATACATGTTTCCTGGATCAAAAAGACAAAGAACAGTTTATTGACAATAGTTAATACTGAATTAGTACTGTTATAACTAAAACAGAAACAGCTAGAGTTTGAAGAACATCTTCAACCATTTAAAAAACTTTAATTAAATTGAAAAAGTTAGGGAAACCAGAAGAAAGCTCAGAAATTAAAAGAAGCAAATTAGCTTGCGATGGATAACAGCTATTTAATAGTACAAAAGATAATTTAAAATAAACAATGATTTATTCATGTAAATGTTCATTAAAAACTTTAGTAAATAATTAATATTCCAATGAAGTAAATGTATAACTCGATATTTTAATGATATTGTTTATTCTACAGGTCGATTAATAGAAGACAGCCCAGCAGAAAAATGTGGAAAATTGCGAGTAGGAGATTACATAGTAGCTGTAAACCACATAGATATTATGCATTTAAGTCATGGTGATATTGTGAATCTCATTAAAGATTCTGGTCTATCTGTCACATTAACAATTGGGACTCACTCTGATCTTTGATTAAAAAATATATTATTTTATGTAAAACTGATTATATTTTACAAATAAGATGAGAAAAGACTAATATGATTAAAATTAAACAAATAACCGTTTCTATATATTTAGCTGTTGTACCAACATATGTTGTAGGTAAGTATATTTTAAAATATTGTAGCATTAGTTTAGTGCATTTTTATTAATACTGATGATAATAAACACGGATACTGAAGTATATTGATGTCCCAATATACATAATTTTCATTTATCAACTTACAACGAACTACATAGGCTACTTATATGAAAATTTGGATAGAACCACAAAACAAAAATACTAAAAATAATGTTATACATATTGAGAGTTTTCTCCTTTATTTGCAAGAATTCAATTATTTTTCCACGTACAGTTTGTTCACCGCACCATGGAATACTGCTAGTTCATGAGAAAAGATTTAGTTACTTATCTAATATGCAAGATTATATTTGAACTTTGAACAATTGCAAAATTGTCAAAATCAAGTTTTCCCTTCATCTAGTAAAGATACCATATCTAAATTGGATGAGACTGAGATGAATTCAAAATACTAAAATTATTAATATAATCTGCTCGTACATCTAGTGAAAGGTCGGAATGTTACTAGTAGTGTTAGTGAAATGGATAATAAAAAATACCTTTTGGGTAGGCTATAATGTAAAAGTAGTTTTTTTATGTTTAAAGTCACATCCACCCAAAGGGTTATTAGCGACTGCTGTATGTATTCCACAATATAATAAAATGAAGTACAATTTACATGTCTAATTATAACTTAGATTTTGTCAAACAATTTAATGGTTTTAAGGTATGCACACAAGTTTATAATGTTACACTGTTCTCCTAAGTCCCTAAGATCAAGTTTAGGTTAGTTTCTGTTGACCACTGTATTCTCGCGGGTTTGAATAACGGACAATCCACAAGATAATGTTTTACCAACATATGTTTTTGACACGATTCACATACAAGTTGGATTGTTCTTGTGATGATGTGTAAATGAGTAGCGAATTTATGCCCAATTGTTAATTTGGTTAAAATCACTTGACGACGATTCGCTGGGGGTATTCTTCCATTTTGTCACTGATGTTTTTGCTTCCGAGAATTTGGATGATGAATTGTTCCAATATATTTGCCAGTCCGAGGTAATAATGTTTCTATAAAACTGCTTGAGATCTGCAAGCAGTCTTATTCTCAATCTCGGTATTTTGGGATGTAGCGCTTTTAACTAGTTCATCTGCTTCTTCATTTTGTGCGATGTCCTCGTGTGATGGAATCCACATAAATTTAATGATCCTTTGGCGTTATTAGCGGTGAAAAGTTCATTTTTTATTTGCGAAACAATTGGGTGCGAATGTTGGAACTGTTGTATAGCAGTGAGAGAGCTCAAGAAGTCAGTTAATATTAAGGTTATGTTTATTTTTCCTTATTCGTATATTCTAGTACTTTCAAGATAACATATAATTCAGCAGAAAACACAGAATTACTCGGTGCTAGTGTGAGTGACTGTTGTCCTCCAAACCCTTTTCTGTTTTTGAACCGTCGGTATATATATGCTTGTGCCTTGATAATTATTGCTTATTTTACTTTGAAAGAATTTCCTAATAGTTGTGGGGGTAGATTAGCTGAATTCAGTTATACTAGAGTCACAGCTTGGGGAGATGAAACACCAGGGAGGGTAGGATGGTTTGTAGCACAGGTTGTAAGTGAGAGGAAAATATATGTTTCATTTACATTGGTAAAAGTACAGTATTTCATGGTATGGAGGATCCATTCTAGGATGCAGCTGAAACATATTTCTGAACCAATTTGCAAATATGTTTCGATGAACGAGTTTTTCTGGATTCGCTGCGGCAGATGCCGCATAACAGAGAGTTATATAAATTCGTCTTTGGTATAAATCTCTGGTTCGCCTAGTTCACATAGAATACTGTCAACCTGGCTTGTGCAGAATGCTCCCAAAGCAATTCTACGGCATTGTTTTGAATAGCGTCCAATTGTTTTATAATGTGCTTGTTAGCAGAATTATACATGATGGTACCATAATCTAATTTTTTTTCTAATGTTGGATCTGTATATTTTGGTTAGCATTGTGCTATCTGATCCCCACATTTTGACAATATTGTTCGCATGAGATGTAGGTCTCTTTGGCATTTAAGTTTAAGATTTTGATTGTGTTTTGTCCAGGTGAGTCTTTGATCGAAAAACATTCCCAGGAATTCAATTACATCCACGTACGAAATCGATTCCTCAAATAGTTCGGAACAACTATATTCGGGTTGCGTTCAGTGAATAACACGCTTTTGGTTTTTTGTGTCGAAAATTGAAGTCCTGTAGTTTGTGACCAGTTTTCTAAGTGAGCTAAAAAAAGATTGTAGTTGGGTATACAATGAAATCATGTTCGGTCCTCTTGAGTATATTACCAAGTCATTTGCATATAGCGTAGCTTTAATATTGGTATTACAGTTTCGAATGATACCGTTTATAGCTACTAGAAATAGAGTTACACTTAAGGAGCATCCCTGTGGTATTCCGTTAACTTGGGATTTTAAAGGCGAATATATGCCATTAGCTCTGACTGCAAAAACCTGATTTTTCAAAAAGTTACAAACAAAACGTAAATAGTTGACGTTTTATAAACTGCAATATGCTCAACTACACTAGTCATCAGAGACATTAAATTTTCCACTCCGTTTACAACTGCTAATTTCATGTCCTTTCCACTCGCTACGCTAGCGTTATTGTGGTCGGTTATTGAACTGTAATTTGCTGCTTACAGCTGGACACTTTTTCAACTTGTCCCCTATACAAGACGGTCCTCCTTACTTCTACCCTCCATATTTTGTTTATTCTAACTTAACCTCGTTAGCGTTCAGAAGTTTTTCGTTTAGTTATTCCTTTCGCTGTGTCGCAAAAATTGAGCGTTTTTGTACCTGCTCATAACATCATTTTAATTACTGCTCGAATATGATTGCTGTTGGCATTATTGTCAAAGTAAGAGTCAGTTTCATAATCAAATTTAAAAAAAATTTCAACCAGTCATGTTAAAACCTGAATGGTGGCATAATTATACTTAACATTCATAATAAAAAGTGATTTGGTCAATTCTGTCAATATAAATTTATTGACAAATATGATTTAAATGGAGCAATTCCTTTACTGGTCAAACTTACACGATATATTATAGAATTGTTTGTAAGGTAAACAAAATTTGAACATTTATTTTTAAAAAAACATTGAAAAATAGATCAGAATAATTGTTCAAGTTTTATTCATGCGGCTCCTTATCTAGTGAAATTTCCCTACGTCACTGATTATCAGCTGACGGCAAGCTTTCGGTCAGATTTGGACGAGTTCTTATGTACTTCTTGGTTGAAATGGACTTTAACTGTCTCGACCCTTACAGCCCGTTCAGACGGTACGGATTCGAATGTTTTATCGAATCGAGAAAAACGTCGAATTGCTTAGTGGCACATCGTTTTAAATGTGCATGTTCAGACGATTCGATTATACGTCACAGTCGGAAAAATTTCAGTATAGGGTCAACACTGTAATAGGTAAATACAAATGGATATTAAAGTGGACGTGGAACTGTTGATAAGTTTAGTAGAAGCGAGGCCATCCTTATGGGATAAAACTATTGATGACTACGAAAATAAAACTTTAAAAGTAGCAGCATGGAGAGAACTATATGTGTGCAGTTATTTGAAAATTTCGAGGAAATGGAGCAGAAAGAACGACAAAAGATTGGTGAGTATTATATAAATTTATTGTTTTATTCCAAGAAACTTATTCACCTACGACTTCATCTTGCCTGGAAACGGCACCAGCATCTGTTAGGAAATAGTCAGCAAAAGTTAGTCTGATCCCATTCGCAGCAAGTTCTCCGCGTACATTGTGCGAAGCTGTGATATTCGGCAAGTCCAATCCGGTCACATCGGAATGTTCAAAATTGTATCCATCTCTCTAACAAAATTATGTACCTGAGAAAGGTGTAATTACAGAATTACATAAATTTGAAAATAAAATTACAAAGGGCAAGATTCATATATAGATTTAAAGGCAAAGTCATGTGACCCCATGAAGGGACAGAGGTTAAATTTTTTCTCCATTGAAGCGGTTCCAGACCATGGTGATTCCAAATCCGTTTATACCTAAGCTCTAACATTTACCGCTCGTCTGCCGAAGCTTACTATGGACGGACAAAGCCAGAAAATGAGTTTTCGATTTCTCGTTGAGTCATGTTTTAAGTCTAAAACGAACTGATGAAATTATTCAAAAATCCATCCATATTATGGGCACCGGTACATATAAGAAATGATGGCAGATCAACTAGCAAAATATAACGTGCTTCCTAATGAAGCAGAGTACACAAAGGAAATTGCTTTTAAATTTAAACACGTGTATGGCAGATCAAATTCAAAACTTCTGTCTTGCCCTGAAAATCAATACCTTTAGGAAATAGTCTTCTAGCACTGTTGATTGAATAACTAACAATCTCACACATGTAGGTACAATGCAAGGCTAATTCCATTAGAGATCGACTTTAAAACTTGTACATATTTTATAGAATATTTATGAAACCTGAATCCATATTCAGTATTAGAAACGATACGAGGGTTGCCTTTTATGTTTCGGGATTTGTCAACCCTAGTGTTGCAATCTGGCAACTGACAGCTCTATCGTAAAGTTGGACATTTTTGAGGTTATACGTACTCAGAACGTTTTGACAGACGAGCGCTATTTGCGTTGTTTACATTAACTTAAAAGATTCATCTCAGCCCAAAAATAGAATTATATCGTGAACATTTTCGTGCGATTATTTTTTACAACTTTCGACGTGGATTAACTCAGCAACAGTGCATGGATGAACTTAATTCAATTTTTGGCGATGAAGCTCCATGAAGGACCAGTGTTTATCGATGGTATGGTGAATTCAATAGAGGTCGCAGTTCACTCAAAGACGAATTTCGTGAATGTCGTCCAAAATCAGTTGTTGTTCCGAAAACCATTGATGCTGTGCGCGAACTGATATTGCAAGATCGTCATGTAACCTATCATGAGATTGAGACAACCTTAAGTATTAGCGGGACCAGCATACATTCAATATTGCATAAACATTTGACTGTCAACAAAATTTGTTCGCGTTGGATCCCACACAATTTGTCAATCGCTCAAATAAAGGCTCGTGTCGATTGGTCGAAAGAAATGCTCAAAAAATACGATCGCGGTGCTTCGAAACACGTCTATGACATCGTGACATGTGATGAATCGTAGATTTACGCGTATGAGCCCGAAAATAAACAGCAATCGACTGTATGGGTGTTTCAAGATGAGCCAAATCCAACAAAAGTTGTTCGCGCACGAAGCACTTCCAAGCAAATGGTCGCCTGTTTTTTCGGAAAAACTGGACATGTCGTAACCGTACCACTAGAACAACGCAGAACAGTCAATTCTGAGTGGTACACAACCATTTGTTTGCCAGTTGTCTTCCAAGAAATCAGGAAAACCAACCGCTGAAGACGGATCACTCTTCACCATGACAATGGGAGCTCTCACACATCGGCTCAAACAACTGCATTTTTGAGCACCCAAAACATCGATTTGATGAGTCATCCGCCGTGTAGTCCTGACTTGGCACCGAATGACTTCTTTTTATTCCCGTACGTAAAAAACAAACTGAGAGGTCAACGTTTTTCGACACCTGAAGAAGCTGCATTCAGGATGCATGTTTTAGAGATACCTTAATCAGAGTGGCAAAAGTGCTTCGACAATTGGTTGAAACGCATGCAAAAGTATATAGATCTTCATGGGGAATATTTTGAAAACCAATAAAGTGATTTTCGATGATTAATATTTGTTTATGTTCTCTATTGCCGAAATATAAAAGGCAATCCTCGTACAATAATAGAATGGCAATAAGAAATGTTTGAGATTTTGTTGGACTGGAAATTGCTAGTCGTAGTGACATCAAAACCGAACTAGAAATTAGTCAACAGGAAACAATTTCTAAATAAAGAATGGGAATTGACTTGAGAAATAAGTAAATGATTGTAAAAAGCTAGTAATTAGATATCTCCTAATTTTTGCTCTCCAAATAATTATTTCAATTCCAAATAACCTACCTGTTTTGGAAATTTATCAGAAAATTTTATTATTTACTTTAGTTTTTCTGATTGAATATAAATATATAATTAGTTGTTAATAAACCAAGTAATCGGTAACAGATGAATGTAAAATAAAACAATACAAATATTGAACTCATCATGTACTTCTTAATAAAATATTACAAAATATACTATGACGAACAAATAAACAATAGTAATTAAATCTTAATGCTAAACAATATATTTCTAAATAACTTTATTCTTTTCAACAAAAATAAATATTTCTAAACATTTTAAGAAATTTAGAAAATGGAGCTCGAATTTAAAATTCATTGAAATAAGGATTGATGCTGGTTCAATACAGCACTGACAGGTATTTTGTCCATTATGATGTGTACAAACTTTATCCCCTTTAAATTATTTCAATCTATATGTTCTCACTTATATTTTAATACATTCTAAGTTCTCGGAACCAATTATAAAAATCTAGTCAATGCAAAAAACTACACAATAATTTAGAGGTCTACAATTTCTTACAAGTATTTTTGTATATACATTCTATGTATAATATATAATGAATCCAAAAGTTATCGACAACAAGAACACTTTGCTATATATAACCGCATTTACTTGAAAAAATTATTTTTGTAGATGAATGTTATCGATTTTTGGTTATATTCAAACTCTTTTTTAATTACGTGTTCATCGACCTTTCGATACCATTCTTAGCATTTCTAAACATTTTTTATTGTATGTTGTGGTATATATATATATATATATATATATATATATATATATATATATATATATATATATAAAGGATATTTTGGTGGGGATGTGGCAATAAAAGTAGTTAACATTTTATTTTCAATATTGATAACATTGACCATTACTTTTCAGTCCTTGATGAATAAGAAATTATTCGAAAGCTCAGATTAAGTATCTGAAAGAACGACTCTGGTGTTTTATTGCCACACCCCACCAAAATATCCTGTATAAATAAGTTGTTGGAAGTTCATACATAAAGTAATATCTATGTATTATTAATGTATATTATATGAAACATAATTTTAGATTAAATTAAATATTGTCGTTAGTCACCGAAGTAACTGAATTAAAATATTGAGTTTTTATGTGTGAGAAATACAGAATATCGCCAACAAAATATTTATCCATCAATAAATTTACAGTATTATGTGTAATAACCTCAACGTGGAAATACTAAGTGTGTTTAAATTCAAACTTCTTGGAGCCATGAACACAATAGTAAAATTATTAAAAAGATTAATTTAAGCATCAAGCAACAACGTACTACCTGATTATAATTCGAAAAGTAAATAACGTTTAGAGATAAGTTGTTCGACTGGATCTACATTCAACATTTGCCTTTTAAATGATGTATTATTAAATAAAAAGGTAAGAACGAGGAATGTAAAATTATAAAATATACAAATAAGGTCAAAATCAATAAAGATAAATAACCTTAATACGGACATATATGTTTAATAAATGTGTAAACTTGAGAATATGTTTATATAAAGCATAATCGATTCATAGAAATTAATCATGAGATTATGAATTTCATGTTGTTAATATGAACTAGTCTACAGCCAACGCCCTAGACCAAATTATCAGTGCAAAATTTGCACTTTATACAACTTCCAAAATTTACAATGTTAAAAGTAAATAATGAGAATATTTTGTTTGTGGCAAATATCTTATATTGTAGGATTATTATCGTTTTTATCTGAAAGTCTAACAAGTTACTCTCATCTTAATGGTTACGTCTCTGCATTAAATATATTATAAAGTCTCAATTCTACCAACTTTACATTATAAGGAAACTACTGCACAAAAAAAATATTTTATAGTTATTTATTTCAATCCAATGTTTTCAAATAGCTTTTCCTTAAAATATTATTTCCTATTTTTCTATGCTAAAAGTTAGTGTATTATTAGGATTTAATATATTTGCAACAAATTATATACTTTAATTCATCACAGTACTTGAAATTTATTAAGACATAAACCATTATTATTTTCAACTTAAATTGCTCTAAATTCAAAAAATTATGCATGTAGTAAGCAAAATTTGGGAGAAAACTTTCAAAAGATCCCATAATGTAACATTTAGTTTTCAAACCACCGAGTATTATTCTGTACGTTAGTATATGTGGCTCATGTTTCTTTGTTAACAAAAATCTATGTTTCATACAATAAAATATATTAGTGCAAAGAAATTTGTGTGGGATTACAAATTTGCTTGGTTTTTTATTTTCAAATGTGAATCCAGGTCTCAATACTCGTCCGTTCGTTAGCCAAGTTAGATTTTAAAAATGGTTAGAGAACATCATATGTATCTTCTGCTAGATTTCCTTTAAAAAATGGATAAAGGACAAGGTGATTTCTTACCAAAATGTTTTCATCAAACATAAACTATCTATAATGTATTCTTTAGCACAGGATAATTTTGAAATGACTTGTTCATGAAATGTTCATTTTTATTGATTAATCAGAAATTATAATACATTAAAATTATGGACTAAAATTTTTAAATCTTATAGTTAATTTTCTTACCGTCATAACTAGTTTCGATTCCCAAAATTGGCCAACTTTTTAAAATGTATATTGACCACATATAAACAACATGGAATACAAATTAAGCACTTATGCGATGACCAAATGATTCATTATTATTTATATAAAGCGCATAATGGAACAATAGTAATTTTTCATAATTTAATAATTAGTTGGGAAGAAGCAATGTTGAGAAATTGTTTGCTACCGGACAAACTTTTAACATATTTTGAGAAAAAGATTTCAGAAATATATCTATATACTTCACACTTTTTGTCCAAAAATAGCTGGTATTATTAATGAACGAACTTACAGTAATGCATGAAATGGAATGTTAGTTATAGGGTTTTTCAATTAACTGTAATGTAGCACAATCAGACTTTGTACTATTTTACATTACAACGAATAGCTGATGAATGAAATTTTTTCAAATACCTCATTCAAAAAATGTATCGTTTCAAATAACTTTAAAACCAAAACAGCTAATTAATTTTGGCACAATTTTAATGTGATTGTCTCTTATAACCTTGAGCTGTCTAAACTAAAAATCAACTTTTTTTTGATAATCAACATAATTAAGAATAATATTTCAATTTCTGATAGGTTTACAAAAAAAAGTATTAAATAAAAGGTGCACCATTACTCCTGAACAACTTAATGACATTTTTTTGTAAATGGTACACCCTATATATTTTTCGAAAATCTATTAAATTAGAAATGCAACCGTTAAAACCGTGTGTTTCTAAGGTTATTCATTCCAAAGTTACAAGGGTTTGGAAATAAAATTATGAAAAAATTATGTATGACAAAAATAATTGTAGGATTATTTCTAAATGTCATTAGTGACAATTGAAAGTATAATTCTTTTACACTTATTGATTATTGTCATTGATAAACATATTTTCATGTTGAAATTTGTTACTTTTAAAAGTTCTCTATGTTTACCCAACAGGAAAGAATAACGATTCTGATGATAAGATGTTACAGTGATCTTAAATGAGATTATGATGAGCTAGCTCTATATAATAGTACATATCCAAATCTTAACCCATTACTAAAACTACAGTTTGGAGAATTGTAAAATCTTTTGAAGTGGGTTCAACTAAAAAACTCTCTAAAAGTGGCCGACCAAAAAATGTAACTAATGTATTGGACATTATGCAAACATTTGTTTCGTCCATTCTGAAAACAGCATTAGAACATGATGTTATATGGGATCCGTCGGTAATATTCTCAAGCAAAATAAATTTCATCCTTATAAAGTAATACTCATACAAGAATTATTGGAATATTATTTTGTCATGCAACAATCATTTTACAAATAAGGTAGTTTTTCCAATGAAGCCACGTTCATATTAAAAGGTACAGTTAATTGCCACAACTGCAGATATTGGAGAAATACTATCCTAGATGAATTCAGGAACATAAAACGCAAAGGCATTTAAAGGCAGGTATTATCGATGTCACTGTTATTTGTCCATTTTTTATAGAGGGCAATTTTGGATGGTCACAAGTATTTAAATTTGTTTAGAAATCAAATAGTGCCTGTAATAAGGAATGCTGTTGGTTATAATTTCCATGACACTTAGTTTCAGCAGGATGGTGCAACATCACACTTTAAAAATATATATCATTACGTTATTCTGGAGTACTGGTATATTTCTAACTAACTTATTCTGATAGATTTATTTATTTCGTGTATATATATATATACATATTTTATATATATATATATATATACATATTTTATATATATATATATATATATATATATATATATATATATAAAGAAGATGAATAAAATTTAAGTTAGAGGTGCATATAAAATAATAGCAGTAATTAAACTTTTTGCAAAATTTAATATTAGTACCTGATACGAATGTAGTAGAGTGGTACCATTCAACCTGCAACATTCAATATAAATTATCCTTGAATTTAAATTATCAATAAAATCGATGTTCCACAATGGAAATTTAAAGTAAAAATGAATCAAGTAAAAGTGTTATTTAATCTAACAAAAAGAATTTTTGCCTTGGTAATTTCTTCCACAATTCGAAAGGGTGCTTGCGCAAATTACATACATATCCACTTACAGAACAGCAGACATACGTTTTCTGTATAGTATTACATATTTCCAGTATTTCATTACTTCAAAGGTACATAGCTTCTATTTAACGCAGTAATCAAACCAAACCTTCATAGTTATTGGTTTTAATTTTTTTAAAGGACTTACTGTTTTGGTCAGCAAGTCAGTATTTTTTAGGACGAGGTATTACTATGGATGTGTTAGAAAATATTGGATAGTAAGGGGATTTTTTGTAGGTGGGGAGGACGAGGTCTAAAACTATGCACGAATGACTATTAGACAATATTTTAATAGGTATGAGCTTTTGGTAGTTTTAATGATACAATTTTTTTTGTTTATTTAACACACACAATGCTCGGCTAAGAAGATTATGCAATGGCCATTAAAACTTGACAAATGGAAACAAATTCCTAAATGTGTTATCTAGACCTCAATCTGAAGCATATTTGAAGGAAATATTTGGAAAATGAGTGAATAATGTGTACAATACAGTTAAATAATAAAATATGTATCATTTCTATCACTGAGTCTAAGGAATCTGTTTAGATGACATATTTGGAAGACAGATAATAAATTTCACTTATATATGCTCTTGTTTTATTTACTTATAAATTCCATACAGAGACTTCAGACCATGAAAAAGAAGCTCTTTGATAAGTCAGCGTTATAGTAATATGAATTACAAATCAGTATAAATGTGTTACCTAAAAACATTGATTTTTGTACTGCCAAACAGCATGTATAACACATATACAAAAATAAAAAGCTATGTATATAGGACGGAATATATTATTTACAAACAATTAATTGACCGTTACCCCTAAATTACAGCAGAAAATATCTTTGAATTAATAATTTCGACAACTAGGAATATTTTAACATATGAAATCGAATTTATTGAACATCTCTGTTTCTCAATGTTCTCTGTAATAAAAAAAAATTAAATAATTTTTATATATTCCTAACGACTGTCCAAAATTCACACAATTAGCTACTTAGAACATTGTAAAAAATCATTTCTATTCAAGCAACTGAGTAAAAATTCCCATCAAAATGTTTCTGAAATTACCAGGAACTATTGAAAAGGGAGATCAAATTTCAATGACTGTCCACAATTATCTAGTGATAAAAATAAATATGCAAGTTATTGTATAATTTGTTTAATTGAATCATAAGATAGTTGTAACAGTAAAATCGTTTAAATACAAACTAAATTTGACCTTCCTAAGCAGTTAATTTCTCAGTAGACAATTCCTTAAGCTTTTAATCATATCCAATGTGTATGAAACATGATCCCCCTTGCTTCTTAGAAAGTATAATTCATATTATGAATAAGAATATTCTTTAAAATTGACAAAGATAGCAGGATCAACCAATCTCTAAAAGAAATCAGCCAATTGAAAGAGCAAACAACCTACATATGTCTGTATAATAATAATGGATCACAAGTACCTCTTTCAATTTTGCAATTACATACATATGTATACGTTGTTTTACTTAAAATATAACTGTTTATATTACTTCCAGTAGTTCAGCCTTAAATATTACTTTTTGAAATGGTGTGAAACAACGCCTTTTAATACATTTTTTAGCATAAGACAAGTACAGTTTGACTAATTTATTAGATAGCTTTAAACATTTCATGTAATAGCCAGATCCATGGTTGTCACATTTTGTTGTGTTTTTCATGTTTGCACTTGAGTATAGCACAATTTAGGATTGTAGATCAACGTTAACATCACAAATAATTTACACACATACAAAGGATGATAACCTAAAACCAGATCTAACAGATAAACTCTTAATACTTATTTGCTACGAATGTAGATTGTTTTGAAAATTCACTGCATAAATTATAATATGGTATTAAATAATAGTTTTTTTAATCACCACCAATATTAAGGCGCTTCTTTTTTGCCTTTTCATGTCCTAGGAATTCATTCAATTTCGAGTTGTTAATACAAATAAAACTAGACATATCGTCCTAATAACATTAATGGATTTATAGTAATAATCAATATCAAACAATACCAAAACTATTGTTAAATGTGTAACACAAAAGCATATACATTAATGCTGGAGTAAAGCATGATGTCAATGGTTGAAAGCTATATTTCCATATCTATTAGAACTCGGTTTACTATTAACGAGTTACGAACGTTTTTGAGTTTTGGTGAAAATACATGTTTCTGGTTCAGGAAACAGAATATTATATTTTTTTTTTTAATTCCGGAAGATTAAAGAGAAGGAAGTATTTGTCGTCTGATATCAACACGCACTCCAACAATGAATTTGAAACATTAGGTTGCGAAATAAGCATTGACTTTCTACACATTTTTTCAGGAGTATTTCCAGACACAATAACATCCAAATATGTTCTGAACCTCAGTTGGGATACTGCTGTACCTGCAGAGGAGCAAAAATGGATATATGTACCCTATTTTAGTTAGAAATTTATGTAAACTTCATGCAAAACCTGCTTTCTTTTAAAGTCAATGATGAAACTGGAATAAAAAATGTTCAGAAGAAAGGAGAAAATATATTTTTTAAGCCATGGATTCAGTCAGAAAACAAGATTAGCGGCATTTAAATTAAATTTTGTGAAATTGTTGATTGCACAGATAAATACATACGAAAAAAAACGGGACAATTTGAACAGCAAAACTCGAAAAAATTGAAATGGATTTTTTGGGTCGCAATTGACTTTTAAAACAAGTTAGAATAAGATACAGAAAAAGGATTTAGGAGAGAATATAAGACATATGAATGTTTTGAATGAAAGAGTTTATTGAAAGAAAAATGAGATGAAGTTGTGTTGGAAAACTAATTAATCTAGGGAAATAGCAAATATTGTGAATGAAAAATTATATTGTTTTAAGGTTTCTATATATATTCTATTTTTTAGTAAATGTTTGTAAGCAATAAAAAATTAATCAAATACAAATTTTGACAATTTTAATTCTTAAAACCCCCTAGTAAAAATGATATTAATAACGATAACTAGATATGGATACCAACACTATTGTATTTAGTATAGAGAAACATTGATATAAATGAAAATATAATTTAATAAACCATATAATTATGTGGAAACCTTGTAATATAACATATAGAAGAGCACTAATCAAGGTAGATTAGTCAAACTGTTTTATTTTTACTAAAAATACCATTTCAGAAGTAATAAAAACTGGGCATCAAAACTTTTACTAAAAATTATAAACACTATAAAAGTTTTTTTATACATATCACATATTATCTACAAATATTTACTATATATCATGTTCAAAAAGTAAAGGCAATCCTTCGTTATTTCCTTAAAAAGAAAAAGGGTAATTGGAATGTTAAAACATTTGATCCAAATATAATGAGATTCAATGTTAAAATTTAAATATTACCTATTTCTAAAGTGCATAAGGAGCGGATATCAAAATAGCAAAAATTGTATGACCATTAATAATCTCAAATGGATAGAGTTGTATAATCAAGAACTGAAAATAGAGTATACAAATTGTAAAATTGGCATACTACAAATATATAAAATCATATCACAAAAAATTAAGAAAAACATTAAATTAAGCCGAAAATAAACATATAAAGAGCCATAACGCATTCAAGTTTAACACAATCCCCTCCATTACTCAATCCTTAAAAGATTTTAGTGAATCTTTAAATTTAAGATAATATCAATTGAAGACTGTCGATACTGACTAATAAAGAAGGTGTGTTTACTTTAGTCATCAGTTTAAATTAATTTACATGAAGTTACATAAAAACTAATTAAATCAAATACAAAGGTTGAATGCCTTTATGAATTTCTATGTTTATGTTGACATGATCTGGCCCTCCATTGTTTGTTATTTTTTTGGCAATAGTATTTAGCTAATTTTAATAATAAAAACTTACATTATAAATTTTTTTTGAAAAATATAAGATTACATATTCGAAGGGAACAAAAATATTTTTACCTTTGGAAGTCAATTACAGTTGAATTATTGTATCTTTACCAGTGCGTCATTAATATCTGATAACATAACCGACAAATGTCAAATTATTTTGTTCTGTTCTTCACTATTAATAGATAATTATGTCGGTTATGTTATCATATATTAATGACGCACGGGTAAACATCGAATAATTCAACTGTATTCATTTTGGAAATTGATTTTTATAAAAATGAGATTTTTATTGCAAATCAGATCTAACGTATCACACTAATTAATTGTGTCGTTGACGTCAATATGCACTCACTATTTTTACTATATAAATATTTATTTTAATTATATTAGCCTAAGGAAAAAATCATTAAAAAAATGAAAAATTATTTCTATAAAAAATGTTTTAAAGAAAACAGTATAATCAATCGCAACATCAATTTGCACGTGAGTGTACGATTTATTTTGGAACATGACATACACATTCAACAGAAGATTCAAGAGAAATACTCATATTTTTTTGGGGACAACAAAATTAAAATGTGCTTCTCAGATATACTTAAGACATAAGTCAGAAAAAATATTGCTTAAATATAAATTACAAACTAAAATATAACCAAGATAGTTCAATTCAAAAATAAAGTAATATTATCAAAATTGAAAATGCATTACCTGTCTTTGATTAGTATATATATAACAAATCTTATTTGCAGCAGTATATATCACAAAGTGGAAATATTTTGTAAGGAAGCAGCAATTGGCTTCAAAATAAAACTGTTTTTAATTCAGTGAGAGCTTTCGGAATAGCTTTATTCCCTCTTCGGTCACTCTAAAATATGTTGTATAGCTACATATGAAAAATCAAAAAGGGTACTTACATTAACTGAGTATAAAATATTAATTAAAATTCAGAAAATAGTGTTGATAATTAAATTTATTACAAAAGAATTCCCAAAGATCCAACATCAGCAAGACAACAAAGAGCTAATAAATTGGTTAGTAAATCGAAAAAAGATAAATATATTGACGAAAAAGTTACCAAAACATTAACAATTTATAACTCTGTTTGTCCAAAATTCTATGGTTTACCTAAAATTCATAAACCCACATTATCGTTCAGACCTATTATCGCATTTATTGATGCACCTACTGATAAATTAATATCTTACCAAAGCAGATAATGAATATTATATTGAGACTTTCAAATTTCCAGAAATAATTAATCATTTTCAATTACCATTATTATCAGTCTAAACTAAAAGAATTAATTTTAACAGCAGAATACAAGAAGAAAGAATCACAAATAATAATGATGATAATAACCAAGAAACTGAACCTAAAAAATATATAGCGATCCCATATATAAAGGATGTCTCAACGAACATTTTAAATGTTTTTAAACATGAAAATCAAATCAAACTAACTTATAAATATAGATTCACAATTAATATTTTTACAAATTACAAAAACAAAATATAAAGATGAGGATGTGGTATATAAGATCTCTTGCAACAATTGTGACCAAGTGTATTATGGACAGACATCTAGAGTACTAAAAGACAGGGTGACCCAACATAAAAGTGATATAAAACTTAATAAACAGTCATACACTTTAGCTGGGCATCATCCAAATTTTAACAACATCAAAGTTATACCTTCAGAATCCCACTATCACAAAAGATCCTGCCTAGAAATGTTTGAGACTGCCTTAGATGAACGCTCACTAAACATAAAGAGAAAGCAACCATGTGCATTTCATTTGACCGTCACCATAAGAACAATCAAATTATTGATATTTCCGACTTATAACATCTACCTAATTAATGAGTTATAACAGACTTGTTGTGTTCATACTACATTCACTATTGTTATTGTGAGATTTCAGTGAGGTAATTAGTGAGTGTAATATGCATCACAACTTTCGCTCGTTAACAAAGGTGAACATATGATATATAGAACTTCCTTTGTTCATAGAATCATAATTAAGTGACAAGTCATGGTACTATTAATAAAGGCTGTCACTTAAGTTATAAAGTTAGACACACCAACTCAGTTATGTCTCAACCAAAAAACTGTCACTCAAACTGTGACGCTCTGACAACAGATAATGCAACTTTAACATTAAAAAGTTCCTTATAAATTAGTTGAATTTAAAAAGTACTACATATTTTGTTATTTCTAATATGAAGTGTTTTGATAATTGTTAACTCACTTTGCAAGTAAGTTTAAAAATTAATTATTGCAGCATTGAAAAAGAAAATAATTTTTCTCGAAACGTTGGGTAGTAAATAAGAGTTTAATTCAGTCCTAACGACGGAATCCCTAAGATATCGAAAAATTTTCATGTGTGTGTGACAGTATGAAATATATAATATAAAAATATTGAACATGTTCATGTTCCAGTTAGTGTATAATGTATATTAAATCAATTTTATAGTTTTAACCAAATTTGTCCAATGTTTTGTTCTATATTATGTATGTATATTGTTAGTTTGTGTAGTAATAAAAATAAACTACATCATTTATTTACATGTAACAACATTATACATTCAACCTCAACGTGATTTCCTTGAAGATGGAAATAAAATAAAGTTTCCGAAAGCTTGAATATTCATAAAACTTTTGTGTAAACCAATTGTTGCAATTCCCCAACATATTGATCAGAGTATACTTTTGTTCCAATATTAAATTTACTTCTCTTATTTTATTGAATGAATTTTGTGAACTACACATGGATGACTTCCTATTTCTAAATATAAAGACTTTCATTTACAAAAATAATATTTATCCAGCAATAATATTTGTTTTAGTTAGGATATAAATATTACAAGATATTATTTCTCCCGATAACTAACCTTAACAGTTATGTACACCTTTTTAAAGCATAACGACTTCTCTAAGCTAAAACTTGATTCATACAAATACATATATTGGTTATTCTGCAAACATGTAATTCTATAATGTATCATTTTACTTGTAGCTCAGTTACTGAAATATATTGCTTCATAATGGCTATCATTTTGGAGTAATTTGTTGAGAAGAACCATATTTCGGAGTAATAAGAATACGAGACAGGTATACCATGCTTTAATATTTCAGAAAGTAGAAATGCTACCTTGTTTAGTTGATATAAGGTAACACTTTTAATAGAAAATGCCAATAATACAATTAGAAACTCTACGCCTACGGTTTCACGGGGTACAGTATTTCCTGGCACACAATTTTCAGTGATTTGAAGCGAAGACTTCAACAGATAGTAAAATTTTTATATAATGGGGCATCAGAAATATCAACAGAAAATTGTGAGTACCAAAGTTAAGCTGGATGGTTCAAAAGGTAACTTAAATTTATTGTTAATTCGGATAAAATATGAAATATGATGTATAAAACCAAAATCTTGTTTGTAGTAAATAATAGTGACCACAATTTAAACATATTATTTTTACTAAGAGTATGTTAATACTGAATGCACTATTAATTATATCCTTTACTACAACACAACAAAGTTAGAATTGGTAGTGCTAGTTAGGTTTGGTAGTTTTTATACCTGTAATACTGTTTTTGAGAAATAGGTGATTCGATCAATTTTTTTTACATTATAAAGCATCATGCCAATTAAAGTATAGATTCTTCTCCTCTCAACTTGAATAAACGTTAAAAATATACTTTATTATATCAATGTCATTGGTATGCATTTGTAGGTTATCAATGTGCATATGGTTAAGCAACAACATTCCTACGACTTGTGCGACGGTTTTTTCATTTTTCTAATCCAAAAGAAAGAATATCTGACATAAGTTCAACACATTGATGAAAAACTACAGATTAAACAGTAATATTTACGTTTTACTAGCAGACACCAAGTGTCGAAACAATTATCAATGTCACTTATATTTTGCATGTGTATTGAATATTTTTACACATTATTATAAACAGTTGCTCAATTAATAATTCACTGACTCTTTCAAAACATCATGAACTATTTAAATAGAAGTAGCTACATAGTATGTAAAAATTATTGTTTGTAAAATTTGAAACTTGGCATTAACAACTTTTTTCAAACAAAAACCAGTTTTCATTAACAATAAATAGATAAAAATATTCAATTATTTCGCATTTGATATTTAATACTGAGCATTACGACTATGTCAAAATAGTACTGGGAAATATATATTTTGTGTTTCATTGACCAATCCCAGTACTTTTTGACACTTTGTTTATCCATTAAGCATATTTTACTCAGTATATAATGCCATCTAAATCATCAAAAGAAGTGTTCTCTTAGCAGTTACCAAACTAGTTGACGTTTCTTTGGCTAGAACACAAATTGGACACTTAATTGATTTTGCAATATTGAGAAAATTATTTTCAAGAAGAAATTTTAATTTGGTTTGTAGATTTTTTTGTAGTAAAATAAATTTGGCTATTGAAAACATATTAGAAGAAAACTCAACTTTTATTCGATATTAATCAAGCAGCTATCCTGAAGTTTATAGTTTTTCAATGACACTGTTAAAAACCAATTTTGGATGGTGTAAGGCTCTAGTTTGGAAGCAATAACAGATATTTAGTTGATTATAACATGAAATGACTATTGAACTGTACAAAAGACAAATTATTACAGATGATAGTGTTATAAAAGAATACATTTTAGAATTAAAAATAATTTTATACTTAGTCATAATTAAATTATATTGTATTTTGGAAAGGAGTATTTAGTAGAATGCAATCAGCGTTTGTTATAACATACATATGTATGCAGATTATTCAAGCTAAATCCGAAAATTAAGACACGCCAAATGGAATAATAATAAGTAAAAAACTAAGCAAGGAATTGTATCAATAAAATAGCAACAGTTGGAATGAAATGTTAATTCAGTTTGTTTTAGTTAGATCAAGGGTATCAATAGTGATAATTTTCTATTTATCGCATAAAATGATAATAACGTAGTTTCTAATATAATTAAGTAACAAGTATTTAAAATATTGCAAATTATTACAAAGTTATGTAATTTTCGGCATTTAGTTAAGTTGTATCTGTTTAAATGAAAATTAAAATATATAAGTTCTAAATCTACTTAATAAAATTATGATAAATTTTTCTAATGCCTAATAGTTTCCCAAAAAATAATTATTTGCGCCTCATAGTGTTTTGTAAAGAGTCAACAAATATAATTACTTGTATAAGAACATGTAACTTTTGATAAGCGCAATAATAAGACGCAATTAAGTGAACAACAATAGATTCTTTTCTTATAATTAATAAGGTTTACTTGTCCTGCGCACCATTTACACTTCCACAAGGAGTTCCACTGGATCGACTTGGCAGACTACGCTGCGGAGTTGGACTTTTGCCCCCACTACCGCCGCTTAAAGCCATTTTTTGCATCTGCCTTATTACCGTGGTTGCATGGTAAGCTTGCTGCAAAAGTTAGAGAATTGTTAAAGCTAACAGTTTTCCTACCCCAAGTAAGTAAGAAAAGTAGATAGATAATTTTATTCTTTCTTACAACTATTAGTTTCACAAGAAGTTGTTGCAATATTTGAAAGTATAAAGAAAAAGAATAATACACATGTAAACAAAAAGACAAAAATAAAATTATTCATAAAGTATCAAAGATGATTTTTAGACATATTCTGTAGGAAATTACTTTGACAGTCTCTGGAGAGATATTGTTTAGCAAAAACAGCCAGTGCTGAATCCTGAATTCGTAACAACTAGGTTTACGAATTTGAAAGACTGAAATTGGCAAAAATCGAAAGAAAGGCGTTAATACTATTATAAAAAAACATTAAAGTTGAATTTTTATAGCAATATTCTCATTTCCAAGTGTCCCTATGGATTGAAAATCGAAAAAGAAATTATTCTGATTTCCATGAAATTTCGGATAGGGGGTTTTTGATACAGGGAATCCAAAAAATGTGTGAGTCGTTCCAAAAATAAATTATTTGAAGTAGAAAATTATTGAAAATGAAATTTTATGGAAAACTATATATTAAAATCAAAAAGTGGCATGTTTTTTAGATTCTGCGATGCAAAATACATAATATTGTCATACATTTGCTACCAACCAAAATTTTCATGCCAAAATCGTAAATCCTTATAACTAAATTACTAACTATTTATAGCCATTTCCTACAAAATTTTAAATATTAACAAAAGTAAAACAATTTTAAATTAACCCTTTGGTACTTTGATTTAATACAGAAAATACAAGGTACATTCAAGGGCCTTGCTTTTGTATAGGCTTGGGGTTTATGCAATATATGGAATCACTCGCACTTACAAGCCAGTTTAATGTATATTGAAATATATTATATGAAAAGCTGAACACACCAGTTTCATTTCTAACAACAGAATACATTGAGGCAAGAAAACTGATATTTTGAAAAAAAATCTTCGAATTTTTTCAAGACATAACAGTATCTTATGCCTAAAACAGGAAAAATGTTCGTCAGAATAGTTAACATTAATGAATCTAACAAATGAACTTTTGAACACCAAAAATTCATTTTGAATTTTGATATTATAGATATAACACTTCTCCCCCATTTTGTGTCAATTTTAGATAATAATTAGGTGAAGTAATCAGAAAGTAAGTATACCAAAGGATGAGTACTTGGAAGAATGAGCAAACAATGGGCAAATTATGATTATTTTAAATCAGAAATTCTATTCAAATATCAGAAAATAATCTGTTCAGTTAGCTACAAAGATTTTATTTATATTCCATTTAATTATTATTAGAAAAACTTGTTATAACACAACTTGAATTCGCCTCTATTTCGGATCAAGAACTGATTATAAATTGTAATTAAATATGTAATCACGAATAAGAAGATAATTATAATGAATTTTTGATAAATTGAAATGTGTGAATAAGTGAATTAAATGTACTGATTGTTAATTCTGATATCCATGTTGTATTAGTTTTACTTACCTTCCAACGTGATTTGGCAAAATTCTTCTTAAGCTGTTCTGACACAGTACCATGAATATTCTTATTACTAGCAGCATTGCCAGATATCCTAAAAAATTAGAATATTAGAAAAAAAATTAATTAATAAATTATTATTCTCATACCAAGGGTGACCTAAAGCTTGACGACAGGTATATCTCTTCTCGACATTAACGCACATTAAGTTTCGTATAAAATCTTTTGCAGAATCACTAATTTCATCCCAGTAAGGAGAATCAAACTCAAACTCACCTAAAAAAATGATAAAGTTCTATACAAAGCATTTTCCATGAAAACTATCCAGCTTATATAAATCTGAAGGAAGGAAGGCACCACTTTTATAAAAAAAAATCGAAAAATTCGTCAAAAATTATATGTACTCATTATAACATTCCCTCCACCTCCCTATGGCCATCCCTCCCATTTTTTTAAATTCTGGTTCTGGTTTCTCCTATAAAAAGATATTCCAAAAATATATAAGTTATTATAGATTTCTGGAATATTTTTATAGAAGAATCCAATTTTAAAAATGGGAGGGGTGAACAAAGGGAAGAGTGCGGTAAAGTTATATGCATAGTTATATGATTTTCAACGCATTTTTCAAGTTTTTAAATAAAATGAGCGCTTTCAGATTTATCTAAGGTAGATAGTTTTCATTGAAACGCTCTGTATATTTAATCAGAGTAATGAGGTAATCAAATTGGTATTTTTGATTTTTATATACATGGAGTGAGAAAAACTTGAGAAACTGTTTAATTAGTAATTTACTGAAATGCGCAAGCCTAATATAAATATTAGATAATAGTGCATTTTTTAAAATACAAACATACTTCATTAAAATAAAAATATATTAAAATTTAAAGCTCTGTATTTAAAATATGTTCCAGTAGCAAAGTCTTAACTTCTCAAGTCCGTGATTCTTTTACAGCTTTTGGTAGCTTATTGAATTCATTCAGGCCTTTAAAACTTATAGTTTTTTTAATTTGTTTTTTCAATATGGCATTCATTTTTTGATCTTATCTCATAGCCACGAACCTCATTCAATACAAATTTATTAAAATATTGTGGTTGTAAACCCTTCAAGATTTTGTACATAAATATCATCGCCAAGTAATATAAATTTCTGCAAAGTGGCATCCATCCTTATTTTGTTTATAAGATATTCAGCATTACTATTTAAAGATACTGTACTCTCTATCATGAATCCTAGACATTTCAGTTCAGATACAATTTGTAATGTTTCACCATCAATTCCAATGTGAAGCTCCTCCAAAGTCACAAGATTGAATTTTTTTAGTTGATATGATCATAGCTTTAGTTTTATTACATAGCATACAGGTTCAATTTGTTTCATTTAAAATAAGTATTAATGATTCATTTATGTTCTTTATAACTATATGATTGAGATAAAAGACGAACAATGGTCCCAATACACTCCCCTGTGGAACACCAATATTCACATTGGATTTTTCAGATATATCGATTTTTATTTTTGTTATCTGTTTTATCTGAAGACCATGCTGGACCATCATCTATGCGTTTAGATATGCTGCAGATACTGTTTATGAAAAATGAGTTGAAACAATTTGCCATTTCCAAGCTATTAATGACAATTCTGGTTTGAATTTCATCATAAAACATAATGTTAGAAAAGTCCCTCATTTTTTGGTTTAATAAGAGATTTCAAGTATTTCCACATTTCTTTGGGATTATTTCTGTTCAAATCAATTTTTTCTTCATGATCATAACTTTTTTTCAACTTCAGCAATGCAACAAGTTCATTCTAATATTTTTGAATTGGTTCTACCTTTGTTTTTCAAATCCTCATCGTAATATGGTAGTTGGTTTGATTTTATCACTATTGTTGTTAGTGGTGCAAAAAAATTACATCTATTGAATTAAAATTGAAATTTGAGCCACAATTTATTGATATAATTGAACGATCGCTTATTATAGGAGCATCATGACAGTTGCATAAAACATAATCAATTAATGTACTACTAGTGTTAGAACATCTAGTAGGAACTACCACCAGTTGATCAAGTCCATATATTCGAAAAATACCCTTTAATTTATTTAGTCACTTTGATTATAGTTGATGTTAGAATCTCCTATTAATAACCCTTTTGAATTGGGTGAATGGTGTCAGCCCCACCAACAAGATCGGGGATCGGTGGGCTAATAACCTACCATCCCAACAACCAATATTATAGAAACTTCAAGAGTTCAACAAAACCGGACTGAACTGCCCTTTAGCTTAAAACACCGGACTCTACTTGGAATAAGGAATCTCGCAATAATGAGTGAATCTGGAACCGTGAGAGATTAAAACTCTACTAGACTCAACAGTAAAGTCAGAATTATCAGTAGTATCAATAGTCGTCTGTTACGCACCTACAGAAGAAATAGAGGAAGATGCAGATATGTGTTTGAAACAAGAGATTGTCATCGGTGACACTATATTCCCTCACAAAAGATGTCATGGACATCTCTTAATGGCCAGATCAGAAACCAAGTAGACCACGTTGCCTTTAACCGAAAATGGAGAACTTCACTGACGGACACACGAGCAAGAAGAGGAGCAGACTGTGGATCTGACCACCACTAAGTCCGATTAAAAATTGCATCAATAAAAACTCAGAACAAACAAACAGACCTTGTAAGACCGAGAATCTGTGTAGAGATAGAAATACCGCAAGAGATTTTATCGTACAACTCTTGAACAATTTGATATCTTAACCGGAGAAGTCAACAACATCGGAGACAACTGGAATAAAGCTAAAAACCTCTTCCTAAAAATTAGTGAGGAAACGTTTGGGTAGAGGGAATAACACAAGAACCCCTGGATATCTGAAAGAACATGGGAGAAAATACAAGAAAACAGTTTAAAATAGTAAAAGAAAACGTTCAAGGTCAGGACGAAATTAGAAGAACCACTAAGAGAGATCAAGTTGATGGCTCAGAAACGTGTCCGCTGACGTTCTTTGTTGAGGCCCTACGTCCCCCTCGGAGTTAAAAGGGCATAAGTAATTATTACGTAAATCATTGATTGGCCACTAAAAATTCTCTAAATGCCTTCTTAGGTAATAAATTGAACTACTATATTAATTGTCAAATCAGATGGAAGACATTGTTAATATGATTTCTTACTACAGACCTAATATATACCGAAGATCATTTGTAAATCAGTACTAAAGTGGATTTATTGTCAAGGTATGCCTTACCTTTAAGGATTTGTGCAAACAAATTTGCATCGTTTTCATCATAGAATGGAGGATAACCACATAATAGAATGTAAGATATGACACCTATGCTCCATACATCAACTGCTTTGCCATAAGGTTTCTGAGCAAGAACTTCTGGAGCTAAAACAATGAATATTTACATTTTTATAACTAAAATTTACGAATCTCGCATTTTTGGTCAAAGACACAAGTACTACAAATTTACGAAATACTTTGGATAAGTTTACAGTTTTAGGCGTTCGTATGCTAGATTGGATTGAAGCTGAAACAATGTATAGTAAAAAGGTGACTATCGTAACATTACAAAAATTAAGACATTAACAAACTGAACCGAAGAGGATCAATAATATAACCATGTGTCAATATTTTTTTTGTCCTCTTCAAATTTTCAAATTAGAAATATTTTCCTTTTTTTTGTTTGTAATAAATGTTTATGTTTGTGAATTATGTGGGCATTATTTATTGTTTCAGAGCATGTTTCCAAATTTTCGTCATTTGTAGTTGTTAAATAAACTTTTTTCTGATATACTGGGTCAAATTAACCGAACCAACTGACAAAATAAACATATAGTTTACACTGTATAAAATTATATAGATTTTTTAAAAGAAGGCCAAGCAAGATATATTTGTTATGCTCAAACTCTAAACTCTTCTGAAATCAGTTTCAGTTAAAAGAAACAAATGTGTGTTTGATTTGTGTGCTTTCTTACCAACATAACCTGGAGTTCCACATGCTGTAGCCATTATGCCAGAATCTTCCATTTTAGATAATCCAAAATCACTTATCATTATTTTACTGTCTTCGTCTGGACTATAATACAGTAAATTTTCAGGCTGAAACACAATTACATAGTAAGTATTTCTGATAAATATGGAATATAAAATAAAAATACTTAAATTCAATTATCATATAAATGTTTTATGTAAAAATATCTGTAATACCAGTTATTTCAATATAAAAATTTGCTGTGGTCAACACAGAGACCACCCGCAATTTAGTAGATCTGTGCAAAATAATTTGAAATCGAAACACTGAATAATGGCAGTTTTACGTTAGGTTAGGCAACACAAACATGAGCAGAAAACAAAACCAATCAATTTTTGGATGCAAATGTAAATTAAATTTTTTTCTGTGGCTAACACCGAGACCACTCGCAATTTAGTACCTGTGCAAAATAATTTGAAATCGAAACACTGAATAGCGGCAGTTTTAGGTTAGAACCGCGTGAGCTGTAGTAACTAGTAACACAAACATGCACGGAAAACAAAACCAGTACAAACCAATAGTTTTGGAGGCAAACTGAAAAAGGTTCAAAAATGTAAACGGGTCATTTTAGATAAACATGTTTAAAACAAAAGTGGTGTATTTTGACCTGCTGATTAATTTTATATATTGCCGTAAATCTGCTCCGGACGGAGTTTTTAGCATTTTGGATCATTTCTACTACCCATATATAATATGCAGTGTACGTACGGGACTAACATTTTCGAAAAATTACTCCACCTAAAAGTAAGTTTGAAACCCATCGTTTTAGAGAAAAATATTTGAAACAAGAGTAATTTTATTTATATACATTTTTGCCAAAAATTAACTCCCACTGTTTAACCCACCCATAAAGTGATAACGTAAACGCATCATTTAATTGAAAATGTTTCAAACAAAAGTTACGCATATTGATTCAATGAATAATTTTATTTATGTAGGGGAGACTGCTGTAACTTGGATCAATTATATTTAAATAAAGTTTTCTGGGAAAGTTTTGAATTTAATCATATTCTACTTGCATGTCAACATTTGATATTGTGTTTCCTATCTATGAGTGGGTATGAATTATTTTT
Organism: Galeruca laticollis; assembly: GCA_963921935.1. Taxonomy (NCBI): domain Eukaryota; kingdom Metazoa; phylum Arthropoda; class Insecta; order Coleoptera; family Chrysomelidae; genus Galeruca; species Galeruca laticollis. Next base: position 125,609,154 of record OY998180.1, read on the forward strand.
TTAATTTTCAGAAATGTGTCATAATAGGATAAATTTTAAAAAAGTCATCGGTCCAAGGTACAATAGGCTGTTGTACCTGGGACCACAGTCTAGTGTACCTTGGATCATTCGAATTCATGAAATAAAAATGATTTATTTAAAATTATAACATTTTATAATTACTGAAATCAACATTAAAACTGATCTGACCAGCTCGTCTATTAGAAGTTCCAACTTTAGTAGGTCGAGGAAGTAGCATAATTACATCTTCGCAATGGACAAATGATGTCTCTATACTTTCAAAGAGCTGTGGTTCCCAGAATGCATTTGTAATATAAAACATTATAGCCATCTTCAAGGACGTCCACGATTTCTGCCACAAAATATTCTACACACTTTTCCTGTCAGTTTTACTATTACATAGTCTCCCTTTGTTATTTCTTTCTCCACAACTGGCTGGTTAGTTTCTTCCGCGTCGGGACCTTTCTTTAAATTTGCAAGAAATTCCTCATCACTGCTGGAATCTTCCAAAACCACTTGCAGGTCTTCTTCACTACTACTACTTGATGTGTCTACCAGGATCTTCCCTTTTATATTCTTAATTTTTGATTGAGTAATTGGCCTTATATTTTTACATAGTTTTGTTGTTCAATCTCGTTTTTTATAGGTGTATCGGTGAGAACTCTAGTTTTTCCTTTAGTTCTAGTTCTTGCAATTTGTTTTCGAGGGGTGCCAAGGGTCGCACTACTTCTGGTGAAACGATGTCAGGTTTTGCGACAGCCAATGTTGATTTGGCAATGGTTCCAATACCACTGGGACCAGCTTCTGGTTCTTCGTTCTGTGAATTATTTTGATTACACGTAATTTCATTTTCCCCATATGGTCGATCTGTAACATATGAAGACAGAAATTCATCATCACCAAACACGTCTTCATTATAAGGACATATTCCAGTAACAGCAAAGCCTTTTATGATATTAGTTATTGTAAAGGCTTTTGCAAAGGCATTTCCGACCAATTCCAGACATATCATATATCGAAATTGTCTTCCCTAGATGGTTAACCACCCAGTCATTGCATGCTTCACCATAAGAGGTTTTATATGGACCGAATACAGTGTGATCCAATGGTTGTAATTTATGGGAAGTATGCGAAGGCATAGTCAACAAAACAATCCCATTCTCTTTGGCAAGGTTTATTGCTGATACAGTAATGTGTGTTTCGTGATTGTCCATAATTATAAGTACTTTCTCTTCTTGGGTTGGTTTAACATTAGCAATAAAATGTTTTAAGTAATCTAAAAAATTGTTTCGTTTGACCATCCTGACTTATTGGCACTTCCAACTGATATGGTCTTTATAAAATACGCGCGGGAATATTAACGTGGGAGGAACATGATTTCCAAGTCCGTTTACGGCCGCTATCATGGTAATATTCATACCACGCTCTCCAGATGTCAGACTCCCAATCTGTTTCTGACCTTTCTGGGCTAAAATTTTTGGAGGATATGCACTGTGGAGTTCCCGGTTTCATCCAAGTTATAAATTTTATCAGGAGTAAAATGAAAACGATCATAACAACTTTTCAAATTGGTAAAAAATGCAGATACCTTAGTCCTGTTAAAACTAGTTGCCCTAGAGAGACTGATAGCCTCAGGTTTTCGAAGACTTATATGTGTCAGCTTAAAAAACAGCGTACCCATTCATTTCCTGCTTTTCCTTCATCACTCCACTTAGGTAGCATAGGTTTTTTTTATTTGCCGAACCGAACTAATAAGCTAAAATTCCTAGGGCTTGTTTTGACAGGCCATAATGCAATTTTCCTGCCATCAACAAATGGTCCACTAACATTTGTTCTTCTTGCTCAGTGAACACTTGCTTGCATTTAATTTTAGATATGTAACAAAATTCATCATTATTTGATAAGCTATGAGCCTTCAAATGGCGAAGCAAAGTAGTCTTTGAAATTAAATTATTTCTAGCTGCTTTTCCAACAGAAAATTGTTTTTTCAAAACATCATCGATTGCAGTTTTCAAACTATCTGCATTTACAGGAAAACGTTTAACACCTTGCTTATTTCTCGGCATTATTGCCTGAAATAATAAAAAGCACACTAAACTGCCAGAAGTATTACATATTTATTAAATTATACCTTGGACTGGTCCAAGGTACATTTCTTTTGTTGGTTCAAGGTACATTTGTAACCATATGGAAGAAAATGAATCGAGTTCGGCATTTTAGGTTACGTTAAATGTATTTAAATAGCAACAAAATATACATAAAACATGCTCCTACTCACCTATTAAGTATATATGTTTTATTGTAAATTATTTAGTTTACAACGCAAACACTTAAGTCGGGAGAAACTCTACTTCGATGCACGTAAAAAAACACTGGTTGTTTCATCAAAAAATATTGAACGTCTTGTATTGAAATTACATGTGGTGCCATCTAGAGGATAATAGTAAAGTTTAGGATGATCGCTACTCTTACTAGTAACTGTATGGGAGTTAAAATTAGATCGGTCCAAGGTACAACAATGTCCCCTACACTTTATCTGAAAAACAACCCCCAACAGAGATATTCGCATTTTTAATTTTGTTTCACTCACCCCCTATAGAGGGGTTGATCAATTTTTACCAAAAGCTTTTCAACCCTTCCTTTAATGCCTAAGAATCACGGACTTTGGATCCATGGACTTCTAATAGAATATGTTTCCGATACATCCGAAATGACCCCTCACTTTGCCTACACATGGCCGCCATGTTGTGCTAATTTTAAGTTGGTATTAAGAAGCTACAGTTCATATGCGTTTTCTTGATATTGAGGATGGAACGTTGGTTGGTTTCGCGAAATAATTGACAGCATAATAGAATTAATTAACCAATTACAATTTAGCTGGATGAACTTACGCGACATTTTCGTTCTGTCAATTTCTGTTTCCTTTGTTCCATTGTTGCAATGCGATTTGACTGATTTGTGACAGCGTCAGGAGTGGCATCAGGTCACATTAGGAAATTTTCGCATTGTATTTTATTGAGTTAAGAGCAAGTTTGATATTTGTGTGTTAACTTTTGGATTATATTCCTGTTTATTACAAATTAATAGTGGTTAATTACATTTTATAAGTAGTGTTATTTTAGTAAGGTAGTTAATAGTATAGTGTTATTTGTAAGATCTAGAACTCTAGGAGACTAGCTACAAACTGTGCTAAAATGCCTTCCTGTTTTGTACGAGGTTGCTCTAACGCTACTTACATTTCTCGTTTGAAAGAGGGTGTAACATTTCATAAGTAAGTTATATGATTTTTTTTGTATGTAAGTTAATTTACATTTTCCTTTTTCTCCAATTTGTAGATACGCTTAAAAGGTCCTGGTTGGTAGCACTTGGAAAAGATCCAGCTTATAATATTGCCTATGAAAGGGTGTGCTCCGAACATTTTGGACAAACCAATTTTGAAGTGGCAGGCGAACGGAAACGTTTAAGAATAGGGTCAATTCCAACCCTTAATACTCACAGAGTCAAATAATATTTTTTAATCGTAGCAGCAAGATGGAAAGTGTTGATTCACCTCAAAGTAGTTCACCAAAATCGCCGACAAAACTTTCTCCAATAAAACGGAGTGATTCAGACTCGTCTCCATCTGCTCATTCTTCTGATATAGTATGGTACAATTCTTTCATCCGTATAGGTAAGTTTTAATATCAAATTTTCTTTAAAATCAAAATGTAATATGTATTTTATTTATATAAATTTTACGTAGTATTTATATAACGCCTTAGTACCAAAGTTTAACTAGTCTAAAGAAATGTTCTATTTTCAGCAAACCTTCCACAGAAGATACCAATGTAAAATTGAGAGAGAAGATTCGCTTTTTGAAGAGGCAATTAAGTGTATGCAGAAACAAACTAAAAATTTGCAGCAAAACAAGCAGGAGACGAAAACTAAAAATAAAATCCTTGAACAGGCTATTAACTGAACTAAAAAATAAATTTCTTTATCTAACCAAGCCACATCGGATATTATGACATCTCTTCAAGGAGCCCCAGCTGCTTTATTAAAAAGAATGATGATGCTTTGTTCTGCTGAAAAAGGTTTGCAGGAAGAGGTTCCCATGTTGGTATAGTGCGGAGTTGAAGAGGCATTTGTGCGAGAAAGAAGTGGCTCACAAAATCACTAGGTGTCCTGTAAACTAAATGGAATTTAGTAGATTAAGGGCTCAAAGTAAACTTTTATCACGAGAGTGCTACCGAAATTATGTAAAATATACTGAAAATTGTGATACAGATAATGTTAAGTTTTTTGAAAGTTTGTAAACAGTAGGAGGGTACATAACACTATACCTTCTGAAATGACTCTTGGGGACCTTACTGCTGGTAACGGGAATGATATTGCAAATCTATTTGCTAAACATTTCTCATCTGTTTATTCAAATCAACCCCTGGCTTCGAACATCTATGTAAAGTTATCTAAACTTGATATTAAAAAACGCCCCGGTCCTGACCGAATACCTTCCATTCTTAGGGAATTTAGCTTCCTTTTATCTCGTCTGCTCTTTCATATATAAGTCTCTTGTTACAGGCGAATTTCCAGATCATTGGAAAAGTTCATACATCACTCCAGTGTATAAATTGGGTAGAAAATCAGACATCTCAAACTATCGTCCTATATCAATCCTTAGCATAATTCCCTAGGTCTTTGAGAGTATTATTTTAGATTATCTTACCTATGACTGTTCGAGTATTATGACATCACAACAATTTGGCTTCACTTCTAAAAGGTCTGCAGAACTGGGTTTACTCACATATGTTGACATTTTGTCTGATGGTTTGGAAGGGGGTCTGCAAATTGATTCTGTGTGCACTGATTTCTCTAAAGCTTTTGACAGGGTTAATCATAAGCTCTTGCTACATAAACTTTTTCATTATGGTGTTGACGGTCTTGTATTACAATGGCTGATTATCTTACAAATAGTTTACAAATGGTCAGAGTTACTCACAAATATTCTCATACTTTTCCAGTAACCTCTGGAGTTCCCTAAGGGTCTCATTTAGGACCATTATTATTTGACATATTTATTAATGATATAATGCATTGTTTTCAAGGTAGCAAAGCCTTGTTATTTGCTGATTACCACCTGACATGTTTTAGTGTGATTAGTGGCAGGGATGATGCTCTAATATTATAATCTGGTTTAGAGAGTCTATCAAATTGGTGTACACTTAATGGTGTGAATCTAAATGCATCCAAATGTCATGTAATGCGTTTTCATGGAATACACCACCCAATAGCTTTTGATTACAATATTAATAATGAAACTCTAAAATGTGCTTCTCAAACTAAGGACTTGGGTATTATATTGGACTCCACACTTAATTATAAGTCTCATGTTACCGCTGTTGTTCAAAAATCTATGAAGATGTTGGGTTTTATAAAGAGAACCACTTCTGATTTTACGAACATCACTGCTATTAGATCTCTATATTGGTCACTGGTCAGAACTTATCTTGATTATTGTTTACCAGTATGGTCTCCTCATTATATTACATGAAGCTGTTCAGCACAATTTTTTAAGATATATTGCCTTTAAGATGCACATTTACCTTTGTTATGATTTCTTAGAACGTTTTTTAAACATTCCTACTCTGGAGGTTCGCAGAAGGCTGTTCAACATAGTAAATTGTATTTGTGATAGTCCCAAGCTTCTCTCTAAAATATATTTAGTTGTCCCTTCTCGTCTTTCTAGGCAGGTACAAACGGTTCATGTCGCATTTCATAGGTACAACTATGCAATGAATAGGACACTTAGATTAGCAAATTCTGTCGATGGAATATTAATTTTTGATGTGTCCACTTTCAAGTTTAGAAAACATTTGCTGGAGCTTCCACTTTAGAGTGTACATCTTTTATTGCTGGTTTGATGTGTTATCACTCCTCTTACTTTATTTGCTTTTTCCTTGTGATTTATACTATACTTTAGGGTTTTCCTTTTGTTTTATAGATAAGTTTAATGCATGTGTCAATTATTCTAGTTTTACATATTTTTCTTTTTTTGTTATTGTAACATTTTTTTATATTTCCATATTGTATTTATGTGAATTGGGCTTGCCCGTAATTAAATTAAAATTAACGGTTATTTTATTTATTTCCTGATTAATTGAATTTGAATAAGAATATATAATTTATAAATAAACACTTCTTAAAATTTATGAAAAAGTTTTCCATAATCCCAACTTAGGTAGATACACAATATGCAGTAGCTAGTATAAATAATAAAGTAGGTATCCTTTTTTCTCTCACCTTTTCATATTTTCCTATCTTATAAATGATTTCTGCTTTATTGTTTAAGCCGGTCCTGTACGAATCACGTGACTCAGGCCGGCCAACTTAAAATTAGCACAACATGGCGACCACAGTAAAGGAGTCAAACCGAATATACAATTAGTAGTCCATGGATCCTAAGTCCGTGCTAAGAATATATTTACCAGATTTGGCACCAATCGGTTCAGCGGTTTAGCCGGAAATGAGCGCAGAGTCAGACAGACCGACCGATATCATCGAGATAACACATGATTCTTCAAAACGCATTTCCGCAAAAAAGTGAGGTTCAGTTTTGAGGTCAATGCGGGTGGTAAAAATAAGGTAGATACATCTATACCAATATATAAAAAATCTCGTTAGCAGCCTTCTTCATTATTGGTGCATTATTGATTGTGTAAGTGTGTTTAAAGTTAATTAGTAACTGATGAATTAAAGTTAATTAGTAACTGTTATGGATAAGTAGTTGATTACAGTTGGAATCGACAAATGCGAAAATCAAAAACAAAACTTTTCATTTTATCCAGCAATGAAGAACAATGGATGAAATATCCAATCATTAGTGCCGTAAAGAGGAAAGGTGCTAATAAGTCATCTTAAAAAATGAATTACAGTGTAACCTTGGGTTATTCGAACACGAAAAAGTGATGGTATTATCCGAACATTTCTTGATTAACCGAACAAGGCCACCTCTCGCCACAATTTTATGCGCAAGAAGCGGTTGACGGGCGGATACTCACTTGTCATTGGTTAATTCTTTAGTTGGGGACACGCTTGCGTTTTGTATGCATTACTGCTCTGTTGCTCTTACCCAACGGAAGATTACAATTTTTTTTAAAAAGTGAAATGTAGATACATATTTAATATTATCAGTAAAACATGTTAAGTTTAGTTTGTTTTATCAAAGAATGTATTTTGTTCTACATGTTTACTTTAAATATATTTTTTCACGTATTTTTGCATTTTAAATTTGATTATCCGAACAAATCCGTTAACCGAACAGTGACGTGCAATAATTAGTTCGGATAATCAAGGTTACACTGTATAAAAACAAGAGAGAAAAATCGTTGTGCTATGTTCGCTTTGCTCCAAAGCACTTATTCAGCAGACATATTAATGTCAAAAATAGAATATTCTAAATCATGTAAAATATGAGTAAGCACAGATTCATTTGTCTATTATCAATTACAGCATCCAACACTGTTTCTTTAAACTTTGTTAATAATTCTAATACATATTATTAAATACTGTAATGTTTTTCTAATTTATTTAAACAATAAACGGGCGGGTTAAATTTTAAAACACGGTAGGTTCACTTACTTAATTTATTTAAACACTAAACTAATCACTAACACTTAATTTATATATACTCAGTATATTCACTTAAACTAATTTATATAATCACTTTATATTCACTTATTTACTATTTATCTCACGATGTCAAATTATAAACTAACTGGTCCGCTGATCGGTCCTTTTTATATACTAGTGTCTTTTTTACTAGAGAATTCTGGGTTGCGGCTTACACAAAACAAAAACAATTGGTTCTGGCCTTTTCTAGATAACTCTGGTCACAAAAACAATGTTTACATAAGATAGTCGTAAACAGTTATAAAAAATAGTGCGTATCAGCCATAATTTTAACACTGATACCTGGCTTATACAGGGTCGGATTTAGGGATTATACCAGTGTGCTGTTTCGTAACATTACCCCCTCCTTAAATGGAAGTTCCTCCTGGAACATTTGTGTAGCCGACACTGGATGTTTGAATCGGCAACTGGCCCCATTTCTACACTTTCCGATCTTATGGAAATAGCAGGGCTCCGTCTTCATCGGATACTGATAACGGGGGTTGTAGCTGCAAATTAATATCTGGACACCGGTATCTCTGAAGATAACCTCTACCATGTTCCTAACGATTCGCCAATCCAACTGGTTGCTCGCATAGCCAGTTTCTTCACGCTGGATTCCAACACATGGTCTCATAGGTTTCGAAGTGCTTCCCACACATCGCGGTAGGTAGATCGATCTTGAAATTCATTTTTAGTTACCACGTAGAAGACGTACCGCGAATTATGTTTCAGTTTCAGTGTCTTGCCAGGGGCTGGAATCTGGTCTTCAAGTTTTTCTAATTGCCCGAACTTCTTTCGAAAGACGATTGCCAACCCTCGTGCGTTTTTGATACGGGCGGGGATGTTGTATGCCAATGAATAATCTTCCGGGAGAGTGAAAAAATCTTGTTGTTGTTCCGAAGTGACTCCATATCTAGCTTTCCCGGTACCTCCATAAGCGCCCATAAATTCATCGAAGGTGGGGTCAGACACATCTCGAATAAGGTTTACTCCTTCCTCTAAGTCATGGTCTCCTTCGAATGGCGCTAGTCGGTTTTGGTGAACTATTTTCGGTTTTCCGTTGGGGATCTTGCTTATGCGATATATAACATCATTGATCCTTTTCTTGATTAAGTATGGACCTTCCCAGGATTTTTGTAATTTTGGAGAAAATCCTTTTCTCCTCGTCGGGTTGTGTAACCATACTTTGTCCCCTTCTTTAAAACCGCCTTCTGTGGCCTGCGTGTCGTACCGACTTTTCATTCTGTCGCTGGCAACTTGAAGATTGGTTCAAACTAATTCATGAATATCGTCCAGCCTTCTTCTCAATTTGATCACGTAGTCTTCGCCTGCTAGATCTTCTCCAGGCCGACAGCCAAATTCCAGGTCACAAGGAAGCCTCATTTCAAGTCCAAACAGGATTTTCGCAGGTGTTTCACCCGTGGACTCATTGACAGCAGATCGATAAGCCAATGCGAATAGGGAAAGATACTGGTCCCAATCTCTCTGATGGCTGGATACTAGTTTGGACAGGTATTTTCCAATAGTCCTGTTCATTCTCTCGACCATTCCATCTGACTGTGGATGTAAAGCTGTTGTCCTGGCCTTCTTCATTCCCAGCTTGTCGCAAATCTCCTGGAATAGATGGCTTTCAAAATTTCTTCCCTGGTCACTGTGGACTTCCAAGGGTACTCCATATCGGCTGATAAATTCCTTCACCAATACATCCGCGACAGTTGTGGCCTCTTGGTTCGGGATAGCGTAAATTTCCACCCACTTAGTGAAATAATCCATTACAACCAGTATGTACTTGCTACCATTTTCTGTCGTCGGAAATGGTCCAGCGATATCTAAAGCAATCCTTTCGAAAGGGCTTCCAACATTGTACTGTTTCATGGGTGCCTTTCTCTTGCGATGTGGTCCATTACTCGTAGCACAAGTCGTACATTTCTTACACCAGTCCTTCACATCGTCGGAGCTGTTAATCCAATAAAACCTTTCACGGACTCGCTGAAGGGTTTTCTTCACTCCCAGATGACCTCCCGATGGACTGTCGTGTAACTTCTTCAGTACCTCAGCTACTCTTGTTCTCGGGATTACTAGCTGCCTCCTCATCTCAGAACCATCATCGTTTTCAAGGACTCTTTTCAACAGCAGCCCGTCTTCCAGGACAAGGGAGTCCCACTGAGCCCAATATGCCTTGAGTGTCGGTGAAAATCTTGACACTTCTTGCCAGGTAGGTCGCCGATTTTCTTCCTTCCATTGCCGGATCATCTTCAGGTGAGGATCATTCTCCTGATCTTTTCTGATCCTGGTGGGTGACCATTCCTCGTTGACTACTGTAATTCTTGAAACTGCAACTTCCTTAGATTTCGACTTGTTGCATTGTGAATAGTCTACAGGGCATGGCCATCTAGGCAAGGAGTTGGCTTTTTGGTGATTCACATTAGCTGGATGTTCACCCCTGTCTGATTTCCCCTGTGTCTGGAGTTCTTGGGTTACAGGAGTCTTTGGGAGCTTAGACGGACTGCGTACGTGTCTAGCTCGCCACACTTCCGGCATTTGATCTTCTTCGGCCTCTTGTCTGTCATACCTTTCAACAAGTTGACGATCTGATCAAGTTTGTCATCGTTATCTTCTTCCTGCATGGTTCTACCTTTGTTGTACCGCGAGCTTTTCTTGACTGCTTTGCATTTAAGAGGTTATTGGTTTACAAGAGTCGTAGGACGCTTACACGAACTGCGTGCATGCTCTAGCTCGCCACAATTACAACATCTGATTTTCTTCGGCTTCTTGTCTACCATACCTTTCAACAAGTTGACGATCTGGTCAAGTCTGTCATCGTCACCTTCTTCCTGTATCGTCCTATCTTTGTTGTATCCCGAAGCCATCGTGGCTGCTTCATATTCAAGAGCAGCAGTCAATGCATCGGCCAATGTTTTAGGATGGGCTAATCGAATCGTCTTCTCCATATCATGGTCACACAAGCCGTCAATAAAGGCCTGGATGCCTAAACATTCCATCATGTTCTCTGGTGCTGATGGATAAGCAAATCGAACTAGTCGGGCAATATCCATTTCATGCTCTTGAAGGGGTTCGTCACGTTTCCGCCTTCGGTTCTTCAGCTGGAATCTGTACAACTGTTCCAAATGTTCGTTGCCATATCGCATGTCCAACCTCTTCTTCAGCAGCTCGAAGTCATCCATTTCTTCAAGCGGTATCGTCTAAAGTACATCTAAGGCATCTCCCCGAAGCGCGATGGTTAAGTTTATTGCCTTCTCCCTATCGGACCAATTATTCACTCTAGCGGCTGCTTCAAATTGTTTCACATAATTGGTCCACGACATTTTTCAATCGAACGTTGGGGCCTTGACTCGGGTAAAACTGCCAATGTCTCCAAACTTAGATACTGTTTCTGGCTTGCAAGGTTTCGTTTGCGTGCCTCGCGTTCTTGAATCGGCAATCTTTTCCTCTAACTCCTTGATTTTCTCGTCTATTGTTGTAATCTTATTCTCGATTTTCTCGTCCATTGTTGACATTTTATCCTCGATTTCAGATTTTAGAGACGAAATTTCATTTTCAATGTCAGCGGCAATGTCGTTTTTCATTAATAAGATATCGGCAGATATATCGTTCTTCAAACTGCCAATGTCTCCAAACTTAGATACTGTTTCTGGCTTGCAAGGTTTCGTTTGCGTGCCTCGCGTTCTTGAATCGGCAATCTTTTCCTCTAACTCCTTGATTTTCTCGTCTATTGTTGTAATCTTATTCTCGATTTTCTCGTCCATTGTTGACATTTTATCCTCGATTTCAGATTTTAGAGACGAAATTTCATTTTCAATGTCAGCGGCAATGTCGTTTTTCATTAATAAGATATCGGCAGATATATCGTTCTTCAAAGTAGAAATCTTCTCGTCCATGTTCTCTTCCATGGCAGAAATCTTCTCGTCCATGCTAGCCGAAATATCATTCTTCATAGTAGAAATATCGTTCTTCATATCAGAAATCTTCTCGTCCATGTTAGCAGAAATATTAGCAGAAATGTTCTCCATATTAGCAGAAATCTTTTCTTCCATGGCAGAAATATCGTTCTTCATATCAGAAATATTAGCAGAAATTGACGAGATTAAGGTTGAAGCCTCGTCATTAAATAAAGCTGTTTCTGGATCAAATCCGTCATTTCTACGAATACACTTTTCTTATCGTACGTTTCCAGCTCACGATTTTCCAATTCTGCTCTTAATTCCGCCACTTTCAGATCCCTTAATCTCTTGGCCATCTTTACGTAGCAATTTATTTATATTACCCCACACCTGACACCAATGTAATGTTTTTCTAATTTATTTAAACAATAAACGGGCGGGTTAAATTTTAACACACGGTTGGTTCACTTACTTAATTTATTTAAACACTAAACTAATCACTAACACTTAATTTATATATACTCAGTATATTCACTTAAACTAATTTATATAATCACTTTATATTCACTTATTTACTGTTTATCTCACGATGTCAAATTATCAACTAACTGGTCCGCTGATCGGTCCTTTTTTACTAGAGAATTCTGGGCTGCGGCTTACACAAAACAAAAACAATTGGTTCTGGCTTTTCTAGATAACTCTGGTCACAAAAACAGTGTTTACACAAGATAGTCGTAAAGTCGTAAACAGTGATAAAAAACAGTGCGTATCCGCCATAATTTTAACTTTGATACCTGGCTTATACAGGGTCGGATTTAGGGACTATACCAGTGTGCTGTTTCGTAACAATACTAATCGTTTTCAATTTATATTTTGATCCATTCAATCACGATATGAATTTAGTTTGAAAGTATCTTGTAAATATTAGATTGACAAATAAATTCTTGATTCGTATCCCCAACCAACTTAGACGTGAAAAATGAAAATATAATAATTTTAAGGTAGATACTACATACTGAACAGTGTATTTTAAAGAGGTACTTTTTATGTATGTTTCTTTATGTATTTTTATAATATATAATGAATTAAACATTAGAAAAAGGGTATCAGATTTATTATTAACAATAAATGACAGTCAAAAATTTATTAGATAATTTAAATTCCTTTCAACTTACCTTAAGGTCCCGATGAACAACTCCTTGCTCATGCATATAATCTACAGCTTCCAGTACTTGTCTTATCAGGTCGGCTGCGTCCTTTTCAGTATAAGAACCTTTTTCGACTATTCGATCGAATAGTTCTCCCCCAGTCACCCTGGACATAACAATAAAAGTTCGATTATACTAATAAATTAAACTACTCCAAAATTGGTGTAAAGGTGAAATCGAATAAAACTAAACAAGCTCTTCAAAGTTTATTTGTGTTGCTATAATATTGAAATTTAAATAGAAATTAACTTATAATAAAATAAAATGAGCATTTAATAGCATTCCTGTGCTCGGTGAGTTTTCGAGAACATACTACGGCTTGTCCAAGATTTCGACTCTCCGAGCATTACCCTTCGATACCGGAGAGCAATGTCTTCGGTATCGGAGGGTAATGGGTTGAGCTACCTATCAGGAGCGTCCCCGGGTTGCGGATTGGGGACGGCCAGAGACGACCCGTACGTATGTACAGGAAAGAACTGGTCAATTGAGAAATAAGGAGGATGAGAGCTATAAACGCCCAACAGTGCCCATTTCCGAATACCCAATCGCTGACAAGCTTGCGACACAAACCGCATAGTAGAGCAACGACCCCCTTACTAGGGCAAGGCCTGTAAAGGGGTATGCCGAGCTATGCGGGTCGGGAAGCTTGGCTTAATCGCCCGGCCTACGTGGATGAGGACCACTATAAAAACCCTCCCAAATCCTAAGGTCGAGTAGTCGCCGAAAGGATGGATGGCCGTGGGACAGTCGGTTCCTAGACCCAGGGCCGGCGGAAGGCACGTGCGAACCGTGCGCACGCACGGGGCGCCAACATCTAGGAGCGCCAAATCAAGAGATAGTTAATAAAAAACTGGCAAGAACTAAAAGTGTCTAATATAAAAAAAATATAAATAATAAACTAGAGCACAAGAAAATGTGTAAAATTATTTATTATCAAGTATAAATTAAGTGCATAATATATCAATCAGTTTATTTGCTTATGATGTATTGTGCCTTACCGAGCGTGAACAGACCGGCGGTATTATTTTATTGACAAAGAAAGGCATCGTCGCCGCGCCGCTCGGTCAGAAGATGAGCAAGCCCAGGCGGCCAAACGCTGTAATAAATATTTTTTCGTCCTACCCCTATAGAAAGTACACACTTTCCTCCCTCAAATCAGGGAGGAAACTCATACTTTTTCTCCCTTGGGAGGAAAAGTACTTTCCTCCCTAGGGAGGAAAGTATTTTTCCTCCCCCTCATTTCAAGTAAGTTGTAAACGATGAAACTTGTGAATTCATTTTATTCATATTGTTTCCATAATTTCTAGAACATCCTGTATATCCTGTTTTTTAGTGAAAATCAAACATTAATGTTACTTCAACGTAGTTCTTCAATACAAATTTCAACTTCAGGAATCTTAGATATACGTTTTTTGAGTTCAGAATAAGAAAAGCATAGTATGCTGTGGCTCACTGACAGTAAACACGGCGATTGACTTTTGAGGTGCAAAGTCGCTACATTCATTAAACTTAGTTGAATTTTTGAAAAATGGAGAGCGATTCAAGTGATTTTGAATTTCCAAATACACCAGCTAATATTAAGGAACAAGCCAACATAACGTCATTAACCTTACTACCACAAAAATCTAAAGACAGGTATGAAAAACAATATGCACAATATAAGCAATGGGCTGAAGACAACAAGATACATAAATATTCAGAGAATGTTTTACTGGCATATTTTTCACTACAAGGAAAATCATTAAAAGCTTCAACACTTTGGTCTAAATATACAATGCTACGCACAATGATACAAATGAAGGACAATGTCGATATTAAATATCCAAAGTTGATTGCATTTCTAAAACGTCAAAATGCCGGGTACAAACCAAATAAAGCTAAAACTTTTAGAAGAGAAGAAATAAATACATTCTTAATGGAAGCCCCCGATGATGTTTTTTTATTAATGAAGGTAAGAAATGAAATCCCATGCAAATAATTTAATTTTTGATATAAAATATTCATAGGTAGTCCTTGTTATTGTAATTTCTAGAGCATGTCGATGTGATGAGCTTATTAAAATGACTATGGATGATATTGAAGAGAAAGACAATCTTTTAGTCATAAATATCCACACTTCAAAAACGTATAAACAACGACTTTCGTTATCAATACTACAACTGGTAACGGCCCAAATTTTGTTCAAATCGTTAAAAAATATATCTGTCTACGTCCTAAAACTGAGCATAAACGATTGTTGGTATGCTTTAAAGCAGGCAAATGTATAAATCAAGTGGTTGGCAAAAATAGTATATCCAAAATACCACAAAAAATTGCAGAATATCTCAATCTTCCAAATGCCGAACATTACACAGGTCACAGTTTCAGAAGAACTTCAGCAACGCTGTTAGTAAACGCTGGTGGGGATATTTTAGCTCTAAAACAGCATGGCGGTTGGAAATCAACCAATATCGCAGAAGGTTATGTAGAACAATCTTGCACAAAAAAAAAGAAAAATTTCTGATCAAATTATGGGAAATAATGTAGAACCTGAACTTGATCAAAATCAGCCAAGCACTTCTAAAGTTACCACCATTACAATGTGCTAAGCGAAAATATTTCAAATACTAAAGCTCCTGTTCAAACCCTATCTTCTTCCAATGGTGTTCATATAAGTGCTGCTCAAAACTGCACATTCAATATTAACATAAATAATTCTAAAATATAGTTAAACAATACTATGTACTTAATTGTATAACATATATTGATAAATTTGTTTAATAAATAATTCTTGTGTTCTTAATTATATTCGTTACCTATTTGTGTCGTAAATAAATTTTCAAAAAAAGGTGGGTAGGAGGAAAAATCATATGTATCACATGGGAGTAAAGTGCCTTTTCCTCCCTTGGATGTTTACTGCCCTCCGCTTCGCGTCGGGCAGTAAACTACATCCTGCGGGAGGAAAAATGGCACTTTCCTCCCAAGTAATACAAATAGCTATTTGTTTTGTCTAGCCGGTATCAGGGTAGTGTTTTCAAATTCAAAAAGAAATAATTAGTTGCTACCTACTGTGTGTTACAGCAGTGTGGAAGTGTATGTTGTTGTTTAAGATAAAGTGTGATATTTATTTAAATTTTAAAGGGTTAACCTATTGCTTAAATTACTGCAATGTCAGACAAAAAACAGTCAGGAGCGTAACACAGAAAAAGAAAAGCAAAAATAGAAGCTGAAAATAAACGACAAGCAAATTTTTTTAAAATGCTTTTGGAAACCCCTTCCACATCTAATAGAGAACAAACTCAGGAGCAAGAAGGGACATCTGTTATATCTGGACCCAATACTATGACTGAAACAAAAACTTATACAGGGCAATCTGGTGAATCACATTTAGAAGTCGAAATTGAGGGACAGGCGGAAAAAGAACAAACAGAAAATAATATAATGCAGATTAAAACATATGACGAATTGCAAGAGGTATGCATATTTAAATTATATATTTTTAACTAGGCCATCAAAGTGTAAGATTATTTATAGTTATATATAATAAAACATCGTTTTCCAACTATTTTAGACAAATTTAATTAATCTTAAAAACACGTAGGTATTAAAAATTATTTATATTTATCTAAAATAGTTGGGAAACGTTGTTTTATTTACAAGTAAATGGAAAAACAACTAGTTTTCCATTTACATATAATATAAAGAAAAAATGAGGCAAAAACTATTGGTATCAAACTGAAGTTTTGTGTCAATTGCAGGATTCAAAGGTTGAGTCGGAATCGAGCGTGGTATTATCATATGATCCAGGAGAGTGTCCAGAAATTATACGTGATCAAGAACGCCAGATTTTGGTTATACGTGGACCTCTACAATTACAAATTTTGATTTTCCCGTAAACAAAGCGGGTCGTCGGTTTACTGTTAATAATTATAAAAGGCGATTACGTAATGGAGAGGAAGGTTCGCGTATTTGGCTTATTTATTCACGCAAAAAAGACTCAATATTTTGTTTTTGTTGTAGTCTTTTTGGTACGGTCTTTATTACTTTATCAACCAGTGCAGGATTTTCGGATTGGCGTCACATGTCAGAGTATTCGTCGGAGCATGAAAAATCACCCAATCACATGAAAGCTTTTCAGTTATGGTGTGAATTCCAACAGAGATTACGAGTGGGCAAAACAATTGATGCAGAACATCAAAAAATTATAAATACTGAAGCTAAACGTTGGACTAAAGTATTTCAACGTTTAGTTGCAGCTATAGAATTTCTTGGTTGTCAAAATATGGTACTTCGAGGAAGTACTGATAAATTGTACGAAAGAAGCAATGGCAATTTTTTGAAACTATTAAAGTTTATTAGTACTTTCGATATTATAATGGCTGACCATCAGCGGCATGCAACTTCCAAAAAATGTACGTTCATTACTTAGAAAAGGATATTCAAAATGAAATTATTAATATAATTGTATCTAGCATAAAAACAAAAATAGTAAACGACATAATTAAATCTAAATATTATTCTATTGTGCTGGATTGCACGCCCGATATGAGCCATACGGAACAGATGACTTTAATTATTCGTTATGTAAATATATAATCAGGAATCTTTTATGGGCTTTATACCTGTTTATACTTCAACTGGAGAAGGTTTAACAGAATATTTATTAGAAGAACTTAACAGGCTTGATATTCCTTTGATAAATATGAGAGGACAAGGATATGATAATGGGGCTAATAGGCGTGGTAAACATGTAGGAGTGCAAAAACTTATACTAGATGTAAATTCTAGAGCTTTTTTTGTTCCTTGCAGTGCACATTCTTTAAATTTAGTTGTTAACGATGCAGCTCTTAGGTGTTTCCAGGCAGTATCATTTTTTGGAATAATTCAGGAAATTTACAATTTTTTTGGGGGTTCGACACATAGATGGAGTATTTTAAAAAACAACATCACAAATTTGACTTTGAAGCCGCTCCGCCAAACTCGGTGGGAAAGTCGCATCGACGCGATAACGCCATTTCGTTATGAAATTGGAAACATATATATCACGCGTATACTGACGACAAAATTGATGCATTTGAAAAAAATACAGCTGCGAATTTGTTAAGAAACATTAAAAAAATTAATTTTATATGTTGCACCGTTATCTGGTTTAACATATTATACAGAATTAATATAATCAGCAAAATTCTTCAACAGAAAGCAGTTAATATACTAACCTCAAATGATTTACTTTCAAAAACCGTAAAATATTTGACGAATATAAGGTGTGACAGGGGATTTGAAGAAGTACTTGTAGATGCTAGAGAATTGGCTGATACTTTAGAAGTAGAAGTTAATTTTGAAGAAATTGCAGCAATCCGACCTAGAAAAATGAAACGTCAATTCACGTACGAAAGTAGAGATGAACTCGTGTACGTCGTGTACGATCCAGCACGATCATTTAAAATAAACTTTTTTTATTTGATTGTGGATAAAACTATAAATTCCCTGGAAGAAAGATTTGTATAATATAAGCGGTATTTGTAATATGGATAGTAAAGAAATTTTAAAAAAGTGTCAACATTGCGAGACGGAGATAATGCCGATATTAATGGTACAGAATTACACCATGAACTAAGTGTTTTGTCACCAATTGTTTCTTCAGAGAGTTCGCCAGTAGAAGTTTTAAATTTTGTGTGTAAAAATTATTTGTCTGAAAATTTTCCAAATGTTGTTGTTGAAACTTTACGTACTTTATTTACTCTTTCTGTTACTGTGGCAACAGGTGAAAGAAGTTTTTCAAAATTAAAAATTATTTTCGTTCAAGTATTTCTCAAGAACGCCTCGTTAATCTGGCTATGTTGAGCATAGAATTTGATCAAATGATGAATATTAATATTGACAATATTCTTAAGGATTTTTCGCAAACTAAAGCCAGAAAAGTTAATTTTAATTGAATTTAGTTTGTATTTAGTAGAATAAAATAATTTTTATGCTTTTTTGAGAAAATATTTTTATTATGTTTATTTTTATAATATAATGTTTTAGATGTTTATAACTTTAAGTGTCATTATTATAGTATGTACAAAAAGTACGAGGAGTAATGAACCCTAATTAAGTATGCAAAACCTTTACAGGGAGCACCATGAAGTTTTTGATAAATCTCTTACTTTAAATTACATTTCTTCCATAAATCTAAAAACCAGGTAGATCGACCCCGTATTTGTTTCAGTTGTAGCAAAGTTTAGGGTTTATTCATTGTTAAAGGATTAGCAGATAAGCAATAACGCAATGCAGTGGTGTGTATTTTGGGAAAAAAATACGTTTTAAATTATAATATAATAAAAAATGAAAAGAAATAATTATTGGAATACATTTTATTCTATATCCGACTCGGAAGAGGAAGAATCGTTGTTGACATTAATAATAATAGGGTCGATTAAATCATCACAAATATTGTCAATTTTCCACATATTTGCCTCTACTTTGATAACATGCTCGATACAGTTTGTCCAATTTTCCTTACTCACATGACTTACAGCACTCTCAAACAATTTCACAACATCGTTTATTTTAAAAGTAGTATTTTTTTTCCAACTTCCCCCTTTACCTGAGCCCATATTAATTCTATGGGATTAAGTTCACAATGATAAGGGGGAAGTCGAAGAACTGATATACCACGAGAAGAAGCCATTTCTTCTACAATGTAGGTTTTGTATTTATTCTTGTTCATTTTTGCAATTCTGTAAAGTTCTTTCCTTAGTGGATCTTTTGGAAACTTTATATTTTTCGAAATAAGCCACTCCAAAAGCTCTGCTTTACGCCAACGACTTGTGGGCAATGCTTCTCGTAACCGTGAATGGTAACTTGCGTTGTCCATAACAATAACAGCCCCTTTTGGAATCAGATCCAACATTTGAACAAACCATTCCTCGAAGACATCCCCATTCATATCTTCGTGATAGTCCCCCGTGCGTTTTGAAATAAAAGTTAATAATCCACCATCAACAAAACCTTCAGAACTTCCAACATGGACAATGATAAGTCTTTTTCCTTTTCCAGATGGTGGCTGCAAACCTAACGACAAACCTTCCACGAATGCCTGCCTTCCGCTTTTAATGTTTTCATCTTGCCAAGATTTGGAAACTGTATATCCAGCATTTATCCATGTTTCGTCTAAGTAGAAGATTTTCAAATTTTGTTCTCTGGCATGTCGAATGCTTCTTAAATAGTCTCTTCTCCAAAAAACTATTTCCGGTTTATCTATCAAGAGAGATTTTCTATTATGTTTTGTATATCTGAAACCCACATCTTTCAAAAGTTTGCATAATGTCATTCTGGAGAATTTTGGATAGTCCGTATCTTCTTGCACTGATGTCATAATTTTGTCAAGTGTTGGAATTTCCTTTCGTAAGTAAAATCCATGGACTTTACGCCTTAGTCTTTGTTTTAATGACTCATCGATCTCAATTGGTTTTCGGCCTGAAGGAGTTTTAGGGGGTTGAAGAGTTCCATTCTTGCTTTCTTTTAGTAATCTATAAATTGTTGATTTAGCAACACACAACATAGCAGCCGTTAACTCCACAATATCATCAACACTTGCACTTGGATCCTTGTTTTTCAATGATATATAACAATTCAATATCAGAGTTTTTTCATTTAAAGATAATGGACCTGTTTTTGGTCGTTTAGATGGTCCTTGGCTTATCGACATTGTTTGGTACTTGCACAATTAACATTCAACAAATGTTTTAAATATATTCCAACTGTTTACAATATTATGACAACCATACAACTTCATACAACTTTACTCAAAGAACTAATACTAAGTACTGATTTAATGTACCTACTTTCTTTTAAAATAATATTCCCGATAATGTTTCTAAGAAAACTGGGTTGTTTGGAAAATCCCTCTCAATAATCGAATAATCTGTAAATAGGTGTAATCGTATTAAGCCGATTACAGTAGGCCACTTGCCATTTAAAATTTCTGAGAAAAATTCCCCAAACACTATATATAGGAGTAATACAAATAAAAAATATTATGAATAAACGGGCATATCCGAACTCTGCCACAAAATAAAATTTTACCTGACTTGTATCAATTTGAGGATTACTGAAATGTTCGAACTGTGCCGCAACCATTTAGTTTAATCCTATTAGAGTCATTAGGGTTTATAATAGATAAAATCGGAGGCCCATAGAATTATGTATATTTCTGAAAGGTTTCAAAGATTTCTTGAATTAAATATTTTGAAGAAATCTTGATTGTTTTGATCGATATTTAGGGGATTAGGGGAAGGATGTTGATGCACTTACACTATTGCCTAAAAATCAGGAAGAAGTATTTAATAGTGTTCGTGAATTACAATTACGAACGAACCGAGAAGAGGAATTTCTATTAACAGCAGACCAGGTATTTAAAATTATTGTGTTCTCCTGTTTTTCCAACCTTAATTTTTTATGTAATTCGGATTGTATTTTGATGGATGGGACTTTTAAATACTGTTCAACTTTTTTTTACCAAATGTTTACCATTCATGGTTTTAAAAACGGCTATTACGTACCTCTTGTTTTTTGTTTGCTGCCGGACAAATCAAGTCAAACATATTCAAATTTGTTTTTAATTTTAAGACAAATATGTAAAGAAGTAGGCTTAAATTTTCAACCTAAAGAAGTCGTAGTAGATTTTGAACTAAGCATTCATAACGCTATATATGAATGTTTTGGCAGAGATCAAATTCTTTTTGGTTGTAAATTTCATCTCTGTCAAGCTTGGTTTCGTAAGATTCGGGAGTTTCATTTGGTACAAGAGTACAGACAGAAAGGTTCTGTAATTGGCGAATACTTAAAAGTACATTTCGGTATTATGTATCTTAGTCCTGAGGAAGTTGTAGAATTTTTTTATAATGAACTACATTTTTTGCTTCCGAATGACGAAAGAGTTATAGAATTCCGAAATTATGTCAATAAAACATATATAACGCAAAATTCGATATCTCCACCACTTATTTGGGCAAATAATGCATCCTTTTTTAAGAGAACAACGAATTCTTGTGAGAGTTTTCATTCGCATTTCGGTGCTTCTTTTTACAAAGCACATCTAAACATTGTTCAATTTACTAGTGTGTTATTGGATTTACAAACGGAGGTATACGCGAAAATTCGTTCGGCAAACCAAAGCCAGAAAAAAACCAAAAAAACTATTAATGTTAAAATTAATTTCATTAATGATCATTTGGATCAATATAGGAAAAATGTTATTTCTCGCTTTATGTTTGTGAAAACGGTTGCATGTAAAAATCTTCAACACGTTTAATTTTTTGTTTTTTTTATATGTTTATGTATATTGAATATATTTTATTGTAATGTAGATGTAATGTAGATGTAATTTTTTAGAAGTGGCAAATATACGTTGAAAATATATGTGTTATTAATATTTTCTTATATT
This sequence comes from Galeruca laticollis, assembly GCA_963921935.1. Taxonomy (NCBI): domain Eukaryota; kingdom Metazoa; phylum Arthropoda; class Insecta; order Coleoptera; family Chrysomelidae; genus Galeruca; species Galeruca laticollis. Next base: position 125,631,323 of record OY998180.1, read on the forward strand.
GAATTTGAGTACCTAAAGTTCAAGGTAAATTGTTAAATCGGATTAGGCTATTAGACCCCTACTGGTTTGGTAGTTAATCTCCAAAATTTTAAACACTGGCAGAGTTCGAACAACCCGTAATGACTACCTGCATTTTGTGGCAGAGTTCGGATACTCCGGAATAAACTGTGTTGCCTTTCTTTATCAAACTTACTAAAATTTATGTACCTCTATCACTTTTTTTATTAAAATTAGTACATCCCGTTACCTCTGACCTAAATCGTATATTCTTTAGCATAGCTGCAACTCATTCGTTCAATACAAAATGTACCTTACGGTATACCCTCTTAAAATATATTTTGGTACGTCTATGAAATCTACTTAAATGAATGATTTATTACTCCTTGTCCTTTCTATATAGACTATAGTTTTTTTTAATAATTAATAAATAATTTTCTTCTGTGAATATAGTAACGTATTAGTTTTTCTTTGAGTATTTTTATTTTAACTTAGTAAATTGATTCCACATGACAGTTATTGCAAAACTTACAAAATTTTAAAAATATGTGTTTCATCAAATCGAGGGGGGAGGGGGCGGAAAATTTGCCTTTCGCACGAGCGTTAAACTAGTCTTTCGCCGGACCTGCCTAGACCACTAACCTCGGGGCACCTGGCGCACCCCATTGTATATAGCCTTGTACCTGCATAAGGAGCTCTTCAGGTATCGACCTCTTTTCTCCTTACTCGTGGGAGCATTATGGAACAACAAGAGGAAAACGCTATCTAAAGAGCCTATAGAGACTCTTAGTAAAATGGATTTGGAGGATACGGAGGCAATGGAGACCACAGAGTCTCCAGCGCAGCCTGATACTTTCGAAACCCTAAAAACAACACCGCAGGGAAACGCTACGGTAAATCCTGTGGTTCAGAAAACTCCACGTGGGAAAGTGGGAAAATTTCAGGTGCCCAGAGAAGGACGCTTAAAAAAATGAGGGAACAAGGTATTGATACCAAGACAGTAGCGTTGCCGGTTCCCTTCAACATCAAAACAGGGTGAAAACCAGCAGACAAAGGGCGTTTAGCAAACTGTGTCAGCCAGGAGCACCCCTGAAGAAAAAAGAAAAGAGGGCCAAATGTACTGGTGGTACTAGCACTACTAATGGTATGAAGTACAGTGTGGACCTGAAAGGAATCAAGGCAGGTGTGGTCCCTAAAAACTTCCTAGAGGCAACTGTCTCGGAAGATCATGTAGGGACTATCAAAGAGAACCTGACCAAAATGATCGACGAGGTGCAGAAGACGACCAGGTTTGAAGCCAGTCGATATATGGACAGCTACTACGAGCTCATATGTGCCAATGAGGAGTCCTTCAACATAACGAGGGACTATTTGGCAAGTAAAACAAATTGAAAGCTCATAAAGAGTGAGGCACATCCAATACGTGTGAGTCTCCGGATTGATGAGGAGTCAATGTCCGGGCTCAACGGAGACCGTACTATTTATTCCAGTGTGCTAGCTTTAAGACCCTGGGAAACAAGACAGAAGAGGAGACAGGGACTCGTCAAGTACCTGAACCAACAGCCTCCTAGGATATTCAAGGTGCTACAGGCAAACTTGCAGCTCAAAAAGACGGCGACGGCTGTCGTACATCAAAGGGTTATGGCCGATAGTATAGACATCGTTCTAATCCAAGAACCTTGGATAAACAAAGGTAAGATATTAGTTCTAAATATTAGGAAAATGGAACTGATAATGGGAACTAATTGTACTAAAGTAAGAACTTGCATATGTTAAATATCTAAATTTAACTTGATGCCAATCATGGAACTTTGTACAAGTGACGTGGTAGCAGCAAAGATTAAACTTGAAAAAGATGGGGAGGTAGTAGAGACAATAATAGTGTCTCTTTCTTCCCATCGATTCAGAAGAACGGTTACCAGGGGCTAAAACATGGAGAACCTCATGGACTACGCCAGACGATACAAACTTCACTCTACATTTATCCTATATTTTCTTAAACACCTTCTTCATAAACCAGCTCAATTTTATATCACTTACAAATTTTGTTTATGATCTTGACCAAATATTTTTATTACAATCCTTGTTGGGTACTTGTAGAAATTTCAGACGATATTCTCAGATTACGATTTCAACCTACGTTATAATATATCTTCATTAAACTTCAAAAACTCTTTTCAATTTTCGACTTCTATCTATTTTAGATATTTCTCTTCTCTTCTCTTTGTTTACAATTCTCAATTTGAATCTACTTTTTATATCTCTTTTCAAAACTAGTATTAAATTCCCGATTTTAAACACTTTTCTTACTCTTTTCATTAAACGTCAAAACTGACAACCCTCTTTCTTATTGCAAAATCAATAATTTCTTTCCTTGAAATTTTTATATCGTCTTGACAACCAAAATATCCTACTTGATTCCAATTAAAATCATATTATTTACCTCAAATGTCATCTGAAAGTCTATGTTCCCTTTCTACATAAGTTTTTAAAAAGCGAGGAATAATTAATTTATTTATTGAAACCCAATTACCAAATTTCGCATATTGTATATTTTCAATTATTCATTCGTCGTTCACATACAAATCATTGATGATATCAATGTTAGTTCCTTATATGAATAAAAAAATTAATTTTCGCAACCAAACTTGTGAAGAAATTCGAACACTCTAGATGTAGATTAAGATTATAAATATGTTCTTTATATATATATATATATATATATATATATATATATATATATATATATATATATATTAATACAGATCCTCTATTTGAAATTTAAAGAATAAGTAAAACATAAGGAAATTTATTGAATTTTGAAAAATTCAGTAGAAATATCAAACATGACATTTCATAATTTCGATGACATTTGTGTAGAATATATCTAATGAGAGATAGAACATAATAGGATTTGGAGAAAATATTTGAAATTACAAAATATAGAGGTCTCTGCTAGCAACATTACAAATGTAATAAAAGAATTTCCAAATCTCACTTGGTTATTGAAAATTATAGATTAGTAATTTTCTTGAAAACAAGAAAAATCGGTAACCAACGGAAAGGAGGATTATTTATTTTATCAAAATTTAGTCAGTAGTTTTTTATCCTTTGAAGAGACAACATCAGAATTAGATTTGTCTCAATTTTTTGGTAGATTGTATAAATTGTATATCATACAATCAGATAAATAACCCATATGATAAAGCAAGTGCGTGTATAATTCGGATAAGAATTGCATCGTAAAAAGTGTATGTGGTTCCAGTTTTCTAAATTGTATATATTTAGAAAGTTTGCAGAATTCTAAATACGTTTAGAATTAGTACGAGTTTTCCTGATCCATTTGGCGAGTCCACTCCAGTTTTTAATTTATTTCTCGAGAAATATCAGGCCTTTTTAAATACAGTTGAAAATTTAGATGCATCTATATAAGAAATTTTGAAATATACCAAAATTATCGATAAATATATCAGTTTTAACATCAAGTGAATAGACAATTTGAGCAGAAATTTCGTTATTTGACATTGATACACGTCAAGTGTAAATTACACAAGTTGAACGTTTTGATAATAATAATTAATTAGGTTAAATTCTAGCATAGTTGTATTCTAATTTTAAGTTTTTGTAGAGATTACGATTGTTGTTCTTTTATGGTAATTTTTGGGAATAATAATTTTGTTGAATTTGCGTATCTGATAGTATAATATATAATTTTGATTCTAACTCACGGTAGTATTCATTTAGTATCCAATCTCATTGAACTTATCATTTTACATTCATAAAATTTTCAATTTAATCAGTGACATTTGGTTGATTTTTAGGTGACAGTAAAATAGTGAATATCATAAAATAATTAAAGGGCCTTTTATTATATTGAATTAACAATTATTCGAGAGTTTGATAATAGTGAAACATTTAATTTGGACAACTACTGTCAAAATTGAAATAGAATACGTACTTAAGTAGCATGTACAATAATTGTCGCTGCGACAACATATTATAAGTTGTCTCCACAATATAGGGCAATTACAATTAAAGAATATTAAATATTTAAAGGATTAAAAATATTACAATTTATATATATATATATATATATATATATATATATATATATATATATATATATATATATATATATATATATATGTACATGAGGGCGCAAATGTGCGTTTGGCTGTTGAAATCCGTTGTTTGTGCTCTTCCATGTTTCATTCAACATCGGTCCTCCCAAGTTTCCCACCCATACTTGGTTATACCGTACTGATCACAGCTAATGAGCTAGAAACATGCATGTTTACGGTGACCACTCCTCTTCTGTAGCCTCTTTATTTTTTCGTGCTTCGCCCATGAAAACACTTGTTATTTGCTCTTTTTTTTTAAATTCACGCGTTATTCCTAAATACGTTTTTTTGCTCTTGTTTCTTTACCCTGGATCGGAATTTTCAGACAGGAGGGCTATATGCGTATCCGTGTCGATGTTTTACGTAGTGTTGATACTCTGTGTCAATTAAAACGGTGAAGCTTAATAAACAAGGCAAACCAACTATACTAAAACCAAAACATTTGAAAAGTGCAATGATCTGATAACGTACACATAAAGATGAAAACGTTGATGTCATATTTAATTCGAAAATGTCTTTATCTTCGTGAATAGTTCGGAAATATTTTAAAAAACTCTAGAACTAATAATTTCAACATTCTTGAATTTTTCTAAATTCAGTTATGTATGTAATAGTATGATTTATGAGTCTTATAGAAAAATGTTATTTTTATGAAATAAACGTTGTATTTCTATTTCTAATGTTTAAGAACTTTCTTCAAATAGAGGCAACGTCTGCCTGAATTGCGACCCGAAAGACGCCTGTCTCGCTTTTGCTCATTGCTTAGACCAGGAAAGCCGAATAGACTAGTAACAAAATTTGGATCAAACCGATTGAACAGTCACACCAGTAGCGGAACAATAATGTGAACAGAAACTAGATTAGGATGGACATAAAAGTATTAGGAACTTTCAAATATTTTATTTGTTGGAGCTTGACTGTATTATCTAAAATCAATAATATTGTTAAGTATCTAAAGCAGCCATTCTCTAAGTGTATTCTGCGGAACCCAGAATTTTATTTTTCGTGTGCAACAATTTCGAAAATAATAGTTTCGCATTGTAAAATAATATAATTTGAGTGTACCCGCCGGTATATTAAAGTGTCTGAATTGCTTTGTGAAAAAAACTGGAAGTGTAAAAACAGATTTGAGGTGAAAGTAAGTGATTAAATTAATATCTAATCAGCTGAGGTTAACAGATAGGAACGAATAAATACACAAAGAAGCCACGTCGGAATATCCCACAATGTTGCCAAATCGTGAAGAAGATCTAAACTAAAGGGATTATAATATATGACAGCTAGAATCCTCCGAACCGTTGAGGTGGGATAGCTAGCTGTTAACCGCAGAGTATGAACGATACAATTACAGATATGGAAAAAATCCAAAATATGTTTAAAGATACAGGCAACAACATAAAATTAATGGATGAGAAATTGGGAGTTGTGATAAATGAATTAAAAGAAGTCAAATTGGAAAATGAAAAACTGAAAGGAAAAATAAGAAAACAAGATGAAAAAATTGCAGCTCTGGAAAGAGAAATGTGGAAAAAAACCTGGTACTGAAAGGCGTAGAGGACAAAACCATGGAAAATACCGAGGAAACAATCGAAAAGGTAGCTAAAGTTATGGAGACAATTGGAATAAAAATCAATCCAGAATCCGATATTGACGAAATCAGAAGTGTCAGCTCTAAAAACTATGATGATGAAAACCTAGAGATGGAGTAGAAAGACCTATAATATTGAAATTAACAACGGGAAGCAAAAAATTGAAATACTTAAGCAAAGTAAAAAACTAAAAGGCACTAAGATCTGGATCGATGAGGACTATCCTAAGGAAATTGTTGAGGAGAGGAAAAAATTGTACCCTCAGCTAAAAGAGGGAAGAAAGAAAGGTTATAAAGTTGTTATTAAATATAATAAGCTGATTATAAATAATGAGATAGACGCAGCAAGAGATATGGACACAGAACTAGAGGACGAACAAGGAAATTCCAAGGATCGAAAAAGAAAGATTAATGAAAGGTCGCCAGAAACAAGCAATCTAAATGAACAAATAAGAAAAATAAAGAAGCATGCTTCAAAAAGCTAACATCGCTCGACGAGAGCAAAATTGGAATCGGACATGGCAATGAGAAAGGACTTAAGGGAAAGATAACCGAATACAAAAAAAAAACAAAAAAACCGATAAGCGAAAACAGACAAGTGAATAAAAGTACAAAAAGAAAAAGAAGGATTTTAAAATAGGAACATGGAATATTAAAACGATGCTAAAACCAGCAAAAATGGAACTTAATGCAAAAGAAATGAAGATGTAACGACATAAATGCGTTACTTTAAAACTCGATTCAGAAAACCAGTTATCGCCGCGATGACGATATATCCCACCAGAACAGCAGAGCCCCCACGCCGGATGCGCACGAGGAATCGACGGTAGAAGGGGCAGAGACTACCACCACCACCACCACCACGATGGATATAAAAATGCGAACCAACAGACGAAGGGATGACTTGGTTTACGGACTCCTGCTCCTACAAGTTCAGCCGCCTTCAGTGTGAAGCGTAGGTCGAGGATATTGACTTCAACCTTAAACGCTTTACACTATCTCCCGTCGAGTGTTGTACTAAGTCGGAGTATTGAACCTACTTTATACATCATTCATTTGAACGGCCGTTGGTTTCTGGTATTGACGGAAACGTGAACGATCGCTTCAACTGTTGGAATAATTTCGGTGTGGTACTGACACACCGAAAACTCTGCAGTATCTCCGTAGGGAATCATCGTTAAGCTGGGTACTGACTGGCTATTAACTGTAGAATAATTTCGGTGTGGTATTGACACGCTGTAATAACTACAGTCCCTGCATGTAGAAGTATTCGTTAAGCTGGGTAGTGACTAGCTACAAACGATACTCCCAAATCTTGAGACTAAAACCGAAAGAGTATTGATCCGCCGGTTACTCATATCCCCGGCTAGCTGAACATTTCACAGGACATATAGAGTCGAGTATATCGCCGAAATCAATACACACACCACTTTAGTTCTACCTAAGTACAATTCAGACCACCAGTACCTATCAAGCGACGCAAGGATACGGATCGTCGAAACGTGACCTTCAAAATATTTTACGTACCGGAGAATTATATAGAATATTGAATTTTAAATTATTTTTGTCGTTGTAAATATTATTTTTAGAAATAAATCAGTTAATTTAATTGAACTCTCCTTTGGGCTTACCTGGGCAATACGCATTACAAAGAAATACAAAATAAAAATCCTGGCAATACAAGAAATAAGATGGAAAGAAGAAGGTAGGATCGACAAAAAGGACTGTTCATTTTTCTATGTAGGAGAACAAAACCAAGGGCATAGAGGAACGGGATTTATGATAGATAAGATGATCAGAAGAAGAAGCGAGTTGATAGAATTTAAAAGCCTCTGAGAAAGAATATCTTATATTAGAATAAAAGGAGATAAGGCAAATGTTTTATTAGTAAATACATATGCCCCAACAGAAGAAGCTGGCGAAGAAGATTAACAGGAGTTTTATGATAAACTAGAGGAAGTATGTGAAAAAATCCCTAGGCACGATACACTTCTTATACTTGGAGACTTCAATGCTCAAGTAGGGAAGGAAGAATTCGTAAGTGGTGTGGCAGGGAAGCATGCAATCCATGAAATCACAAATGACAATAGTATAAGGCTATGCAGCCTAGCAGCAGAACAGAACACGTAAATTGTAAGTACAAGACACAAACATAAGAATGAAAACCAAATTACATGGATGATACCTGGAAGAAACATGGGAAACCAAATAGATCACGTACTAATCTCCAAAAAAATAACAAATATTATAAAAGACGTCAGATCATATAGAGGAGCAGATGCCGACACTGACCACTTCTTGGTTTTGACGAAACTAAATCTATAAATAAAATATAACAAGAAAAGAAGAGGTAGGAAAAGGTGGAACTGAAAAATGAAAAGATTAGGCGGAATTGAATGAAGGAAAGGGAATGAAGGAAAGGGAGGAAGGAAAGAATACAGAAGAAAATTGAGAATGTATAAAAAAAAGTATTAAAATGCAGCAGAAAAAACGGTTGGGCAACGAGAAAATACAAGGAGAAATGGCTGGTTTTACGAAGATTGTGGAAATATAAGTAATCGTAGAACAAAAGCCAGACAACGATGGATAGGATCAGGAATTGAGCAAGACTATGAGATATACAAGGAATTAAGGAAGGAGGCAGTAAAAATAATAAAGCGGAAAAAAAATCAATGGATAATACAAAAAATGGAAGAAATTGAGCTAAATAACAATGACAATTGTTCTAAATTATTTACAAATACAAAAAGTAAAAGATAAACAACCAATGTAGCAAAAATAGAGCTGGAAAAATGGGAGAGCCATTTTAAAAACCTACTGACCGCAGAACACCAGACTATTTACATCGAGAATAGAGAAGACATGGAGCTAGAGGAGGAAGATGTAGATGAAGAGCCACGATATGATGAATTTAACGAAGCAATAAAAAAGTTAAAGGATAATAAAGCGGCTTGAGTCGATGGAATTAATGTGGAATTAATAAAAAAAAAATGAGGAACCATGCTCAAGAAAATTTTATTCAAATTAGTGAACGAAATATGGAAAAAAAGAATAGATGCAAGCAGAATGAAAAACAGGAGTAATTATACCGATCCATAAGAAAGGGGACCCACTCGAATGCTCCAACTACAGAGGAATAACACTATTAATCTCTGCCTATGAAATTTTCACAATTTTGAACGAAAGACTAGAGACAAGATAGAAGGAAAAATAGGTGATTTCAATATGGATTTAGGAAAGGAAAGTCGACTATGGACCCAATTCACATAATGACACAAATTACACAGGTCTGCGACCAAAAAACTGCATAAATAACAGAAAAAGTATTCAAATTATTATATCACATAAGTTTTTATGTATATTGCAGTATCTATGTTCATTGGTAATAAACCTATATGATTTTTATTTGATAATGGAGAAAAACAACCTGAGCTGTTGGTGGGACTGGGAATGTTTTAACATGTTGAGACAAGTCAAATGACGTATATCGCTTGAAACAAAGAAAAGCTCTCAGTACACATACTGATATTCAAGTGAACAGTGCAGCTGTCTGTTAATCATGGCTACAAGGGGTTGTGTTATTTCTTCAAGCAGTTTTTGTTATATCTGTGGTGAAGTCACTATTAAAAGTCAACAGAGAAATATAAGTGATTTTATAAGGAAAGTTTATTTTGCCTACTTTAAATTAAAACTTGGTGATCAAGATAAACCATGGGACCCGTATAAGGTGTGTAGAAGATGCGAACAAGATCTTCGTTTGTGGTTTAAGGGAATGAAAAATGCATTTCGATTTGAAATTCCTATGATATGGCGTGAGCAGAAAAATCACACCACTGACTGCTACTTCTGCTCAGTTGACGTAAAGGGATTCAATTCAAAAAACAAAAGAAACATAAGTTATCCTAATCTTGACTCTGCTATACGTCCAGTGCCCCATAGCTCCGAGATATCTATCCCGCAGCTACCTTCCAGTTTGGATGAATACCCTAGTGAGTTGGAGGACGAAGCTACATTACCTCCTCCGGGTGAATCAAGCTCAGATTTATCTTTTGACGAAGATGGAGGGCCTCAACTATTTTCTCAAGGTGAGCTCAATGATTTAGTAAGAGATTTAGATCTTTCAAAAGATGCAGCCGAACTGTTAGGTTCTAGATCAAAAAATAAAAACCTTTTATCACCTGGCACTTCTTTCTACTGGTACAGACATCGAGAAAAAGAATTTACCCAGTTTTTCTCAAAAGAAGGAAATTTAGTTTTCTGCAATAATGTGGAAGAACCCATACATCGCTTTGATATAAAGTATGACTCATCTGAATGGCGCCTATTCATTGACTCATCTAAGACTAGCCTTAAAGCAGTATTATTGCACAATGGAAATAAATTTGCCTCGATTCCGATTGGACATTCTGTGCATATGAAAGAAGATTATAAAGATTTGGCCATTATCCTCGAAAAAATCAAGTATGAAGACCATCAATGGATGATTTGTGGGGACTTCAAAATACTGACAATGCTTTTGGGTCAGCAGGCAGGCTATACCAAATACCCGTGCTTCTTATGCTTGTGGGATAGTAGAGCCAGAGAACAGCACTGGAAAAAAAGTATCCCGAGAAACTTTAAAACCTGGAGAGAAAAATGTTATAAACACTACCTTGGTACCACCAGAAAAGGTTTTGTTGTCCCCTCTCCATATCAAATTGGGGTTGATGAAACAATTTGTAAAATCGCTGCAAAAGGATGGAGACTGTTTCAAATATTTATGTACAAAATTCTCGAAGCTGTCAGAAGCGAAGTTAAAAGAGGGAGTTTTCACCGGCCCCGACATAAGAAAACTTTTGACGGACCCTTTATTTGTGGAAACTATGAATGAGACGGAAAAAGAAGCTTGGGTATCGTTCAAGGACGTAGTGCGAAAGTTTTTGGGAAATACTAAAGATCCTAACTATAAAACTATTGTGCAACGGATGCTAGCAGCATACGAAGCTCAAGGCTGCAAGATGAGCTTGAAGGTCCATTTTTTACACTCTCACATAGACTATTTTCCTGAAAACCTGGGAGCTTACAGTGAAGAGCAGGGGGGGGGGGCGATTTCACCAGGATGTCCGTGATATCGAGAGAAGGTACCAGGGGCGATGGGATGTCACTATGCTTGCTGACTACTGTTGGTTGCTTAAGCGAGAAACTGAAGATGGAAATCGGAAAAGGACTCGTCAAAGTATCAAGGAAAAGAAGAAGAGGTTTCATAAAGAACGTGAATAAGTATATTTATCAAAATAATATTTCGTTTGCTTTAAAAAAATATTTATTGTTAGGAAATTTTGAATAAAGGAGTGCTTTAACCAATTTTTTGTGTTTGAATTTGCAAAAAATCCTTAAGTGATAGAAAAAATGGCCATCACTTTTGAAATCAGCGCACTTTAAAACATGTAATTCAGTAAAAATATCTCATGCAGCTGACAAAATTTTTTTTTCGCAGACCTGTGTTATTGAAAAAAAGTTATGAATACAACATTGATTTCGATAGTATAAACAGAGAGACACTTAAAGATTTGAAAAACATCGGGGTACCGAGTAAAATGAGAAAACTAATAAATATGATGATGGAACGATCGGCAACAAGAGTAATGACAGAAGAAGGGCAAACAAAGGAATTTGAATTTATCAGTGATGTGAGGCAAGGAGATACAATGTCTACAACTCTTTTTAATATTGTATTAGATGGAGTCATCAGAGTTGTTGGTTTAAGAGGTACCATAATAACAAAACATACAAATCCTAGCTTATGCAGATGATATAGCGATAATATCATGAAATTTAAAAGAACTCAAAAAAATCTTCATAAAATTGATGATTGAAGCTGAAAAGAGAGGACTGAAGGTAAATCAAGAGAAAACTAAAGCAATGTTTATATCCAGAAATAGAGTTCAACCCAGACAATTAAGATAAGAGAATACGAAGTAGTGACAAGTTTCAAGTATTTAGGAATCTACATAAAAGGAGATAACGATAGAACATTAGAAATAGATCAGCGGATACAATCAGGACGAGTTTTCTTCAGATACAAACGATACCTTCAAAATAAAAAAAATTAGTAAAAACACAAAAATCAAAATATACAAGGCAGCGATTCGACCAGTGGTGACCTATGGCGCCGAAAAAGCGAATCTGACAAAAAAAGAAGAAAATAAGTTATGGATATTCGAGAAAAATGATGAGGAACATTTACGGACTAGTTAAATCAGGAAATGAGAAGACTAATGAATTATGAAATTGTGCAAAAAAATAACGGGCAAGACATTGTAAAATGTATAAAAGCACGTAGACTGGGATGGTACGGCCACATTTATAGAAAAAGTGGAGATGAAACACTAAGAAAAATAACAGAATGGATACCAGTTGTAGACAGAGCAAAGGGAAGACCAAAAACATGATGGGACGACCAAGTAAACGCGGATTTACATATCATAAATATTAAGGAAGCGAAAAACAAAGTAAAAGATAGATAGTTGTGGCGAAAAATCGTAGAAAAAACTAAGTCACATCACAATATCTAGGTATAGGAAAAAAGACTATAATGGACTGATCCCCCATGATAAATGGATCGACAAGACACCCACTGGGTGTGACTACAATTCCCATATATAAATATGTGAAAACACTAGACGTGGAGTCCACAAGTTAAAACAAGAGAGAACGAACACATTAGTAATTTAATTTTTAAAATGTACAAATACACATATAAAACTAGCTTTCCAAAACTTGCCGCAGCAAAAAATAGTTATAAGCGAGAATAAAAACTGAAGTCGGAATTAACAACTAATTACAAAAATATAAAAGTGAAAGTAGTATAGTCCAATAAATATTTAACAAACACCACAAAGCGTCAAACATACTTATTTACCATTAAGAATATTACAATAGATTACACTCAGTTGGTCAATATCAGATCTAAAATTGATAGAGTTTTCACAGCTATTAATATAAACCATCTCCAATAACAATCGACGCCTATAATTACTTTCAAATTCAAGGATTTTAACACTATCGTAATCAAATCTATGGTTCATATTTTTAACATGTGATGCCAAAGCACATGAATTCTTCCCTATACGGCAGTCACTCCTGTGTTGTACTAACCTTTGTTTTATACTTTGCGAAGTTTGACCTATATAACAGCCTTGACATACTGAACAGGGAACACAGTAAATGACATCACTATTACGTAATAATTCGTTTCTATCTTTCGTTTTTGTGAAAATTGTTTGAATCGTAGTGATATTATATTTAGATATTTTTAAGTTGTTAAATGACCTGAAATGTGAGACAACTTTATTTGTCAGAGGTGGAATATACGGTAACTTTTTATATTTAAAAGGAAAGCTTCATTATCAACAGGACCATCATAAAAGTTAGAACTATAAATTAATTTATTTAATATACGTTTAGGATAACCGTTATTTACAAACATCCAAAAAAGTTTTTTCAAATTATTTTGAACGAATCTTATATTGCTAATATGTAACACTCGGTTTTTTAAAGCTATAACCGTATGGAACATCTGCTTCATAGGATGATTCGAGAAGTAGTTGATATATCTACCAGATGCAGTTGGCTTCTGATACCAATCAAGAACTAGTCTGTTATCATTTAATCTAATAACTCTCGTATCCAAGAAAGGAACAGTATTATCACTCTCTATTTCAACGGATAAATGAATGCTATTATTAAAAGCATTAAACAAATTTAACGTAGTGTCAACAAAATGGTTTTGCACTGCACAAATAATGTCATCAACGTATTTAAACAAAAAGGGTTAACTGAAAGGTAGTGTAGGAATGACAGAATCCAGCAGGTGGTCCATGACCATCAATGCCAAAATAGGACTGATTGGTGATCCCATTGGGGTAACAAAAATTGTTGGTGGAATTGATTATTGAACGAAAAATAGCAATTATCTATAATAAATGCAATCAGTTTAAGAAAATTTGCTTTGGAAATGCTGCAGTGTGGTTTAATAAGATGCCATTGTTCATCTAGAATAGGGGTCTCCAAACTACGGCCCGCGGGCCAAATCCGGCCCGCGACAGCCAATGTTTTGCTGTTGTTACTATTGCTGTAATAAGTTGAATGGAAGAGAATGAAAACACAGAATGATAATTAGTCGGTTTTATTTATTTGCAAGGTATAACTTTACGACAGAAATTATGACGCAGAAAACTCAACTTAAGTATTTTATGCTTAAGCATATTGATAACTAACAAATAATTAAATTGAAATTAATCCCACTAATAAAACAAAAAAAAACACTAATGACTAATGAGGTTTATGTAATCGTGATTTTCCATCGACAATTGTTTGTAATTGTGGATCAATTTTACCAATTATTAAAAGAGATTTAACATGCTTATCGGTTAATTTAGATCTGTAAACATTTTTTGTGTACTTCATCTTGGAAAACGTTTTCTCAAACAAGTACGTAATACCAAAAACAGAAAACAACCCACGAGCAAATTTATGCAAATTATCAAATTCTGCCAGTGGAAGACTCTTATAAAATTCCAACAAAGATTAATTTTGATATTTGTTCTTAAACATATCACTGCACTGTAAATCAATAATTTCGATTTGGACTTCCGGAGCCAGGGTTTCAATGTCAGAATCAGAAGGATTTTGAAAAAGCTTAATTTCATTCACAATGACATCAAAATCTGAGAAACGAGTATCGAAATGTATCTTTAAAGCATTCAAAGTTTCGACTGCAAAATCGACTGAAAATTCAGTCTCTATAGTGTGGCTGAATATTTCACGTTTTAAAATGTGTGAAACATTTTTTACGTAACTGCGATTGAAATAGTATTATTTTCTGCCTGAACGATTCGATATTGGTGTATAAATCAGGAAGAAGCTGATTGTCTCCTTGCAATCTCAAATTCAGTTCGTTCATATGATTTGTCAAATCGACATAGAATGCTAATTTCCACAACCATTCACTATTTCCTAAATCGGCGATGCTTCTCATTCAAAAAAATTTCGATCTCTGCTCGAAGTTCAAAAAAGCGCTTAAGGACTTTTCCGCAACTAAGCCAGTGTACGGCAGTATGATATGGCAAATCATTTTCTCCGATCTCTTCAATAAACTTCGCGGAATTGTCGGTGATTCAGCCCTGTGAATCTGATAAAATTAACAACTGATACGACTGGTCTTAGAACTTCAGACAAATCCAAACATTTTCCACACAAGGACTGTTGATGAATGATACAATGTAATACTAATGGTTTTGAACCACCATCATTTTCTACAGCCTTTGACACAAGTGTGACCACTCCTTTATTTTTACCACATATTTTTGCCTCCATCGGTGGTGATAGATTTCAAGTTTTTCCATAGAGGTTTTTTTTATTAATGGCATTTTCAACTTCCTTAAAAATATCTGCCCCAGTTGTCGTGCCGTGAATACTATCAATATCAAGAAGTTCTTCATATACTCCATAGCTTTTATCGACTCCACGAATAAAAATCAACACCTGAGCAGTATCTGACACATCCGTTGACTCATCCAAGGTAACAGAAAACCACTCAAGATGTCCATTTTTGTCAGACAGTTGAGATGATATATTTTCTGCGATGTATTGCATTCTCCGAGCCACGGTGTTTGCTGACAAACTGACACCTTTCAATAAATTTACTTTTTGGGGGCATATTTCTTCAGCTACTGCAATCAAGCATTCTTTTATAATTTCTCTATCCGTGAATGGTTTTCCACGTTTTGCGATTTCTAGAGCCACAAAAAAACTGGCGCGAGTTGCAGACTCTTGCTCAGTATTTGCTTTGGTAAACAAAGATTGCTGGGAGTTCAGTCCGCGCTTCAAAGCTTCAAATTTTGCCGTCGCAATATTCCTGTATATTTAGAGTAATTTTGAAGATGTTTCGATTCATTATGACGTTTAATGTTATATTTTTTGAGAACAGCTATGGTTTCATTACAAATTAAACATAGCGCCTTATTACCGAACCAATCACAAAATACTGAAAGTTCCATTTATCTTGGAACGTTCTGCAATCACTGTCTATTTTTCGCTTCTTTTCCATACCAATAAATCACACATAAAAACAAGTCTAATCAAAATACTCTTATTACTTTATTTCACAATAGGCAACTTCGCTTCCTTCGCCTTTCCCGCGCAAACTGACTCGCCATCAGTGTTGCCAGAACTTTTTTGTTTTGCGTACTAGATTAGTGTTGAAAAAAGTAGTAGAATTTCATAAAAATGTACTAAATTTTAATATGCATGTGTTTAAATAAAATAAAACGCTTTTCTTGTTAAAAAAATCCAAAATAATAATCTCAACATATTCAAAATATTTTATCTAAGTACACACAACTCAATTTATATGGTATCACTCCATATTTTCCCATAAGTGACCATGTTAAATTGATCATGTAAAAAACTTCATAACTTTCTTGTTAAACAACATGCCAACCTTATTTAAAGGGTAAAATGTTTAGAAATAATAAGTCTTTACTTAAGTTTTTGTGACAAGCTAATTTTGTTGCTAATGTACTCCAAAGAATGTTTAACCTTTTTGGTCCAAAATATGTAAGTTTTTAAACTTTTTTTTAAACAAAAAACTAAGTTTATTTAATCGCATTAAAAGTGTACATAGAATAAATCAACTTGGTACGTTGTTTAACAAGAAAGTTATGAAGTTTTTTACATTATCCATTTGACATGAAAACGTGTGAGAATATATGGAGTGATTCCATATAAATTTGGTTGAGTGATTACATTACCACAGGACGGTGTAGTACCTACATATTACTATACCTACCTATATGCTTAGCTACCTTTAAAAACAAACACAAAAATACCAACAAAAGTTTTTCAAAACACAAAAATTAAAATGGAAAATTTTTTTTTATAAAAAATATCAATTACCAAAATCACCTTAGAAACATATTTGTACCATAAAGTAAAACTTTTTCCAGATCAATATATAAATTACAAATTTGTCTTTTTTGTTGTTACTTTTCCGCCCAACCTATCTAATATGCAAGAAAAGTATTGGTTTACCCACAAAAAAGTTGAAATTTTGAAAAAAAGAGTTATTTTTACGTTTTTCATCAAGAACAACACGAAAAAATCCTGTATGTATGTCGTCGTCGGCCACTTTTCGATACAGCCTCCGGAGTGCAACAACTCACCAATTTTATGATTGAATATTGTTCAGGACATCTCACAGATGAACCCTATTGATTTTAATCTCACAATAGCCAGTACAACGGGTGCTATGGTACTTGAAGTACGACATTTTTGTAATTTTTTGAGAAATTTCAGTTTGTTAGCACGATACAGCCTCCGGAGTTTATGTGACCAATTTTATGATTGAATATTATTCAGGGCGTCTCAAAGATGAACCCTATTAAGATTCAGCTCACTAAAGCCTGTACAACGAGTGCTATGGTACTTGAGGTACCAAATTTTTGTCATTTTTGGAGAATTTTCAGTTTGTTAGCACGATACAGCCTCCAGCCTGTATACAAGTGACCCATTTTATGATTGAATATTATTCAGGGCGTCTTATAAATGAACCTTATTGATTTTTAGCTCACCAGAGCTAGTACAACGGGTGCTATAGTACCTGAAGTGCCACATTTTTGTCCTTTTTGGAGAAATTTCATAATTGGATATTTTTCAAGGTATCTCACAGATGTACCCTATTGATTTTCATCTAACTATAGCGAGTACAGCGGGTCCTATAAATCCAGATATACTACATTTTTGGTTACTTTTGGAGAAATTTCGGTTTGTTAACACAATACATCTCCCGAAGTGTATACAAGTGACAATTTTATGATAGAATATTATTCAGGGCATCTCACAGATGCGGAAAAGTTAGTTTTAATCTTTAAAACCGTTTATTTTTTCATGTATTGTAGACAGTGGATATTAAAAAGTACTAGATTATTGCTCAAACGTACTAGCGTACAGAAAACGTCAAAAAAGTACTAGATCTAGTACAACTGTACTAGACTGGCAACACTGCTCGCAATGGTGCCGCTAGGCTTTTTATACCTATGCAATTACTGCCATCTAGAAATGATCGGAAAAACTAGCCAGAACCAGAACTTTCTCGAACCAATGCGGAAATACCCAAATAAGCCACCTGTTAGTGGGTAGCTGAAATAGATAGTACCTAGAACAGTATATAGTATCACTATTCGACACTAGATGTCGTTACGTGTCACAATACACAATCGATAGTAATTGAAATGCAATAAAAGCCTGTTTGCTTAGGTGGGCAGAAAAATTAAAATTGCAACATACAAAAAAAAATATTATGGCCCCAAGCCTTCAAAGTTTGGAGACCCCTGATCTAGAATATACAGTAATAGATCCGATGGGATGTTAGTATATAATGAAATGACATGTAAATATATCAAAACAAAATTATCCGACAATTTAAAGTCTCTTATAGAATTGACAAACGTGAAAGTATCACTGACATTGTATGCAGTTCTATCCGAAAAAGCAGCAGTTAAAACTGTAGTGAGGTATTTGGAAAGATTGTAGGTAACCGATTTAATAGAACTGACTATAGGTCGGTGTGGAATGTCAGGTTTGTGAATTTTAGAAAGGGAATACAATTTAGCAGGTACCGCATTATAAATAGTGAGATTCCTAGCAGTTTCTTCACTTATTTCGTTTTTTACTTTTAATTCCTTTATGAACGCATTATACTTACGTTGAATGTTATACGTGGGGTCTTTAATTAATAATTTATATGTTTTCTTATCATTCAATAACATTTATGTTTTCTCAATGTAAACCTGTTTACTGATAGCTACAGTGCATCCACTTTTATCAGCTTTCAAATGCGTCTTTATAGGTCTGGATTATCTTTAAGGAATTTTTTCATATTTTTTACTGAGATAACAAGGTGAATTGACATTAGAGTTAATAAGAAAATTTGTAACATTATTAGTACCTTTAGCTCTAAGGGAATCTCTCTCACTCTCTGGAATGACCAACTTAGTGCAATCTATTGTAATATTCTTAAGGGTAAATAAGTATATTTGAACTTTTGTGGTTTGTTAAATAATTTTACTGTACTATACTACTTTCCCTTTTATATTTTTGTAATTAGTTGTTATTTCTGACTTAACTTTTTATTCTCGCTTATAACAATTTATTTTTTGTCGCGACAAGTTTTAGAAAGCTAGTTTTATATGTGTATTTGTACATTTTAAAAATTAAATTACCAATGTGTTCGTTCTCTCCTGTTTTAACTGGTGGACTCAACGTCATGTGTTTTCACATATTTTAATTGCTCACGTTGTAAGTTACTTTTATGTTATAATTGTCATGTTTTATTAATTGATGTTTGTAGCAATAACCTCCTGAAGATGTTGTAAATTGACAACGAAATATAGAGTCACTTTGAACAAACGAGTTTGAGTATTGATACAGACACAAGTAAAATGAGAATTTGTTTCAAATGTGTACAATTACCAATACCTCCACTTCTAACTTCTGATCTGATTAACAAACTCTTGTAAGATGACCACCTTTGTATCTGATAGAAAGTACATAGATAAGTACAGCCACCAAATAGGAAGAGGGGTTGGACAAAAATAGAACGAATAGAAGAAGATGCGAAATATGTTATACGAGGAACTGTCCATGCGCTTTTTATGAAAAATTAAGTACCAACATTAAAGAAAGTGCTAGAAGCTGTTAGAGAAAACGAGATCATCCCTAAAATGGGTAAGGAGACGTTGAGGAAATTCTAACATGGTTTGAATTTTAGTTATGAGAAAATAAATAGAATGAGTGGTCTTCTTGAAAGTTCTGAAATAGTATTGTGGAGAAGAGAGTAACTAAGGAAAATTAACGAGTTTCTGAAGCAAGGAAAAAATATTAATTATAGGGATGAAACATGGGCAACGCGAGGCACACGGTGAAAAAAGTATGGCAACATGGAGCAGCTATAGAAGGCTGATCAACCGATTTAAAAATTCCATCTGAAAAAGGCCAATGATGGATAATTATACATTTAGAAAGTGATAACGGATTTGTGTTAAACGATTAATTAATATTTAAGTCCATGAAAACGGGAGAAGTGGCTTGGACGCATTACTGAAAATTTGGAACCAGGATCTGTTGTCGTTGTGGATAATGCTCCTTACCACAGTCGACACTGCAAAAAACACCTCAACAGGCATGGAGAAAAGCTGAAATTCAAGAATGGTTACGGAATAAAAGCATCTCTTACGATGAAAGCAGTGTAAAGAACGAATTGCTTTAAATTGTGAAGATACATGCCTTTAAATATAAGAAACTTGCTGTAGATGAATTAGCATTGAGCTATGGAATTACTGTATTAAGGTTACCCCCGTATCATTGTGAGTTAAATCTAATTGAATTAATTTAGGCACAAGTTAAAGGGGATGTGGCCCGGAAAAATCGAACGTTTCAGTTAGCCGATGTGGAACGCCTTCTTAAGAAACCATTGGAACGAGTGACAGCAGAAAACTGGAGCAAATGTATTGCTCATGTTCAAAACGAAGGAAAGAAAATGTGGGATGTAGATAATATGGCTGATAAAGTTAACGATGATATTATTATCAATGTAGGTAATAGTGAGTGATATTGATGATGAAAAATCGGGAAATAACATTGTTTTTCGGTGTTACGAGTTTTATTTTTGTAATTCTTAATTTTGTACCTATGATTTCCTATATTTAAAAAAAATTCCTTTTGTTTTCATTGAAGAATTTTGTTTATTTTATAAATGTTTCCCACGCCCAATAAATAGTTCAGGAAAATGTAACAATGCTATTTTTGACCCCGCAAAAAATGTCCTTGCCACTGTGCAAGACCTATATTGGTACAGGCGCAGGTCATTGCACTTTCCAAACTTTATGGTTGGACCCTATAGTAGCAATTTATAAATTTAAAAACTAGTATTGAAAACATGATACTGTTATGCCAATTTGTTAGCTTTTTGTTGTGCCTATGCCTTGTCGTGTACCGACCGTTTTTGAACTCAGTATGCTACGTTTTCTTCTTTATTTATTCAAATTAATATATAATACATAACATACATAAGAGGCCGGAGAAAGAGGAGGTTTCTGGTCAGTATTAACTCTGAGTCCGACATACCCAGGCCAAACAACAGGTCCAGATGATACGTAAAAGTATTTTCCTACCTCTATGAACAAAAAACACACACACACACACACATAATATATATCTGATGTGGTCAAATTGAAATCATAATTTGACATTTTATTTATTATTTAAATATCTTATTTTATTTGTGAAATAAATTCACTAATCGCTGTCACTCACACGGGACATTGGAAATTAATTAAACATATTAACCACAAATGTTTAATACATTTTAAAAATAACATAATTATATACTTACAATTCCATAATTAAATACACCTTCGATTTATCTTCAAAAGTCTCTAAAAGTTGTACGATGTTTGGATGTTTTAATCTGTAACAAAATATTAATATCAAAAGAGTCTAAGGTCATAAAGTTATTTTTATTCATTTTGGCAATACTACCCTACTGTTGATAATATTGGTCTATTATAAAATTGATGATGATGATAAAATAAATGTTTAATAGGAAACCGATTAATATACTTTATCTAGATTTGCTGAAAACCACAAATGAGCAGGTAGAATTAATAACCTCTTAGGTTCTGAGAGGTAGTGTTGTATACTGTGAATATTCAGGATGTCTCAAAATTAACGCCCGTCCTTTCCGAATATGAATCGGACTATTGAAGCAAATTAAATTATATGAATAAAATTTTTGCGTTTTGTCCTTGGCAAGAGTTACTGATAAAAAACAAAGATCTAAAATTCAACTTGTAAACTTTATTGAAAACGAAGTCACAAAACAAAAGACTAGCATAGGATGATATTGTTAAAAACTGAACGTTATTATATGTTAAAGGTATTAGGTGCATATAACGATAATGCCAGTGCTGCAGCTGAAGTGTATGCAGTAAAATTCCCAAATCTACGGCATCCTGATGCAAAAACGATACGGTTAAACAATGTTACTGGAAACAGGTACTTTAAATCCCACAGTCGAGTACTGTGAACACTTAGTCTCGTGATGGATAGTCAAGGCGATAATTCAACATTTCAAACATCAAAATCAGAAAGAAACTACCGGGATGGAGATAGATGACTGAGGTCATTGGAAAATATTAGGATCAAAAGGAAAAATAAAGAAAAGAGAAAACCCACAGATATACCACAGTTATCCCAAGAATCAATAAATATGAACCCACTTCAACACACAAAATCAACAATTAAGTGATAACAACCCAGCAAAAAACCTGTCTCCACAAAAGTCCAACAAAATAATTAAGATACAATTAATACAACTCAACAAACAAGGATCATCGACCCAAATATTCCGCCAACACAACTATTGTGATTTGGTGAGCAGTGTATGTCGAGATTTGAAGGGGAGTGTATATCACTTGAAACAAATTGACGAACTTTCTCCCTCGCCTATATGAATAGAAAAAAGGATATATAATCGAGGTACTTAAAACCGTAACTAGTTTAAAAATCTATTCACGAGAAATAATTATGGACCTTCTAAAATCCATAACGGCTTCGCGACAATGAATAGAAACTTTCGATCATGGGTAAATGTACACGCCTCATTTTGTTACAAAGTTATATCCTTTGTCAAATAGAAAGTTACCCTTAGTCGAGATCAGTGATGTCATATCTACCAACTTTTTGGTAGATCTACCAATTTTCACTTCAGTCTGCCTATCTACCACCCTAGACCTAAAAACTACCTATTTTTTTAATTAGTTTGACATATCACCACTTTGAATTATTTTTATATCGACGAGCGACGTTGCGATGTGTTGCGTGAGCCATGCGACGATGCGTCAAGCATACATAGAGTCAGTCCAGGCCATAAACCACAAAAAAAACGTCAGCAACAGTTCGCCGTTCGCGCCCATACACATTATTATACTGTTCTGTGGCCCATTCCCGGATGGTTTGTTGCGGAATCAATGGTGAATCTTTGCTCCTGTTAAAACCTACACAATACTAGTTACTAATTTAGTAATTATTTGGTTCAAAATATTCACGATAGATGTCGATAGTAGTAGTGAATCCGCTTAGACTTATTCGACATATTTTCTCTCTCTGTCTTTCCACTCTTGACGGTTCAAATAAACGCATCTCTGTTCGAATGTTTTGATTTCAAATATTTCAACTTATTGTGAGCACAGAAACCTTATCTCTGTTTTTTATGTTGCATCCAAACCACAGCACACCTGTGCATAGATAAAAGAATATTATATACACGGATCCAAACAAAATTTGTTGACATAATTTCCATTTGAGTGTAGATTTTTGATTATTTAAGAGTTTCATAAATGTTTTTGAAAGGAATAAATTGTTAAAAAGTACGTAATCGTATCGACCCGATATCAAAAATTATAGTTATGATAATGTAAATTATCCTGCAATCCGTATTTTTTAATTATAAAAACTATGTTTGAGGTTATGTTTACTGGATTATTTGATTAATGTGAAAATATGATAAAGAATACTGATGGTTTGTTCTAGTATCATCAAACCATCTTTCAACATTCTCTTGAAACCCTGTATTAATGATAATATGGGTTTGTTAGCGAAAAGCGAAAAATGCTTAATTGAAGTGAAGTGACCTTTGAAGTATCTGAATGAAGAAAAATTAAAACCGCTCTCAAAAGACAAGAATTGCATAATTCGTTTTGATGAATATATAATAGTGATAATTGAAAAATATAACTATTATCACCTGATACAAGGTGCATTACATATTGCATGAAAGAACATGTGCTATTTAATAATATGGATACAAGTGACAGCATTGTGGGAATTGCTAGAAATTAAGAATGGAAGAAAAATATACATACTTTGAAAACATTCTACCTTTCAAAATGTGTACCATTTATATTAACATAATAAAATGTTTTCATGATTATAAATTTTTGTTTGTTTCATGCTAAGAAAATTAAACTGCGGAAAAGTTGCAAATGTACATGACTTAAAATAGGCCATTTAGTCTGAAAACACAGAACGTCGTGTCACAACTTTGCCTCAATCTAATCATATTTGTATCAGTTTCAGAGTTTCTGTTGGTTGCTTTCAAATTTTATAAGGTAAGGTACAGAGAGGAATTTCAATTTAAAATAGCAAACGTTTAAAAAACTTACAAAGCAACTATAACAACTAATAAAAAATTTAAAGCGAAAGATCTGTAATGACAAATAATAATGTATATATTGTGGGGAGATCGATATATACAGTACAAAATCAAACATACAATCAACATGTACAAGTTTGCTTCTACCTTGTTTGCAAAGATTGATCATATGTGTTGTGGAGATTGGAACTGAAACATTTTTCCTTCATTATACAAAAAAATAGTTGGTTCAATCTGTTTTTTCCATGGCAGATACACATATATGTGATCACCTGAATGGTAAATATTTTTTTTTGTTTTTGTATAATACATTATTGATTTTATTACTTTTCTATCCAACCCATCTAATATGCGAGAAAAGTATAGGTTTACCCAAAAAAAAGTTGGAATTTTGGATTTTTTGAGTTGTTTTTATGTTTTTTAGCAAGAACAACACAAAAAAATGGTTTTTAGAAAAGAAAACCTATCTGTATAACTCGATACAGCCCTCGAAGTGCAACAAGTAGACAAAATTAACTATTTAGTCGTCCTTTGTTTTACAATTTTTTTTAATATCAACCACTAAAACTATTACTAAGTCATCCTTTCATAATAATTTGGTTTCTTATTTTCTTTGATTTTTTGAAATGCTTATAAAATCAAACTATTTACAAGGAAATTTCGACTATTGGCTAGACAAAGTTTCAGAATATTTATGGTTCAAAGATTTTTAAAATATAATGTTACCTACTTCATTCATTAATTTCATTCAAAAATTACTATTACCTATGGTGCATAGGTTAAGGCAAGCTAAAAAGTGGATAACCATCCTAATTTCTTATAAAATCTTTGGACAGGTTGTTAAGAGAAAAACAAATACACCTTGTAATTCTCTTGTTAAAACTGTTCTTAAAAAGACTTATTGTATGACGGAGGTAATGGAGTATGGAACTCTTAAGGAAACAGCGGCTAAGAGCATTTTTGAACAAGTACAAAATGTTGTGGTGGTTGATTCAGGATTGTGGGTAGATGTTCAACACGGTTTTCTAGGTGCTTCTCCTGATGGTAAATATATTTAACATAACAAATAATTACCATGTGTTATAAATTCTTTTTGCATATTAAAATATTTTAGGGCTTGTAGGTGATGATGCACAATTACTATTATCAGGTATAAACATGATATATTTATTCCAAAGAACAAAAACTCAAAATCATTCTCACATAATATATTTAATCACTTTGATGTATTTACCAACAATAAATAAGAATAACATTAAAAAGTAGTTATTTGTGTAATAAGTGCAAAAAGTGCATTTTTGTTGCAAGGAAGCATGAAGCACTAAACACAATCTTGTGGAGTAAATATGAATAGCATTTACGAAGCACAAATTTACTTATTTAGCATGAAAATTACTTAATTATAATCACTTACAAATACAATACACACTAAACTATAAATTTGGGATATTTTTATGAACACAAAACATATGACAACAGCATTTGACCCATAGAGAAAGTTATAATATTATTTGTCTATGAATTGACCGTCGTCTTCTGTCATTGTTCTATACAGCGCCATGCACCAAGACGGTGGAGCGGTTGAACTAAAGTAAAAAGATGTTCGTTTGCAAAAATTTGCGCACAACAAATCTCAAAAAATACAATGATTTGTGATTTCATATTTTCAGAATCGAATTCTCTAGGCTTCCTTTTGGGGATCAGGTTTTGGTGTCCAGATTGGTGACCACAAATTGTCAAAACTGTCAAAATTACACCATCACTTAATGGCTTATATCTTTATTATAACAATATAAAACTCAACCAAAATACCTGATCCCCAAGACAAAGGTCCAAGTTATATTGTGTTAAAATTTCAACACTTAATTTCCTTGCGTTCTTTAGATTTGTTGTGTACAAAACGACCTAAATTTTGTTGCAAATCACGGGTGCCAACTGTTTTCAGGTTCCTAAAACGTGAGGCCCCTCTTAAAACTAAATAACTACGTATTAACGGTGCTGATTGCTGTTTGTTCTGTTTTGCGTGCATTTATTTATATAATGGATTCAGACAGCAGCGAAAGCGATGCACAGGGTTCTAGGTTAGGAACTCCGCCACGAAAAGCTAGAAAAAGGCACTATGACCAAAAATATTCG
Organism: Galeruca laticollis; assembly: GCA_963921935.1. NCBI lineage: Eukaryota > Metazoa > Arthropoda > Insecta > Coleoptera > Chrysomelidae > Galeruca > Galeruca laticollis. The sequence goes on from OY998180.1 coordinate 125,657,418, forward strand.
AAATTATGGGAGAAAGACAATGAATTTGCAGGTTGGCTTCAAGAAAGTACCAAGGGTGAAGGATATTTTTATTGCAAATCATGTCGGTGTGATATTAAGTGTGCTGGTGGAAGATTTATTCTAAATAAACATACAAATAGTTTAAAGCTTGTAACATGTGTGAAAGGTGAACTTCTATTCCATGGTTTTATGCTCAGTTTAGTTCAATTAATATTGAATAATTAATTAAAATTTTACAAACGAAATTACTAACAATCAATTAATTTATCATTGATTGCATATGATTGTGCACGTATATCTTTAAATCCTAATTTTACGCAATTTCGTCTTATGTATTTTTTAAGTATATGAAACACCAATCTTTTAAACTACTTGTTTTCAGGTATAGCAAGTCAATTATTAATCACCCAGTTTGGGCAAACTCAGTCAAAAAAGTCAAATGTGGAGAAATAAGAATGGCTTGTTTTTTGGCAAAAAATAATCTACCTTTTAACATTGCTGGTTAGTATGCTTGCGGCTTGGTCTACAAATTCATTATTTAATAAATGTAGGCTATCTTTTGTTGTATTTCATTCACAACAAATTAATTTTAATCAAGACACTATAGGTATTCAAATAATATAATTTTTCAGGTGACCTAAAGAAACTTATTCAAAATGTTTGCTCGGATTCTGAAATAGCCATAGAAATTACATTTGAAAAAACTAAGGCACAAGTCATTGTTACAAATGTAACGGGAAAATTATGTCACGGCGAATTAGTTAGGACTTTACAAACTGAAAAATTTTCTTTCATTGTTGATGGAAGCACAGACAAATCAACAACAAAACACTTGGCGCTCATTGCCAGAACAGCAGTAGATTTCGATGTGGAAGATAATTTTTTTACTACCATAAAGAAAAATGTACATTTCAAGAGCGTGTTCGATTAAGAAACCTACCACGTTGTAGTACAGATTTTCATTTCCCACGGGCTAGCTGTATCGAAATGTTTTATTTCCCACGACTTTCATGAGCTACTAGACTGTCATTATATTATAATATATGATCGAGTCATGTTTGTTAACGCCTGTCTAATAATTTGACATTTCACATCAGTGTTTACAAAATTCATTTATAACAGTATATTATATTACTGTCACTTTAATAGAGAGGTGTATACAATAATTTTGCCATTCTGGTGGATGGACTTTTACTTAACTTGGCTGGGCATCGAGGAGGGACTTTTACGAAACTTGGCTGGGCATCGAGGACGGACTTCTAAAATGCATCGCGGATGTACGGTTTTATTTGTACTTTAAATCCCTTGGGATTTTAACTGTCACTTTATATCCTTGGGTCTAAAAGTGACACTTTAGTTTCTAACATGTGAGAGTAAAGTGACCACTTTAGTCTCGGAATTGCAAAATAAACGGTTTTAAAGACTAAAACTAACTTTTCCGCATCTGTGAGATGCCCTGAATAATATTCTATCATAAACTTGTCACTTGTACACTTCGGGGGATGTATCGTGCTACAGACCGAAAATTCTCCGAAAGTAACCAAAAACGCAGTATATCTGGATTTATAGGACCCGCTGTACTCGCTATAGTCAGATGAAAATCAATAGGGTACATCTGTGAGACACATTGAATGAGACACCCTGAAAAATATCCAATTATAAAATTGGCCACTTGTATACACTCCGGAGGATGTATTGTACTAACAACCCGAAATATCTCCAAAAAAGACAAAAAATGTGGCACTTCAGGTACCATAGCACCCGTTGTACTAGCTCTGGTGAGCTAAAAATCACTAAGGTCCATCTATAAGACGCCCTGAACAATATTCAATCATAAAATGGGTCACTTGTATACACGCTGGAGACTGTATCGTGCTAACAAAGTGAAAATTCTCCAAAAATGACAAAAATTTGGTACCTCAAGTACCATAGCACTCGTTGTACTGGCTATAGTGAGCTGAATATCAATAGGGTTCATCTTTGAGACGCCATGAATAATATCCAATCATAAAATTGGACACTTGTATATACTCCGGAGGCTGTATCGTGCTAACAAACTGAAATGTCTCCAAAAATTACAAAACTGTCGTACTTAAAGTACTATAGCACCTGTTTTACTGGCTCTGGTGAGCTGAAAATCAATAGGGTTCATCTGTGAGAGGTCCTGAATAATATTCATTAATAAAATTGGTTACTTTTTGCACTTCGGAGGTTGTATCGTGCTAACAAACTGAAATTTCTCAAAAAATTACAAAAATGTCGTACTTCAAGTACCATAGCATTTTGTAGTACATAGACGTGTTTTACGGAGTGCGATAAAAAGTAGTCTTGAACAATAAACCCAATTTACATTTAAAATAAATAAGTTGAAGAAATTTTTGTTAGTGAATAAAAATAATGAGTAACCAATCGGACGGAGATCCCCCCGATCCTGGAATTCAGGACGGATTTTCAGGTTTTGGTCAAAATGAACAACAAAATAATGATGCTATGGATATTGATAATTCTTCGAACGGTAATGTAAAAAAAAATAACTCAACTTTAAACAAAGTAAGTAATCATCAAATTAGTACATTTTTTGAAAGTATTACAAAACATCCAAATGATAATAAAAACAAAGTAAACAAAAGCAAAAAACCCAACCATGAAACTAATTCCAATACAATAATTAGTAAGGCACAAAAAAGAGAAATATACTTATTTAAATCTACAGACACAGGCCCGTATTCATAATATATTGTAAACATTTCGGAAAATTTCACTGGAAAATTAAGTGCTATGAAAATTGGAGAAATAATTTACAAATATCACAAAGAAATTAACAACCAAATAAAGTCAATAGAATCCATAGGTAAAAATAGAATCAGAATAAATTGTAAAGATTTTAACAGTGCCAATACACTAGTAAAATCCTCAGAACTGCCAAAGAGCAATTTAGTTGCGTACATCCCAAGATTCATGTTGCACAGAAGAAGCCTAATTAGACAAGTTGAACTAGATTATTCAGATGAATACATTCAAAATAATATCAAAGAACACTACTTGCATTGTAGGTTCAAAGTAGAATCAACAAAAAGGTTATCCAGAAAAGTGATATTGCCGGATCAAACTGCCAAGTATGTCCCAACTGGAACGATACTAGTCACATTTAAATAGCAAACTCTTCCTAAATATATCGAAATTAATCACGTAATATGTGAAGTTGAAGCATATGTTGAGAAAGTGGTTTTGTGTTATAATTGTTTTAGATATGGTCATTTGGGTAAGCACTGTAAAGGATCGACGAGATGTTTAAAGTGTAAAGGTAATCATCCTACAGATAGTTGCACAGAAATAATAACCCCTAAATGTTTCCACTGTAACGGGTCACACTATACCAATGCTACTAACGAATGTCCCGAATTCAAACGACAAAAAGAAATTAAAAAATTAATGTCTGAAAAAAATGTATCATACAAAGATGCTGACAATCAAACTCCAAAAAGAACATTTGCAACAGTTACATCGACTGAGCCATCTCCTCCAAAAAGGTCATCCTATTATACTCAAACAATAATCAAAACTCCCAAAAGAACCAGACCCAGTTCACCAAATCTCACATTAGAAGCACATAATAAAATTATAGCTCCATGCAATCTACCCTCCACTTCTGGGGGAATCTGCCAATCAGCTACATATTGTTCTAATCTCAGATCACAACATCAAGAAATGGATGAAGAAGTAAAGGAATTAATCAATACACCACAATTCTTGGAAATAATCAAAACAATAGCTGAAAAACTTAAAGCCAAAAATACATACGATATACAAGAATTATATTTGTTTAGTATACTCAAAAACGAAAAAGAACGAACCTATAATGGGCCTATCAATGGCAGAACTTAAGATCTGCCAATGGAATTGCAGATATGCAATTTGTAATAAAGAGAATTTATTAAACCTTTTGAGTGAGACTAATGCAGACATAGCATTACTATCAGAAACTTGGTTTAGACCAGGGGTCTTTGTCAATTTTCCCTTTTATAATATCCTTCGTTCCGACCGTCTAGATAAAAGAATATAAAATTTAGAGAAGTATTTTTACCTGTTTTTCCTGATATGCCAAATAAATGTGTAACTATTAGTTGTGATTCATATAGTATTACTTTTGTATCCTTGTATATAAAACCTGCTACATATATTGATGTAAATGTATGGAATTCCTTTTTTTCATCTATACCTTCTCCCTTTGTTATTGGAGGGGACTTTGACTCTCATAACCAGGCGTGGAGATGTGAGTGGAATGATATTTATGGGAACACCCTTTCAAGCTGCTTAGAAGACAACAATCTCATCTGTCTAAATGATGGATCTCCCACTTTAATTCAATACAATCTACACTCAAGAGCCAGTGCCATTGACTTAACAGTTATATACTAGTCCACATATATCACACTTATTCCAATGGAAAACACATGATGATCCTTGTGGTTCTGATCATTTACCAATTATAATTGACTGCTTCATTAAGCCAAATACTTTCAGTTTCAACAACAGCAGAAAATGGAAGATATTAAAAACAGACTGGAGTAAATATACAGAAATCAGTGAAGAAATATTCTCAATCATCAATGAGGAACCAACATATGAAGACGTAATTAATTCTATGAATAAAATAGCATCAACAACGATACCCCAACAAACAGTCAAAACAATCAAATCAAGAGGAAAGCAGTGGTGGAATGACGAATGTGAAGAAGCAGTCCAGAAAAGAAAACTCGCGTATAACAAATATAGAGAGAATCCTAACCTTGAAAATATATTGGAATTCAAACACAGTGACGCTATGGTTAAAAAAATAACAAAAGCAACGAAAATAGAATCTTGGAAGAATTACCGCAACTCTATCAACAGCAGTACCCCTATTAAAGAAGTGTGGCAGCGAATAAATAGATATAGAGGTAGAAGGCGGGAAAATGATCAAACTATTGACTTAGATGATGAGTGGATTCCCAAGTTTCATAGTAAACTGGCTCCAGATTGGGTACCACAAACGGAAGCTGATATGGAATTACCTGAAGCACCAAATGATTTTCTGCATAGACCATTCACGATAAACGAACTACTTATAGCTCTTAAGATTAGTAGCAACTCGTCTCCGGGAAAAGACCAAATTCACTACCCAATGTTAGCCAATCTGAGCAGAAACTCCCAAGAACAAATCCTCAGGCAGTTTAATAATATTTGGACCCACCAATCCCCAATACCACAAGACTGGAAATATTACATAATAATACCAATATTAAAAAAGGACAAACCACCTGATAATTACCAATCATATAGACCCATATCGTGAGCATCTTGTGTTTTGAAGACATATGAACGGCTAATAAGAAATCGCTTAAAATTTTGGTTAGAAAAAAATCAATTATTACTTAAATCACAATATGGTTTCAGACGGGAACGATCTACACAAGAAAGTTTAACCAATCTGATCACTGATATCCAAATAGCTTTCACTAAAAACAACTCAATTTCTGCTATTTTTCTAGACATAGAAGGAGCATACGACAATGTAAACCTGGATATCTTATATACAAAAATGATGGCTCTCGGCATACCAAAGACAATTATAATAAATATTTTAAAGATATATTCAACACGTCGGCTATATATCAGAACGAGTAGAGGCCTCACTCACATGCGACAGACACAGGTAGGTCTACCCCAAGGAAGCAACTTAAGCCCACTCTGTTATATAATATACACACAGGAATTAGAAAATTTATTAACAACAGACACTAGAATATTAAAATTTGCTGACGATATATGTGTCTATGCAGAATCAAAACAAATAGACAGCTGTAATAACACCCTTTCACAGAATATTGCAATTATTAAAAAATGGACCGAGGAAGTTGGTTTAAAAATATCAGAACAGAAATCCAACGTTTGTACTTTTACAAGAAAAAGGTACAATCCACCACGTTACATAAAACTGTCATCGATCAATATTAAATATGAAACAAATGTCAAATGTCTGGGTATATATCTGGATATGAAGCTTAACTGGAAAAAAACACATTAACTACATCACAACAAGGGCAGCAAATGCAATTAACATTTTAAAGTCAATACGTGGGCAAAAATGGGGAGCAGACCCTAATATAGCAATTTTACTTTATAGATCGTTAATAAGATCAATATTAGACTATGGTTCATTATTTTATCATAACATCCAACTAGAAAAAATTGAAAAAATAAAAAATAGAAGAATTCGCATTTGCGGTGGATATCTGAACAGTACACCAATAAATATACTTGAGGCTGAATTTCGAGAACCACCAATGGAAATAAGAAGGCAGGAAAATTTACATTAAAACTTATAGCTAAAAATAATGGAATATCAGAGAAATTACAAATTTTATCTCAGTTATGCACTAGTCACAAATACTGGGCTCACAAGAAAAAACCACTATTGATAGAATCATATAATCAAGTCAAGGAATATAAACAAACCATACATCAAACAGAAAGCTTTGCAAGTCACATAACACAATATGAAATATTTGATAACCCTCCAATCATTGTCATAGAAAAACCACAAAATGACCAGAATATACGCATAATAAATCAGGAGATAAATTGTAAATGGACAAATTATGAACAAATATACACAGATGGATCGGTCAGTCAAGGTAATACTGGATGCGCTGTATATTACAAAAACATAAATAGAAATGAGGCATTCAAACTACCAGAGCACTATTCAAGCATTAAAAATGTGCCTAAACTCATGTAAGACTAACGTCATTTTCACTGATAGCAAAAGCTCACTGGAATTAAAGCACATGTAGGTATTACGGGCAATGAAAAAGTAGATCTGTTAGCAAAATCCGCTGCAGAAAACGGACAAAAACTAGTAGGATTTAAAAACCAATTTACAGACTATTTTTCGATACTCAGAAAACAAAGACAAAAAAATGGAACACAGGTTTCCAAGAAAGCATCAAAGGTCGCTTTTATAAAACAATACAACCAAATATACCAAATGAAGTATGGTTTAAAACATACCAAAACAGGAAAATCATTACAAATATAAACAGAATGAGGAGCAACCATGCCATGTATCCTGAGTATCAATTTAAAATTGGACTAGTAAATAGTCCAGAATGTACATGTGGTAGCATAGGAAATCTAAAACACGTCATCCTAGAGTGTCGCAATAATACCTTACAGATCAACAAGCTCTTTAATCAGTTAGTCCAAAAAAAAATCCCATTACCCATTAATCTGGAATATCTACTAAGCAATCAGGAATGTTTCACTGCATTACATCAATATATAAATGACGCGGGTATAACATTGTAAATATAGAATATGTCTGTGTTTCCCACTCTTATGTTTACCCATCCAAGCATTAACACCTGTGTAAGTCTACACCTGTCAGGGAGGTCCTCCGCCAATTAAATTTTCCTAACAAGTGTCCCTGTCTCAAAAAAAATAATAATAAAAAAATAATTAAAAGGAGATTAAAAATAAAAAAAATAATAAAAAAAAAATATTAAATTAAAAAAAGGCTATAGAAGCATCTAACACATTGAAAGTGCCTATGTATTTGAAAAAAAAAATAATGAATTAAAAAAAAGAGTAAAAAGAAAAAAAGATGGTGCAGAAGAAAGCTGAAACAAAAATGGTAACAGAAAAACAGTCAATCAATTGATATAGTTTATTCTTCCATACTGGGAAAATTGACAAACCATAAGCTAATAAAGACTATCTTGAGTATACTTTACAAGATACGAAGTTTTGGCCAGTTGGCGGTAGCCAGTGCCATTAAATGAGTTAAAAAAAAAGTACCATAGCACCCGTAGTACTGGCTAGTGTGAGCTGAAAATCAATAGGGTTCATCTGTGAGATGTCCTGAACAATATTCAATCATAAAATTGGTGACTTGTTGCACTCCGGAGGCTGTATCGTGCTAACAAGACATGTTACTACGAAAAGTTGCCGACGAAAACGACATACACACAGGATTTTTTTTTCTAAAAACCATTTTTTCGTGTTGTTCTTGATGAAAAACGTAAAAGTAACTCAATTTTTTTTTCAAAATTTCAGCTTTTTTGTGGGTAAACCAATACTTTTCTCGCATATTAGATAGGTTGGGCGGAAAAGTAATAATAATCGAAAATGGGTAGCGATAGTGAGGATGATTTGATATTGACATGCTGATCCCGATATGTAAACTAGCCATTCGTTTAGAAGAACATCGCTCACTATCCTGGTAGATGCAGGAGGTGATATTACTTCTTTAAAGAGACACGATCGTTGATAATTTTTTCCGCAGGTGAATTATAACGGTTTTTTCTGCATATAGTATTTTTATTTCCGATTTATGAATATTAGAAAATTTTGAACGTTATTTGTTTCAAACGTAGGCAGGTACATATACAAAAAGAAAAAAACATATGGTTCGTTCAGCGTTAAGAACCCGACTTAATAATTTCAGAGAAAAAATTCCCTAAACCATGCAACAATGACGGCAGTAAAATTTGTTTATAACTCAGATGGTCGTAGAAAAAGTATAGTGTACAATTTGCATGAAATGACCCAAATTACATCCTGTATATTGCCGACGTATCCACTGGGTTCCGGTACTGCAACGACCGTTGGTGCAACATCAGCACATTCAACATATAAATACAAGTTGTAAATATATTTAATTCAGTCTGCATATTATTTTTATCTACACATCCTGTTTATACAATTTATATATTTTACTGTTATTTTTCAAAGTCGATATTTTGTATTTTTAAGTGAATAAAAGTTTTTAAAAACAAAGTTCGTGTAACGAAACATATATTTGGCGCAGTCGGTAGGATTGTCACGAAAGGCATCCAACGCGGAACACTTTTAACTATTTCAATAGTGAAGTGACAATCAAACCAAGAAAAGTATCCAGTTCAACCCTAAGAAGTCCAGGACCAAGGGCAAATGAAGACCGTACTGTAAGTCGATTTATTTCTATTCATTGTATATGTCAGACTCCTATAGTGCTTCCTCTTCCTTCAGTGATAGCGAGAACGACCTAGAGTTAAATTTAATTAGCAACACATCTAATAATAATTTAGAAATAGAAATACTTGCTCAAACGTTAAATTCATTTTCTTTAGACGAAAATAACATAGAAATGGCAAATATTCCCAATTTTAGAAAAGATTATACCGAAACCATTCCAGATTTCGATGGTAACGAGAATGAACTACAATTTTTCTTAGAAAGTATCGATAGCATTGTAAATCATTTCTACGATATTACAAATGCCGATAATTACCAAAACATTATAATTTTTAGAACTATAATAAGTAAATTGAAAGGAAATGCAAGAGAAGTCATTAACATTAGTGGGTGTATGACAATAAATCAAATCAAACAAGAATTAATTAGAAATTTTAGTGATCCTAGAGATGAAACATGCTTATCTCTTGATTTGAATAACTTAAGGCAAGGGCATAACGAATCCCCGTACCAATTTTATGATAAAGTTAGGAAAGTATTGCATACTATTTCGAACTATTTAGCTTTACATGAAAACGATAGAAACACACGTGCATTTAAACAAAATATGTATAATAATCAAGCTCTACAAGTATTTTTAGCAGGTTTAAGAAATCCGTATGGTATCATGGTTCGTACAAAAGAACCTCAAAGTATGTTAGACGCTATAAATTTTATAAAAAAAGAAGATAATATTAGATATCTACAAAATAATTCTAATTTTCAACCGAATACTAAAAATTTTAATAATGAAACTAGGCCAAAATCTAATCAAATACAAAACAATTCACAAATTTCAAATCACTCTCGTAACTTTAATAGAAATAAAAATTGTAATTTCAATCAAAGAATTCCTCAACCAGAACAATCTAGCTTTCAAAATAATAATCCTCAACCTAATAATAATTTCCCACGAGGTCCAATTCCTGTTCAACCCAGACCAATCAATAATAATCAAAGATATTTTTCTAATGCACAAGTAGTCGGCAGAACCGAACCTAAAAATGTTTGGAAACCAAACAGAAACTATAATCCAAATAATGGGCCCAGACCTGTGCCTATGACAACTACAACAAGACAAAATAATCATTCTCAAGTACAATCACCTCAAAACCGTAGGTGCGTGTCCGAAGAATTATATAATGTAGAACATGTTGATAATGATAACAATGTAGATAACGTTATACAAGAAAATAATTATGATGACTACTGTGAACTTCAATATAATAATGATAATTTTGAAAATTTTCACGAAGATCCGCCTCTCGACGCGAAACCCTGATAGAATATAACAATTCATCCTTATATTACTATAAAAAATCCACCACTAAAATTATTAATCGATTCCGGTGCAACTAAATCTTTTTTGTCTCCAGAAATAATTGATAAATATTTCGCTGAGTATAAAAGTCATGAACCTTTCGTTGTCTCAACGTCCTTCGGTTCATCACGTCATACTACTTCCGTAACTATACCCGTATTCTCGGAATTGAATGATAATAAAAATGTAACATTTTATGCGTATAAATTTCATTGTATTTTCGATGGCTTAATCGGAGTAGATTTATTACAATCACTCGGGATTAATATTGATTTTTCAAATTCACAAATTAAATCAAGAAATGCCAATTTACCGATTAATTACTTTAAAGCAACTCCAAAGAAAATTGTGTCAAAAATTATACCAGGTCAAGCAATTACAAAAATTGTTATTCCAGTCACAACGTTCACAGGAGAAATTTTAATACCTCAACAAATTTTAGGCAATTGTATTATACCTGAATGTATCTCAGTCGCTAATAACGGTTGGGCTACTGTCGAAATTCCTAACAATTCCGACGACGATACAAATTTCACTATTTTATATCCTATTAATAGTATTCCTGTAGAAAATAATTTTGAAATGTACCATTTTGATCTTAAAAATGACAATGACAAATATAAATATGACGAAATTGACAATCTCATTAGAACAGACCATTTAAATGACGAAGAAAAAAGAGAAATTCTCAATATGTGTAGGAAATACGCTGATATCTTTCATAAAGACCAAAGTCAGTTAACTTTTACAAACAAAATTAAACATAGAATTCGTACTACTGATGAAATACCTGTTTATACTAAAAGTTACCCTTACCCATACGTCCATAAAGAAGAAGTTAAATTACAAATTGAAAAAATGCAAAATATAATTAGACCAAGTAATTCAACATGTCATACCTATATGGATCGTCGCAAAGAAAGCCGACGCTTCTGGCAAGAAGAAGTGGAGAATCGTCGTGGATTATAGAAAAATCAACGAGAAAACCATTGCTGACAAATATCCAATTCCTCGCATAGATACAATTCTGGACAAACTAGGTAAATGTAACTATTTTTCTACATTGGACTTAGCTTCGGGTTTTCACCAAATCGAGATGCACCCGGACGACATACAAAAAACAGCGTTCACTGTAGAAAATGGGCATTACGAGTAGTTAAGGATGAGTTATGACTTAAGAAATGCCCCAACTCCCTTTCAACGCGTAATGGGCAACATCCTCAGAAGACTACTAGGAGAAATTTGCTTAGTGTATCTCGACGATATAATAATTTATTCGACATCACTACAAGAACACAAAGTTAATTTGAAAAAGGTATTCCATTGACTTCGGGAGAGCAATTTCAAAATTCAGTTAGACAAATGTGAATTTTTAAGAAAGGAAACCGCTTATTTAGGGCACATTATTACAAAAGATGGTGTTAAACCAAACCCAAATAAAATTAAAGCTATTAAATTATTCCCAATTCCAAAAACGACTAAAGAAAAAAAACAATTTTTAGGTCTATTAGGTTATTATAGAAAATTCATACCTAACTTTGCACAAATTACTAAACCTTTGACTTTTACACCTGAATATGTACAATGTTTCGAAACATGCAAAGAACTGTTAAGTAACGATCCTATTTTAATATATCCTGACTTTACCCAGTAATTTATCTTAACAATTGACGCTAGCGGATTTGCGATAGGTGCAGTACTATCAGAAGGTCCTGTAGGCCAAGACCGATCTGTGGCTTATGCCTCAAGGACGCTAAACCAAGCAGAACAAAATTATAGTACAATCGAAAGAGAGTTACTCGCGATTGTATGGGCCACGAAGTATTTTCGGCCTTATTTATACGGTCGAAAATTCACAATATATTGTGATCATAAACCTTTACATTGGCTTTTCTCAATAAAAGAGCCCAATGCTCGTCTCACGAGATGGAGATTGAAACTAGAAGAATTCAATTATCAAATTGTTTATAGAAAAGGAACCTTGATTAAAAATGTAGATGATATTTCTCGAATTAAAATAAACGAAATCAATACAAATGACATTTTTGAATACATGAACGATTTTAACAAAAATATTTCTATTGACAGTAACAATGAACAAAATGATCAACAAGATACATCTCTCGATAATGAATCAATTGTAGGAAATATTGACGAAACCCTTCAGGTAACAGACGCTGACATAGAAAATATAATTAACGACTTATGTCCAGACAATGACGACGAAACCATACACACTGGTCACGAAAACCCAATATTAGAAATTCCCATATCAGAAACACCTTTTAATCATTTTCAAAATCAAATATTTCTTAAAATAGTATTTCATTCACCAGCAGCACCAAAAGTTACTAAATTGTATGACAATAAAACTAAAACCACCATACAAATTTCAGAAACGAACTTCGAACCTGAAATTATTAAAATATTTAAAGAATTAACAACAACAAAGAAATTATTTGCTATAAATATTGATCGACTAGATTTAATTCCAAAACTATGTACAACATTGCAAGAAACTTTTAAAAACTCCGCATTCAAAGCTATTATTTGTAACAATGTTTTAGAAGATGTAATTGGCGACAATTCGCAGATAGAAATAGTACAAATGCATCATGAACGTAAGAACAATCACAATCACAGAATCCTCCTATCGCTGGTAGTAGCAAGGCAGGCACAGGAAATTAAAATTGTTAGTTTGGAGTCCAATCCAGGCATACTCCCGTACAAATTAGGAAATGCTAGATTACAATCTACCCATCATTCTTTTATCCATTACTTTGATCTAAACCCTATAGAAACCGAATTACTTCATATAACAAATCAGTTCGAAAATGTTTTGCAAGTAATTAATATCAAAAATCAAGTTTTTGCAAATGAACTTAAATTCTTGGTTAATTTAATAAAATATCAAATGAAGCAATGCAAAGAAAAACTAAATTTTGCAGACGACAGGGAGAGGAATTTTAAATGGTTTAGGAACAATATTCAAAAGCATATCTGGTAACTTAGATGCAGAAGATGGCAAACGTTACGATGATGCCATTGTTCTATCAAGTTCAAATCAAAAAGATATAGCAAATACTTTGAGCAAACAAATATCATTAACTAGTCAAATTATAGACGATTATAACAGTAGTATCTCACTAATAAAACAATATGAAGAAGATATAACAGGAAAACTAAATGAGCTAAGTTCTGAACTTGAAAAATTTGCTAATGATTTTCCCTCTTATTTCCTAGTAAAAAATGCTCTTGATCAAATACAAGCAGCACTTAAAAGCTCAATAGAAATACTAAATAATATTGAAAATTCTACGGGCGTAATTTCTGTTAATTTCAAAAAAAGTTGAAATTAAACATGCATAGCTTCTGCAACTAGCTGTCAGTAATATACCCTTAAAATGTTATTCAAATATATCTTCTAATAACGGAGAAAAACGGTACCAAAGAACCGAACGAATTCAAATTTTTGAACGACTGATAAAAGCGCCCTCATACGGATTAATTCCTGTACACTCGCAAATCGGAGTATTTCAGCGTGCCGATGTGCGAGAACTCTTAAATTGTAAGAACTAGCGGGATGATCTGATTCGTTTTTTTTTTGCTTGGATCGAGGTGAAATTGAATATAAGTGTGATTTAATCGTTTATAGTAGATAGGGTGAGTTACTAACCACTTTTTGTGTCAAATCCTTTTCCTTTGACCTAAGTAAGTAAATTCCAACTTATTTCTATTAGATATATACAAAACCCATACTAAGAAAAAAAAAGGGGAAAAAAGTAAGTCAAATGGCGGGAGATAAACCTCCCGAACCTCCTGACAAAAATAATGACAACGACCAAAATATATCACAAATTAATAGAACAAAAATCTTATACACTTCACATAGCTCTCCCCCGTTTGAAGTATATATTCAGGGAAAGTCAGGTAATGTGGATAATTTACATATTATGAGTATAGCCAAAACTATCTTTAACTTGAAACTACAAGATGTTATAAAATTCACCAGAAAGGATAAAAACCGAATGGGAGTCACTTTCAAGAATGCAGAAGCTGCTAACAACTTTATTAATGAGCAAGACTGGGAAAATTTGGGTTATGAAGTATATATACCAAGTCACAATGTATCAAGCAAAGGTATTGTAAGATTTGTAGATATGACCCTTACAGAACAAGAAATAATTCAGTTTACAACAACAAACATCAATAATTGTAAGGTGCTACATGCCAAGAGAATGAATAGAAGAGCGATCGTTGATGGAAATATAAAGTACATCCCCACAGGCACAGTGTGTTTAACTTTTGCAGGAAAAATCATCCCACGAGAAGTGGAAGTATATGGCCTTCCAACCCTGGTAACTCCATATATAAGCCCTGTAATTCAATGCTATAACTGCTTACTTTATGGACATAGCACAAATCAATGCAGAGGAAAAGCAAAATGCAAAACTTGCAGTAAAAGCCATGACAATGCCTCAAGCTGCAATTTATATTGTATCTACTGCAAAAATAATGATCACTCATCAGTTGATAAAATATGCAAAGAACAAAAAAGACATTAAACAACTAATGGCATTCTCAAACATCTCATATTACGAAGCTAGCCAACAAATACCATCCAATTCTCCCACCAGCCCACCAAAAAATGACCTAGAAAACTTTCCAACTCTAAGAAAAAAAAACTCAAAAGAATAATTCAACTCAATTCAAGTACATGAAAGGAGATTAGCAACAATATCCACAACTCCTGAAGTAGCATCTTATGTACTTATTTATTTATTTAGCGTATGGCATACATGGATTTAGTTATAATTAGTTAAAATTGTACACATTCACATTACGTCATAAAAAAACATATAAGTGTATATCTAAAAGTAGAAATCTTATGTACAAGTAGCCACAACACCCCCAAACAGCAAAAGAAAAAGACAAACAGGCTACGACAAAGCCGCACATACCAAATTCCTAAATAATCCAAATGGCAGATCAGAGATAGGAAACAAAACGACAACACATAGTGATCAGCCCCAACAATTAGCAAGAAAAGAGGAAGAAGAAAAACTCCAACTCGATGTAGTACAAGCAATATCATTCTTATCAGAATCCCACAGAGAGCTTGTGTTAACGTTTATAGGAAATTTGATTTCAAATAATTATCTTACACCCCAGCAAGAAGTGGGTCAGCTAACAGAAATAAACACAGCACAAACATGTACACCTCTATCACCATACACCAAAAAACAAAATACCTCTGGGGATTATATGGACCTGTCCGACACGGACATGTTCTGATCTCCTGTGTAATATTTGAATTCTATGCGCATTCACTCCACTAACTGTAATCCAGTGGAATATACGGTCATACAACTCCAACACAGATAATTTGAAAGTAATCATTAGAAACCATAATCCTGATATAATCCTACTAAATGAAACATGGTTAAAACAAAACTATAATATCTCATGCAGAAACTTTCAAATTCATAGAAACGACAGAGCCGATGGCTACGGTGGAACAGCTATTCTAATAAAAAATACCATCAAATTCATCCCAATAACCTACCAAAGTAACTTTGACAATATAAATATTCAAACACAGGCAATATACCTACCACAACATAACATTAATATTCTAAATATATACTGCCCATCAAGCTCAATACTCAGAGTAAATAATTGGATCCATTTTATTCAGCAATTCAAGAAACCCCTACTTATTATAGGAGATCTAGATTGCAACCACCCCGCATGGGGGAGCAAGAAAATAAGTATTAATGGTCGAAACATTATTGACTCCTTAGAGTCACTCCAATTAGTATATCTAAATGATGGACAGGCTACCAGATTGTCTTCACCGAGTGAGGATAAATCTGTGGTGGATGTTACCCTAATATCTTCTGAGTTAACTCCATATGCTACCTGGGAAGTCCTCCTAGACCCTGGAAGTAGTGATCACTACCCAACCATCTGCAAACTTTATTCCAATAATAAAGACAACCTCAATCAGATAGTAACCACAAAAAGAAACTATAAAAAAGCTAACTGGAACACATTTTATGAACACCTCTGTACAACCCCCAACCCCTAACCCACTTTCAATATGAAACATTCCAAGATAATATTATAAAAGCAGCAAATGCGGCAATACCATTTTACAAAATCAAACACAACCAAAAATACAATATCCTTTGGTGGGATAACTCCTGTCAAGTATCCATCAACTGCAGAATATCTGCAATTAAAACATTTACCGACTCCCCTACGATAGAAAACTTTATAGCAGTTAAAAGGACCATTGCTTCTACCAGAAAACTTCTAAAGTCCAAAAGAAAGAACAGTTTTCGCAACTTCTGTGCAAAAATAAACCGTAACTCTCCATTAAAAATTATTTGGAATAAAATCAATAAAGCTTCAAATCGTACACCTCACAACAACCTATCAAATCAGCTTCCACCTGGCATTCTGGCTCAAGAAATTTTATCCTCCTTATGCCCACCTATCATTACCGAAAACATACAAACATCCATATCAACAGAAATTGAACCATTCTCCTATCAGGAATATAAATTCACAATAGAGTCAAAAAAAGACTCCGCACCAGGTATGGACCAAATTTCATACTCTATGATTAAGCACATGCCAACATCATTGTCTAAGGATCTACTACAATTTTTTAATGATTGCATGCAAACTGCTACCATTCCACACACATGGAAGCAAACAATTATTCTTCCTCTCATAAAGCCCTACAAAGACAAATCAGTAGTAACGAACTATAGACCAATTGCTCTAACTTCATGTGTGGGTAAACTTCTAGAATCACTAATAAAAAACAGGCTGGAATGGTATGTAGAAAACAAAAAATTACTCAATCCCCTACAGTTTGGATTTAGAAGGAATAAAGGTTGTATGGACTGTTTAACGTTTCTAACCTCTCATATCCTTATAAATTATTCAGCCAATGAATATACAATAGTCGTTTTCTTAGACCTCTCAGCTGCATATGACACAGTTAATATCCAACTTCTGTACAAAACTTTAATAAACCTAGCCCTACCTAAATATATAATAAACTTAATTTACGCTTTTATAAATAACAGAGTCATATTCGTCCAAGACAACTTAGGACAAACAATAGGACCTATTTATGATATCCTCCCTAAAAATGTTAATCTTATTCAATATGCAGATGACATGGTACTGATAGTTGGTGGATCAAATGTGAGCCAAATGGTGAATAATTTAAATACATTTTTAGAAAAACTCAACACATGGTTAGACACACATAATCTCAAACTATCAACCAATAAATCTCATGCAGTAATGTTTAGTAAAGGAATCATAAAAAGATCTATCCCCAAAATAAAAATAAACTCTGAAACTATTGAATGGGTGGATAAAGTTAAATACCTAGGTATGTACATTCATCAAAACCTTAAATGGAATGCACATATACAATACATAGAAACAAAAATATGTAAAGGACTAAACGTTATGCGAGCTCTCTGCGGTACTTGGTGGGGCTGTGATCCCCTCACACTGAGAATACTTTACAAAGCAATAGTACTAAGTCACATGGACTATGGTAGCCAGATGTTCATCCTCACAAAAAAGAATAAAACAACGTTGGACAAACTTCAAAACCAGGGATTAAGAATAGTTACAGGCAACATAAATTCAACACCAATCCCAGCCTTATTATCAGAAAACGGTGAAATGCCCCTCAAATATCGGAGGGAATGGCTGAGCTCCAAATACTTAATAAAAAACCTGGCAATATCCAATAATCCTATAATCAATATTCTAAAGAAGCTTAATAACATAAGCAAAAACTCAAGATATTGGACTAACAAAGAAAAACCAACTCTAATACAAATCCTTGACCGGCTACAACCATCTACTAATATGATGTACACAAAAGAAATATTGCCTTGCTATGAATTTGACCTAGAAATTCAGCTAACTCCATTAAATGTGGCAAATCTTCAATCTAATAAAACTGATGAACTAGCACAAATTCAGTACCAAAAAATTATATCCAAATTTCCGGATCATACAAGAATATTTACAGATGGATCTCTCTATTCCAATGTAACTGCAGGGTTTGGAGTTTACAGTGAAGAACTCGACTATGCATTTTCATCTAGGCTACCAAAATTCACACAAATATGGTTAGGAGAAATTACTGCTATCAACCATGCACTTCAAATCATCTTAAAAACTAACACCACGAAAGCCATAATCTTCTCAGACTCTAAAACTGCACTACAAAAAATATGTAAACCAACTTTCTCCAAAGAAACAGAGCATTCATCAATATTAACTAAACAAGGAATTATACTAGCAAATACTAACGGCTTTAATATCGTACTAGCATGAATCCCAGGTCACTCTGAAATCAAAGGAAACCATAAAGCTGATCAGCTAGCTAAAACAGGTTGTTCCCTTACAGTTCCAGCGAATATAAAACTGAATTATCAAAACTACCTCCCAGATATCAAGAACAGCATATGGGCTAAATGGAACAATGAATGGAACCTCATAAAACAGAATAAAAAATCGTTCTATTACAAAGTTGTCGAACAATTACCAAAATCTTCCTGGTTTAACCAATACCAATACAAAAACAGAAGACATTTAACAACAGTTATAAGAATGAGAACAGGACACTGTTTAACTCCTTTCCATATGTTTAGAATTGGAATTAAAGACGATCCACTATGTGAATGTGGGCAAATAGGATCACTTAACCACATAATACTAGAATGTCCAATTAATATATCAAACCAATTCAACCTTTACATAGAGCTATGCAAAACTAAACTTAGCGCGCCATTTGATATATGTACAATTTTAGCCAAGTTAAATGATGAACGATTATCAATAATACACCAATTTATAACTATGTTTAAAATATCCCTTTAACTTAATCTTCTCTTTTATAGACCTGGGTTTCTCCACCTATATCCGAGGTAGCATTTCTGGGTGTGTCCAAGATTGGCCGCTACCCCCAAGCGAGAAAAGTTAATTTCCTGTGTTGTGAAGTCTTACCTTACTAATACCCCAATACTCACCATAAGTAATATAAAAGTGCAAAAACTCATAGTACCTATGCTAAACAGTAGTGCAGTTTTGTTTAAGGAAGATATCCATTCTAGAAGTGGGGAAATATTGTCAAGAGCAAGACTTTTTCCTCCCACATGTATAAAACTGGGTAAATTATTCCACAGGATATAGCCCAAAAAAGGAACGAGAAGAAGAAGAAGAAGAAGAACTAGCGGACCAGTTGGAAGTAAACTACTATTATATAGGAATATACCCCTGGCGAACCGATCGGTGTGGCGCTTACTGTATGCACTTTTATTCCAATTGTTTGAGTGTAAGATTGCAGTTCTATTGTTATTGTTAATAATTATTGTTTGCCAGCGAAATTTTTAAATTTGTGGACATTATTAAGACATTTGGACAAATATTTGAAACTTGTTTATTAGTGATTAAGCTTAATAGTTAAGTTAGTGTTTAAATAAAAGTTGTTATTATCAAAAGCTAATTAAGAAAGCATATTTCATTTTTAAGTACCTAATATGCCTATCAATTTCAACGAAAACGGTGAAAGGTATACAAATAAAAATATTGGTACAGGGTATGAGGTGAGGGTAAACATTTCAATTGTATGTGTCCTAGATATGAAAGTCCAGGATCGGCTTCAGAAAAATTTACAAATATATTTTTAAGACCACTTTTGTATATACATCACATATTAAAATCTTATTTACAAATTTGTAAAGACTGCAAACCATCACACCAAATTTTCAGAGGTTCAAAATTTAAAAATAATTTTCACTTCTAGTCTAGTTAACAAGTACTTTTCTGTTCAACTTTTTTCATCAGCCTCGGGAAAATATGAATGAGGTGTCATTCGATTCGGAATAGCATGTAGAAGATTTTTGAAAAAAATATAGTTCCGCTCGAAATTGCAAAAGTTAAAAACAATTTACTGGAAAAAATGGGAGTTAGGTTTTTTGCAAATATCACCAAAACTAATAAAGATTTTTGAAATCTAGAAAAAGATTCCAAATGGGAGGAAAGTTCCTAAAAAAACTCTTGACTATCGTAACTGTAGCACCAATATTTATAATTTGTTGTAAGTTGAACAAAAAAGCACTTGTTAACTTGAAAATACTAATATTTAGCATGTTTATTACAGGACTAAAATGGGAAAAGTAAAAACAATTAACCATCAAGAAAAAGGTGAGTAAATTATTACCTAAGGTTTTTCAGTTTTAAACATTATTTTATGATGTAGAGCTGCGTTAGTCAGGTGGAGAAAGGATCGGAGGCAACCTGACCATAATGAAATCCCTGCTGTTGCAGGATTAACTGATCCTGAGGTTACTGAAATCAGTACTAGCGATGTGTTTGCATCAACATATACAGGACGGAGAATTGTAAAGCTAGATTATTTTTGGAACCATATTAAAAATATTAGCCATCATCCTTCCTTCAATTGTAGTATAAAGGACTGTGATTTTATTCATGAAAGCAGATATGGTTTATGAACAACATTGAACAGCAAATGCAATGTTTGCAATAAACTGAGTTCAATTAGAACAGTGCCATCAACATCAGCAGATGTTAACAAATCTACAGTTTTGGGCATATACCTATTTTCATTCTAATCTTTTTTTATTTGTTTTACATTAATTTGTAGGAACGATCTCCGTCGGAGCCGGTTACACTCAAATGAATGAAATGCTCACAACTATGGAATTGCCTCCGATTACGCCTTTATTATTTACAAAGATTCAACGAACCCTTCAGGATAGTGACCACGCCACTTTAATGGAACAGCTAGCATTGGCGGGCAAAGAAGAAAAAAAGCTTGCCATTGAAAGTCAGTTTCTAGAAACCTAAAATAACATTTTAAAAACCTTATTATTCGTCATAAAGTAAATAAAGGTTATTTAAAATGCGTTATATATAACCCATTATCACATGACTGAGAACAAGTGGACTTATTTTTCATAACCCAGTTAAAATTATGAACTATTTTTCTTTATAATTTGTTAGAACAACGATAATGTTTTACGATTTTTATCACACTGGAGACTGGATCCATCAAAAGAAATAGTTGTAACTTACCGATTATTGATTCTATGATGGTGCGAGTTTCTTTGCTAGAAACGTGATTTTTGTTTAATGGAGAAGAGCGTGTAAATGTCTTGATAAGTACCTATAATTGTACATTAACACACTTTATTACAAATAAGAGAGACACCTTACTCATTTTATATACTCTTTTACCATATTTAGAACATCTTTTCATCTACATAAACGAAATAAAACTTGAAATTAGCTCTGTAAACTAACAAACTACTATTGAATAATTGACTTTTTATTTTTACCACAACCAAAAATATCTAAAATGATTTTAAATTTATATTAGTAGTTTGTCAGAGATTATAACTTACATTAAAGTAAATGAAAAAGACTATCCATCTCAAATGTAGTCTGAAGGCACATAGCAGT
The DNA here is from genome assembly GCA_963921935.1 of Galeruca laticollis. Taxonomy (NCBI): domain Eukaryota; kingdom Metazoa; phylum Arthropoda; class Insecta; order Coleoptera; family Chrysomelidae; genus Galeruca; species Galeruca laticollis. The sequence continues at coordinate 125,679,307 of OY998180.1, forward strand.
AAGTAAAACGCAAAATCCGTACAACAGCATATATTATTACAAGCTGAAGGGGCAACTAGCTTCTGCTCATTGAGCCATCATCAGGCCTTAAATGTATATATTATTCATATGAAAAGTATTATAAAAGGAAAGCTGCCACATGCCCGTGGCATCCAGCAAAAACCGAGATGGCTCAATAGGTTTTATGGGAAATATACTGTATGAAAATTTTATTAAAAATAGGAAAATTTACATAATTATGCAAACGTCAAACAAAATTAAAATTAGACGACGTTAAGAGAAGTCATTAAAATTAAATTAATGTATAATTAAAAGAAAAAGAAAGAAAATATGGACTTCGTCGTTCGACCGAATCCGTCTGAAGCAAGAAGTCCAATATTTGAATAGTCGTAATAGGAAAAAGGACAATGGAGAGGGCCGAATGCGGACAAACAAAAAATAATTTTTGCTTTCCGTTAGTCCGCATGATAATTATATACTCAGAATTCATATTTTAACACTCATAAGTCGCATTATTTGTATATTCATGGTCGTAGGAAAATAGAGTACTCGTTAGAAATTGTACTTCCTGCACTCGTGCGGAATATGTCACTTTCCACACTTCTTATACAATGCTATTCAAATTTGAGTCTATACATTGGGATCATGGTAATGGTAAGAGATATAGGGATGGTTAAATGGGGGCAAAGTTGTGTATTTCAGAGGTCATTTATTTGATTCAAGGCAATCTAGCTTCTTTAGTTCTGGAGTTATACCGGAAAAATTAAAAAATTTGAAATTCTTCTTTTGCCTACATCTTTTTATTTTGCGAAGATTTTCAAAAAATTTGCTATAGCAACTTTTTGTAGACTCTCCAAGCATGCGAATAAAAACTGTATAGGAAGTATTGTACAAATTGGGCCACCTTCAACATTTTATTTTCAAATACAGATCTGTATTTTTCACAAGAACTTTTGTTGTGGTTTATAATACAAAACGTTGTAAACCAAAACAAATATTACGTAAAAGATTCATTTGATTTTAAGAACAAAATTTAATATTACCAGATAATTACACACTTTTATCATTAGATGTTGTATCTTTATATACAAACATACCTTTTGACTTGGCCAGAAACACAATTATAAAAAAGTGGAATAAAATTGAGTCTTATACTGACATACCTCTAAGTGAATTTTTGAAAGCAGTGCAACTAACATTAAGTTCTACATATTTTTCATATGAAGAAAAGTTTTTTAAACAAACAGAAGGTTGTGCAATGGGTGCATCCATTTCAAGTGTAATTGCACAACTTATGAGGGATGACCTGGAAAAATCCATAATTGGAGGCAGTGCCGGATTAACCACGTAGCAAGAGTAGCAATTGCTACGGGCCCCGCGCGAAAGGGGGCCCCGCGCGAAAGGGGGCCCCGCATATTCAAACCCACTCATATCTGCCTGAGCGTAATTTTTTGAGTGAAACTTATTAAGATGTGGTATGTTGAATTTTTTTGATGTCTCAAAAACGTGAAACGTTACATCTTTTCCTACTAAGACAATCCACATCAGACACTCGGTACCCGACTATTTTCTTGGCGTCAATAAAACACCGACTTTCATTCGGTAAACGCACAAGTTCTACAAAAAGTTGCTTGTATAAACGTGTAGCATTTTAGTCGGCCTGATAATCAGCTCTACAAAAAGTCTGACGTATGCAAGCACTCTTACCTGTGGATGTGTAGCAGAATTGAAATGGCTCGATTTAAATTGTTAAAACCATGTCGTAATCCTGATATAGTAAGATCATTACCAAATGCATAAAAAGCAATGCATTCAATAAACTATTTCCAGAACCAAAGAAATTCGAATTCTTGACACGATAGTCTCTCGAGTCTCGCGTGTTTTTTTTTAAACTAATGATAGCTATCCTATCTCTTATCGGTACAATGGGCACCCGGCCAATGCAAATTATTTGTTATCGAAGTTGGTAACACTGAAAAATTAACCGGGGATTCCCTGACATTGTCATCGAGTATCGTAACAAACAATTCGCCAGTTAAAAGAAAGTTCTCTTAGCTACCAACCAATAAGAGATTGATGAATATTTTATTTTGTAAGTTTTAATCTTTCTATGTGAAACATGATGAGAGCCATTTATGAAAGAGGTTTGTTTTAGTTCTGTGTTATTTATTGATTTTTGCCGATCGCAGTGATGTGAATAATTCAATAAAACTTAATTCAAAAACCTCAAGAGACAGAGAAGAATGATTCTGAGAATTATTGACGTTCAAGGTAAGATATATTTTACTAGATTATTACATCTTTCCACACGGAGATTAAAAAATAGTTTTAATTGTAGAATGGTAATCATTACTACGTTACATTGTATATAACCCTCATGAAAAAAAAATTATAAAAAAAATGTATCTTAAAATCTAAAAAATATATATTTTTAGTATAAAAAAAATATTAAAAATGCATCAAAAATATGTAAATATATATAAAATATGTATAAAAAATATATTTTGAATAGATAACTTTTGGCCAATTTTTTAGCGAGGAGCGCCACGAGTAGTTTAGTCGAGAAGTGAGTTTCCTGTAAAAAATTGTTAGAATTGTGGCAAAAATATGAGCGATAGCTCATTTGATGCGGAATCTAATTTTGAGAAAGACATTTTTTTCTAAAAATCAAAATTGTAATTTGTTATTAACAATAAACATAAACAAAAAAGGGTCTCAGCTTTTTGATAACAACTTAGTAACCATTTGCGATATCGAAAATTCGAAAAAATATTCTTAGAGGAAGAACTTTCTTAAAAAAAATCTTGACTCTCAGAACTCTAGGCCCATAGACAATAATTTTATTTAATATTGAAAATAGGGTTGCGTGTAGCTGCTGTCGTACGGGCGCGCTTACGTTAGAAGGGTATAACCCAAAAAATAATTTTTTTGAGTCTAAAATATTAATATAACAATCTGATGAAATTCTCATATAATCCAAACACTAAAAGAAACTAAGTACCGTTGGAAAAACAAATTTTCATTGATTTTTCAAGAAGTTAAGTGATTGTTAATCAACTAATTCTTTCTGGTGCTCTAATTTTATTGATAATAAATTAAATGCTTAAACAATTACTCTAAAATCTAATTCTTGTTAGAGCCCTTCTTACATATGTACCTAAGACTATGATGACAAAAAAATTTATAAACATCTTTTATTTTATTAGTTATGAATTTTTAATTGTACCCTCTCTACATGGAAAGATTAGAACCCGACTGGTTACTGTTCTGCACCCGGCTCAGTACGGTGCTGGAAGAGAATGCTTAGTTGTGGTGCTGCACTTAGGGGTTAGAACCTCATTTTTAACATTAAATAAAAATTATATTTTTGCCACAATTCTAACGATTTTTCATAGGAAACTCACTTTTCAACTAGACTACTCGTAGCTCTCATCGCTAAAAAATCTTTGTTACTAGGTAAAATAGTAATAATTACCATTCTACATTGGGATTGGAACTATTTTCTTCTTTCCCTGCAGTAATCGAAAATGATTTAACATGATTTGAAAATAAAGTAGCTTCAGTTTTTTTATGCTTCGAATTTCTACTTCTTATTTTTTTTCCAATTCGAACGTATTTTGCTAGTGAAATTCATTTTTGTTCGAGTTTTTTTGACTGAGAAACAAATTAATTTCACTATAATCAAACTTGAATACTTATCAAGTTATAAATTCGTGTTTATTCTAAAGTACCTACCATCACTCTTTTAGGTAATAGTTATCAAAACTAATCTGTCACTCTTTTAGGTAATAGTTATCAAAACTAATCGTGAATTTTGAATTGGAGCAAAATATCTTATATTTTCATTCCGTCAGTATTAGCATAAATTTCAATACAATGAATTAATACTCAGTAAATATTGATATGAAGTAGAATTAAATAGTAATAAAAATTTTCGAAAAATATAGAAAGATTATTTTGCCTAATTATCAGTAATAGAAATAAGTTTATTGTTTTTTCGTAATTTTGGTAAGATTTTTGTTTTGACATTTCATAATAAATTGTTGATAGTTATTTCATTTTAATTTCATTCCAATTCCGATCTCAATATGTTTCTTTTCTATTTGATACGGCTAAACAAATTAAAGAAACGAGTTGAGATGTATATAGAACGAAGTAATAACAAAGGATACCAGAATTATGAGCAGCAGATTTAGAGATACGGGTCGACACTATGCTTCTGGAAGTGCAAAACGTAAAGCAAAAAATGAAAAAGAGAAAAAGAAGGAAGCTGTTCTATCAAAAACACGTAAGCTGTCGGAGTTTTTTAATGTTCAGAGCATTGTTGCTGAATCCACGGAAATTGAAGCAGAAAATAAAGAAGGTGCATCTCATTATACATATAAAAGTGAAACTGAAATTTTTACCTCTGCAGGTACTTTATCGACAAGTGATACTGAAATCGAAAAGACAACAAGTCCTCCTAGTTCTCCCATATCGTGTTTTAGCCAAAGAAAATCTGAAAAACTTGCAAATCCCCGTGACTCAAAGTCGTCTTACTTGAGCCAAACGGAAGTCGATAGTATATTAGATGATTCAACTGCTACCGTTTCTTCTAGCAAAAAACTAAATGAAAGTAAAATGTACTCCAACGATATTGGTGAATGGCCGAGCAACTTTGACAGATATTATTGGATTGCGAAAGGAAGCAGCGAACTGCAACATATAAACAGCGACTTTTTAAGTTCAAAGAAAATGTATGAAAAAGAAATTAGTCCACGATTCTGCCAAAAATCATTTTTCACTTATAACCATAAACCTACCAATAAAACTCATATCAGAAATTGGTTGTGCTATTCAGAAAGTAAAGGGCGACTTTTCTGTTTTGTCTGCAAAGTTATACATTCAGATACTAATCAGTCAGCGAGGTTTACGAAAGATGGGTTCGATGACTGGAAGAACGCGAACAATTTGTTGAAAAGGCATGAAGAAAGCACTCTGCATAGAAAATCTATAATTTCGCTGTTAATCCGAAAAAAAAGAATGCGTGTGTCGATTCTCAACTTGTGAGCCAAATTGATACTGAACAAAATTATTGTCAGATGCTCTTAAAACGAATTATTGCAGTCATAAAGTTTTTAGCAGAACGAGGTCTTGCATTTCGGGGTAGTAATGAAATTGTTGGTTCAACTTGTAATGGGAATTACTTAGGCTTATTAGAATTACTTTCTGAATTTGACGTTTTTATGGCCCAATATATTCAAACTGATGCTCATAAAGGAAAAGGACACACCTCATATTTATCTAAAACAACATGCGAAGAATTTATCAAATTAATTGCATCCAGCATGCTAGATCCAATTATTTGCGAAATTAAGAGATCCAAGTACTATTCAGTGTCATTAGATTCTACTCCAGATATATTGCATGTAGACCAACTGACTCTGATAATGCGCTATGTTTTACCATCTGGGCCAGTTAAGAGATTCGTTAAGTTCTTAGATATGGAAGGCCATACTGCCGAACAACTCGCCCAAAGTTTATTAGATTTCTTAAGTAAGAATGGTATTGATATCAAAGATTGTCGTGGACAAAGCTACGATAATGCCAGTAACATGAGCGGAAAATACAGCGGCCTGCAAGCACGAATTAAAGAAATAAATAAGTATGCAGAATACATTCCCTGTCTTGCACATTCATTAAATTTAGTTGCTCTTCGAAAAATCCGATTTTGAAAAGGTTGTCGGATACTAGGTGGTCTGCCAGAGCTGATGCTACGAAGGCGCTTTTATGTGGTTGTACCACTATCAAGCAAGTTTTGGATGCCATTTCCAATAATATAGATCAAAAGGCAGAGTGTCGTAATCAAGCGTACAGACTTGTTTCAAAGATGAATAAGTTGGAAACGGGAATAATGATAATTACGTGGAATGGAATCCTAGAACGCATGCAAGCAACTACTGCGTCGCTGCAATCGTCTAAAATAGAACTTAATACGGGATACACCCTTTATGAATCATTATATGGATATGTCCAAACAAGCGATCTACATTTTCAAATATTGAAGCACAAGCCAAAGAGCTGACAGGCTGTCATGAATATCAGCAACAGACTTCAAGACGAGTACGACGATTTTAGCGGTTCTAGTACACTTGACGAATTTGTTGAGAAAAGAAACACCTGGAAAACGTTTGAAATTGAGGTGTTTATTGTCATTATTGATAACACACTATCTGCTTTAGACAAACGCATGAAAGCATATCAAAAACTAACTAGTGTTTTTGAAATATTTCGACAGTTAAAATCTGTTACAGCAGAAGAGATTTAAAAAAAACACCAATTATAGTCAGTGCTTATGAAAATGATTTGGAAGACAGCCTAGACAACGAATTAGTGCAGTTTGCTGAGCTGCTCAAAACGGATGTGGCTGGTGCGATTGACAGTACGGAAAACGAAGCACTAGAAATTCAATGTTATAAATTCCTAATGGACAATTCATTAGAATCATGTTTCCCAAATTTACAAATTGCTTTGCGCATTTATTTATCTCTCATGATCACTAACTGCAGTGGCGAACGTTCATTTTCGACATTAAAGCGCATAAAAAATTAGTTAAGGAACACTATGAGTCAAGAACGTCTGAATTATCTCGCTTTGATGAATATAGAACATGATTTGCTCAGAGAAATTGATACGAATAGTATTATTTCTAAATTTGCCCACATGAAATCTAGAAAAGTTACTTTGTAAAAGTTTAAAAAATAATAAGGAAACAGATAAATAAATATAAAATATAAACATTATTTAAACTACACTATTGATGAAATATAACATGAGCTATTCCTAAAAATATAATATACTTTGTATTAAATATAAACTTTGAAATATGTATTGAAAAAAATAATTTATGTAGTATCATCAGTTTTCGATTGTTAGTTTCCTATCAAAATTATTCTAAATTGCCAGAAAATCTCATCTCAGTCTTTTTGTACTTGTCAGAGCCTAACAGCGCCTATAGTAATTTCCTACACTGTTAATTAACCACAAAATTGTAACCTATAGATAGCAAATAAATGTATTGAGTATTGAATTGTTTTTTTAGCATTTTATACTTCTGAACCTATAGCAGATCAAGGGCTCTTTGAAAGAATTTGCTACGGGTCCCGCGCTTGCTTAATCCGGCACCGATTGGAGGCCTGGAGTAAAAAGTTTCTTTTTTCTTTAGGTATGTCGATGACTGCATAGCCACTAGTGCCAATAAATAAAATAGAGGATATTTATATACAATTTACTGTTGAAAGGGAACAACATAATAAATTAAATTTTTTGGACTTCACCAAATAAACAACACTATCAAAACAGAATGGTAAACAAAGGAAACGTGGTCGTCTAGATATGTAAATTTTAATTCCCAGCACCCAATGCCGCAGAAAAAATCGGAAGCCATAGTGGAACATTACTAATGAAAATAGGTCTAGCAGAAATTGGCGAGTGTAGATTCTTGCTGTTTTTTACTATCCTTTCAAACGTTATCCTAACTTTTGTTAAAATTGTTTATGAAAGAACATGTTGTTTTACTTACATTATCGCTCATTTAAATTAAAATGTTATATGAGTTTGACTTTGCTTCCTTAATTGCTTTTTTGTATTCACCTTTGAATTTATTATACTCCTCTTTCAGACATAGATTGCCAGTACTCAACCGCAAGTTTTTCTCATTACTTAGATCATTTCTTCCAATTTGCTGTCAAACAAATTTACTTTAATGTTTTTATCTCTTATGTGGAAATGCCGCATCCACTGCATATTTTAATTCTCCACACAAAAACTCTGCCAAAAGATGATGATTATTTGACTTATAGTATTCGTACCAATTTATCTTGTTGATAATATTTCTAAATTCAGGCCTTGCCAAACTCTGTTATTGGTCTATAAATTAACTCGGATCTTACAGATTCTATATTTACAACTTCAAAGTACATGTCTACCCCATAATGTATAGATAATATGTTCTCTTTAATGATATGTGCTCGTTTGTATTGGTTGAAATTTATTAACACATTAGCTGATTTCTGCGTTACCCGTGTTGGCTCCAGTATTAGATACTTCAAGTTATATGAGTTAAGAAATTTTTTTAGTATATTTTTCCCGTGTTTCCATAAAACAATCTACATTGCAATATCCAAGAATTACAGCATTTTCAAATTTGAGACTTACATTTGTTAGAAGTTGTTCGAGTGCTTGTATAAAATTCATAAATATACCCTTTCCTGGCCTATATAGACAGATCACTTGAACATTACATACTAAAACTGCAGTAAATTCTGCATCAACATCATGGCAATAATATTTAACATCTATCACTTCAGATGTTATGGCTCTCTATGTACATATATTGCAACTCCTCCATGTTTACTTTTTTATCTGCAGTAGAAACTGACCAAGTTGTAATTATTCAATATAATTGTGGGAAGCAATTCACCTTTTAGCCAAGTTTCACTGAAACATAACTATGTAAAAATATATTTAAAATATCCTCTTTTTTGTAATGGATTGAATATGTATGTTACGAATTTATCAACAATTTATCTATTTTATTTTAATTCTTCTTGTTATTGCCTATTGCTTGCTGCTTTTACGCACCACTGTATATCGCCAGAGTCAATTATTCGTGGAAAGTAAGTTAGTTCCAATACAACTCCGAGTTGGTTTAGACCGCATGTGTTCCTATGTGTTCCCAGTACTGGTTATCAAGAAGAATCGCACCTTATTACAGGTTAGTGGGCAAAGTTTAAGGCAATAAATAATTACAGTTAATTTGTTCTTACAATGTATATATTTTTTTGAGCTATTCGTAACAATGTATGTGGGAAACTGACAAATACTGGTTTTCCACTAGTGAAGGTAGTGTATACTTCTTGTCCTTTGGAATGTTTATATATGCTTCTTTTGTCAGTTGAGTCTTATTTATTTCACGTGATGAATTTATCCTTGTATATTCCTCATTGTAGTTTGAGGATCCTTCTATTTTGAAGGCATCCTCCTTTTCCCAAAAAATGACTTGGCTATACTTGTCCATTCCAGGCTGCCTTTTAATGCTTCCCGTTGAATGTAACTTTCATTGAGCAGTATATTTCACGATGGCTCACAAAAAAATATTTGGGATATCTGGTTCCAAAAATTTCATTAATTCTTCTGGTGTCGTATTGGGCTTCAACCTGGTTACATGAAATGATACAGATCTTGGTACCGTTTGGATGTTTAAATTTTTGGGCATTATCACTTACAAGAAATTTATGTCTCTTCTTATATCGGCTCTGGGCAGTTTGCCAAGCATCGTCAATTTTGTTGTCATTATTAGTTACACCGTTAGGATTTTGTAATTGTTTTAAAGTATTTAGTTTCGGCCTGTAATATGGCTGCACTGACCTGCTGTTTAGTACTCTCATTAGTAGTAATGGACTGTTCATGTTTACTAGTTGAAGTCTTTGAAGAATCAGTATTCACATTTGTGATCATGGTATGTGAACGTTCTCGTTTATCAGATGATGTTGGCTTTGTCAGTTCTATAGCCACTCCAGTTTTTAAATTTAACTTCAGTTCAAGGTCATCATCCAAATGAGGAACTTGTATATTTGATGGTTCCCTGACCTTGACCCAGAAACAGATACATCGTTTTTGTTTTGTAATCACTTCACTTTTTGTGATAATTCATGAATTATGAAATTTTTATGTTTTATTATTGTGCAGAGATAAGCAATCTCCATAGGGTTTCCAGTCACATTAGTTAAATATTCTAGAGCTTCTTCCTCAATGTCAAGGATAGAAACTGTAGATTCACAACAAATTATTCCTTCCTCTCAGAATTTGATGTTTTACTTTTACGCCCAACCTATCTAATGTGCGAGAAAAGTATTGGTTTACCCCAAAAAAAGTTGGAATTTTGAAATTTTTTATTGAGTTATTTTTACGTTTTCCATCAACAACACGAAAAAACAGTTTTTAGAAAAAAAATCCGGTGTGCATGTCGTCGTCGTTGGCCACTTTTCCTTACATGTCTTGTTAGCACGATACAGCCTCCGGAGTGCAATAAGTCACCAATTTTATAATGGAATATTGTTAAGGAGATGTCACAGATGAACCCTATTGATTTTCAGCTCACCAGAGCCAGTACAACAGGTGCTATGGTACTTAAAGTACATTTTGTAATTTTTTGTGAAATTTTAGTTTGTTAGCACTATACAGCCTCCGGAGTTCAACAAGTCACCAATTTTATGATTGAATATTATTCAGGACATCTCATTGATGAACCCTATTGATTTTCAGCTCACCAGAGCCAATACAACAGGTGCGACAGTACTTTAAGTACGATATTTTTGACATTTTTGGAGAAGTTTCAGTTTGTTAGCATGATACAGTCTCCGGAGTATGTACAAGTGACCAATTTTATCATTGGATATTATTCAGAGCGTCTCACAGATGAACTCTATTGATATTCAGCTCACTAAAGCCAGTACAACGGGTGCTATGGTACTTGGAGTACCAAATTTTTGTCATTTTTGGAGAATTCTCAGTTTATTAACACGATACAGCCTCCAGAGAGTATACGATTGATCAATTTTATGATTGAATATTGTTCAAGGTATCTCACAGATGTCCCCTATTGATTTTCAGTTGACTAGAGCGAGTACAACGGGTCCTATAAATCCAGATATACTAAATTTTTGGAGAAATTTCAGTTTGTTAGCACGATACATCCCCCGAAGTGTATACAAGTAACAATTTTATGATAGAATATTGTTCAGGGCCACAGATGCGGAAAAGTTAGTTTTAATCTTTAAAACAGTTTATTTTAGCCTCTTTGCACAGCTAAGGTGTGCCAACTGTGAGCTTTAACACATTTAATCCCTCTAAGCACTTTAGATTTACAATAAACACAATTTAAATTTGCACTGTTAGACACGTCTTTTTGTCCAAGGTCATATTTATTTCTCTTCATATTTGAATGAAATTATTTGTTTAATGAAACCACTATGAAACTATCTCTGAATGGTACAACATACACTATATAGACCCACAGCAAGTCAACGTGAACCCTGAGGAATATGAAATCGAAGAAGAAGAATACTACAGTATAATAAACCAAGGTAAAAATACTGCCCCAGGGCATGATTTCATTAAAAAATAGTTGGTTAAACAGCTACACCATAAGATCCACGAATATATCATCCAAATGTATCAGTTTTGTCTGAAAAACAGCTACACACCTAGAGAATGAAAAACGGGTACAATTGTTACTATTCCGAAACCAAACATGGATCACTCTACACCTACCAGTTATAGACCAATTACGCTGCTACCTCTGCTAGGAAAAAATCTTGAAAAAATCATAAAAAACAGAATAGTGAAATCATTGGGAAATTGTATCCCAGGGTATCAGTTTGGATTCAAAAGTCATTGTTCTACGACCCACCTTCTAGCAATACTTACCAACAACATAGAAGCACCTAAGCTTAACGGAAACAAAACAGCAGCAATTTTTTTAGACATTAACAAAGCTTTCGATAGTGTTTGGACGAATGGTCTTATATACAAGTTGGACTACCTTGGTTGTCCCAAATACCTGATCCATGTGATAGCTAACTTACTGAATGAAAGAAAACTGAGTTAAAGTGATCTCCATTATCACCCTTACTATACAACATATACTGTTCAGATATATACTACGCAAACCCAGAATACTTTAATTCAGATAACTATATACTACAATATGCAGATGATACTGCTTTGGTTTGTCACTGCAGGAGTATAAATGCAACCGTTGAAATATTACAACAGCTAGCAGACAGAACAACATCATGGTTCAATAAATGGCGACTGAAACCTAATCCAGGGAAATCGCATTTGCTATATTTTTCCATTCCCCATCACCTACATCACCGTCAGTAAGGTTATACGACCATGAACTCAGTCCAGAAATATGTACAAAATATCTAGGGATCACTATGGACAATAAGCTAAACTTCAATTCACACACACAAAGTATAAAAAAGAAAACCATATCAAGGGCAAAGCACTTCAAATCTATATCTAAAAAAGAACATGGAATAAACTTAAACACAAAAACTAAAATCTACAAAATGATGTGTAGACCACTAATAGAATATGGACATATAATATTCCAGAACATAAGAAATCCTGCCTTGAAGAATCTCCAGGTTGCACGAAAATTAAACATCCAAATAATCCTATCCATAATCCACCCAACCAACTGCTATATGAAGTTACTGGAGTGCAACCCATCGAAGAGAGACTATCACAGTTGTCCTTCAAATTTAGTGAGAAAACCGAAAACAAGAACCTCATCTCTCCATATTGCAACAGAAGAAATAACAGAAGAACACACTACAAACATCCAGAACAAACTCTCTCTTATATCAATCTGAAACTGTAAAATTTTAAGAATATCATTGTAATTCACACAATAACTTATACCAGTGTGGCTGAAGGACCTCGGTCAATGGCCAGTTGAGTATTATTTTTATACTTAATAAAGTTCATTTATTATTATTATTTGTTTAAAATGCCACTTACCAGAGCAAAATGAGTTAATTTTTAAACACATTCTAGAGAACAATTTAATTTCAACATTTCCAAATACTGCAGTGACAATACGAATTTTTTTAATGCTACCAGTATCTGTAGCATCTGGAGAAATGTCTTTTTCAAAAATAAAATTAATAAAAACTTTTTTACAATCAACTATGGCACAAGAGAGATTCAGTAATGTGGCAACTAAGTCCACAGAAAGTGACCTTCTAGACTGTATTCCTTTAGAAGAGTTGATTGAGGACTCTGCCAAAAAGGCAAGAAAAGAGTGCTTCCAGTAAGTTATTGTGTTCTTTTTTTCTGTTATGTAACATTTTTATTGTTTTGCATGTTTTGTTATTGCTCTGCCTTTTTTACATGCTTTGTTAATCCTTATGCCTAAGACTTGTCAAGATCTTTTAAATGTTATGGGGATATTGCAGATTAAAATAAGTACAATTTTTTTATCGAGCTTTCGGAAATACTTATTTCCTTTATTTGCAAACATCAAATGATAATGATGATTTAAAATTATAAATTATACGGTATATACATTAATACATATTTCATTTCAAAATTAGATAAACAATAGCAATTTTATTTCAATTTTGTGTGTACCCCCTTATCTGATACATCAGTATCAAAATATAGATGTTGGCACATATTTTAATTTTATTTATGTGTATTAATATGTACAAAAAAGGGGTAAGGGGTGTAAAATTACATTTTACATACAGGCCACAACAAGGCTTGGCGTGCCCCTGAATATAATATCTTGAAAAATAAAAAACAGTAGAAAATTAACATTTTAACTTTATAAGTACTTTACTGGGTAACAGTGTAAAGAAAAATAAACAATTTAGAAAATCATGAAAACTTTAACACAAAAACTAATACTCTAATGTCTAATGAAAATTAATGTAACTATTGGATAATTAAATATTTAAAAATTATGTGCTGTTACATAAATATCAAGTTTATTTACTCATCTAAACATGAGCTTGTCTCAGTTTTATTATCATTATAGAAAGGTCAGATACCTAATTATTACCAAACAACACATGTAATGTTCTTAATAATATAAATATTTTTATAATATTCTTTAATCTTTGTTTTGCATTAGTTTATAACTAAGTAACAAGGCTTATTGAATTCTGACTTTTTAGTTTGGTACTTACAAAATAAGTCAAGTAAACTGTAATAAACAATATTTATATATTACTAACTATATGATAGAATGTTTACATTTATGAGCATTAATAGTTATCAGTTATTCATATAATGTAAACAATATCTGTTTTTCCAACTTCCTTTGTTCGCTAATTCAACCAATAGGTAATTGACAAAAAATATATATATAAATAAATGAAACATAGCTACTTACCTGCGTAGAACTTTGATTTCATTTTCCAATGAGTCTTCTTTGCCTTTGAGAGCTTTTTTATCAATAATTTTCACAGCATGCATCATTCCATGATTTTCCTTGCTTTCTGCTAATCTTACTACAGAGAAGGCCCCACTGAAAGAACAGTATTATGGATGGATAATTTGAATATCTCAATTATAGTTAGGTAGGTAGTTAACACATAATGGGAAAAATATTGTTAGTAACATACAATAAAACTTGATTTATTAATGGGGTGCACTTCATAATTAATAGGTGAAAATAGCTTAATACAAAAAAATACAATTTAATAACATAATATGGAGCTATAATGCAATAAAAAATTTACTTTAACATAGATTTGCTCATAGTGCTATATGCAGTTGAATACAACAAAATAGAACAAGATATTTTTAAAAACCTTGTACATTACTTGATATTAGTGCTACAAACAAGCTAGTTGGTTAGAAAAAGTCAAAAGAAATAAGTGTACTATATTTATGTATGCTGATATGAACTCTATCAAAAGAGCAACAAAAAACATACAGTTCCTAAGGCATATAATTAGTTAACTTACGTTCCCAACAATTCCTTTAGGTAATATTTGTCTTCCAGACAAGGTTGTTTGTCGCTGTCTTTCCCATCTTTTTTCTGTTTCTTCTCTTTACCAAACAAGGGCATTTTCTTTATATTTTCATCAAATTATTACTTCTTAACATAACCGATAATCGACAACCTGTTCTTCACTTTACAAATAATATTCTTCTTGATAGTTCTGTAATCTCTAGTAGTAGTACCTAATATATCAATCAAAGACAAAGACTTGAAACACGACACGTGACACGGAACATCAAATCAACGAATGTTTTTTTTAATAGTAGTTAATGATCTGTGCAACGAATGTGACAAATCGGCTACGTTAGGTTAGATCAACCGATGTCATATCGTACACGACAAATTGTATCGTGCACGGATATTCGAAAATACTTGTTCTTTGAATTCCATTTAGTGGTCTATGAATTTCATGCGAAAGCGCATGCAACAGCGCATCGCACAAGTTCGAAAATCTCACCCATTACGATTTTCGAAATCAATCGACGGTCATCGCACAAAATCAACCTAACCTATCCTTTATCTGTGATAGCACACGACTAACCGCATCGAATGATTTATAAATGTTATATTTTGGACTTCCGAACGATCGCTTATTTCAAATACTAAATTTTGAAAGTGACAACACAGTAGATGTCAAAAATATTTCTAATTATATTTGTGTTGAAATGAAATGCCTATTAGCGGTTTGATAGTGGTTGATGTCTTGGGTGTTACTGTCGTGTTATAATAATTCAGAGAATAGATATAATAGTATATTAAAGTATAAGTGGATAAAGAGGTCTTTCAAACACGCGCGGTTTTTCGAGCACGACGGCGCAGCCGGAGTGATCGAAAGACCAGTTATCCACGAATACTTTACGCTATTTTTTTTATTGGTGCCCTTTGAAATCATAAAATATTATTATTATATTATTACTACAAAAAAATGGAAGTCCGTCCTCGATGCCTAGCCAAGTTTCATTTCATAAAAGTCCGCCCTTGATGCCCAGCCAAGTTTCGTGAAAGTCGATCCTAAATAGTATTTATTTTTATTTGACGTTGATGCGAAGATGTTATGCACAGGGTTAATTTGCCGACCAGAGGAGAGGTCGAGTGATCAGTGTTTAATTGCTGGTTGTCTTACACACACGTATTTTGAAAGGAACACTTTAACTAACGAAATAATATATTAACATTGAATAATTACGCAGGAATAAAGAATAATATGAATTAACAAAATGGCGAACTTTTTATATATATGTCAAACTGACAATCTCTGCCGCTGTTCTATTTCTGCTGTCGCAGACCTCGTCGACCAATCGTTACAATTCTCCCCCTCTGCTTCACGAATCGTCTCGAGAGTAGGAGCAGGGAAGTTGGAGGTCGCTAAACAACAGGAACAACTTTTGGGTTTAGCGATTCTTCTCCTTGGAGGAGTTACGGTTTGGATCTGAGCCTCTTCTTCCGAGGTATCCTCTTGTGACATATCTTCCGGAATAGGGGTCGCGAAGATAACTGGAGCTGTGGGAGTCGACATCTCAGTTTCCGGTACAGTCGTCTCTGATGTAACCAAAGGATTATTACGTGGTCGACCTCTTTTTCGGATTGGTCGTACCGGCACTGAAACATTAGCATTGGCGAGGTTATGGTATGGAGTCAACGCTGATACATGATATTTTCCAACCACTTCAAAAGGTTTGCTAGCGGTACCAACCTCGTAAGTTGTCGGAGTAACCATACGATGGATTTGGTACGGTCCATCGCGACGCGGAGCGAACTTACTAGTATACGAGTCCTTGGATTTACTAAGTGCGTGTACATCTACGAGTACAGTATCACCTACTTGGAATGGAGCGACTGGTCGGTGACTTTTATCGGTATAGTCTTTGGCACGATCTTGAGCTTTCTCGTGATTTTCTCGGGCTACACTTAAGGTTGTTGCTAAAGTCTGTAGATATGGTGATATCTCGGGTACGGATAGCACGAGGGTCGCGATTAGCGTCATCTGGCGTTCTTAATTCGCGCCCGAACGTAAGGTAAGCAGCACTAAAACCGGTTGATTGCGAATGTACTGAATTCATTGAGAAACGTATCGCCGGTAATTTGTCTTTCTACTGGGTATGATCCTTTTCTGTCAAAATTGACAACTGACACTTGAGGTCGCGGTTTTTTCGTTCGACCGGATTAGCCGCGGGGTGATACACAGGAGTGAGAGTTTGCTTGAAGCCTAAGACATGGGCTACTTGTTGCATCACTTCACTTACGAACTGCATACCATTATCACTAATAACTCTCCTTGGAGTTCCATATCTTAAAATTATTTCATCGATTAAGCATCGAGCGCACCTTTCTGCAGTGGCCTTCTGTAGAGGGAATAGCTCAACCCATCTACTGGCAGTGTCCTCTATTATGAAAACCCACTTGTAACCATCCACAGTCTTCGGTAATGGACCAAACAGATCAATTGATAGGGTTTCAAACCTTCTAGACTGAACAGGTGTTTGCAATTGTCCAGCTGGTTTTAAGTTATTTGCTTTGTACCGCTGACACTCAATACAATTCGACACATACTTCGCTATAGTTGTTCTCATTCCTGGCCAATAATATCGTTTAGCAATTCTTCGATAAGTCCTTTCAGCACCATAATGGCCTGCCAGTTCTGAGTCATGATATTCTGCTAAAATGGATGGGATTTGCTTTTTGGGTACAACCTGCTGAGCCTCTTCTTCATCGGCTTCGGGAACATATCTGTACAGTATCCCATTATTCATCACATAACCTCTCTCTAGCCATCTCTTGAGGTCAAGGTCATTATTTGATAGGCTCTCGAAAGAGATAATAATTTTAAGAAGATCTTCATCTTCCAGTTGCAGTTTGCGTATTTCGCTAACAGGCTGTCTGGGCATATCTACTGATACCAGGTTAGTCTCAGTGGCTTCCGTCACACTTGGGCGAGACAACATGTCCGCTACAACATTTAAACGGCCTGGGGTGTATTCAATTCTTAAATCATAAGATTGCAAAATTAAACTCCAACGTGCTAAGCGACCTGAAGGTGATCTGAGAGACATGAGCCATTTCAAGGGCTGGTGGTCACTTTGGATAATGACTGTAGAGTCTTCTAAGTAACCTCTAAATTTGGTTACTGACCAAACGACAGCAAGCGCTTCTCTTTCTGTCGTGGAATAGTTCTTTTCCGCTGCGGTCAACAATCTGCTAATATATTCGATAGGACGCTCATCTTCCAATGTCTCCCCCTGGAGTAAACATGCTCCAAGTGCGTAGGCACTGGCATCTGTCCTTAAAATGAAAGGCTTTGATTGATCAGCTTGTCGCAAGATTGGACTGGTGGTTAACCTAGCTTTTAATTGATTGAATGCCTCTATTTGACGAGGACCCCACAACCACTTTGCTTTCTTTTTAGTGAGCATGGACAATGGTTGGGCTATATCAGCAAATCCAGGTATGAATCTTCGGTACCAAGAACAGGTTTGTAGAAATGAAATTAGGTTCTGCACATTCTTAGGTTCTGGTATATTATTTATAGCATTAACTTTGTCATAATTTGGTGAAAATCCTAGAGGTGAAATGATGTGACCTAAATACAGGACAGAATCACATGAAAAAGAGCATTTATTTCGATTTAGGTGAAGTTTGAAATGGCGAAGACGATTAAATACTGTTTTTAAGTCCATTAAGTGACTACTAAAAGACGATGAAAAGACGATCAGATCATCCAAATATGCCAGGATATTAACGTCTTGAAGGCCAGACCGGAAGCGGTCAATGAGACGTTGGAAAGTCGCTGGCGCATTGCAGAGACCGAATGGCATTCTAGTGTACCTAAAGGTACCATATGGGCAAATGAAGGCAGTTTTATCTCTATCAGAAAATTTTATAGGAATTTGATGATAACCAGCTTTTAAATCCAGAGTAGTTATATACTCGAGTTGTTTCGTACTGTGAATTATATCATCAATCCGGGGCAGAGGATATTTATCCTTGCGGGTAATTGAATTAAGTTTACGATAGTCTACGGTAAGCCTTACGCCACCATCCTTTTTGGGAACCAATACCACTGGCGCTGCATACGGAGAGTCGCACTCTTCGATAATATTCATGGACAGCAATTTATCAATTTCCTTCCGAAGTAATTCTTTCTTATATTCCGAGAGCCTATATGGAGGGACTGAAATAGGTGTATTATCCAATAATTGTATGGAATGTTCAGCATATGGTGTAGACTCTAGAATTTCCTCAAAGATGTCTCTATTTTCCTGCAACACATTGTTAAGGTCAGTTCTTTGAGAAGGAGTTAAATTAGTCGCTTCGGAATCTCTTAGATTGACTTCTGAGAGATTTATAGCATTCAACGTACAATACGGGTTGAGAGGTTCCTCTACAAATGGATACAATATCTCCGGAGCATCCCCATAACACCAACAACCACGTGGAATATCTAAAACAATGTTGCCTAATTTCAAAAAGTCAGAGCCGAGTAGCGTTCTACTAGAAGTATGCTCAGGAATTGAAATTAGATTTAAATTATGTTGTCTGTCTTGAAGTGTAACAGAGACTTCAAAAAACAGAGCCGTTACTAAGCTTACTTTTCCATCAGCTAGAATCATTTCCATGGGTCTAGTAGTATAAGGAATCTTGTCATTAAGTAAAATTTCCCGTAGCTTTGCTCCTGCTATACTGGATTGAGCGCCTGAATCAAGATATGTCACGCCTGTATGACCTTCAACTGTAATATATGCTAAAGGACGCAAGTTACCTGAAGCTTGAGGAAACGAGCTGCACAAAAATTCAGCTGGTCGAGTTGACGTTGATGGTTTTGAACATTTTGGACAGTTGCTTCGTATATACCCTGGTGTCTGGCAACCATAGCAAATTAAAACTTTGGATGAACCATTATTATCAGAAATGGTTTGATTATTAGGAGTGTCAGTAGATGCTTTCTTCTCACGGGTTAATAACTTACGACACTCGTCTTTATTATGTCCATAATTTTTACAATATGAACAGTGTTTTTGTTTTCGAACATAATTGTGTGAGTTCTGATTTGAAGCAACAGGTTTTGAAGCACCGTTGTCTTGTAAAAATATTTCTGCATTTCGCGCTGCTTCAATAAATTCGCGAAAATCATTAATTTAATCACGACAGATTTTACCTCTAATCAATGGATTTAGCAATCCATACAGCATATCTATCTGTACGTGTTCAGAGACAACTGAATCACCTTGTAATCTTGAAAATAAGGCACGTTTTTGACTAACAAATATATCTGTTTTCTCGTTACCTTGAGCAGTGGAAAATATATCTCTAAATATTTGGTATGCGGGCTTAGCAAATCCATAAGCATGTAAAAGAGCCTTAGTTGCTTCATCAAAAGAAGTAATGGATCCTTTAATCCCTTGCCACCATGTAGCTGCTTCATCACATAGTAACATACTGAGACCTTTGATAGCATTTTCATCTGAAATCTTCAAACATTCTTTGTAAGTTGTGATTGCATCTATAAATGCATCCACATCCGCTCCTGAAGATCCGTCAAATCTAGCTTTGCATGCAGAGAAATTAGCACTACTTACTGTTTGATTATCATCTTTTATGTTGATACAAATGCTTTCGATGAGAGTTTTCAACATGTCGGGTGACATCACTATCTGCTGAATCGGATCTGTCATGTTTCTGTCTTGCTTCTTACGGCTTGATTTCATTACATAACACAAAACAACAGGGAGTTCAATAGTCACTACCGAAAATTCCTACAAAATTATTTCCTGAAGTGATGAAATACGGAGTGTTAATGAAACAACAAACGTTCTAAATAGTACTGACGAGCCGATCAGTGTCTGTTTAGAATTTCAAAACAATTAGCACACGTTACATACACGAACAATTCTTCTGGCCCCACGTTGGGCGCCAAACTTGATGCGAAGATGTTATGCACCGGGTTATTTTGCCGACCAGAGGAGAGGTCGAGTGATCAGTGTTTAATTGCTGGTTGTCTTACACACACGTATTTTGAAAGGAACACTTTAACTAACGAAATAATATATTAACATTGAATAATTACGCAGGAATAAAGAATAATATGAATTAACAAAATGGCGAACTTTTTATATATATGTCAAACTGACAATCTCTGCCGCTGTTCTATTTCTGCTGTCGCAGACCTCGTCGACCAATCGTTACAACGTTACGAGGTACTGCTGTCAGATCAATAATCAAAATTTTCTTTATTTATATTTAAAAAAGGATAGAATGTATATATGAATATATAAATAAATTTTGCAGAAAAAATTAAATAAGACATTGGTTCACAATGAAAATATACAATTTAAAAACTAATAAAAAAAGTTGTCATTGATACTTACGTTTCTCGAGTTGTTGTTATCATAGGGATTTTAAAAAACGCGCGTGTTTGAAAGTTCGATTTAAACACGCTGAGGCGTTCTTTAAATAGGTAATATGAGGCATCATTAAAAAAAATTAATTTTTATCCAAAACATGTCAGGAATGACAGAACAAAAAAAAAGAATGATTGATTATGTTCAGCAACACCCACATTTGCACAGTCGCAAGTTTTCAAAAAAAATTTCATTTATAGACGCAGAAAAACATTAACTGAAAATAACTAGCATATTAAATGGAATTCCTGAAACTTCCGATGTCATCGTACACGACAGATTGTGTCGTACACGGAGATTCGAAAATACAAGGCTCTTTGAATTTCGTGCAAAAGAGCATGCGACGGCGCATCGTACAAGCTCGAAAATTCCACCCCAGGGCTGAGATTTTCGAAATCAATCGACGGTCATCGTATACGAGTCAGGCTACATTCGTAATCAATTCGCTGGCCAAGTGGCACTTTGGCACGCAAACTAAGCAAATCTATTTCAGTGTGATCGTTCACAACGCAATTTGGCGTCAAGTTGAAGTCGTCGAAATTTCTTGCAAGCTGCAAACTTTCACTTCGACTTGCACTTCGTGCCGGGTATGGGACATGCGCATTAATATTTGTTTTTTGATATATCTAACATTTGCCTGATAGTTTGACATTTTCATCGAATTGTGTGTTTTTGGTTTGTTTTTCTTGATTTTTCCGTACGACTGTGGAGGAGGACATTACTTCTAATTTACTTGCAACAATGCTGATTTTGCTTTAAAAAAAAGGCAATTGTTGATGCAGCCTGCATCATTGAATTGATATTCCGCGTTGTCCTTCACTACTAAACTCCAGTATATACTGCTATAAAAAATAAATCCAAATTACATATTATAACCTCTAACCTCAGACTGAACTAAATACAGACAGAATCATCCTTCGACCATATGTTGAAGGAATCCTCACAATTATTTAGGTCGAACGCGCTTGCGATAAAGTCGACTTTGAAGTTATTGTGAATGGCAAATTTCGTGCCGACTTTCGTTCCAAAGTGCCACTTGGCCAGCGAATTGATTACGAATGTAGCCTAACCGCATGCGACGGTCGCATCGAATGATTTATAAATGTATCATACATCATACACCAATAATATAAGAGACGGTTTGATTCATAGGCGGCAAGTTGCCCAACGTTTCTGCGCCGCCGCCCGAGCATGGGGTCTCTGCAGTCGCGCGAATTACAACACTGTTTTACATAAACAAAATAGAATCAAACAATTTAAAACATTATAAATGACAATTAATTTCAACATATTGCCTTTATTGTGAATAAATATTATAAAATATCCTAGTATATTAACTTTTAAGTCATTAAAAATGAAAATATACAAAATCAAACTTACATTGGTTTGTGTGAATACGGCTTGTGTTTGTCAAAGTAGTGTCGAAAATAAAAATTACTAAAAATATGGTTATATTGGTTATGGTTGCAAGTTCTAGGGATGAGAAAAATTAGTATAGTTTTTTTCAATTTATTTAGGTTTTCCGTTCTAATAAATTAAATAAAAGTAAGTGAACCTTTAAAATGCCATTACCAGGTATAATTCGTCATAGGATGCGTTCCACTTAAAGCCCACAACGATCGCAACACCCATTTTGTAGTTCCAATTAAGGCCCATGG
Source organism: Galeruca laticollis (assembly GCA_963921935.1). Taxonomy (NCBI): domain Eukaryota; kingdom Metazoa; phylum Arthropoda; class Insecta; order Coleoptera; family Chrysomelidae; genus Galeruca; species Galeruca laticollis. The sequence continues at coordinate 125,701,926 of OY998180.1, forward strand.
TCGTCGCAAGCGGTCGTTCAACGTCTTAGATGACGTCACTGCTTGCCACCGTGTCTCGCCCACTTCGCCCATAGAAATTGATGGGTCTGAGTGGGCTTTCATCAAAACTGGCGGCAATTCAAACATGGCGATAGTCCCTCATTCGTTTTATCTAAAACGCAACCATAAATTCACGGGAATCCATGAATAATTAAATTTTACCCTGGCCTATGCGAAATATTTACAGCAAACTGCACCAAAAATTATTCTATATTTTATTATACACACAAACTGCACGTTTTCATCAAGCCGCCATATTGTAAGCTTACCCGCTCAAATGTGCATTCCCCCTTATAACTTCGCCTACAATGACCATTATCTTTTTACGTAAGTGGAACGGGTATTTTAGCGGTCGCGGTCGTGGGCTGTAAGTGGAACGTACCCATAGTTGTATTGCAAAAATTTGTTAATAATAAATATTTTTGGCCACTTCGCAATTTGGGGTTTAAGAACAAAACATTTTTCAAATTTTCATTTGACATTAATCAAAGAGAACAGTGGTACAGCATTTTAGAACTTCCTTATACATCTAATAATCAACACTGACCTATAATTGTTTATAGGTCAGTGATGATCAAAGGTTGTGTGAAGATCATTTTGATGATGATCCAATTACAAGTATATGTCGCAAAAGACTTAAATTTGCTTTACCTTTTCAATACTTACATCATACACCAACACAATACATGGTAATAATATCCAAGCTTTTTAAAGTACAGTATTTTCTGGAAAAAGAAACCTTATTTTTTGTGATATTGATAGTCGAGAACTACGACACAAGTTGTGAAGCAGATGATGTAATTTATAAGATAACTTGAAGTATTTTTAAAATTTTCATAATTTACCAAAACCATTCACTTCTAAAACTATTAATTGCGAAGAATGTAAGACTAATTTGCAGACAGATATTTTAGTTGTTCACCATAGTTTGACTTCCTTCAAAGAAGATGATGATAAAATGCGTCTGATTTATGCACAGGAAAGTCGTTAAATTTCTTTCAATACTGCGTGACTTTGTTATTATATTTACCACTTTCAGTTCATGTAGAAAATATTGCTGAAAAAAATTAAAACTTTCCAAAAGGTCATATAAATTTTGATTGATTCACCTGTCTAGAACATAAATCACGTATTTTCTCGACTCACTAAAAGTTTGTGTTCCCTTATTAATTAAAAAATATAATGATGGTAAGAGGACTAACTAACAAAAATAATTTTTTGTAACTTAAAACGTACTACTTTTAATTTACTTTTTGTTTCAGACCTGTTCATGTCTTCATGGATATGGAGAATCTAGTTTTTAACTTCTTTTTATTAAAATGTTTGTTGGTATTGTTGTCAATAATTTTAAAATAACAATGTGCAATTTGATGTGGTATTGGATTAATTTTCTTAAATATAATGTAATGTAATTTTAGTAGAAGTATGTAATTGTGATTAATAATTTTTTTATATTATGTGCAGGTTAATAAAAAACTTAAATGTTTGCTGTTTTCTTATTTATCTAATTTATTTGTCTCAAACTTGTTTATTATAATTACTTCATTACAAAAAATGAAATATATTTTTTTGGAATGAAATAATTATAAACAATTTTAAGACAAACTGTAAAATTTACCTCCCCATACTACCAAATTTAAATATCCCGCCTGTAAGAATTAGTTCTGCGCCCCGCAAAGGGTGCGTTCAGATCGACGCGATGCCAGCTGTTTGTACGGGAACGAACGCTCTCTTATTACTTTCTCTATGAGTGTAGACACGAGTATGAGACCACAGAAAACTTATTTTGTGTATGAGACCGTTTCGTTTTTTAAATACAAAAAAAACAACGAAACTCCATAAAAACAACGCACTGCAGTCAATACGCCTAGCCTCCATCCACACCGTATTTCATTTGATACGGTCTTCTTCACTAGTTTTTTTTTTAATAGTAGTTATATGATCTATGACTAGTTTAACATCTGTTGTTGACGGAAATGCGGTCAATTTTCAATTTATTTATACGGTATTTTTCTGTAGTATCGGCGCACGTAAAACGTAAACACAAATTTTTGCAAATTTTCAAATTGATTTTTATGTTAAATGAAATTTTTTCTCATGTAGGTTGTCATTTTTTTTGGTAGATTTTGCAACATACTATTGGATAATCACTTCTAACTCATTTTGCCAAAAAATGCGAGATACGGTGTTCTTCTGAATGACGGCAGAGTAGGAATCTGGAATAATAAAAAATAAAACTAGCTTTGAGTCAAAAAATGCATATATTGATATTTTAAAGCCACTTACTGAATATATAACAATATAAACTTAACCAATTCTAATACATTTATTTGAAATGGGAAAATACCAAAGATTTTTATCAAATATATTAGTTCTGAATATTTTTTCTAATACCTAGCTTCTGTAGAAAAGGATTTGTTGGCCTTATTTGCAATGCTATTTATTCTGATATGTGTTATATAATTAATTTAATTAGTGTGATTTGGTTAATTTCATAGGGTGCATAATAAAAAGAATGTTCCGATAATGATGGAAAAATATTGTCCTTCACAAGAAAGCATTCTGTTTCTTTCATTAAGATACTGATTAAAATATCTGTTAGTGGAAGTTTGCCTATTAATTTATGCAGCACTGAAGTTTTCTCAATATCATGACAAATGTTTTTTTCCACTTTGAGAAGGAAATAATAGGCCGCCTCTAGATTTCCTGTAAATTAATTTGAAAGATGCGTCATCTTCATACTCTGATGATCTAAGTCGCAAGATAGTTTATTCATAACCAATCTTGTGAAAAATCCAGCTATGCAGCCAGTATATTGACTGTAAATTCATTGAAGCTCTGTTTCTGGAAAAATGAACACTACTTATTTCTGAAACCACACTCAACGTTAGGAGTATAATCTTGAGATATACAGTTGTTGGTGTTAATGATATGTGGGTTATCATTAGGTATTCTATATATTTAAAAAAATTGTAAGCAGTTAGGATTGTTGTTGCGGGGCCATTTCGTGATCTAAAAAAATATTAATGAAAGGAAGGACGATTATAAAATACATGTCATTTAAAAGTTACGCATATATAAAACCGAAAAAAAAATAGTGTAAAATTCGTTTATTTGAGTTTTTTTCTCCAAATTAAATTCTCTACATGCCCAAGGTTTTCCCACTACGCGGGATTTAAAATAAAATGCTCATGTTCTCTTTAGATTGACCATATTATGTCCCAACTGGTTTTTTCTAACTTAATGTAAATAACACTTGAGATGGTACATGACGAAGAATGTGACGTCACGGTCAACGGTCACTGAACAGACTATACACAAACGGCAAACATGCACCATAATAATATATTTCATAGTTCGCGCCTTAGAGTAATTTGTTTGTTTTCGTGAGCTCACCGCATCCGATAGTAGAATAGACGGACACTTAAGTTAAAAAATTGGAGAATATGTTATTTCAGGTCATACATTAGTGTTTCGAAGGAACCTTAAATTTGGTACCTATCTAGGATATAAATTATTTTTTTAGGAAAACCGGCTAAATTTAATGACAAGATCGAACAACCCGGATCGGGTGCCTTCAGTTAATATAGGATATCAATCCACAAATCTTATTAGTTAAGAAAGTACAGGTGTTAGATATGATAGACTCCTGAAAATAAAGCGAGAATTATGTTCAACATTCCAGTTGCAATTATTGATGTACTATATTAAATAAATCTTCATCATACTGTTGAAACTGTTTCAGACTGATTATATAAAATTATCTCAATTTTTGTTTCACTGTATAATGTTTTGTAATTGCCTCAGGAAGTAATAACTTCAAAATTAACAATAAAAATGTGTACCATAACATACAGATACCTAATAAATACTATGATAATGTACCCAATGTAAATGAATAAAAATAATTCTATTTTGTATTGAAATAAACATTGAATGCCATGGTTTTTCTTTTAGTTTTTTTATCTATTTGAAGAATTCCTTTGATCTGTTCCTTTTTACATTTAATACCTGGTCATTTAGCATCGAATTATTTTGAGAAGGTTAAAACAAAAAACTATGGTCCTATATATAGAGTAAATAGAAACACACATCTGTTGAAATTGTTTTTATTTCAATAAATACGAATACATTATTAACATTTTCACAATCAATACAAAAAGAAATCATTTATAGTGTGTATATTCCGAACCAGCAAGACAGTCACAGTGAGCACTTGCTACTCTGCCACTTTCTGACATATAATCCAAGGATTGAGAGGTTTTTCGTTGTGAATGGAGAACCTACAAAATAATAATTGTGGTTACCTACTTGTAAATAAATAATCATTACAAAAACCTCTTGACACGGTAAAAATAGGTGACGCAAGTACACCCCCTACAAAAGATGTTATATCAAATCATACGATGTATTGGGTGAGACAGTACTATATCTACTTATAATCTTTTTGAAATAAAGGTATGCTATGGCTACATATTCACACTTTATTCCTTATTAATTTGAAAGCTTCAAATAATTGATGTACTTGCGTTCAGCCCTGTTCAAATAATGTTAGTGTTTGTTTGTATTCTTCCCATTTTCATTTTAATGCATTTTGTTTTCCAACCGGTTTTATTGTGGTACAGATAAAAAAAGCTTTTTGTTTGCTTTGTAATGCGTTTCGATAGTATAATTTGGATAAGTCCCTTTTTTCTAATGAGTTTTAATAATATAAACCGGATGGGGCCCTACCTTTGTTATGTGTTTTGATAGTGTAATCCGAATGGGGCCCTTTCTTTCTAATGTGTTTTAATAGTATAAATAGTAAGAGGCCTTTTCTTTGTTATATGTGTTTTGATAGTATTCATAAATTGGATGAAACCTTTCTTTGTATTGTATGGATGTTTTGATGGAATGAAGCAAAACACAACAATGTATATTAACTTAGTTACACAAATACTCATCAGAGGGAGTATCGCTTATGAAGATTTACATATGCACCAACTGTGATAACTTGTTTGGTCATACTCTGTAATAGAGAGTTTTTAAGCCCTTCATTTTGTCACGTAAGTATGGTTATCGTTATTCTGAGAATGCGCAGTATCAAAACTTGGAGACCTTAACTTTAATAACGATAACGGACTTCGTTATTTACGGAGAAATACCGTAAGAAGGTTTTTATGCTTATGGTTATTTTTCCAATTACAACATTGTCAAAATTGATATATTTTGGTAGACGCAATTGTTAAAACCTACTTAATTTCTTTAATGTAAAGGAAACTACTATATTACTTTATGTTTTAGAAGACAATAGTTTATAAAACAATTTTTTTTTGTCAACAAAGCTGTTACATATTTTTTCTGAGAAAATCTGACAACGCTAAGAATTTATTGTGCCAAACATAAATCCTAACCTTCATTATTATTATCCATGATTAATTATTATTCAATATGTAAGGATCCTCCTAACAATAACATTTTTTAAAGCTTCTTCTATTGTTAAATTTATAAAATATTGATGTATTTACTATTTAAATAACATGGGGTTATATTTACAATTCGTCAACTGTCATTATAATTAATCTGTGACTGCTAAACAGAATACGTTATTTTTAGATGGCTTAAAAACTCCTTCTTTTCTTGTTCAATGTAATCGTTATTGTTGATAAAGTTAACCATAACTACACCCAAAATCTCCGTTAAATTTGTAGGCTTAAAAACTCTCTAGTGTGTCTTTTGCCATCCATGGATGCGTAGTTGATGTTGGTAATAGAGGTTTTTGATGTCTATTCATACGACAGCGTCGTTACAATAAACAACGAGGGTTAAGATCGCAGCGCCATGACGGTGACAGCTGAAAGCTACCTAAGTACCCTTATACTCTATTTCATAATCTAAGCATTATACTATGGTTCACGTTTATGTGTATTATAAAAACGGTCTTTTTTAGATATTTTTCAAGTACATTCGTTTTAAAATAAATTTACTAAGGCTTCTGATGCCCTCAAAATCTATGTTCAAAATGTCGTCTTATTGATCCTCAATATTCACATCCATTATAAAAGTGGAACCAACTTTTGTTGAGCACTCGTTTTTTTCGAAGAGCTCTGGATGACGGTCCTGCTGACGATGTTCCACATGACCCTAGTGGCAGATACTGGGACGGCACAGCAAATGATTTTAATGTTCCTCGTTTTACTCTAACTAAAAGTAAAATAATCTTATAAACAGGATTTCAATCATTGTACTTATCTTTCTGTAAAATATCACTTTCGAGCCCACTTTCATCGTATGTCACACTTTTTCGATTTTAATGTTTTTATCCACAGAAATCTTCTATCAATTAGTTCCTTAGATTCAAGCTTAGTTTCTACATATACCTTCGATTTTCCTGCTTTCGGGAAAAGATGAAAACTTAGAGTAAGGCTTCGCTTGATACAAGATGAACACCTGGGGAACGTAGCAATACTGGTTCATTTAAAACATCTCCAACAAACAGTATAAACACAAAAAAATTATGAAACATAACCGAAGCTCTATGTTTTGTCATAAACAAAAACAAAGAATATGGCCGCATAATGGCTTTTAGCTCGCGTATCGCTTAGCACCAATCGTCTATACTGTTTAGATAGTATTTCATTCTTATGCTATTCGAAATCCGATTCTCAGTATCACTCGATTCTCTCAACACAATGTATGAAAGACGTTTATTTGTTTACTGTTTTCATGACGTCACGACCATAGCAGATATCGTTTTCGGTGGTTTTTTGAAAACGATATTTTCAAATTAAATTTCTAGAGCCGTTCCCCATTTTTATAAATTTAAATCTTTATATTTAGTTTCCTTTGGACAAATACGTTATGAATTAAACATCTTTCCAATACATTTTGGGTCAAATAGCCTATTGTCTACTTATAGTTTTTCTGCTGTTCTTTGATTAGATTATACATATTTTATAAATTTTACTCAATCAAGAGCTTATTCAAAACATGCAGAGGCATCCCTGATGTCTTATTTCACATTCTTACAAACACATTTACACGGGTAGAGTAATGAGACAAAAACGCGTTAGAGTAGAGTAACTCTACTCGTATAACACCGGGTTCACAGAACTTCAACTGCAGCGTGCTGCACATCCCTACCATAGTGCTGATTTTGAAATCAAAAGGAAATATTTTGCGGCGCGCTTCAAAGTGAAGGTTGGACTATTATTTGTTGCATAGTTTGTTGTACTCAGATTCAGATAAACGAATGTTGTAGGTAGACCCCGTAAATGGGCTTACAATAGTTACAAACTCTGTCATTTTATTTTTAGTTTACCACATAAATAACTAACACTAACCTCACTTTTTATCGTTTTAAGACGCCGCAAACGCATGAAGTTAAAATTATATCAACTTCAAGCAGCAGCATCGTGTTGTTGGTGTGGGAGTGAGGGCAATATAGAATTAACCAATCACAGGAATGATGCACGCTGCAATCGAAGTTCTGTGAACCCGGTGTAAACGGTCAGTAGAGTGTGTACAAGGTGGTAGAGTAGTCACTAGCAACATGTGGCAAAGTAACTCTACTCTACTACTACCACCACCACCGTTAAAATATCCACTTGTCTACACACTCTAACCCTCAGATTAATAAATAAAATAGATATGTCTGTCTTGATTTTTTCCTGCCCTAAACATTGAGTCACATCTAAGCTCACTTGCGGACACTTCCACTGTTTTGCCATATTTACAAATTCTCTTTAGTTGCAAGAAAAATGCAATTAGAAGTTTAATTGAAAATTTATTAAAAAGTTATGCAAATAAAAAATGTCATACTAATTAATGCTGCTTTTAAAATGAATTAATAATACTTGAATTTTATTTAATAAAGGCATATTCTTATATAAATTTTAAATGTTGTATCATTAGATACCTTTATGGTTATAATTAAAAGTGGCAACATTGCTCAAAATTTCATTACATGTTTTATGGGTCAAGGGTAACCTATTTAGTAATTTTGTCCTTATTTAATTACCATATAAAGAGATATGCAAATATCGTCAGAGTGTGCTCGACGATAATTTCGAATACGCCGTAGTATTGTAGTAAATAATGTCAAACGAGGTTTGTTTATACGAGCGCCATTACGACTAGAGAGTAAACGTTTAGTTCTTTCGTTTTGACGAGTTTTTCAAGACTTTTAGTCATAAAATAAACTTATAAATTAATTAATTAAATGTTTTTGGATTATTATGGTTCGTCGGTGGCAAGTTTAGAAGATCAGCGGAAATTACCAAGGCCATGTGTCTACATTACAATTCCCACTTTTTGAAATTCATTCATTATTTTACTACTGGTGTTTAGGATTGTTGGCCGCAAAAATAAACGAGTTTAAGAATGAAATGCCCTGTCTATTGTATATTATTACTCTAAACTCCCATGGAACGCGCTTAGTAGAGTAGAGTGAGGACGCTGTCATTCTCGCTGATGTCACGATGTGCCTTTTTTAAATAAAATAGTTAGAATGAAATTTACCGAAGATGAAAATTTAAAACTTGTTGAGCTATATAGCGAAAAAGTCCAAAAACCTTTTGAAGAGGTAAAAATAGGTGACACAAGTACACCCCTTACAAATGTGATAACAAATCATACGATGTATAGGGTGACACAAGTACTATATCTACTTTTAATGTTCTATTCCTTATTCATTTGAAAGTTTCAAATAATTGATGAACTTTCGTTCAGTCCTGTTCAAATAAGGTTAGTGATTGCTTGTACTCTTCCTAGTTTTATTTTAAAGCATTTTGTTTTTCAATTGGTCTTCTTGTAGAACACAGATAAACAAAAGCTTTTTGTTTGCTTTGTAGTTCTGACAACTCAAGCGAAACAGATGTGGTCTCTACTTTGCAATGCGTTTCGATAGTATAATTCGGATGGAGCCCTTTCTTTCTAATTTGTTTTAATAGTATAAATCGGATGGAGCCCTTATGTGTTTTGATAGTGTAAGTCGGATGTCATCTGACAGAATTCCATCGTAATCGGTAAACACGTTCCTATTTTTTCGGCCATTTTAAGATTGACATTTTGTATGAAAAAAATTACTGTATACTTAGAATATAGAATGCCCTTTCATGGTTTGACATTTGCATGCTGTAGACAGTTTGTATTGGGCTTTTTCGCTGTGGTGGTTTTGTAGGGGTGTACTTGCGTCACTCTGCAACTGCCGTGGCCTGTGATACGAATGTTAATGGAATTTGGGAACGACAGAAATGAAAATATGAGGCACAAAGACCAAGCGGCCACCAAACACGATCCAAAACAAGCAATCAATATCGGAAAAATTCACACGACAACCAGCAGGCAAAAAGAAGAGACTATCTAAAGCAAGCAGTAAAATACCTTCGCCAGGTTAGTCAAAATATCCATAACGGCCAGATTGACAGCAACGAGCATTATGCGCTTGGAAACTTTGTTGCATCAAGCTTGAAGAAATTACCAACGGCACAACGGCCCTTAGAGTAATAATAAACATAGAGAGGGCTATTCATTCATAAACACGTTTATTTTCCGGCCCACAATTCTAAACGCCAGTAGTGAAATAATGAATGAATTACAAAAAGTGGGGATGGTATTGTAGCTACATGGCCTTGGTAATTTCGGCTGTTTTTGTGACAAACTTGGCACCGACAAACCATGATAATCCAAAAACATTAAATTAAAAAACTTAAAAGTTTATTTTGTCACAGATAACCCACAGATATTTTGTCACTAAAAGTTTTGAAAAACACATCTAAACGAAAGAACTAAATGTTTACTCTCTAGTCGTAATGGCGCTCGTATAAACAAACCACGTTTGACATTATTTACTACTATACTACGACTTAATCGTAATGATCGTCGATTACAGTCTGACGAGATTTGCATCTCTCTTTATATGATAGTTAAACAAGGACAATACTACTAAATAGATTACTATTGACTATCCTCCATACTATTGACACATTAAAAAGGTACTGAAATTTTGAGCAATGTTGCCACTTTTAGTTATAACCATAAAGATATCTAAGGATACAACAAATACTTGTTTAAAATCTATATAAGAATATGTATGCCTTTATTAAATAAAATTCAAGTATTATTAATTCATTTTAGAAGCAGCGACTCAAATGCATAAATTAGTGTGGCTTTTTTTTATTTCCATAACTTTTTAACACATTTTCAATTAAACTTCCAAATCCATTTTTCGTACAACTAAAGAGACTTTGTAAATATGGCAAAGCAGTGGAAGTGTCCGCAAGTGAGCTTAGAATGTCACTCGATGTTTGGGCTAGAAAAAATCAAAACAAACATATCTATTTTATTTGTTAATCTGAGTGATGGCCCAACATGAGATTCAGGGGATTCTGATGAAACATAGACTAAGTGTTTCATCCCCAGCAAAATGTTCAGTACTCCAACCCAACAGACCAGCAACTTCACAAGTGCACATGTCTCGCAGCCCCAGTGAATACTCCGTTTCATGAGAACGGAATTCCCGCAATTCTTTTTACACGAATTCTACACTGGGCAGCCTTACGAGTAGCAATTCTCATCAAATGGCCTCTTCTTTGTGGAGTAGTAGTCAACAGCAAAACATAAAGACGCCAACGGTTTTGGAGAACAATAATAGCAATATCCTTCAAAATATTGCTACCATCAATCCCGAAAGTTCAGCAATTCTGGCATGTGCTATGCGTGCACATTACTGTGATGATCTAACTGGTGACCAGTTTTAACTTTTGAAACGGACTTATTTCATCGAAGTTTCTGTGGTGTATCTTTCCACATTTTTTTATTTTAATAAGTATCAGTAAAAACGGTTTTTTCATAAACGTGAACTTTTCTTTATTTATTCACTTATTGAAACTTATAGTCTTGAACTGTATCAACAGAAATGAACTGATTCGAGTTTTTTACCCTGTCATATCACGACGAATTTTTTTCAAGTATATATATATATATATATATATATATATATATATATATATATATATACCGTAAGGACACAAGAAGTTTACCTAAAATTGAAAATTACCTTTCTTGACTCCCTCGTAGTATTTCGGTTGCCCACCACAGTTTTCAAGAAATGTATGAGAACAATCAGAACTAAAATATCAACAGAGCTGGATTGGACGAGGAAACATTTTCCTTGGAGCCTGATCCCCAGGTCTCACTTGGTTGGACTTCTATCTCTAGGTTCGTTAAAAAATATTGTTTGTTAAAGTCCACCAACAATGACAGATTACAAGAAAATGCGAAAATAAGAGGCTATTCATAACCTGTCAAGAGCAGAAATTGAAGCTTCTGTAATGTCCACGCATGAGCTACTCCAACAAAGCATTGATTGTGATGAAAGACAGTTCGAACATTTAAGGATGCATTAGTTTTATTTCAAAATCGGTCTGTTTTTCTTATTATACCCCTCAAGTTTTTTAGTTATTTTTTCAAACTAAGAATACTTTTATTATTTAAAAATTGTATTATGAAGTTTTATTATTGAATATTCAAAAAGGGCCAAAACATAATAAATACCTGGTGTAATAGCGTCTTTTAAAATCTTTTTTCAAGATTATAATTCTATATATGAATAATAAGTCACTTACCTTTTCTCAGCAATTCAATCATCTGCATAATTAGTTGAGACATGGTTAACAAATCTGGGAACCAATTACACTCAAGACAAAAATACAAATATGTTTATCTGGTATCTATGACTTCACTTGAATGTTATTTTTATCAAGTTAGGTCAGCATTTTTGGAAGATATGCTACAATTCTCTCATAACATCTATGTTGGAACTTTTTGGGTGCCAATTAGATGTAGTTTTGTCGATGGATTTAAATGGTTATAATTACGTCCATTATACAATACATATATACCAAAACGCCATCTAACTTAAGTCCATAGAAGTTAATTGTACATATACTCAGTGACATAGAAACCCGAACCCCCTGTAAAAATCTTTTTATTTCGGTAATAATTGGCATACATATCAGGGAGCTTGTAATATGTAAATGATTAAAATTTCACTCCAATGCGGTGAGGATTATCTACGTTTCTGCTCCATAACTTTAATAATAAATTGTAGCTCCACGATTTCTTACACATTCCCTAATGCGTCTAGGCATACTCATCATCAGGTGATCTACATCCTCTTGGGATATCTCATTTCATGCAACCTGTATCTCATGTGAAATAGCGATCAGAGTTTGAGGAGGACGCAAAATTCTAAACCTACTACCGATTATGTCCCACGTATGTTCAATTGGGGAAATCCGGGGATCTTGGGTGCAAGATAGGGGCTGAATTTTACCCTGGTGGAAGTAGTCCAAGGTTTATCTGGCTATATGTGGCTGAGCGTTATCTTGCTAAAAAGTTGGATTTTTAAGTGAAAGAATCAGATGAGGTTCCAATATTTCTTGAATGTATCGATGTGCATTCATATAGCACCTGATGAATACTAAAGAGGACTTTGAGCCATAAGCAATGGCACCCTATATAACTCCAACGGTGCGATGTACATGCCGCTCAACAAAAAATTGAGGGTTAGGACGTTCGCCTCGTCTCCTTCTCACCCTCTCTCGAACATCATACATAGGTTAGGCAGAATCGGGATTCATCACTGAAAACCATAGTGTTCCATTTCTGATTTCACACTAGTCGTTCTTAGTACCACTGAAGTCGATTTCTTCGATGTTCTAGTGTTAAAGATAATACCAACTGAGGTCGGTATGAAAAAAGACCAAAACTTCTTGTCCGTCTATAAACACTTCACATTCCAAGGATCCTTCCATGTTCTGCAAACCACTGAGTTGCGATTGCACTTGTCGATGAGAAACGATCTCTTAGAGCTAATAACCTTAGGCGACTATCTTGGCACTCTGTTGCACTGCTTACTCCTCCTGTGCCTCTGGCTCTTTTTGTTCGGCCTTATTGGTGTCAAAGTGTGAGTGAATTTCATTTGAAGTTTATATGTCAGAGATTTTGTCTATAGTATATTTCACAAGTATTTTATAATTTTATTTTATAGGCATCAGCTTCAGTACAGATATCTTTGAGAGAATGATGGAAGGACCAAGTACTCAAAAATACGAACCAAAGTTGTTCTGATACTAGTGTTCTATTCACTGAGAGTATACAATTTTATCAGGGATACATTTAATAAGAATCTCTCCCATTTAACTACTCTGTCAAAATGGTATATGTCGGTAGATGATTCTCCAGGATACACCTCTGAATCTATACCTCCTTTGCAATTCAAAGTGAAAAGTAGTAATAATTCATTACTTTGCAATTTAGTAATGGATGAAATGGCAATAAGACGCCAAGTATAATGGACAGGAAAAAAATGTTGTGGCCTTGTTGACATTGGAACAAAATTTATCTCTGGTAAGTTTCCAGAAGCATGTGCAGATTTAGTATTCAAGGTGCTATGCATTAATGGACATTGGAAGGTTCCAGTGGGATACTTCTTGATAGAAGGACTAACTGCTGCAGAATGAGGTAAAATTGTAAGAAACTGCCTTGATTTCTTATATCAGACTGGAATAACTATAACATCTCTAACTTTTGATGGCGAGCCAGTAATTTTTCTATGGTAGAGAAATTGAGGGCAGATTTAAAAAATCCAAAGAATTTTAAAACTCATTTTGACCATCCAATCACAAAGACCTGCATATATCTTACCTGATGCATGTCATACGATCAGATTGGTTAGAAATTGAATAGCTTCCTCAACTGACATGAGAAATGGAGAAGGCGAAAACATAAAATTGGAATATATTTCTGAATTAGTTCAGAGACAGTATGTTGAAGGATTGCAGGTGGACAAGAGAAAAAATGAAGTTCCGTTTGGCAACACAAACTTTGAGCAAGAGTGCGTTAAGTTTCTTGAGAGATCTGAATTGTAAAGAATTCAGAAACTCAAGGCGACATCTGACTTTTCCTCCAATTCAATAACCTATTTGTTATATTTAATTCAAGAAAAGCTTTTTCAAAAGGCCACTCCCAGCAATTACATCTTCAGAACTGTTCAAATTTCTTGATTCCACAAAATATTACATTCTGACACTCACTCTGAATAGTGTTCTAATTATTAAATCTAGCAAACAGGATTTCTTAGTTTCCTCATTTTGATCGAAAGTTTGAAGAAATATCTTTATGAAGATAAAAAAGTTCTAAAATATCTTTTAACTTATAAATTTTCACAAAATTTTCTAGAGCTCTTTTTGGGACTATAAGTAGTCGAGGTGGTTGAACACAATATTTTAATAAATTGGATTGAATGATGAAAAAACAAATTTTACAGTCTTAAATGAATTCAATAAGCTACCAAAAGCTGGTAAGAGAATCACGGAAGAAGTTTTAAGTCTTTGCTACTGGAATATATTTTAAATACTGAGCTTCAAATTTTAATTGTCAATTTTAGTTTCATTTTTAAATGTACTATGTATTTAATGTTTGTATATTAGGCTTGCCTATTTCAATAAATTACTAGGTTACTACTACTGATGACAAGCAGTTGTTTTAAAATATTCCTATATAGTTTAATAAAATATGGTTTATAAAAACTCATAGTTGTTCAATAATTTAATTAGTTTCTTTTTTATTGTTATTATTTAAGTCAAGTTTGACTACCACAGATCTGCTAATTTTGCTATACCTACTTAGAAAATGCGTTTCTTTCTTTATCACCTAGTTTCTCAAATTCACGGTGAAGTGAACTACATACTTCACTCCAAGCATTTCTTGTCAAGTTTCTGATATTATTAATGTTTTTTGTTTTGTCCCAAAGAACAGGTCTCACTTCAATCAATGTTATTAATATTTCGCTATCAATATGACAGTAGTATAATATACCTACTTGAAAGAAGCACAAAATATAAATAGTATTTAACCAAACAACCCAGCAAAGTACGTTCGTGCGACTGAATGAGCGTACCATGTGAAAGGGTGCATTTAGTCACATAGGCTACTACGTTCCTAGTCACGACACGGTCGCCGTATGTTGCTGAAGCAATGGACGGCAGTAATGTGAAAGGTACGATGCAATTGCTCGAGCCACTATTGGAATGTCATCGTACGTCCAAACCACCGAACGTTCAAATTCTTAGCGTGTGAAAGGAGCGTTAGTATAGTGATATAGAATCATTGGACAACTAGATCATAGCTTTATATATAAACAAGGCTCGAACTCAGTTACCGATAACTTGCATTTTTTGGCACCTAGGCATGATAAACATGTGAATTTTTGTAAAGCACGTTTAAAACCACTGTATTCTGATATCTCAGTGGACTGGCCGTCCAGCAGTTACAGCAAAAAATAATTGAATGAAAACGGGAATGTTCAACTGATAGCGCTTAAATTTTAATCTTGTATTAACACCTTTATGATAAACAAGTACATGAAAGACTTATTTTTGAAATAAGATAATATTTACTGGATGTTCGGGTTTCTATGTCACTGAGTATATAATATCCTTTCAGTGTAAATGAGGCATCTACCATTTTTTTATATTTGATTTAGGAAGACATTTTAAACTATAAAGGCTTCAAATGATAAAACAATCCGGCATACAAAGCTTCTTCAATTTTTTTCTTAGACCTTTCTATTTATGTTTTAGTGAATAGGTTTTCTTTATTTTAGGTCGTAATTTAATGGAAAACGTGATTTTTTATACATATCCTTCTGAAATTTCGGCATAATTTTGGCCAAAGTGGAGCTAACTTCAAAATACTGTAAAAAGATTATTTCTTCAGCATTCATTAAATCATATATTTTGTGAAAATGTAAGAGGTTTTGACATAAAACAAAATGCTTTCATCATAATGAGGCCCCTTTCATACAGAAGTTACAAAAATAGAGCACTATATTAAGAACGGAAATGAGATTTTTAAAATCTTCTAGAGATAAAATATGCAGACAGTGGACTAAAGCAAAAAGTGTTTGGAAAGCAAATACCCACTAGGAAAAAGAACCAAAGATGTGAATAAAAATAATATGGAGGAGAAAATAAAATAAACAAGGAACATAATTAAAAAGCAACAAATGATAATGATTCTTACCTTATCGATGTCTATTCCAACAGAGCTAAAGTAGAAATCACCAATAACACAAAATATTTCCAAAGTGTTTCAGGTAAGGTTTGTCTTTGATCAAAAACTTTTTACATATACATTCAGAAACACTCTGTATTTCGTCATAAATGAGATCTACTACAAAAATTCATTTAAAAATATCACAAAGTAACAAAAAACAAATCAACACCAAACATCTAGGTATCATTTTTTTAAAAATGTATTTAAAAGAGAAAAGACAAAATAATTTTGTATTTTATTTTATACAAATTTTAAGGAGCAGTTTTATTGCTTTTAAACATAGAATACAACATTCTCTTATACACAAATCGGCGAATCAATTTTAATAAAAAAATTAAACAATTTAGGTTGTCAGATCAGGTACGTTGTCTAAATAGATATATTTTTAGTCCAGGTTGATCTATTTTGAATGATTGTTTTAAGTGAAACCATTATTTCGTAAAAACAAAAAGTGTTTTGTAAATATCAAATTTTATGCAATAAATACAGCAAAAACTCCAGTACAAATAGCCTTTCACTGAAATAATTTTCAAATTTGCAAGGACTTTAAATTAAAAATAAATTGAACTGAAGGACTTGAAAATAACACAAAGTTGTTTCATAAATAAAACTAAGAAAAATGAAAACGGTAACAATACTAACCAGTAGGGTTATGGGCGCCAGATTTTATAGAAATTTTTAATGCCAAATGGATTATTGGAATGAATTTTTTTCTAAAAGCAACCATGAAGCGGCTCCGAGTGCTGGTTGAGGAAGACTGAAGAAAAGAACAAATAGATTGGCTGAGGCAAAACATGAATGCTTATCATAAAGCTGTTTTAGACTATACAATTTCTTGTACAAGATTTGGTTCAATTTCTTGAACGCTAGTATCATACAGCAAATTGTTTCAAAAACGTAGATTGAACCGAAAATTGTGTCAGAACATGTTCTATTTCTACATGCGCAGTTGGGATATATTATAACACCCTGTAACCTAACATTTATGTCTTAGTTTCATTTATAACAATAAATTAATCAAAAGTAATCAATAATTCACACACTAAACGGATCAACCAAAGCCCGAAATTTTTAGGTTGTTTTATGTTTGACATTTCACTATGATCATAGAACAATACATTTAGCCTTTAACATAGACGATTCTGATTTTAACGCGAGAAAAACGATGTGCTGCGCAGAATCACGAACTATTTCTTGAACAATATATTGTACAGTATAATACAGAATAAATTTACTGCCAAACAATTTGTGGTTCTAGATCTTGTACAAGAAATTGAACCAAATCTTGTACAAGAAATTGTGTAGTCTAAAACAGCTTTAACACAGGATAGAAGAGATAGCTGTGAAAAAAATGGATTGTAGGAGAAATAAAAGAATAAAGATACATGAGAGTTTTGAAGCTGACATTTGCCAAATTGATTCTTGTATCAGATTACAACAAGTACAACTATCTAATAAAGATTGGCATTCGAAGAAGGCACTAATTAACAAAAGAAAGCCGCTTTCAGCTGACATTGGCAATATATTGAAAATTGAAATACATCTGAGCTACAACAATATAGTAATTGTGTAATGGATATACAAATACAGTGTGACAAAAATAGCATTTTATATAAAAAGATCAATAAATGTATGTGTATTTCATTGAATATACAATGTCTCTAGTAATCATTGTTAAAAGAGCTCAATCTTGCCATTCTCCCTGGGGAATTCTGGTTACAAAAAATAAATTTCCAACTAAACGATTTCAATATTTAAATTTTGTGTATATAAACTGCCCTAGCTAGTTGTTGGCAAAGCACAAAGGCGACGTGCAAACGAAGAAGTATTAGAGGAATCGGAAGCAACTGCAAGGATTCCACGTGCGAGAGTTGTGACTGCATTAAATGAATGCTTGGAATGGGCGGACCAAGAAGATATTTCAATTCAAGAAAAAAATTTATTGCGTAAATTGAGGGAAAAAGCATTTTCTTGGTCATTAAACACCACCCGGCAAAGTACTATTTTAGATTAAAAGTGCAATAATACTTAATGATTAAAATGCGTATTCACTTTCAATTACATATAAAAATATGTTAGTGTTACATATTAAGACATAATCTGACAACTTAAATTTTTGTAAAATAAACTTCAACATACATAATTATCGCCGATTTTAACAACCTAACTCCAAATGATCTTTTTCAAAAATTGTCATTGAATAGTCGCTAAGGTGCAAAGTAATAAATACCTCTAAGAGGATGTCTTTCATGTTAAAATCCAATACTCCAATAGAAAAACATAAGGTATGGAATAAAAAAGATTGTAAGAAAAATTGAGTAATAAAAATGATACAATTATTTTCGGTGGTTTAGGTAGAGTATTGGTACAAATACAGTGTTGAATACATTATTCACTTTTGTTGTTCGAGATATATTTTCCCTAGAAACAAGTTCTTCGGGGTTGTTTTGAAGCATCTTCTTTTATTCATTTCTATAATTTGTAGCCCCCCTTATTTGAAATTCTCGACTTACTTTATTTTCTGCTTTTTTCTCATTTATTTTTTCATCCTACATTTTCAATTTTTTATTTATTCAATCTCATGTTTGGGGCGTCTGTAAAAAGGCTTTCACGCGAATGTGACGATTTATTTTTCCATGGACTTGTTTTATTTATAGTCTCTGTGATTGACATAACCCATCACCAAGTAGAACAGTGTCAGGCTTAATTTCCCTCCTTTCCTTAATCCTGCGTTAGTTGGTGAATTTCTTTGTTTCCTTGTTATCTGCCCTTACATTCTTATCAGAGAATTTGAATAGTTATTTGCTCTCCTTTCCTGTACTTTATATACCTGTTAAGAGCTCAGTTCCTTTTTCATATTTTGCCATATCGCACTATGAGTAGAAAAGTGGCACAATCCAAAATTCATCGATTTTGAGTTATGCCACTTTTCTAAGTCTATGGAACATCCTCTAGAATTTGGTTAGACTCCCGCGCTTCTATCTCAACTGGTTTCCGCTTGGCAGCGCTAGTGTCACTTTTCTGTTTATCGCGTATTTGCCATCTTCGTTCAAGAACAGTGGCACTTTGGAGTTGGTGTAGTGAGGACGTGTATTATCCACCTTGAAAAGTTACACATCTTTACTTATTCCTCTTTTCATGACAAGGTAAGTAAGGACTTTTTGTTGAATATGAGTAGAAACCTGGCTTTTTTACATTTGCCTGTTTGTCTGTTGAAGTTAGTGTATCAATGCTAGTTCTCATGAGAGAACACTAGCGCATTTTGAGATGTGCCTCTATTCATTTTTAAATAATTAATCCAGTGAAAGATTTGTGCCAGTTTATTCACTAATAATTTAGAGTTGTGATTCTATTGAAATTGTTAAGAGAGCAAAATGTAGATCTTATTTTACTTGTGCCAGTTTTCATTTACGAACTTCTATTCTAATGAAGGGTTTTCGTTTCCCCCATTTTTAGTTGCGCCTCTTTTCTTCATTAAAAGATTTAAATTTATCGTTGGGGTGTTAGTTATTACTGACTCATCACATAATGGAATAGTTACAATGTAAAGCATACGACTTTACACTGTAATATTTTAACTTATAGTAATGAAGTCCTACCTGAACTTGTGAATCCTCAAAACAACATATTTCCCAGTGAAAAGAATATAGAAGAAAATTTAAATAGTTTTAATGTAGATGGACATCTTTTTTCTTCAACAAGAAGTTTACTAGCTACAAACAAGGATGATGAACATCTGAGTATAGTAGAAGCTGCAACACCTGAAGAAAGTCTCTTAATTGAAGAGTTTCCCACACACTAGTTTCCCAGTGGGGGAGCTGTTGGAACCAACAGCAGCAGGGACAAATTTAATGTTTGAGCGTTTTATGATAAGCGATCGTAGATTGGTCATCAGACTCATAAAAAAAAGAGTATAATAGGAAGAAAAGAAGTTTACTTTATAGAAGATCCGCAAGGCATCAAAACAAAGACTCTAACATAGATCAACCCTCCTGTTCGACATCGAGTGGTGACAATTTCTTACCTAATGACTGCGCGGAAAACTTTGTCGTTTGCTCAACAAACCAATGCCCATAATGGTAATGATTATTAATTGAAGTAGAGACTAGTCCTAGGAAAACAAAAAGCTCAACCTTAAAAGTGGAGAAAAACTGAGGCAAAAGTGCTACGTAATACTGGAAAGCAATATATATCATCATCCAAGAGCAAAAAAGAAATTCTAGCTAATTGTGTCAAACCTCCTTGTAGCGAGAGTTGTAGATTAAAATGCTTCCAAAAGATTAACCAAGACCAGAGAACTAAAATATTTTCAGTTTTGGTCAATTGGAGACTTAACATGTCAACGTGAATTTGTTTCTCGAAGTATCACAAGCATACAACCAAAGTACAGATACGCAAACCCAGAAAAAGTGAGAAGGTTAAAAATAATGCATTTTACTTCGATACTGAAGGAGGTCGTATCAGAGTATGCAAAACATTTTTTACATCCACTTTAGATATTCCTTGCCGTTTTATAAGAACAGTTATTGAAAAGGTGGATAAGGGATTTCTTGAAGACCTTCGTGGAAAACACGGGAAACATAAAACTGTAGAACCTGAGAGAAAAGAAACTGCAAGAGAGCACATAAAGTCTATTCCACGAATTGAAAGTCACTACCTAAGAAAACAGACAAAAAGAGAATTTATTGAAGGTGGAAAAAGTGTAGCCGACTTGTATAGAGATTATAAAAACGAATGTGTTGAAAAAAATAAGCTATATTGCAGTGCCAGTACGTACTCAAAGATATTTAATTACGAATTTAACATCTCTCCTTTTCAACCCAAAAAAGACCAGTGTGATTTTTGCACATCCTTTAATCATGCAAATGAAGAAGAAAATTTAAAATTAAAGGAAAGCTACAATTTACATTCAAAAGAAAAATATTTGTCCCGTAATGTTGAAGAAGAGGGATAAGAAGAAGGCTGGTGAGATTTACAGTGTGGCTTGTTACGACTTACAGGCAGTGTTTCCTGTGCCGAAAGGTGAGATTTCTTCATTCTACTACAAATTAAAATTAAACTGGTTGAACTTCACAATTTGTGAATTACAACAAAATGAAG
The DNA here is from genome assembly GCA_963921935.1 of Galeruca laticollis. NCBI lineage: Eukaryota > Metazoa > Arthropoda > Insecta > Coleoptera > Chrysomelidae > Galeruca > Galeruca laticollis. The sequence goes on from OY998180.1 coordinate 125,723,166, forward strand.
TATACTGTTATGCTTGGCATGAAGGTGAAGGTGGGAGAGGAGTTAATGAACTGGGAACTTGTGTATATAAGTCTATCAAAGAAAAGTTGGAAGCTGCCAATGATGAGAATTTAGAATCTGTGTTCTACACCTGTGGGGGACAACAGAAAAATAAATATATGATTGCAATGTATATACAAGCAGTCTCAGTTTTGAAAGTCAAATCAATAACCCATAAATATTTGATAAAAGGGCATACCCAAAATTAGGGGGATACAGCTCATTCGGTGATAGAAAAAGCTACTAAAAAGGCATTAGAATCCGGTCCGGTGTATGTACCAGATCTATACTTTACCATTAACCGAAACACTAAGAAAACTGGTTCAGCTTTTAAGGTCAACGAAACGTGTCACCGGGACTTTTATGATTTCAAAGAAGTGTATACTGACTATGGTTTTACCAACCCTCAACCGAAAAAGGGAAAAAAAAAGACAACGGAAGAAAACACCGAAGGGCCAGACAGTGAAGAACTGCAAGACTTCAAGATGACCAAGGCTCACATAATAAGAATTGAAAAGAAAGACCCAACATGTGTCCTGTACAAAAATCATTATTCTGATGAAGAATACAGCAAAGAATTTCTGAAAGTAAAAAGGAGGAACAACAGATCAATACAAGATGTAGTTCTTTCACAAGCTTATTGCAGTAATTAAAAGTGGGTGACAGGAAAAAGTCAGACATTCTTAGCCTTATAGAAGCTAACTTAATTCCTCAGTATTACAAAGATTTTTATATGAATCTATAGGCTTTTTTATAATTAGTTTGTACTACTTACAAGAAAATAATAATCAACTAGGATTTTACGATGTTTTATTTCAGTATTACATTGAAAAATGTTTCATTTAAATAAAGTTTGTAATGAAATCTGGTGTTTTTATATACTCACAAAACCCATCAAACTTGGCACAAAATTTAATATTTCCGAGAATACGTTGAAAAAAAGTGACACAACTTAAATATAATATAATTTTCATTTTTTATTTTTAGCATAGATCACTTTGTGAAATTTTTAGTGCATCAAGAATATAAAAAAAAAGAACTTATTTTAATTTTAAGCAACCATGTTTTCTGTTTTTTGCTCTCCTGAAAAATTAAGTTTTTTTATTTGTGCCACTTTTCCACTCAAAGTGCGATATGTGATGTTATATTGCCATGTCCCTTAGACTAATATACTGAATCCATGGAATGGATTGAAGTCGTCATTTGTGATTTAGTTTTGTTTGAGGTTGTATCCCTATTGATCCCTTCATTGCTAGAAAAATGTTGCCCAAATATTTAAATGAAGCTGAAATAGTTGATGAAGAGATTAGTATAAATGATTTGTGAGCCCAGTTTTGTATAGAAACAAATAGATAAAAACTTATTTGGGTTTAAGAAAACATTTAATTGCAAACTTCAAAACTACACAAATTTATGTTTGGTTTAGCAAACAAATCTTATGTGTTTTAGGACAGATCTTAGATTGAAGAAAATATTAAGATTTTTGTTCTTTCGAATTAGTACTTAAAAGTTTATATTTAACTTTTCTTGAAAATAATTATGACAATTTTTTCTAGTAATAACAACGAATAATTGTATTCAAACCATATAAGAAAATCTTTGCACCTTAAGCAACACTTCTTGTAGTCCGTGTTAACTATCATTTTAGGAGGTGAAAAGACAATTTATGCAATATTTTACAACATACAGAAAAAGATAGTTTAAGGAACAAAATTCTCAATGAGAGAGAATATCTTTCTAATGAAATGAAAGTTTTCAAAACTAAAATTATTATATAATACTATTATATAATGATGAGAGTAAATGACTTGATAATAAAATAAAGAAATGTGATAAGAAAGTACATCGTAATAAATCAATCTATGGATACATAATATAAATGTACACAAATGTATATTTTATATGGTTTAACCACCTCATAATTCATATTATGTATATATTAGAATCATTCAAACACGAATAAAATAAAAATGATCATAATACTGTATAAAAGAATATTTTTCTATCAAAACTACATACATAATTAGTGGTTCAGTTCAATGAAGTTAATAGATAACAAACAAATGGAGATATGAATCAAACCATGATAAATACATTATTCTGTAAAAATCAATAGTTATTCTTGTACTCAATGTGAATGATAAAAAAACTTTCACTTTCGGCAAGCAGGATTTTTTTAATGTACCCAAATGCATGTGGTATCCTTTGTCAAAGTATCGGAATGTGTCTCAGCACACCTTGAAATATTCATAATGTTGCAGATATGCATAAATATATCTTTATATCCTCAATATACAAGGGTAAATAAAAGTATCGCCGAATCATATTACATCGAAAAGACAGTCTTACATAAATGACCTCAATTCAGTCACAATCGGTATTTATCTACTTATAAATATGAACGGTTCGTTAAATAATCATGCAATAAATAATAGTTTCCATTACGGAAACTGAATCGTATCATACATGAGATAGAACATGATCGTTTATTATAATTTAAATACTAGAAAAAAAAATTAAATTACATGAAAACTTAATCCTGCGTATTGTTCTTAGCTAATGTCAATTTGTTAATATTTGTCTTTTAGGTTTACAATTTCAATTTATTAATGAATGTGTTCCAATTTTAGTCTACATTTTTCTTTTCTACTGAACTTTAGAATCTTTATTATATCTCATGCTGAACTGTATGTTTTTGCTTTATATCTAATTATATTTTGCTTTCACACACGTTTCGTTGGTACTATGTTTGTCCTATGCTCTATAGAGATGTTACAAACTTCTCATGTTTTCCTCTCGTGTGGCTTTTATTCCTAAGATTCGACATTTATTTCTGATCTTGCTTTACTAGTTCACAATTTTTTGCAGATATTTTGAGTTTAGGCTTATATAAAATATAATGAAATCAATGAGTTTAGATTTTTCAAATGATCGATTCAATTTCCTTCTGTGGATATATAATCTCGAAGATAAGCAAAGAAGGTAAGGAATAAAGATTGCTAAAAATTTTTAAGACAAATTACAAAACATTTTCAACTAGCAATGAATCGGATATCATCGCTAAAATTTTGTATACAAAGTGAGCCAACAATTAAAAAGATACCTTTTTATGAAATAGTTGAGGCTACACAAAAATACTGTTATATGTACAGGGACACACTCACATGTTCCAGGAAACTACATATTATTAAATTGATTTTCGTAATATTGCATATGTTTTACCTTAATTAGATGAGTAATTAGTTCCTTGTTAAAACCGCTTAAAAATGATAAGTTAAGAATTAGATTTTTTAATAGTATTGAAATTACTGAACTATTTGTACTTTAGTTTTACCCAATTACTTATAGTAGACTTACCCAAACACTAATAGTAAAAACACAGCATTGATCTTCTCGACTTCTATAACTATATATTTACTTTTAAATTTTTATACATAAAACTCTGCTACAGAAAACTCTAATTAACAGGGTTTCTCCCTAAATGATGACATTAATATTGTGATACAGGATTTAGACAGAATTACCTCAAGTGTTTCAACTTACAAATTTTTAATTAATGAGATCATAATATAATTTTCGGTGTGGGCGTGGGTAGAAAATAAGGTCAGTGATTTATGTAAAAAGAAGGTAATAAAAATAAAACAATCATAGAATTTGAAGAATATGGACGCCACAATGCACCATTATCAGTAATGATATTACTATGAGTGTATGTAAAAATTGAGACCATGGAAAACCAGCCTGATTTTTATGGAAAATCTGCTGTTGCTTGTTATGTTGCTGTTCACTTTATTGATGCCAATACAATACATTCGTTGCTGTTGTGAGATATTTCAACACAATTGGAGTACCATCACAGTGCAGAGTAATTTCTTTCAGTCGGCCAAGCATACTCCAGGTAATAAGTGGCTCACACTATACGAGAGCTGCTTAGTAGGCTAATATGTCGTCTCGCCAATCAGCTCGAATGTTTAAAAGAATTGATAGTAAAATGAGTTTGTTTTCGTGACATATTATAGCTCCATTCAAACCGCAAAATCGTTTGACCAACCCATTCGCTTGCAGACGATAATCCGTACAGAATGTTCACTAAGGTTTGGGCATGGGGAGGAAGGAAGTTTAGTGATTAAAGTAAATTAACCATAGAATTTGTAAAAGGTGTATGTGGCACAGAAGCCACAACAGAAAATCAGTAACGGTAGATTTACAAAAGCGTCCTTCAGATCTATTGCATGAGTCGTGCTGTTTTAAACGGTTTCTTTGTATTTCAGTTTTGAAAACTCGTATTCTATCTTATCCTGTATTTTCAATCTGACTACAATTTACAAAAATTACAAAGGGCTAAAGTACACTATAAGGCACCTTGTGTGGTTGAGCCGCTTTAGCAAATCATCTTGTAGAGCTGTTTTGGATTTTAAAATTCTAAAGCAAGTACTAAATATAGAGGGAAATGAGCGAATCGTAATCTGGTTGTTATAAATGCTATGAACACATATAAATACAAAATCTGTTTATGCGAAATAGTTCGCTACGAACTCCCAAATAATAATATGGATAAAAATAATGAGACCATTGGACCCGTAAAGAGTACACCATCAAGTATAAGAATGATTTAAGTCATAAGAAAGAACGAATCCACCAGAATTTCAGCTAAAAGTAGCAAAAGGTAAATGTTTGACATGTCTAGTGTTTTTTACATTGCATTTACCATCAACTCAGTCCAGAAAAATTGAATAAAAAATAATAATAGCAATAGAAATATTACAAGATATAACAACAAATAAAGAGGGACGAGAGTAGCCCGTCTGCCTTCACGTTTGACTGATATAAGATGAATTCAACAATCTAATTAGATACTGCTCAAAATCGACTACTTATTAGAAAACTACGGGATCCTTATATCTAGACATGATAATGAAAATTGGAACTTAAATAGTAAATGTTTATGTAATTAACATATTGTCAAAATTATAAATCATATTCAATTGCTCAATTAAGTCCAAAGTGAAGTGACCATAAATAAGAAAAAATCAGATAATTTGAAATCGATCATGTCATTTGATTAAAATAATATCATTATACATTTTCCTAAGATCGGTCCATTTTAAACTGGATTTGGCTTCAAAATTCTTTTTATCAAGAATATTAAGTGATAAATATTGTAAACGTTTATGAGGTATCTTTATTTGACCCACCTTGTATTTCAATAAAACACTTCCACTTTTCCTAACATTTCCAACACGGACTATTATAGCATCTTATTCCAACTACATTGTCAACATCTGTGCTAATCCATAGACTATCAATCTTACATGACAAACTTATGTACATTAAAATATGCAAAATAGTTTATTATAAATTATCACGCTTGGTTTCTTTACAAGTCATACGCTATATAACAAGCAAATATTAATATTAAAGTTGTACATCAGTTACACGTGGCAGTGATAGCTGACCTCATTGGTCATCTAAAAAATTAACTAAGTTATTCTATACTGATCGTGAGCAGTATTCGTATTTGAATGTAAAATAAAACTATTATAAACGTCACACAGTTCTTGTAACTTATATTCTTCCAGGCAAACGAATCCTTCCAAATTGGGAGATTGTTTTCGCGCACAATCCATACAGTGGACCACATGCCTTTTCTCTTGCTCTCGAATAAATAGAACATTGAATACCTCCACCTAAAATTTTCGAAATATATTTTATGTAATTAAGTTATACATTAATAGAATGAAAATTGCCACAATTTTATTGATTATGGAATGTATCAAATGATGGAAAACTAATAATATATTATTTCAAAAAACTTACCTCGCATTGACCACAGTAATGAGATGCTTCATTTTTTCCTCTACCATGAAATTTGATTTCCACACCTTTATGTTTTACGAACTCTAATATCCTACAACACTTGACGAGCGTCCTTAGAATGCAATTTCTAAAAAAAAATACGTCATTAAGGAAGCTAAATAAATATTGATCAACTATAGAACTAATAATTCACAACAACTGTCTATCTATATTTTTTTACATATTATCAATACTATTTTGAACAAACTTAGATGGTTCTAACTTTTATTAGATTCGCAAAAAGCTGTATATTATATCTGGGGTGCCAGGGAAAAAGAGTATAAGTCATGATTTGCTCAAAATGAGATAAGTCGAGCAACTGAATTCTTAAAGTATTGCCCACCTTTTGGTAAAAAGAGTATAAATCATACAAAGAAAGTATGCATTATCCTTCCAATAATACAAACAGTATAACTAGATTGTTGAGATCCTTATAGTATATGTCAAGCTATACTGTTTTAACCAACGATCGAAATAGTATAAGTTAACATGTTCTATTTTGATCGTAAAAACTGCTTAACTTATACTCTTAGAGCATAACCTCAAAAATAGTCAGTGCCGAAATGTACACATGTTTAATTTTAGTTTCACCATAGAACGTTCAGTTTAATAAAACAAAAGTGTATTATTAGTTACAATGGCCAGTAACAGAACCAGAATAATAATGAGCCTTCTTGAAAATAAGGGTAAGTAGGAATTTTGTTTACTTTTTTAGATTTCTTATATCTGATTTTAATCGCTGAATAATTTCATTAGACTAGAATAGTAGTCTTACTAACAGAATTTTTAACCTGAAGCGAGAAGCTGCGACATCTATAAAGGGAATTGGGTTGACTGCTATACCGGAGTTTTAAAAACACTTTTAAAGGGGGTTCTATTCGTAACCCACATACGACGTTGTAGTTTTGAGTGGAAAAACACACTCGCCTCTATTTTTTGATATTATAATGATTTGACACAGTACGTTGAATGGTGAATGATTATTTCATTGGGTGAAAAAATCACCACGTTTTTTTTGCCTTAATGGTGTGTATGTAATATTATTTTCATGAATTTTTGTATGACGACAGTGTGGCTGACAAAAATTATAGTCCAGATGCATCCGAATCAAGTGACGATAATGATGTGCACGTATTTAAGACCGTTTCAACATTGAAGACATCAATAAAAAACCATGTGCAGCTGCTGAAAATGATGTTGCGATGGAAAATTCAAGAAGAAATGCTGCGGAGAAAGGCGCTTACTTGAGAAAGAAGAGAAGCGAAAGAAAAGAAACACCGAAAAAAGTTACATAAGGGCTAAAAATAAAGTAGTGAAAGAGAGAGTGTCGAAGCCTTTAACGTCATGCCGAATGAAATGTAGCCAAAAGTTGGAAGTGAAATTTGAAGAGGAGAGAACTATTTGAGAAAAAATATTTCAAGAGTATTGGGCACATTCCAATGAAACTCTACAACAAGTTAAAGACCACATATCATCATTTCCTCTATACTAATCACACTATACACGAAGGGAGAGTAGCACAATCTTTATTGTGATCAAATTAATAGCACCCAAAGAAGGGTATCCAGGCAAATATACGAAAGAGGATTTCACAAAATGAACTTAAGCTTCAAAGAACCCAAAGTCGATGATATTTGTAATAAATGTGACTTGCTCAGAATGAAAATCAGAGTAGCAGGGAATGAAGAAGAAAAGTGAAGAGGAGTTAGCTATCCACCATATAGAAGCTGATGACGCCTACGAAGAGAAAAGAAAAGGAACTGGCAGCAAATGATCAAACTCGGCGTTGTTTTGTTTGATTTGCAGCAATGCTTACCAACCCCAATGTTGAAAACGTCAGTTGCCTTTTACAAAAGGCAATTTTGGACCTTCACCCTCACCTTACATGAAACTAGTACTCAAAATGTTAGATGTTACATGTGGCATGAAGGTGAGGGTGGCCGGGGAGGAAATCAAATAGCTACATGCATTTTTAAAGAACTTACTTTGCTTCCTTCACAGATACCGAAAGTAGCCTTATATTCTGATACCTATGGAGGACAGAACAAAAACTCTCATGTTGCTACAATGTTTTTAGTGGCCATGCAACAAAATACACACTTGGAAATAGTGGATCATAAGTTCCTTATTAGTGGACACACTCACCTAGAGTGTTATGTGGACGATGGACTCATTGAAAAACAAAAGAAGAAGTTGCAAGTGCCTATCCCCCAGCCTTATGATTGGTACCAGCTAGTTCGTTCAGTTGGGAAAAAGAAGAAATTTGAAGTTATCGAGCTCAATCATTCGGATTTCCTTAATTTTGCAGATCTGTTAAAAAAGAGTTTGCAACTTCGAAAAAAGGATGCGGCAGGAAATCAATTCAACTGGCATTCCGTAAAGTGGTTTCGTTATACACGCGAATCTGGAAAAATACTTTACAAAACTACTTTGGACAACAATGAACCATTTCAGACCTTATGTTTTAATCGTCGAGGACAACCAGATGCACATTTGCACCCAGAACGCCTCTACAAATATTCCTTACCCATTTCAAAAAAGAAAAAAGATATTTTAGATCTTCTTTCATTTCACGATTTTTATAGAAACCTTAAAATAGTGACATGCCTGATACTTACCCTGATTCAGAAGATGATGACCTGAGCGACCAACTGCAACAGATATGAAATATTGTGGGCACCAATATTTTTTCCGAGTGTTTTTCTTATTATTCTCGAGCGATTTTATGTTCCTCATAGGTTTGAGGATTTTGTTTTGTTTGGTTTAAATATTATAAGTTACATTTTTCATTTGGTCAAATTAGGATAAGTCATGTTTTCTGTTCTATGATAATGTTAAGTTACTATGTTCCCCTTGTATAATATATTACCTAATTAACTATTTTGTTAATGCAGTAACAACGTTAACTATTAATTTCCTTAAAATCGCATATAAATAAGTTTGATTTCCGAAAAATCAACTTTTATGACTTACACTCTTTTTCTCTGGTATCCTAGATATCACAAAAATTGTTATGTAGATAAAACAAAACACTTACTTTATAAGCTCAAACAGCTTTCTATCAGAAACCTTTATATTTCTTGCTAGATTCCAAGAAAGATGCAACATAGGCACAATGGATTTGAAACTCTGCAATTTGTTCCATTCGTATCTCTCTATTGCAAGTTGGTACTGTCTTGCAGTCAATGGTCCCACATTCCACGCTATATTATTACACCATCCTACAGCTTGCACCCAATGAACACAACCAGCATTCACCCAAACCAAATCACCTGGTCGCTGAAGAAATCTATATACTGGTATATTTGCATGGTATAAATCTTCTAGTATTGGCCACCATGAACCGTGCAAATAATTTATTTGGTTTTTCTCACATAGTGCAAATACTGAGCCCCAGTAGGCATCAGGAACTGCAAACCATTCACAATCACCTGGTCCAATGTTGATATTGATTGAACAGAAGTTGTTATTTTCTTGATGGCCAGGAGTTCGACTACCGGGTACCTAGGAGGTAAATATATGTTAATTAATATCACTTTCAAATTATGTTTTAAATAAAATGTGAATCTATTTGTGAATTTGGGAAGAAACTTCGATAGATGCCAAATAAAATTCACAAAAATTTTGAAAGTTTCGTGTCTATTTATTGTTAAGAATTTTTACGACATACTTTTTTCAAAATAATTGGGAACATTCCTTTATTAGACAGAAAAATTTATCCTGATGGATGTATGGAGGAAACGGCGCCAAAATGGGTCTAGATAAGCTTTCTAGGACAACAAGTGTTCTTAAATGTTTTTTATTCCTTGGTCCATTATAAAACGCATTAAAACAATATCTATAGCAGGGGTCGGCTACACTGTGACTGCGGGCGCCCGCCGTTTGATGCGCCCTCCAAGAAAACAAAGACATCGTTTTCTTTCAGCACGTCGTAAAAAAGAGTGCACTACCTGAGCCTCCCGCTGCCGTGCGGAGGCGGGAGGAGTGCTGTGGTCCCCCCACGTGACTCGAGTGAGTGTGAGTCAGTGCGCTACTATAGGCGCGATTCCCACTATATGTAATGTCACCGCCAAAGAAAATATTTTTACATTACAAGCATTGCAAGTGACGTGACGGGGTAGTGTGTTTACTTGCTTGCAATGTAAGAATACTTTCCTTGATAGTGCCGGTGAGGCGACGTGACGGTGACGTTACGGATATGAGAATCGCGCTATACTCGGACTCAAGTAGCCACATTATGGTGTCGTAACTATAGCTACACATTTGTAGAACAGTTATATTTTGTTTTTAACATGAGTAAAAGACCAAGGACATACTATTTTAGCCCTCTCGGGGACTACCACCTTGTCGATGGTGAGAGGGCTCAGTAGTCTCAAAGTCCAGGAAGCAATGCCGGTGGTAGCGTAGCTACTGGTAGGGACCCTTGCCGGTAAGGTTCCGAAGCGACAGAGATGAAGCTACAATAGTGCACAACGGGTAGCGTCTGACCCGGAGTGGGCGGCTGCAAAACTCAACTCACCGAGACGCCCGGCCCGCGTGGTGTTTGAATGGCCAAATCCTCTCATATGGAAACAAAACTTAGGAAAAGGCCCCTAGTCCCCAGCAGTTTGAATAACCCGAACCAAGGCAGCGGTTGGAATAGGGCTCGAACAGGGGGTGCTAAGAATCCCTGGGTTAGATCAGGCTGTCATCTTAATATAACGACTTACAATGCAAGGTCTTTAGGAACTGATGAACGCTTAGCTGAGTTCGAATATGAATTAGACAAAATCAAATGGGATATCGTAGGTATAGCCGAGACAAGACGAAAGGGAGAACAGTGTATCAAGTTAAACTCCAGACATGTGTTGTTCTGTAAAGGAGATGACAATACTGGTATAGGAGGGGTTGGAATTTTAGTTAATAGAAGATTAACCCCAAACATAAAGATACTGAAAGCTCTGTCAGACCAAGTGAGCTATGTCACACTCAACATAAATAAAACAACAACCATGCAATGCATTCAAGCTTATGCCCCAACCTGCTCACATAAAGACGACGAAGTGGAAATGGTATACGAGGATATAGCAAGAGCACTCAATGAAAACAAAACAACATATGTTATCATAGGAGGTGACTTCAATGCCAAAATTGGAAAAACTACAGATCCCTCACAAAGATATATAGGGCATTTTGGTTTAGGAGCCAGGAACGATAGAGGTACACTGTTGGCCAATTTCCTAGAAAGGGAAAAACTCTACCTGATGAACATCTTCTTTCAGAAGAACGAAAAGCGAAAATGGAATTGGAGGAGTCCAGATGGAAAAACCCAGAACGAGATTGATTTTATTATCTCAAAACATAAACATATAATCCAGGACGTAGACGCGATAACTCAATTTACTACTGGAAGCGACCATAGAATTATCAGATGCAAGGTGTTCATAAATGTCAAAATGGAACGAGCTAGAAAAATGAAACATAGAACACCTAAAATGAATGTAGAATCACGGAAGGAAGAAAATGAAGGATATAGGAGACAACTTAACGAAAAATTCTCTAAAAACCCAGGACAACCAAATGAAAGTATAAATGAAGCTAACAGAAGAATAACAAAAGCAATAAAAGAAGCTGCAGAACTCATAGCCAAACCTTCGAAAAAACCTGATAATAAATTGACCGACAAAACTAAAAAACTATTAGAAAAAAGCAGAGAACTCATAATAAGTGGAAAGAGAGACACAATTAGAAAATGTAGAAACCAATAAAACAGCAAGAAAAATGGCAAAGCATCCTGAGCCACAAAACAAAACAGGTACAATCATTGCCAGAAAACAATAAGGGTCTGAAGATATTTAGAAGACAAAACACACAAATAAAACGAGAATAAAAGACAAAGCGAATAATATAATAGAAGATACAACACAAATACTGAGAGAAGTTGAATTGCTTTACACAGACTTATATGAATCAAAAATACTAAACAAAGCAGTGAAGGAAGAGAATGAGAACACAAACATTAAAATTATTAATGTTAATTCAGAGGAAATGCCAGAAATAGACATCGAGGAACTGGAAAAGACTCTATTGCAAATGAAAAGACGAACCGCAAGAGAAGATAGCATACTACCAGAAATGCTGAAGGAAAGCGATAGAAAAACTAAAGAAGGACTAGTAAAACTATTTAATACCTGCTTGATGCAAGAATGCATTCCTCATGACTGGGGGAATGCAGTGGTTGCTCTTATCTATAAGAAAGGAGATCCGTCGGACCTCGAAAACTACAGACCAATCAGTCTGCTGTCTCAGGTGTACAAATTGTTTATCAGAATAATTACAAACAGGTTAGAGTGAAAACATGAAATATGCCAACCAAGAGAACAGGCTGGATTTAGAAGTCACTACAGCACTACCGAACACCTCCATACAGTAAAACAATTTATCAGAAAGGCCTTCGACACTATAGAAACCTGAGCAATAATAAAAGCTATGAGAAATGCCACAGTGGATCAAAGATACATCGACCTAATAGAAAATATATACAAAACTTCTACAATGACTATCAAGATTCACGCACAGACAAATAAAATAGAATCCAAAAGAGGCGTCAGACAGGGAGATGTAATTTCGCCAAAATTGTTAACTCTGGTTTTGGAGGATGTCTTCAAGAAAGTCAATTGAAGGGAAAAGGGAATAAACATCCATGGTGAATACCTAAGCAATTTAAGGTTTGCTGTTGATGTCATCCTGTTTGGAAGAGATAAACAAGAACTAAGATGTTGGAAGAACTACATGTAGAAGCTGCCAAAATTGGACTACACATGAATAATGCAAAAACACAATTCATGACAAACGTTCCTGATGCAGACCAAACCATTACGTTTCATGGACAAACTATAAACAAAACACAATCATACATATATCTTGGACAATCAGTGACACTAAGTAAACAAAACCAAGAAATAGAGATCAATAGTAGTCAGATTGGGATGGGGTGCCTATGGTAAATTAAAATACATTTTCAACATGAAAATTCCCATTGCATTAAAAACAAAAATCTACAACGAATGCATTCTCCCAGTCACTACATACAGATCCGAGACGTGGGTCCTGATTAAAAGTATTATTAACAAACTAAGAATACATCAGAGGGCCATAGACAGAAGAATACTGGGAATATCACTGAGAGACCACAAAACAAACCAGTGGATACGAGAAAGGACAAAAGTAACCGACATCATACAGAGAATCAGTTCCTTAAAGTGGTAATGGGTAGGACATGTTGCAAGACACAGAGAGAATTGGAGTGGACACATCACTAGATGGAGACCTTGGGGAGAACGAAGAAGTATTGGCAGACCACAACAGAGATGATACAATGATCTGAAAAAATTCGCTGGGCTGAACTGGTAGCAGAGAGCAGAAAATACAAGTGTATGGTCAAACATGAGAGAGGCATATATCCAATGGATAGAAGATGGGTGAAAAAAGATACTATTTTAACACAGAGTGGGAATAACAGTTCTTTTTTAATTAATTTAACGGAAAAAGTATTTGTTTATTATACAACGGCAGTGTAGCAGTGTCTAAAAAAAGTAACATTGAAAGACACTTCAATACTCTGCATGTGTCGTGTAACAGTAGTTTTTCCCCAAATACTGCCATCCGGAAAAACGTGTCAGCGAATTGAAGATAAATCTAAAAAAACAATAAAGTGTTTTCACTAGGTCAGTTTCAAAAAATGTTACTATACCATCTTTAAAGGTTTCTCATTGGTTCGCTAACAAGAAAAAGCCTTTTGTAGACGAGGAAATAATAAAGTAAGCCTTCATAACAGCTGCCAATTCTATCTTCCAGAATTTTAAAAACAAAACTGAAATTATTGTGGCTATTGAAGTGATACCACTGTCAGCCAGAACAGTGACGTGAAGTGAAGTTATCACTACTGATATGAAATTGGAGGTGGAAAGTGATATTAAAAAGAGCAAGTTTTTTTCTTCTTCAGCTTGATGAGGCTACCGACATTTCCGACAATGCATAGCTATGTGTTATTATTAAAATGTTATTTAATTATTTTACCACAAAGGAAGACTTTTTGATGTTGTTGCCACTGAATGGTCCCACACTAGGTGAAGATATTTATGATGCATTCATAAGCTTTGCAGAAGAAAGTCCGTTACCATTAAAAAAGTTAGCAGCCATAGTTACTGATAGTGCTCCTTCAATAAAAATGGCTTCGTTGCACTGTGTAGGCAAAATGGGTTTCCTCAATTTGCTCATTACCACTGCATCATTCACCAAGAGGCGTTGTGTGCCAAAATTCTTCTTTTTGAACGCATTATGAAGATTGTCGTAAAGATAATTAACTCTATTAGGGCTGCAGCAATGCAACACCGCTGTGTTCGGCGGCTTTTGAAAAATGAAGATGCTGAGTACGCGGGCTTGATTTTGCATACAGAAGTTCGATGGCTGAGCTCATACGCTTTCTCAGTTTGATAAAAGAAATCAAACAGTTCTTGTCAACGAGACATGAAGATTATCCACAGTTGACTGATCACTCATTGCTGGCAGATTGTTTCTCACTGATATAACAATAAAACTGAATGAACCGAAGCTGGAAATGCAAAGAAGAAATCTCCATGTTGTGAAAATGGTTGGATAGGTGAATAAATTCAAATATGCAAAACGACTATGGAAATTCACACTTCCCAAATTTAAAGAAAATTTTCGATCACAAGATTGTGTGTGAACAAGATATTTCGTTTGTCCCACAGCTTGGATGAATTTAATTCTTGTTTCCAATAATTTAAGCATCTGGAGCCTATCATGGAGTTCATAATTAAACCAGAAGATGATGTTTCGGAAAAGTTCAAAATCTATTTTGGCATAGATTACGATTAATTAGAGTTGGAAATAATAACCATGAAGAACTGCTTGAGCCTGAAATCATACATGAGACATGGAATATTGCTGATGAAAACAAAAATTATCTCTTAAAATACACAAAGTGTATATAGATATTTTCAACAATGAACCACTTGAAATCAAAATATAGAAGCAGAATGACAAATTAAATTTGGACCATTGTATGAGAACAGGTACTTTAAATTGTGAGCCAAACTTCATAAAGTTGTCCGAAGAAACGCAAGGACAAGGATTACATTAGTAATCAGTGACTAATTGTTGTAAAAACTATTGACTTATATATTTGACTGTATGTATGCCTCATGCAATAAAGATCTTGTTTTGTCTTTGTGTAATATTTTATTTGCGTCTACCATTCATGCACCCTTCAAGAGTAAACTACTTTAGAATGAGCCCTTAGGCTGGATAAGGTTGCCGACCCCTGATCTATAGCATTGACCAGTACTGAAGAACTTAATCAAATTGTAAACAAAATTTAAGACATAGGAAGGTGTTTTATCAATCTAGAACAGTAGTTCCCAACCCGTACATGTCTACTGACCACTCACAAATTTATTTGGCTTTTGGAAATTTTCTATTACTCTTCAATCTTTTAATCTAAGCAATTCTTACACTTACGAATATTTTTTAGGTACCTGCAACTTGGAAAACATAAAATCCATACAGTGGCGAAGAGAGAATGAGAAACATAGGATTAAGGCCTTTGAAGAAAGTGGACAAACCGTAGTAAGAACTGGAATTTGGCTAGAAGAATGTGGTTATATGGGGGCTAGTCCTGATGGTCTAGTTAATGAAGATGCCATTCTAGAAGTAAAGTGCCCATTTAGATACAAAGAAAATTCTATACTTGAAGGAATTGAGAAAGACAAGGGATATATAATTGTTTCAAGCCCAATGGGAAATATTACAGTAAACAAAAAGATTTTATGCAAATTCAAGGGCAACTATATATCACTAATAGAAAACTGTGTTATTTGCTAATTTGGACACCTAAAGAAATAGTGACAGTTGAAGTCCATAAAGAAGACAATATATTGCCTTTTGACAGTCAACGCACATCGTAGTGTCTCGTGCTCGGAATCTAATTCTGTGCACAAATTTCTGAAAATACGTGTGTTTTGCTCTATCTTTAACAAAGTACACTATCTTTATGACCAATTTCATGACATTTAATATGTCTTCCAGCATGCTTGACGGTGAATTATACAGTGCAGCATAACTGTATCGGGTTCTTCTTCTTCATCAATGTTGCTAGGCCTGAACGTGATCCCAGCATTGCAGGCGCTCCATCGGTACAAAGTCCGAATATATTTACTACTTAATCTTGTTCATCGAAAATAGTAATTTTGATTCAATCACGGGAAAATATTACTTTCTTATAAATAGTCACCGGAGTCTCCCGTGGACCACCCTCGAGGCTCTCACGGACCACCATTGGTCCGCGGACCACCAGCTGGGAAACACTGATCAAGAATTAAAAACTTAAGAAAATAGTAAACGAAATTCAAGACATGGGAAGGCGCCCTTTTTTATCTATCTAGAATGAAACTCGTGCTTCCCATTTCACTTTACAGAGAACACTTATTAATCCACTACTCTAATCATCTTGTTGAATGTTTGTTATTAATACCTCTACATATAATTAATTACCTTCATATATAGTTGTACTGTATTCATCCCTAGAATAACATGTCCAACATGTGAAAGCATGTTTGCAGCTGACACAACTCTCGCAAAAGCTGGTAGTTTCATAAGTTCTTGTAACTGTGGTCTCCATTTTCGCTCATCTGATAAATCTACATTTGTACCAAACCTGAAATCATAAAAAATTAGCATACTAGCCACTCACACGATTATTGTTAGCAATATTAATTGGAGAGCAGATGAAACACTTACTTCAACGTTTTCTGTTCTTTGCAGTTCTTCAAAGCTGGACACGGAGGGGTAGTAGGAAGTACTTTTCTTCTTTTCGTTCCACAAGGGGTTGAATCTTTTGAATCAGAGTCGGACAAACCACTTGCAGCTTTTTCACGTTCTTCCTGAAAATAAAATGTTATTAAGCACAAAAAGTATCAGTAAGGGTAAACTAAAAGTTTAAGATGAAGAAGAAAATCATAGTTGAGAAATCTATCATTGCAGCTCAACTAAATCTGACAGAGCAGTAAAGTAAGAATAGCGATAATGACATTTAACCTCAGATATAAAAATCCCAAATTTCACGATTGCATTGATATTGAGTTTTGTATATTTTATGTTAAAATAACTATTTACCCTTAAACTTTCTTTGAAGCTAGAAGCTTGGTACTGTGCGTATCTTGCAATGGTTGTATGTGATCTATGAGATATACATGCCCAAACTTTTCTTCCAGTTTGTGGATCCCAATTTTCATCAGAAGGTTGCTGTATTTGTGTCCTTACTTCCACACTGTGATCAGGATTAGCTTCAACTAAAGTTTTTGTAGAAAATAAACCTAAATCCAACTTTAAAGCGGATGCCAAGCCTCTTATCACAGCTATCGGATGTTTCAGACAAAACTCCTGTAATTGGGGACTGAAAGCATGCTTTTTATTTTCAAGATATACCGAAGGAGTAGGAGGTAGTAACTGTTGATGGTTCAACTTGATAGCTGGTGGATCTGGCGGGGAAGGTGGTGGAGCAGTATCTGAGATTATTGAGTGATTAATATTACCATTAACTACTTCACCCCTAAAATTAGAATAAGAAAATTTGCATTACTATTACTCTTAGTTTTATAATAAAATTTTCTTCATTTTATTAAAAATAAACATCAAAATGTAAATAACAATTTATAGATTCCAAAATTTAATTTTGTACTCACTTGCATAGCTTTATTATCGTTTGGGCATCCATATCAATGTGATAATCAATATCCGATTTTTTCTCTAAAGAATGAAGTGAATCAAACTCCCAAGGTGGTTCCGACTTTACACTTAATGGATTATCACGTGTAGGGGATTTAATTTTTCTCTTCACTTCGTGAAGCGTTTCCTGTTTTGGTGCAATATTTGAAGGTGAAAAGGGTCCTGATGACAACGTGTTCGAAACATTACCTAAAAATGTAAATTATATTAACGTGAAAAACTTGATAAAATGATTGCCTAATAGTTTTTTATGTTAAAATTATACCTCAATAGACAAGAAATTATCTAGGACATCTATAGATCTCTATAATGTCAAATATTGGCAAAATACAGTGCATTTTGAATTGTAAACCTTCGTTTCAATTCAAAACGCAGATTTATGCTACTTTCATTCAAAAATATTGAATATGAATAACAAAACCTCTCCTTTTATATTTTACGGAGTATACCTTCTCTAATAGAAATTAAAACTCACCACCAGTAGTATTAGATCCACTAGATGAATCTTTCATATCTATGTCGTCTGATCCAAATTGTTTTAGTAGATTCTCAGCCAAAGTTGTTGCTAGATCCTTTTGCGCAAGCAAATCTTTTAGATCATCTTCTAAATTTTGGTCAAGATCAGTAGAATGAGGTTCGGTAGATGACAAATAGTCTCGTGGTTCAATAATAGGACTAGGTTGAATTATTCTATCGTTCTTGGCAGTGTTCGTTGGTGAGCCCTCTTGGTCAAAATTCTGGTTATTATTGTAACTAGGAGGTGTTGTTCTAATAAGATTCCGGTGACTATGATCCTGGTTTTGCTGCATTAATCTATACTGGTGTTGCAACTGTTGCATTAAAGCCTGTTGGCTTGGGTTTAGATTGTTTACATTTTGTTGGAAGTGATTTAACAGTTGCATCTGTTGGGGAGTCAAACTATAAGCAGGTTGAGTCATCGCTGGTTTTTGATCTGGTTCTGTTTTAAACTTTTTATTGGTTGAGCCATTTGGAGAAGGATACGGTGGAGGGGGTCCTTGAGGTGTTGTAGTCGGATAATTTTTCTGAAAACTTTGGGATGTAGTGTTGCGATTAGGCTGGGATGAATTTTGCTGCCTAGATGACATTTCTGCCGATATCGGAAGATTCCAAGCCTCTTCAATCGAAAGCAGTTGCCTCCTTCTGTGAAAAAAATGAAACAAATGATAATCATTTAAAAAAATAATAATAAATACAAACCTTAACCTAGCCTTTTCAGATTATCTTCAACATATTTATATTGTTAAACTGTTTGCCAATGTTAGCCAAAAAAACCATTGATTAATGTCAAAACATTTTCTAATCCGTTAATAATATTAATAATTATTGATAAATAAATTCAGAGATGTGCAAAGAAACAAGTGTATTGATAAGCAAGATATCTCACAGCTAACTTTTCACTTTTTGCAGATCAGATGTAACAAACAATTCAATAAATCTATTACTTTCATTGTAATTAAAATAATTCGCAACTACATGTTATAGCTAAAATTAAAGTGTAAATATTCAAGTTTGTCACACACCTCACACTAAATATTTTGAAATCCAGGTTGTGTATTAACAGGGCTACAAATTTCCACTATGCCGATAGACAATTATTTGTATCTAAAACCTAACACATTCTTTTAATCAATGAAATCTTTTTAAAAAAATTTTCACTTTCATTAAAATAGATTGTAACACAAATAAAATTATACACAAAATCAGTGACAATTATAAATACCTACTGTGTGTTTTCATGTTCCAAAAGTACTCATAACTTGTGATCCTAAGCACAAAAACTTATCAGTTAATGATAGTCATTAGTAAAAGCCACTAACCAATTTAAAATTGTAAATAAAAAAACACACTTTCTTTTAACATTTAAACAGTGGCGTAGCATTTAATTTATAGTAAACAAACATGCTACCTGCCTATAATGACACGAATATATCAATGAACATGACTTAACGCCTCATGAATTATGTGTCACAATAAAGAAAACCAGTCTCAAGCTATCAAAGGCTCCTTAATTTCAAAAGGAATAGGACAAACAATGTATCTTAATAAATAATAACCCTCAATTCAGAAACCTGCAAATGTGAAAGAAGGAATCAACTATATTATGAGTATTTTACATCAAGCAGTATGAATGAAGAAATGAATGAATATGCTGTTAGACAAAACAAACACACAAGGCATGTTGTCAAAAAAGATATAAAAGTAAAAATGAAACTAAAAAAAGCATACAGAATAGAAGGTCTCGGGGGTAAAAGTATGTACAGAGATCTTCTTGTATACCCAGCAAGCCTTCGCTAAGGTGTGACACAAAGGTATCTTATAAAAGCTAATGAAGAATCTTCAAAATCAGCTGTACTTATAATGGAATCATACATTCAAAATAGATTCTTCTAAGTAAAAGAGTCTAATATGTTTCCAAGTTATTATAATGTCTCATCAGGTGCATTTCTATACTAAATTTACACTGGCCTAAAAGTTAAATACTTGGGACTCGCCTGGATAACACATCAAAGATAAAAAGCAGCAGCTGTCAATAAATTCGTATGTAAAAGGTTTCAGCTCACACTAAACAAAAAGGAACTTCCAATAGAAACCCTTAAGGATTTTATCAAACTACTCTTGGTACCAGATACCAGACCCTTCACAACAACCTCAAAGTGCCCATTATTAGCGACATAATAAAATTATAATCAATCATATACAAAAATCACAACTAAAATAATCAGAATAGACTTGTTGAACTGTTTGTAGGTGACGAATTAACAAGACTCGAGAAAAAATTACCAGAAAATATATCTACCGAATGATCTTTCTGATTCATTTTATTTATTTACTTATACCTCTTGGTGTGTCTGCATATATGAATAAATTATAAATATGTAATTAAAAATTAGTTAAAATAGTCAGTTTATGCATGACACTCAGCACAGCTATGATTTAACAGTAAAATTGATTATACTCACTGTGATGTGACGCTTGGCATTGGGGCATTTGAAAGGTGGGTCTGGAGGAAATTAATGCGTTGTGTCAAATGTGGGTTCATTCCCAGATTTGGAAAGTTAATTTTAGGCAGTTTAGTCGTACTAACCGACCCCTCGTTTGTTTGTTTATTGGACAATCCTCTACTAGAATTTAAATAACAAGCATAAGCATCCCTAGCTTGCAGAGAGTTTTCATATAATATTCCTAAATTAGCCCAAGCTGCAGAATGGCACTTATCTAGTTGTACGGCACATATGTAAGCCTGTAATGCATCCATGGGCTGATTTTGCTGTTGATATAGGACACCTATGCTACACCAGGTGTCCGCATTTCCTTCCGATTTTTCTACAGAGTTCCTGTAAGCGATGAAGGCATCATGAACTTTACCAATACTGGCGTAACACCTCCCTAATAAGTAGAGAGTCTGGCCAGAAAATTGATCAGCCTCATTGGCTCTTTGTAAGTAATGTATTGCTAGAGGTATTCGGTGGCTTTTATCTCCTAATGATTCCTGGCAGTGATACAACCAACCCAACTGACGAAATATGTCAGCTCTTAAAGACTGTGATAAATTCTTCTCTTTAAGTAAACTGTCGTATCTGTCTTTTGCTATTTTCACCTTTCCTTGAACTTCAAATAAATGAGCGATGTGAAACTTTACTGAAACAAAAAAGATACACAATTAATATTTGTTTTCTACAAAATAAAATCTGTTTTTTAAAATTTACATTTGATACTAAAATAATTCAGTTGATGTTGAATTATTTTTGTAAATTACGAATCAAAAGCACCAACTTAATATACCTACATATAGGAGATGCTGCACACAAGTGACACCGAAATGACCTATTTTTATAACATTGTTTAATAATTTTATATTTCTGAAACAAGATTTGCTATAGTTCATTACATACATTTTATACACATTTGTTAAAAATTTAGCTATCATTTTTTCTATGTATTCCAATAATTCTTACTAAACACATTTTAATATTAAGTCTTTCATATATTTTTAATATCCAGCTCATACCTTTCGACAGACTCAAAGCTGACTAGATCAGGGTAGAATTTTAAATTCTTCTATTTAAACCGATGCCAGAACTTCAATCTATTCAGAAACACTCATTACTTGCAGATATGGTGTTTACAACTTGTTATTTGTGTTGAGATGTAGCACAAAAAGCTTTCCCATTCAGAGAATACCACACATTTTTTGTATATCCTCGAATATCAGTCTGTTATTAGGAAAACAGCAATATCATCTGTTTTTCCATTACTAACAATTTCAGTCAGAAATAATAGTATAACAATAATAACAATAAGATTGTAACCAAATCCCTGCATTTCTATGCAGTGTGCAAAACTTACCAAAAATATGTGACCTAATTGAAACCATTCATTTCAGGAACTACCCAAGTTATGCCCTTTCAAAGTATTTAAAGGAACAGACAAATCGGATTTGCAACGTAATATTTTCAAGTTACAAACCCAATAGCGAATTATATATTAATTAAATGATTAATAATTTAAGGGCGAAATGTTACATTTGAAACATAAATTAGGTAATTATATAGACCGGGAAGTTATCATCTAAAAAGCCCGCACAGAATTATTTTTATCGCAAATTGAAATTGACACTGTCTCTAAACTCACGCGGAGTGCTGCTTTAAGGTTCAGAAAAATGTTGGATCGAAAATACCGGAAGAGTTGGACAAAAATCCTGAATGCGTCAGAATGAATCTCTGTATGGTTAACCCCTTACCGCATAGCAAGTTTTTTCTTGCATGGATGATCATATATGGTCCCAACCCAACGACTAGTAGTGATACATTGACATCTGACGGCGAATTGTGAAAGTTTCAGCTTGTTTTTGTCATGGACGCCCGGTCGAACAGCTGTTAAGATATTAGTGATGTTAGATCGTTGATTCTATCGACATATTTTGTGAATTTGGCTTCAAAAAAATGTACAAAATAGTGGAGTCACACGACAGAGCGTGCTAATTACAGTAAATTCATATTTTTTTATTATACAAAAATATATATGTGCCATATATGGAACAATATGCAGTGTCCCTTAAAACTCGTTGTGGACATATTTGGCACAATATGCATTCTAGACATCTCTCTAATTACGAAATTTTTTTTAGACTTGGGTATGGATATGAAAAAAGCATATGGTAGATAAAGAGTCACTCTTATGAACATCCCAGATGACAGTGAGGATGAAAATCTATCAGATGACGAAACTGAGCCCGTCATTTTTAGCCCAGATTCTGACGAAAACGTTGATCTAGCAGATACAACAATTCCAGAAACAGATTATGACGATACCTCGTCGAGTACTACACAAAACACTAAAGAAACATAAGAAAAAAAAAGTACATACTTAGAAGGCTGAAACTTTAGTACACCTGAAGAAGACCAAAAACTTCATGGCTATGCAGAGTTGCCACTTGAGTTGAATGAATCAGATTCCCCATACAAATTTTCCAGATTTTGCCTGAACACCAGAAATGATAAAAGAAATAGTGTATCAAACTATGTTTTACTCCCTTGAAAAAATACCTACAAAACCCATATACCTCTGTGGAGCCATGAACAGCAAAGATGTAAATACCCCTGTGGTGGAAAGTTTTATTAAGTGCTCCAAGTGTAATGTGCACCTTTGTTTAAACAAATATAGAAATTGCTTTTATTTATTATTATTTATTTTAGGTAGACTTCATATGTTTGTTTCAAACACTACATTTTTTACTTAATAAATAGTTTTTGCAAATGTGATCTTTATTAAATAATGTGCCAACTATGGCACAACAAAATTTGGGTGGCTTTTGGGGGGAAATACTTGAAAAAAATTGTTTGCATTTTTTATGATATTCTGGGCTCTTGAATAGTCTAGTTTTTTTTAATTAAAAACAAAAAAATCATGTTAAGTTTTCTTAATAAATGATCCTCGCCAAGTTCATTATCTCAAACATGGTGTTACTGAATTAAAAAGGTTTCATATTATCTGATAAATTCTAAATCTTCCATTTGCTATTTAAATCTTGTTCTTGTATCTTAATTTAATAACTAAAAAAACATTTTATTGATTTTTGATATACAGTATATTTAATTTTGCTCATTTTTTTCGATGTGTCGATAAATAAAATCAAACTCCGAACCTGACTAAATATTTACTGTTCGATTGTCGTAGAAGTCAGGGACCGAAATCAAATTCCAGACTTGTTTCAAAAATAACTTAAAACTTACTTGTATTCTTTGTTGCTGTAGACGGACTGTTATCTACAAAGGCTAACTGTAAATGTTTGTGTGCTGAGTCATATTCTTGTGTAACTTTGAACATCAAACCAAGTCTAACATTGACTTCATTAGCTCGTTGAAATCCAGGTGAAACATAAAGTAGCTGCTGGAATGCTTTCACAGCCCTGTAACAAATATTTTTAGTTAGAATTGAAGCATGCATTAACCATTTTTTTGAAAAATTCATTCATAATTTTTATCAATTTTGTGTAAATACATAGTAGAAAACTTTCAAAGTAAAAGTGTGGCCGTGGGTTCCAAAATCCAGATAATCTACAGAGTTTTCCGTTGAGAAATGATAGATCGTTAAGATTTATTTAAAATCAAATATTTTCTAATATTTTTATTTCGTGAGATAAAGGTTATAGAAAAAATACACATTTTATATCATCTTTTACTTACAATTTGGTAATATAGATCACAAATCGCTATAAACACATTAATAGTATGATTTTTGTCAAATTGTAAAAATTCAGTGACTTTTTTATAAATTTTAAAAATGGTCATTATATGTTCGATATTTTAATACCAATGCAAATTATGTTTTCCAGTTAATTTATTCATATGCATGACAAGAAACTAAACATTCTATAAAAATAATAAACGCTCGATAAATATAATGAATGCGGGATATAAAATTTACACACTTCTTAAAATAATAAATACTCGATAATAATAATTAAAGCTCGGAAGAAATGCAACCGAAAAAGCCAAAAATAGGCGTATTTAAATGCATCACAAATTGAGAAAAATTGCAAGGATTTTAGAAAAAAATGCAAGGAATTTAGAAAAAAATGCAAGAAATGATGTATATTATAATGTTGAATAATACTATTATTTCAATATTTTACTATGGTAGGGAGTGGGGGCGGGATTTAATAATTAGGTATACTTACAACGAAAATTTATATTAAGTATCAGATTTTATTAATAATAATAATACATAGGTACTATTAAAATTATTATGGTAACAATAAAACAAAATAACAATATTTAAACAGACATAAGTCACGTCTTACAATTATTGTAAAAACTATTAATACTTATGTGTTTTTCAAAGTTTTCTAGGAGGATTAAAAGAAAGTACAATAGGTTCACTGTTCACTATAATCGTAATGCTTTCGATGGAAGATACTGCTCAATTAAAGGTTTACCTAATATTTGCCTGGGGAGGCCGCTCCGGCTGCGATGTTTTGGGAATCCCCCGGTTACAGTTACTTGTTTATGGTATTTTCCATTTTAAGAATAAAGTAATAAAATAATCAATATAGTAAGACCCTTTCAATAAAGTAGGTACCTACTCTTTCAAGTTCTTTCAATTTTGGGGTAGCAGATAGTTCCAAACCCAAACAGATTTAAAAATTTCATAATGAAAACTTTCTGTTCAATAGGATTTTAAAATAATTGGTAATAAATGCAAAAAAAGCTCAAATCTTTAAAAAAATGCATTTTTTGGGAAAAACTATAAAAAAATGCAAAAGATGCAAAAATTGCACGTTGCATTTTTTCCGAGCTCTAATAATAATAATAATAGATACTTGATAAATAATTAACGAATGCTCAGTATCAAATTCAAATGTTTCCTAAATTAAAAAATATTAATTTAGAGAACGCTCAGGACCAAACTAAAATGCTTGTTAAATTTATAAATATTCGGCAATAGATAATAAATGCTCGATAAATGCAGAATCAATGTTTAAAGGAAAATTTATGATTAGATTAGATTAATAGCGGGGTTACTATGCAGTGCAACAAGTGTTGCCATTTGTGGCGACTTGTCACCAAAATGACTACTTTTTACGATGTTTTGAGCGTGGCGGCGATTTTTCAAAAAGTGTCCGTTTTTGGCGACTTTTAGAACATTACTTACCTTCAATAATTTTATTTTTCAGTAGCGTCAGAAAAACACCCAGTGTTGACCTAATTAATATCGATAACAGCCGCTTAAACAATTTAATATTAATCGCCAGAAGTCGCAATAATATTTTTAAGGTATGCCAAAATAAATAATAGCTAAAGGCAACTAAATATGGCACCGTCGCGAGTCCCATTTTAAATTATTCTGTTTGCGTAATTTGCGTTGCGAAATCTCGGGGAATCCCCGTCATGC
Source organism: Galeruca laticollis (assembly GCA_963921935.1). Taxonomy (NCBI): domain Eukaryota; kingdom Metazoa; phylum Arthropoda; class Insecta; order Coleoptera; family Chrysomelidae; genus Galeruca; species Galeruca laticollis. The sequence continues at coordinate 125,749,263 of OY998180.1, forward strand.
TTTTCATAGCGGCTGGAGCGCGTTGGGCAATTTTAGTCGACTAGCCAACGTTCAGCACGTTTATTATTAATTTTATTGATTGTGATAGTAAAATTTGTCAGTTTACTTTGTTTCGCTACTTGTGTGTAAGGCCAGTGACGCACGACGTTATGTGAATTGAGTTGAATTTGTATATTTTATTTTAATTTCCGATATTTCCTTGGTTAATATGAGTGAAATTACCAAATACTTTAGTCTTGCGTCAACTTCTAGGACTTGTAAGTTATTTGCTCAGTTTATTTGATATTATTGGTATTTATTTTTTAAAATTTTCTTTAAGATGAAACAAAAAAAATACTAGTAGCAGTAGTTCTGACGAAATTAAGACTCGCCAATCAAAAAGAGCACATATTGTTAATGGTTAATGGAATGCGATGGAAAACCTAAATGCAAATGTTGTAAGGTTACTCTATCAGCAAAAAAATCGGACTTAATAAAACATGCGAATACAAATAAACACAAAATAAGCTCCCAAAAAATAGCCAATACAAAAACTTTAAATGTACTATTTAAACAACAAAATATAACAAAGGACATTATGATTGCTGATTTAAAGTACACATTGTTAGTTGTCAGTCATAATTTTAGCTTCAATTCGGTACAACATATTGTAAATATTTCAAAAAGTGTTTTTAAAGATTCTTCTTTAAGTGGAAAGTAAAATTAAGTCGCACAAAATGTAGTTCAATAGTTACAAACGTTCTCTCACCTGTTATTTGCGACAATCTAAGAGAAATAATGAAAAACAAACTTTTTTCTGTTCTAGTAGATGAGAGCACAGATATCTCCAACACTAGGGTGTTGTGCATACTTGTAAGATTTATTAACGGTAACCAAGGTTTAACAACACAAATTTTAGATTGTATAAAAATAGGTGCTGATGAAGGGACTGCCAAAGGTTTATTTTTGCTGTAAATAATTTCAATTTAAAATATGAAAACATTGTTGGTTATTGTTCTGACAATGCCAGTGTCATGATGGGTGTAAAGGAATCTTTTAAAACCCATTTACTCAATAAGAACGAGAATATCGTTGTCAGTGGTTGTATATGTCACAGTGCTCACCTTGTAGCATATGCAGCTTCTGAAGTACTGCCTTCAAATATTGAATCCTTCTTACAAAATATCTACGCATATTTTTCTCCATCTCCCAAACGTCAGTCAATTTTAGAGGAATTCCAAATTTTTTTTAGAAAGGAAAAACATAAGATCTTAGCTCCGGCAAAAACACGTTGGCTATCGCTTTCTAAATGCGTCGAAAGAGTTCTTAAGCAATGGGATGTTTTAGCGGAATTATTTAAAGTAGCCTGTTTTGAAGATGAAAATTCCACTGCCCAAATCATTTACAATGAATTTCAAAATCCATTCGTAAAAGCCTACTTTGAATTTCTTCGTTTTATCTTACCACTCTTCAATGAATTTAATAGCCTTTTTCAATCCTCAAAAGTACTTTTTCCAATTATCAGTAAAGAGAGTAAACGGTTTATTAGGCAGTTGTGCGGTAATTTCATCAAACCAGAATTACTTTCAGACAATTCTCTTTTTACTTTAAATTTTCAACATCCCCACAGTTTGTTACCTCTTGAAGAAATTCAGTTTGGTCTCAGTGAGCAAACAACTGCTTTATTTGGTAGCCTGGATAACGGCGATGTTCAGCAATTTAAATTTAGGTGTCTTAGTTTCTATCAAAAAGCCGCCACTGATTCTGTTAAAAAATTTCCCGTAAAAGAAACATGGATGGATTATTTAGATTTTGTTGAACCAACTAATATTTTTAATTATAAATTTAATGAAAATTCTGTAAAAAATATAAAAATGGTTTTCAAAATTTTTAAATATATTGGCGATGACAATTTGGCATTTTCTGAAATTACAAAAATTCAGCATTATTTTTCTTCTGAAGAAAAAAAGATGTGGGAACAGAAATCGGTGGTTTCTTTTTGGACCGATTTAGAAGAAACTAAAAATTTTAATGGCACATTATTATTTTTAAATATAGCTAAAATTGTTAATGCTATTTTAATCATACCGCATGGAAATGCAGATGTAGAAAGAGTGTTTTCTAACATGCTGGACATTAATACAAAAAAACGAAACAAAATGAGTGCACAAATGTTAAGCGATCTATTGAGAATCAAATTGGATTTAAAACAAAACGAAGACTGTTGTACGACATATAATTTTAGCGATAAACATTTTTCACGAATGAGCAATATATATAAAAGTTCAAAAGATGATGTAAAATTATGTTCAGATTCCGATAGTGAATCAAACTGAATGTTTTGTTTTTCTTGTATTTTTTTATATTATCTTTATTTATTTTTTGTTGTTGTGAGTAATAGACTTTGTTTTATTTTTGTTATTTTGCCAAAATTAGGAATGTATTTATTTTCTTTTTTATATTTATTGTAGGATAATAAAGTTTGTTTTCGTTTGTTCCGTAAAAAACATTGTTTTATTTTACATATTTACTCTCCCATGTACTTGAAAGATGTGGCGACAAAGTGGCGACCTTTTCATACCCGCTCGTGGCGATATTTCAGTAGATCGCTCTGGCAACACTGATGCAGTGCAACCTTAAGGTTTATTGTGCCCCCATTCCCTATTAGAGCTGGTCTATAGTTCAGTTCCAAAACAGTAGGCACTAAATTCTCAGAAATACTGCATTAAACCGACAACAATTGTAGCCAGGCTGTTATTCTAGATATCAAGAATCACAGCCTGGCTACAATTGTTGTCGGTACTTTGTATGTCAAGTTCGGTAGAATGAATTACTAATAGCAGTAGAATTATAAAGTTATAAATTACTTAAAATGATACATCACTTATACTATATTTATTAATTCTCTTGAACTTGTCAAAATTTTAATATAGTTTTACAAAAGTACACAATCGTCTGAAAATATCAAAATAACTTTCGGAACTGGTTTAGAGATACTGTTTTTACACATATAGCCAGCAGCATTTACAGCAATTTTTTTTGTTAGAGTTGTATTTTGTGTCAAAACTTGACATAACCACTACCTCGTAAAATGGATTCTTATGAATTATTTTAAAGTAAGGAGTTTTTTATGTTTAGATATTCATTACCTTTAGTCATTTAGTAATGGAAAAATCCATCTTGTACATTGATTATTTATTTGTATTGTACCCTATAACTATAATCCTAATGCTAAACTCACCCATTCAGAGTTCTTTAAAACAAGGTCAAACGAATTTAATGTGGATTAGGTTTAAGATCTTCCTTGGTTTTTGAAATCGGGTAGTAAATATTGGTAGAAATCGACATCTCAGACACCCTCTTAATTGTATAAAACATGTGTCGAAGCAGATGGGTTGAAATACAAACAGCTGTTGTAAAGCAGCTGCATACAGGTAGTTTGTACCATCCTCCCAATAAAAGATTTCCGACTGTTGAATAATCGATACATTCTAATTTTTTTATGTGTACTTTTATGAAAGCACTTCTCCATATTAGACCTAAATACACTAATAAAATAAATAAAACGAAATACAGAGCGGACTTTAAAAATGTTTATTTATTTGTACATGAGACAAAAATGAATTTTTTGCCTTGTAGGGTTTTTAAATGTGTACTTAAAAAAATCACTATCACTGTTCTCAGCGGGATTATACAGTTTATGAAATATTTATTTACACATGCATTATCAGAAATTAATGATACATGACATTATTTAATAATTGTTTACTTATTTTTTTTACGCGAAATCGAGATTTCCATATTCTATATAGTATTTCTAAAGTCAACTGAAGTCACAAGTGTAGTTTAACTTCGGAGTACCGTACATCCGTGCAATTCTTATTGTAAAATAAACGGGTTTAAAGATTTTATAGATTAAAACTAACTTTTCCGCATCTGTGAGAAGTTCTGAACAATATCCTATCATAATATTGTCACTTGTATACACTTCGGAGGCTTTATCGTGCTAACAAACCGAAGTTTCTCAAGAAATAACCAAAAATGTTCTATATCTGGATCTATAGGACCCGTTGTACTCGCTCTAGTGACCTGAAAATCAATCGGATTCATCTGTGAGATATCTAATTATAAAATTGGTAACTTTTATACACTGGAGGCTGGATTGTGCTAACAATCCGAAATTTCTCCAAAAATGTGGCACTTCAAGTACCATAGGACCCTAGTACTAGCTTCAGTGAGCTGAAAATCAGTAAGGTTCATCTATAAGACGTCCTGAACACTACCGAATCATAAAATTGGTCACTTGTATAGACTACGCAGGCTGTATCGTGCCAACAAACTGCAAATAATCCAAAAACGACATCCTTTGTTACTCTAAGTACCGTAGCACCCGTTGTACTGGCTCTAATGAGCTCAAAATTGATAGGGTTCATCTGTGAAACGCCTTGAACAATATCCAAACATAAAATTGGTCACCTGTATACACTCCTGAGGCTTCAGTGTGCTGACAATCTGAAATGTCTCCAAAAATAACAAAAGTACCATAGCACCCGTTGTACTTGCACTGGTGAGCTGAAAATCAATAGCATCTGTGAGATGTCCTGAACAATATTCAATCATAAAATTGGTGACTTGTTGCACTCCGGAGGCTGTATCGTGCTAACAAGACATGTTACGAAAAGTTGCCGACGACAACGACGACATACACACAGGACTTTTTTTCTAAAAACCGTTTTTTCGTGTTCTTCTTGCTGAAAAACGTAAAATTAACTCAAAGAAAAATCCAAAATTCCAACTTTTTTTGGGGTAAACCAATACTTTTCTCGCATATTAGATAGGTTGGGCGGAAAAGTAATAATTGATCATGGTGTTTTGTATACCAGAAAGATCATGAAATGTTGATATATCTTAGTGTCCAGAGCAGAATCGTCTTAAATATTTTTGAACATCTAAAAATTTATATTCGGATAAAACTGAAAATTAAATTACTCACAGATCGACCAACAAAAGTGGATGGTTCTTCAATATACAGGGTTGGATCTATAGTTAAACAATAACGAGCTAAGCACGGAGACGGTTGGTGAACGAGCCCCATGTCCCGTCACGTAGCTGTCGGTTCTTCCCCTGACTCGCCACCTAGCTGTCCCCCCGTCCCATTCCATGGTAAATCATAAAGTCAGAGCCCACTGTACTGTCTCAATGCAACTACGATCTGCACAAATCATAGATAAACAATCAACCCGTACCATATCCATCTCGTCTCCATCACGTCCTAACATAAACTGACCTTAAAACTTCTACTTTGGAAGTGATTGAAACAAACTAGAATATCCAGACTATCAATACAAAACTTTAGAACTGACGTTGTCAGTTGTGAATTTAAATATAAAATAAACGGTTTTAGAGATCAAAACTAACTTCTCCGCACTTACACATGGAGGCAGTATCGTGCTAACAAACCGTAATTTCTACTAAAATGTGGTATATTTGTATTTATAGGACCCGTAGCCCTGGCTTTGGTAAGCGGAAAATCAATAGGATTCATCTATGAGACACCCTGAACAATATCCAATCATAAAATTGGTCACTTATAAACACTCCGAAGGTTCTATCGTGTTAACAAACCGAAATCTCTCCAAAAATGTGGTATATCTGGATTTATAGGACCCGTTGTACTGGCTGTGGCGATCTGAAAATCAATAGGGTTCATCTATGAGACGCCCTGAATAATATACAATCATACAATTATTCACAATATACACTCCGGAGGCTGTATCGTGCTAACAACCCGAAATTTCTCCAAAAATTACCAAAAATGTGGTAATTCAGGTACTCGTTGTTCTGGCTCTGGTAAGCTGAAAATCAATAGGATTCATCTATGAGACACCCTGAACAATATCCAATCATAAAATTGGTCACTTATAAACACTCCGAAGGTTCTATCGTGTTAAAAAACCAAAATCTCTCCAAAAATGTAGTATATCTGGATTTATAGGACCCGTTGTACTGGCTGTGGTGATCTGAAAATCAATAGAGTTCATCTATGAGACGCCCTGAACAATACTCAATTATAAAATTGATGACTTGTTGCATCGTGCTAGCAAGACATGTTACGAAAAGTGGCCAACGACGACGACATACACACAGGATGTTTTTCCGAAAACCCCCTTTTCGTGTTTTTCTCGCAAAAAACGAAAAAATAACTCAAAAAAATCCAAAATTCCTACTTATTTTGGGGTAAGCCAATACTGTTCTCGCATATTTTATAGGGTTGCTCGGAATTGACAAATTAATGACAACGGAACAAAGCGCGATTGTTTACGTCAATGCAAAATATATCGGGAATCTAAGACAGTTTATCTAGATGAAACTTGATTCGACACTCATGACATTAGTTTTACTTTTAATAATTAATTAAAAATACGATACTAAAAAATATATTAGTATGCATACTTTTTTGGAAGATAATTTGAAAAATTAAATAGATCTACTGCAGGATTTGACTTGGTATTCCATCCCTAAGACAATACGATTCAAAATAACTCATTAAACTATGTAAATTATTATTTTGTTGGTAGTGGTCATTTTAGAATACAGAAAATAATCGAGATTTTATACATAACAGTAATATTTGGATTTCGTATTTCCTGATTTTCCAAATATTCACAGCAAACCCGGTATTACTGATATTACTGAGTATTAACCCTCCGCTACTCGCGCGGGGTATTTTAGTACCCCACGGGCATATCCTATGTCAATATCTTGGTGGGGGAATCGCGAAATTCCACGTCGCCTCGTGTATTCTTCAAGCATAGTGTGTAGATATCTGTGCTAGGGAGTGGTCGCTATCGAGTCACTAACTTTTACGAAATACGCTATTGAACCTCGTTGGGGTATTTAAATACCCCACGTGAGTGGTCGTGTCATATTTTTGGTAAGTGTACTATATACTATAAATCTGCTATTACTTGAACATAGGTTATTATATATAGGTTAAAACATGACAAATCAATCCAAGGATCCAGAACAGTGGTTGAAATGGTATGAGGAACTTGACGAGGAGCCGGAGGTATATGGCGAAGAAGATCCCAACGAGTTCGAAGTTGACGCGATTGAAGTACAGGATGAACGCACAGATAGTGAGCAAGACGCAGATCCTGATTATATGGAAGATCCTCTAGCACAAGATGTTGCTGACGAATCTGCGAGTGCGTTCGAAGATCCGCTTACACAGGCTGATGATTCTGGTGAATCTACGGGTCCATACTTCATAGGAAAGGATAAACAGAGTAAGTGGAATAAAATGAAACCACCTTCTTCAAGAACAAAATCTCATAACATAGTTTTGAAAGTTCCTGGTCCAGTGGGCAATGCAAAAAATGCCAAGTCTTATATTGAATGTTTTTATAATTTCATTGACGACACTATGTTTGCTATAATTGTGGATTGTACCAACATATATATATATATCGCACATTCAACAAAATTTTGCTCGAGAAAGAGACGCACAGAAAACTGATGTTTGTGAAATTAAAGCTTTTGTAGGGATTTTGTATCTTGCCGGCGTCTTGAAATCTGGTAGACAAAATGTTTTATCTTTATGGAACACGAATGGTACAGGCATTGAACATATATTTATTACAATGACATATAACCGTTTTAGATTTCTTTGTCGATGTATCAGATTTGATGATCTTTCTACCAGGCAGGAGAGGCGCAATTTGGACAAGTTGGCACCTATTAGAGACATATTCGAACGTTTTGTCTCAAAGTGTCAATCTTCAGTCACACCAAGTGCGTATCTAACAATAGACGAGCAGCTTGTGGCATTCAGAGGAAGATGCCCGTTTAAACAAAATATACCGAGTAAACCAAGTAAATACGGGCTAAAGGTATATGCACTCGTGGATGTAAAGACCATGTATACGTATAAGTTAGAAATGTACGCTGGAGTGCAACCCGATGGCCCATACTTCCTTAGTAATAAGCCCGCCGACGTCGTCATGCGCCTCGTGGAGGATCTAAAAGGAACCGGACGCAATATTACTATGGATAACTGGTTCTCCAGTATCCCCCTGGCTTTCGAATTGCTCAGAAATAAGCTGACAATGATTGGAACTATCCGCAAAAATAAAAAGGAAATTCCTCTCGAATTTACCAATACGCGTTCTAGACCTGTACAGAGCAGCATGTTTGCGTTTAAAGACCATTGCACATTGGTTTCTTATGTACCAAAGAAATATAAGAATATCCTATTGATTTCCACAATGCATCACGATGATGAAGTGGATGAAGCTTCTTTGAAACCAGAGATTATACTTGAATATAATCGTACAAAGTCTGGAGTGGACGTTGTAGATAAGATGTGCGCTCATTATGATGTGGCTAGGAATACCAAGCGTTGGCCACTTACAGGTTTTTTCAATATCCTCAATATTGCAGGAATTAATGCCATATGTTTATATGCACTGAACAATGGACTCCAAAAACCCACTAGAGAATGTTTTTTGAGGAGTATCGCTGAAGGATTAGTTCGTCCACAAATTCTGAAAAGAATATATGCCAAAAATATTCCAAGAAATATAAAGAAGCGGGGATTCCTTCTTCTAAATATCGAAGAACCATCAACAACTGCAAGAGCTCAAGATCCTGAAACACATATGCCAAAGAGGCCAAGAACGGGTAAAGGAAGGTGTTATTTGTGTCCCAGAAGTCTTGACAGAAAAACCCCAGTAAGTTGCCTCAAATGCACCAAGTGGATATGTAAGAACCACCAACAAATTGTTTGCAACAGTTGCCTGAAACATGGAGCGGATGACGATTCTGAATCGGAAAACTCAGTCAATTAATGTTTTGTTGCCATTTTTTTGAATTTTTACCTTGTGCTTCTAAATGTTTATAATTATAAATTTTTGTGATTATGAAGTTTGGTTTATTTTGTAAAGCATACATATACATTTTAAAAGTAGTTAGTACATAATAAAATGCAACAAGTACTTGTTTTATTTCAACGCCTTTGCAAAGTAGAATTTGCGAAAGGGTTGTTTTGTAAGAAAAGAAAAGAAAGTTAGATATATAATCTCCATATTTCTATAAACAAATATATAAACTAGAAGAAAATTTTTCAAAAATCAACTTCACCGTATTTGCCTTACAAAAAGCCCGACAAGATAACTTGAAAGAAAAACTAGAACTCCGAACTCTCAAGAGACCATGTATAAAGTTAGCTCAACTTGATCTAGGTTTTCAACACAAATATGGTCACTTTGAGATATACCAAGTTACCGAGAACTATTGAAACATTAGAAGATAACAGGTTGGCTCTAAAATATGTCAATAAATAAATTCATATCCCTGGTTAGGGAATGAATTAAAATAAATATTTTAACAATGAATATAAAAATGAGATGGATTAGTAGAAGTATACAATTAAAATTGACTAAAGGAACAATAATTATTCAAAGATAGGGTTAATGCAAACTTTAATACTAATGTTTCTTATAAACCCTTTGTTAATAGGTACTTTTATCTTGTCTTAAATTTCTCACGTATCCATAACGAACTGCGCATGTGTAGACCAGCCGATACGATCCGTTAAACGAATTGTTACGTCCCTTCTCCGTATACATAAACGTATCCGCATCCCGACCAAAACTAGTATTCTGTGCTATTTTACAGGTCTTTGATATGGGTTTGGTTTGATTATAACAACAAAGTTAATTTTTAGTTTTATTTTTCATTATTTTTTTACTTTTACCCAAGAATAGTACTTTGGTCACCCTTGGTTTAGCACGAAACGATACGTTATCTGCTAAAAAGGTTTTCTTGACAACTTCTTTGCGTCAACGTAACTCCAATACGTATAAGTAAAAGTGTCTAATATCATCAGAGATGTTGTCTCAACCGTACTTTCATTTTCGATATTTTTGTCTTACCACCTGTTCTATATATATTGCGTGTAATGTGGATATTTTTTTCACGTTTCGCCATCCCGCATGTGTAAGCAACTAAAAGTGTGGTCATGATTAATGAGCGTATGGTGTACCCGGTGAAGACTGTTCTACTTATAATGTAGGCATACGTCCAGTGTAGTGTTCTCTTTTTTTACATGTGTACTGCAATCTGTTATAATTCAAAATGCTATAACATTCGTTCTACTTTTAGCTTAGATTGTCAATTTTATCATTAGTCATGAAAAAACATTACTAATATTATTTACGCCAATTATATGCCACGATAAATGTTAATGTCGATGTAATTATTTGAAGTAACACTTGCTTTAAAAGCAATATTAGAAATAAATCTATCATATCACTCGTGCTTAATGCTCCATTTAGGATATAGAGAAACCACAAAACTTGAATTTCCTATCCTTTAAGGCCGCTTGACATGGAGCAATTCTACCTGCAATGCAATGCCAGACGCAATATTTCTTGATCACAAGCATGCGCAGATGAAGCTCAGCTGATAGAAATTGGAATTGCAACTTTATCGGTTTGGTGCCATTTCTATTGCATGCAAGTTGCAATTCTAGGGAGAAATCTAGTTACTTTTGGTTTAACAACCAATTAAATGTCAGTCAAATCACTTGATCACAAAATACGGACGACGGGTCCGTTTTCTGTGAATTTTTTTGATTGACTGTAGCACTTTTTTTTGTAGAACTAACTTTCTTGTTGATTCGTGATTTGTGTTAATTCCATTTTTTTTTCAAGTTATTTATTTGCCTTACATAATGTCAAACAACGTGCAAGATTCATAACATGCAATATTTTGACCTTGCAATAAATTGCATGCAATTACTTGCAGATTGTATTACTTCATATCAAGCAGCCTTTAGATCTCGTCTGTTGACCAGATATAGGTACACACAGCTAAGAAGCAATGGAAGTTATCGAACTCTTTGACAGAACGGGCTGATGAATAAAGATGCGGTCTCCGGACCGAATTTTGTTGATCGATTCAAGTTGATCAATAAAACTTGTTAATGGATCAACAAAAGTTTGATTGAATCAGTCGAAACCTGCTTGAAGCGTGTGAACCTCGCAGTCAAGTTTTATAGATTGATCTAGGGTATTTTCTGTTACTGCCACGTGGGTTTTGTGGTTTAATAAAAAAACTTAGCAATAAATTGTCTGAAAGCGTTATATTGCAAGTTTAATTGCCTATAAAATAACCGGGTGGAAAATATGGGAATAAGGATGCCGTTGAAATTGCATTAAAGTGTATTGTAAAATAAATGGTTATAACAGGGCTTTACTACAGCTGACAATAATATCAAGACGATCAAAGCAATGTATACATTCTATGTTGTTTAAACAACCATTTTATAGTATTATAAAGCCAGACCAATTTTTAGGGTCTAATATACCTCCAGATCCAGAATCCAAGGTATCGTTGTCCATGTGCATAAATGTGCATAAGTACTTTTAGATTAATTAGTAAAGAGTAGAGTTTAAGAATAATTTTATTGTAAAGAGACAAAGTAACCCGAACATTAACCACTAGGTACCGTTTTTAACGTACTTTTGCATGCAGGTCAGGTAATCAACGGTTAATTATTTATATTAGTAAGGTTGGCATAAAATTATTGTTAATAGTCGGCTCTGCGGTAGATTTATGATTCAAGAACGGATTCCCACTAATTGCGATAAAAGTTTGACGTAGAAGTAACGTTCAGTAGGTACTCGTCTTCTAATAAATAATGTATTCACACAATTTACGGAGTAAAAATTGTTAATACTGAATTCGAAAATAAATTTCATTTCATTTTTCTAATTGAAAATTAATTGTTTTTTATAATTATACACTAATTTCTTTATAATTATTAGTTATTAGCCATGAGCATACCGAAAAAAACTGATAAGAAAACAAAAGGGAAACTGAAATATCAAATGGGTTTCACAACTTTACTACAAATTGAAAGTAATTTTGATGGTATAATCCCAATTAAATACCTTATATTAGAGTAGGGCTCGCTAAACTATGGGTCGCGACCCCGTTCGGGGTCGCGTAGCAAAATTCTGGGGTCGCGAGAGATAAAAATACAATTTAACAGAAAATGTTTTTTAACTTGTAAAATTATTGCTATAAAGATAAAATAACAATTATCGTAGATAAATATATCATAAAATCTTCTGGTTCGGAAAGATTGTTTGTACCTGCATTTCTATTAAGAGTATTATAATAACTTGAATAACATTTACTATGAATTTGAAATGTTATTGGAATTAATAAAAAATATAAATTTATTTTTGTCAATCTCTAAAAGCCGAAATAATCCCGAGAAATAATTATCAACAAAATTTCTAGGTATTATTGCTGAAGAAACTATATAAGCATTTGTCGGAAGAATTGTTTGTACCTGAATTTCTATTAAGACTATTATAATAACTTGAATAACATTTACTATGAATTTGAAATGTTATTGGAATTAATAAAAAATATAAATTCATTTTTGTCAATTCCTAAAAGCCGAAATAATCCCGAGAAATAATTATCAACAAAATTTCTAGGTATTATTGCTGAAGAAACTATATAAGCATTTGTCGGAAGAATTGTTTGTACCTGAATTTCTATTAAGACTATTATAATAACTTGAATAACATTTACTATGAATTTGAAATGTTATTGGAATTAATAAAAAATATAAATTTATTTTTGTCAATCTCTAAAAGCCGAAATAATCCCGAGAAATAATTATCAACAAAATTTCTAGGTATTATTGCTGAAGAAACTATATAAGCATTTGTCGGAAGAATTGTTTGTACCTGAATTTCTATTAAGACTATTATAATAACTTGAATAACATTTACTATGAATTTGAAATGTTATTGGAATTAATAAAAAATATAAATTTATTTTTGTCAATCTCTAAAAGCCGAAATAATGCCGAGAAATAATTATCAACAAAATTTCTAGGTATTATTGCTGAAGAAACTATATAAGCATTTGTCGGAAGAATTGTTTGTACCTGAATTTCTATTAAGACTATTATAATAACTTGAATAACATTTACTATGAATTTGAAATGTTATTGGAATTAATAAAAAATATAAATTTATTTTTGTCAATCTCTAAAAGCCGAAATAATCCCGAGAAATAATTATCAACAAAATTTCTAGGTATTATTGCTGAAGAAACTATATAAGCATTTGTCGGAAGAATTGTTTGTACCTGAATTTCTATTAAGACTATTATAATAACTTGAATAACATTTACTATGAATTATGAAATGTTATTGGAATTAATAAAAAATATAAATTTATTTTTGTCAATCTCTAAAAGCCGAAATAATCCCGAGAAATAATTATCAACAAAATTTCTAGGTATTATTGCTGAAGAAACTATATAAGCATTTGTCGGAAGAATTGTTTGTACCTGAATTTCTATTAAGACTATTATAATAACTTGAATAACATTTACTATGAATTTGAAATGTTATTGGAATTAATAAAAAATATAAATTTATTTTTGTCAATCTCTAAAAGCCGAAATAATCCCGAGAAATAATTATCAACAAAATTTCTAGGTATTATTGCTGAAGAAACTATATAAGCATTTGTCGGAAGAATTGTTGTACCTGAATTTCTATTAAGACTATTATAATAACTTGAATAACATTTACTATGAATTTGAAATGTTATTGGAATTAATAAAAAATATAAATTTATTTTTGTCAATCTCTAAAAAGCCGAAATAATCCCGAGAAATAATTATCAACAAAATTTCTAGGTATTATTGCTGAAGAAACTATATAAGCATTTGTCGGAAGAATTGTTTGTACCTGAATTTCTATTAAGATTATTATAATAACTTGAATAACATTTACTATGAATTTGAAATGTTATTGGAATTAATAAAAAATATAAATTTATTTTTGTCAATCTCTAAAAGCCGAAATAATCCCGAGAAATAATTATCAAACAAAATTTCTAGGTATTATTGCTGAAGAAACTATATAAGCATTTGTCGGAAGAATTGTTTGTACCTGAATTTCTATTAAGACTATTATAATAACTTGAATAACATTTACTATGAATTTGAAATGTTATTGGAATTAATAAAAAATATAAATTTATTTTTGTCAATCTCTAAAAGCCGAAATAATCCCGAGAAATAATTATCAACAAAATTTCTAGGTATTATTGCTGAAGAAACTATATAAGCATTTGTCGGAAGAATTGTTTGTACCTGAATTTCTATTAAGACTATTATAATAACTTGAATAACATTTACTATGAATTTGAAATGTTATTGGAATTAATAAAAAATATAAATTTATTTTTGTCAATTCTCTAAAAGCCGAAATAATCCCGAGAAATAATTATCAACAAAATTTCTAGGTATTATTGCTGAAGAAACTATATAAGCATTTGTCGGAAGAATTGTTTGTACCTGAATTTCTATTAAGACTATTATAATAACTTGAATAACATTTACTATGAATTTGAAATGTTATTGGAATTAATAAAAAATATAAATTTATTTTTGTCAATCTCTAAAAGCCGAAATAATCCCGAGAAATAATTATCAACAAAATTTCTAGGTATTATTGCTGAAGAAACTATATAAGCATTTGTCGGAAGAATTGTTTGTACCTGAATTTCTATTAAGACTATTATAATAACTTGAATAACATTTACTATGAATTTGAAATGTTATTGGAATTAATAAAAAATATAAATTTATTTTTGTCAATCTCTAAAAGCCGAAATAATCCCGAGAAATAATTATCAACAAAATTTCTAGGTATTATTGCTGAAGAAACTATATAAGCATTTGTCGGAAGAATTGTTTGTTACCTGAATTTCTATTAAGACTATTATAATAACTTGAATAACATTTACTATGAATTTGAAATGTTATTGGAATTAATAAAAAATATAAATTTATTTTTGTCAATCTCTAAAAGCCGAAATAATCCCGAGAAATAATTATCAACAAAATTTCTAGGTATTATTGCTGAAGAAACTATATAAGCATTTGTCGGAAGAATTGTTTGTACCTGAATTTCTATTAAGACTATTATAATAACTTGAATAACATTTACTATGAATTTGAAATGTTATTGGAATTAATAAAAATATAAATTTATTTTTGTCAATCTCTAAAAGCCGAAATAATCCCGAGAAATAATTATCAACAAAATTTCTAGGTATTATTGCTGAAGAAACTATATAAGCATTTGTCGGAAGAATTGTTTGTACCTGAATTTCTATTAAGACTATTATAATAACTTGAATAACATTTACTATGAATTATGAAATGTTATTGGAATTAATAAAAAATATAAATTTATTTTTGTCAATCTCTAAAAGCCGAAATAATCCCGAGAAATAATTATCAACAAAATTTCTAGGTATTATTGCTGAAGAAACTATATAAGCATTTGTCGGAAGAATTGTTTGTACCTGAATTTCTATTAAGACTATTATAATAACTTGAATAACATTTACTATGAATTTGAAATGTTATTGGAATTAATAAAAAATATAAATTTATTTTTGTCAATCTCTAAAAGCCGAAATAATCCCGAGAAATAATTATCAACAAAATTTCTAGGTATTATTGCTGAAGAAACTATATAAGCATTTGTCGGAAGAATTGTTTGTACCTGAATTTCTATTAAGACTATTATAATAACTTGAATAACATTTACTATGAATTTGAAATGTTATTGGAATTAATAAAAAATATAAATTTATTTTTGTCAATCTCTAAAAGCCGAAATAATCCCGAGAAATAATTATCAACAAAATTTCTAGGTATTATTGCTGAAGAAACTATATAAGCATTTGTCGGAAGAATTGTTTGTACCTGAATTTCTATTAAGACTATTATAATAACTTGAATGACATTTACTATGAATTTGAAATGTTATTGGAATTAATAAAAAATATAAATTTATTTTTGTCAATCTCTAAAAGCCGAAATAATCCCGAGAAATAATTATCAACAAAATTTCTAGGTATTATTGCTGAAGAAACTATATAAGCATTTGTCGGAAGAATTGTTTGTACCTGAATTTCTATTAAGACTATTATAATAACTTGAATAACATTTACTATGAATTTGAAATGTTATTGGAATTAATAAAAAATATAAATTTATTTTTGTCAATCTCTAAAAGCCGAAATAATCCCGAGAAATAATTATCAACAAAATTTCTAGGTATTATTGCTGAAGAAACTATATAAGCATTTGTCGGAAGAATTGTTTGTACCTGAATTTCTATTAAGACTATTATAATAACTTGAATAACATTTACTATGAATTATGAAATGTTATTGGAATTAATAAAAAATATAAATTTATTTTTGTCAATCTCTAAAAGCCGAAATAATCCCGAGAAATAATTATCAACAAAATTTCTAGGTATTATTGCTGAAGAAACTATATAAGCATTTGTCGGAAGAATTGTTTGTACCTGAATTTCTATTAAGACTATTATAATAACTTGAATAACATTTACTATGAATTTGAAATGTTATTGGAATTAATAAAAAATATAAATTTATTTTTGTCAATCTCTAAAAGCCGAAATAATCCCGAGAAATAATTATCAACAAAATTTCTAGGTATTATTGCTGAAGAAACTATATAAGCATTTGTCGGAAGAATTGTTTGTACCTGAATTTCTATTAAGACTATTATAATAACTTGAATAACATTTACTATGAATTTGAAATGTTATTGGAATTAATAAAAAATATAAATTTATTTTTGTCAATCTCTAAAAGCCGAAATAATCCCGAGAAATAATTATCAACAAAATTTCTAGGTATTATTGCTGAAGAAACTATATAAGCATTTGTCGGAAGAATTGTTTGTACCTGAATTTCTATTAAGACTATTATAATAACTTGAATAACATTTACTATGAATTTGAAATGTTATTGGAATTAATAAAAAATATAAATTTATTTTTGTCAATCTCTAAAAGCCGAAATAATCCCGAGAAATAATTATCAACAAAATTTCTAGGTATTATTGCTGAAGAAACTATATAAGCATTTGTCGGAAGAATTGTTTGTACCTGAATTTCTATTAAGACTATTATAATAACTTGAATAACATTTACTATGAATTATGAAATGTTATTGGAATTAATAAAAAATATAAATTTATTTTTGTCAATCTCTAAAAGCCGAAATAATCCCGAGAAATAATTATCAACAAAATTTCTAGGTATTATTGCTGAAGAAACTATATAAGCATTTGTCGGAAGAATTGTTTGTACCTGAATTTCTATTAAGACTATTATAATAACTTGAATAACATTTACTATGAATTTGAAATGTTATTGGAATTAATAAAAAATATAAATTTATTTTTGTCAATCTCTAAAAGCCGAAATAATCCCGAGAAATAATTATCAACAAAATTTCTAGGTATTATTGCTGAAGAAACTATATAAGCATTTGTCGGAAGAATTGTTTGTACCTGAATTTCTATTAAGACTATTATAATAACTTGAATAACATTTACTATGAATTTGAAATGTTATTGGAATTAATAGAAAATATAAATTTATTTTTGTCAATCTCTAAAAGCCGAAATAATCCCGAGAAATAATTATCAACAAAATTTCTAGGTATTATTGCTGAAGAAACTATATAAGCATTTGTCGGAAGAATTGTTTGTACCTGAATTTCTATTAAGACTATTATAATAACTTGAATAACATTTACTATGAATTATGAAATGTTATTGGAATTAATAAAAAATATAAATTTATTTTTGTCAATCTCTAAAAGCCGAAATAATCCCGAGAAATAATTATCAACAAAATTTCTAGGTATTATTGCTGAAGAAACTATATAAGCATTTGTCGGAAGAATTGTTTGTACCTGAATTTCTATTAAGACTATTATAATAACTTGAATAACATTTACTATGAATTTGAAATGTTATTGGAATTAATAAAAAATATAAATTTATTTTTGTCAATCTCTAAAAGCCGAAATAATCCCGAGAAATAATTATCAACAAAATTTCTAGGTATTATTGCTGAAGAAACTATATAAGCATTTGTCGGAAGAATTGTTTGTACCTGAATTTCTATTAAGACTATTATAATAACTTGAATAACATTTACTATGAATTATGAAATGTTATTGGAATTAATAAAAAATATAAATTTATTTTTGTCAATCTCTAAAAGCCGAAATAATCCCGAGAAATAATTATCAACAAAATTTCTAGGTATTATTGCTGAAGAAACTATATAAGCATTTGTCGGAAGAATTGTTTGTACCTGAATTTCTATTAAGACTATTATAATAACTTGAATAACATTTACTATGAATTTGAAATGTTATTGGAATTAATAAAAAACATAAATTTATTTTTGTCAATTCCTAAAAGCCGAAATAATCCCGAGAAATAATTATCAACAAAATTTCTAGGTATTATTGCTGAAGAAACTATATAAGCATTTGTCGGAAGAATTGTTTGTACCTGAATTTCTATTAAGACTATTATAATAACTTGAATAACATTTACTATGAATTTGAAATGTTATTGGAATTAATAAAAAATATAAATTTATTTTTGTCAATCTCTAAAAGCCGAAATAATCCCGAGAAATAATTATCAACAAAATTTCTAGGTATTATTGCTGAAGAAACTATATAAGCATTTGTCGGAAGAATTGTTTGTACCTGAATTTCTATTAAGACTATTATAATAACTTGAATAACATTTACTATGAATTTGAAATGTTATTGGAATTAATAAAAAATATAAATTTATTTTTGTCAATCTCTAAAAGCCGAAATAATCCCGAGAAATAATTATCAACAAAATTTCTAGGTATTATTGCTGAAGAAACTATATAAGCATTTGTCGGAAGAATTGTTTGTACCTGAATTTCTATTAAGACTATTATAATAACTTGAATAACATTTACTATGAATTTGAAATGTTATTGGAATTAATAAAAAATATAAATTTATTTTTGTCAATCTCTAAAAGCCGAAATAATCCCGAGAAATAATTATCAACAAAATTTCTAGGTATTATTGCTGAAGAAACTATATAAGCATTTGTCGGAAGAATTGTTTGTACCTGAATTTCTATTAAGACTATTATAATAACTTGAATAACATTTACTATGAATTTGAAATGTTATTGGAATTAATAAAAAATATAAATTTATTTTTGTCAATCTCTAAAAGCCGAAATAATCCCGAGAAATAATTATCAACAAAATTTCTAGGTATTATTGCTGAAGAAACTATATAAGCATTTGTCGGAAGAATTGTTTGTACCTGAATTTCTATTAAGACTATTATAATAACTTGAATAACATTTACTATGAATTTGAAATGTTATTGGAATTAATAAAAAATATAAATTTATTTTTGTCAATCTCTAAAAGCCGAAATAATCCCGAGAAATAATTATCAACAAAATTTCTAGGTATTATTGCTGAAGAAACTATATAAGCATTTGTCGGAAGAATTGTTTGTACCTGAATTTCTATTAAGACTATTATAATAACTTGAATAACATTTACTATGAATTATGAAATGTTATTGGAATTAATAAAAAATATAAATTTATTTTTGTCAATCTCTAAAAGCCGAAATAATCCCGAGAAATAATTATCAACAAAATTTCTAGGTATTATTGCTGAAGAAACTATATAAGCATTTGTCGGAAGAATTGTTTGTACCTGAATTTCTATTAAGACTATTATAATAACTTGAATAACATTTACTATGAATTTGAAATGTTATTGGAATTAATAAAAAATATAAATTTATTTTTGTCAATCTCTAAAAGCCGAAATAATCCCGAGAAATAATTATCAACAAAATTTCTAGGTATTATTGCTGAAGAAACTATATAAGCATTTGTCGGAAGAATTGTTTGTACCTGAATTTCTATTAAGACTATTATAATAACTTGAATAACATTTACTATGAATTATGAAATGTTATTGGAATTAATAAAAAATATAAATTTATTTTTGTCAATCTCTAAAAGCCGAAATAATCCCGAGAAATAATTATCAACAAAATTTCTAGGTATTATTGCTGAAGAAACTATATAAGCATTTGTCGGAAGAATTGTTTGTACCTGAATTTCTATTAAGACTATTATAATAACTTGAATAACATTTACTATGAATTTGAAATGTTATTGGAATTAATAAAAAATATTAATTTATTTTTGTCAATTCCTAAAAGCCGAAATAATCCCGAGAAATAATTATCAACAAAATTTCTAGGTATTATTGCTGAAGAAACTATATAAGCATTTGTCGGAAGAATTGTTTGTACCTGAATTTCTATTAAGACTATTATAATAACTTGAATAACATTTACTATGAATTTGAAATGTTATTGGAATTAATAAAAAATATAAATTTATTTTTGTCAATCTCTAAAAGCCGAAATAATCCCGAGAAATAATTATCAACAAAATTTCTAGGTATTATTGCTGAAGAAACTATATAAGCATTTGTCGGAAGAATTGTTTGTACCTGAATTTCTATTAAGACTATTATAATAACTTGAATAACATTTACTATGAATTATGAAATGTTATTGGAATTAATAAAAAATATAAATTTATTTTTGTCAATCTCTAAAAACGGAAATGATCCTGAGAAATGTTATCAACAAAATTTCTAGGTATTATTGCTGAAGAAACTATAGGTTTGTTCGTAGAACATAATTTGGTAACGGTTACCAACCAATTTCTGATTATTATGTGCTCATGCGGTTTTTGATTGGTTTCAAATCGGTCGGAAATTTTTCACTCTAAGAACGTAAATATGATATTTTCTCTACTTGATAGCGACTTTTTGTAAACACAAATGCAACTGTGACGAAATCCGAATACTAACCTCAATATCTGATTGTTGAGGAAAATAATTTCTGATAAAATATATATTTCTTAAGTTGTGATATTAATATTGAAAATTATAAAGCTGGTATTTTCAGAAAAAAATGTTTTTGGTATTTTACCTGTTGTCGACATTTTCTTTATATTATGTTTTTTAGCAAGTGATAACCTGATTCTGGATGAATTCTTAGTTTTTAATACAACAAATAATAATTCTTTAGAACTAGAGAACCCCTTAAAGAGCACTGAGAATACAACTTTTGCTCATTTATTCTCAAATTGTAGCACATCGTTTACATGGACAAGAACAAATACTCTTATGCTACTGGATATATACCAGAAGTATAGGTCAAAAGTTGGCACTTTAGAAATCCGTAATTTTTATTTACTTGTTATCAAATTCTAACACCAAAGAAAAAACAAATAAACAGCTCATTTTTGGTTCCTATTGGATTTATCAATGTCATTGTGAACTGCGCATGTCTGACATCTCTCCAACTTAAAATTTCTTATTAGTCAGTGAATTATTCTGACGGTTGCCAATCAGTTTCAAACCGACTATTTTCTTTGTACGAACGTTGGATTTTTAATCACTGAATTTTGGTTTGGCTTGTGCGAACGCTCTTTAACGAAATGCGCCTGTGCTGTACAGTTGCTAACGGTTTCTTACTGTTCTACGAACGAACCTTATATAAACATTTCGTTTTATTCTCATATAGCCATTGTTTGATTGTGAACGAAGTGCACGTTATTCCGAATTTGTCAGTTTAAAAAAAATTTTCCATTTATACTTGTATATTGTTGGATCTACCACCAGCCAGTTAATTGAATTTATTTTTTTATCAGTGAAAGTAGTAGTGTTAAGAAAATACAAGTTGCTAAGGCATTTAACGATTTATTTTAAGATTTTAAGTTTATTATTGTGTTTTTAATAAATAGTTTTAAATATTTCACAAGTTTTTATATTAATAATTATCTACAACTACATAATTGTTCCTCTGTAGGATATAACAACCAGGTATGTATAGTATTAAATTATTGCTCCAAAAAGGGTTTCATATTCTTAACTTTCTTTTGCTGGAGTTTTATTTAATTGTTATTTGAAAAAAATAATACCATCAAGTAAATATTCATAAACATTTATTATAAAAAATATTTCCAGATTAGAATGAAAGACAACATAGCTATTTTATTTCAAATGTTTTAATTAAAGTTGAAGAAACGATTTAATCTGGAAACGTCTTTTGTAATAAATAAATTTAATTAGTGGAGTATTGACGCTCTTCTAGTGTGGTCAATTGTCAGTGTCCCCCGTAACAAGATTTTAGTTTTTCTTTTATTTATTCGGTAATTAATAAATCAATTATTATCTGCAATATGTTATTTTTATATATTTATTGTATTTTAGGATCAAAATAATTTTTGCCCATGGATAAATGGCTGAACTTAAATAAGAATGGTAATGACGCAGATGATAATGCTACAAACTCTTCTCAGGCAGGACAAAGTATTGGAAAAGAGGCATCTAATGTGCGAAAAAGAAAATAGTCTTTTCTTCAATTTGGCTTTACATTTCAAAATTGTAAGGGTAATGAACAACCTCATTGTTTGATCTGCAATGAATTATTGGCTTCGGAGAGTATGAAACCATCAAAATTAAAAAGACATCTTGAATCAAAGCATATTTCGTATGTCAATAAACCTAAAGAATATTTTGAAAGACTGTGTAAATCTTTAAGGAAAGAAAAGAAAAACTTATAAACGTTAATGAAAAATATTTACTAGCATCATATGAAGTTTCATACTGTATTGCTAAAATTAAAAAGCCGTTCACCATTGTAGAAGATCTTGTGTTACCTGCTGCTATTAAAATGGTAGAAATACTACATGGAAGAAAATATGGCGATGATATTCGAAAAATTCCTTTGTTGAACGACACTGTCTCGAATAGAATTTCTGATATTAACAAGGATCAATGAATAAAACTTATTACAAGAATTAAAGAAAGCCCAACATTTTCAATTCAGTTGGACGAAACAACTGATATTACTAAATTGGCTCAGTTGTTAGTATATGTCAGGTACGTTTATAAAGAAAGTGTGGAGGAAGAATTGTTATTTTGTCCTCCTATGGAAGACCATACTACAGGGAAAGACATTTATTGTAAAGTTGACGATTTTTTAAAAGCAGAAGGTTTAGAATGGAAAAATTGCTGTGGAATATGCACAGATGGTGCAAGAGCGATGACGGGCAAAAATATTGGTTTTAAATCATTTTTTCTAGCTGCTCATTATGATCATATAACGTTTACTCACTGCCTTATTCACCGAGAGGCTCTTGCAGCAAAAAAATTAGCACCAGAATTGAATGATGTGCTTCAGGATGCTGTTAAGATCATAAATTTTATTAAGAGCCACACCCTTAACAGTGGCTTATTTTCAAATCTCTGTAAGGATACGGATTCCAACTACACAGCTTTGTTATTACATGCAGAAGTAAGATGGTTGTCAAGAGGTCAAAGTTTGAGAAGATTATTGTTATTAAAGGAAGAGATCGAAATATTTTTAACCGAACGAAAATGTGAACTTGCTGCTTTTTTTCAAAATGACATGGCTATCCAAGCTGTGTTATTTGTCAGATATTTTTGCGAAGTTAAACGATCTTAACTTGTCTCTTCAAGGAAAAAATTGCGATATATTTACTTCAAATGATAAAATTGAAAGTTTTATTAAAAAGATCAACATTTGGAAAAGTAGGGTCGAAAAAAATTCGTTCGAAATGTTTTCCAGTGTGGACAATTTTGTAATCGAGAAAATTCATTGTAAAACTTTTATTGCAAAAACTATTGTAGATCACTTAAAAGCGCTAGAAATACAGTTCCGGACATATTTTATATTAAATATTGATTTCCAAAAAATAGTTTGGATTCAAAAGCCGTTTTGGATTGGCTTAAGTGAGATTGATCGCCTGCCACTTAAAGCTCAAGAGGAATTTGCTGAGCTTTCGAGTGACTCAAACTTAAAACTACAATTTCAAAAAAAGCCCTTGACTGAATTCTGGATCGGAACTAGAACTGAATTTCCCACAATCGCTGATATGGCGTTAAATATACTTCTGCCATTCAACACCACATATTTATGTGAAGTTACTTTCTCAACTTTAACACATATTAAATCCCAATAACGTTCAGCGTTAAAAAATGTTGAAGAGGTCTTACGTCCAGCAGTTTCAAACATTCCACCAAGATTTGATTTGTTATGCAATAAAAAACAGGCACATCCACCTCATTAAATTTTTAACTTATACTTTAATTTAATACTTACCACGCAACTACTTGAATATATGCGAGAGAATTAAGACGGTCAGAATCCACTTTTATTTTTGAAACTATAATAAATACAATTTTATAATTTTTTGTGCAATTTTTAATTTTAGATTTTTGTATGTTTCAAGACGAATTCTAAACTTATATATTATTTTCATATGTATATGTATATGTATATTGTTACCTAATAAATAAATCATCAAAAAATATTAATTTATTTTTCTTTTATATTTGTATGGGGTCGTCAAGAAACTCGCAATCATAAATGGGGTCATGAATTACAAAAGTTTAAGAAGCCCTGTATTAGAGTAATTTAATGAGAATATTTACTCAGTGACATAGAAACCCGAACACCCACTAAAAATTATTTTATTTCGGTAATATTTGGCATACAAATTAGGGAGTTTGTATATGTAAATGATTAAAATTTCACTCCAATCGGGTGAGAAGTTTCTCCTCACCAACTTTAATAATGGGTTGAAGCTCCACGATTTCTTATACATTCCCTAATGCGTCTAGGCATACTCATAATCAGGTGATCAATATCCTCATTCCATGCCACCTCTATCTCATGTCGAAGAGTCATCAGAGTTTGAGGAGGACGCTGTAAAATTCATAATCTTCTAGTGACTATGTCCCACACATGTTCAATTGGGGACAAAACCGGGGATCTTGAGGGCTAAGGTTGGAGATTAATTTGACCCTGGTGGAAGTAGTTCAAGGTTTGCCTGGCTGTGGGGCCGAGCGTTATCTTGCTGAAAAGTTGGATTTTGAAGTGTCCTGAGGTAAGGAATCAGATGAGGTTCCAATATTTCTTGAGTGTGCAACCAGCAAATTTTCCATTATGGATGACAAAACTCCAACACAACAATTGTTTCTTACAGAATTGCGCAAAGAACTGGAGAATCGCACCAATAATGGAGAGAAGAACTTTACCATAAAATTTGTACGAGGATCACCAAAAATAGTTACATTTCGCCAATAAATGCTCTTCTCAAAATTTTGAAAACTGGTTTTACTTTATACTAATCTTGACTCCATATGTGCCAAATTTAATAAATTTGTATGTTCGGTTGATTTAATTAAACCCTCCATAATACTTATCAGCGAAACTTGGCTTAAGCCTTCAATTTCGGACTCAGTGGTTTGAATTGATAGTTTTACTATTTTTCGAACCGATAGACCCAACCGTCTTGGAGGGGGTGTTTGCATATACCTCTCTGATTATATAACTAGTACTTTTTCTGTATCTGAAATATATATAACTGTCCCAAGCATTGATGCTATATGCATTAAAATATCCAAAAATTTCATGTCCATACACTTAGCCTGCATATATCGCCCAAGCGACTCACAATTGGCAGATAATGTCACTCTCCTTGATAAACTGGATGAGTTATCCATACTTTACAATCTAGTTATCATTGGGGATTTCAATTTTCCGAATATATCCTGGCCGATAATAAATATTCCTGAGGGCAATAATGCAAAAAAATTGTTTATGCAATTTATCCAAAACTCGAATTTAACCCAAGTTGTCCACGAACCTACTCGTTTCCGATACAATAATAATCCTTCTACCCTCGATCTTATTTTGAACAATGACGAATGTTTGCTATCATGCCTGGAGATCAGTTCACCAATAGGTAAGTCCGATCCTGCAGCAATAACTGTCAATATTCAACTTAACTTACCCGCTGCTGAAGATGATAAGAATTACATGACTATTGAAGTAACAAATTTTATAAATGTTAATCGTACTCTCTCGTCCATCAATTGGGATAACATATTGCCTGATAATAATAACTGTATACATTTATGGAAATATTTCTATGACACGGTAACAAAATGTTTGAATGAGAATACGAGAGAAAGTAGAATTTTCCGTAACAAATTAAAGCCATGGATCAATAGTGAAATACATGATTTGATAAAACATAAACGAAATTTGTGGAGAAGCTTTAAACGCACCAACAATAATGAAGATTTCTTAACTCACAGAAGATTCTCTAATACAATAATTAGTCGGTTGGCTAATGCCAGAAGAGGTTTCGAGGAAAGTATTGCTAATAGTGGCAACCCTAAAAAGTTTTTTAAGCACACGCGTTCCTGTCTTTCGTCTAAAGTTGGTATCCCTTTACTTAGGAAAAGTGATGGAGTATTATGTTCGTCTCATTATGAAACTTCCGAAACGTTGTCCATTAGTTTTTCTGAGGCTTTTACTTCTGAACCAATTGATGACACTTTGCCTCCAATATTTGGTGCTCGTGTCTTAGTAATATTGAATTTTGACCCCAGCAAATTAAAGAATAAATATTAAATATCAAGACGAACACTTCTCCTGATCTTGATGGTTTGCAAGCAATGTTTCTTAAAAAATGTGCAGACTCAATTTCCTATCCACTTTCAATCATCATGAATGCCTCTTTCACGCAATGTTCTATTTTACCAATCTGGAAATCGGCGTCAGTTACTCCTATATTCAAGAAGGGCAATAAACTGGATCCAAGCAATTACCGACCAGTAAGCCTGGTACCTATTGTTTGTAAAATTATGGAATCTATTATTAGTGGGGCCATGTCTAAGTTCATTCTTCAACAAAATGTCATACCTCTTCACCAACATGGTTTTGTTCGAGGTCGCTCTACCATGTCCAATCTTCTTCACTGTGTTAATGACTGGACAAAAGCTTTAGACAACAGAGATCCGATTGACGTCATTTATTTGGACTTCTCCAAGGCCTTCGACAAAGTCCCAAAAAGAAGACTTTTATATAAATTAGATCACTTTGGCATACGGGGTAGCCTGAATTTATGGATCTCCAATTTTTTATCGGACAGGATTTTTTAAGTCAGAGTCGGCCGAGAGTTCTCCAATGACAGGCCAGTTTCTAGTGGTGTTCCACAGGGTTCCGTCCTTGGCCCATTGCTGTTTGTTGTTTACGCAAGCGATCTTCAAATATTGGTCTCAAACTCGGTTTCTATTTATGCCGATGACAAAAAAATTTGCTAACCCTTTAAGAGACCATCTCACCCTCCAAAATGACCTACACACTATACAGCGGTGGTGTTTGGACTGGTTGCTTCCCCTGAACATTAATAAATGTAATGTACTCCACATTGTCAAGACCAATCCCAATTTATCATACAACTTAAATGGGCAGATACTAAATACGGTTACCAGCCATGATGACCTAGACATCTTAGTGAACTCAAATTTATCGTGGAGTGAACATGTTGTGTCCGTATGCAACCGCGCGAAATCCAGACTCTATCTGATACAAAAATCGTTCTCTAGAGTGTCACTTGAAACTTACTGTAAACTATACAAATGTTACGTGCGTCCTATTTTAGAATATGCGGGTCCTGTGTGGTATCCTGATCTTATTCGCGACAAAGCTTTATTAGAAAACGTGCAAAGGAGGGCTACTAGACTTGCATTCGGTCGCGTAAGGCCTTCATATGAAGAGCGACTGACTGGGGCGAAACTCATCTCGTTTCAAGACTGTCAACTTCGGGGAGACTTTATATTATGTTATAAAATCATTAAGCACAACTTTGGTGATCTTCAATCTATGTTTCTATTCAACACTGATCTTAGACTGAGAGGTCACCCATTTAAACTTAAGAAGGAGTCCTTTAGATCCCGAGTAAGACAGCACTTTTTACCAAACAGAGTGTTTGATGTCTGGAATTGATAGACTTCTAATTAATAGTTAATAGTGCGCATTGTTGCATTTATTTTTTATCTGAATTTGTTTTATTAATATCCTTTTTCGCTGTATAGTTGTTGCGGTTATTGTTGAAAACTACGATTTTGTTAATTATTGTTAATTTGTCATTGATTATGTTTATAGGCGTTTAAGCACTTATTTATGTTTTCAGATCATGGGCTTCATAGGTTCTTACCTCAGTCCTTATTTCTATTGTAATAATAATAATAATAATATTGCCCCTGATGAAGACTAAAGGTGATCTTAATCCATAAGCAATGGCACCCCATATCATAACTCCAACAGTGCGTTGTTGAGGGTTACAACGTTCGCTTAGTCTCCTTTTCACTCTCGCTCGACCATCATGCATTTATAGGCAGAACCGGGATTCCTCACTAAAACGATAGTGTTCCATTCCCGATTCCACATTAATCGTTCTTAGCACCACTGAAGTCGATTTCTTCGATGTTCCAGAGCTAAAGGTAACACCAACTAAGTTCAGTATGAAAAAAGTCCAAACCTTCTTATCCCTTTATAAACACTTCGCATTCTAAGGACCCTTCCATGTTCTGTAAAACCCTAGTTACTATTGCCATTGTCGATGAGAAATGATCTCTTAGAGCTAATAACCTTAGACGACGATCTTGGCTCTCTAATGTCCTTCTCACTCGTCCTGTGCCTATGGCTCTTCGTGTTCGGCCTTCTTGGTGCCATGCCTGATAACATCTGATACAGTATCCACACTCCTATTTATTCTATCAGCAATTTCTCGGAACGACAGTCCAGCTTCCGTGTACTCGAATAAATTCTGTATTCTGATATCGGAATTGTCCAGTATTCACAGCAAAAAAAGAATTGAATAAAAACAGGAATGTTCAGCTGATCTAATCTTGAAGTAAGATTTTTATGGTCATAAGTATTTTCTACTTTATCTATATGTACATTCATAACACCGTTTTGCACAAGTAGCTCATAGTAAATAACTATTGCTTCTGAGAAATCCCCCTTAATTTGAATCAGTTTAAAAAGACAACAGATCTGCCATGAATGGCTACAACAATCAGTAGTATGGTTTGGCGGTCCACATCCTCACAACTGATCCTAAAAGTAGTAATCTGCAGTTTAGATTATAGGCACTGAAACAGCTCCAGAAAAAATCGTTGACAGAATAAGTAATTTCATAGTTCAATCATCAAATCGATAAAGTATCGAATGCAGAAAGTCTGGAAAATTGTGGAAAATGATATGAAAAACTATAAATAAAGGAAAAGAGAAAAACTAAACAATATATTTGGCGAATGCTATGATAATTTCGTTTTCAATTTACGAATCATAAAAATATCATATAAAGAATATTCCAGTATCTTCAAGTAAACATCCATAATTAGACCGGATATAAGCCATGCCAAGATAATATAAAACATGTACTGTAAATCGTGTCAAAAACAAGTCTTGTTTATTTCTTATCAACAAATACTTTACTATGTAAACCACAACCATAGTTTAGAACAATAAAAATAAAATTTTGTTTCATTTATAATTTCGAATTTACAATACTACAAGCTTCATATTGCATATATTCAATTATACTTTTATCATTACATAGTGTATTTTAAATTTCACACAATTATATTTATTTTTAATTTGTTAATAATCAGAAACGACGATTGAAAATATCGCTGTAAAAAATCTGATTCCTTATCGAAATTGTTGTCTGGATAAGATATAAAACATTAAGTATAAATATAAGGAAACTGATTAATTTAGCTTGTTAACTGACATGATTAAATTTTATAAGTATGTTGAACAAATTATGCAACAGAAAACAATCGGGAAACAATGATATTGTTTCTGTTTATTGTAATTCTTGGTAAAGCATTAATTAAATAATTTTCTGTATTTGAATATAAAATTTAAATTCTAAGAATACAAATGCATTTCAACTACATTAAAAGTTAAATTTAGTAACTTCAACAAAAAAGAAGAAGAGAACTTTAGACATTAGTCAATAAATTAAACATGAAAATTAACATTTTAAAAATAATAGTAACTATAAAAAATTCCTGAATATTGATATTATATACAATACCGTTCAAAATTTTGGAAGCAGCAAGATAAAATCAAATAATTCAAAACGACACCTTATTTATTTCTATTGACATAAAATCAAAAATTAAACAAAAATCACTTGGACAAAGTCAAAATTTCAAATATATTATGAAAATAAAATTTAAACTTCATTCAAATATATCCACCTTTTTCTATTATTTTCTCGCATATTCTAGATTTATTAATCAATTTCTTGAAATAATTTGCAGCTAGTTGCCACAAATAATGTTCTAGTATGATATCGATTTCAAATCAAACAGTTTCAATGTGCGAAAGAACAGGTGATTTTGATGGCCATTGCATGAGTTTCCTTGTTGGAAAAAATCTGACAAGAATGTTTAGGCTGTTTATCATGTTGAAAAGTCAATCCTACGCCAATGAGATTCAGTCCTCTGGATATGACGGAGTTTAGAAGAATGTTCAAATAGTCTCTCTTGTCTAGTGTTTTCTGACTGTCCTTGCAAAATTTTCAGTTTACCTGTTGCAAAATAATATACACAACGTCAAAAGTATTGGACCCTTCTAAAACTTGTTAAAGAAATAGTTTCTTAAAAAAACAAAAAAATATAATAAAATAATTTTGTTTACTGAATATGTTATTTATGAATAAAAATTAGGAGAAGTTTGTTGACAATTTTGTTCCATTCCTCTAACGCCGCTGCGACTAACGCATCTGCAGTCTGAGCGTGTGAATGGCTCTAGTAATGAAATTACACATGTTTTCAATTGGATTCATATCAGGAGAGTTAGCTGGCCAATTCAATCTCCTGATATGTCCTGCGTCCAGTGCGTCCTGATCCCTTCTTGCGTGATGTGGTCGAGCGTTGTTGTCCATAAACAAAAAAAATTAAATTGACTGTCTCGACCCTTACTTCATGGAATATGCTCATATTAGTGTTTTTAAATGAAACTCAAGGTCTCTAGTTAATTCCACAATATAATACAAGTTATTGAAAATTCTAAAAAATTGACAATTGTTTCGATAAATCAATATCATCGTCAGAATGACCGAAGTTACATGTAACTATCCCAAACGTAACGATTCAGATTAATTTTTTTTAGTGTTTTTAAATGAAACTCAAGGTCTCTAGTTAATTCCACAATATAATACAAGTTATTGAAAATTCTAAAAAATTGACAATTGTTTCGATAAATCAATATCATCGTCAGAATGACAGAAGTTACATGTAACTTCGGTCATTCTGACGATGATATTGATTTATCGAAACAATTGTCAATTTTTTAGAATTTTCAATAACTTGTATTATATTGTGGAATTAACTAGAGACCTTGAGTTTCATTTAAAAACACTAAAAAAAATTAATCTGAATCGTTACGTTTGGGATAGACAATGAGTGTAATAACTTGTTCGATGTAAATTTGTCATATTTTGTAGTATGCTAGTTAATGGGGTGCGGCGGTTGAACATTATTCCTCCCCAGAACATTACGGTATCTCTTTGATAGGGAGCAGCTTCGCGGAGAAAATTAAGTTGCTGTTGACGACCTTGTTCTCTCCATATCCTCTGTCGATTATCATCACTAATCAGTGCAATTCTGCTTTCTTCTGTAAATAACACCAAACTCCATTCGGGCAAAAGCCAAACTCTATGCTCCCGCGCCCATTGGAAACGGAAGCACGATGTATAGGAAGTAGAGTGAAGCCCGTAATGGCCTTCTAGCACGTACATTTGCATCATAGAGTCGTCATCGAACTGTATGTGTCGATATAACACGGCTAAACGTACCACGAAAGTGAGCCCTTAGAAATGAAACTCATGCCGTTCGGTGTCTGACAGCATATTGCACCAAATAACGATCCTCCATTGCGCTAGACACTCGAGAGCGTCCACTACGTGGTCTGTCTGTTTCCCACTGTACAGGTTTGCAAATCAATTTTGGCAGTCGGAAGTTTGGCAACTTCCGATGTGCCGTAACAAAGACGTATGCGGATTGCAAGAGCTCACTTCGCTGGCAGAATTCGTAAGCTTCGTTTCGACAGTACAGTTCAGAGAAAAGTGTGATTACCGGGGTTGTGCAATACTAAGTTGTCATGGCGACTCCAGAAAGTAAAGTTGTTCATAAAAAGTTGAGTGAGCAGTGTCGTGAAATAATTGTGAACGTTTTAAATTTCATGACCACAGAGGCAAACAATGGCAAATCGACAATTCCATTAACAAAGGTAAGTTTTAATTATAACAATAAAATTTTTAAACAAAAGTAATTATTTAACAAATTTACACTCGATAGTAAATTTTTTAAATCGATTTTCGTACATAAAATATTTATTTGTTAAACGATTTAAAAAAGTGACATTAGGGTGAGACAAAGGATTTTATGCACCTATGTGTCAATTTTATGCATCGTTATGTTATCATTACAAACAAATCGACGCCACTTTTAGTCCATTTAGAGCAACCTAAATGAGACATTTTTTGGTTTTTGCAGGCCTGCGGCTCATGCGTCAATTTTTCCATTCGTGAAAAAAAGCATGAACTTGTTGCATAAATAACTATTCTGTCTACAGGAGTATATAAAAGGGCACATGTTTATTTTGTGTAAGATACCCAATTAAATGTAATAGGGTTTTTAGATTATAATTATTATACTCATTTCATACCTATATCTATTACGTTTCGGTTTTATTATTTGTTTTGAACCATCTTCCGATTTCAGTTACAATTGCGGTTTGGTCATATTAAAATATGTTTGAACTAAAATCTAAAGATCGTTTAAAACAACTAATGAACTGAAACGTAGTATAGTATTTTTGAATTTAATATTTCTTTTAAATGGCCGAAAACCACGACAAAAATTTTTATTTCAAAGAACGGTCGCTAAAAACAAATTTAACTACTTCCTCATTTTATTTGTATAAAAATACACATGAGTAAAACTTTTAATACAACACTTATATCGACTTATTTTATTGTCAGGTCATTGAACGAGTTTCTGCTGCTACGAAAGTTAGCCAAACAACGCTTTTCCGTATTAAAAAAGAAGCTCTGGCGGGAAGTAATGCTGACACTAATGTGCCTACTAAAAAACAAAGAACGTCCAGTATCCGTATGGATCAATTCGACAAAACTGTGCTTAGAAGGTGCATAATAAATCACATCCGAGAAAAAAGTACCCACGTTAAGAAATGTACACCAAACCTTTGCAGATAGTTATGGCTTCGCAGGAAGTCGCGAATCTCTGCAGAAACAAGTACATTCTTTGGGTTTTCGTTGGACCAACATGAAAAACAACAGAAGTTTGTTAATGGAACGTCACGAAATGAGACATTTACGCCTACTATATTTAAGAAACATAAAAAAGTGCAGAGAGCAGAACAAACCTATCATTTATATGGATGAAACATACATTCATTCATATCACACGCACCTTAAATGATGGAGCGACAAGAGTAACGAAGGATTAAGAAAACCCGTTTCAAAAGGTAATAGGCTCATCATTGTGCACGCAGGAAGTGAAAATGGTTTTGTACCTAATGCTGGTATTATGTGGAACTCCCAGTCAAAAACAGGAGATTTTCATAATTAAATGGCGTACGAAAATTACGAGGAGTGGGTACAAGAAAAACTTATTCCAAACCTACCAAAAAAGCTGTTGTGGTAATTGATAATGCCCCATATTACAATTTTCTAAATGAAAAATTACCTACGACTGCTTGGACTAAACAATAATTAAAAAACTGGCTTTCTGAAAGAAACATATATTACAGTGAACAAATGTTAAAACCGGATCTTTATAACTTTGCAAAAATGTACAAACAGCAATATAAAACTTATAAAATTGATGAATTGTTTATTCGACATGGATTGCAAATTTTAAGGCTACCCTCTTATAACCCGGACTTAAATCCGATCGAAAGTGTTTGGGCGGCACTTAAAGAATATGTGGCCAAACGAAATGTTACCTTCAATTTTAGAAAGGTTAAAGAATTCTGTAATGAATTTTTTGACATATTTTCTGCAAATGATTGGAATTTTAGATGTGACCATGTTAAAAAGATTGAAGATGGATTTATGAACCACTTTTAGATACTGTGTAGATAGTATTATTATTAATTTGGTCGAAGACGGAGATAGCGAGGATGATGAAGTTGATATAGAAAGTGATTTTGAAGAATCATTTGTAGATGCACATCATTATTTTACTGTTGATGATCCCTGTACATCTAAAACATATTTTTCATTATAGTGTTTGTTTGTAGGTGGTATGACTGAATACATTAAACGCAACAAATGTAAAAATTTAAATAGGTGTTATAAAATTGTAGATATTAGAGACGAATTCCACTAGAGTAATATAATATTTGTAGCACATCTGTACATAGTTTTAAATAAACAATAATTGACGGCATCCAGAACCAAGATTTTTTGTTTTGCCAGTCCCAAATCTGTAAAAAGTGTTCTAATTTTATAGTAAATATTTGCAAAAAAATTACATATGAAAGTAGAAATATCTACCACAAAAAAGCTTTAATATTTTATTTATATTATGAGTATACTTATTAGACCATCTCTAAAGGCGATTGCACCAATTTGTTTTTCAAATTTTATGTATAAACCCGAATTTTTACATTATTATCTACTACATATTATTAAGAATAACAATTTTAGAAAGAAAGCTTAACAGGTAAGTATGTCATTAACTATTACTACGAACAAAAGAAAAAAATTTGGCCATTGTTAAATTTAGGATGTCGTTTAACAATCCTGATTATTTACATCACATCAAATAATAAAGGGTAATTATAGATTTCCACGTATGGTTTTTGAAGCAATAAATAATTGTCTGTACAAAAAAAACCCAATTTTCGTAGAAAAATCTAATGGTTTTTATTTCCTTATTCATTTAATTAATAATAAAGAACACATTAATGTTATTTTGTTTTGTAAACTCGATTGTATATAGTATTATAAATATGCCACAATTTATTATTTTTAAATCCAAATTCATAATATTGTGTCACCCTCGTACGTATTAGCAGTCTCACAACCTTTAAAACTTTGCATGCGGAATGTACGTCGCCTGCTCTTCCCGGTAACTGCGTTTACAACGTTGTCCAGTTGTATGGCTTTCTCGCACATCGTCTACTGCCAATATTAATTTTGCAACCTGCACCAAGTTCCTTGATATCTGTGAATTATTCGCACAACAGATGCCCAAGATTTCGAAATCTGATGGTTGGAATGTCCTGCATAGTGTAAAGCAGTGATTCTTACTCGATTGAATGGATAAATTTCACGACCTGGCATTACAATGCACAAAAATTAAAAGAAAGAATACAATTATCAGTTCACTGAAAATAACGTAAATATCAATATTTGTAGAAATATTGATACTAGACAAGGATTCTTTATCAACATAAATTTATTGTCTTTTTCGTTTCCTAAAAACATGAACTTTTTCACAATAAATAAAAGAACTAGGTTTAATAGAAACATTATATATACAGGAAGTTCAAGACTTTTGACGTTGTGTGTAGTTACAAACCATGACATTTTGTTTTGTATATTATGTTTCTTCCCCATTAGATTTTATATGAATATGTTCATTACTGTTTATTTTTGGCATATCGAATTGTCTGTTTTGACTTATTAGTAGCAACATATTCTGTTGTTATTGGCCTTTTTATCATTATTCATCACATTTTTATATTTTCTTTTAAAACGGTAGTGCATGAAATCATATCAGATTACTATTATTATTTCTTTAAAAATATGTATAGGCTTCATCAATTTTTATTGATATTCTTGACAAATCTGAATAACGTGAATTTGGTGAATTGGGTACGGCCGATCACATGATTTTAAATTGTCATAGAATACAGGATAAGGTTTTAATATTTAATGCATCTCTTTATCAAATAAAAAAATTAATAAAACCATATAATTTATCAAAATTATTACAAACCCGTGATATACATATTTATCTTAATTTAGTTCATGACATTTGTAATATAGATCTCAAATTATAGCTGTAATAATTAATAATTAAGTTAGTATTTAGTAATTTCCTTCATGTCTATCAAAGTGTTTACCTACTTTGACCGCGATCCTCTTGTTTGTCTGAAATCGCTTATATCGATCCGTAAGCGTAATGTGTCCCTGTGTTATTTCCAAAAGAAAAAAAAAGAAAGAAAAGAAGACAAAAAAAATAAAAAAAAAGAAAGGAGAAAAAAAAGTAGAAAAAAATGAAGAGAAAAGAAAAAAAAGGGGTACATTAGTTTTAGACATTATTTCAAACTAAAACTTTGTAAATATTCATAAATTCCAAATGAGGTAAACATACTGTTCCCTTAAATTCCAATAATAAAGAAATATCTCTAGATGTTGTTTAGCGAATGGGTAAGCTTAAGTTTCTCGCAGTCATCCACTTTGATCACACACACACACACACACACACACACACACACACACACACACACACACACACACACACACACACACAGACACATCCTGAATAACCCTTGACTCGACTTAATTATTACTTTTCCGCCAACCCTATCTACGATGCGAATTGGTTTACCCCAAAAAAATTGGAGTTTTCATTTTTTTTAGTTATATTTACGTTTTTTCAGTGAGAAAAGCGCGAAAAAAGGGTTTTTAGAAAAAATCCTTTTTGTATGTCGTCGGCCACTTTTTGTAATTACGTGTTGTTAGCACGATACAGTCTCCGGAGTGCATAAATTTTATAATTGGATATTGTTCAGGGCATCTCACAGATGAAACCTATTGATTTTCAGGTCCCCAAAGCCAGTACAACGGGTGTTTTGGTACCCGAAGTACCACATTTTTGGTAATTTTTTGAGAAATTTCGGTTTGTTAACACGATACAGTCTCCGGAGTGTATACAAGTGACCAATTTTATGATTGGATATTGTTCAGGGCGCCTCACAGATGCATCCTATTGATTTTCAGCTCACCAGATCCAGTACAACGGGTCCTATCAATCCAGATATACTACATTTTTGACCATTTTGGAGAAATTTCTATTCGTTAGCGCGATACAGCCTCTGGAGTGTATACACGTGACCAATTTTATGATTGGATATTCTTCAGGGCGCCTCACAGATGAACCCTTTTGAGTTTAAGCTCACCAGACACAGTACAATGGGTCACATACATCCAGATACTCTACATTTTTGGAGAAATATCAGTTGGTTAGCACGATATTGCCTCTGGAGTGTATACTTAAGTGCCGAAACAGTTTATTTTTAAAATAATTTAAGCCTATAATACCCTGGATCCAAGTTCGACTGGTTGATTTGAAGTAGAATAAAACTGCGTTTTAAAATACCAGTAACTGTATATACCTAGATATGTAGAGTGCTTTTATATGATTGACATGGATTAATATACAGAGTATTACATTTGAAATAATTTAGTATAAATTAAAAGCGGCACGATGTTATTAATAATTCCCAAATTTTCACATTTGTATAGTCATCAACGGATAGTGTTTAAGATATCTTTAAATGAAATTATTATATAGATAAGATCGTCTCGACATCAAATATTTTCATCCATAAATACCAGATTACAGTGTGTCACTTGAAAAAAAATCGACAATACTTTTCGAAATAATAAATAATTTACATACAGTGCATAACCAATTCCTACCAGCTGTTCATCATATCAAGCTCGCATTTACAATCGAATTTTGTCTCACCATTACTTTTATTGCACCTACGAGGGGAAATAGGCAGTCTATAATCGATCAGAAAAATAGCTTGTAGATTAAAACCTACTAAAAATTTCACCCTTTAGTTAGGGTGTAACAATCGGGGACGCACCCTCATTTTCCCACATCAGATCTACACACCATTCGCATACAGCTTATTCTTAAATTGTTCTCTCGGTCTAAAGTAACATTTAAGTAAATTTATAGAGTAAATAAGTACTACGAACAGTTTTTTTAACTTTAAAAGGTCTTGACATGGACCCTAAATAAATATTATTAACATCGATAACCAAAAAAAAGATTGTATAGGACGGCGATAAAATAGAGACATTATCAGGAAATGATCGAACACACCATCAACTTCTAATCTTTTCCGGCATTTTCGACTTCATTACTTCAAGTGACTTTTGGTGGTTAAAGATATGAAATCTAGTGAAGCACCTTCGCAATTTGTTTGCAATCGTTTTTCTATTTGAAAATTAGACAAAAACTTTTTTTAATGCGTACATATTTTTCGACATTCAAATATTAGCCCTGCATTTTCAAAGGTTTATGCAATCACCATTTATATTTATGAAGAAGTTTTTCGAAAATTTAAGATCTCAAATTTGATAATTTACTTTTTTCAATATTGGATGGGCTAACAAATTAAGTTTTCCAAAAGAAAAGAGAATAAAAACGCGGTTCTCGGGGGCTTTTCCAACTGCATTTTTGGTGGGACTGCTTTAACCAGGTGTTAACAACATTTTTCCTCTGACATTCTCAGATAATTTCTGTATCTCTCTTTAACCTCTAATGCTAGTTCCTTTAACAATCCGATATGTTTTTTTGTCGTCCAAACAAAACATATCGCAGCTCTTTAGAACACATCCACAAACTAAAGCATTTGACGCCATTTTAATACTGAAACTGGTTTATCAATTTTTTATTTACGTGTGAGTGAGCTCGAAAATGATGTTCAACTTAAATCGATCAACAAAATTCGGCCCGCGAAAACGCGCCTTAATGGAACCAATAAAAACGTCGTATGTTCTATAATTTAGAATTTCCCCTGAGTCAATGTTTTTATGTTTTAATCAGGCAATGTTAATATCACGTGACAATAGGGGGACTAAATAGGATTAAAAAAAGTTAAAACCACAAAATATTATAATCAGGGTTGGGCAAAATCTGATTTTTATTAAAAAAATCAAAACCCACTGATTTTTTGGAAAAATCACGATTTATTTGATTTTTTAAATTTGAATATAAAATTTTGATTGTTTGAAATTATTGTTAATTATTTTAATGTACAAGTCTAAAAATTATAATACAATTTGCGGCTCAAAAACTTGTGACAACGCATTTGTCGCGCTTCTTGCAAGAAAATTCTTGTCGCGATTTGTTTTCCTTCTGTCCTATACACTCACTATACAGTGCCGAGTACTGGCGAGTGAGGCGCGAACGCGTTTGTTATGATTTTTGCAAGAATATTCCTGTCGAGGCTCGTTTTCCTTCTCAACCTATAAATTGACGTTGCCCAACAATTTCACGCATTTCGCTAGTTAGGTTAGTTAACTGAAGTAAAAACATATAAATAAAGTAAAATGAGTGGAAGAAATGAGGACCCAATATGGCAGTTCTATATTAAGACAACAAATCCAAATAAATTGGGGTGTAGGGCTATTTGTAGAAAGTGCAAGAAATATATTCAAGGGTTAATCCAAAGACTTAAAGCACACCACGATATTTATAATTATCAAGAGAGGAATACAGGTAATTAAATTATTAATTTAATTTTATTTATATATTTAATAGATTTTTATTAAACCGGGAATAATCGCGTGGTTAGATTGTGCCTAACACTTTTTGTTTTTTGTTGATTCTCCAAGCACTTGATATTTTATTTTTGAGATAATTTAGTGAAAGTTTTGAGACATAAATATTAATTACAAGTTAAGTAACATAGTGTAATTTTTAATTATTTATTCTGAGATATTTTGAAATATTTTTTAAATGTATACGTATTATATTGTTACGAAACAGCACACTGGTATAGTCCCTAAAACCAACTCTGTCTAAGCCAGGTATAAAAGTTAAAATTATGGCGGATACGCACTGTTTTTTTATAACTGTTTACGACTTTACGACTATCTTATGTAAACATTGTTTTTGTGACCAGAGTTATCTAGAAAAGGCCAGAACCAATTGTTTTTGTTTTGTGTAAGCCGCAGCCCAGAATTCTCTAGTAAGAAAGGCATTAATATAAATAAGGACCGATAAGCGGAGGAGTTAGTTGATAATTTCACATCATGAGATAAACAGTAAAGAAGTGAATATAAATTGAGTAATTATATAAATTAGTTTAAGTTAATATACTGTATATATAAATTAAGTGTTAGTGAGTTAGTGTTTAAATAAATTAGTAAGTAGCCATACTGTGTGTTTAAAATTTATCCCACCCGTAATAAAAACTTTTAATAAATAAGAAAAACATTACATTGGTGTCAGGTGTGGGGTTATATAAATAAATTGCTACGTAAAAATGGCCAAGAGATTAAGGGATCTGAAAGTGGCGGAATTAAGAGCAGAATTGGAAGATCGTGAGTTGGAAACGTCCGGTAAGAAAAGTGAATTAGTAGAACGACTTAAAGTGGCACTGGAAAATGACGGCTTTGATCCAGAAACAGTTTTATTTAATGACGAGGCTTCCACCTTAATCTCGTCAATTTCTGCTAACATGGACGAGAAGATTTCTGCCATGGAAGAGAACACTTCTGCTAACATGGACGAGAATATTTCTGCCATGGAAGAGAACATGGACGAGAAGATTTCGGCTATAAAGAACGATATTTCTACTTTGAAGAACGATATATCTGCCGATATCTTGTTAATGAAAAACGACATTGCCGCTGACAATGAAAATGAAATTTCGTCTCTAAAATCTGAAATCGAGGATAAGATGTCAACGATGGACGAGAAAATCGAGAATAAAATGTCAACGATGGACGAGAAAATCGAGAATAAAATGTCAACGATGGACGAGAAAATCGAGAATAAAATGTCAACGATGGACGAGAAAATCGAGAATAAAATGTCAACGATGGACGAGAAAATCGAGAATAAGATTACAACAATAGACGAGAAAATCAAGGAGTTAGAGTAAAAGATTGCCGATTCAAGAACGCGAGGCACGCCAGAGGAAGAAAAGAAGACCGAGCAAACGAAACCTTGCAAGCCAGAAACACTACCTAAGTTTGAAGACATTGGCAGTTTTACCCGAGTCAAGGCCCCAACGTTCGATGGAAAAATGTCGTGGACCAATTATGTGAAACAATTTGAAGCAGCTGTTAGAGTGAATAATTGGTCCGATAGAGAGAAGGCAGTGAATTTAACCATCGCGCTTCGCGGAGACGCCATAGATGTACTTCAGACGATACCGCTTGAAGAGATGGATGACTTCGAGCTGCTGAAGAAGAGGTTGGACATGCGATATGGTCACGAACATTTGGAACGGTTGTACAGATTCCAGCTGAAGAACCGAAGGCGGAAACATGACGAACCCCTTCAAGAGTATGAAATGGATATTGCCCGACTAGCTCGCTTTGCTTATCCACCAGCACCAGAGAACATGATGGAATGTTTAGGCATCCAGGTCTTTATTGACGGCTTATGTGACCACGAAATGGAGAAGACGCTTCGATTAGCCCATCCTAAAACATTGGTCGATGCATTGACTGCTGCTCTTGAATATGAAGCACCCACGATGGCTTCGGGATACAGCAAAGGTAGGACCATACAGGAAAAAGGTGTCGATGACAGACTTGACCAGATCGTCAACCTGTTGAAAGGTATGGTAGACGTGAAGCCGAAGATCAGGTGCTGTAATTGTGGTGAGCTAGAGGATGCACGCAGTTCGTGTAAGCGTCCTACGACTCCTGCAAACCAAGAATCTCTTAAATGCAAAGCAGCCACGAAGGGCTCGCGCTACAACAAAGGTAGGACCATGCAGGAAGAAGATGACGATGACAAACTTGACCAGATCGTCAACTTGTTGAAAGGTATAGCAGACAGGAAGCCGAAGAAGATCAAATGCCGGAAGTGTGGCGAGCTACAGCACGTACGCAGTCCCTCTAAGCGCCCCAAGACTCCTGTAACCCAAGAACTTCAGTCACAGGGGAAATCAGACAGGGGTGAACATCCAGCTGATGTGAATCACCGAAAAGCCAACTCTTTACCTAGACGGTCATGCCCTGTAGACTATTCACAATGCAACAAGTCGCGATCTAAGGAAGTTGCAGTTTCAAGAATTACAGTGGTCAACGAGGAATGGTCACCCACCAGGATCAGAGAAGATCAGGAGAATGATCCTCACCTGAAGATGATCCGGCAATGGGAGGAAGAAAATCGGCGACCTACCTGGCAAGAAGTGTCAAGATTTTCACCGACACTCAAGGCATATTGGGCTCAGTGGGACTCCCTTATCCTGGAAGAAGGCCTATTGGAAAGAATCCTTGAGAACGATGATGGTTCCGAGAAGAGAAGACAGATAGTTATCCCGAGAGCGAGAGTAGCTGAGGTACTGAAGAAGTTACACGACAGTCCATCGGGAGGTCATCTGGGAGTGAAGAAAACCCTTCAGCGAGTCCGTAAAAGGTTTTATTCGATGAACAGCTCCGACGATGTGAAGGAGTGGTGTAAGAAATGTACGACTTGTGCTACGAGTAATGGACCACATCGCAAGAGAAAGGCAACCATGAAACAGTACAATGTTGGAAGCCCTTTCGAAATGATTGCTTTAGACATCGCTGGACCATTTCCGACAACAGAAAATGGTAGCAAATACATACTGGTTATAATGGATTATTTCACAAAATGGGTGGAAATTTACGCTATTTCCAACCAAGAGGCCACAACTGTAGCAGATGTATTGGTGAAAGAATTTATCAGCCGATATGGAGTGCCCTTAGAAGTCCATAGTGACCAGGGAAGAAATTTTGAAAGCCATCTATTCCAGGAGATTTGCGAGAAGCTGGGAGTGA
This sequence comes from Galeruca laticollis, assembly GCA_963921935.1. Taxonomy (NCBI): domain Eukaryota; kingdom Metazoa; phylum Arthropoda; class Insecta; order Coleoptera; family Chrysomelidae; genus Galeruca; species Galeruca laticollis. The sequence continues at coordinate 125,791,962 of OY998180.1, forward strand.
AGATCAGGACAACAGCATTACATCCACAGTCAGACGGAATGGTCGAGAGAATGAATAGGACTATTGGAAAATACCTGTCCAAAGTAGTATCCAGCCATCAGAGAGATTGGGACCAGTATCTTTCCCTATTCGCATTGGCTTATCGATCTGCCGTCAATGAGTCCACGGGTGAATCACCGGCGAAAATCCTGTTTGGACGTGAAATGAGGCTTCCTTGTGACCTGGAATTTGGCTGTCGGTCTGGAGAAGATATAGCAGGCGAAGACTACGTGATAAAATTGAGAAAAAGGCTGGATGATATTCATGAATTAGTTCGAACAAATCTTCAAGTTGCCAGCGACAGAATGAAAAGTCGGTACGACACGCAAGCCACAGAAGGCGGTTTTAAAGAAGGGGACAAAGTATGGTTACACAACCCGGCGAGGAAAAAAGGATTTTCTCCAAAATTACAAAAATCCTGGGAAGGTCCATACTTAATCAAGAAAAGGATCAATGATGTTATATATCGCATAAGCAAGATCCCCAACGGAAAACCAAAAGTAGTTCACCAAAACCGACTAGCGCCATTCGAAGGAGACCATGACCTGGAGGAAGGAGTAAACCTTATTCGAGATGTGTCTGACCCTACCTTGGAGGAATTTATGGGCACGTATGGAGGTACCGGGAAAGCTAGATATGGAGTCACTTCGGAACAACAACAAGATCTGTTCACTCTCCCGGAAGATTATTCACTGGCATACAACATCCCCGCCCGTATCAAGAACGCACGAGGGTTGGCAACCGTCTTTCGAAAGAAGTTCGGGCAATTAGAAAAACTTGAAGACCAGATTCCAGCCCCTGGCAAGACACTGAAACTGAAACATAATTCGCGGTACGTCTTCTACGTGGTAACTAAAAATTAATTCCAAGATCGATCTACCTACCGCGATGTGTGGGAAGCACTTCGAAACCTCCGAGACCATGTGTTGCAATCCAACGTGAAGAAACTGGCTATGCCTAAGATAGCGAGTAACCAGTTGGATTGGCGAATCATCAGGAGCATGGTAGAGATTATCTTTCAAGATACCGGTGTCCACATATTAATTTGCAGTTACAACTCCCGTTATCAGTATCCGATGAAGACGGTGCCCTGCTATTTCCATAAGATCGGAAAGTGTAGAAATGGGGCCAGTTGCCGATTCAAACATCCAGTTTCGGCTACACCAAAGTTCCAGGAGGAACTTCCATCTAAGGAGGGGGCAATGTTACGAAACAGCACACTGGTATAGTCCCTAAAACCGACTCTGTCTAAGCCAGGTATAAAAGTTAAAATTATGGCGGATACGCACTGTTTTTTATAACTGTTTACGACTATCTTATGTAAACATTGTTTTTGTGACCAGAGTTATCTAGAAAAGGCCAGAACCAATTGTTTTTGTTTTGTTTAAGCCGCAGCCCTGAATTCTCTAGTAAGAAAGACATTAATATAAATAAGGACCGATCAGCGGAGGAGTTAGTAGATAATTTCACATCGTGAGATAAACAGTAAAGAAGTGAATATAAATTGAGTAATTATATAAATTAGTTCAAGTGAATAATATATAAATTAAGTGTTAGTGAGTTTGTATTTAAATAAATTAGTAAGTAGCTATACCGTGTGTTTAAAATTTATCCCACCCGTAATAAAAACGTTTTAATAAATAATAAAAACATTACAATAATATAAGTAGATACATTTTTGATAAATAACAGAATACAACAGGGTAACAAGTGTTTCCATGCACTAAAAGACACATTGAAATCAAATATATTGTCTGCAAACACAAAAATTAAAATATACAAGACAGTAATTAGACCAGTCGTACTTTACGCAGAAACCTGGAATTTAACAAAAAAAGAGGAAAACACATTAGAAATCTGGGAAAGGAAAATACGGCCCAATTAAAGAAAATGGAGTATGGAGAATATCAAGAAATTACGAAGTTAATCAAAAATTCAATAGCCCAATAATAACAAATGAAATAAGAAGTAAACAATTAAGGTGGGCAGGACATGTACAACGTCTAGGTAATGAAAGGTGTGTCAAGAAAATATAGGAAACTAAAAGACAAGGACGAAGAGCAAGAGGACGAACGAAAACTAGATGGTTGGATGGTGTAGAAGAAGATCTTAAAGAAATTGGAATAAATGACTGGAAAAACACAGCAAAAGACCGGAAAGAATGGAAAAAAATAGTAGAAGAAGCAAAGGACAGACTTCAGAGCAGAAACTAAATCACCGAATTCACAAACTCCCTACTGTTTTAAAGCAGTAGGGTTGGCCAAGCGGCTGGCTACCGCTGCCGGAAAAATGAGGCTAGGAATTCTAATAGGGAGACTATGGACCTTAAGATCTGCAAGTCAATGAGAAGAAGATACATTTTTGAGAAAATTTCTAAATTTTTTTGATAGATATTATTTTTAACAAAGATAATATAATTTAAGAGTATTCATTTATAGATATTTTAGGATATAGATTTTAGGCATATAGGATTGTTTTTAAATGTTAGGTGAAATCTAACACGTGGCCTTTAATGTAACTTTTTTAACGAGACCTTTCCCAGGTTAATTAAAGATTATCTTTACTCTTCTATACTTAATTTTTTTAAACTTAAAAAAATAAATTTGCTTTTACATCTCTATTGAACATTTTAACTTTATTTTAAAATCGATAATTCAATACTATATCAATATATCATCAATTAATCAATTTCAATTTTCAATTATGTTTTTTCTCTTTTCAGAGAGTCGAATGTCGCTTGACAGTTTTGCTAGCACATCATCTGCCTCAAGTTGTAGTTCACTCATGACGGATAGTTCATATGTTAGAAAAACTCCACCGAAAGTACCAACAAGTCCAAAAACTTTTGAGCCAGATACTGTGCTGAAAAACATAAAATTGACAAACAAATAGTAAAGGCTATTTTTGCTACTAATTCGAGCTTCAGATGTATTGAGAATTTACAGGTGAAAAAAGCCATTCAGTTATTAAGGCCTGGTTATACACTACACTCGAGAAAAAACGGTAGCAACAAGTCTTTTGGACGAAATCTATGAAGAGGAAAAAGAAAAATGTTTCTCCTCCCTGTCAGGACAGTCCGTAAATATGTCAATTGATGAGTGGTCAAACGTGCACAACGAACCAGTGATTTGTGCAACGATAACCCCTGAAGATGGACAAGCCCTCCTATACGAAACTATAGACACATCAGGAAATCCACATACTTCAGAATATTTAACTCAAATAGTTTGTGACCTGATTTTTTCATGTGAATTAAAATACAAGTGTACCGTAAAATCTTTTGTGACAGAAAATGCCGCAAATATGACACTTATGAGAAAAACATTAGAATAAAAAACGAACGCAAAAGTTATAACTGCTCTGCACATATTTTTAATTTACTGTGCAAGGACTTTCAAGTTAAAGACATTAAAGAGCATGTGGCCCAATTGTTAAGTATTTTCGAATTAACCATTTGGCTAGAGCTAAATTCAGTCAAGCAGGAGGCAGCGCTTTAGTCCTTCCAAGCTATGTGCAATGGAATAGCCTTGGCGACTGCTTAGAGATGTATGTCACTCAGTGGGACATCATATTAAAAATCGTCGAAGAAAATAAAAAGGAGATTGATTCCACTATTTACCAAAAAGTTTCAAATATTGCGATTAAACATGCAGCTCAAGATTATTTAAACATTTTAAAACTTATACCAGTTGCTCTTGATACTGCGCAGAGGAAAAATGCTACTATCGCAGATGCTGTAGAGCAGTGGAAACATTTACAATATATGTTTGATGAATCTGTGGAATTACCATTACAAAAACACAACAATTTAATAATCAATATAAGCAAGCACTAACGCCATATCATTTTATAGCGTATATGTTGAAGCCACAAAAAACAAAATACCAGTTAACACCAGAAGAAAAGAATATAGCTTTAGAAACAATTAACGAGTTATATAAAAACACTGGACTGTTACCTTTAGCATCGTCCATAAATTCCAATTCCAAAACGCGGCGCTTTGCAACAACATCAAAGAAGTTACCAGACTTATTGGAATTTATGGACGATGCCTTTAGTAATAAAGTTAAATGCCCGCAGTGCTCCATTTAAGCAAGTTATGTTTTCGGACGAAGTAATAAAAAATGTAAACGGACTACAATGGTGGGTGGTTATCACAAAATGATGAGCCGGAAATCTTGAAACAGTTGCCAATAATAAAACAGTTCCTGTGTGCAACTGCTTCTTCAGCTTCAGTAGAACGCGTATTCAACACTTTTGGTCTTGTACATTCGGATATTAGAAACAGATTAGGCATAGAAAAAGGAGGAAAACTCGTGTTTTTGTTTAAATTGTATAACGAAAATGAATGGACTGAAAATATACAGTAATAAAATTTAGGTGTTACGTTTAGTTTAACAATTTGGAATTATGTACTTCTTTTTTGTTGTTTTTGCTGAAAGCAGATACTTCTTTGATTTTTGAGAAAACTTTTTTTTTATATTATGCTATTATCTTGTTCTGAATAAAAAAGAAAAAAATTGATTTCAAATCATGATTTTAATTTTAAAAATCAAGGGATTTAAATCATGATTTTAATCACTTGATTTTAATCAGCCCAACCCTGATTGTATTACAATCACTTGGACTAAATGATTAAAGTCATGCAATACGTGTTCCGTCAAAATCAAAGAATTTGTTAAAGTTTCAGGAACGTGGTGTTGGTGTGTAGACAATATTAAAGGTCGTAAAACATTTACGATCGCTAATTATTGCCGCATATAGTAGGCAATCGTATTTTTTGTTTTGTGCTTCCAAAATTTGGAGGGTAGTATACATTTCTGCTAATATTTAAATTGCACCTCGTATTTTCAAACCATGCATATGTTCCTTGGAACCACGCGTTATAAAGACGTGTACTCATTTTATTAGTATTTTACCACACGTAAGTACATCACACGGCATCTGTTGTATATATTTTTAACTGATCTAAATAAACTTTCCATTTCACAACGAGATTATCTAACTGATATAAAATATCAGACACAAATATTTATAATCTCTTCCGATTATTTGAATGGATCTTTTTGTTGTAGAGGAAGTGTGCAATATTTTAAATGGCCACATCAATACTCCTATTCTTTAAACAAAGATAACAATTCAATTGTTGATATTCTATTGTGATAAAGAATGCTTTGGTCGGGGTTATTGACCTTTTAGGCAGAAATAGATTATATTTAATGAAATGTCTGAGAATTCATGCCTAATGCTTAAAAAAACTAAAATTGGGGCTTCCGTTTTTTTATCAAAAATCACGTCAGATGTCGAATAAAAACTGTACAGAAACATAGGCGGCGAAATAATGTGATTTATCAGTTTTACATTATACAGGGTGGTGTCTCAAAACTTTATTAAAAACGAAATCAGGTTAAAACAAATGACTCTGGCTAAGTTTGCTTTGGTGATGTTAAAAAAATATATGATTAGTTGTATCATTATTGGTACAAATGCAATTTTATATGGTTTTTGGTTTAAAAATGGAAGTTCAATATTATTATTAGCAATAAAAATGATAGGCGAGCCAAGTCATTCATAAATCTAAAGTAAACACGATCAATCGTTAGGTTTGGGGAGAAAGTCATTTATACTACTTTGGCAACGCTGCACTAAGCTCCACCTCAATATTTTCTAGCTTGCTCGGCCATGAATGTTTGGTTGCCATGAGCGGCTCGTTATTAACATATAAAGGTGAATTAATATCAGGAATTTGTAATATAAGGTATTTTTTTTCGGACTGAGATGGGAAACTCATGTTCGAATGGATCCTTTTCAGAACCCAAACAGTGTTGGACTCATCACCAAGGGGATGCCTACCAACCAAACCCACTTCCACTCGCCTTGGATTCACTTCCCTAGCATACTTCGAGACGGGCGGCGGGCCCTCACATACTCTCAGATCACTCCATCATCTTCTCCCTTCAATCACTCCTACCTCTCATGCCATATCAATCCCTTCCCTCTCCCTTATCATGCTCTCCACTACACTAAGTACGGTCCTGTAACCTTATGTTAACGGAGTTAAAAAAATGTCGAGCGCGCCGAATTCTGAAAAGGTCTATTGGGATTTATTGTGACAGTTTTTATAGACATGTTCTCGGAAGGTCTTTTAAGGATTGAGCCGGCAATCGAGAAATATCGCGAAAGGCATTTGTTTTGTGTAAGCCGCAGTCCAGAATTCTCTAGTAAAAAAAGGTACTAGTATATAAAAAGGACCGATCAGCGGACCAGGCAGTTGATAAAGTTATCTTGATAAATAAACAGTGAATATAAAAGTGTTGATATAAATTAATAATTAAGTTTGTGTGCATATAAATTAAACTTAAGTGATTAGTTAAGTACATATAAATTAAGTGTTAGTGAGTTAGTGTTTAAATAAATTAGTAAGTAGCCATACCGTGTGTTTAAAATTTATCCCACCCGTTTATTGTTTAAATAAATAACAAATACATTACAATATTGCCAAACTTAATCCACTTCTTTAGATTCGACAACGGCTTTCATTTTGACTAGTGTAACAACTAACGATTGTAAGTATATACTCGCATTGTACAAAAGTCTGATGGCTCAATAAATCCAAATTAATTTAACGACATGTGTACACGATACATTACCTGTGGTACATGTTGATGATCAAAGGGAGATGTCGAACTTATTATAATATATATTGCTGGAACTAGACCTAACGTCTACGCTACCAGGTGGTAATAACAGTGTCCTCATTTATATGTATAATAACTGTTAAGAATGAATTTCAAAAAAAGCTCAAGCTAGGAGCAGTGGTGCATACATTGGCACATTACATTTAAAACAAGAAAAAATATAACGATTACCGTTCCCACTATTATTCAAAATTGAGCGTGTTTAAATCATAAATTATTTTTGTCGTGAAAAGGATCCGGTTTCATTTACATAACAAAACCAATACCTTAAATTCCCTTGAATTATTTAAAAACATCATGTGCACGTGTTGTTATAAAATTCGAGCATTCAATGAACTACGTGTTATTTTTAATAATAATTATACAAGTAAAATACCCTATCCTATGAGGATCACTTAATTTCGTCGACTTTTACGGTTAATTAAAATTATACACATACTTGACTATTGAAAGTACTATTTAGTTTAATGTTTCTGAAATGAACTCGTCGTTCCGATAAATTTGTTTATGTCCGATAACATCAGTGTGAAATGGCAACGTCTTCTGATCACGCATTCCAGTGTCGTACGCCCCAAAGGGCTACGCTTAATATATAAATATTTTAGAAACCGAAAGTCGAAAGTTTTACCTTCTACGATTGTTTAGACCAAAACAAGGATTTTTCTGCATTAATCAAGTGTTAAAATATTCCTTGAATTCGACGAAGCACGTGTTATTTTAGTTTAGTCCCTCGGTTATTTTATTTTATGCAGTTGTGTGGTTTATGTACATGGCCGCGCCAAGCCAGTGTGCGGGCGGGCGGCCAATAAGGTTTAAAAATTATATACAAATTACAAAAAAAAATGTACGATTTTTTTTACTTTACAAATTTTAGAAGTTCAAAAATATGTACCTATATAGCTATAAAAAATGTTTAATGTGTAAATGAACACCTGATAATATGGTTACATGGATTATTGTTTATGTAAATTCTCGAAGTTAGTTTTTATTCCCTGGCGGATAATTGTTAAACGAAGCCAACTTGAAGGAACGCTTTTCACGCATCTTTATACAATGATACAAAAAAGCCGGATATTTATCACAAGCAACAAAACGTGACTACTATAGGTCTAGGTGTGTAATACTGTGTAACAATTACCTTAAACTTCATAATCACATTGTGTTCTTGACGCCGGGCTATGTATAGGACATAGTTTGGGTCATCATGTCACAATCAATGTTCGGGTGTTCCTTGACAAGAGATACCTCTCCCTTTACCATTTACATCTAATTCTTATGGGGTGCCATCAGCTGTTGGGTTCACCTTGCCAGAGTACTTTTCCACCTTCGTTACTACATTATGTAAACTCCTTCATAGATGTATTTACGACCAAATGTTTAATTTATGTTATCTAGCATTTTACACATATAGATTTACTGCGCTTATTCCCTTACTGGCTGGGGAATGGATCCAACCCCTAAGTCACTTTTCTTTAGACAATCAAGGGTGGAGGGGTTTTTCCTATTCATCTAAGTTGGATGAATTTTGGGAATTTTGAATAGATTTTTTAATTTTTTGATTTTATCACAACTTTAACTTCATTTTTAAATTTAAAATAAAAGTAAAATATAAATTTTCCTTCAATTTTCAGTTCACTATATAAATATTGTTACGAACTCACACACCGAAGCAGATACTAAGTACGGCCCTGTAACCTTATGTTAACGGAGTTAAGAAAAAGGCGAGCGCGCCGAATTCTGAGAAGGTCTATTGGGATCTATTGTGACCGTCCTTTTTAAACATGTTCTCGAAAGGCATTTTGAGAAATATCGCGAAAGGCATGTCCCTTCCGGAATGTTCTAGTGAAGAAAGTTTTTGATATAAATACAGGACCGATCAGCGGATGAGTTTCAGTTTATAATTTGCCATAGTGAGTTAAACAGTAATTAAGTGAATATAAAAGTGTTATAAATTAATAAGTTAGTGTGCATATAAATTAAATTTAAGTGACTAGTTAAGTACATATAAATTAGTGTTAGTGAGTTAGTGTTTAAATAAATTAGTAAGTAGCAATACAGAGTGTTTAAAATTTATCCCACCCGTTTATTGTTTAAATAAATAACAAAAACATTACATTGGTGTCAGAAGTGGGATAATATAAATAAATTGCTACGTAAAAATGGCCAAGACACTATGTGATCTGAAAGTCACGGAATTAAGAGCAGAATTGGAAGATCGTGAGTTGGAAACGTCCGGCAAGAAAAGTGAATTAGTAGAAAGACTTAAAGTGGCACTGGAAAATGACGGCTTTGATCCAGAATCATTTTTATTCAATGACGAGGCTTCCACCTTAATCTCGTCAATTTCTGCTAATATTTCTGCTGATATGGACGAGAAGATTACCACAATGAAAAGCGATATTTCTGCTAATATGAAGAACGATATTTCTGCCATGGAAGACAAGATTTCTACTAATATGGACGAGAAAATTTCTGCTATGAAGACCGATATTTCTGCAGATATCTTATCATCGAAAAATGACATTGCTGCTGAAGTCGAGAATAAAATCACGTCTCTAAAATCGGATATTGAGGATAAGATGACAACGATGAACGAGAAAATAAAATCAGACATGGAGAATAAGATGACGACGATGGAAAATCAGATAGATGAGAAAATCAAGGAGCTGGAGACAAAGATTGCCGATTTAAGAACAAAAGACAATTTAGCAGAAGAAAAGAAGATCGAGATCTGCAAGCCAGAAACACAACCCAAGACAGATGATATTGGCAGTTTTGCCCGAGAGAAGGCAGTGAACTTAACCATCGCGCTTCGTGGAGATGCCTTAGATGTACTCCAGACGATACCTTTGGAAGAAATGGATGACTTCGAGCTGCTGAAGAAGAGGTTGGACATGCGATATGGTCACGAACATTTGGAACAGTTGTACAGATTCCAGCTGAAGAACCGAAGGCGGAAACGTGACGAACCCCTTCAAGAGTATGAAATGTTTATTGCCCGACTAGTTCGATTTGCTTATCCATCAGCACCAGAGAACATGATGGAATGTTTAGGCATCCAGGCCTTTATTGACGGCTTGTGTGACCACGATATGGAGAAGGCGCTTCGATTAGCCCATCCTAAAACATTGGCCGATGCATTGACTGCTGCTCTTGAATATGAAGCAGCCACGATAGCTTCGGGATACAACAAAGGTAGGACCATACAGGAAGAAGGTGACGATGACAGACTTGACCAGATCGTCAACTTGTTGAAAGGTATGGCAGACAAGAAGCCGAAGAAAATCAGGTGCTGTAATTGTGGCCAGCCAGAGCATGCACGCAGTTTGTGTAAGCGTCCTACGACTCCTGCAAACCAAGAACCTCTTAAACGCAAAGCAGCCAAGAAAAGCTCCCGGTACAACAAAGGTAGGACCATGCAGGAAGAAGATGACGATAACAAGCTTGACCAGATCGTCAACTTGTTGAAAGGTATGGCAGACAAGATACCAAAGAAGATCAAATGCCGGGAGTGTGGCGAACTAGAGCACGTACGCAGTCCGTCTAAGCGCCCCAAGATTCCTGTAACCCAAGAACTCCAGTCACAGGGGAAATCAGACAGGGGTGAACATCCTGCTGATGTGAGTCACCGAAATGCCGACTCCCTGTCCAGACGGCCGTGCCCAACAGACTGCTCCCACTGCAACAAGGCGGAATCTAGGGAAGCTGCAGTCTCAAGAACTACTGTAGTCAACGAGGAATGGTCACCCACCAGGATCAGAGAAGATCAGGAGAATGATCCTCACCTGAAGATGATCCGGCAATGGAAGAAAGAAAACCGGCGACCTACCTGGCAAGAAGTGTCAAGATTTTCACCGAAACTCAAGGCGTATTGGGCTCAGTGGGACTCCCTTGTCCTGGAAGAAGGGCTGTTGAAAAGAGTCCTTGAAAACGATGATGGTTCTGAGATGAGGAGACAGCTAGTTATCCCGAGAACAAAAGTAGCTGAGGTACTGAATAAGTTACACGACAGTCCATCGGGAGGTCATCTGGGAGTGAAGAAAACCCTTCAGCGAGTTCGTGAAAGGTTTTATTGGATGAACAGCTCCGACGATGTGAAGGACTGGTGTAAGAAATGTACGACTTGTGCTACGAGTAATGGACCACATCGCAAGAGAAAGGCACCCATGGAACAGTACAATGTTGGAAGCCCTTTCGAAAGGATTGCTTTAGATATCGCTGGACCATTTCCGACCACAGAAAATGGTAGCAAGTACATACTGGTTGTAATGGATTATTTTACAAAGTGGGTAGAAATTTACGCTATCCCGAACCAAGAGGCCACAACTGTCGCGGATTTATTGGTGAAAGAATTCATCAGCCGATATGGAGTGCCCATGGAAGTCCACAGTGACCAGGGAATAAATTTCGAAAGCCATCTATTCCAGGAGATTTGCGACAAACCGGGAATGAAGAAGACCAGAACAACAGCATTACATCCACAGTCAGATGGAAGGGTCGAGAGAATGAACAGGACTATTGGAAAATACCTGTCCAAAGTAGTATCCAGCCATCAGAGAGATTGGGACCAGTATCTCTCCCTATTCGCATTCGCTTATCGATCTGCCGTCAATGAGTCCACGGGTGAAACACCTGCGAAAATCCTGTTTGTACGTGAAATGAGGCTTCCTTGTGACCTGGAATTTGGCTGTCGGTCTGGAGAAGATATAGCAGGCGAAGACTACGTGATAAAATTGAGAAGAAGGCTGGACGATATTCATGAACTAGTTCGAACAAATCTTCAAGTTGCCAGCGACAGAATGAAAAGTCGGTACGACACGCAGGCCACAGAGGGCGGTTTTAAAGAAGGGGACGAAGTATGGTTACACAACCCGGCGAGGAGAAAAGGATTTTCTCCAAAATTACAAAAATCCTGGGAAGGTCCATACTTGATCAAAAAAAGGATCAATGATGTTTTATATCGCATAAGCAAGATCCCCAACGGAAAACCAAAAGTAGTTCACCGAAACCGACTAGCGCCATTCGAAGGAGACCATGACATAGAGGAAGGAGTAAACCTTATTCGAGATGTGTCTGACCCCACCTTCGATGAATTTATGGGCGCGTATGGAGGTACCGGGAAAGCTAGATATGGAGTCACTTCGGAACAACAAAAAGATTTGTTCACTCTCCCAGAAGATTATTCACTGGCATACAACATCCCCGCCCGTATCAAGAACGCACGAGGGTCGGCAACCGTCTTTCGAAAGAAGTTCGGGCAATTAGAAAAACTTGAAGACCAGATTCCAGCCCCTGGCAAGACACTGAAACTGAAACATAATTCGCGGTACGTCTTCTACGTGGTAACTAAAAATGAATTCCAAGATCGATCTACCTACCGCGATGTGTGGGAAGCACTTCGAAACCTCCGAGACCATGTGTTGGAAAACAACGTGAAGAAACTGGCTATGCCTAAGATAGCGAGTAATCAGTTGGATTGGCGAATCATCAGGAACATGGTAGAGATTATCTTTCAAGATACCGGTGTCCAGATGTTAATTTGCAGCTACAACCCCCGCTATCAATATCGGATGAAGACGGTGCCCTGCTATTTCCATAAGATCGGAAAGTGTAGAAATGGGGCTAGTTGCCGATTCAAACATCCAGTCTCGGCTACACAAAAGTTCCAGGAGGAACTTTTATTTAAGGAGGGGGTAATGTTACGAACTCGCACACCGAAGCAGATACTAAGTACGGCCCTGTAACCTTATGTTAACGGAGTTAAGAAAAAGGCGAGCGCGCCGAATTCTGAGAAGGTCTATTGGGATCTATTGTGACCGTCCTTTTTAAACATGTTCTCGAAAGGCATTTTAAGAAATATCGCGAAAGGCATGTCCCTTCCGGAATGTTCTAGTGAAGAAAGTTTTTGATATAAATACAGGACCGATCAGCGGATGAGTTTCAGTTTATAATTTGCCATTGTGAGTTAAACAGTAATTAAGTGAATATAAAAGTGTTATAAATTAATAAGTTAGTGTGCATATAAATTAAATTTAAGTGACTAGTTAAGTACATATAAATTAGTGTTAGTGAGTTAGTGTTTAAATAAATTAGTAAGTAGCAATACCGAGTGTTTAAAATTTATCCCACCCGTTTATTGTTTAAATAAATAACAAAAACATTACAATATTTTCATCCTTTTAAACATACATTTGATTCAATGTTCATCATACAAACATGTTGTATAGTTGGTTTACTGCACGCTGGCTTATTAGCCACCGTTAATTAACGTCAAACTTGTCATCAGATATTATTTAGTTTACACTTTTAAATAGGACGTTTCATTATGTGAAATATAATTGTAGACCCTCTTGAAAGGGTATTTTTAATCATTTTATTTCAATAATGATGTAACATCATAAATTTCTTCATTTTGTATGCATTGGATCTTTTTTGACACCTGTTGTAGGGTTTTTATGGCGTAAGTTCAACTTTTTTAAATTGTTCTTTCAAATTTTACAAATATTATAATTTTATAGGACAGCTTTGAGAATGGCCTAATGGCCGAAAGCGCTTAGCTGAATTTTAATAATAAATACACACTGAGTACTCGTCGTTTCATTCACTCAATTTATTTTTATATTGGCGATGAGAAGCCAAAATATAGTAAAATTTTCTTTTCATTACCTGCACCATAATGTAACTCATATTTTATTGTTTAACAAATCTCTATTATTTGTAAACCACTGATTGTATGACATCAATATTAAAAATATTCCGTTAACTAACATTATAAGCAATCAAGTCAGTAACCAGAAGCATGATATAGCCAAAAAATTTTATTCAGGCGTTTTTGAAATGAAATAAATTAAAAATAAACGGTTTTAAAGATTAAAACAAACTTTTCCGCACTCCGGAGGCTGTATTTTGCTAACATACCAAAATGTCTCCAAAAATGACCACAAATGTGGTATATCTGGATTTATTGGACCCATTGAACTGGCCCTGGTGCGCTGAAAATCAATAAAGTTCATCTGTGAGACAGTTTAAATAATATCCAATCATAAAATTGGTCACTTGTATACACTCCGGAGGCTGTATCGTGCTAACAAACCGAAATATCTCCAGAAATGACAAAAAAAGTATTATATCTGGATTTATAGGACCCGTTATACTGGCTCTATCGAGCTGTAAATCAATAGGGTTCATCTATGAGATACCCTGAACCATATCCAATAATAAAATTGGTCACTTGTATACACTCCAGAGGCTGTATCGTGTTAACAAACCGATATATCTCCAAAAAATGACCAAAAATGTGGTACTTTAAGTACCATAGGAATCGTTATACTGGCTCTGGTGAGCTGAAAATCAATAACTTTCATCTGTGGTACGCCCTGAACAATATCCAATTATAAAATTGGTCACTTGTTCACACTCCGAAGGTTGTATCGTGCTAACAAAGCGAAATTTCTTCAAAAATGACAAAAAATGTACTATATCTGGATTTGTACTGGCCCGGGTGACCTGAAAATCAATAGGGTTTATCTATAAGACACTCTAAACAGTACCCAATCATAAAAAATTCGTGCACTGGGGAGACTGTATCGTGCTAACAAGACATAATTACAAAAAGTGGCCGACAACATACACAGGATTTTTTTCTAAAAACCCGTTTTTCGTGTTTATCTCACTGAAAACGTAAAAATAACTCGAAAAAAATTCTAAAATTTCAACTTTTTTGGGGTAAACCAATACTCTTCTCGCATCGTAGATAGGGTTTTTTTTAAATAGGTTAATGGCTTTGGCTGAGGCCAATTAGCCAGACTATGTAGGTGTCTGATTATTTTATTTAAAATTTGTTTAATTTTTCTGCAGGATTGAGCACAGTAAATATGTTTATTTGTGTTAGTATTTTTTATTCTAATACAATTATTTTTTTCCATTTTCTTGTTTATATATATATTTTTTTTAATAATCATTTTTTTCCATAATTTGTTATTTATTTTTTAAACAAGATAGGGTTGTATATTATTATATTTTTTTCATTATTATTTTATTTAATGTTTGTATTCGCCACACGTTGGGCCGCCAATTTATTAGTATTATTATATTTAATGTTTTATTTCAATAGTTCGGCTAGCTCATTTAAAAAAAATCGGGGCATGGAAACTCGTAAACTTTCTTCGGGTTCTCGCATCTATTGATAATTTTAAAACAATGAATTCTTTGTGTTTTTTAAATATATCAACGAATTATCTGTTTTGTTTCAATATTTAATGTAAACAAATTTAATTATTAAATTCTAGTTTGATACGCCCATGGAATGGATCATTTTTCTGTGTTTAACTGTGATACTTGAAGAAAGAGAATTGCATTTATATTTTACAAAAAATAGGCTTTTAACGAGGATTATCTAGGAAGAAATGAAATGTTTAAATTTAAATTTCTACAGTTACAATTACTATTATTCTGGCCAAGTAAATTTTAGTTTTGATATTCATCGTTTTTTTTACAAATTGGTACCAATAAAAATCTTAATACACCAAGCAACAAGCTCTTTACCTCTTTAACTTTATTTAATTATTTATAATACCTTTTATATACTTTCTGAGGAATTATGTTATTTTTTTCTTTTAAATCTTCTTTCAATTAACTTTTCAATCTGCACAAATTATTTCTTTAGCTTTATTTAACGGTTTCTAATACTTTTCATTAATTTTATGAGGACTTATCTTATTTTTTCTTAAAATTCTTAATTTATATTATAACACGCCCTCTCTGAATACTACCAGATCACTTAGTGTTCCTGCTTCCAATCAACAAACTTTTTTTTACCGGTGGTTGCTATGTAAAGTCACATATCTCTTGATTTGTTTAATATAATCTAAATATCGACTTTTATATTCATTTAGTATTTTTTCTTCTCATTATTAGTTTATTTAATGTTCCTTTTTCTTTCAAAATTATTTTTTATCTTTACTTTAACCTTTACTTAACTTAAACAGTCCTTAGTTACTAAATTATCTATTAATGTGGTATTTTTTTGAAAACATCAAATAAACAATTCTACAATCTAATTTCTATTTAATATATATACATATATATATATATATATATATATATATATATATATGCACAGACTACAGTTTGGGTACGAAAACTTCAACCTACACGACAGTTTGAGGACAAGTGGTCAGTTTCGGGACGGTCCCGAAACTTCTACCGTTCATCTTCCATACAGTTTGGGTACAATGTCCCCAAATTACAGTGTGGATAATTTAGAGATTAGTTATCGTACATTTTCAGCCCAAATGTAACAGTGAATTTTAAGAAAATATATATGAACCACTGGATGTTGGTTCCCATCAAATATATCATAAAAAATATAATGTTATAGTTGGAGTAGGGCTCTTGGGTCTAGCATACTTCCATATTTGATAAAAAAAATTTAAGGGCGGGAGTGGGGGTGACTTTGTGAAATACTTTGATTTGATATTTTTTCACGGGAATGTATTGATGGATGATTATCTTTCATTTTATCCTAAATCAGTCATCCCCCACCCAACCACTAAGGGCGGGGGTGGGGGTGACTTTGTAAAATAGTAATAAAAATAAATTATTGAATTTGGAATCAAATTGTACGTAGTTTTTTACGTATACACCTGGAATTTCATTTTGATGGCTTTTTTTATAAAGTTATGCAAAAAAATGTTATAAAAAAATTGATTATTCAATGGTGTAGAGCTCTCGGGTCTAGCATACTTCCATTTCCAATTTCACAGCAATGTATTGATGGATGATTATCTTCCATTTTAAACTGAATCAGTCATCCCCCACCCACCCCCTAAGGACGGGGGTGGGGGTAATCTTGTAAAATAGTCGTAAAAATAATTTTTGAATTTGGAATCAAATTCTACGTAACCTTTTACGTATACGCCTAAAATTTCATCTTGATAAATTTTTTTTATAAAGGTATTCAAAAAAATTGTTATCAAAAAATTGATTATTCAATGGTGTAGGGCTCTCGGGTCTAGCATACTTCCATATTTGATAAAAGAAAATGTTTTACGGGAATGTATTGATGGATGATTATCTTTCATTTTAACCTAAATCAGTCATCCCCCACCCACCCCCTAAGGGCGGGGGTGCATCCCCCACCCACCCCCTAAGGGCGGGGGTGGAGGTGATTTTGTAAAATAATCGTAAAAATGCTTTTTTGAATTTGGAATCAAATTCTACGTAATGTTTTACGTATACACCTAAAATTTCATTTTGACAACTTTTGTTTATAAAGATATGCAAGAGAAATGTTACCAAAAAATTGATTATTCAATGGTGTAGAGCTCTCGGGTCTAGCATACTTCCATATTTGATAAAAAAAATTTCACAGCAATGTATTGATGGATGATTATCTTCCATTTTAAACTGAATCAGTCATCCCCCACCCACCCCCTAAGGGCGGGGGTGGGGGTGATTTTGTAAAATAGTCGTAAAAATAATTTTTGAATTTGGAATCAAATTCTATGTAACCTTTTACGTATACGCATAAAATTTCATCTTGATAAATTTTTTTTATAAAGGTATTCAAAAAAAATGTTATCAAAAAATTGATTATTCAATGGTGTAGGACTCTCGGGTCTAGCATACTTCCATATTTGATAAAAGAAAATGTTTTACGGGAATGTATTGATGGATGATTATCTTCCATTTTAAACTGAATCAGTCATCCCCCACCCACCCCCTAAAGGCGGGGGTGGGGGTGATTTTGTGAAATAGTCGTAAAAATAATTTTTGAATTTGGAATCAAATTCTACGTAACCATTTACGTATACGCCTAAAATTTCATCTTGATAAATTTTTTTTATAAAGGTATTCAAAAAAAATGTTACCAAAAAATTGATTATTCGATGGTGTAGAGCTCTCGGGTCTAGCATACTTCCATATTTGATAAAAGAAAATGTTTTAAGGGAATGTATTGATGGATGATTATCTTTCATTTTAACCTAAATCAGTCATCCCCCACCCACCCCCTAAGGGCGGGGGTGGAGGTGATTTTGTAAAATAATCGTAAAAATGCTTTTTTGAATTTGGAATTAAATTCTACGTAATCTTTTACGTATACACCTAAAATTTTATTTCGACAACTTTTGTTTATGAAGATATGCAAGAAAAATGTTATCAAAAAATTGACTATTCAATGGTGTAGTGCTCTCGGGTCTAGCATACTTCCATATTTGATAAAAGAAAATGTTTTACGGGAATGTATTGATGGATGATTATCTTTCATTTTAACCTAAATCAGTCATCCCCCACCCACCCCCTAAGGGCGGGGGTGGAGGTGATTTTGTAAAATAATCGTAAAAATGCTTTTTTGAATTTGGATTCAAATTCTACGTAATCTTTTACGTATACACCTAAAATTTCATTTTGACAACTTTTGTTTATAAAGATATGCAAGAAAAATGTTATCAAAAAATTGATTATTCAATGGTGTAGAGCTCTCGGGTCTAGCACACGTCCATATTTGATAAAAAAAATTTCACAGCAATGTATTGATGGATGATTATCTTCCATTTTAAGCTGAATCAGTCATCCCCCACCCACCCCCTAAGGGCGGGGGTGGGGGTGATTTTGTAAAATAGTCGTAAAAATAGTTTTTGAATTTGGAATCAAATTCTATGTAACCTTTTACGTATACGCATAAAATTTCATCTTGATAAATTTTTTTTATAAAGGTATTCAAAAAAAATGTTATCAAAAAATTGATTATTCAATGGTGTAGGGCTCTCGGGTCCAGCATACTTCCATATTTGATAAAAGAAAATGTTTTACGGGAATGTATTGATGGATGATTATCTTCCATTTTAAACTGAATCAGTCATCCCCCACCCACCCCCTAAGGGCGGGGGTGGGGGTGATTTTGTGAAATAGTCGTAAAAATAATTTTTGAATTTGGAATCAAATTCTACGTAATCTTTTACGTATACGCCTAAAATTTCATCTTGATAAATTTTTTTTATAAAGGTATTCAAAAAAAATGTTACCAAAAAATTGATTATTCAATGGTGTAGAGCTCTCGGGTCTAGCATACTTCCATATTTGATAAAAGAAAATGTTTTACGGGAATGTATTGATGGATGATTATCTTTCATTTTAACCTAAATCAGTCATCCACCACCCACCCCCTAAGGGCGGGGGTGGAGGTGATTTTGTAAAATAATCGTAAAAATGCTTTTTTGAATTTGGAATTAAATTCTACGTAATCTTTTACGTATACACCTAAAATTTCATTTCGACAACTTTTGTTTATAAAGATATGCAAGAAAAATGTTATCAAAAAATTGATTATTCAATGGTGTAGGGCTCTCGGGTCTAGCATACTTCCATATTTGATAAAAGAAAATGTTTTACGGGAATGTATTGATGGATGATTATCTTTCATTTTAACCTAAATCAGTCATCCACCACCCACCCCCTAAGGGCGGGGGTGGAGGTGATTTTGTAAAATAATCGTAAAAATGCTTTTTTGAATTTGGAATTAAATTCTACGTAATCTTTTACGTATACACCTAAAATTTCATTTCGACAACTTTTGTTTATAAAGATATGCAAGAAAAATGTTATCAAAAAATTGATTATTCAATGGTGTAGGGCTCTCGGGTCTAGCATACTTCCATATTTGATAAAAGAAAATGTTTTACGGGAATGTATTGATGGATGATTATCTTTCATTTTAACCTAAATCAGTCATCCTCCACCCACCCCCTAAGGGCGGCGGTGGGGGTGACTTTGTAAATTAGTCGTAAAAATCGATTATTTTTAAAAAAAATGAAATCCCAACAACGTCATCGTTTTCATAGAATTTTTTTATATACGGTCCTAAATTTTCATAATTTGATCTTGAACTTGAATTTTTTCTCAGGTATTGACAAAATTTCAGAGAAAATGCGATGATTCTGGATATGGGGACACTCTGTGATATAAGAAACGGGAAGACATGAAGACATCATTTTCGGGATGCGTGAAATCTCAAAAAAACACATTAAAAAAAAAATTCTCCCTCAGGGGTGGTCTTTTTGGGTATTTTTGGCAAAATGAAATTCCAACGACGTCATCGTTTTCCTTGAATTTTTTTATGTACGGTCCTAAATATTCATAATTTTATCTTAAACTTCATATTTTTCTCAGGTACCTATTGACTTTGACAAAATTTCAGAGAAATCATGGAAAGTTAATTTTCGGGATACGGCATATAGGATGCGTTATGTATTTGTTTAATACAATGATTTCCAGCAGAGCGGAAACTGACTGAAACAGAATTCCAAAAAATTAAGTGTTTGTTATGCCATATGCTTCTTTACACACGTTTAAGATAAAATTATGAAAATTCAGGAACGGACATAAAAAAACTCAAGGAAAACGATGACGTCGTTGGAATTTCATTATTTACAAAAATAAGTGTATTCACCCCCCAAAAAAAACACCCGCGAGGGGGAATTTCTTTTGAATGTGTTTTTTTGAGATTTCACGCATCGTATATGCCCTATCCCGAAAATGAAGTCTCCATATCTTCCGGTTTTTTATATAACAGAGTGTCCCCAGATCTAAAATCATCGCATTTTCTCTGAAAGTCAATACCTGAGAAAAATTTCAAATTCAAGATAAGATTATGAAAATTCAGGACCGTACATAAAAAAATTCTATGAAAACGATGGCGTCGTTGGAATTTCATTTTTTCGAAAGATAATCAATTTTTACGACTATTTTACAAAGTCACCCCCACCCTCGCCCTTAGGGGGTGGGTCGAGGATAACTCATTTAGGAAGTTTGCTAGACCCGAGAGCTCTACACCATTGAATAATCACTTTTTTGATAAAATTTTTTTGCATAACTTTGCATAACAAGATGAAATTTTAGGTCTATACGTAAAAAATTTTTACGACTATTTTACATATTCACCCCCACCCCCGCCCTTAGGGGTTGGGTGGGGGATGACTGATTTAGGTTAAAATGGAAGATAATCATCCATCAATACATTGCCGTGACTTTTTTTATCAAATATGGAAGTATGCTAGACCCAAGAGCCCTACTCCAACCTGCAAAGTTGTATATATGAGTTTATCCAAATGCTTTATGGGAAATTGCTGTTTAGAGTGCTAAGAATAAATTTTTCAAATGTCCCTGAATAAGATTTTCTAGAAACACTATTACAAAAATCAAAAAATCGCTAACTTCAAAAATAGTGAAATTAAACAAAATGTGTCATTCAACTTCTTAATTGTAATGCTTGTAAATAAAAATAAAATTAAGAAACAATATAGATTTAATATTATGATGTAACATTTAAAATATCAACAGGATAAACTAAAGAAAAAATGGAATACTATATAATTATTGTATACAATACAGCCAAGTCAAATTGTTTTGTATATGAATCAATAATGTAAACCCTTCTCACAGAAAACAATAATCGTAAAATTGCATAATCTTCGCTTCAATTCTAAATTAAATTATATACGAAATTATATAGGTACATTAAGATATTATATTCATAGTAGGTATAAACCAACTACAAATTAGAATAAATCGTGGGATAAATTAAAAAATATTACCACAATTTTTTGTCCCTGACTTTATTTTTGTACGACTACCAAAATTTTCCGAAAAAAATCGGTGAAGTACCAGATTTGGTATTATATTTCTCGAATTTCCACACTCTGCATACTCATTTATTTCCTGACATTACACACACTTTATTAAACATTTTATACTTAAATTGGCCTATAAGGGACTGATTAACCAAATAAAAAACGGCCACTTGTTATGTTAAATTTTGGACTACAAAAAGTCGTGGCCTTGTTCTTGCGTCCAACCTTTTGCAGAATACACGGAAGCGCATTTCGCTTTTACTTCGATTTTCGAATGCATTGAGTCGCACTCCATTTCCGTTAGACCAGTTTTATAAAACTTATGATCTATTTGGCTTAGAGTAGAATAACTTGAGACAATTTGAAGGCACATAGCAGCGAAAATGGAATTTTTTGTTGGCCACCTCGCCCATCGGACATCATTCGAACCTCTTTAATATTTTGATGTGCTAGAATGTAACCGTGAATATAGGAAGATATTTCAACTGATCCTCTTTTTCCTTGAGTTTCCTCGCAAACAACAGAGAATATCTTGGTTTGCAAAGCTGTAAACTGAAAAATTGTAGATGGTTCATATGCTCAAATAAAGGTTTTAACCTGCTGGATCTTTGGGTATTGTAACAACTGCCTGTAGATCGAAATTTGAAGATAAAACTTCCGTATTTTCCTTTACAATTTTTTTGTCGTCATCCTGGACTTTCGAGCTAATGGTTTTCTTTCTAAATATTCTCGACATTTTTTTTTTCCTTTTATTATTTCAATTTCTATCATTGTTTTTTGCTCTAATCACAAGACAACACTGATCTTGCAACGTGGAATACAGAACAGTGCAATGTTTTCTGGCATTTATGAAATAATTTGCAGTTACAAAAGCGCGAAAATGTTACAATAACGATTATTTATAAAGTTCATCGAAAAAGATAATCGCGATACCGACAAATTCGCAAGCATCTAAATAATTGTTTGCAACGTCAGACACGCGAAAGTGGTACATTCAGATATTTTGAATAATTGTTCGCAAAGCCAATAACGCAAAATTGTGAGTTTGTCATGGATAATATGGTTCATTTTAAGACTTATGGTGCACTTAGGTCAAAACGGCCAATTTTGCACATTCATGGTTTTGGCATTGGACCGACGATATTTGAAAGATAAACATGTGTAAGAAATAAAACATTTCTAATGTCTACCATTTATTTGTTTTAAGTTCTTCAAATATATTTAGTGTAACCCCTTTTATTTATTTAATCCAGTATTAGCCCAATTGCGGTACATCAGTAAGGAACTGGCTTAAGCATTGGTGGTACTCAACGTGTTAAATCAGATATATTTTCACAAATTATTTATGTATCAAGCAGAGCTTTGTTAATATTTTTTGCTGAAGGAAATAAGGCATTTTATACAAAGCCGTTTTGATTCCCAGTAAGCAAAATAATTACTTGTTTTCCTCTCGAGCACAGCGCATTTATAAGACACAATTCAGTTAATTGTCGGCCTAACCGCATTAAACGACATCGTGAGTGTCGGACCACGTTTTATCTAAATAAACATATTTCTATTACTTTCCCTATAACTTAAAATCTGACTCAAACAATTATGACATGACGAAGTACCACAATACGGGGCGATTCCATAACACGCATTCGACTATCTAATTTTTTATACTTATCGTAAAACCACGCTCTATTAAAATTGGTCGAAGTGTTTCTAATGATGTATATTTAAAATATTCAAAACTCTTGCATTTTATTAAAAATAATTTTTAATGTTGAGACTTGATTTTCTTTGTACGTATTGTAAACCGTTCGTTGAATCACATCTTTAGATGAACTGTCTACCCGACGACTGACGATAAGCTTTCGTTTTATATCGTGTTCAGTCACAACACACCGTTTAATTACTAAATAAATTGTGGAATAAGTAATTTTCGTTAACTTGCTTATTCTTTTAATTATTTCATCTTGAGTTGAATTGACATACTTAGCTTTTAAGCTTGATTACATATTTAAAACTACTTGTTGAAAATGAATATGCAAATCTCGATTTTCAAATTCCCGAAATTGTGTCTCATTGTTATTAATTAGAATTGCATTACTAAGATGTATTTCATCATTAACTTGGATAATATCATAACTTTGAATTACATTATTAGCAGGAATTTCATTGTTAATGTGAATTACACCAAAAGGTCTCCAGAAAACCATTGCACAAAACAAATCAAAGACAACTGTATATAAAATAATTAAACCGCATTCAATAAAAATCTCCTGAAGAATATTGAGATATTAATCTGAAAACGGCGCGCGCTGTTGCTCTTTAAAAAAATGTTATCTTCTTTTTCATAAAGTAATTACGACCTATACTCAAACACCTCTGCCGACGACCGGCGATTTGAAGAATGCTTTTTAGCTACGTTGATATTCAAAAGTAAGATGAGCTTTCCGTAGCTTGTAAAAACTGACCACCGATATGTATTGATAAATTTATCGGTATTACTTAGTATCTACTTAAAGCGCTTATTAACGAAATATCGCAGTGCCCTGGTAAAATGATATTTTTTATACTGACTTTGGAAGAGGTATAAGTATTTTTCTAAAAAAGTCAATTAAAATTTGTTGTTCAAATCCACGCCACATAAACATTATTTCTGAAGGTACAGATCATCCCACCCAATTATTTCTTGCCATCATCAATAGATTATGATTTTTGGTCGAGTTATAACAATGCCAAGCGAGTCAAAAATTTTAGAAATCAAACCTAATATTTGTGTTTTAGTTAAAATATCTTAATTATGTTTATCACGGGTAACTACATACTCAAGGTCTTCTCCTATTGTATTCCAGAATATTCTCAATGTTTTAGAACTATCATTTTCAATAAAAACAAACCCAGATTGATAGAAGAACTACCCTCCAAATTTTGTACCACACAATTCGAATTTCATTTTCTCAAATTAAAACTTAACGTTTGAGAAATTTTCTTTGCTAAAATAATCAGTTCAGATTCCGACCTATACTTTTACATCTGGTTTATCCCAATTATTACTCGATATTTCTTTTAAAACAACGGGTCGCTATGAATGAGGCCGGACCTGCTCGGTATGTTACTAAAATTCTCTTATCTGTACGATTCTCGACCTTCTAAAGTCTCGCTAAAAGGGTGCTTTTTGTTAGAGAAAAAAAGTTTAGTTTTCAAGCATGAAGATGTTTCTAGTTATTAATGTATAATTCGTTTGTGTACACAAATACACTGTAGTTTTTAGTTTATCAATTCAGTATTTTTCCTATATTAAATCAAACAGTAGTTAGTGCCCGACGTTGCGTTATATAAATGCTAAAAATTAGTCTCCAAACTATTTGGGATGTATAAGAATCAGCTGGAACTGTTATACAAAAACAGTGTATAATAAAGCTACATAGCATGATAAGGAGTTTTGAAATAGGTGATATTTTATAATCGAGCACTGTTCCAACAGTTTCAACCCATACTTTCTGGAATCTATTCAAGCTGTTTTGAAATAACACTATTTATGGATTTCGATTAAAAATTGCTGAACAACTGTTTATTTTATAGAAAATTCGATCTCACATTTGAGAATGTTGACTTTACTGAATACTGTGGTTATCTATTATAAAAAAGTTCCTAGTATGTATGCATTTACTATAGATGAAGGGCCTTGCCAAAGTTTAAAATCGTGTTTGTTTACTATTTACGTTAACTAACTTAGAATTTTGAATACTATTGAAATTAATAATTAAATTCAATTAACTGTCTTGACTCTTACTTCGTGGAATCTACTGTTTTAAATGAAACTTCTGTTTCTAGATAATTCCACAATATATTGAAAAAATGTTAAAAATTCTAACAATTGTCAAATTTCTTAGAATTACGAATCTTCAGCTATATACAATAATAATATGACTTGGGTGTAGAATGTTAAAAGTTATAAATGATTAGATTGGAATCGCTCTATTCTAAAATTATCAATCGACTGTTGAAGCTCCTGTGAAAGTACTCTTGTTCTTATAGATAATGCTAGGATTATTTTAAATATTCCGCTAAGGAAACCAGCAGATCAGTATCGGTTTGTAATAATTATATCTGTGAGATAACTGGACGATCCCAATAATAGTATATTATTTTATATGGAGGAAAAGTGATACTTTTCATGACGCGCTCGTGTTCAACAGTCGAACGGAGTGAGGCTGGTAATAGAGAGCAACTCATGAAAAGTAGCTTTTCCTCCAAATAAAATATGCTGTTTTTTCTTCAAATATCGACAAATTAATGCAAAAACGTCTCTATTTGATAGTGATAATTTTTAAACATAATTGGGTTCGCAAGGCGGTTTAGACCGGTGTCGGTGAGTAGGAACAGGTTGTTGCTATAGTGATGTAACATAAAGCTGTCAGTGGACACTGTCAACAATATTAATTTATTTTTTACAATTATTGCGTCTACGGCTGCTTTTCTATCTATGTTGCTATGATAACACTTTTCCCTCCGCTGGCGGGAAAGTGAAAACTAAAGCTCCGGCCGAGGAAAAATGAAACGCCTACACAGTCGAAAACTGACAGATTTACTGACGTTTGAAGAAAAAATAAGTTTTCTTAGACTCTCTCAGAAAGTTTAACTACACATAGTTACTTAAAAGTGTCCTCTAAATGTAGATTTTTTTCATTTCTTGCAGCACTAAATAGACTGTTAAAGATTGTATATAACATGTGATCCTATTGTGGCCAACATTGAAGCGATCGTTTCTTATTAGATAACAGCAGCAATTTTCTTAAAATTGTCTTAAAAAACTGGAAATCATTAATGAAGAGTATAACAATTCCCCGCGAGGTTTTGGTCAGTATATAACTCGAAAACTATTTGAAGTAGAAAATTAAAATTAGGCAGTTATAAACCGTAGTATTA
This sequence comes from Galeruca laticollis, assembly GCA_963921935.1. NCBI lineage: Eukaryota > Metazoa > Arthropoda > Insecta > Coleoptera > Chrysomelidae > Galeruca > Galeruca laticollis. Next base: position 125,818,249 of record OY998180.1, read on the forward strand.
CACATTTCAAGCAAGCAGTTACTTTGCTGCAACGTCATGTTTCGGGTCACGTGGTATGATTTTTAAAAAACTTAATGAGACAACCTGAATATTGTTCCACTGCTGTAAAGGTATCTCTCATACTAATTCGGCGATACCTATTTTTGTGTGTCAGGTACTTAGAAACGAAAAACAAATTTTTATAAGGTTTTTTATTTGAAAAAAAAAGAGAGCTGAGAAACAAAAAACATATTCTAGTAACAGCTATTCTAGTTGTCAAAAGCTGTCAGCATCAGTGAACAATCGGTCACTGTATTATTGTTGTTAAAAGTTTTGTGACTTGAAACTTACCATGCCTTTACGTTTCACTTATGACGAGTATGTCGATATGCTGATGATCTATGAAGAATATGGAAAAAATACCAGACGAGCTAGAGATTTATATAGAAATCGTTTCCCCGACCGAACAACTCCAGGAAAAAATAATTTTACTTATGTAGAACAAAAATTAAGACACGGTTCATTTCCAACCGGAAAACATCAAAATTCTCCACGTTAGCCTATTCTTACGGAAGATAATATTATTAACATTCTTGCTTATATCCAAGTCAATCCCCAAATTTCAACTCGATGTCTGCAATAAGAATTAGGAATAAGTAAATCTACTATTCAGAGGGTGTTCAAGCAATACAAATATCATCTTTTAAAAATACATTTAACGCAAGGTCTAACTCCTGCAGATCCAGAAAGAAGTGTCAATTAAAATCGTAGAGGACCCTTTTTTCTTAAATAAAATATTGTGGAGCGACGAAAGCCGTTTTCACAATAACGGTGTAGGTATCGTTAATAGATATAATTGTCACTACTGGTCGGCTGAAAATCCCAGCTGGACGCGAGAAACGTATTTCCAAACTATTTTGGGAATAAATGTTTGGTGCGGTTTGTTTAATGGACGCTTGATTGGGCCGTATTTTTATGAGGGGAATTTGACAGGCGAAAGGTATTTAGATTTTCTCCAGAATATTCTTCAACATTTGCTTGAGAACAATCCACTAAAAGAGAGAGCGACTATGTGGTGGCAACAGGATGGTGCAACTCCTCATTTTGCTCAGCGAGTAACGTCACATCTGAATGTGTATTTCCAAGACAGCTTGATTGGGAGAAATGATACAATACATTGGCCGGCTCGTTCACCACATATAACCCTGTTAGATTTTTTTCTTTGGGGATATTTAAAAGGATTCATTTCTGTTACAGCTCCTACCGATGTAGATAATTTAAAAAACAGAATCAGAGCAGCTTGCCAATCTCTTACACCAGAAAGTATTGAAGCAGCATGCACAAGAAATTTACTTAGATTTGAATGCTGCATTAATGAAGGTGGACATAAATTTGAGCATAAACTGTAGTAAAAGTGTTATTGTTTTCCAATTCTTTTTGTTTTTCAAATAAAAAACTTTATGAACATTTGTTTGTCGTTTGTATATACCTAACACAAAAAAATAGGTGTCGCCGAATTAGTATAAGAGAGACCTATACAGCAGTGGAACAATATACAGGGTGTGTCATTAACTTTTCTAAAAATTATACCACGTGACCCGAAACGTGACATTGTAGCAAAGTAGCTGATTGCTTAAAATGTGTAATACTACCCACAGTTTATAACTGCCAAATTTCAATATTGTAGTTCAAACAGTTTTCGAGATATATACTGGCCAGAACCTCGTGGGACACCCGTATATAAAAAAACTATGACAAGCGGTATTTGTTTAATTAAAAAAATTAAAAACGTAAAAAGTTCTTTTTTTAATAAATTAACACGTTGAGTGCCGTATGTATCCAACACGGATACACGAGATACGGTGCTTCCATCGCCGTATGTATCCGCGGCTGATACACAACTATTTCTGTTATTTCAGCCGCATGTATCGACGTTGGCTGCATGCCTTGCATATATCTCTATGGGGACTATCGCACTACGGCCTGGCATACCCAAAACCTTATTTGGCCTGTATATTTTATCCTTAGTTTTTTCAGGACACCATTTTTTCAGTTAGTGGGTTAGTGGGCCATACACATGAAAAATGGATTTGGCCTGATATACCCAATTTTCCGCTTCCACGGAAGCACTCAACGTGTTAAATATTAATTAATTAATATTTAATCTTAATAAATATAAGAAACGTCGTACATTATAATCTTTGAAAAAAAATGTAGGTCATTAGTAATCCAATTTCGAAGAAGTTTTTATTTTTCAGTGAATCTCAACCTTATTCAGTTATTGTTATTTATATTAAGATACACTTTTAATAGGTTAAGCACTCTTGGGAATTCCCTTAAAATTTATGGTTAGTAATGTTTATTGATAGAGGTAACAGTATTTACTCACGACAATTAAGAGATTTATATTTAATTTACGTTTCAGAAAAACAAGAGTACAAATCTATATGACCGAAGATGATAATATAATATACAGTTTGAAATTTGATGGACGTGTTTTTGTGTGTCTTCTCGAAACTAGACTCGCGTTAAATTGTTATTTGTCAGTGTTTTCTAGTCTTCAGCATTCTGATTTTAAAATATTATTGAGTTTCCACTTTTAATAATAATGGCACAGTTTACTGAAAATACAACAAACAGTACTTTAAAGAATAATAAATTATTACTCTGAACAACTTGTTAGGACTGAATAATCCTGGAAACATTATTACTGATACCTAGTAATGTTCTTTTATTCCTGTAACTTATACCATATCTAAACGATTTTGTAAATATTATTTTCCACGGACCTTACATAGGTACTTCACCAAAAGGGATCTCAAATTATGCCCTAATTTTCTAAGAATTGATAATTTTTTTTGTAATAGCTTCATATAGTGCAATGAACAAAAGCCGTACCAAAAAAGATACAATACACCGATGCCACATTATAACGGCTTGATGTAATCGCTTATTGATACCTATACTCTGTTTCATGTTTATCGTTGGTAATTTATTAGTATTACTTTGAAAGGTCTTCAAAAAGGCGTCCGTATTCTTAATTATCAATGACTAATTAAATATGAAATATGTAACGGGTGCCCCAATAAGAATGGCTTTCGGCCATATATCAGAAAACGTTCATGGTACAGCTGCGAGTACAAAAAATGTAACAAAAGAGATAAAAAACTTGAGAAGCCAAATTTTTCAAAAGGCGGCATAACAAAAGCAATCATTGCATTCTTCAAAAAATTCTGCGTATATGTACTTGATATTTAAAGTTTCAGTCTACTTAAATAAGATGTGGGGGAGAATGGGAATTGTTATGAAAAAAACACCCATAACTCCGGTTCTTAACCGATTATTGCAAACTTAGTCATCTTGAAAACAGCTCTTTTCCACTAACATAAGAGTGAAATTTTGGACATAACCTAATGAGTAACTTTCAAGCGAGGGGCTCTAATTTTTTTAAAATCTAGTTATCTTTGGAAAATATTAAATAGGAGCATGCAATTTTAATCGGGATTATAAAAGTAGGCTTAATTTGTAACATAATGGCGAATACCGCATGCCGATATCTTTTCCGGTCCCGACATATCTTAAAAATTTATGAGTCAGTTGAAAACTAACAGCTTTAGAAGTGAAACTTATTATGTTACGCAAAAACTGTGAATGAGTGTACAAAAACTATTTACAATAAAAGACAAACAAAAGTAAATATTCTTTTTAAGAAATTATTTTATTAAATGTTCAAACAAACCACAATCTTGAGCCAAACTTTATTTTAATTCCATTGCTTCAAGTAAATGCATGAATATTTTAGAAATAATCAGATATACTTCTGTTCAACATTACCGACATTGTTGAATACATTAGCAGAATGGATTTATAGATGAAAGAAAAATTAAATAGTTTACTGACGAAACCAGGTATCCAACCAACGACCTTTAGGTTTTCAGTCTAACGCTCTGCCGACGAGTCTATTTCGCTTAGTAATATCATGGAGTCTACTGATGTAACAGAAGGGGAGAACAGCATTGCGTCTCTCTCACTGAGCTTAATTAAATAATAATTAGATAAGGACAAGGAGTTTAACAAATTTGTTAGTTTTACGAGTTTACTTTTACGCCAAAAATCCTGTAGTGTCCCATAAATTGTTTCACTTCATAAAGCGTAAATTTTAAGCATTCACCTATGAATATAGATTACCTACTATGGGGTAGTACGGAAAGGATTTTAACAATTTTGAAATAATTACAATTGACATTCCTTGCCCTAATAATAATAATTTCAATATTACTTTTAATCTGACTGTGAAACGGCGTTAAGGAAGTTAAAGTAGAAATATATGTATGTTTTTTTCCATGGCCCACTACTTCTTTTTATATATTTCCACTTTAACTTCCTGATCGCCGTTTCCCAATAACATCGAAATATTAATTGAAATTACCATTAATCAACTTTAATTCGTTCCAAATTATTAAAATATGTTCGGAACGTATAGCCACAGTAGATAATCTATATTTAAAGGAAAATAATTAAAATGTATACGTTTTTTACGATATGTCGGGATAGGAAAAAGATATCGACATGCGGTAATCGGTATTCTGTTACTAATTAAGTCTACTTTTATAATTCTCGATTAAAATTGTATACTCCTATTTAATATTTTCCAAAGATAACTAGATTTAAAAAACAAAGTCAATAGCGCCCTCTAGTGTGCATGCTACTCATTAGGTTATGTCGAAATTATTAAACTTATGTTGATGGAAAACAGATGTTTTCAAGAAGACTAAATTTGCAACAATCGGTTAAGTTGAACCCGAGTTAAGGGCGTTTTCTCATATCAATCTCCCCGTACACATTATTTGAGTAGATAGACTGAAAATTTAATATCAAATATACGCAGAATTTTTTGAAGAATGCGATGATTGTTTTTGTTATGCCCTTTAATTGAGTTAATTTTATGAAAGTTGGCTTTTTAATGTTTTTATCCAATTACGCCCTCTCGCGGTATACCGAAACTTTTGTTATATTTTTTCCCGCAGTTGTACTATTAACGATTTCTGATATATGGTCTAGAGCCACTTTTATTGGGACGCCCGTTACGTATGTAGTTTTTTTAACGAAAAATTTTGAACGCGGAAATCAATCAAACTTTAACAATTCGGTAGGTAGTGGAATGAATGGCAAAAGGTCAAAGGGAGAGCTATCTGTTATTTTTTTTAAATGAATTAAGGGTTATGATGTTGGTTGATTGAAATGTATATCCTCATGAAAAGTTTATTTGGATTAGACCGCAGGGCTGCCAGTTAGATTTTCATTTCATCAGTAAAAATCTTGTCAAAAATTGAGTAATTTCAATAGATTTATTTTATGCTATAGAAATTTCAAAAAAGTATAATGAACTAAACTTATGACCTCGAAAAAATATGTATTATTTGAAAACAAACTTTTCATTTAAAAACAAATAAAGTAAACATACAGTGTCCACCATGTTCGCTACATATGGGAACAATTTTTAGTTGTTGTATATAGGAAAATTTAATATATACGATCGATTCTGCATGGTCGATAATCCAAAATTACATCTTGACATCAGTTACATGAACACTTCATGGCCACAAATTGGAAAAATTCGACGTGGAAATGCGAAAAGTGAGGTTAGATGCCAAAATACCGAAAATTGTTATTTAGAAAAAGTGATTAAAATGATATTTTAGGAGTACGTACAAAATTTGAAGCAAAAACAACAAAAAATAAGAATTTCCTTATTTTTCTCCATTACGGTCTTCTGAAATGATATTGCCTCAATTTCTTTTTTGAAAGAGTTCAATTAGCACCGTATGTAATTTATAAACGTAAAACTATTCAAAATTGGTCATTAAAATCATTCCTAGAGAATTAAATGGAAATATTAGTTGAGCATTTGAAACTTTCCTGTAACAATACCTTGTCCAATGTTGTCAGTTTGTGAAGTTTAAAATAATTTAGTACTGATACCACAATTGAAAAGAACCGTTTTTGATATTTTCAATAAATATTTCATTAAATTATTAAAACTCATTAACTAGTCATAATAATAATAATAAATTGGATTAGTTTACCAACGTATTACTATTAGTGTTTTAAATGAAACTCACGGTTTCTAGTTAATACCACAATATAATAAAAATTGTTGAAAATTCTAAAAAATTGTCAATTGTCAACAATTGTCAACCGTGAGTTTCATTTAAAACACTAATATGAGTAGATTCCGCGAAGTAAGGGTCGAGACAGTTAATTTCATTAAGTTATTACTATTTTTTGAAACAATATTCAACAGATTACCCACTAACTCATTACTAATAAATAACTTAATATTTCAAAACACAAATTCAAAATGTCCTCCATCTCGTTCCATACATTTCACCGTCCCGGAATTCGTTTCTCTTTGAATATTTCGGAGCGTACCTTGGTTAATAGCATATACGCAATCCCATATGCATTGTTCTAAATGTGCGACGTCTCTGAAGGGTGTTACTCGATAAATTTTGTTATTTGAATAGCCCCATAATAAAATGTCCAGAGGGCATAGGTCCGGGGACCGTCTTGTTGGAAATGAAGATTGGCTCGCTTAGCCAGTGGGATACCATCCAAAAATTTGGTTAATTCATTTTCCAACAAAGTTGAATAACGCCTGGCATTCAGGTTTTCTCTAAAGAAAAAGAACCAATAATTTGACAATTCCAAATTCCAGACCATACATTAACCTTGAGTGGGAGTTTGTGTCTGCCCATCAACGACAGTTTTGTGAGCTTACTGTTCCATTTGATGTGAAAGTAGATTCGTCGGAAAATAAAACATTTTCTGTGAAATTTGGATTATCTTCTATAATTCAAAAACCAAACCGGACGTCAAAATATTTTTCTTCAGAACTTGAATAAATTTAGGCTTGCACGGGTGAAATTTGTTTGTCGCATTGTTTTGATTAAGATGCATATAGTTAATGTCGTATCAGTCATGTGATGGAAAAGACTTAGCGTTTCTACTTGTAGTTACTTTAAACTTCTTTAATAATTTTGCTACATTTCTAAAATGGACGTTTTTGCCAGGATATTTTTGGTTAAAAATATTAGCAGCTTCTCTTGAACATTGATAATTTTCTCCGCAAATTAGAACCAACTCTATTTTTTCTTCACGTGACAGTATAGAAGGAATTTTTAGTTATAGATAGATAGATAGATATAAAAATATCTTTGCAGAATGTGTAAATAGAAGTAAACTTAACGAAAACGGAGAATTACGGATCAAATGCAACAATGATGTTACACGAGTATTCGTTTATGATTTTAAAGCCCACTTAGTTAATTTAAAACTTTGTATTGCGGCAAAGTATTTGAGAAAAATGGGTTCTAGGATGATGAAAGTATAAAACTAGGAATCGTTGTGAAATGTATGCAGACCTTTCAAAGATAATAAATTATCTTGTATTCATATTATCGCATTGTTTTTTTTTATAAATATTGTCCAAACATGAATCATTACGCTTATTCAATAATAGTTATTAATGTAAGTTGTCATGTTCTGAAACTTTGATGAAATATTACATAAAAAAAATTAATATCGGCCCTTTTCAATTGTAATATCACAACTAAATTGTTTGAAACTGCACAAACTGACAAGATACAAAAAAATTTCACGCGTTCAACGAATATTTTCATTTTATTATATATGAATGACCTCAATCAATATTTCTGAATTGTTTTACCCTCACACATTAAACATGGCGAAAAGTACGGATTTTTTTTATTTTTTTGTTTTTTTGCTCGAAATTTCATAAATGGCCCTAAAATATCATTCTAATCACTTTTTCCAAACAACTTTTTCGATATTTTGCCTCCATGACAGTGGCATCGTGAGTGACGTCAGAATGTCTTTTCAGATTAGCGACCATGCAGGATCGATGGCATACATTAAATTTTCCTATATCCTACAACTAAAAATGTTTGCCATATGTAGCGAACATTAAGGGGGATACGATATATTATACCTACCTACTGCTTCATTTTAAAAATAGTAATCACAAAATAAAGTTACGTAGATACTCATCAGGTACGAGTATATAAAAAAAATAGAACGAATAGTAATGAACAACAAAAATACAAAACAAATAAAAAAACAAATGTAAGGAAATAACTGTTATAGGTATATAAAAAATCGATTTAAATCTGAATCTGATAAAGTATTATCCTTTTTTGGTATATACATATCATTAGTATGTAAATGTATTACTTCTTTTGTAAAGTTAGCATTAGTACAATTTGCTTTTCTCGACTGCAAATACATAATTTTGTGTGTGTAGATGTCTCACATACTAGTTATGGCTAGTTTGTTTCTTTCGTTAGTTTTCATTAAATAGGTAGGTAATAAGAGAAATCTCTTAAATTAATTTAAACAGAGCGTTTGGAAATATCATGCGAGATATGATTAATTAAAAATTAATAATAATAATAAACAAGTGTCATAATTTTTTTCATCAATATGCAAATCAGTAGATCTGAAAATATAGTAAAACCGGCAACCATGTAAGACCGTTTCTATTTCAGATTTTATGAAAGACTAAAATATGTTATCTAAGTATGTTTTTATAATGTCTGCTGTGGAATCGCCGCCTTAATGTTTTTGCTAATAGCGGCGTTCTTATAGTTTTTTTTATTATTTCCAACATGCAGTTGTTGGGTTAAAAATATTTATACATATAGATTATTTTCTATAGAAACCACATAAATGCAATATACCTTGAAAATAATATATTGAATTGAATTGTGATGGTGGAGCAAATGTAAAGAATTCTTGTTTTTTACATTTTTCTCTTGGAATATTGAATTATATAGATACGTTATTTATAATCATTTAATCCAATAAAACGTATTTTAAAAAAATAGCAGATAGTGTACACTTTGCCATTTCACTACCGAATTTTCAGAGCACACTCTGATAGATTACAGAAATCATCAGAAATGTATTCTGGACTGAGAAAGATGTGTCATATTTGCTGTACCTATGTTTGTACAGGAGCAATATTAATATTATCTAATACCTATGCACTATTTAGAATCAGTTGTCTTAGCGACGGGCCTGGCTCAGTGGTGGATCTAGGGGCGAGTGGGCCTCAGGACATTTCTTACAGGTACACTGAGTAACACGTAAAAAGTAAGAAAATTAAAACGTTTTCCATTCAGGACAAAAACTAATACAAAACGAAAACTTAAATTTTTTTGTATCATAAAAAGTGTCAAAACAAAAATATGTTTTATTCAGCTACTTAATTCCAAACCAATATCTAGATTGGTATTTTCCGTATTACATTGAAAGGAAATAAATGAAATACTTTATATAAAATATAAAAACTAATAATAAACTAAAATCTAGAACTACGTTCTTTTTCTGACTTTAGTATTGGCAAAGTAATCTATGAGATCTTTTAAATCTAACTTCGCTGCGATATTATATTCTACATTTAAAATAGATTGATCACGATGATTGTTGACCTAATGCAATTTCTTAACATTTTCAATTTACTAAAGGATCTTTCCAATTGCGCAACAGTTACGCACAGGTAGGGTAAAAAATAGAAGAAACATAACATAAACTTCAGGAAAATCAAGTTTCATATACGAATACTATTTGGAAAAGTTTCCTCTTCATATCTTTTTTGAAGTCATCTCTTTAACTAGTTCAAGTAACATATCAATATTGATTGACAACACCGTTAGTAAAAATTTCCCGATGTTTTCGAAATTAGTATTGTTGCAACAAATAATATTCATTTGATTGATTGCATAGCAGAAAACCTCTATTCAATTTGATTGGTATTGGTATCAATTGAATAGTAATATACCCGGACTTTGAAGTAATCTTCTCTATTATCAAATTGCTATTCCAAAGCAAGCTCAACAATTTGTTTTGGTACTTTTCGTTGCCTTTTAAATTGAAATACTAGCTCTATATTGCATTTAATTGCAAGAGTTATTGGTTCAGATATTCAATCATTCTACGCTTCTTGAGCTCTTAAAGCAGAAATGTAGGTCAATGTATTTCTTAAGACTGTTGCGCCGCCGATATAAATATCAATTCTTTGTAAAAATCTTGATACGTGGTTTACTTGAGATAAAGTTTTGAAGATAAAAATATTAATAAAAACAAATTCAAAGTTGGCCATTTTCTTTTTCAGATTTTTAGCTTCCATGGTTGCTTCCTTTTTCTGCGATTTCGATTCAATATCTGAAGAGCTTTTAGAATATCGAACAATCGAATTTTTATTGCCATAATTGATTGAATACTTCCTGACCAACATGTAGGGTTAAGTAATTTCTGATTCCCCAGTAAAAGAAGACGAAAGCTCCCATCGTTTGATAATAGATCCAAAAAACGACGATCGACTAAAATATGATAAATGAAATCCCGAATTTCCGCATATTTCATAAATTTGCAAAAAATGAATTTTTTAATTATATCGCAGTATTACATAGAAACATAATTGTTATTATATTTGGAATAAATTGTAGCAACATAAAAGTCAATGACATTCAATGATATATTTAAAAAAAATTCCAAAATGTTTCGTTTACGCAACGTTGGGGACTAATGGGTTAATTAGAAAATTTATTACAATAACATACCATTAAAGCCATTCTGATTACATGAATGCAAACATTCTTCCATGTTTCTGGTGTGACTCTAGCAAATGTGTCATCTGTCAACTTTAACACGTCACCTACCTTAAAAGTTGTATTACGCACTCCAACTTCATTTTATAATAGCCCACATCTTTTCTATTGGATTCAATTTTGGATCAGGTGGTGGCAAACGTAACACGGAAGGACCGTGTTCAGCTAACAACTTATAAACAACACAATTTTTAAATATTGGTTTATTTAGCTGTATTTTCCTGTAAAGTTCCGGCTTAATATCAGTATAATCAAAATGAATACTTCTTTCCCGTAACCATATTTGCATATCTGCCTTTTTCCAAGTAGACGTTGGGTTACGTTCCACAGATCGTTATATGATTCATTATTAATAACTATTACGTATTTACTATCTCGACCCATACTTCGTGGAATCTACCCTTATTACTGTTTTAAATGAAGCTTACTGTTTCTAGATAATTCCACAATATATTGAAAAAATGTTAGAAATTTTAAGAAATTTGACAATTGTTTCGATATTAAATATCATCGTCAGAATGACAGAATATACATTCCATTTGATGCCTACCTGATGATTAATAATTATTTTTTGCTAGACTTAATATATGTTAATAGAAAAAAGAAGAATATATGATATTACAATTATTAAAGCGTAGATATTATTAGCCCTATGGGGATATCCTGGATATCTTTTTTCCCAATTAAGATAAGTATAACTGTGCAATGATATAGAAAACCAGGAAAACTATATCTGCTGATTTTTAAAATTATCACTTAAGAAGACAGTTTAAAAGTGGAGGACTCCCTAGATTTATCTGTTCATTGACAACTTGATATTATGGGTTTCTTAAGTGTCTTCTAATTTCCAATTCTTCATGGAAATCCAGTTCTTGTGTCTTATTTGTGAATACAATTTCAAAAAAAATTACAATATTGTTTAACCTGAAATTGACAATATTGTTTAATCAATTTATTATTCTCGAGATTCTATATTCTACTCACATTACAGCTAGAACTTGCTATCAGAGCCTTTAAAAAGACATTTTTACGATAATGTTCAGAAATACAGCATAAAAGCAACTACAAAAATATAACAATATACGAAAAACGATGTTTTGTTGTTGTTCAATGCCGTCAGCCCTGTTATAAGAGGCGGATCGTTTTCATTTTCGTCGTTTGTGCATCGGATATTACGAGATAATCAATCCCCAAACTTATATTATTTGGGTTGCATACTTGGTCTAATGGTCTTGCATTCGGTACGTCAAACTTTATACCATGGAATAATTTCTTTGCTTCAAACAGCTGTGTTTATATCAAAATCAAACAAAATAACGTTAAGTTTGAAAGTTTTTTTCAAAATGAATGAGAAATCAGTGTGTACTGAGTGCAAGTCATTTTTCAAGCGAATATATGGGTTGCGGAAACAAGTAAAAATATTTCATGAGGGAAGACTTGATGATCTAGCTCCACTTAAAAAGTGTATAAAGACTTACAACTCCAGTTGTGATATCTACAAGAAAAATTTCAACCACAAGAATCATCTCCATAAAAAGACTCATGGCATTTTATCAGTAGATTCCTCAGAATCATCTCCAAAAAATGCAAAGAAGTGCCCTCTCTGTAGTTTCAAAAATTCGGCTAAAATACAATTACACAGTCACTTTAAGGAGAACCACGACATTGAAACGTCTACTGAAAACTTTGTTTTTGCGACAAAGGACGATTTTGAATCACGGAAAAATGAAATTGTATGATCTGATTTTAATAAACTTGCACATGCTTTTCTTATTCAAACTGTGAACCTGTTAGTAATAAAAACTGTCTATGGTTTTTAAAATTAGTTTTAGAATATGATTATGATTGATGTTAAGTATTAAACTTTTTTAAATTAAGTATTACATTGTTCCCACTTTTTTCATATTCTACACATGGATGCATTTTTATTTTATTAACATCAAACTAACATACTTCCATATTTGATGGAAAAGAATTTTTCACGGGAATGTATTGATGAATGATTATTTTTCATTTTAATCTAAATCAGTCATCCCCCACCTACCCCTTAAGGGCGGGGGTGGGGGTGACTTAGTAAAATAATCGTAAAAATAAATTTTTAAATTTGGAATCAAATTCTACGTAATTTTTTACGTATACACCTAAAATTTCACTTTCAAATCTTTTTTTTATAATGTTATGCAAAAAATTGATTATACAATGGTGTAGGACTCTCGGGTCTAGCATACTTCCATATTTGATAGAAAACAATTTTTCACGGGAATGTATTGATTAATGATTATCCTTTATTTTAACTTAAATCAGTTATCCCCCACCCAACCCCCTAAAGGTGGGGTTGGGGGTGGCTTTGTAAAATAGTTGTAAAAATAAATTAGAATTGGAATCAAATTCCACGTAATATATTACGTATACACCTAAAATTTCATATTGGTAACTATTTTTTATAAAGTTATGCAAATAAAATGTTATCAAAAAATTGCTTATTCAATGGTGCAGGACTCTCGGGAAGTATATATTTGATAAAAACATTTTTTTCACGGGAATGTATTGATGAATGATTATTTTTCATTTTATCCCGAATCAGTCAAAATGTTCCACGGAAATGTATTGATGAATGATTATCCTTCATTTTAACGTAAATCAGTCATACCCCCCCCCAACCCCCAAGGGCCTGGGATGGTGACACGTTTTATTGAATATCTTTGGCAATAATGAAGAAAAAATATGAAAATTGGTATACATACTCAAAAAAGGGTTTATGATTCGATGACACACTCAAAATCACCCCAACCCTAATATTTCCCAAACACCCGCCCCCTCTACCCTTATGGTATGAAATAAGCGTGTAATCATTTTTTAATTTGAATTTTATTTTATTAAATATACATATGCCAAATAGTAAATTTTAATTCTTATTCGTAAAGCCGCAATAGCGATTTTTATTTTCATTAAAAAATCAATTTTTTTATTACATTTTTTTTGCATAACTTCATAAAAAAAAGTAATCGGAATGAAATTTTAGGTGTATACATAAAATATTACGTGAAATTTGATTCCAAATTCAAAAATTTATTTTTACCACCATTTAACAAAGTCACCCTCGCCCCCGCCCTTAGGGGATGGGTGGGGGATGACTGATTTGGGATAAAATGAAAAATAATCATTCATTAACACATTCCCGTGAAAAATTTTGTTTAGTAAATATGGAAGTATGCTAGACCCGATAGTGGTGCACCATTGAATAATCAATTTTTTAATAACATATTATTTGCATAACTTTATAAAGAAAAGTTATAAAAATGATATTTTAGCTGTATACGTGAAACATTACGTATAATTTGATTCCAAATTTACAAAGTAATTTTTACGACTATTTTACACCCCCGCCCTTTGCGGGTGGGTGGGGGATGACTGAGTTAGGTTAAAATGGAGGTAATTCATTCATCAAAACATTCCCGTGAATTTTTTTTATCAAATATGGAAGTATGCTAGACCCCATTTTTCTTGCATAACTTTATAAAAAAAATTGTTACAAAAATGAAATTTTAGGAGTATACGTAAAAAATTACGTGAAATTTGATTCCAAATTAAAAAAATTCATTTTTACGACTATTTTACAAAGTCACCCCCAACCCCGCCTTATGGGGGTGGGTGGGAGATGACTGATTAAGGTTGAAATGAAAAATAATCATTCATCAATACATTCCCGTTAAATTTTTTTTTTACCAAATATGGAAGTATGCTATACCCGAGACTCCTACACCATTGAATAATCAATTTTTTGATAACATTTTTTGTGCATAAATTTATAAAAAAAAGTTATCAATATGAAATTTTAGGTGTATAAGTAAACAATTACGTGTAATTTGATTCCAAATTAAGACATTTATTTTTACGACTATTTCACAAAGTCACCCCCACCCCCGCCTTTAGGGGATGGGTGAGCTCTGACTGATTTAGGTTAAAATGAGAAATAATCATCCATCAATACTTTCCCGTGAAAAATTTTTTTCTTTCAAATATGGAACTATGCTAGTCCCGGGAGTCCTACACCATTGAATAATCAATTTTTTTATAACATTTTTTTGCATATCTTTATAAAAAAAGTTATCAAAATGAAATTTTAGTAGTATACTTTGAAAAATTACGTGTAATTTGATTCTAAATTAAAACATTTATTTTTACGACAATTTTACCAAGTCACCCCCCCCCCCCCCGCCTTTAGGGGATGGGTGAGCTCTGACTGATTTAGGTTAAAATGAGAAATAATCATCCATCAATACTTTCTCGTGAAAAAAATTTTTCTATCAAATATGGAACTATGCTAGACCCGAGAGTCCTACACCCTTGAATAATCAATTTTTTGATAACATTTTTTTTGCATTACTTTATAAAAAAAAGTTATCAAAATGAAATTTCAGTAGTATACGTAAAAAATTACGTGTAAATTGATTCTAAATTAAAACATTTATTTTTACGACAATTTTACAAAGTAACCCCCACCCCCACCTTTACGGGGTGGGTGAGGGATGACTGAATTAGGTTAATATGAAAAATAATCATTCATCAATACATTCCCGTGAAAATTTTTTTTCTATCAAATATGGAAGTATGCTAGATCCGAGAGTCCCACACCATTGAATAAACAATTTTTTGATAACATTTTTTTTGCATAACTTTATAAAAAAAAGTTATCAAAATGAAATTTTAGTAGTATACGTAAAAAATTACGTGTAATTTGATTCTAAATCAAAACATTTATTTTTACGACTATTTTACAAAGTCACCCCCACTCCCACCTTTACGGGGAGGGTGAGGGATGACTGACTTAGGTTAATATGAAAAATAATCATTCATCAATACATTCCCGTGAAATTTTTTTTCTATCAAATATGGAAGTATGCTAGATCCGAGAGTCCCACACCATTGAATAATCAATTTTTTGATAACATTTTTTTGCATAACTTTATAAAAAGAAGTCATCAAAATGAAATTTCAGTAGTATACGTAAAAAATTACGTGTAATTTGATTTTAAATTAAAACATTTATTTTTACGACTATTTTACAAAGTCACCCCCACCCCCACCTTTACGGGGTGGGTGAGGGATGACTGAATTAGGTTAATATGAAAAATAATCATTCATCAATACATTCCCGTGAAAAATTTTTTTCTATCAAATATGGAAGTATGCTAGATCCGAGAGTCCCACACCATTGAATAATCAATTTTTTGATAACATTTTTTTTGCATAACTTTATAAAAAAAAGTTATCAAAATGAAATTTCAGTAGTATACGTAAAAAATTACGTGTAATTTGATTCTAAATCAAAACATTTATTTTTACGACTATTTTACAAAGTCACCCCCACTCCCACCTTTACGGGGTGGGTGAGGGATGACTGAATTAGGTTAATATGAAAAATAATCATTCATCAATACATTCCCGTGAAATTTTTTTTCTATCAAATATGGAAGTATGCTAGATCCGAGAGTCCCACACCATTGAATAATCAATTTTTTGATAACATTTTTTTTGCATTACTTTATAAAAAAAAGTTATCAAAATGAAATTTCAGTAGTATACGTAAAAAATTACGTGTAAATTGATTCTAAATTAAAACATTTATTTTTACGACAATTTTACAAAGTAACCCCCACCCCCACCTTTACGGGGTGGGTGAGGGATGACTGAATTAGGTTAATATGAAAAATAATCATTCATCAATACATTCCCGTGAAAATTTTTTTTCTATCAAATATGGAAGTATGCTAGATCCGAGAGTCCCACACCATTGAATAAACAATTTTTTGATAACATTTTTTTTGCATAACTTTATAAAAAAAAGTTATCAAAATGAAATTTTAGTAGTATACGTAAAAAATTACGTGTAATTTGATTCTAAATCAAAACATTTATTTTTACGACTATTTTACAAAGTCACCCCCACTCCCACCTTTACGGGGAGGGTGAGGGATGACTGACTTAGGTTAATATGAAAAATAATCATTCATCAATACATTCCCGTGAAATTTTTTTTCTATCAAATATGGAAGTATGCTAGATCCGAGAGTCCCACACCATTGAATAATCAATTTTTTGATAACATTTTTTTGCATAACTTTATAAAAAGAAGTCATCAAAATGAAATTTCAGTAGTATACGTAAAAAATTACGTGTAATTTGATTTTAAATTAAAACATTTATTTTTACGACTATTTTACAAAGTCACCCCCACCCCCACCTTTACGGGGTGGGTGAGGGATGACTGAATTAGGTTAATATGAAAAATAATCATTCATCAATACATTCCCGTGAAAATTTTTTTTCTATCAAATATGGAAGTATGCTAGATCCGAGAGTCCCACACCATTGAATAATCAATTTTTTGATAACATTTTTTTTGCATAACTTTATAAAAAAAAGTTATCAAAATGAAATTTCAGTAGTATACGTAAAAAATTACGTGTAATTTGATTCTAAATCAAAACATTTATTTTTACGACTATTTTACAAAGTCACCCCCACTCCCACCTTTACGGGGTGGGTGAGGGATGACTGAATTAGGTTAATATGAAAAATAATCATTCATCAATACATTCCCGTGAAATTTTTTTTCTATCAAATATGGAAGTATGCTAGATCCGAGAGTCCCACACCATTGAATAATCAATTTTTTGATAACATTTTTTTTGCATAACTTTATAAAAAAAATTATCAAAATAAAATTTTAGTAGTATACGTAAAAAATTACGTGTAATTTGATTCTAAATCAAAACATTTATTTTTACGACTATTTTACAAAGTCACCCCCACTCCCACCTTTACGGGGAGGGTGAGGGATGACTGACTTAGGTTAATATGAAAAATAATCAATCATCAATACATTCCCGTGAAATTTTTTTTCTATCAAATATGGAAGTATGCTAGATCCGAGAGTCCCACACCATTGAATAATCAATTTTTTGATAACATTTTTTTGCATAACTTTATAAAAAGAAGTCATCAAAATGAAATTTCAGTAGTATACGTAAAAAATTACGTGTAATTTGATTTTAAATTAAAACATTTATTTTTACGACTATTTTACAAAGTCACCCCCACCCCCACCTTTACGGGGTGGGTGAGGGATGACTGAATTAGGTTAATATGAAAAATAATCATTCATCAATACATTCCCGTTAAATTTTTTTTTTACCAAATATGGAAGTATGCTATACCCGAGACTCCTACACCATTGAATAATCAATTTTTTGATAACATTTTTTGTGCATAAATTTATAAAAAAAAGTTATCAATATGAAATTTTAGGTGTATAAGTAAACAATTACGTGTAATTTGATTCCAAATTAAGACATTTATTTTTACGACTATTTCACAAAGTCACCCCCACCCCCGCCTTTAGGGGATGGGTGAGCTCTGACTGATTTAGGTTAAAATGAGAAATAATCATCCATCAATACTTTCCCGTGAAAAATTTTTTTCTTTCAAATATGGAACTATGCTAGTCCCGGGAGTCCTACACCATTGAATAATCAATTTTTTTATAACATTTTTTTGCATATCTTTATAAAAAAAGTTATCAAAATGAAATTTTAGTAGTATACTTTGAAAAATTACGTGTAATTTGATTCTAAATTAAAACATTTATTTTTACGACAATTTTACCAAGTCACCCCCCCCCCCCCCGCCTTTAGGGGATGGGTGAGCTCTGACTGATTTAGGTTAAAATGAGAAATAATCATCCATCAATACTTTCTCGGGAAAAAATTTTTCTATCAAATATGGAACTATGCTAGACCCGAGAGTCCTACACCCTTGAATAATCAATTTTTTGATAACATTTTTTTTGCATTACTTTATAAAAAAAAGTTATCAAAATGAAATTTCAGTAGTATACGTAAAAAATTACGTGTAAATTGATTCTAAATTAAAACATTTATTTTTACGACAATTTTACAAAGTAACCCCCACCCCCACCTTTACGGGGTGGGTGAGGGATGACTGAATTAGGTTAATATGAAAAATAATCATTCATCAATACATTCCCGTGAAAATTTTTTTTCTATCAAATATGGAAGTATGCTAGATCCGAGAGTCCCACACCATTGAATAAACAATTTTTTGATAACATTTTTTTTGCATAACTTTATAAAAAAAAGTTATCAAAATGAAATTTTAGTAGTATACGTAAAAAATTACGTGTAATTTGATTCTAAATCAAAACATTTATTTTTACGACTATTTTACAAAGTCACCCCCACTCCCACCTTTACGGGGAGGGTGAGGGATGACTGACTTAGGTTAATATGAAAAATAATCATTCATCAATACATTCCCGTGAAATTTTTTTTCTATCAAATATGGAAGTATGCTAGATCCGAGAGTCCCACACCATTGAATAATCAATTTTTTGATAACATTTTTTTGCATAACTTTATAAAAAGAAGTCATCAAAATGAAATTTCAGTAGTATACGTAAAAAATTACGTGTAATTTGATTTTAAATTAAAACATTTATTTTTACGACTATTTTACAAAGTCACCCCCACCCCCACCTTTACGGGGTGGGTGAGGGATGACTGAATTAGGTTAATATGAAAAATAATCATTCATCAATACATTCCCGTGAAAAAATTTTTTCTATCAAATATGGAAGTATGCTAGATCCGAGAGTCCCACACCATTGAATAATCAATTTTTTGATAACATTTTTTTTGCATAACTTTATAAAAAAAAGTTATCAAAATGAAATTTCAGTAGTATACGTAAAAAATTACGTGTAATTTGATTCTAAATCAAAACATTTATTTTTACGACTATTTTACAAAGTCACCCCCACTCCCACCTTTACGGG
Organism: Galeruca laticollis; assembly: GCA_963921935.1. Lineage (NCBI taxonomy): Eukaryota > Metazoa > Arthropoda > Insecta > Coleoptera > Chrysomelidae > Galeruca > Galeruca laticollis. The sequence continues at coordinate 125,837,776 of OY998180.1, forward strand.
GTGGGTGAGGGATGACTGAATTAGGTTAATATGAAAAATAATCATTCATCAATACATTCCCGTGAAATTTTTTTTCTATCAAATATGGAAGTATGCTAGATCCGAGAGTCCCACACCATTGAATAATCAATTTTTTGATAACATTTTTTTTGCATAACTTTATAAAAAAAATTATCAAAATAAAATTTTAGTAGTATACGTAAAAAATTACGTGTAATTTGATTCTAAATCAAAACATTTATTTTTACGACTATTTTACAAAGTCACCCCCACTCCCACCTTTACGGGGTGGGTGAGGGATGACTGAATTAGGTTAATATGAAAAATAATCATTCATCAATACATTCCCGTGAAAAAATTTTTTCTATCAAATATGGAAGTATGCTAGATCCGAGAGTCCCACACCATTGAATAATCAATTTTTTGATAACATTTTTTTTGCATAACTTTATAAAAAAAATTATCAAAATGAAATTTTAGTAGTATACGTAAAAAATTACGTGTAATTTGATTCAAAATTAAAACATTTTTACGACTATTTTACAAAGTCACCCCCACCCCCACCTTTACGGGGTGGGTGAGGGATGACTGAATTAGGTTAATATGAAAAATAATCATTCATCAATACATTCCCGTGAAAAATTTTTTTCTATCAAATATGGAAGTATGCTAGATCCGAGAGTCCCACACCATTGAATAATCAATTTTTTGATAACATTTTTTTTGCATAACTTTATAATAAAAAGTTATCAAAATGAAATTTCAGTAGTATACGTAAAAAATTACGTGTAATTTGATTCTAAATTAAAACATGTATTTTTACGACAATTTTACAAAGTAACCCCCACCCCCACCTTTACGGGGTGGGTGAGGGATGACTGAATTAGGTTAATATGAAAAATAATCATTCATCAATACATTACCGTGAAAAGTTTTTTTCTATCAAATATGGAAGTATGCTAGATCCGGGAGTCCCACACCATTGAATAATCAATTTTTTGATAACATTGTTTTTCCATAACTTTATAACAAAAAGTTATCAAAATGAAATTTCAGTTGTATACGTAAAAAATTACGTGTAATTTGATTCTAAATTAAAACATTTATTTTTACGACAATTTTACAAAGTAACCCCCACCCCCACCTTTACGGGGTGGGTGAGGGATGACTGAATTAGGTTAATATGAAAAATAATCATTCATCAATACATTCCCGTGAAAATTTTTTTCTATCAAACATGGAAGTATGCTAGATCCGGGAGTCCCACACCATTGAATAATCAATTTTCTGATAACATTTTTTTTGCATAACTTTATAAAAAAAATTATGAAAATGAAATTTTAGTAGTATATGTAAAAAATTACGTGTAATTTGATTCTAAATTAAAACATTTATTTTTACGACTATTTTACAAAGTCACCCCCACCCCCGCCTTTAGGGGGTGGGTGTAAGGGATGACCTATTTAGGGTTAAATGAAAAATAATCATTCATCAATACATTCCCGTGAAATTTTTTTTTATCAAATATGTTAGTATGCTAGATCCGAGAGTACACTTCGAGGACAACTTATACAGTATAAGTTATACTCAGTATAAGATATACTCGTCCTCAAACTGAAGTCTGTGCATACATATATATATATATATGCAAGTCCCGCAATCATTTTCTCACATAAACTATGCTTAAAATTTGTTTTTCTTTATAATAATTTCATTGGATTGTTTTCAAATAAACAGTTTGTATATCCTTCAAAACTCAACGTTCCATGATAACAATTTCTGCTATTCGTATTTCATGATCAATAAGCATTCATGACATATAAATTTCTTTGACAGTTCGTTGTGTCATCGTGATAATTAAATTGAACAATTATTATTTTGATTCCAAATTCTTATTCTAATATGATGAATGATTATGGTTTAATGATATTTCTTCTCTATTCCAAGTTATGAATTATCTTTTTGAATATATTACCAAACGTACAACCTATTACATTGTCTATCACGGATTGACATATGATACATAAAAAAAATATGGATTGTCTAGTGAATTACTCTTTTAAATAATACTTCATGATTTAAAACTTCATAACGAATGGCTCTACCATGGCTATCTCTTTAATATTTTAAAGTTTTTATTATCAAATATAATGAACACAGATTATTTAGTTGTATTATAGTAACTGCTAGATACACTTTTTTTTATAAACATTTCTAACACTAATAAACATGAATTTTTTTATCTACATCTCAAATTTCAACATACATACACACACACACCCTCATATAAATATATATATCTTTATTGTTGTTTTATATATATATATATATATATATTTAGGGTAACTTTTTTTTATTGGGGAATGAATGAACCTAATTTATTAACTGATAATATTCAAGGAAGTAACTAACATAAAACTTGCAAATAAAAATGTTCTGACAATTAATCGTGTTTTTAGTAAATTGAAAGAAATTGATCCTTATACTGAACGTTCTAATGTTGTATATAGATTAACATGCTCTACATGCGAATCTGTATATGTGGGTCAGACTTCTCAAAAAAATTACTAAGCGCTTAGCTCTACATAAGAGTGATTCAAGATTATACCCAGAACGTTCAGCATTAGCAGAACACGTTTTCTCAACAAAACATATAATTGATTATAAAAACTTCAAAATTTTGTGCAAAGAAGACAATTACTCTAAAAGGATTTTCCTGGAAATGACATTAATTGCTCAAGAGAATAATTGTTTAAATAAAAGAACTGATATTCAGAATCTATATTCAATTTATAGTTATTTATTATAATTCGACAAAAAAGATAATAATGGAGATCAAAGCGTTATAGAGGAGAATTCTTTTTATTGATTTACTTATATTACATTTAAATATAATAAGAGTATAGTAAACATTTTATTATATCCTATCCTAATGTACTGAATATATATATATATATATATACATATATATATATATATAAATGTTTTCTATGACAACATCAACTTGTCACAAATTGTCATCAATTTGATAACATGCCAATTTAAATATTTTCACGCTAAAATTGTACAATGATGTTTCTTCATATAAATAGATATTAAATTATTGTGAACAACCTCAATTAGGGTAAGTAAAAAATATTTTTACTTTAAAACATATTTTAAATTTATATAATATTTATTTTGTAGATTCTTTGATAATGATAATAATAAATTATCGAAAGCTTAGGATTAACTAAACAGAGTTTTCTTTCTCACATTGCCGCATTCCCCAATAAAAAAGTTACCCTAACTAGTTTCGGCAACGAACTACTTTCGTCTATATATATATATATATATATATATATATATATATATATATATATATATATATATATATATAAATATTGGTATAATAAATTGCTGATATTTTTAGTAAGAGATAAATCGTTCATTACAGGTGTGCCAACAACAAAAATTGCTATCCTTGACGTTGCCAAAGGTTATAAAAGATTTGTTTAGCTATCACTCTATTGAATAACTTCAGGTTATTTTATTTTGTTGATACAATAATCAACAATTTAAAAAAAAATTACATAAATATGACCCGTCACCAACAATTCTTTTTCTTTCATATTCTCTTGTTTGGTAGATATTTTCCTTTCATTAACATCAAATAATAATAAAAATACGGTTTCAATGAAGTCAACAGGAATGGATTGTGGCATATACTTGCATTGTCCATATCATTTTTTAGATATATATATATATATATATATATATATATATATATATATAAGGTTCATTGGCATAGCACTGTGTTGATTCAGATTGTTATTCAATATAACATTGTATTGGCTTATTAATTAGAATGATATTTATCAAATTTAATGCATAACCAAACTTCGTCTCACTTTCGCCTTATCTTTAGAATTCAATTTTATAAATGAATATATATTTTTTCTCGAACTAGACGGTAGTATGTCAATGAATACTAAATTTTCTTCTAGCATGATATAATGATCTCCGCCTACAAATTATCATATTGCGACATGTATCAGCATTGGAAATATGCATTCGTTCATATTGTCCTTTGCTCTAGTTTCACTAAACAGGGTTGCATGATTGCATATATTTTTTTAAAAATTACTGTATAATGTCACACATATTCGGTTATTACATAATCGATATATATCCTGAATGTGGGAGAAAATTAAACAAATTGAATTACTTTTTGAAAAAAGCTTAAGAGATAAATACCGATTAAATAAAAAACAATGACTGCTTATTAGCACGTTTTTATATATTTAGTATTGTTGTTCATATAGGGATTGAGAAAGTTGACAATTATGCATTTTTAATTATTTTGTAAACTATACTATGTGTTTGTTATGTCTTCATCCAAAGTATATTGCTGTATTTACGCAAGAAGAGGCAGAAGAAACATATAACATAGCTTCGGTGAGAATACACCTTGAAAGAGTGAATCGAAGAATCAGATTTATTTTTTTTTGAAAAGTTCCAGTATCTTTACTTCCTCACATAGATGAAATTGTATTTGTGGTATGCAGGTTTATAATATCTATAAGCTATACGATACGATATATAAGAAAGAAATGATAAAGTTAGTAAACATCTGAAAAATTTTACAAATATTTTAAACATATCTGTTACCTTTAGCACCGAAAAAAGGTATTTCCCAAAATCGTAAATTATCAAAACACAAATTAATGCTTTTCATTGCGTATATTTTTTAATATATTATAAATTCAGTTGCAATGTAACAAAAATACTTATTTTTATATTAAAATTATTTAACTTATTACATTTTTGTTAATGGTTTGCAAGTAATAATTAGCAGTTTAATTATTATATTATGTATGGAAATATTTAATGTTGATAAAAGTATGAGAATATTTCTTGTTAATGTAAAACTATAAACTTTAATTCAAGCTAAACAAAGAAGTAACGAATATTAGTTTCATTTATTTAATTGTTATAGCCATTAATACTGCAGTTAAATAATTAATCTACGTCTGTTGAGTGCATATAAAATAACTTTGGTTGAGTAAAATAAAATGTTTGTAGTTTAGGTATTAAATTTCTCAAAAACTCAGCATCTTTTCCATCATTTTTTGCATTTTTTAGGTTAGGAACGGGAACGATCCCTATTAGTTCAGCAATGAAGATATGATATTGATACCAAGTAACTATAAATATTAATTATAATTTTAAATAATTTGTAATTATGGATGCTGATTTATTTGAAGACAAAAATTTTATTTAATGGTCAAATTATAAACTATAGTTCATTCATTATTGCGACGGAGTAATAAATCTTTCTGACCCTTCAAAACCAATACATGATGAAACCATTTAAGTAATATTAAAATATTATAGTAAATATTAATTTTTTTCTATTCCTCTCTCGGGCAGGTAGCTTCACGAGTTTAGGGTATTTCTGGGGTCTTTTCCTATTATCAAGAGATTGTGTGTGTGTGTGTGTGTGTATTTTATGCGATTATTATCTTTTTTTTTGGATTATAGATTAGGCTTTATGCATTTGGATTTTAGATACAGTTGACATTTTATCTTCATTTTTATTTCGATTTCAATACTATTTTCTATGTTTCCTCTGAGATTATTGTTTTCTTTTGTCTCTTCTTCAATATTGATTTCCATGGTTCTCTCATGTTCTTCTAATGAATATTCCACTGTATCACTGGATAGTAAAACTTCTGGATGGATATTCTTTTTTTTACCAAATATGTTTTCCATTTCCAGTTGGTATTCAAAAAATTTGCGACCTCTACCTAAATAGAAAAGAAATCGCATTAAACATGTATATATAGATGTATTGAGAAATCATATGTAGCAACACATTGTTATTAACTTAAATGGTTTATGTGCAGAAAAACAACTATTGCTTACCTGTTTTATTCTGGTTGTGGACAAATCTTTTATAATTCCTTTCTAGGACTATCCATCTATTGTGACAATTGCTTGCAGTTACAATAACATTCAATTTATGTAGTTTATTTATCAAGAAAAGACTTTTTTATATTTTGGTACAATGATTTATTTGCTAAATAAATCATTGTACCAAAATATAAAAAAGTCTTTTCTTGATAATTGTTTTTTCTCTGGTACACTCAGCTGACTTCACTCATTTGTAGTTTATTTGCTATTCTCTGCCACATCATTTTTACATTCCTTATATCGAAAGATCATACTCGTTTTCTATATTTGGCATAACAGTCTATTAGTACTTTCGTATTATTCACACTCCACTTGTACTCTGCAGAAGTTGAATTATGGATAGGGGTAGTTACTACTGTATTGTTAGTTGGTACATTTATTTCAGTCGTACTTTCCAGTGTTGGGACTAATACGTATTCTCGTAATTCTAAAAGAAATACTTCAATTTATACATCAACCTTTTCAGTCATATAATTGCTAAATGTGATATTTACCACCTAATACACTATCCATCGTTCCAGTTGGTACCCACAGATATTATAAATAAACTTTTCTTTACTTAACAAAAATATGTACATATAAACATAAAAGTATGGTTATGTTTGATATTTACGTTCCAGTGTCAGTAACCAAACCGTTCCAGCCACGATCTATTTTGGAACCGTTATTAGAACGGTAAACACTTGACGCCTGCGTAACAAATCCATGAGAACTATTTCGATAACGATTCCGGAACGATTAAAATTTGTGTGTTGGAACAAACCTTATATATATATATATATATATATATATATATATATATATATATATATTTAACCTTTAGAACGAAGGGTGATTTTGGCATCTGGGAACACCAAAACGAAAAACTGCATGCTACTCTCTACAATAGCCCTATTTCATTCTGAAATAAGCCTAATAGTCGAGCTTAAAACAATCTCACTTACCTTAGGATATTGGAGATGGGATGGAAGTTGATCTGCACACTTGCTTAATGCACTCAACAGTTTACTATTCCGGTTTCCGAAAATTTAAATCAAGAAGTATCTATGCCACGACGAGTCTTCAATTAAGAATGCTTCATATCGAATATCGAAAGTTCTTGTCTATTTTTGCTAGGTAAAGAGTAGAACATAGGCGGAGAGATCTTTTTATTTTTGAAGTTTTGAGGAAAGTAATTATTGTGGTATTGCCAAAAGCTCGATAAAATGAGGTAAAAAATAAGAATAAATTCTAAAAATCGAACAGTATCAATCTGGTAAATACTAAGACATGTAGTTATTTTGGAGAAAATTGTGACCATTCTAGAATTACTTCGAAATATAAATATAAGAAATTATGGCCTACAAAGTTCATCGCTCTTTTTAGAATGTGCTAGTACTATTGGTGTAAAACATTATGCTTTTATATTAGACAAACTCTCTGACTCATTCAAATTAGGTAATTATGAATGATTTGAATATTTATCGAATATTTCATCAACTTATTATTTGAATAAAATAGCAGTTTTATGTGTAGGCTCTTATATAAATTTGATAATATCGACCGATTCATCAAATATTAGAGTAGATAGGCGGTAATTGACAGATATCATCACCTGACTCTAATATATCTATGGGATATTTTTACCCATTTTAGTTGCCATGAACTTACTGATAAACCCATTAAAATAAAAATCATAAATATACACCAGATATGACACACATTCATATGTAAAAAAATACTTTAGTTCAGTCAATTTTTGAACAATAGATCAATTAAACGTTTTAAAGTTTGAACCATAACCTATGGAATTTATAGCTTCTATACTCAGTGACATGTTATTTTATTTTAAAAATATTTCACGTATATCTTTATCATAAAATTAGAATTTCAACGTTATCAGTTGAACATCCCCGTTTTTATTCAATTATTTTTTTTCTGTAAGTACTGGACGAACCAGCCCATTCCGATATCAGAATATATAATTAATTAGAGTACAATGGTCCTAAAGGTTGCCTTACACGAGTTCACAAATGTTTATCATCAATTGTTGGTCTTCGGGAAGCTGTGCTATCGTTCCCAAAAGTTGCTGATATAATATACAGGAGTATGGATGGCACCAGAAAGCCGAACACGAAGAGCCAGAGACACAGGACGAGTGAGCAGGACAACAGATCGTCGTCTAAGAGATCGTTTCTCATCGACAAAGGCAATAGCTACTCAGTGGTTTGCAGAATATGGAAGGGCCATTGGAATGCGAAGTGTTTATAAAAGGAAAAGAAGTTTTGGATTTTTTTTTATATAGACTACCGACCTCAGTCGGTGTTACCTTTAACTCTGGAACATCGAAGAAATCGACTTCAGTGTTGGCAAGAACGACTAATATGGAATCAGGAATGAAACACTATCGTCTTCAGTGATAAATCCCGGGTCTGCCTAGATATGTATGATGGTGGAGCAAGGGTGAGAAGGAGGCGAGGCGGACGTCGTAACCCTCAATTTTTTATTGAGCGGCATGTACATCGCACTGTTGGAGTGTAATGGATTGAAACTCAAAACTATTCACTTAAGGCAATTTATTGTACTAATTTGCAATTGATTTCGATTTATATTTACAAGAATTCGATTTTATACCCGAGAAGGTTGACTACATAATAATTACTGCATACTGTAGATATAGATTTGTGACTGACGCCTTGATATTTTATATATGTTTACCATAGACAATAATATCGTGAGAATCTTAAAATATGGTAATCTAATTAAATTGAATAATGAGATGGTTATGCGATTCAAGTGGACTAATACACCTAAACATGGTAAATTTCTCACTTATGTGTGTTTGTTTACTCCATAGTACAAGCGTGAGAATAAAACTCGTAGAGTTAAATTCTCCGTTTATCGAATACACCACTTTCAAGAACAAATTTTGTGAGTTGATTCATTTAATATTATTTCAAGTATTTAAGAGGACTTTTGTCTGTGGTAAATTAGATAGAATTACATATATGATTATAATAATATAGGAAACAGCAATTAGACCGATCCAGGAGATTAGGTACATTACAACAGTTATTATATGGGGTGTCATTGCTTATTGCTCAAGGTCTTTAGTCTTCATCAGGGGCAATATGAATGCACATTGATACATTCATGAAATATTAGAACCTCATCCGATTCCTTACCTCAGGACAATTCAAAATCCAACTTTTCAGCAAGACAACCCTTGGCAGTCGGAAGTTTGGCAACTTCCGATGCTCCGTAGCAAAGACGTATGCGGATTTCAAGAACTCACTTCGCTGGCAGAATTCGTAAGCTTCGTTTCGACAGTACAGTTCAGAGAAAAGTGTGATTACCGGGGTTGTGCAATACTAACTTGTTATAGCGACTCCAGAAAGTAAAGTTGTTCATAAAAAGTTGAGTGAGCAGTGTCGTGAAATAATTATGAACGTTTTAAATTTCATGACCGAAGAGGCAATGGCAAGTCGACAATTCCATTAACAAAGGTAATTTTTAATTATTGCAATAACTTTTTTAAACCAAAGTAATTATTTAACAAATTTACACTCGATAGTAATTTTTTAAATCGATTTTCGTATGAATTTATGAACAATGAACCACTTTTAGATACTGTTGTAGATAATATTATTAATTTGGCCGAAGACGGAGATAGCGAGGATGATGAAGTTGATATAGAAAGTGATTTAGAAGAATAATTTGTAGATGCACATCATTATTATACTGTTGATGATCCCTGTACATCTAAAACATATTTTTCATTATAGTGTTTGATTGTAGGTGGTATGACTGAATACATTAAACGCAACAAATGTAAATAGGTGTTATAAAACTGTACACATTAGAGACGAATTCCACTAGAGTAATATAATATTTGTAGCACATCTGTACATAGTTCTAAATAAACAATAATTGACGGCACCCAGAACCAAGATTTTTTTTGTTTTGCCAGTCCTAACTCTGTACAAAGTGTGAAGGGATGTTCTAATTTCATAGTAAATGTTTGCAAAACCCCAAAAACTTACATATGAAAGTAGAAATATCTACGACAAAAAAGCTTTAATATATTATTTATATTATTAGTATACTTATTAGACGATTTCTCCAATTTGTTTTTCAAATTTTATGTATAAACCCGAATTTTAACATCAAGAATTACAATTTTAGAAAGTTTAACAGGTAGGTATGTCTTTAACTATTACTATGAACAGATAAGAAAAATTGTTGGCCATTGTTAAATTTAGAAAATCGTTTAACAACCCTTATCATATTGTACGCTTTATCTACAAAATCTACCTGACTTCCAATTTATATACAAATAAACCTCAATGACGAATATTATGAAGGGACCACTTGAAAGACATTAATTTGAAGTAAAGGTGAAAGTTTATGTCTCTTGGAATCTATTTATTATTTAAATCACATAAAATAATAAAAGGTAATTGTAGAATTCCCCGTATGGTTTTTGAAGAAATAAATAATTATGTATGTACAAAAAAAACCAATTTTCGTAGAAAAATCTAATGGTTTTTATTTCCTTATTCATTTAGTTAATAATAAAGAACACATTAATGCTATTTTGTTTTGTAAACTCGATTTTATATAGCATCATACATGTGCCACAATTTATTATTTTTAAATCCAAATTTAAAATATTGTGTTACTCTCGTACGTATTAGCAGTCTCACAACCTTTAAAACTTTGCATGCAGAATGTACGTCGCCTGCTCTTCCCAGTAACTGCGTTTACAACGTTGTCAAGTTGTATGGCTTTCTCGCGCATCGTCAACTGCCAACCTGTAAATTCAACTCAAACCTTGGTTCACAAGATTTCCGGATTTGTCCCCACATGTCTGGTACATATATAGGGCAATGGCATATGTACCAGCCTGTTGATCGTGTGGTCTGGATTCGATTCCCGGCGATAACCAACGAATTTTTTAATTGAATATCATAAAAAAAAACCTTTCAGCGTACGCGCACGCGCACAAAATGCAATGCTTTTGTCGAAATCGTCGTCAGGTGTTGAAGAATTTGAGTTTTATACGGGTGAAATTGATCGGTAGTGCTTTCCTTACTGTTTCGTGAGACATTCCTACTTGGCGTGCCACACTGCGAAGTAATGTGGAGGGTTCTGCAGTAAAGGTGTCTAAAACTTCTATTTGTGCCGCTTCATGCAAAAGACGGCGTTTAGTTCTTTTTTAGTTAGCAACGGATCCAGTTTCACTAAACATAGACACTAATTCCAGGACATTTATGATTTCAATTACTATTCGGATATCTTTCATTAAAAATTGATGACGTTCTTTTTGCACATCTTCCATATTCCCCATAAGTAAGAATAATTTCAGGTCTTTCTTGAAATGTAAATACCACTTTAAAAAAATGTATAAACGTACAATTCTCAACTCGCAAAACTAATTTTATAATAAAGTAATTTTGGTGACAAGAAATGTCGGGAATTATACATAAAGAATATTTTAATAAAAATCTCAAGAATACTATACCTGGACTCGTTTTTTTCTACATCATAATTATAACGTATGACTACAACAAGTACTAATTTAGGTAAATTAACTTCTTTGTAATAATAATTTTTAACGGAATATTATGCTTCTTTATTATTCTGTTGGATATTAGAAGTAAAAATACTTGAAAAATTTACCGTTATGTAATACCACATCAGTTTAATTTGTTAAAATAATATCACAAAGTTTTTGTGATACCTAAAGCTTGTTCACAGTTTTCCCCAGATTTATCACGAATTGCTAAAGAAAAGGTCAAGAATGTGGTATTTTTGAAAAGGTGGTTAAACTATCTTTAAAATATGATATCACTCAACCCCCCTTTCGCTTTAAGATTTTAGGGGTTGTGTCCACCCCTGCTAGAGGGTTGATGTAATGTAGTTGAAAACCAGCCTACAAACTGTCCCCTTTAAATATTTTTTTAATTTTCTATAGGAGCCGAAATATGGAGGGTGGTAAGTTTTCAAATTGACACCCCGTATGTAGTTTCCGTTAAATTTTACTTTACTTCATTTTACGTCGCTGGTTTCAAACATTTAGATAGTACTGTATTACGTTATAAACCAACTAATAACCATGCAACAACAAAACTGACCTATCTAATGCTTTTTCAATGCCAAAAATTGAAGCAAAAAAATTCAAGGTATGAAACAACAATGATAGTCCAGTAAAGGAAGGTTTTAAATCATAATTTTTTACACAACTTTGCATTTTTGATATAATTGGTTTCAAAGATACAATAACAATGTTTAAAGGTCTTATTGTCTGCAACCCTCACCCCATGTCCCGCCGCAATGGTTGAAAAAAAATTTAAAAAGTATTTTTTCGTATTTACTCGAAAACGGTGAGTTACGACAAAAAAAATCTAATCAAAAATTGTAGAGCTTAAAATTTTACATAAACAATTTTTCCTCCCTTCAAAATTAAATGAGTTGGGAAGTTTTAAATTTAAAAAATCGTAAGTAATAGAAAAATAAGTGGATTAAATTTTGAAAAGAATTTTTTACCTGTATTAATTCTTACCTGACGAAATATGTCAAATAAAAATATTTTTTCAATTACATTTTTTAAGCAGTTCAAAAAAATTATCTTCTCATTTTTTAAAATTTACAGCCACCTCTTAAGCTAAAAACTTCCCTATTTAATTTTGAAGGGAGGGAAAAAAGTAAAGACAAAATTTATTATGTAAAATATTAAGCTCTACAATTTTTGATGAGAATTTTTTTGTCCAGCTTTCACCATTTTCGACTAATTGCGAGAAATTACTTTTTACATTTTTTTAACCCTTGCCGGGGGTTGCAGACACTAAAACCTTTACACATAGTTATTGTATCTTTGAAAGTACCATTATATCAAAAATGCAAAGTTCTGACAAAAATTTCTTTTACTGGACTATAAAATAATGACAGTATAATATACAAGATTAATATAAATATATACATCTACAAACCCCAGGTATACTATTTTCAATACCCAATTTTTATTGCGTTACTTGCAAATTTTTTAAGAAATTTCAAGATCAAAGGAGGCCAAGTAATAATGAAATTGGTTAGTCAATCAAATAGCGGAAATACACCTGTACAATAGCATTGCCAAAAATAGTTGTTATAATCGTGTCGGATTCCCAAAACAATGATTCACTTGCCAAACTATGAATGAGTAACCACATGAAGTTCATTCACTTTCATATTTACTTTGAATTCTTGTATACACTAAGAAAAATCAGCTACTAGGAATGTCACTGTCTTGTCCAGTAGCGGATTATCCGAAATTTCATCAAATAAGTAACTGATTATTTTTTTAATAAATTGCAAGTTGCATTTATATATAAAATATCTATTTTATAAATAAATATATTTGCACGATTCATCTCAATTAAATCGGCTTAGAATGCGAACAATATGAACCGAAAATAAATAAATCAAGAAGACACTAACTCCAACCTGTTCATCGATAATGTACAGCTAAAACTGTTACATAAATTCAAATACTGGAGTCTCCAAGGGCAATACGTTGAATTCGAGTTACGGAAAATTCGAATTACAGAAAAATAAACTAATTAGAGGGTTTTTAAATTTATATACATATAATATGAAGTACATATAGTTAAAACCAAATAAAGTTCATTATAGTACTGATGTAGTATTTATTATAATATAAACCAAAACTAAGGACAAACATTATTCATGACAAAAATAGTCTCACATTGACGAATGTCATGTGACACATACTAAATTACCGTCGTATACGTATACGACAGCAAAAATTTAGCTACTTTAGATCAACCGATGTCATATCATACAAGACAGATTAGTCGTTTTGCTGCGAGGAACCGTTGACTCAACGTTATACAATTTTTTCGGGGTCCGTAACGTTCCGCGACAATTCACAGATACAAGGTTTGAACCGAACTGACTCGAAATCAACCTAACCTAATCTATCCTTTATCTATGGCGAAAACGGTACCTCGCAGCAAAACCAAATAAAGTTGCGTTTACGTCACCAAGGGCGTATTTCTATCGCATGTGGCTACATTTCTATCGAAAAGTGCATATACTTAAATTTGTTAATTAATCGGTTCTAAAGATAACCCAATCAATAAAAAAACTTTTGTGCCAAAAAAATGTATAAGCAATATAGCTTTATAGGGTTTAGACGTCCCTCGATGTAAACATTTGTGTTAAAATTTTAATAAAGAAGCCTCCAATTATTGACGGTAAAATAGTCACTGTCAGAAATAATGTCATGTTGCCGCGTTGTTTGTGACTTTTCTACTCGTGTATTGTCATCGATTTTTGAGGTTATAGTTACGTGCTTTATAAAATTTTCTTGTGAGAAATATTTATAATCAAAACTGTTTTTGTTTTCAAAACAACAAAGCATTTTCTTCTGTGATTGTTAAAATGCCCAAACAGCTGAATAGCCGATGCAAAGAACTTGTGGCATCATTAGTAAATTATTTTTAACAAGAAAGGAATAATAATGGTCCTTTGTTGCCCTTAAATGCTGTACAAGAGGTAGGTAATACGTGAATAAAATATCCTTACTTTACTTTACTTTACGAAAATTTCTATTATTTTAGCGTGTAGCTGCTGCTTTAAAAATCAGTGTAAGAACAGTAAGCAAAATTTGTCAAACAAAGAAAAAAGGTGAAGAGTTTGAGTCACCAAAGAAAAAACGTTGCGCTCATAAACGAGTAACAAATACAGAAACTTTAAATACAAGCTCTATTCGTGAACATGTACCAGAGACGTAAGTATAATTATGACAATTGTATATTTAACATATTTTTATTTCTGTATGCTTTTAGAACAGCACATAACGATTCAATCATTGTGGTCCCAAGTAAAAGAAAGAGAATTATTTAATGGTAGTACCACTTCTTTAAATAGATTGGCTCAAAGAACTTGGGTTTAAGTGGATGAAGGATAATCCACGACGAGGACTTATGGAATTACATAATGTTGTTTTGAAAAGAGTAGAATTCTTAAGATATTATAAAGCAGCAAAGGACGAAGGTATATACCAATTTGTGTTCATCGATGAAACCTCGATATTTCAAAATGGCATCATAGGTCATTCATGGCAAAATGAAAATATCAAGAGTGTTAAAACGATTAAAACGGATGGCAAAAGGTTTATTATATTGCAAAACATAAATGGTTACTTAAACATTATTTAAATAATATTATTACAGATATATTATACTCCATGCTGGAAATGAAAACGGATTTATTGAAGGTGCTGAAGCAATATTTGGTTCAAAAATATTCATTCAATTATATTCATAAAGAACGCATTGGACAAAGCACATGTTACTTTAAAAATATGTCCAAATGTTTCACATCCGTAACTATTTGGCACAACATTTCTTAAAAAGCAAAACTTATTTTGACGTATCTGCGTATCGTAACAAGTTTTAATTCATTTGCTTGCTGGGTAGTCAGTTGATGTTGACTGTTCGGAAGGAAATGCGGCATAAACACGCTTAGGCCCATATTTTGACAAAACTGCATCGAGTCTCGATATACCATGTTAACATCTTCTTGGAAAGACGTAAAAAATCCGTCCTCGTTTACAGCCATAGCGTTGAATATCGAAGAATCATTGTTTCTAGCGTCTAAGCCATGTGGACCAGTAACATCAAATAATATATCCGTCTGGTACTGTCACAACCGAGAATTTAACTAAATTTGAGCGTTTCGGCAAAGAATATGTCTTACGCTGAGAAAGATGATCACGAGGTTTTTCATGGTACAAGTATGCGGCATCAACAAGAGCCACCAATGAATCAGAATTAACGTGACACAAGCGATTTGGAGTAGTAGTACTGTGATTAGCAGCGTATTCTTGATAGTTATGTGTTGGTAACCAAGATGAAGAGGATCAAAGTAAGTGCTAGTGAATTTAGAACATCGAGGAATATTTTGCTAACAAGATATTGCTGCTGTGGTTTCATGCCAAAGATCATACTTAAAACTTTTTGAGTTGAATCAATTCATAGTTTAATAAGAAAAATAGCTACGCAGTTTTTTTGAAAGCTTTCTTCTAGGTATCAAGTTATTGTGCTGCTTGTATCTTCTCTCTACAATATAGCAACCCAAACAATTTTATACTATTGTTCAATCAAATAACTTACAGTTAGTATGTCCTAGTACTTTTAAATTGCAAACAAATGCTTCATATTAGCTACATTTTATGGAAAATAATCAACTGCAAGTTTAGTTCAAAGCTATTGTTATGAATGTCATTCATAAAAATTTTCATGTAATAATATAAATATCTGATATGATGAAAACTGAAATAGTTCTAGACACTGGCTGCGTCACAAAATTAACGCATATTTTGTAAAATGGAAAATCCACTTGAGAAAAATATTTGAATGCAAGCCAATGGCTTAAAAATTATAGTTTTAAACTGTACCCAACAAATTTTTGAATGTTGAGTAAAAACACAACAGTTTTTTAATAAAATAATGGAACAATGTTGTGTACATAAATTCACTGACAGGTTGAAGTTTTGTTTATTGATGACCGTTCGCGTAGTTCTGCGGCTATTGTTGATTTCTAACGTTATTATGAGCGATACAACATATGAGAAGTCTTTCATGTGAAGAATGTGCTGGTGCAATGGCTCTCATGGAAATGTGTGTTACACAAGTTCAAGTGACACGCCGCTATAACGTAACTCAATCTACGATCTCCAGCGAACTGGCATGGTATCGAGAGATTGGTACGATCCAAAGAGTACCTGGACAAGGACGACACAGAGCGACAAATAATAATCAAGATCGATATTTGAGAATGCTGGTACTACGAAATCTAGTACAAGTACTGCACTATAGCAAGAATTAGTTCATGGATATAATTACCGCATAAGTCAAGATACAGTGTGTCGAAGGCTGACAGAAAGTAGTATTACTCCACATAGAGCCGCAACTGGTCCTCTTCTTACCGTAAACTATCACAGGCAACGTCTCCAGTTTACCCGAGAACATCAAAATTGAGGCAACCGTGAATGTAGCACGAGTCAGGATTCTGTCTGTTTAGTGATGATCGTCGTAGGAGAGTGTGTAGACGTCGTGGCGAGCGATATGCCCAATGTAATATTACATAAAATGTCAGCTATGGCAGTTGTCTGTTATGGCATGGGGTGGCATTAGTTTGTGGCTCAAAGGGATCTAGTACGGTCGTTTGACAACCGACTACTACATAACAGACATTTTAGAACCTCATGTAATGCCATATGCCCCGAAATGCTATTAATGCATGATAATGCACACCCAAAATTACCTCCAAGAAGTAGATATCCATGCTTTGGATTGGCCAGCACGAAGTCCAAATCTTAACCCTATAGAACACTTATGGGACAATTTAAATCAGCAGGTTAAAGATTTACAGCATCCTCCTAGAGGTATAGATGAACTGTCATTCAGACTAAACGAAATATAGGTCAAATGGATCAAGTTGCAATCAGAAACTTAATTTCAAGTATGCCAAGAAGATGTGCAGCAATAATCCAAGCAAGGGGAGGTAATACGCGTTATTAATTTTAAGTTTGTTAACAAATTATGCGACGAAATTTTTGTTTTCTTAGTCGTCCATCCAGTATTTTTATTTCTATGGTTTATTTTACGCAAAACACAGTTAAAAGCTATTATACAGCCATCATGTTAGACCATTAACAATCCTTCTAATTTTTTTCTCATGTAAATTTTTCCATTTTACAAAATATGCGTTAATTTTGCGGCGCGGCGTATAATACATTTAACGAAATTTCAAATAAATGTTCCGCCCCTGTTGTAGTAATCTCTAGTAAGATCGTAATTCGCTATTGCGGAAGGTCATATTGCGTATTCATCGATTCGTTTTATTTTCATTTAGACAGACCAAGTCCCTCAACAGTATGAACGAATCATCCAAAAACTATGAACCCTCTTCTTCTCTTGAATCTTTGCTGCTTTTCAACCTTGATAGCCGCTGTCATTGACCGGTGTTTGCTAGGTACCTGTACGATGCACGAGTTGCACGTACAAATGTCCAAACAACTCATCGATGTTGCCAAACTTCTCGCCAACTGTTTTGATTTGATTTAACGGTCTTTGTGCTTTGTCTACATTCGGAAAGGTTGATACCCTACCGAAATATACGAGGTTAAAACCCAGCCCTTACAGTTTATTATGCATCAATAATTTATGCAAAATTTCTGTACATTTTCCAAATATTGAAAATCAGTATTAGTAATATGTAGCAGGTGGAAAGTTGTTTTTAATGAGCTAATAACTACTTATATAGATATAGGATGTTGAAGTAATAGTGATGACGAAACTGTTTTGAATTTCGAGAATTAGAAACTAAGATATATTTTATATACCTATAGATGAAGGACTAATTTTGTATCAACCATATTATAACTTAATGTCTCAATGGAATACCATTATTTATAATTTAATACATCTATTATTTTAATTTTAAATTTTCTTAAAAAAAATGAGTTTAATCTAGATGCAAATTAAAAATAGTTCATTTGATTATTCGGGTTGATTTAGCAGTTTAATACCCCTTCACCCGTTTTTTTAAGTTGAATTATTTTTAATTAATTTCGGTTTCAATATTTTTTGTATTTTTATATTTAAATGTGTTCTGTTATTTCATGGTTTTTTTTGACGGCTTTTTAATCTAATTATTAAATATTGTGATGAGTGTCCTATGTAAACAGTACTGTTTTTTTTGGTTTTGATTATTGTATTTTTATGTTTTTAGTATTAAAAACAAAAAGGTTTATTATAAGTAGTAGTAAGTTGTCTTTGCAGATTCATGTAGCTAGTAATAAAATATTTATTAATGTAAAATAAACATACTTTATAAATGAAAATTTTGCTATACAAATGATGATATATTTATTTGTCAGGAAATATATTTTTAAGATAATTATTATTGTAGGTACTATTTCACAGTATGTTGACTTAGTAAAATGTTATCAAATAATGTATCTATAATTTCCCCAAAAACTCTGAATACGCCAGGTAGAGTCTCATTGACATTATTTTTTGGCTTCAGTTTACGCTTGACAATTAATATAACAGAGAAAAATAAAAAAGTAGTAGATATTTCAAGGCTACTTTATCCCATAGCAAATTTACCATATGGAGATTTATGTTAAATCCTGATAAATTTTGATCGTTAGTAAATTCGTGGTAAACTAAAGTTATAAACTAGCAAAAAGTGAGGTTAAAAGTGTAAGCGACACCACTGTTGGAAGAGGGTAAGCGACCACTCCGCTGATATATCATTTGCTATCACTGAGATGATTCAGGGGACAGGAATTTTTGGTAACTGGTTATTAATTGTTTTTTTTGTGTGGACATAAAATAGGAATTATTTTGATTTATTCGAGGTTGGTTTTCGAAACATATTGTTTATAAATATTTTTGTATGGTTTTGGAAAATATAGATTATTATAGACAATATAACGAATTTCTTTTTAATATTTAATAGAAGATATATTTTTTAAGTAAAAGGCACATAATGTTGTAATAATTTGAACAAACTTATAACAATTACTAAACCTAAGTTATTTAAGCATCAGGGGTTATTAGTTGCAATTTAGTATGACTATGGCAGACAACTTTAGTGTCTTAAAATCAAGATACGAGGTTTTGCGATTTCACAACTGTAGAAATAAACTGCCGCCTGCTGACTTAAGAGTTTTTTTTTCATAAACCAATTTAAAGTCCTTTTCTATTGTTTATAGACCAAAAAAGCAATGACGTCATAAACATAGCCGCTGACAGTTACTGAGGGAAAACAAATATATATTTACGTTAATTTTACGTTTGTAATATGCTTAAACATATGGCTATTGTTAATTTGTCGAGCATTGCGGAGCAGTTTTGTAATGAAATTAAAGTGTTAAAGAAATGTGGAGATAGTAGTGGATATGTCGTTGAGATAGAGTATGATGGAAGTTTAGGAGCGAAGCAATAAGGCATAACTACTTGATAGTTACTGCAGTGTTACTTTATAAATGAAAAAACGAATATACTTTTAAAATATTACAACGGTCAAGACAAGACATAAGTTAAATAATTGATTTGTTTTCCTTCAGTAACTGTTAGCGGCCATGCTCTGACGTCACACTTTTTTTATCTATAGACATCTCGTACTAGTAAAATGTTTTATGGCACTACAAAACCCCCAGTATTTTTCTTGTGAAAGTGAATCGTTTCCACCAGCTGTAGTGACAGAACAAAGTTCCCAAAAATTTGGATGTGGCACGAATTTTTTTTCACACGTTGAACTGTCTTGTAATGTAGAGATTTTGATCAAATATCACAGAACATTTCAATATGCGTTGACCAGAACACAAATAATAATAATTCCAATGAGGACACCGATGATGATGTTGATGCTAGATATCCTAGGTCGGTTCTAGAGCGGAAGCCGGCCATGTTGGATTTGTTGGCTGCGCTCTCGGATAGTGTGACGTAATTTTTGTGACGTATGCATTGAATATATATTTTTTTAATTAAATAATAAATGTTTCGTCCCGACGGTGATACACTTCAAGATATAGAAAAAAAATTCGTGCGCAGTCGTTACATTTAATAATTTAATTTAATATTTTTTATGTACAGGACATACAAAGATGTCATAAGGGCATTAGAAATTTATCTCTGTTATTATTGGTGAACATCAAACAAACGCCAATGTGATAGACTATTTTTATATACAGGATGTACCAAAAATATGCAATAAGGTCGTTAGAAATTTGTGGAAAAGGTGTATATTCCTTACATACAGGGGGTAGTCATAAAATATATCATTTTTTTAATGCACAGTCGTTATGGCGTTATTTTGGGCAACATGGCCGACTTCCTCTTTAGAACCGGCCTAGACTATCTACTGATGAACATTTCAAGATTCGGGATCCAGCTTTCACCCCAGTAATGGCTCAGAAGACGAATCGCAATCACAAACATACTACGATGAAGAGCTACTAAGAGATAAAAACGGCCCTGTAGATAATCAATTAAAAAAGAATCGTGCCGGCAAAGGACAAGGAAATTCCGCTACTTGGAAGAGGAATGGTGCTCAAATACGCAGAAGAAAGGGAGAAATATGAAGCACAAAAAAAACACAGATGGATCGAAAACAATTGTTAAAAGAAATGCAAGAATCATGAAAGAGAGATGCAATTAAAGCAATTGTGTAAAACTAAAGCAAAAAAAGCAATGCGCTTCAATAACGGACGACCAAAGAACAGAATTATTTACAAGGTTTGGGAGGAAACGGACTGGAGTCAGAGAAAAGTGGCAACTTTGGTAAATAAGTCTAGAACTTTACAAAAGACGACGAAGAAAACTTCACGCCGAAACACCAGTTCTATTTATCATTTAAAAATAAACGACAAAGTACTTCCCGTTTGTAAAAAAATGTTCCTATCAACATTCCCCTTAGGAGAATGGACAGTTTTAAACTGGCTAAAAAACACTAATCACTCGGGGATAGTAGATTCTTCGAGAAAAATGCTCAAAAAAAGTAAGCCTTGTGATAAACAAAAAAGAGTTCAAATCAGAGAATTTTTGGAGAAGTTACCGAAACTATTCACATTATTGTAGATATACAACCAGTAAATTATACGTGGAGACTATCTTTAAATCAGACACTGAGGTGTACAATGTCTACAAAGCAGAAATTGGAGAAAATTTTGCCGCGTGCAAAGATGTTTTCATATCAGAAATGAAAAATTTGAATATTGATATTATCATCCAAGAAAAGATCAATGTGACGTGTTTCAGTTTCAAACTAAATAATGTTGGACTGGATGAATATAACTTCCACATCAACAAAAAAGAACGAGCTCGTCAAAGACAAAGAAGATGCCGTTGCTAGCAAAGTATGTGTATTCACTATGGATGTACAGGCTTGCCATAACTTTACCATCTACAATTTGTGTAGTGATGCTGTCGTATGCTATGTTTGGCACGAAGGTGAGGGGGGATGGGTGCTAATTGTTTTGCCTAATGTCCAATAGATTATATAAACAATGAAATTGCCGGAGATGATAAAGACACAATAAAAATCTTTTATAGTGATGGATGTTGTGCTCAGAATCGAAACGTAACCTTAACTAATGCTTTGCAACATTATTGCACAATGAATAGAACCAACGATATTGTTCAAAAATATCTAACTAAGGGTCATTCTCCGATGGAGTGCGATTCCACCATTCCACCATCGAAACGAGTAAAAAGGATAGAGAAGTCCATTCACCCTCAAATTATGTTCAGATCATTGAGCAAGCTCGTCGAAATTCAAAACGATCACAGTTTCTTCAACAGATATGACGAAATTAAATATTATACGACCATATGTCCAGGTGTTAAGACCGGCGATTCCTGTGTAACTGACCTAGTAGCCCTCAAATATTCTGCTGACATTGGGATACAATTCAAATTGAGGTTTGATGATGAGTGGTCTATCCATCCCAAAAGAATGTCGAATAATATAGGAACTGTAACGAAACTTTACAAAACTGCATTGCCTCTCAAAGGTGGTAAATAAGATCATCTTCAGTGCTTGAAAAAGGTGTTTCATCAAGATTATCATGGATTTTATGATTCCCTACTTCATTAATTATTTTGTAAAAATTTTCATGCTTTGAACCAAGGTTCAACTTGTATTGAAAAAATATTATTTTTAATGTATTCTGAGTATTGTTTGTTATAACTACCTATAACCAAAATAAAATGTTTATTCTTTTCTTAATTTATTCAATTTTTATTGTTCACTTTGCAGTGAGAAAACCTCGGAAGTCCAAAATTAACAGTGAAAAACTGGCATCTCACAATTTTTGCAGTTATAAAGAAAAGAAAAATTTTAAATTTACTTCATTCAGGATTTTACTCTTATCTAGGCCCTCAGTATGACAATACCCTGTATCAAAATTATTATAACAGAAAATTATATTAAGTTTTCTGTGTTTCTTGAAAAGTTGTGAATTTTGAGATACGAAGTTTTGACTTCGAGGCGACGAGTATATCAAAATCGTTAAATTTTGTTTTTCTCATTCACACAAAAATATTCTATCCAAATTTTACTCTTGTTTACGAAAATAATCACCATTAATCTCAGTTCATATACAGTGCGTTAGAAAAACCAAGTATTTGGTTGAACCTTTTTCGAGTGTATTTTCCCATGTTTTCTTCAAAATATTAATGGCAAAATACCGGGGCAAAGTTTTACTCTTGAACATAGCAAACGTTTCAAGACGTTTTACCCGGTATGCGTATGGCAAATTGTGGAAATGAATGCTTTACCTGATCATAAATTGGCACAGTTCTTGAAAATTACTGATTCGTTTCAGACTACATTTATAGTTTATGTTGTAATATTTTTGTTTCTATAACTTTGTGATTAAAAGATTCGTTCCAATAGATTTGTTTATGATTTGAAACTTGCGTTGCTTCTTACAATGTTGCCATATCTTAAAAATGTACCTAACACTTGGAACTTTTCGTATACAAATAATCAAAATATAAGTTAAAGTTACATTTTTTCATTTTTAATGTTACTACTGTCTCTATTGAAAAAAAAATATTGAATTTAACCATCCGGGTTCGAGGTGCATACACTTGATTGATCTAGAAAGTAAGTAGGCGTTTAGTAAGAAACTGAACTGTACTTAAGTTAGGTTATTGTTTTGACTAGAAGAGAAAAATAAGATTAGGCATATTTAGAACAATATATCAAAAAAAAGTTTATGAAAACTGGTGATTGTCTCAGATTAATGCTGCCATAAATACCCTTAAAAATGGTTCTTAGAAAGATCGTTAAATAATGTAAGTAGTAGTAATACAATAGAAACGCTGAATCTTATCCGAGATGTGACTATCAACTATCAACGATATGCATCTGAATCGAAACAATATGACAAATGCTTCTATTGAGTTTCGTTCTTTTTCTGTTATTCGAAGAAGAGAGTACCAACATAGTATATTGTTACTAAACAGCACACTGGTATAGACCCTAAATCCGACTCTTTCTAAGCCAGGTATGAAAATTAAAATTATGGCGGATACGCACTGTTTTTTTTATAACTGTTTACGACTTATCTTATGTAAACATTGTTTTTGTGACCAGAGTTATCTAGAAAAGGCCAGAAAAACTATTTTGTGCAGCCCGGAATTTTCTAGTAAGAAAGGCATTAATATAAATAAGGACCGATCAGCGGAGGAGTTAGTTGATAAAGTGATCTCGAGAAATAAACAGAAACACACCGAACAGTAAAGTGCTAATATAATCAAGTTTGTGTGCATATAAATTAGATTTAAGTGATTAGTTAAGTATATATAAATTAAGTGTTAGTGAGTTAGTGTTTAAATAAATTAGTAAGTAGCCATACCGTGTGTGTAAAATTTATCCCACCCGTTTATTGTTTAAATAAATTAGAAAAACATTACATTGGTGTCAGGTGTGGGGTAATATAAATAAATTGCTACGTAAAAATGGCCAAGAGATCAAGGGATCTGAAAGTCACGGAATTAAGAGCAGAATTGGAAGATCGTGAGTTGGAAACGTCCGGTAAGAAAAGTGAATTAGTAGAAAGACTTAAAGAGGCACTGGAAAATGACGGCTTTGATCCAGACACAGTTTTATTTAATGACGAGGCTTCCACCTTAATCTCGTCAATTTCTGCTAACATGGACGAGAAGATTTCTACGAATGTGAAAAGCGATATTTCGGCTATAAAGAACGATATTTCTGCTATGAAGATCGACATTTCTGTTAATATGGACGAGAAGATTTCTACTTTGAAGAACGATATATCTGCCGATATCTTATTAATGAAAAACGACATTGCCGCTAACGTTGAAAATGAAATTTCGTCTCTAAAATCTGAAATCGAGAATAAAATGTCAACGATGGACGAGAAAATCGAGAATAAGATTACAACGATAGACGAGAAAATCAAGGAGTTGGAGGAAAAGATTGCCGATTCAAGAACGCGAGGCACGCAAACGAAACCTTGCAAGCCAGAAACAATATCTAAGTTTGAAGACATTGGCAGTTTTACCCGAGTCAAGGCCCCAACGTTTGATGGAAAAATGTCGTGGACCAATTATGTGAAACAATTTCAGGCAGCCGCTAGAGTGAATAATTGGTCCGATAGAGAGAAGGCAGTGAATTTAACCATCGCGCTTCGGGGAGATGCCTTAGATGTACTTCAGACGATACCGCTTGAAGAAATGGATGATTTCGAGCTGCTGAAGAAGAGGTTGGACATGCGATATGGTCACGAACATTTGGAACAGTTGTACAGATTCCAGCTGAAGAACCGAAGGCGGAAACGTGACGAACCCCTTCAAGAGTATGAAATGGATATTGCCCGACTAGTTCGATTTGCTTATCCATCAGCACCAGAGGACATGATGGAATGTTTAGGCATCCAGGCCTTTATTGACGGCTTGTGTGACCACGATATGGAGAAGACGCTTCGATTAGCCCATCCTAAAACATTGGCCGATGCATTCACTGCTGCTCTTGAATATGAAGCAGCCACGATGGCTTCGGGATACAACAAAGATAGGACCATACAGGAAGAAGGTGACGATGACAGACTTGACCAGATCGTCAACTTGTTGAAAGGTATGGCAGACAAGAGGCCGAAGAAGATCAAATGCCGGAAGTGTGGCGAGCTAGAGCACGTACGCAGTCCGTCTAAGCTCCCCAAGACTCCTGTAACCCAAGAACTCCAGACACAGGGGAAATTAGACAGGGGTGAACATCCAGCTAATGTGAATCACCAAAAAGCCAACTCCTTGCAGACTGCTCCCACTGCAACAAGGTGGAATCCAGGGAAGCTGCAGTTTCAAGAACTACTGTAGTCAACGAGGAATGGTCACCCACTAGGATCGGAGAAGATCAGGAGAATAATCCTCACCTGAAGATGATCCGGCAATGGAAGAAAGAAAATCAACGACTTACTTGGCAAGAAGTGTCAAAATTTTCACCGAAACTCAAGGCGTATTGGGCTCAGTGGGACTCTCTTGTCCTGGAAGAAGGGCTGTTGAAAAGAGTCCTTGAAAACGATGATGGTTCCGAGATGAGGAGACAGCTAGTTATCCCGAGAACAAGAGTAGCTGAGGTACTAAAGAAGTTACACGACAGTCCATCGGGAGGTCATCTGGGAGTGAAGAAAACCCTTCAGCGAGTCCGTGAAAGGTTTTATTGGATGAACAGCTCCGACGATGTAAAGGACTGGTGTAAGAAATGTACGACTTGTGCTACGAGTAATGGACCACATCGCAAGAAAAAGGCACCCATGAAACAGTACAATGTTGGAAGCCCTTTCGAAAGGATTGCTTTAGACATCGCTGGACTATTTCCGACAACCTAAAATGGTAGCAAATACATACTGGTTATAATGGATTATTTCACAAAATGGGTGGAAATTTACGCTATTCACAACCAAGAGGCCACAACTGTAGCAGATGTATTGGTAAAATAATTTATCAGCCGGTATGGAGTACCCTTGGAAATCCACAGTGACCAGGGAAGAAATTTTGAAAGCCATCTATTCCAGGAGATTTGCGACAAGCTGGGAATGAAGAAGACCAGGACAACAGCATTACATCCACAGTCAGATGGAATGGTCGAGAGAATGAACAGGACTATTTGTACCTGTCCAAAGTAGTATCCAGCCATCAGAGAGATTGGGACCAGTATCTTTCCCTATTCGCATTGGCTTATCGATCTGCCGTCAATGAGTCCACGGGTGAAACACCGGCGAAAATCCTGTTTGGACGTGAAATGAGGCTTCCTTGTGACCTGGAATTTGGCTGTAGGCCTGGAGAAGATCTAGCAGGCGAAGACTACGCGATCCAATTGAGAAGAAGGCTGGACGATATTCATGAATTAGTTCGAGCAAATCGTCAAGTTGCCATCGACAGAATGAAAAGTCGGTACGACACGCAGGCCACAGAAGGCGGTTTTAAAGAAGGGGACAAAGTATGGTTACACAACCCGACGAGGAGAAAAGGATTTTCTCCAAAATTACAAAAGTCCTGGGAAGATCCATACTTAATCAAGAAAAGGATCAATGATGTTTTATATCGCATAAGCAAGATTCCCAATGGAAAACCAAAAGTAGTTCACCGAAACCGACTAGCGCCATTCGAAGGAGACCATGACATAGAGGAATAAGTAAACCTTATTCGAGATGTGTCTGACCCCACCTTCGATGAATTTATGGGCGCGTATGGAGGTACCGGGAAAGCTAGGTATAGAGTCACTTCGGAACAACAACAAGATTTGTTCACTCTCCCGGAAGATTATTCACTGGCATACAACATCCCCGCCCGTATCAAGAACGCACGAGGGTTGGCAACCGTCTTTCGAAAGAAGTTCGGGCAATTAGAAAAACTTGAAGACCAGATTCCAGCCCCTGGCAAGACACTGAAATTGAAACATAATTCGCGGTACGTCTTCTACGTGGTAACTAAAGATGAATTTAAAGATCGATCTACCTACCGCGATGTGTGGGAAGCACTTCGTAACCTCCGAGACCATGTGTTACAATCCAGCGTGAAGAAACTGGCTATGCCTAAGATAGCGAGTAACCAGTTGGATTGGCGAGTTATCAAGAACATGGTAGAAGTTATCTTTAGAGATACAGAAAAACTATTTGTGCAGCCCGGAATTTTCTAGTAAGAAAGGCATTAATATAAATAAGGACCGATCAGCGGAGGAGTTAGTTGATAAAGTGATCTCGAGAAATAAACCGATCAGTAAAGTGCTAATATAATCAAGTTTGTGTGCATATAAATTAGATTTAAGTGATTAGTTAAGTATATATAAATTAAGTGTTAGTGAGTTAGTGTTTAAATAAATTAGTAAGTAGCCATACCGTGTGTGTAAAATTTATCCCACCCGTTTATTGTTTAAATAAATTAGAAAAACATTACAATATGTGGAATAATATCGTCAACTAAGTCACGTGTCAAAAAAGTTTCAGCGTTTAGACTTTAGTAAAAGAGGTTATCAAATATATAATACCTAAATTTAAAAATAGTATCGACTTTCCGGCACACTACAATGAGGAAATAGTATATTTTACAAGATAAAAGTTGTAGATACTGTACTAACTGGATATAATGATAAAATGGAATTGATGTTTCACAATAATCTAATTGAAATAAAATATAAAAAATAATTTTGTTAATGGTAAACAGATTAAATTAAATTATTGTAGATAGAGTAACAATATTTACTTTTGAAGAGGAAAATTTCAGACATCACAAATATTTTCCAAAAATAAGGAAAAAATTACCCAAATGCACACTTCTTATGTACTGAGACGTCAAGTTTTATCCCTATCGTCTCCATGAAAATATCTGTAATATAGAAATGATCCTGAATCATTGAAGGGGGTTGAAAAATATTTGACACTGGAAATTTGCAGGAAAATTTAGGATAGATAGTGAAATTAATTTGAAGCTTCATATACGGTTTTTAAAAAAAAACTAAGGAAGAAGAATGAACGAATGCCTCTCTCTACCGGGCCAGTTGGAAGAGTTCTTCGGTCAGGGTTTTCTGAAAATTCACTCTTCTAAAAAAGACGAACGATTTCCGGAGTATTCAATCGATTAAATCTCCAAGTGATTTCAAGTTAAATTATAAGTTTTGTTAAGCTTTGTAAAACAACAAAACACTATCTACATTTAAAATGAGAAATGTAAGTAGTAAAAACCTAATTCGTAATAAATGGTAGATAAATGTTTTAGCTTTATTGTGTTTAATCTTCAATTCTACTTATTGACTATTTACTGGTTGTCATTTATATAGCCAAATAGCCAATCCGGTTTTTAGTAAGTTTTTATATTTAAATTATAAATTGTTGATGTTGGTTAAAACGTGTTCATTTATTACAAATTCGTGTACAATTTATAGAAACATTCAGTGTCTTTCTCGCTAATGCAAACCTCAGAAGATTGTCAGCACAAGTTATCATATGGTCGTAATTTGATATCAGACAAGTGCAATGTACACAAAAAAGTGACGTGCTTACTTAATATTAGAAAAAAGTTGTGGTAAAAAATGAATTGGTATTATCTAAAAAAATTAAATTTCAAACACCTCGAACTTCTATATGTCTTAGCAGTCCTAAGGTTTAGATAATTGTCAAATAGTTTCAGATGGGAAGCTGGGTACTTCCATTTTAACGGTACAAATTACGCTACTTTTAATAAGAAGCTATAAATGATTCTGCTGCTGATTTTCTTATGAGTTCGGGATAGTTTTACAAAAGAAAAGGTGGGGTCCACACAAAAGGTGGCAATTTTTCGACCTATCAGCTTATATATTAAAAAAGATTATTCACAATAGTACTCACAAAATGCACTATATTTATCAATACATTTTTAACACGGAGCGAAATTAAGTACTCTTTTAATAGGAGATATCAGTTGAAACTGAATGTTTCCAGCCAAAAAAATTATGAGCCATAAGCAATTTGGATTTACCCAACATTCATCATTTTTCCAGAAAAAACTACGTCAAAAAGTGCAGAATCATCAATGGTACCGATTGGCATTGTTTAATGATACAGATGTATATTTAAACAATGGTAATACCAAACAACACAAATATCAAGGTCGATTGATGACTGTATACATCATTCCGTGCGACTATTTGCAAAAAATATAGGTTAAAACTAGGCCATATTCAGTGGCGTAGTAAAAAGTTTTCAACATTTTAAGAATTCGATAAGAAAAATATCGTTAATACATTTATTCTGTATAATTCGCATTTTTTTAAATATATTGATCAGGATGAACAGGGTGTCCAAAAGGGAGTGTGGGGTATTTTGCAGATAAATAGAATTAAAAAAACGTTGACGAATACGTTGTTTATGTTTTATCAACAGATATTTTACGCTATATTAATTTAGAAAAAATAATGTTGATATGGCGCTTTATGAGAACCATATTTCGCATGATACAATTGCTGAGCGCTAACTACCTAACAGAGCGACAGCCAGGACCTGACATACAATAAAAAATAAAGGCTAGAAATTTTTGTGTATATTCTCACTACAGTAGGTAAGAATACTCGGAGGCTACAAACCTTGACTAACGGTGACTTAGCCAGGTATCAGGTAGTAAAGGTGTGCAATAAAAAGGCTCCTTTTAAAATACAAAGTATGGCATTTATAAACGATTTTATGAACCTAGATTAATTTAGAGTCTAACACGCCTCCAGAGTCAATGTAAGGGCTGAAGAGCCCAAAAGATCGTTGTCTACGTGCATAAATGTATGTATCAGAGCAATAATACTCTTAAATTAATTAGTAGGGTTAAAAATAATTCAATTTATAAATCTATATTATTTAAAGATTATTAAGTATATTATTCAAACATAATTACAATAATTGAATATGTAAATAATTTAACAATATTTCAATCATATTTTCAAATATGTAATATATAGCCATACCCCCACATACACTGCTTAAAAATAAATTACAGTTCTGCCTATAGAAGTGTGACACAACACTTTATCGTGTCACATTCTCAAGATGTTCATACAAAAACGGTATAATTTACAGGTACCATATTTCCATCTTCATTTAACCAGAAAGAAACATAAATAAACAAATGATTTTGGTTATGATCCTCAATTTTAATTCTTATTTTACTTGCACACGAAAATACATTCACTGTGTTATCTTTAAACTTTTTTTGATCTATACATTTATTTTATATATATATATATATATATATATATATATATATATATATATATATATATATATTATATTTTAAATGAACACTCTTAACAATGTTTATCTAATAAATTTGATAATTTGTAAGAGAATTTTCTCGGTCGTCAAGGGATGGATTGTTAATTGACATCATACAAATATTTTAAAAATAATAAATCGGTAATAATATAAACATTGATATATTAAATACATATATAGCCCAACAAAAAAGAAAGCACATCTTTTCCTCGTACCCACTGAAGAATGTTAAAATAAACTTAGAGATTGAATAAGGAATAAAATATTTTATTAATAGGTAATTTATATAAGTTGGTTAGACCATGATTTCCACATTTCATAAAGAAGTGAAATACCGTCCAAAAGATTATAACCAGCGATATGCTGCAACGCCACCTGGTGGAAAGTTACAACAAAAAATATACTGTAGTTAACAAGAGAGATTTAAAAGGAGAAGGATCTAACTACTGTTTTTTTCATTTTAGTCTCCTTGATGATGAGGACAATCATCCCCGAAAGCTTGGAAATTTTCCGTGAAGAGTGCAATTTTTTCCTTTTTTCTTGCTGCAATTCCCCAATATTCACCAGTTTTATTCCTAACGGTAAGCAAAGACTATCCTCCTTTTACTTACAGGCATGGGGTTTTATCACGACATCTTCACACGCTAAGGAGAAGCAGCCGTTAACAAATACAAATCATGGTCTAGAAACAAAATGAAACTGGCCCAGGAGTACAATAGAAGATGTTTTTTACTAAAATGTAAGAAGTCAGGTATTTTACGGAAACATATTACTACGGCAATTAAGCCAATTGACGATCTTCTGATGTGACAGGATGTACATCGAAACACAGTGGTTGATTACAGGTTAGGGATAAAACTTAATATTGAAATAGCTAACAACCATTCTTTAATTAGTAAATTAGAATCAAATTTGACGACGTTGAGAAGTACAATGATCTCAGAAACAATAGAGTTTCTTTTTCAAAATTTTTCCAGTAAACGGCAGGTTACGTATAATAAATTGTTCCATAAAATGAATATCAAAAATATTTCAAAGGTCAATCAGCTGATAGACAATCAATTTAAATTATTATTAAAATCAAATTCTACATGGCTAAGAAATATTTCTAACACCATAATACCAGATTATATTGCACAATTTTTTGCTCTAGGTTCTAAGTTTAGGGTGGAAAGATATTTCAATCAAATCAATTTTATCAGATGTTGACTATCTCACCTCCACCATTACAGATCCTAAAGTGAGAAACATCACTGTTGCTAGAGCTACTAATATAATTACAAATTATATACATAGACCTCATTCAAACTCTTATTTCAAAATATGTTACTTAAATCAAAAGCTTTTTTAAAATCAAACCCACATCTGATTTTAAAACAATCAGATAAAGGGAATGTCACAGTTGTTATGGACAAACAACAGTATATTTAATTGTCTAATGACATCATTTTAAATAATAATTCATATGTAGAGTTATCATCTGATTCTACCTCTTCTGTACAGAGAAAGGGTAACAACTTAGTAAAATCTTTATTTAACATCAAATAGACTTATCATTAAAGAAAAATCTCACATGCTACAATGGTGCTCCCCCAAAGTTTTATTCGCTACCAAAGGTTCATAAACCAATTCTCTTTATGAGACTGATAGTGGCTTCTATAGGAGCCCCCACTGAAAGCATTGCACAGTTTTGTACAGAAATCCTCATTGACGCTTATGATTACGACAATGTTTATTTTATTAAAGATTCATTTGAAGTCTCGGACAAGTTTAACAATTTTACAATTCCAGATAATTATGTTCTGGCCAGTTTGGATGTGGTATCGTTGTTCAGTAATGTTTATCTTGATGCTTGCTTGAGAGCAATCGATAAGAGTTGGGAACGTATTAGTGCCCATTGCCTATCCAGAAGGACACCTATTTAAACGTAATAGTTCTTCTCTTTGATAGTACTTATTTTACTTTCAATAACAAAATGTATAAACAAACTTTTGGCACACCTATGGGGGCTTCCATTTCTCCTATCTTGGCAGCATATGCCATGGACGATTTGCTAGATACTGTCATTCCGGTACTTTCGTTCACTCCTTTTTTCATTAAGAAATATGTCGATGATATTATTGAGGCACTTCCTAGAGAAGCCCTAGATGAAATTCTTGAGACCTTCAACAGCTACGATCCATACATCACAATTGAAAAATAAGACAACTATAATTCAGTGCCATTCTTGGACACTAAGTTCATTCGTAGTAATAATACGATTATTCTACCATTCCTACCACAAGTATTCTATGAAAGTGAATTTGGTTAAACAAATGAAACAAAGAGTTCTCAAAATTTCAAACAATATCTTCCATAATAAGAATCTTACCGTTTTGGTCAAGCTTTTCTTGGATAACTCCTATCCAAGAACTTTACTTAATAAATTATTATTTACCACATCTAATAGCATGGACTTGCTGACTGATGATAGCTATCCTAATGTGGCCCAAACGGATGATGTTGGCTCTGGTACAACCCCTGCTCGTCCAATTTTCGCTTCTCTACCATACATAAGAGACGTAACTTCGAGACTTGCCAGATTATTCCGGTAACTTTAAACTTGCTAATGAATCAGCATTAACAATTAGATCAATTTTCACTAAAGTGAAAGATAAAAGTCCTCTGACTTCGCTTACTAATGTTGTGTACAGCATTACATGTAGGGACTGTGATAAACAATATATTGGTCAGACTTTAAGGTCACTGTCAAGCCGTATTGTCTCACATAAGAGCGACTGCAGATTACTTCCTGAACGGTGCGCGTTAGCTAATCACGTTCATTCTCTGGACTGTAAAGGTGATGGCGACAGAGTCAAACAAAACTAAGAGATCATTCTTAGAAATGGCTTTTATTTCTCAATGTAATAATGTCATTAATAAAAAAACATACTTAGATCACTTGAGTGAGATTTACTCTTTTTTTGTTGTTCTTGGATTTCAACTATAACCTACCTGTCACAGATGGCAATCATGTTGCTCCTCATGACACTACCCTAATTGCAGAAACTTAATATCTTAACAATTTCAATAAGGTGGGTGCATTGGTGTGGTAGATGCACCCAACCATATATATTTTACATAATTGTTATATTACTTCAATGATTACTATATTATTATATTCGTTATATATATTTTTTGTTCAGCTGTTGTGGGTTTTTTAAGTACAGTATCTAACTGCTGTTTTTTAATTTTAGTCTCCCTGATGATGAGGACAATCATCCTCCAAAGCTTGGAAATTTTCCGTTAAGAGTACACTTTCTTCCCCTTTTCTTGCTACAATTCCCCAATATTCACCAGTTTATATATATATATATATATATATATATATATATTTTATATAACGACTGAAAAATGCTATATAGGTGGGGATAACGGGTATCGATTTGTCTTATGTGAAATATGACATCAAGTATATTATAATTATATTTATTTTTACATTTACAAATTTTTTAATGATTATTTATATTGAATTTACTTAAAATATTTTACATTGCCCTGAAGAAGTGTCAAAAGGACACGAAAGCTTGGCGGCATTTTGTAAATAAAAGATCTTGGCGTTGATTCCTTGGACTGAAATCCCCGTTATCCCCACCTATATATATATATATATATATATATATATATATATATATATATATATATATATATATATATGTTCTCTCTTCACTCCAACAACGTTCAATCGATCATCATGAAAATTGGCAATGTATATGTATTTTTTAGTGGAGAAGGTTTTTACACTATCCTCTTTGTTGTAACTCCTCACTAGGTGGCGATGCAGTATATCAAATTCTATACCGTTCAACCGATCACCTTGAAAATTGGCATATATATGTTTTTTCTATAGACTATTTATATTTGCTATCCTTTTTGTTGTAACTTCCCACCATCGTTTACTTATTCCACGAGCGGAGATGTTCAAATCTAGTGAGCGGGAAAAGTGCTTAGCGTACGAGTTGTACACAATCTTTTTTCTACGACCACGTTTATTAACGAAAAAAAAGTAATTTATGTAGGTATTCTATTTAAAATCTGAACAGAGAATTTAAAAAATAAATATTGAAATATAAGTTAAACGTAGGTATAGTTAATAATGAAATTTGAACAATTTTGAATTGTAATATTAGTGTCTGTCACGAAATTAACAATAAAGATAATGTTTGGTAGGACAGCGGCTGCCGGGTTCCTCTAGTTTTATATAAAATTCAATCCAAAAATACACTCAGATGCAAAAAATTCGGTCCATCATATATTTTCCATTTATTGTGACTTTTAAAACTTGGTACTTATTATATGGCATATATAAATATAGAGAGACCCTCGTATAATTGAAATTATTAATATACGAGGGCAATTCAGAAACTAACCTCCGGTTGATTGAAAAAAATACACCAAGTTAAGTAAAAATATTTTAATATATACATCTTACAACTACATCTTTGCACTATTTTTCGACATAGTCTCCATAACGATTGAGGCACTTATCGTATCTCTTCACAAGCTTTGAAATTCCTTCTGCATAAAAATCACCCGCTTGTGCCTTGAGCCAGCCTGTGACCGCATCTTTGAGCTCTTCGTCGTCATCAAACCGCTGGGACCCGAGCCATTTCTTCATATGCATGAAGAGGTGATAATCGCTTGGCGCCAGATCTGGGCTGTAAGGTGGATGGTTGAAAACGTCCCACTTGAAGGACTCAAGAAGGGCTGTTGTTCTGCGAGCAGAGTGAGGACGGGCGTTATCGTGCAAAAAAACGATACCGGAAGTCAGCATACCACGGCGTTTGTTCTGTATAACCCGTCGTAATGTTTTTAGTGTTTCACAGTACACGTCTTGATTAATGGTCGTCCCACGTTCCATGAATTCAACCAACAACACCCCTTTGGCATCCCAAAACACCGTTGCCATCAGTTTTCTGGCAGAAAAATCTTGCCGGGCTTTTTTTGGTTTGGTAGGCGAATCTGAATGTGCCCATATCTTTGATTGTTCTTTTGTCTCAGGGTTCACGTACTTAATCCAGGTTTCGTCACCGGTCACGATTCTGTTTAACAATGGTTCTCCTTCGTCCTCATAACGTGACAGAAAGTCTAATGCAGAGGCCATTCTTTGACTTTTGTGGTGGTCGGTAAGAATTTTGGGCACCCATCGTGCACAGAACTTACGGTAACCCAATCTTGCTGTCACTATCTCGTACAAAAGAGTCTTAGAAATCTGTGGAAAATCAGTAGACAACTCCGCCATTGTGAAACGTCGATTTTCACGAACTTTTGCATCAACTGTCTGAACGAGTTCGTCAGTCACCAAGGATGGTCTACCACTCCTCTCTTCATCATGAACGTTTTCTCGTCCACTTTTAAATAAACGTACCCATTCACGGACAACTCCTTCACTCATAACTTTTGGTCCGTACACGGCACAAAGCTCACGATGAATAGCTGCTGCAGAGTATCCTTTGGCTGTAAAAAACCTTATAACAGCACGCACTTCACATTTGGCGGGATTTTCTATTGCAGCACACATTTCAAACTGCCACAAAAACTAAACTAGCGCAGGTACGATGTTCACTCGACTACGGCTTGATGCCGACTGACCTGCTGAGCGTGTGAATGCACAGATGGCGCGCTACTCCCCCCACTACCCGCACTGTGACCAATCGGAGGTTAGTTTCTGAATTGCCCTCGTATATATACATTATTTACATTTTTCTTATGACATTTTTTATAAACAATACAAATTTTAGGTTTTTGTCATAAATTTACGTCTGATAGAGCAGCAAGAAATTCATTTGTTATTTTAGTGACCCATACAAACCCACCGAATTAGTATTTAAACTTATTATTTTGTTAATTTAATTGAAATCAAATGACTTTAACACCAACGGATGCTGCAAGGGCAGTGGCTTTAGTTCAAGATGGTCGTAGCCAATATTATGCGGCGGAGGTAGTAGGTGTTAGTCGTTGTGCAGTTCAAAGAGCAATTCAGCGGTTTAATGAAACTGGAAATTACACGAGGAGACCAGGATCAGGCCGTAGAAGGGCAACGTCCGCACGCGTTGATAGATTTTTGGTTTCTTCGTGTTTGAGAAATAGACATTTACCGTCAGTTGAGCTGGCAAATCGTCTGAGCGAAGTAAGAAATGTCGATGTAAGCAGGTGGACAGTTCGTCGACGACTCACTGAAGCTAATGTATATTCCAGAAGGCTAGCTCTATGTCCACTGCTATCCATGGAACAACGCAGAGCTCGGCTTGCTTTTGCAAGGGAACACGAGGACTGGAATGACGCCGATTGGAGTAATGTATTGTTCTCGGATGAGTCCAGGTTTTGTTTAAGGACACCAGATGGTAGAAAAAGAATCTACAGAAGACAAGGAGAGCGATTCGCCCAATGTAACATTGCGGAAAGAATAAGTTACCGAGGAGCGGAGGCTCAGTTATGGTTTGGGCTGGTATAAGTTCCGAGGCCCGTGACTTGGTTCTTGTAGATGGAGGTTCTATGACAGGAACAAGGTACATAACAACAATTTTGGATGAACATGTGGTACCTTTTGCTCCATTTGTAGGGCCTAATATTATTTTCATGGACGTTAACGCGCGGCCACATAGTGTAAGAATCGTTAATGAATATTTAGAAGAAGTCGGGATTCTCCATATGAATTGGCCATCTTCAAGTCCAGATCTCAATCCTATAGAACATCTATGGGACACTCTAGGAAGAAGAATCCGATCACGGGTATCTCGTGCTAACAACTTGGCTGAACTTAGTGTGGTGCTTCAGGCAATATGGGACGAATTGGACCAACTCGATGTCCAACATTTAATTAGCTCTATGCCAAGACGTATGCAGGCTGTTATAAGGGTCCGGGGAGGAAATACAAATTATTAATAAAAAAAATAACATACTTAACATTTCATTATAATCATTGTTTTGATTACAAAATATACTTAATTTTTCCATTATTCGAATAAAGCCAATTGTTTTCATAACATGATTTTCTTGTATAAACTGTCTTTATTATTCATACCTTTAACATTTAAAACCGATCCAAAACTTATAATTTTTGTCTACTTTGCCAAAAAATAGTCGTGGATCGAATTTTTTGCACCTGAGTGTAGATAAATAAGATGTTCTTTCCGGATACAAAAATATCACAAATCTTCGACCGTCCTTTACAAAGGAATAAGGAAACCCGGAGAGTTGAAGATGCTCTCCAAAGAGGACAAATTGCCAATTACAATCTCAGAAGCTTATTATTTTTTCGTACAGGATTTGCGAGATAATTTTCTTACCATATTCATTTTTCGAATTATAGTATGTACAAAAAGTACGAGGAGTAATAAACCCTATACTCGATAGTCGAAATTGTGTACAGTGAGTCAGAGCTATCTAATCAACACTTTGGTTAAAGCGCAGTTGCCGTATGTATTCTAGAGAGAAATGCTGTATTTTATAAATACACTTCAAATCCATTGTGTCAATATTTCAGGTACAAAAGATGCAATGTAATTAAGTCAAAACCAATTTAATATATTTATTTCAAATTTCAAGCAGACTAATAATAATTAGTTTACTTGAAATGTGAAATAAAGTGTTTATGTATATTTCTTGAACGCAAAGTTTGTTGTGAAAAACTCGCCGATTTGACAATGTTGGAGAGTCGCTTCAATGTTCCGGCTTTGAGAACGAGATAGATCGATCGAGCTACGCGAATGAGACAGTGATAGTAAACAGTTATGTGAGGTGTTTATTCTCTTCATGAACGTAACATCAGTTTTTGTGTTGTGGTTTTGTGTGATAAATCGGTTATTATTGGTATTTATTGTAATATTTATATCGGTATATTTAGTGACAATAATGGCGGAGTGTAGCGGTGTTGGCGATAAAAAACGGCGTCGTAACAATTTAATTCGGGAAGAAAAAGTCCTCATATTAAATGTGTACGAAGGACTGCGTGCCATGGACAAACAGTTGGGTGTTAGTGACGCTGTGATTAAGTGCAGTTATTTAACTAAAGTTTCTGAGAGTACTATATACAATATTCTAAAGAAATCGCGGGACGGATCTTTGACAAGAGAACGAGGTGAAAACTGTAAACCGGAAAGTAGGGGAAGAAAGAAAATTGTTTTGGACGACCAAACAGGGAATGCTATACGTAGGGAAATACATTCTTTTTATTTTAGGAATGAAATCCCCTCGGTAGCTAAATTGAGCAAGGTAATAGAAGCTGATGATACTTTACCAAACATCAGTGATAAAGTTTTGAGACGAACTTTAAAATTAATGAATTTTCGTTACCAAACAAGAAGTAGAAACAGTGCCTTAATTGAACGAAATGACATTGTGGAATGGAGGAGAAATTATTTAAAACAGATACGACAGTTTCGTAACGAAGGACGGCACATATATTATCTTGACGAAACATGGTTAAATGAAGGCCACACTGTGTCAAAAGTGTGGCAAGACATGAATATACGAAGCAATCGACAAGCCTTTATGGAGGGTTTCTCTTCCGGTTTAAAAGCTCCCTCTGGGAAAGGACGTCGACTGATTATCACTCACATTGGCAGCGAGGAAGGATTTGTAGAAGGTGGATTACTAAGTTTTCAGTCCAAAAAAACTGTCGCTTACCATGAAGAGATGGATGGTAACCGGTTTGAAACATGGTTTAGATCAATTTTAACAAAGGTAACTCCTGGTTCAGTGATAGTTATGGATAATGCTTCATACCACTCTCGTCGACTGGAGCAAATACCTACTTCAGCTAGTCGCAAGAGGGTTATAATTGATTGGTTAGAGAGTAAAAGCATTCCGCACAACGAGGCAATGCTAAAAGTTGAATTATTATCTCTCGTACGGAAACATAAAAGCAGTTATATTAAGTACGTTGTCGATGAAATGGCGAAAGATTTCAACGTCTCAGTTGTTAGACTTCCTCCCTACCACTGTGAGTTAAACCCCATCGAGCTGGTTTGGGCCCAAGTGAAAAATTATGTTGCGAGAAAAAACAGTACATTCAAAATGGCTGACGTTGAGAAACTGTTTGACGAGGCGCTGCATACCGTTACTGCTGAGAGTTGGCGTAAATGTATTCAACACGTATTAAAAGAAGAAATAAAGTTTTGGGATTTAGACATACGTGTAGAAGTAATGACGGAACCACTCATTATCGATATAGGAGGAGAAAGCGATGATTCTGAGGAGTCGTCAGGGAGTGATACCGCTTCCAGTTAGTCAGACATTTTACAAGTGACCTCGAAACATACCTATACTTATTGGTAATTTATTTTGGTCTTGACAAACAACTTTTTTTTAGTTTTAGTAGTAGTAAGTTGGAATTGACTTTTAAACATTTTTTTATTTTGTTTTAACTTACTTATGAACAACTTGTGATAAGTTATTATTTCAAATGTTAAAAATTGAAATTCCAGATATTTCAGTATTCGCACCCTTAAACTATGATACGCTCATGGAGTTCACTTTAAATCGGTAGATAACCGATGACGTCACTTTACAGAATTTCGACTATCGACTTTTTTATATACATCTTATTATAGCTCATCCTTAAAAATGTGTATTATTCTTGGTAACACCCTGTATATACATAATGATACCTACCATAATAATTTCGTATT
This sequence comes from Galeruca laticollis, assembly GCA_963921935.1. Classification (NCBI taxonomy): domain Eukaryota; kingdom Metazoa; phylum Arthropoda; class Insecta; order Coleoptera; family Chrysomelidae; genus Galeruca; species Galeruca laticollis. The sequence continues at coordinate 125,878,228 of OY998180.1, forward strand.
TCTGTTCTCTCAAATTTAAACGCCAGAGCGTACAAGAACATTTTCTATTTATTTTTTATTTAGGACTATTAAGAACCCTTCAAAAATGATGCGCTCATGAAGTTCGCTTCTGCAACTGATTTTATGGACAGTAAGAGCGATGAGTCACTTTACAGAATTTCGACTATCGAGTATAGTTAAGTATGCAAAACCTTTACAGGGAGCACCATGAAATTTTTGATTCATCTCTTACTTTAAATTACATTTCTTCCGTAAATCTAAAAACCAGGTAGATCGACCCCGTATTTGTTTCAGTTGTAACAAAGTTTAGGGTTTATTCATTGTTAAAGGATTAGCAGATAAGCAATAACGCAATGCAGTGGTGTGTATTTTGGGAAAAAAATACGTTTTAAATTATAATATAACAAAAAATGAAAAGAAATAATTATTGGAATACATTTATTACTTACATTTTATTCTATATCCGACTCGGAAGGGGAAGAATCGTTGTTGACATTAATAATAATAGGGTCGATTAAATCATCACAAATATTGTCAATTTTCCACATATTTGCCTCTACTTTGATAACATGCTCGATACAGTTTGTCCAATTTTCCTTACTCACATGACTTACAGCACTCTCAAACAATTTCACAACATCGTTTATTTTAAAAGTAGTATTTTTTTTTCCAACTTCCCCTTTACCTGAGCCCATATTAATTCTATGGGATTAAGTTCACAATGATAAGGGGGAAGTCGAAGAACTGATATACCACGAGAAGAAGCCATTTCTTCTACAATGTAGGTTTTGTCTTTATTCTTGTTCATTTTTGCAATTCTGTAAAGTTCTTTCCTTAGTGGATCTTTTGGAAACTTAATATTTTTCGAAATAAGCCACTCCAAAAGCTCTGCTTTACGCCAACGACTTGTGGGCAATGCTTCTCGTAACCGTGAATGGTAACTTGCGTTGTCCATAACAATAACAGCCCCTTTTGGAATCAGATCCAACATTTGAACAAACCATTCCTCGAAGACATCCCCATTCATATCTTCGTGATAGTCCCCCGTGCGTTTTGAAATAAAAGTTAATAATCCACCATCAACAAAACCTTCAGAACTTCCAACATGGACAATGATAAGTCTTTTTCCTTTTCCAGATGGTGGCTGCAAACCTAACGACAAACCTTCCACGAATGCCTGCCTTCCGCTTTTAATGTTTTCATCTTGCCAAGATTTGGAAACTGTATATCCAGCATTTATCCATGTTTCGTCTAAGTAGAAGATTTTCAAATTTTGTTCTCTGGCATGTCGAATGCTTCTTAAATAGTCTCTTCTGCAAAAAACTATTTCCGGTTTATCTATCAAGAGAGATTTTCTATTATGTTTTGTATATCTGAAACCCACATCTTTCAAAAGTTTGCATAATGTCATTCTGGAGAATTTTGGATAGTCCATATCTTCTTGCACTGATGTCATAATTTTGTCAAGTGTTGGAATTTCCTTTCCTAAGTAAAATCCATGGACTTTACGCCTTAGTCTTTGTTTTAATGACTCATCGATCTCAATTGGTTTTCGGCCTGAAGGAGTTTTAGGGGGTTGAAGAGTTCCATTCTTGCTTTCTTTTAGTAATCTATAAATTGTTGATTTAGCAACACACAACATAGCAGCCGTTAATTCCACAATATCATCAACACTTGCACTTGGATCCTTGTTTTTCAATGATATATAACAATTCAATATCAGAGTTTTTTCATTCAAAGATAATGCACCTGTTTTTGGTCGTTTAGATGGTCCTTGGCTTATCGACATTGTTTGGTACTTGCACAATTAACATTCAACAAATGTTTTAAATATATTCCAACTGTTTACAATATTATGACAACCATACAACTTTACTCAAAGAACTAATACTAAGTACTGATTTAATGTACCTACTTTCTTTTAAAATAATATTCCCGATAATGTTTCTAAGAAAACTGGGTTGTTTGGAAAATCCCTCTCAATAATCGAATAATCTGTAAATAGGTGTAATCGTATTAAGCCGATTACAGTAGGCCACTTGCCATTTAAAATTTCTGAGAAAAATTCCCCAAACACTATATATAGGAGTAATACAAATAAAAAATATTATGAATAAACGGGCATATCCGAACTCTGCCACAAAATAAAATTTTACCTGACTTGTATCAATTTGAGGATTACTGAAATGTTCGAACTGTGCCGCAACCATTTAGTTTAATCCTATTAGTCATTAGGGTTTATAATAGATAAAATCGGAGGCCCATAGAATTATGTATATTTCTGAAAGGTTTCAAAGATTTCTTGAATTAAATATTTTGAAGAAATCTTGATTGTTTTGATCGATATTTAGGGGATTAGGGGAAGGATGTTGATGCACTTACACTATTGCCTAAAAATCAGGAAGAAGTATTTAATAGTGTTCGTGAATTACAATTACGAACGAACCGAGAAGAGGCTAGCAGACCAGGTATTTAAAATTATTGTGTTCTCCTGTTTTTCCAACCTTAATTTTTCATGTAATTCGGATTGTATTTTGATGGATGGGACTTTTAAATACTATTCAACTTTTTTTTACCAAATGTTTACCATTCATGGTTTTAAAAACGGCTATTACGTACCTCTTGTTTTTTGTTTGCTGCCGGACAAATCAAGTCAAACATATTCAAATTTGTTTTTAATTTTAAGACAAAAATGTAAAGAAGTAGGCTTAAATTTTCAACCTAAAGAAGTCGTAGTAGATTTTGAACTAAGCATTCATAACGCTATATATGAATGTTTTGGCAGAGATCAAATTCTTTTTGGTTGAAAATTTCATCTCTGTCAAGCTTGGTTTCGTAAGATTCAGGAGTTTCATTTGGTACAAGAGTACAGACAGAAAGGTTCTGTAATTGGCGAATACTTAAAAGTACATTTCGGTATTATGTATCTTAGTCCTGAGAAAGTTGTAGAATTTTTTTATAATGAACTACATTTTTTGCTTCCGAATGACCTCTACCTCTATCACTTTTTTTATTAAAATTAGTACATCCCGTTACCTCTGACCTAAATCGTATATTCTTTAGCATAGCTGCAACTCATTCGTTGAATACAAAATGTACCTTACCTCTTAAAATATATTTTGGTACGTCTATGAAATCTACTTAAATGAATGATTTATTACTCCTTGTCCTTTCTATATAGACTATAAAAATATACAATTTAAATAGTTTAGTCGATTATAAATACGAGTATTAACATGTTATTAGTATTTTATTACGAAGATGAGGGACAAGATTCAAACAATAGTAATCAATTCAACTGACACTTGAATCAAGCAATAAACACGAACGATTAACCTCTTAGTAATTTCAAATCTAACAACCTTTAACTAGTATCAGTAAAATCGATTGTAAAAACGAATGTGAATACTTGTACGTAATTAATTTAAAAATATTTTGCTATGTACGTCTCTGAATAAACGTAATTCCTTCAACGGCATCTCGAACACATAAATATTACGTAATATTTCACATTACGGTATTTTCGGTGCTGCCAAAGCAAACCTCTCCAAAAATAGTAACTTTCATCAACAGTTATAAATCTTGTACAAAATACAACCTCATTAATAATTCTAGTATGTATTGTTGATAATAAAATCCACACCGATAAAAATGTTGCATTAAAACTATAATTGAATTGTTTTTGTTATCGAAATTAAATACAAATATTCAATGAAACTGTCTCGACCCTTACTTCGTGGAATATGCTCATATTAGTGTTTTTAAATGAAACTCACGGTCTCTAGTTAATTCCACAATATAATAAAAGTTATTAAAAATTCTAAAAAATTGACAATTGTTTCGATAAATCAATATTGATATTGATTTATCGAAACAGTTGTCAATTTTTTAGAATTTTCAATAACTTTTATTATACGATGAAATAAAACAATATAGTTTGTTTAAATCTTCATTTATTTGAACTAATGTTCAATTTAAACTTGTTGATGCGTTTCACTAACACAGTAGCTTTGTCAAAACGAATGAAGGTAAAATATAAAAATGTCTTAATATATACAGTGCTAAATCTATTTACTAAGGTTAACAATGGTATTAAAAGAAATTACCTGGAAATTCATTCACTACAAACATTCCTAAGCTATCTTCTAGGTAAAGAGGTTCAATAAAGGAGACTGATTGATATCTATTTGGTCGTTAAGGAGATTACCTGAATATTTATTTTTGTTAATCTCTAGGGCCTCTAATAAATTTAAACTAAAGGATTTACCGACTACATGGAGAATTTCAAAATTTGGGTCGAAAATGTGTTGGTTTTCTAATAAATGATTTGAATAGTTAGAATCTAATTTTTTGTTGTCATAGCTACGTTTGTGTTCCGAAATTCTAGTTTTAAAATTTCTAAAAGTTCTGCCGATATAAATTTTATCACAATTGTCATTACCACATTTTAATTTATAAACTCCTGATTTGTTCAATTTTGAAGATTTAGATTTATTATTTTTAATGAATTTGGATGAATTGTGATCAGTTTTAAAGGAAATATTCATGTCTAAAGTTTCTAAAAATGATTTAATTTTTAAGGATGGTGTTCCAAAGTATGATAAGCTTTTAAATTGTTTATTATTTTTATCTGAAGGGAATACTTGTTCTAAAGTCTGTTTTTTTATCTTTTTATTTATGATATTGTCAATTAAATTTGGATCGTAATTATTATTAACTGCTATTTGTTTTATGATATTTAATTCTTTGGTATAATTATTAATATTTAATGGGACTGTTAAGAGTCTGTGTATCATACTATTGAAAGCTGCTAGTTTATGACTGAATGGGTGGACCGAACTATTATGAATTGTAATATCTGTATGTGATGGTTTATGAAATATAGAAAAATCATGTTTATTATTTATATTTGAAATTGTAAGGTCTAGAAAGTTTATAGACTTATTTTGTTCAAGTTCTACGGTAAATTTGATATTATTGTGAATCGAGTTTATGTAAGTAATGAAGCTCTCTAATTGTCTATTTGTACCGATGAAGCTAGCTAAAATGTCGTCCACATATCGGTGCCAGTACATAAATTTTTTACTAAGGGGGTACTTTTATTATATTGTGGAATTAACTAGAGACCGTGAGTTTCATTTAAAAACACAAATATTCAAATAAAAACACAGTTATGATTATTATTTTTAAAACAATAAAAGACTAACTAAACTGTGTCGTTATAAAGTAAATTGAATACAAGTCAACAAATCTTTAAACGATGTTGATATGAACAATCGTAGTATCCATATTTTTCCACCTAAAATAATGATTAAATACACCCATTTACTGTATTATAAAATTTTTAATAAAAAAATGCTACTTCCTCTCAAGTCCGTGACAGCATCAGGAACTTCACGCACACGCCAGAGCAACCGAAAACCAGTACCGTCTTTATCATAAGGGACACGGGGCTAGTGCACAGGGGGCCCGAAAGACCGACAATTTATCTCACATTTGAGTATAGCTTAGAGCACAGGAAATTTATAATGAAATATGTTGCAAGAATGAAAACTACTGGACAAATTGATAATGAGTTTGTATCCCAATATAATACAGAAATTAACTATTGGAAGAATGTGCTTAGGATTGTTGCAGTAGTGAAATTTTTAACTTTTCGTAGCGATAATGAGACATTGAGATCGCAAAATAATGGGAATTATTTGGCATGCTTACAATTCATTAGTGAATTTGATCCTTTTCTTGGTGATCACATAAAAAACTGCGGAAATCGTGTAAAAGGAAGTACATTATATGTATCTGTAAATATTTGTAATGAATTCATCAATTTAATGGGACAAGTTTAAAAAAAAATTCAAAGAACTTAAATCAGCAAAATACTACTCTATTAGCGTAGATTCTACGCCAGATCTGTCCCACGTTGACTAGTTCACTTTTATTGATAGATACGTGAAAGATCTTTGTAATTTTTGCCTATGATGAACATAATGCGAAATATATAGCTGACACCATTTTCAACCTTTTTGAAAGCCTCGATATTCCCATAATAGATTGTCGCGGGCAGAGCTACGACAATGCATCAAATATGTTTGCAAAGTACTGTGGCGTTCAGTCAAGAAGAAAAAAAGTATGCAAATAAGCAATTTACGTTCCATGTGCGGCAAATTCACTAAATTTAGTGGGTGTTTGAGGCTGTTGAGTGTGTTACTGCAGCAGCATCATTCTTTCAATTTGTACAAGGATTCTACAATTTTTTCTCAGCTTCGAATCCTCTTTCGGAAACTAGATGGTCTGCACGTGCATATGATAGTAATGCTTTGCAAAATGATTATTTAAATTTTTCTGAAGCATTGTCCTCCATCGCAAGTGACACCAATCAACCAGGAGACACTAGAAACGAAGCCCAAAGCCTAGCAAGAAAAATGGAAAGTTTACAGAATAGCACTATGACTATTGACGTTGTAACAAAACTTTACGACTCTCGAATCTCTGATCAGTTTCAATAAGGCACAAAATAATTTTGATCAGTACGAAACGGCTGCTAAAGAAAAAATCCAGATGCTGACTACAAAAATTTTAAAGAAAAAGAATTCGCAGCATACGCGTCACTTTTTTTGAATGATCATCTGAGACTTCACAGTTGAGAGGCAAGGAAAAGTTTCGTGTAGATTTTTTCATTCCCATAATTGGACCCATTAAATACAAATTAGGAAAACTTTGGGCAGCATATCAAGAAATTTATTATAATCTATTTAGTTTTCTTTGTCAGTTAACAACAATCGAATCTGCAGAATTAGCCAAAAAATGCAAAGAATTTGCAGAATTCTATCATGAAAACATTAATGCATATGAGCTCAAAACAGAATGTATTCATTTAAGCCAATATTTAAAAACATAGCAAAGAAATCAGCGGGTTTAATTATGTCAGCCTTACATAACGTAATAAAGTCAGATAAATTAGAAGCAAATTTTCCAAATCTTGAAGTTGCTTCAACAGTATTCACTTTCGCAGCTAAAGAGAATCAAAAGTGAATTTCGAACAAGAACGACTTAGGCTACGGTAATTTGTCAATTATGTTCATAGAAAGTGATATCTTCCAAAAAATTGAGTTTGAGGATATAATAGAAGATGTTGCTCAACAGAAATCCCGAAAGAAACCATTATCGTAATCGTAACCAAAAAACCAGCAGCGCACTAATATCATTAATGACATATTATATTATATATGCAGTAAGCCCCTACGATATGCGACACTGGCACGGCCATTAATTATTTATTACTATTTTGGTGATGTCATATAAAAAACATAAAAATACTTTATTACTACTACGCACGTTTCAGCATAACGCCATTTTCAAGTAGGTACAATATACAAATTAATGAGACTCAAAAAGATAACATAAAAAACAAACTTACATGCAGAAAAGCCAACGTTCAACATCTCAGGCTGTAGGAATAAATGCAATAAAAATACATTTGATAACAAATTTTAATTCATTCAGCCAAAACCATCGTACACTCCTTTTGCTTGAAAGAAAGTGGTATACTGTTTACCCGGTATCAATTAAAATACATTTAAGGTGGAAATAAAAACTACAAAGCCCTATACAAGCTGACAGAATTGTATGTCTTCAAAATAATTTAAATATAGAGGATTATAATATTTATTTTATTTAGTTATTACTATTAATTAGGTTGTAGTAGCAATTGGATAAGTTAGTTACAACATTTCTAAAATTAATACTAGTTTTATTTTTCTGAATGTAGATCATCTCATAAATTTCTCGTTTTTTAGTATTAGATTCGGATTGTAATATTTTAAAATTTTCAAAAATAAAGCTGTTGTTATTTTCTATGGCGTGTTTTGATAGTGCGGTGGTTATTAGTTTTGTTATTTTTAATGTCATAAGAGTGTGAGTACAAACGCTTATGTATGTATTGTTTAGTTTGCCCTATATATTGTTTGTGACAGTCATTACATTCAACTTGATATACTACGTTTGATCTATAGTTATTATCAATTTTTGGTTTTAATTTTGAAAAACATTGTTTAGTTGTATTGTAAGGTTTGTGAACAATATTGATATTGTAAGGTTTGAACATTTTCTCAATGTTTTCGGATACCCCTTTTATGTATGGAAGGGGTATGTATTGACTACATATATTAGTTTGTGAGCTGTTTATGTGTTGATGGTTGTAAAACTTATGCACTCGATTTTTAATGAAGGCTTTTGGATAGTTATTCTGATAGAGAACTTCTTTAACTTAATTATTATTTTTTGGTCTATATTGAGGGCTGGAAAGTTTTATAGCTCTATCTGCTAGGCCTGTAACAACACTACGTTTGTAAGTAATTGGAATATCAGAATTAAAATTTAAATACCGACCGGACCATATATCTTTCGTAAACCAACTAGTATTAATTTTTCCAGAAGTATCGTAGGAAATTGTAAAATCGAGAAAATGTATGCAATTGTTTACTTCTTTCTCAAATGTGAACTGAATTCTAGGATGAAATGTATTAAAAGCATTTAAAGAGTATTCTAATTTATCTTTGGGAATACAGAGAATACAGTCATCTACAAATCGTTTGTAAAAATGTGGAGTGAAATCAAGTCCTGAAAGGACTGAGGTTTCAAGTTCTTCCATGACGAGATTAGCAATGGTGGCAGAAATTGGAGAACCCATAGCTGTGCCGAAAATTTGAGAGAAGAAATCATTGTTGTATCTAAAATATGTAGAGCTCAAACAAAATTGAACTCCATCTGAGAAATTTTTTAATGACAAACTTGTGTGATCTTTAATGTTGTTCCAATTATTTTTTATACATCCTAATGCAACATTTACTGGTATATTTGTATACAAAGAATTGACATCAAAAGAAACAAGAATATGATCCTTTGGAATATTTTGCTTACTAATAAAATCATGAAAGTGCCATGAATCTCTTATATAATACTGGTTTCTTCCAATGATATTAGAAATAATGCCAGATAAGAATTTTGATAAATTATATGTAGGCGCACCAATATTGCTGATAATTGGTCGAAGTGGTATTCCAGGTTTATAGAATTTTGGTAAACCGTAAATGTAAGGAGAAGTTCCATTATTACATATGAGTTTTAATTTTTCTTGTAACGAAATCTCTTTTGCCATATAATTGTAAAAATTCCTTCCAGCAATCAACGCCTAGTAGTAGTTACCCTAAAGCCCATATTCATAAATCAATTGAAAATAAACCAATAATTTGTATTAGCTGCGGTAAAAGCGAGATAACTGTAGACATAAAAACGAAATTTGCAATTTTTGTTAAAAAAAATGACACATTGAAGCAAACTGTTTGATTCAGAGTAAATCGCCATCTAATAGTAAACACCCATATAAACAAGAAAATACAAACAAAAATATTTCAAAGGAATCTAAACTAGCAAATGTGAAAATAATTCGCGACAAGAATGTGTCTTCAAAATTTTATAAAACTATTTACGTTAACGGTAATAAATGTAACGCATTTATAGATTTTGGAAGTGATTGTTCCCTGATAAAATTGACTTTTGCAAACAAACTTAATTTAAAAATAGAACCTCTTAAAAATAATGTTACGTTGTCAGGGTTTTTAGGTATTGGAACAGTGGTAACCCATTTTTCAGAAAACATTACACAAATTGATGATCTTTCACAAAATATACAGTATTATGTTACAGACGACGATAGTATCGACAGTGATATCTTAATTGCTATTAATTTTACCGAAAACCAAAACATCATATATTATCGAGTTGACGACTTGTTGACTTTTAAGAATAGGTCAGATATTCCCTTATGGTTAAAAAACATAAAATGTGGAATTTTGTCAGATGCGGAAACATCAGAACTTAATAAAATTTTAATTATACATGAAAAATGCGTATTTCATAATTTAAAGAATCTTGGCAAAGCACATTCAGTCTCACTAACTATAGAATTAATAACAAATAGACCAGTTACTCACAGACCATATCGCTTTGCTGAAAATGATAAACAGATTATTCGGACTACTGTCAAGGAATTGTTGGACGCCCAAATAATCCGGGAAAGTAATTCGCCCTATTCAAGTCCGGCTCTATTAGTTAATAAAAAAGACGATCAGAAATGAATGGTTGTAGATTACCGGGAATTGAATAAAATAACAAAAAAAAATAGTTTTCCTATGCCGCTGATAGAAGACGTTATTGACAATTTGGGCGAATATAAGTATTTTACTAGTGTCGATCTGGCATCAGGATATCATCAGCTTCCTTTAGATCCAAAATCTATCCCTTATACAGCATTTGTCAGGTCATTACAAATATTTGAGAGTTCCATTTGGCCTTTGTAATGCCCCCTCAGTATATCAATTTATAAACGTAATTTTCCAACCATTAAGACGATTTATTGTGATACCATCCAAAACTATTGAAGAAGGATTGATTGTTATATTTCATACAATCAAATAGCTTCATCAACAGTCAAAACTCAAGCAGTACGTAACTTTTCTTTACCAAAAATCCAACAACAGTTGAGAAAATTTTTGGGATTAGTGGGATTCTTCTGGAAATTCATTAAAGATTTTGCCAGAATGACGGCTCCTCTTACAAAACTATTAAAAAAAATTCTACCTGGAAATGGTCTGAAGCACTTACGGAAATTATAAATATTCTAAAAAATAATATTTGTTCAAACCTGGTATTAGGTATATTCAACCATAAATTACCAATGATTATACAGATGCAAGTCGGGATAGTTTTACAGGGATTCTAGTTCAGAAATATGAAAATAAAGACAAACCTGTACGATTTTTCAGCAAACAAACTACAGATCCAGAAAAGAAATACCATTCTTTTGAATTGGAACTCCTTGCAATTGACAAAACTTTGGAAAAATATGGATACTACCTAGTGGGTACTAAATATACAATTATTACAGATTATTCGATTGTCGCTACCATCCGACTACATATATTTGATTGCCCATAATTAAAGAAAATCATAGTGAAAATGTTTTGTATAATTTGCATTCTTTACATTCGACAGCATAGTTTAAGACGGCCCTGCCGTAAACCAAACATTATTCAATATATATTTACATAACCTAAAAAACGTTTTGTTTGTTTTTTATATATTTCTTAGTATACATTGAAGACTGTTGAAAGAAACTATTTTTACGAGTGCGAAAATACTGCGTGAGTCATACTTTATAGTAAAAGTACGAGAATGTATGTATATATAGTACGCTACAGCGTGCAAAAAATTGTAGGAGTAAATTCCATTCACAAAATATCTTTGTAGTAGCTAATATGTTGATGAATTCGGAAAATTAAATTGGGGTTTCAGTTTCACTTTCTTATGGTTTTTATATATAAAAAAATAATATATAGGTAGTTACAGACCTAGAAAAGATCAACAACAATAGAAGAATGCAACGTCAGCTTTTATTTATGTATATAAGGATAGTCAAGTGTAGTTTGTTCTAGATTTTAGTTTGACATTAATTGTACAGCTGAATCTCATATTGTAACACATTTTTTGTTAATAAATCTTTTTAAAAAGTATTTTCGTGAGCAAAATACGCAATTGGTGCAGTTAACTAGTAGGATGCCTACGATTGTGAGGAACTTCGACGAAACAATCGATTGAATAGAAGAACTTTGCAATTTTGGTATTTCAACATCCAGTGCGGTTCCTAATTTTACCTTTCCTTACCTTTTAAAAGAGTATAGGAAAGAAATTTTGAATATTTTTGAATTTATTTTTATAAAGAATATAAAAGATTTTTCTAAAGAATAGTTGATACGTTTAATACTACAGAAAGATAAATCAAATAATTTGATTTTGATTTTATGAATGATATTGAAGAAGACTTGCTAAGTATATTTGATAAGTGTAATATTAAAGATAAAATAGATAATAATCATAGTTTTGAGAATTTAGATTTATCGAGTAAAGTAAAGAATATAAGAAAAATCTGCCATTAACTGGGAGTTATTTAAATTAAAACTTGAAAATATTAAACCCTATGATGGCGATTGTAATAATTTAAATAAATTCATCACACGTTGTGAAAGATTGAAAGAAGATTGCAACGTATTCATATTATAATGATGTGGAGGTAAATAATCATATATTGGAATGTATCCAAGAAAAATTAGTGGGAAAAGCAGAGGCCATATCAGCAATAGATTAGAGTTAAATACATGGCCCCAAGATTAAAGAAGCATTAAAACAATGTTTTTCGGATAGGAGGGATTTAGATTGTATATTACAAGAGTTGACAAGAACGAGGCCGTACAAAAACGAAAATCTCATAGATTTTGGAGTTAGACATGGCGTTAGAAATGATTTCGACCTCACCAGATACCTGCAAATAAACTAACAAAACCGGAACCGATGTTTACAACATTGCAGATAATCCAAAAAATCATAGCAATTTTATCCCACAAAATCATAATAATAATAGATTCCAAAATAATATGCAATATTTCCATAATAACGATCAAAGACCAAATTTTACATCAGAAGAACTATATAATGGTAATTATGAAAATGATTTATATAATAGTAATTATGAAACTAAAATGGAAGAAGAAGAAATAAGAAAAGATTTTGAGAACGGGCAACGTTCTGAAGAAAATAATTCGGAACGGAATCAAAATTTTCGGTTAGCCCCTCAAATAAAAAATCGGAGGTAGTAGAAATTAATATAGTATCAAATAATTCACTGCCATATATCGAAGTAAAAAAACCTAAATTAAAACTCTTAGTTGATACTGTCAGTACAAAATCTTTACTTCGACCTTTAATTACCGAGAAATATGCGAATTGTATTTATAATTCAAATGATGAAATTAAAACATCACTTATAAGTAAAAAGATAAATCGTCAGGCAGAAATACCTGCATTCCCAGAATTTAATTATAATGGCTCTATTCACTTTTTACTATTCGAATTTCATGACTTTTTCGATGGAATTATAGGTGTTGAAGACATGATGAAAATGAATTTAAATATAGATTTTAATAATAAACAATTGGTTGGCGATCATGTCTCCATTCCTATAAAATTTAGACAACCCACAGATATAAAATTTGAATTTTCTATCGGACCCACGGAAAAATTATAAAAATGTTTACCAGTCAGTATAATAAATGGAGAAATTCTAATAAATAAAACATATTTTGATAGTGTATATTCCAGAGTCAAAATGGCTACGCAGTGGTTGAAATAATTAATGTAACTAATAAAACAATTTCTGTTACTTTAAATAAACCTACTGTTGCTCATTCATTTGAATAGTCTCCGTATGAAACTTATAATTTTAATTATATGAATGAAATAAATGAAAATCAAAACATAAGTAACAATGTACAAAAAACAGATATAAATAATTTAATTCGAACAGGTCATATGAACTCCGAAGAAAGAGATAGTATTATTAAATTATGTAAAGAAATTTCTGATGTTTTTTTGAAACCTGGTGATCCGCTAACATTTACATCAAAAATTAAACATTCAATTAAAACGACCGATGAAATTCCTATTCATGTAAAATCTTATAGATACCCATATATACATAGAGATGAAGTACAAAGACAAATTAATGAAATGTTGGACAAATGAATTATAACGTCTTCCTATTCACCATGGAGCTACCAATCTGGATTGTGAGCAAGAAAATGGACGCATCCAGACGTCAAAAATGGCGCTTAGTGATTGACTATCGAAAGTTAAATGAGATAACAATTTCTGATAGGTATCCAGTCCCCAATATTACTGACAAATTAGATAAATTAGGTAGAGCACAATATTTTACAACTTTAGATTTAGCGAGCGGTTTTCATCAAATCCAGATGTCAATAGAAAAAACAGCTTTCAGTGTTGATAATGGTCATTATGCATTTCTTCGCATGCCTTTTGGTTTAAAGAATTATCCTGCTACTTTTCAAAGAATAATGCACGAAGTCTTAAAGGAACTTCAAAACAAAATATGTATGGTATAAATGGACGATATTTTAATCTTTAGCACCAGTCTACATTCAGAATTTGCAAGCAGTTTTTTATAAATTAAGAGAAGCACATTTAAAAATTCAACTAGACAAATGTTAGTTTCTTCACAAAGAAGTTGAATTTGTTGGATACGTTATAATTCCAGACGGAATAAAACCAAATCCAAAAAAAGTTGAAACTATAAAAAAAATTCCTATACCACGTACGTAAAATCATTTTTAGGGTTATTAGGTTATTACCGGAAATTTATTAGAAACTTCGCTAAAATAACGAAATCAATGACCGTTTGTTTGAAAAAAGATAATAAAGTTGTGCACACTGAAGATTTTATTAATTGCTTCAATATTTGTAATAAATTATTAACTTCAGAACCAGTTTTTGCATATCCAAATTTTGATAAACCATTTGAATTAACAACCGATGCTTCAAATTATGCTATTGGAACCGTATTATCCCAAGAAGGTCACCCCATCTCGAACTCTTAACAGTAGTGAAATTAATTATTCAACAATTGAAAAACAATTCTTAGCGATTGTCTGGGCATGTAAATATTTTAAACCATATTTATTTGGCCATGAATTTTTAATAATAACTGATCATAAACCTTTACAATGGTTATTTTCATTAAAAGAACCGAATTCCCGTTTAGTCAGATGGAGGTTAAAGCTAGAAGAATTTGATTACAAAATAAAATATTTAAATGGTAAATATAATCTTGCAGCAGATGCTTTATCAAGAATGAAACGAAACTGTGATCTCAATACATTTGAGACAGACTCTTTAGATGTAAATATTGACGATCTTCACTTGATCATTCAAAGAGAAACTGATAATTTACACAGATATTCCTGAACAAATGGATACTAATTCATTAACTGATTTATCATTCTTAGATGATATTGATAATATATTGGGAGAGAATGAAATGAAAAATAATGAAAATGATAATAAAAAAATTAAATATCCGATATCCAAATGAAACCACCAAATAAAAATCTCATGTCAGATGATGTCGATTTAGAAACAGTTCATGTCATTAGAAAATCCAATTTTAGAAATACCCATAACAAACAAAGTTTTAAATTGTTATAAAAATCAAATTTATCTTACATTAGGAGAAACGATGAATGCCCAAATAACACGGGAGAAAATATTTGAAAATTTTAGATTATAATGTAACATTACCTAAATTTAATATGGAACAAAATATAATCAAATTTATTAGAGTATATTGAACCAAAAAGAAATTATGCTTTATATTTTCAAAATGAATACTCAATGAAGATATTTGTAGTAACTGTTCAAAATAAAACTCAATGTTTAAATTTGTTCATTGCACAAAAGTATTAGAAGACGTAGAAACTATATGTTAAAGTGCAAATTCACTTGACCGACTGTAAGCTGGGCCACTGCAATCCCTACCAACTAACTGCGTGAAGCGATGCGCAGACGAGCCAACGCGGGATGCGCAGACGACACAACGGACCATGCGCAGACGAGACAAGACGGGGTCGTCGGTTTTCGAGCATCGTGGCAAGAAGATGCACTTTCATTTTCATTGTATTAAAATTGTCATTTTCATAAATTATTGTGAGTAAAATAAAGAATTGAAATTACAGTTCACTTAACTAACAACAAAATCATTATTCAACATATGGTCCTTCAGCCGAACGGTATAATATCATCAAATAATCAAAGTGTGAAGTGTAACAACACAGCAGAAATCAAGCAATTAGCAAGAGTGAATGGAAAAAACCTGTAAGTCTGTTCCATTTTTTCATTAATTCCTTTGTTTAAAAAATAGCTCGCGAATTTTTTATTGCATTCAGTAGAGAATTTGTGGTAGATTTATTTAATAATAATGCCTGATACTGAACACCAACCAAACAACCAAATTGAGGCAAATAGGGAAGAGCAAATTCGCCGGTTAACATTTGAACGCGGCCAATTAAAATCAAAATTAACAAAATTTATCATGTTCTATGACAAAATATCCTCTGTAAACACAGATAAAATAAATGAATTAGAAAATCGTCTTGTAACTATTTTAGATATCATAAATAAATTTGATTTAATTCAGTCCCAGTTAGAATATTTAAATGATAATGACGAATCTGATGAAGAGCGGGACAATTTCGAAAATAAATATTACGCAGTCATAACAAAAGTTAAAAATCTAATAAGTACTCATAGAAATGAACAAAGTACGTCTCAAAATGTCTCTTAACCTAGATTGCCTCAACAAAATCAGTCTACTTCTTCACTTCAAAACTCAATAAAACTTCCAACATTAGAACTACCTAAATTCCAGGGAAATATCGATAAATGGAGTCAATTCAGGGATTTATTCATAACCTTAGTACATAATGATAATACAATTGACAATGTAAGGAAGTTTTATTATTTAACAAGCTGTTTGGTTGGCGAAGCTCAAAAGGTAATCGCGTCAATAGAGGTAACCAATGATAACTATCCAGTTGCTTGGGATTTACTGATATCAAGATACGATAACAAAAATCTCACAATAAAAAATCATGTAAATGCAATTTTAGACTTGCCGGTTATGAATAAAACAGGTAATACGCTGCGAAATCTATGTGACGACTTTCAAACAAGAGTTCGCGCGTTGAAAGTACTTGGCGAGTCCGTAGATCAGTGGAATTCAATTTTAATACAAATTTTAGTACGTAAACTCGACCATAATACAGAAAATGCTTGGGAGGAATATCTTATTACACAGAAAATCATGTCTCCAACATTAAACGATCTAATAGCATTTTTATCAGATAGGTGTGTGTTATTTGAAAAAAGAGAAAATCGGTACAATCATACTAAAGTATTAAGTGATGAAAATTATCATTCAAAAACAAAGCAAAGTGACTATAATACTAAAACGGATTATTCAAGCTACAAGAATCAAACTAACTTTAATAAGCATACATATCCTAAAAAACAATCAAATTATCTAAAGTCAAGCTCACACGTCTCAACATTTCTTCAAACATGTCCTCATTGTAAAGAGCAACATAAATTATACAGCTGTAAACAATTTCTCAATTTACCAGTGGCGTCGCGCATTCCCATCGTCAACAAACTAAGGTTATGCCACAATTGTTTAAGATCTAATCATGCAACTAATGAATGTATTTCTCAAGGCTGTAAACTATGCAACAAAAAGCATAATACAATACTTCATTTTGAAAATGCGGCAAACAGTAACTCATCAGCAAATATCAGTGTAAATAATGAAAATAACGTTTCCGCGCAGGAGTATAACGAGGCAGCTCATTCGTCCAATGCATACTCAGTATCGAATTATGCAATAAATAGCAGTCAACAAATCATACAATCTACAGCACTCATTCTCATAAAAAATAGTAGCGGTAGTTGGCAAACATGTCGAGCCCTATTAGATAGCGGATCTCAATCGAATTTTATCACGAAAAATTTAGCGGAAAATTCGGGGTTACCATTATCAGACCTAAATGTCCCTCTTACAGGTGTAGGCGGCACTAATACTTTTACAAACAAACGAATTATCACAACCATTAAATCTTGTAATTCCGATTTCTCATCAAAGTTACATCTTCTTGTGTTACCAAAAATCACAGAGTTTTTGCCAACCTACACATTCAATAAAACATCATTACAATTACCTAAAGACATAATTTTAGCCGACGAGAGTTTTAATATCTCATCATCAGTCGATGTTTTGCTAGGAGCAGAAACATTCTACAGTTTGTTATCATCAGGTCAGATCAAACTAGGCAAAAATCTTCCAGTATTGCAAAAAACAGTACTAGGTTGGGTAATCGCAGGTCCCATATTTGATAATAAAAATCAAGCTAGGTCTACTTGTCATTTATCTTTAATCAATGATGATTAAAGGTTAGAAAATCAATTAGAAAAATTTTGGGCAATTGAAGATTACACCGGTAAAAAACATTTATCAGATGAGGAATCGAATTGCGAGGAAATATTTAATACAACTGTGTCTAAGGATACAAATAATCATTTCATAGTAAACTTACCAATAAAAAAAATATCGTTAACCTAGGTGATTCGTTGCAAAATGCAGTCAAACGTTTGTACGCGATGGAACGTAAATTCACAAAAAATTCTGAATTCAAGGATCAATATGTCAAATTCATGTCTGAATATGAAGAATTAGGGCACATGTCTTGTATTAGCAATCCGTTCAGTACAGATTTAACAAAAAACATTTTTTACTTACCCCATCATGGAGTTATAAAGCAGTCGAGCCTTACAACAAAGTTAAGAGTAGTTTTCGATGGATCATGCAAAAGCACTAATGGCGTGTCATTGAATGATATTTTAATGGTAGGTCCTACATTACAGGCAGATTTATTTGATATATTAATCAGATTTCGTAAACATAACTATGTTCTTACGGGTGACATAGCGAAAATGTACCGACAAGTCAATATAACCGAAAGCCAGAGAGATCTTCAGCGAATAGTGTGGCGAGCGGATTTCTCTCAACCCATAAAACATTACCGATTAAATACTGTAACGTACGGAACATCAGCGGCATCCTTTTTAGCGGTTCGGTGTTTACAACAAGTTGCTATCGAAAATAAACATTTACATCCAAACGTGTGTCAAATCATTATGGAAGATTTTTATGTAGAGGACCTCATCACGGGTTCCGAATCTATAGAGGGTGCGATTGAAATTAAATCGGAAATATTCAACATTCTAAAGCAAAGCGGATTTGAGCTTCGGAAATGGGTTTCGAACGACCCTCGAATTATTCAAAAAACAAATCTAGATGTTCATGATAAATACGAGGTTTTATGTCAGGAAACTAGTAAGACTCTCGGTCTTAGCTGGCAAGCTGGAAGAGATATATTAAAATATACAGTTAACACCAAAGATTTTATCAACTCTAACATTTCAAAACGTACTATATTATCATCTATTTCTAAACTATTTGATCCGTTAGGACTTGTATCGCCAATTATCATAAGAGCTAAAATTTTAATTCAGCAGCTTTGGTTATCAAAATTAGCGTGGGACGATCCCTTACCTCCAGAAATTAAGACAAGTTGGCTTAACTTCAGGGAGCAACTATCCGAAATCAATCATATCAGAATACCTCGTCAAGTAGTACTAAAAGCCATGTCTTACACCGAATTACATTGTTTTTGCGATGCTTCGCTTAGTTCCTTTGGTGCATGTATTTATGTGAAATCAATTCATTCTAACGGTACAGTTCTTATAAGACTACTTTGTGCAAAAACGCGCGTTGCTCCTATCAAAACTGTAACATTACCCAGACTTGAGTTATGTGGAGCTGTCTTATCAGCGCAATTATACCAACGAGTTTCAAATTCCTTAAAAATGAACATAGATTCAGTCCACTTTTGGACTGACAGTACAATTGTATTAGCTTGGTTGTCGTCTCCTCCAAATACTTGGAAAATATTTGTATCAAATCGCGTCGCTGAAATATTGAGAATATCTACCAGACAACAATGGAGGCATGTACCCAGTAAAAATAACCCTGCGGATATACTTTCAAGGGGGACAACTGCAACCGAATTAAAAACAAACACTTTATGGTGGAACGGACCGACTTGGCTATCATGCGACATTAAATTTTGGCCAAATCAACCGATCATTGCTAATGAAATTCCCGAGAAGCGGCGATCAAATCTAGTTGCACACATTTCTCAAACTAATAATTCAATATTTTTTCGCTATTCAACACTCTACAAGCTTAAGCGTGTTGTAGCTCTGTGTTTCAGATTTTTAAACAATAGTCGTAAGGGTACGCAAAAAACATACGGTGAATTAACACTTGAAGAATTAAATAATGCAATGAAGGCATTATGAAAAATTGCGCAATTAGAGTCATTTCCACTGGAAATTCATTCTTTTCAAAAGGCAAAATCTCTTCCCAGAGAATCTAGATTATTAACTTTAAATCCATTTGTTGACTCTGACGGATTAATCCGTGTCGGTGGTAGGCTTCTTAGAGCTAATATTGTATATGACAAAAAATTCCCAATTGTCATTCATCCGAAACACCCCCTTACTAAATTAATAATTCTAGATGAGCATCATAAGAAATTACATGCAGGTACTCAAACCATTTTAGCTTCGTTACGACAACAATATTGGCCTCTTAATGGGCAAATAACCGTTAAAAACATTGTTCGCAAGTGTGTAACCTGTTTTAGATTAAAACCAACTACATTAATTCAAAAAATGTCCGATTTACCTATTGACAGAATAACACCAAACCAACCATTCTTCATTACTGGAGTTGATGTAGCTGGACCGTTTTTTATAAAGGATGGCAAATTAAGAAATAGAAAAATTATTAAAGCATATTTATGCCTGTTCATCTGCTTTACCACGCGCGCAGTACATTTAGAACCTATCAGCGATATGACTAGTGCTACTTTTCTTAACGCACTTAAGCGATTTACATCTCGACGAGGATTATGTAAAACAATCTATTCCGACAACGGCTTAAATTTTGTTGGCGCAAATAATGAATTGAGAGATATTGTTGAGACATTAAAAAATTTTGTAACAAATAAGGCCTTCTCAGAATTTTTCATGGAAAATCAAATTTGTTGGAAGTTTATACCAGCTTACTCTCCACATCATGGTGGCTTATGGGAAGCTGGAATTAAGCAGGCAAAAATTCACATATTAAAGATATTGAAAAACATTCATCCCACATTTGAGGAACTTGCTACCATATTTTCACAGGTGGAGGCAATATTGAATTCGAGACCTATCACTCCTCTATCCAACGATCCAAACGATTTTAGTGCCTTAACACCCGGGCATTTCCTAATTGACCGCTCCTTGTTCTCAATTCCCCAGCATGATCATTCCAAACTTCCTACAAACAGGCTAACTCAGTACAAAGCTCTTGAGCAAGCTAGTCAACATTTCTGGTCCCGCTGGTCAAGAGAATATCTTTCTCTACTACAGAATCGTAACAAATGGACGAATTCTGTACAGATGTCATTAACCCCTGGATCTATGGTGCTGCTAGTGGACAAGGATCTTCCTCCTCTAAAATGGAAACTGGGACGAGTAGAAGAATTGCATCCAGGTCAGGATGGACAGATCCGAGTCGTAACTGTCCGAACTCCAACAGGCACTACCACTCGAGCAATCCAAAAACTTTGTATGCTGCCATGTCAACAATAAGTGTTGCGTTTTTATTTGAAAGACTTTGTCATTTCAACGGCGGCGGGATGTTAAAGTGCAAATTCACTTGACCGACTGTAAGCTGGGCCACTGCAATCCCTACCAACTAACTGCGTGAAGCGATGCGCAGACGAGCCAACGCGGGATGCGTAGACGACACAACGGACCATGCGCAGACGAGACAAGACGGGGTCGTCGGTTTTCGAGCATCGTGGCAAGAAGATGCACTTTCATTTTCATTGTATTAAAATTGTAAAAAAATTGACTGTCTCGACCCTTACTTCGTGGAATATGCTCATATTAGTGTTTTTAAATGAAACTCAAGGTCTCTAGTTAATTCCACAATATAATACAAGTTATTGAAAATTCTAAGAAATTGACAATTGTTTCGATAAATCAATATCATCGTCAGAATGACAGAAGTTACATTTCATTTTATGCCTACCTGATGTTTAGTAGTTATATTTTTTTGGCTAGACCAAGAAGTAACCTAACTTGTGATTGGCTTAATATATGTTTATAGAAAAAAGAAGAAGATGTGATATTACAAATATTGAAGCTTAGATATTATTAGCCCTATGGTGATATCCTGGATATCATTTTTCCAATTAAGATCAGTATAACTGTGCAATGATATAGAAAACCAGGAAAACTATATCTGCTGATCTTTACAATTATCACTTAAGAAGACAGTTTATTAGTGGAGAATTCCCTAGATTTAACTGTTCATTGACAACTTCATATTGTGGGTTTCTTAAATGTCTTCTAATTTCCAGTTCTTCAAGGAAATCCAGTTCTTGTTTCTTTTCACAGATATGCAGCACTTCTAGTTCTGTGTTAGGTGTCAATGAATGATTGGTGTCAAGTAAATGTTTTGCGTAGTGAGATTTATCTGGTTGTTTTAATCTGTAAGCTCGTAAGTGCTCACTGTATCGTATTTCAAAATTCCTAAGGGTCTGACCCAAATAGACAGCATTACATTCTGGACATTTGAGTTTATATATACCGGACTTCTTTAATAGTGGTATTTTTGTTTTTACATTTAACAATTTTGTACTAACGTTACTTTCTGTTTTAAAAGAAATTGTTGCATTCGTTGCTGAAGATATTATCTTTGAAATATTATTAGAAATATTTCCTGCATATGTGATGGTTTTATAAGTTTTAATTTCATCAGCTTGTTTAGGATATATTAGTTGTAATGCCACTTTTTTCTCTTTTTTACTAATTAGTTTATTTATCATATCTAATGGATAACCGTTAGATGTTGCTATTTGTCTAATTGTATTAATCTCTCTATCAAAATTACATTTGTTCATAGGAACTGAAAAAGCTCTATGTATCATTGAATTATATGCTGCTAGTCTGTGTGAGACAGGGTGGTTAGAATTGAATGGAATTGTCACATCAGTCTGTGTTGGTTTTCGGTAAATTGAATAATCAAGTACATCATTAACTCTTTGAATTTTTAAATCAAGAAAATTGATTGAGCTAAAAATATTAATCCAGGAATAATATCAGATATACTTAATTTATTTGATGTATGCATTAATCAGAATTATTTCACTTTTGACAATAAGATATATATTCAAAATGAAGGTTTACCAATGGGAAGCCCTATATCACCTATTTTAGCAAACATTTTTATGGACAATTTAGAAAGAAAGATCTTTGAAAGTAATATTTCGAAAAATATTTTATTTTGGTATAGATATGTAGATGACATATTAGCTTGTTTTATGGGTAGTGAGCGACAATTAGATGTGTTTTTCAACCACATCAATAATTTACACCCGAAAATTAAATTTACATTAGAAATTGAAGAAAATAGCTCAATCAATTTTCTTGATTTAAAAATTCAAAGAGTTAATGATGTACTTGATTATTCAATTTACCGAAAACCAACACAGACTGATGTGACAATTCCATTCAATTCTAACCACCCTGTCTCACACAGACTAGCAGCATATAATTCAATGATACATAGAGCTTTTTCAGTTCCTATGAACAAATGTAATTTTGATAGAGAGATTAATACAATTAGACAAATAGCAACATCTAACGGTTATCCATTAGATATGATAAATAAACTAATTAGTAAAAAAGAGAAAAAAGTGGCATTACAACTAATATATCCTAAACAAGCTGATGAAATTAAAACTTATAAAACCATCACATATGCAGGAAATATTTCTAATAATATTTCAAAGATAATATCTTCAGCAACGAATGCAACAATTTCTTTTAAAACAGAAAGTAACGTTAGTACAAAATTGTTAAATGTAAAAACAAAAATACCACTATTAAAGAAGTCCGGTATATATAAACTCAAATGTCCAGAATGTAATGCTGTCTATTTGGGTCAGACCCTTAGGAATTTTGAAATACGATACAGTGAGCACTTACGAGCTTACAGATTAAAACAACCAGATAAATCTCACTACGCAAAACATTTACTTGACACCAATCATTCATTGACACCTAACACAGAACTAGAAGTGCTGCATATCTGTGAAAAGAAACAAGAACTGGATTTCCTTGAAGAACTGGAAATTAGAAGACATTTAAGAAACCCACAATATGAAGTTGTCAATGAACAGTTAAATCTAGGGAATTCTCCACTAATAAACTGTCTTCTTAAGTGATAATTGTAAAGATCAGCAGATATAGTTTTCCTGGTTTTCTATATCATTGCACAGTTATACTGATCTTAATTGGAAAAATGATATCCAGGATATCACCATAGGGCTAATAATATCTAAGCTTCAATATTTGTAATATCACATCTTCTTCTTTTTTCTATAAACATATATTAAGCCAATCACAAGTTAGGTTACTTCTTGGTCTAGCCAAAAAAATATAACTACTAAACATCAGGTAGGCATAAAATGAAATGTAACTTCTGTCATTCTGACGATGATATTGATTTATCGAAACAATTGTCAATTTCTTAGAATTTTCAATAACTTGTATTATATTGTGGAATTAACTAGAGACCTTGAGTTTCATTTAAAAACACTATTAAAATTGTCATTTTCATAAATTATTGTGAGTAAAATCAAGAATTGAAATTACAGTTCACTTAACTAACAACAAAATCATTATTCAACACTATAGAACAAAATTCAAAAATGGAATATTATCATGTATACAAAAAAGGACATAGAGGCATTAATGAACTTAGAAATTCACTTAGCTCTAAATATTATTGGCCAAAAATGTCGGAAGACATAGAAAATTACATAATAATTGTGAGGTATATCAGAAAAATAAATATGATAGGAATCCTCCTGTAATTAAATTCAATTTAACCCCTACAGCAGCGAAACCTTTTGACCATATACATATTGATGTTTTTAAAATATCTAATCAAGCATTTTTAACAATAATTGATACATTTTCTCGTTATGGACAAGCATATCCAATTCAAAGTATAACAGGCGTTTCCATTGTTGAAAACTTGAGTTTTATAACGCAACATGGTCTTCCATATAAAATTACAGCAGATTGTGGATCGGAATTTAAAAATAATGACTTGCAAGATTTTTGTAAATTGCATAAGATAGAACTTCACTATACCACAGCGAAAAACAGTAATTCTAATTCACCTGTAGAACGTTTTCATTCTAGTCTAATTGAACATTTTCGATGTCTTCGAGAGACTAATAGAGATTTATCCCCTAATCAACTCATGAAACATTTAATTATTTCTTATAATAATTCTATTCATTCTGTCACTCTATTTACACCATTCGAAATAATTAAAGGACATTACTAATCCTGATCCATTTGATTTGAACGATCATTTAATATTATACCATTATGTACAAAATCATAAAGAAACTTCTAAACTTTTGTATGAAAAAAATTCAAAATAAAAATGCTCAAGTTAAAGAAAAAATAATTAATAAAAGAAATGAACAAAGAACTGAACCACCAATATATTATTCAAATCAAGATACTGCTTATATACAAACGAAATTTAGAGATAAAAAATTGCCGAAATTTAAAAAAGCAAAGATCATTAAAGATAAGATAGAAACCAATAAAGGAAAGTATCATAAAAATATAGTCAGAAACCCTGAAAAATAATTCTGAAATATTGTTACAGAAAGATGAAAGTGACAATGATAGCTATGGAATCCTAATTTTTCAACTTCATACTAGATGTAAGGCGGAAGATATACAATTAACTAAATTAAATAACTTACTTTTACCTATATACCTAGGATCATGTAGAGTTATTTATACAAAACATACATTTTTATATTATATAGATCGGAGGCTGTATCTTGTTAACAAACCGAAATTTCTCCAAAAATGTAGTATATCTGGATTTATAGGACCCGTTGTACTGGCTCTGGTGAGCTCAAAATCAATAGGGTTCATTTGTGAAACGCCCTGAACAATATCCAATCAAAAAATTGGTCACTTGTATACAGTCCGGAGGCTGTATACCTAACCTAACAAACCGAAATTTCTCCAAAAATGTGGTATTTCATGTACCAAAAATGTCGTACTTTAAGTACGATAGCACCCGTTGTATTGGCTCTGGTAAGCTGAAAATCAATAGGATTTATCTGTGAAGTGTCCTGAATAATATTCAATCATAAAATTGGTGACTTGATGAACTTCAGAGGCTGTATCGTGCTAACAAACTGAAATTTCTCAAAAAATGATAAAAATGTCGTACTTCTAGTACCATAGCACCCGTTGTGCTGGCTCTGGTGAGCTGAAAATCAATAGGGTTCATATGTGAGATGCCCTGAACAATATCCAATCATAAAATTGGTGACTTTACGCACTTCGGAGACTGTATCGTGCTAAGAAAATGTAGAAAAAGAGGCCAACGACACACACCAAGGATTTTTTTCTAAAAACCCGTATTTCGTGTTTTTCTCACTGAAAAACGTAAAAATATCTAAAAAAATCAGAAACTCCAACTTTTTTTGGGGTAAACCAATACTTTTCTCGCATAGTAGATAGGGTTGGCGGAAAAGTAATAAAATATTGAATTTACACAAATTTGATTGCAAGTATTTTAATAAATTCACTGAGCAACCACATGCTACAGACAGAACTTCAAAGAATATATTTAAGGATAATAAAATTTGAATCAGTATTTTTACAGACGTAGACAATTATTTAATGGAATAAACTGGAAAAGTAGTGCGAAAATATAACATAAACGTAATATTGGTGTTACTGACATGATTTACGCTAGTTGTTTCGATAAAATTAAAGTGAGGTTTGTGTTTGTAATGGTATAGGTAATACAAAGTTTTAATTATGTAGTTACAATTCATTAGTCAAATTATCGATGGTGACCATAAAGAAAGCCACTTCTCTAACATTTTTAACTATAAATCAAAGTTAATTTGAAATCCAGAACAAATCAAAATTACAACCCATAGGCAATATTTTATGGATACTGTCCATAGTATCATTAAATAAAAAAGTTGACCTGAACATTGCAAAGTAATAAAATTACTTTATAATTTACAATCTATATAAAAACAGATTTAGTATATGACCAATTGTGTCTTTTCTTTTGTTGAAAAGTTTAGTGAATCTACAATTTTTTTTGGTATAATTCCTTTGAGCATAAACTTGAGGAATGGAGGTCAATATTCTTAGAAGCCTATTGTTGATCCGAATTTTATTATCTTCAAGGTCAGTACCCCAATCTTGTTGGACTATAATGCCACCATAAAATTGCCATCCAAACAGGGCTGCATTTAGAACAAAACCTTCTACATAAATTATGTCTGATGAAAACATAAATCACAACAATAAGATAACCAAATATAAAAATAAATTTTACATTATGTTTTCATGTTAAAAAGTCATTCCCTTTTCACTGCTTGATTTAACATTCACAGACTAGTAATAATTCTGAAGTAAAAGCTGAAAAACGAAACTCTTGACATTAATTAAGAAAAAACGAAAAGTCATCTAGAATTAACCATAAAATTTATTATTAATCATTAAATATATTTGCCTAATAAACGTCTGGTCTACAGATATAGAAAAAATGAAATTTTAGAAAGGGTAAGGACATATATGATGATGAGTATGATGACAGAAGACAGGAAAATAATCTGCTAGCTACATCCAATGGTTATCCATTGTATATAATAAATAAATTACTTATTAAAAAAGAGAAAAAAGTGGCATTACAACTAATATTTCCTAAACAAATATGCTGGTAATATTTCTAATTATAAATATTTCAATGTTAGTATATTTAGCAAAAATAGAAAGTAATGTAAGTACAAAATTATTAATCTTATCCCCATTAAAAAAATCTGGTATAAATTTAAATGTCCAGAATGTAATGCTATCTATATATGTCAAACAATTAGAACTTTTTAAATAAGACACAATGAATACTTACGAGCATACAGATTAAAACAACCACCTAAATCCCAATATGCAAAACATCTACTTGACATTAAACATTAATTAATACAGAACTAGAAGTACTACATATTTGTGATAAGAAACAAGAACTAGATTTCCTTGAGGAATTTGTAATTAGAAGACGCTTAAGAGACTTATAATATGAAGTCGTCAATGACCAGATAAATCTAGATAGTTCTCCACTTTTAAACTGTCTTCTTAAGAAATAATTGTAAAGATCAGCAGATATAGTTTTCCTTGGTTTCCTATATCATTGCGCAGTTATCCGCTCTTAAAAGATATCCCCCTAGGGCTAATAATATCTAAGCTTTAATATTTGTAATATCATTTCTTCTTTTGTCTATCCATATATATTATGCCAATCTCATGAAATGTAACTTCTGTCGATGATATTTTAACATATGGAAACAATTGTCAATTTTTTTTTAATTTTATTACATAGTGGAATTATTTACTAACAGTTTCATCTATAACAATAACCATATTTACGCCCTCAAGAATAAAAGAGATTACTCAACAGCGAACACCATTTGTTAGAATAAAATCTAATAAGAGGAAATATAATTAGGAGTATTGGATACCGTCCAGTATTTAATGAATTTATAGAACTAAATATTTCTAAATTGGCCAATTGGTATATGTTCATAATGAACGGAATGAAATAAAACAATAACTGACGTTTTCATACTCACGTACACTGACAGTAAAACGTAATCAAAGTATTCAATAATGCAGAGCATAATAGGCATGAAACAAATTGTGTAATGAACCCTTAATGAAATTTTACTTTAAATAAATTCAAAACAAAAAAACTTTTAGAAATAAATTTATGTATTCAACAGAATGTCAACAAGTTTACACATCAGATTTCAATACAGTCTGTTCAATTTATGAAGTATATACATTTTTTACAGAATAAATAATTTTTTCTAAGTTCTGGTTAGTATAAAAATAGTGTTCTAAATACGGTACTGAAAGACGGTAGTTCGCAGGTATCTAATGCTTTATGGGCTTCAAGACGGAGCCCCAATTTAATTCTGGAGATAATTATTTTCTCGCAGGTAAGATCTGAAGACCTTACATCGAAAATTTCTGGTTTTTGTGTAGATATATGTTGGCTCTCACAAATATTTAGAAACGTTTGTTCAGAAAAGTACATCTGCACCTTCTCAAATAAAGTGTAGGAGGATATTTATTCACAAGATGTTGTAATTCAGGTACCATGAATTTTGCAGGTAAAGAAAGTAGAAGATACCTATATTTAATTTATTTGGTATAATAATTTCTAAAATTTGACAAACATCTGTAAGATGTGTACAAAACCGTTATTTTAGAGTTTCAGGCTAAAATAATTTGATCTGAAACTCTATTAATTTAGTGTAAGTTTCACTTACGAGTCGAAGTAGACTGAAGAATATTCTCGGTAAACACAGACGAACACGGGAAGATAAAAATAACTTAAATATTCGAGGGTAAAAATCGTCATAAAAGTATTAGTACACTATATTTATCTAGTTCACGTCAGGAAGAGGTGTGTATGATAGGGAGTAATGGTTACAAGTAACATAAACATTTTTTTCATATACCCGCATAATTAATTTGAAAATATTATGTAATACAAAACCAAATTGAAATACATAATATAAAAATAAAATATATGCTTAACAATATCGGGAAATTTAATCGATATTGAAATGAAGAGGAATTTTTGGTTAGTTTACTCCTGTTAATGAAAAGGTGGAGATCAACATTTACTTCCAGTATTACTAGAAGGTTTTTGACAAAGTAGCACGACGAACTGATAGAATGTAGAAAAATTAGGGATTCTTCAGGAAAAAAATGGAATAGGTCTATGCCTGTAAATCCGTAGGAGCTAGGAGCACCGGTCTACCTCAGTACCCAAACAAATACAATTAAAATTACATTAGAATTCTTCAGGATCTATTATATTAGAATTTTATTTAATATCAATTTAAGAGCGAATGCTTATTTTTGAGCAAATACAAAAATTTCTCCTTGAAAAACATACTATAAGGAGATTGAAATATATGACTACCAAACATGTATATCATAAACGATTTAAAGAGATACAGCAGAAAGTTTATATGGGAAAAGGAAAAAAAAGTTGAGCCAAAGAACATTTTTAAATAAAATTATTGTTGGTAGATCATAACACCACATGCTGATTTTATCTGTGAAATAAATCAATAAATTTGCAGACTTTCTGGTAAATGACAATTCCTAATTATTATAATTTTTGATACTGTGACTCTTAATAATTGTATCGAAGTGCAGCTAAATCACTATTACCTCAAGATTCAGCTACGACTTGTTGTATAACTCAATTAACTTGGAGACAGACAGCCAAAACAATGGTACACGCGTGATCACCACGTCTATTTCAACTCCCTTATCCGAATTTTCGTAGAACGCAGTGGGTCGGTCTGACAGATAGCAAAGTGAAGTTATTTGACACGTCCTCTCTGCATGATTCATCCGTGTACCTAATCGTTAACAAGAGTCGCCTTTGTCAGATGATTTTAGTATATATTTATTCATAGTCCACGCCTCTCATAAGATCAGTGGGAGGACTTTTACTTATTACAATGTATTGTATTTTTTGAAATCTGTCAAAATATAAATTCATTACTTTTCTTTCCTTCCCCATAGTCCGTCACAATCGAAGTATGAACAAGTTACTGAATCATGTCCATCCTTACCTACACTAAAACCAAAAAGTTTGAAAAGTGCAATGACCTCCGCCTGTACCGATATAGGTCTTGCACAGTGGCGTGGACATTTTTTGCGGGATTAAAAATAGCATCGTTACATTTTCCTGAACTATTTTTTGGACGTGGGAAACATTCATAGAATAAAGAAAATAGTTCAATGAATATAAAAGGATTTTTTTTCAGTAAAGGTAATCATAGGTACAAAAATAAGAATTACAAAAATAAAACTCGTAACACCGAAAAATAATGTTAGAACTATACCTTCGTCATTTCTCAATTTACCATAATCAATATCACTATTACCGACACTGATAATAATATCATCGATAACTTTATCAGCCATATTATCTACATCCCACATTTTCTTTTCTTCGTTTTGAACATGAGCAATACACTTGCTCCAGTTTTCTGTTGTCACTAGTTACAATGATTTCTTAAGAAGGCGTTCCACATCGGCTATCTTAAATGTTCGATTTTCCGGTGCCACGTCCCGTTTTTTACGAACAGCTTTGAACAGCTTTTAGCACTTTCTTTAATGTTAGTACTTCATTTTTCATAAAGAACGTATGGAAAGTTCTTCGTATTGCATATTTAGCATCTTCCTTTATGGTGCCTGTACTTCTCCATGTACTTTCTATCAGATCCATAGGTGGATGGAATAACAATCCAACAGCTTGTCAGTTCAAGTGATCTCACAAGAGTTTGTTAATAAGATAAGAAGTTAGAAATCTAGGCTTTTGTAATTGTACCCCTTTGGAACACATTCCCATTTTAGTTGTGTCCAGTAGAACAGCAAAAACAGATCACGTTTGTCTGATAATCAATAGTATTTCTCAATTTGATAAAGATGAAGAGGCAAGGTATTGAAGAAAATTTGCGTAATTCTTTGATTGCCCATAAAAGTAAAGGAGGATTAACACATCATTCAAATGATGTTATTCAACAGAACGTTCCCCATCACCTACAACAACTGAACACCTACCTACATTTGTAAAACCAACAAATAGTGAAAAGAAAATAAAACAAACCGAAAACAAAACACCAAAAAAATCAATAGGAGAAATGTCACACTAAAGCGCTTTTCAAGAATACAGATATCAATTATCCTCTAACCTACGAAGAACTTATAGATTTTTTTGAAAATTGTGAAGGGTGTACAGATCCTCTCAGTATCGTGAAAATGTACACCGAAGAAATAACGGAAGTCACAGACCTACTTATCACAATATACCCCTCTATTTAAAGGATAAAAAAATGAAGATGAGATGCACTCGAATTAAAAATAAAATTCTCAAACAGATAAACCCTGAATACCAAACAGAACTGGACACAGATACCTCTATTGAAACCTATTAATCTTGTTTACCTTCACTTCCTTAATTCAGTGGAACATAAATGGGTACTATACCCACCTAGAAAACTTGCAATTAATGATTTCAAAATACAAACCCATGCTAATATGCCTACAAGAAACCAATTTCAAAAACAATAGAATCCATAATCTAAAAAATTATAATTGTTTCGCTAAAAATCGAGAAAATGCAAGAATAGCCAGTGGAGGTGTAGCAACATATATTAGAAATACAATAGATGCAACATCAATTCATCTAAAAACTACTATTGAAGCGGTCGCCGTTAGAGTGAAAGATACAATGACCTTTTCATTGTGCAACATATACATTCCCCCAAATCAGGATCCGACTACAGAATAACTCATTGAGCTGCTGAGCCAAATTCCAACTCCTCAGATAATAGTGGGAGACTTTAATGCCCACAACTATATCTGGGGCTCTACTAAGCAGACACCTTTTGGAAAAAAAATTGAAAATCTATTAGAAAAGTACAATCTGAACCTCCTAAATGACGGCCAAGAAACCAGACATGACATAAGAACTGGTGAAGATTCAGCAATCGACCTAACAATATGTCACCCATCTCTCTCACAAATACTTAATTGGGATGTATCAACGTATTTATACGATAGTGACCACTATCCCATAATAATTAGCAGCGAACCGGAAAATACACCGGACCCAATAACAAAATGGAAAATAAAATCAGCAAATTGGAACGAATTCCAAGAATTTATACAAGAAAATCTCCACGAGTTACAGGAAGATGCGGATATTTATCAAGAAGTACACTTTATCACAGAATTAATAACGCAATCAGCAAATAAACATATTGGACGGTACGAACACAACAACAAACACCAAACGGTTCCCTGGTGGAACTTGGACTGCAAAGAGGCTGTGAAAAAATCGAAAGAAGCTTTTAACAGATTCAAAAGAAGCAAGACGGAACAAAATTCAAATTCAATTGAATTCAAACGATTGAGAGCCAAAGCCAGATACACAATGAAAAAAGCGAAACGGGAATCATGGAAAGAGTATGTTTCAACAATAAACAGCTCAACTCCAATGTCCAATATATGGGAAAAAGTCAAAAGGATATCCAAACCAAAACAATCCAATACAATAAACTTTCTGGAGATAAATAACACTATTTATAAAAACCGAAATGAAATAACAAACATCTTATCAAGTGAATATCAAAAAAACTCAAGCAACTCAAACTACACATCAGATTTCTTGAATCATAAAAACAAAGCAGAGCAGCCAGAAATTGACTATAATAATAATAACCAGCAAACGAACAGTTTGAACCATGCAATAACCATTGACGAACTTGAAAATTCACTCCAAAACTCTAAAAACTCCAGCCCAGGTCCGGATAATATTCCTCTTATTTTTCTAAGAAATCTAAGTAAACAAACCAAAGAACATTTACTAAAGATATATAACCTAATCTTAACAAAGAAAGTATATCCCAGAGCATGGACAATTTCCATTATAATTCCCATTCCTAAGCCAAGTAAAGCGAAATCAGATCCAGAAACATATAGACCAATTTCACTCACCTGTAGCATGGGAAAAGTTCTTGAGAAGATAATTTATAACAGACTTTTATGGCACCTAGAATCAGAAAAACTAATTATACGTGAACAGTGTGGTTTCCGTAAAAATCGCCCCACGTTAGACAATCTTATCGATCTAGAATCTGAGATCCATGAGGCCTTTGCAATAAAGCAGCACTGCATCGGAGTATTTTTTGATATTCGTAAAGCCTACGATACAGTCTGGAAATACTCAATAATCAAAACTCTTTATGACGGGTCAATACGGGGTAACATATTGAAATATATATCGAACTTTCTAGACCAACGACAGTACCAAGTACGAGTAGATGGTGTATACTCACAGCTGAACCCCAAGAAAACGGCATTCCAGAAGGGTCAAATCTCAGCACGACATTATTTCTCATAGCAATAAATTCAATTATAGCAAACTGTAAATCACCCGTGAAATGCAGACTATATGCAGATGACCTGGTTATCTATAGCAGAGGGAAAAATATGACTACAATACATAAAACCATCGAACAAACAATAGCTACAGTAGAGGATTGGTCAAAAACAAGTGGACTGCGTTTCAACACGACAAAAACCAATAATAATATAATAATAATAATATTTATTTACACATAACTCAGAAATACAAACAAACAAAACAAACGACATTATGCGAAATAAATATATACACTTGCGAAGCCCATGAGGCTTGTTTGCAAGGATAAAATAATAATAATATAAAACTTATACTAGGTAACAAATAATAATAAGTATAGGTAATTAATAAAAAATGTATACTATAATTGAGGATTAATAAAGTAGAAATAGAAATTGATAGAAACATTATCAGTAATTAATTTCGATAAGGTTGTGAATAGAGCGCCTACTTGTATTGGTGATATACTCATGAAGTTTCAAAGTTAGCACCTTTACAGAAGATTCAGATTTAATTTGTTGGGGTATAGCATTATATAGCTTAGGTCCTAGAAACATAAAGCTTCTTTGTCCAGCTGTTTTTTTCATTGTTGTATTCAGGTAAGTATGTTTATTTCTTGTCATATAATTGTGAGTTTGAATTTGTAGATTTGATTTAAGTTTATGTTGTCTTAATACCGCTTTTTTTAAGTATAATTGTCTAACGTCTAATATTTTCGTTTCAGTATATAGAAGTTCACTGCTATATCTTCTTGTTTTTCCAAGAAGGATTTTGAGGAATCTTTTTTGCGAAACCTCGAGAATATTATAGTAAGTCTTCGCCACTCCACCCCAGCTGACCAGACCGTAAATTAGGTGAGATTCAATCAAACTTTTATAAACTATTAGTTTTTGTTTATATTGTAGGTGATATGAGATATGTTTGAATTTATATAATACACACCTCAATTTTTGAACTAGATAATTAATATGGTTATCCCATCTAAGATGTGGGTCTATCATAATTCCTAAATATTTTATTTGTTTTGCAGGTTGAATATTGATATTTTTTTGTACATTGATGGCGTAGTTCGGAAGATCCGGTTCTAAGGATGCAAAAGGCAGGTAAACAGTTTTTTTATAATTGATTGAAAGAAGCCTATAGTCAAACCACTGTTTTATACAATATAGATCATTTTCAATTTTCAACTTTAAATCGTACCAATTTTGATCACTGTATACCAGAACTGTATCGTCTGCAAAACTTATAATTTTACTGTTGCTTTCAATCATAAATAAGTTATTCAAATATATATTAAACAAAACTGGGCCCAGAACCGTACCTTGTGGAACACCACACTGAACTGTCTGTTCTTTACTGCATTCATTGCCCACTCTTACTTTCTGAGATCTGTTTGTCAGATAACTTTTGAAAAAAGCATGTGCTGTACCTCTAACTCCAATGTCCTCTAGTGTTTCCAAAAGAAGGCAGTGGTCCACGGTGTCGAAGGCCTTTACTAAGTCCAGGAAGACCGCAATTGTAGGTAAACCCTCATCAATATTTTTATATAAAATATTTGTTACTTCCAAAAGAGCATCGTTAGTGGACTTGCGCTTTTGGAAACCATATTGAGACCCTGACATTAGCTGATATTTATCTAGAAATGTATTAAGCCGTGCATTAACTACTTTTTCTAGTATTTTTGATAAACAAGTTATTAATGATATTGGTCTGTAGTTTGTCATTTCATCCCTTCTCCCACTTTTATAAATAGGTTTGACAATCGATGTCTTAAAAGCTGAAGGAAATTGTCCCATTTCTAATGACTTATTTATTATAATCATTAGCGGATATGCAATAAAATCTGAAATATGTTTGAGAGTTTCAGCCCTTATTTCATCCCAACCCGGTGCTTTTTTATTCTTTAGTTCACTAATTATATTTTTTATTTCTGTAATACTGGTGCTTTATGCCAAAGCTTTATGTTTCTCGAAAAGGACTCAACCACAACTTGAAATCTTGTATCTTTATGGACAGAAAATAGAATATGTGAGAGAAATAAGTTTTCTAGGAATAATACTCGTCCAAAAGCTGACATGGAAATCACACATTCTGACATTGAAGAAAAAATGCCAAACTGGAATTAATTTACTCAGATCAGTAGCATTCAAAAACTGGGGCGCAGACTACTCAAGTTTACTGCACATCTATAAATCATTGATCAGATCAAAACTTGACTACGAGTGAGCGAGTGTCTATAACTCTGCCAACAAAAGCCTTCTTCAGTCAGTGGAAGTTATACAAAACACAGCTCTTCGCATCTGTTTGGGTGCCCATCGTACAAGTCCTATCCAAAGCTTACATTGGGAGACTGGAGAGTTACCGCTTTCTTACCGAAGAGAATATCTAAGCATCTCTTATGCTGTCTCTGTAATATCAAACAAAAGAAATCCAGTAGCACACAACGTCTTATCTGATCGTTTTAAAGCCAAATTTTTATCCAGCTCAACTACTCCTCCTTTCTATCACAGAGTCAAAACATATTTAAACAAAATAAATTCGCATTTCCCAAATATTTATGACGTCCCATCAATAAATTACCCTCCTCCATGGACAATAACACTCCCTATCCTAGACCTAAGCCTCGCCTACCTTAATAAATCAGAGACTCCAACAGCCAGAATAAAACAAGAATTCCTAAGAGCCTTAAATAAATACGGTAGCATTTATAAGGTATACACAGATGCTTCAAAAAACCTAGATGAAATTGGGGCTGCCTTCTACTCCGAGGACTTTTCGAAATCCTACATACTCCCACCCTTCACATCTATTCATTCAGCTGAATTATTCGCCATCTTAGAAGCACTCAAGAAAATCCATAAAATCAAGCATAAAAATGTCCTTTTAATATCTGACTCTCAAAGTTCACTAACAGCACTTCGTCAACTGTACTCTAATCACCCTATAGCCATACTGATCAAGAAAGAGCTACAGAATTGCAGAAACAGCAGCATACATATTAAATTCATGTGGGTCCCATCCCATACTGGAATAGAAGGGAATGAGAGAGTAGATCAAATAGCAAAAAATGTATTCACCAATCAACAATCAGAAAGGAACGATTTTACCGTACATACTGATTTGAAAGCGTTCTACAACAGCAAAATCTACGATAAATGGCAGGAAGAAGCAAGACATAACCAACACAAATCATATGAAGTCACTACAAATTCTCACGACTGGAACTGTAAAAACATAAATAGAAGAGAACAAGTGATTCTTTCTCGTATTCGAATCGGTCATACGCGCATCACACACGACTACTTACTAGCAGGAAAAAATAAACCAATGTGCGAAATGTGTAATAGTGAGTTAACCGTGAAACACCTGGTAATCGAATGTGCGAAATACGACAAGGAACGGAAAAAGAATCAACTACTACTATCACTAAAAAAACTTTTACAAGAAAAGCAAGAAACAAAAAAACTTTTAAACTACCTAAGAGTCTGCAAATTAAGTAGCAAAATATAGAGACTATAACCAAGCTACAATAAGTGAACTTCCATCATTTCAACTCGCTAATAACCCTACGTGGTTGATGCGATTGATATATAAAAAAAATGATGTTATACGCATTTGTAAAATTTCTGGAAAAGTTTATAAAATTCTTGAACAAAATATGCATAGAGAAAAGTCCTTTGAATAGTTAACTAACACAGTTATGAACAAAGCTCTAACAAAATGGTTTGAATAAACATATGTTGGAAAACCACATTTACTTTTTAATAACCATATGCACAAAATACCTAAAAATCAGAATACATTTTATGGTTAACAAGTGGAATTAAGACGCCAATTAGAAACAATTTAACTAAAATGATTTTGTCCTACGGACAATAGGAGAAGAGAATATAATGTATTCATATTTTCCTATCGTTTGTTTAATTTTTATTTGTAATGTACATATTGTTATAATACATATTGATTTGGTGTTAAACATTTCTTGATAGATTAATTTTATCTTTCAAGTCTGTATATAATCAGAAATGTTTGATTATATACATATATATATATATATATATATATATATATATATATATATATATATATATATATATATATATAGTACAATCGAACTCCAACAAATAAAATATTTGAAAGTTCATAATACTTTTATTTCCATCCTAATTTAGTTTCTGTTTACATTATTGTTCAGCCACTGGCGTGACTTCAATCGGTTTGGTCTGAACTTTGTTCCTCGCCCATTCGTCTTTCCTTATTTAAGGAATGAGCAAAAGCGAGACAGGCGTCTTTCGAGTCGCAATTCAGGCAGACGTTGCCACTATTTGAAGAAAGTTCTTAACATTAGAAATAAAAGTACAAAGTTTATTTCATAAAAATAACATTTTTCTATATGACTCATAAATCGTAGTACGAGGATATATTGAAAAATTCTTAGCCTACTATAGAACCAAACAAAATTTCAATGTCAAAATATTTTATTACTCAACATATTCTAGACCTTTCAAAAAAATGTTTCTTCTTGCTCTGCAAACCAGACTTCCACAGCTTTTATTACCTCCTCGTTGGAAGAAAATTTACGACCTTTTAAACTTTTTTTCAGTTGAGGAAAGAGATGATAGTCGGACGGAGCCAAATCGGGTGAATAAGGGGGGTGTTCTAGTAATTCAAACCCTAAATCATGAATTTTTTGCATGGCAACATGAGATTTGTGTGCAGGGGCGTTGTCCTGCAAAAACAAAACACCTTTGGATAGCTTTCCGCGCCTTTTCTCTTTAATTTTTTCCCCTAGAGTGGTCAGTAATGTCGAATAGTAATCTCCAGTTATTGTTCTACCCTTATCCAAAAAATCAATCATGAATACTCCATGGCAATCCCAAAAAACTGAAGCAAGAACAACTTTTCCAGCAGATTTTTGGACACGAAACTTCTTAGGTCTTGGAGAACCAGAGTGTCGCCATTTCATCGATGGTTGCTTTGTTTCTGGATCGTAGAAATGTGCCCAAGTCTCATCCATAGTAACAATTCGGTTTAAGAAGTCTACATCGTTTTCAAATCGAGCACAGATCGAACGCGATGCTTCTACCCTTGTACGCTTTTGGTCAACATTCAAATATTTGGGGATCCATTTTGCAGCAATTTTTCTCATGTACAAATTGACGTTAACCATATGATGAACGCGTTCGTATGAAATATTCAGTGCTTCAGATATCCGTTTTAGCCCAATTCGACGGTCTGATAAAATCATGTCATGAACTGCATCGATATTTTCGGGGACTGACACAGAAACTGGCCTTCCCGATCGGTCATCATCTTCAATGGAAAATTTACCTCTTTTGAAGCTTGCAGTCCAATTTTTCACGGTCGCATACGAAGGACATTGATCACCAAGGGTATTAAGCATATCTTTGTAAATATGCTTACCTCTTAACCCTTTTAAATACAGGTACTTGATGATGACTCGATACTCCAATTTTTCGATTATCACAATTTCGGTGGAAATCTTTTTTCTTTTAATTTATTGCGTAACTCTGGTTTACTTTTTTGACGTCAAACTGACACTTCTAATAAATTATTGTTCGTTGCTAAGGTAACGCAATATTTTGTTTATGCATGGAACTGGTCTAGACTAACTAGATATCAATACATCCTCGTATAACATACATAACTGAATTTTGAAAAATTCAAGAATACATGCTAAAATTATTGTTCTAGAGTTTTTTAAAGAATTTCCAAATTATTCACATAGATAAAGAAAATTTAGAATCAAATATGACAACAACGCTCAAAAACTATTTGACATTTTTTAATTTCGAGAAAGATTCAAAAAGGAGGAAATTTACCAAAAAAACTTCTACCTCCCGGAACTGTAGGACCAATATTTATAATTTTCCCAGAGTGTTGAAAATACAGCCGAAAACGAGCTTCGCTCACTTTGGAACTTTAATGAATAAATATTATTTAAATGTATTAAATATGAAAATAAAGAATTGAAAAAATTCATGTACATATTGAGATGAATGAACAATAATTCGCGGTCAAAAAAATGGTATCGCGGTTTTTCTATTAACCCTCAACTGGTATGGTGGGTCATTTTTGACCCAACGAAATTTTGTGTGATAATTTAAGAAATGTTACAATTGGCGGACGGCACTGGCCCGCTACGAATTCTCCTAGTTTGTGGCGTACTATCAGTTGGCATCTGACCTTAGTGAGTGCAGGTGGTCGTTTGGCAGTAAATCAAGCAACCGGGTCAAATCTGACCCAGCGTACCTTTGGTGATACTATTTTTGAGTTAGAACATGAACCGTAATAGAACCCTTACGCAGTTTGAACTTGAACAAGAGGCTTTAAACGCACATATTAGTGACTATTCATCTAGAGAGAGTGAGTTTAGCGAACATGATAGCGAGTCAGAATTAGAGGAATCAGAACATGAGCGAGATGATAATGAAAATGTGCAAGAACAACCTTATTCTGATGAAAGTGGTGGAAATGAAGAATTACAGGCAGAAAGAAAACAGTATTTTTTGAAAAAGAATAAATACAAGTGGTCAAAAACACCTCCAGCAGCAAGTAAAACTCGAGCAGAAAATACAATCAGAACGCGCATACCTGCTGTCATAGGTGATGCATACAGGAATAAGCCAACGAAACCAGTAGAATCATGGAATTTGATTTTTGACGATAATATGTTAGATATTATTATAGAACATACAAATGAAAGAATTACTGATTTGACAGTTTCTTATGGTGATAGTGCTTTAGACTGTCAATTCAAAAACCACGTAGAAAAACCTAAAATGAAAGCATTTATTGGTTTGCTTTTGCTGTCTGGTGCTTTCAAATCAAATAATGAAGATGTCAATTCACTATGGGCTACAGATCTAACGGGTCGTGACATTTTTCGCGCCACTATGACACTGAAACGTTTTTGTTTCTTATGCGCTGCATTGCGCTTTGATAATAGTGCCACAAGAAACGAACGAATTCAGAATGGAGATAAACTTGCCGCCATTTTCGAAATATTTAACCTTATGATTGTCAACTCTCAATCAAATTACGCTTGTGGTCAATTGATGACTATTGATGAAATGCTGGTAGGTTTTAGGGGAAGATTTCCATATAAAATGTATATGCCTAATGAGCCTAACAAATATGGTATAAAAATAATGTGTTTGTGTGATGCTAAGACACATTATTTATTGAATGCGTTTATATATGCTGGTAAAGATGAATCCCCTAATCCGAGAAAACTATCAGTTCCCACACTCAACGTTTTACAACTTGTTCAGCCTATTGTAAAGAGCAATCGAAACATCACTGCTGACAATTGGTTTTCATCAATTGAACTGACGAATGAATTAAAAAAATGTGGTCTAACATATACAGGAACTTGGCGAAAAAATAAAAAAGAGATTCCCCATGAATTTTTGCCCAATAAAGACCGCGCCCTGCTTTGTCAACAATTTTTGGATTTACAAGGGATCTAACTAATGAAAAAAAAACTTCCAGAAATTATTTGTTTCTATAACTCAACTAAGGGAGGGGTTGACAGCTTAGACCAAAAGTGCGCCTGTTATAATGTAGGTCGTCGAAGTAGACGTTGGCCATTGACAATATTTTATGCAATGGTAAATATTATGGGCGTCAATTCTCACATTATATATAAAACAGTACTGTAGATACTAATAAGGTAATGGACAGACGACAATATATTATTTCTGTTGGAAGAGAGCTTATCAAGGATCATCTCCAAATGAGAGCTGAAATAAGAAATATTCCAATTGAACTTCGAGGTATGATAAGGCATTTTATTGGATCACCCCCAGAAGAACCCAGACCAGATAATCCCCATGACAACAAAAGACGGCGATGTTACATGTGTTCTAACGACAACAAACATCCAAAAAAATGTTCAATGTGTTTCAAGGGCATTTGTAAGGCCCATAGCATTGATGTCGTGAAATGTTTGCAGTGTGCGAGAGATTAAGCAATGAAATAATTTGAACATACAAATACCCCAAACTTTTTTACTAAAATTCTTTTTTTTTAATTTTTTTTTCTTATTAGATGTAGAACAATGAGTTTAAATAAAGATCAACCAGTTTGAACGGAGTTTTTTTTTTAATTTTTATCATTATTTTCTTAATTCTTACAAAAACCTTAAAAAAACACACGATGTTTGCTTTGACACCATAATAATAGGATAATATTTTTTTAGTGATTTTTCTTATTTTATATATTGTACTAAAGGTCTAAGTAATAGAGTAAACTAATAGAAGAAACATGTTTTGTTAATTTATTAAATCTTACAGACTTTTTACTCACGGGTCATTATTGACCCAACATACCTTAAGAGGTTAACAAAATCACCATACCAGTTGAGGGTTAATTATGCATTAGAAAATTAACAATTTTTTCCTACTTGACAAAGTGAAAAATAATAATTTTTAAATTTCTCCAACGGGAATCTTCTCTGATACTCTTCAAAAATAGCCCCAAAAAGGGAACAAATCTCAGATTTGTTATTTAACAATTAGAGCACTTGCAATGTTCGTGTTCCAGTAGGAAAACATTGTTAATTAACTAATGCATAATTGATAGAAAAATCGAGAAAAAATTTTTCCTGAATTTTCTCAATTCTTAATAATAAAGGTTTAGAGTGAGCGGGGTTTACGCAAGTCAGAGAGTGCCCGTTTTCGGCCGTATTTTCAACCCTCTTGGAAAATTATAAATATTGGTCCTACAGTACCGGGAGGTAGCATTTTTTTGGTAAATTTCCTTCTTCTTTTGAATCTTTTTTGAAATTTAAAAAATGTGAGATATTTGAAAAAACCAAAACCCAATTTTTTTTCTCAGTTACTTGAATAACTTTTGCAAGCGGTTTACACGCCTACCTCGTTCATATCTTTCGGATGCGGAGAAAAAAGTTTAACTCACCCAAAAAGCAGTTGTTGACTAGACTATACCCCCCCTACTTCGACAAACAATCAGGATTTAAGCCCATTTTGAACCTGTCAAAGTTTTTCAAAAAGGAAAGAAGTAGATTTATTTGACTAAGAGAAACTGGTGTATTCTATTGTGATGGCAAATTTTGAGATCAAATTATTTATGTGTAATTTGTAACTTGTCACAAGGGCAAAAATTACTTAAAAAACAAGTTCTTAATCTATATTTGGTTATAACTGATATTATTTGTTCAGACAATACCAACAATATAAATACAGATGTAAATTACCAAGTATAATATTTATATAAAATATATGTTTTAAGCACAAAATAATTTCATAAATTTTGCAGGAAAAGAACAGTTCACATGTATACGCTATTAATTTACTTATAAATGCTTACTCACCATTAAAAAGTAAATTGATTAATCTAACCTCAATTTTTTCATATTTATTGAACTCTCGTAGCAATTGAAAGATTTGGCAATGTTTATCGACATAACACTCGTGACATGCACCGTTTTTATAGTGTATGGCCTATATTATATAATTGACAGAGTAGAAAGAGGGAGACGAATTATACACGTTAATTATTATTGTTTTGAATGCAATAGCTCATAGGATTAACAAATGTCAAAAGAAGATAACTATAGGAAAACCCATATAGTATTTTATAATTTTTAATCGGTATGTTAAAGATATATAGTTTATGTCTAACGTTTTTTATACTGCCTTCTTTGAATAATAAGATGGAATAGATAAAAAATGAAAGTAGGTAAATGAAACTGGTTTGCTTGACGTTTTTTTGGACAAAAATTTCTGTATGAAAATAGTTATTTATGTACCAAGGCAGTAAAGTGATTATTTATCGAACGAGTTTGAAATTATGAGACGAGCCAGTGAAGCGAGCGAGGGAATAACAGGCGAGTTCGAGTTCGACACTTTACTGACGTGGTACATACAAAATTTTATCGCCGACTGTTAAGAATTCGGAATATAAAAAACTGAGATATCACTCATTGCATTTTATTATGACAAAGTTAACAGCAAGTATAGAACAAATCTACTTATTATTTGTTATATTGAAATTGAACGTACACCCTTAAGCATTATAAAAATTAATACCTGAAGTGGAAGGAGTTCCAACCGAAAACGTTTGAGGGTTATTATCTATATTGAAAATGTGCAAATCTTCTCTTTTAGAATT
Source organism: Galeruca laticollis (assembly GCA_963921935.1). Classification (NCBI taxonomy): domain Eukaryota; kingdom Metazoa; phylum Arthropoda; class Insecta; order Coleoptera; family Chrysomelidae; genus Galeruca; species Galeruca laticollis. Next base: position 125,922,107 of record OY998180.1, read on the forward strand.
GGCGATATATGTGTTGTCTGTTGGATCATCGCCTAAAATTCTCTTCGCAATTTTTGTTTTATTGAGTACAGATTCTTCAACATAGGACTCTGCAATCGTGTCACTTTTCCACCCTCCGTGGCGTTTCAAATTTTCTTTACCTGCGTTGGCAAAGAGAGTGGCGGATGTTCGACGGAAACAATGTCTTGTGTTAATTGATGGTTCTGGCAGAAACAGATATTTGGCAATTTTGCTTGGAACACTTCTGATAGTATGAATTCCAATTGGCTGAACAGTACATTTACCGTTCCTGTAGGTTAGGAAAAATCGATAGTGAGACGTGTGCTTAGGACGCAGCGAGAAATATTTATTAAATAATTCTATGGATTTTACTTTTCTTTCAAATTCTTCAGTGACTATAAATAAACGAGGCTTGTTGGTATTTGTTTTGGGTATATGAACAACCAGAATTGTTTCTTTGTGCTCTATGTCACATACTTTTAAATTCAAAAGTTCTTCACTACGTAAAGCTCCAGCAATTCCAAATAAAACACAAATCTAAAAAATGCTACATTGTATCATTTTGGTTTTGAAAAGTTTGTACAAATTGCCTTCATCATCAAGTAGATTTGGTCCGGTGCATCTAGTAAAAATTTAAGTATTTCTTCTTGTGAAGGAGTTTTGGATTTATTTGGAACTTTTTGTTTTAAAAAAGCTGTAAGTTTTATATATTCACCTATGTTGACGTCTTGCTTCACTGAAAGGGTTGCTTTAGCATGGAATAATAGGACCGCATTGAAGAGGAACAATACTTCTTTGATAAATCGGAAAAATATGCCAATAATACGTTTTCATTGTATTTCCTAACTTTGTGTCTATTGCACAACTCCATAAAAATGTCGTATTGGCGATTGTATTTTTCTTTGGATTTTTCTGGCAGAAGTTCTAAGACGTCTCTAATGACTTCAATTGAATTTCAGCAGGCGTGCACTGAATATCTTCCATAATTTGTTATGAATAAATCACAAGAAAACTATTATCGAGCCGTAATATAGGGAGAAGCGTGGCACTGACAAATGATTTTCGATTACTGTCAAAGTCAATAGCTATTTGTATAACAAGGGAGGAAAGTGCTACTTTTCCTCCTGAGGATGATGTAAGCATCCGAGGCACTTTAGACCCATGTTATACATATGATTTTTCCGCCTCCCTCAAATAACAAGACATTTTCAATAATTTATTTATGAAACTAACAAACAAAATTAATAAATACTACTTAGGATGAACTTTTACGAAACTTGGCTGGGCATCGAGGATGGACTTCTAAAATGCTTGGCTGGGCATCGGGGGTGTACTTTTTTATTTGTACTTAAAATCCCTTGGGATTTTAACTGTCCCTTTATATCCCTTGGGTCTAACATAGTTTCTAATGGCCGCATGTTAGTTGCAGACGAGGTTTATGATCAAAAAAGGGTTTTATGAGGGCACCTAATCCTGTGAGTGAACTGCAGACTGGCGGTCAGGGGTCGGATCATGAAGAAAAGGTATGTGATCACTGCATAGGGATAATTCTATTGATCAATTGCAATTTCCACCTCTTAGAATAACAAAATGTACGCAAAAATATTATTATGGCTTTCAGTTTAAAATTTATTTCAACAGTGACGACACATTTGTTAAGTACGATATATAAAAACTGAAGATGGAAGTGAAAGATATGATAAGTGAACGTGGAAATAGTCTAATTGTTATTGAAACTTATAAACATCGTTAATTAAAAAATGGTGAGACTTGTTGGTGCTGTGTGAAAAGGACATGTAAAGCTAAAATATAGGTATACAATGGGCATTGAAAAAGTGATGTCTAAAATATTAATTACCCATAATCATGAACAGGAAAGTGACAGTGCAATCAACAGACAAACATTAAGTAATAAATTAAAAAGAAAAGCAGACGACGATATGATCGCTGAAAGGTCATCTGAAATAATTCGTACCTAACTTAAATTAAATTCTAATACTTTGTCAACAGAAAAAGATATACAATATATTAAACGCAATATTTACAGACACAGAAATAAATCATTTCCAAAATTGCCTCAAAACGTTTCCGATGTGCCCGATTTTTTGGAATCTGTTCAAGTTATGACCGTTAAAGAAGACGTATTTTTGATAATAAACGACAGGATTAAAAATATTATAGTATTTTCGTGCACTGAAAATCTAAGTGTAATATGTTCTAGTTCAACAATATATATGGATGGAACATTCGATTTCTGTGTAAAACACTTCTTACAAATATTTAGTATTCATGCTCTTGTAAACAACATTTATGTAAACTAATAAAGGAAAATATATGTGTGTTTAGGTGGAGGAAAATTCAAAATCTTGGGTTAGCTACAAAATATAAAAATCCACAATCCGAGACAGGAAGATGGCTGCATTACTTATTTAGCCTGACTTTTTTGGATCCTTCAGAAGTGTGCGATTCATTTGTCTTCGACTTTATATCGAACCAAGTTATAAGGCTGAATGATTTCGTGGATTATTTTGTGGACACCTATATTGAAAAAAAATCATTATTTCCTCCACATATCTCGGCAGAAAATGCAGCGTCACTCATACGAACTACAAATTGTTGCGAATCATTCCACTCAAAATTTAATAATTTGAATTCATCTCCGCATCCGAATATAATTCAGTTTTTGGATGTGTTAATAGATATTCAGACTGATACGTACTTAAAAATTAATTATTCACGATTGAATCAGCAACGTTACATTCGAAAGGATGTATTGAAAAGACAAAAATGTATTTCAAATAAAATTATAGATAACAGGAACAATAAAATTGCAAGGATTGACTTTGTTAAGTGTGTTTCGTATAAATATGCAGTATAAAATCATTTTATGTAGTTAAATTTAGGTACATGTAGACGAATATTTCGTTTATATAATATATATTTAAAGTACTTTCGTTTTTTATTTTATTGATGAACAAAATGTTATATATAATAGGTAGAGACCACAGTATGCAGTTAACTCATTTAACAGGTAAACAGACTTGACCCTTTTCCTTTGTCTGCAATTGACCATCTTTTAATCCATGTCATAAACCCCGTCTGCAGTTAACTTGCGCCGGTTTCTAACATGTGAGACTAAAGTGACCATTTTAGTAGGTCCGTCAAGCTGCCCCCCCCGGTTAGATTTTTTCTACCAAAATGCTAGCACACATAAAGGGCACCTAGCACAACAATTTTTATAGCTAGCACACCAACTGCTCACAATAAAAATGCTTTTGAATTCGGGTGGGGCCAGGTTAACGCTAGCCCCCCCCCGTTGGAATTTTGTTGCCAAAATGCTAGCACAGATAAAGGACACCTAGCACAACCTAGCACACCATTTTTTATAGCTAGCACACCAACGGCTTACAATAAAAATGCTTTTAAATTCGGGTGGGGCCAGGTTAACGCTAGCCCCCCCCCCCCCCCGGTTGGAATTTTTTCGCCAAAATGCTAGCACAGATAAAGGACACCTAGCACACCATTTTTTATAGCAAGCACACCAACAGCTTACAATAAAAATGCTTTAGAATTCGGGTGGGGCTTAACGCTAGCTACCTCCGGTCGGAATTTTTTCGCCAAAATGCTAGCACAAACGAAGGACACCTATCACAATCTAGCATACCATTTTTTGTAACTAGCACAGCAACTACACTTTTAATTCTGGGGAGTGGGACGGAGGTCAGTGAAATAACGCTATACTTACTCGATGAATAAATAAATGGATAAATGAATAGGTTCAATATATATGTAGAACGGCTGGTTTAATTGTTTATTACTGTAGTTACGAAAAATTTTCGGAATATTCCACTCATATGGTAAAAATTCCAAATGAAGCAAGATCTTTCCGGAGATAACTCTCCGGCAGTGCCGATAATTTCTCTTTTAAGTCCGTATCTAAGTAACAATTGTTGTTATTATCATAATTTTAATTTAAAATATCATAAAAATGTCACGGTTTGAAAACGATTCTTCAAGTTTAATCCAAAAATAAGTGATTGAAAATGAACCAAAAAGGGTAATTAAATACCATGTAATGTTGTTTAAATAATATAAATTTCGCATTAATACAGTTTTATGTAGTCTAATCGAGAAATATTCTATCGAATTACACTCATGAAAATAGTTAGATCATTAGTTTTACTTATATAGTCCATGTTGCTTGTAATATTATTAGAAAGAATACATATTATTACAACCATCAGCCCTTCGGGGAAACCCTTTCTTAACCCAAACATCTGATTCGGCCAGTTTGGATGTACCTACAAGAATTTTATTTACTCTGACCCATAAGAACGGCATTATAGAAATGATTCAAATTTTAACGATAGACTTGGTTTAACGACCCTTTTAAAATGTCCGATGAGAACTTCAGATGGATTATACCTAGTTTTTAGAAATATGAAAATACCTATGTCATCAATTTTGCTGCCTTCCATTCAATACCCATATTGTAAGAAAGCAAAAAAATAAGTCCATTTTCTTTAGTCAGCCAACTATGGTGATCCGCCATGTTGAATTTAGAATGACGTCACATACCTAATCATGGATTGGCATGCAAACTAGACGTATATACAGAATTTCAAATCAATCGGTTGAAGATATCTGCTGCAAAACTGAGTTGCAAGATTGCAACCGAACAAACATACATTGCCAGTTACATACTAAAAACTTTGAAAAATACATAGTAGTGTTGGTGTCTTATGATCTTATGATATGCCACAGAAATATTTGAAGCTCTGATTAACCGGCTCTAAGAATTAAAAGCTATACGTTCTAAGTTAACTTGAAAATTTAAAAAAAATCTGATAGTGAAATGCAAAATTTATGTTATCATTACAATGGTTAATTAACCATCAACTTCGGCAATAAATATTCTGGCAAATTTAAATATAAAGTTTGAGTGTTTCTTTTAAATGAGGACTACAGTGAACCACGATCAGTCTAAAACATGTATTCTCAATATATTGGAACATTTTTAGGGATCTCAGCCGCCCTTTCCCAGATTGTACAACTTTGTCCAAAGGACATATCCAACACAACTTCGCTTTTTTGGACATTTATTTATCCAACATGTCTGTACGCAAACGTTTGTCGTTGCCTTTTTTATAGTGTGACGTAATTTGCAACTCATTCGTGCACGGATTGTTTGTGATTCTGTGACTAAATGGTTGAATTTAATTATTTTGTTTTATTGAAATTACTGTTATTTTAACAAAATTATTTTTAAAATTGAAGGTTTTTTGTATTCTTTCGTTTTTTAGCATTAATTGAAAATAAATAGATAATTATTAATTAATTCAAATTATTAATTAATCAAATACTCTGCTAGATGGGAAAATATAGATATCACGCACAATCTGGCAACATCTGTTTAGGGGCCATTTTTTATAGGAAAATGGTGTTTAGGGACAAGTACATCAAACATTTTCATTCATTCGTGTAACCATAGCATTATTTTGCAGACGCCCCCCACCCCCTGAATTCAAAAGCATTGTTGATGTACTAGCTATTACAAATTTTGTGCTAGGTGTCTTTTCTTTGTGCTAGAATTTTGGCGAAAAAATTCCAACCGGAGGGGGCTAGCGTTAACCTGGCCCTACCCGAATTCCAAAACATTTTTATTGTAAGCCGTTGGTGTGATAGCTATAAAAAATGGTTTGCTAGGTTGTGCTAGGTGTCCTTTATCTGTGCTAGCATTTTGGCGAAAAAATTCCAACCGGGGGGGGCTAGCGTTAACCTGGCCCCACCCGAATTCAAAAGCGTTTTTATTGTAAGCTGTTGGTGTGATAGCTATTAAAAATGGTGTGGTAGGTTGAGCTAGGCGTCCTTTATCTGTGCTAGCATTTTGGCGAAAAAATTCCAACCGGGGGGGTCTAGTGTTAACCTGGCCCCACCCGAATTGAAAAGCGTTTTTATTGTAAGCTGTTGGTGTGCTAGCTATAAAAAATTGGGTGCTAGATTGTGATAGGTGTCCTTCGTTTGTGCTAGCATTTTGGCGAAAAAATTCCGACCGGAGGTAGCTAGCGTTAACCTGGCCCCACCCGAATTCAAAAGCATTTTTATTGTGAGCTGTTGGTGTGCTAGCTATAAAAATTGTTGTGCTAGGTGCCCTTTATGTGTGCTAGCATTTTGGTAACAAAAATCTAACCGGGGAGGGCCAGCTTGACGGAGCTCATTTTAGTCTCGGAATTGCAAAAATTATTTCATTGATAACGTACTATGACGCCACTTTTACTTTTCCTCCCTAGGGAGGAAAAGTATGACTTTGCTCCCTACAATGAGGCCAGGAAATGTATACTTTGGATAGAGAAAAATACTTTTCCTCCTACCCCTATAGAAAGTACATACTTTCCTCCCTCAAATCAGGGAGGAAACTCATACTTTTCTCCCTAGGGAGGAAAAGTACTTTTCTCCCTAGGGAGGAAAAGTACTTTCATCCCTAGGGAGGAAAGTATTTTTCCTCCCCCTCATTTCAAGTAAGTTGTAAACGATGAAACTTGTGAATTCATTATATTCATATTGTTTCCATAATTTCTAGAACATCCTGTATATCCTGTTTTTTTGGTAAAAATCAAACATTAATGTTACTTCAACGTAGTTCTTCAATACAAATTTCAACTTCAGGAATCTTAGATATACGTTTTTTGAGTTCAGAATAAGAAAAGCATAGTATGGTGTGGCTCACTGACAGTAAACACGGCGATTGACTTTTGAGGTGCAGTCGCTACATTCATTAAACTTAGTTGAATTTTTGAAAAATGGAGAGCGATTCAAGTGATTTTGAATTTCCAAATACACCACCTAATATTAAGGAACAAGCCAACACAGCGTCATTAACCTTACTACCACAAAAATCTAAAGACAGGTATGAAAAACAATATGCACAATATAAGCAATGGGCTGAAGACAACAAGATACATAAATATTCAGAGAATGTTTTACTGGCATATTTTTCACTACAAGGAAAATCATTAAAAGCTTCAACACGTTGGTCTAAATATTCAATGCTACGCACAATGATACAAATGAAGGACAATGTCGATATTAAATATCCAAAGTTGATTGCATTTCTAAAACGTCAAAATGCCGGATACAAACCAAATAAAGGTGGGTAGGAGGAAAAATCACATGGGAGTAAAGTGCCTTTTCCTCCCTTTGATGTAAACTACATCCTGCGGGAGGAAAAGTGGCACTTTCCTCCCTAGTAATACAAATAGCTATTACCTTCCGCAAGTGCGGCAGGTAAAGTACTTTATTTCACGGTAGAATAAAGTGTTTGTTTACTTCCGGAAATCAATCTGACAATTTACGGCTTTACTGACGGTTGGCGATAAATAAAATTAAGTGCTCTGGCACACTAAGAAGGTTAAGCATAGCACTCGAACAAAAAAATGTAAGAAATTAACGTAATCTAATTCTGAGAATATGTTGAGATACCCTGCCCGAACGCCCCAGTACAATCGCTCAGGAGCTGTTGAATGAAATCCAACCGAGCCAGGGACGAAAAAAGCGCGACAAGTTCGTCAAATGTGAGGTTTTCTCATTGTTTCCTTCGATTTGTGGTAGATCGTGAGTTGTTGTCATAAGCTAGTACGGTCAATAAGGAACATCACCTTGAATTCCCGGATTTGTGGTAAAATAATTCATGACTTTTGAATTACAATAATGCACACGCCCGCAAACCTTCAAGTGTTTGTAGTTTTTGGCCAAAAATAACACCGCGCCGACTGAAAAGCTCAATAACATTATAAAAGCGCTGACTCAGTGGTATTTTATCTAGGGAAATTAGTTTGAAGGGAACAAAATTGTTTCGAGAAAAAATAAGTGATGATGAAAACACTATGTACATAAACACATACACTAGAAATGGTGAAGCTTTTCCATCACGTGACTTAGTTGACGATATTATTCAACACATACTATGTTGATACTGTCTTCTTCTAATAACAGAAAAAAAAGCGAAACTCAATACAAGCGTTTGTCGTATTGATTTGATTAAGATGCATATGGTTGATGTCGTATGAGTCACGTGATGGAGAAGACTCAGCGTTTCTACTGTAATAAATAAATCTACAAGAACCACAAATCTATTGTAAAGAAACGCGTATTCCATAGAACTATCACTTTTCCGCCAACCTACGATACGAGGAAAGTATTGGTCTACCCCAAAAAAGTTGTAGTTTTGATTTTTTTAGTTATATTTATGTGTTTCAGGGAGAAAAACAAGAAAAACAGGTTTTTAGAAAAAAATATGTATGTGTATGTCGTCGTCGTTGTTGTTAGTACGATACACCCTCCAATTTTTTGATTGGATATTGTTAGGGCACCTCATAGATGAACCCTATTGATTTTCAGCTCACCGGAGCCGGTACAACGGGTCCTATAAATCCAGATATACCACATTTTTGGAGAAATTTCACTCTGTTAGTATAATACAGCCTTCGGAGTATAAACAAGTGACCAATTTTATGATTGGATATTGCTCAGGGCGCCTCACAAATGAACCCTATTGATTTTTCAGCCCACCAGTGCCAGTACAACGGGTCCTATAAATCCAGATATACGACATTTTTGGAGCAATTTCGGCATGTTAGCACGATATAGACTCCGGAGTGCGGAAAAGTTAGTTCTAATCTTTAAAATCGTTTATTTTTATATGGTGTTAATTGTCATAGAGTAAATGATATTTTCTGCTGTATAAAGATTATTATTAAGAAAAGTATTTATAAAAATGTTATTTTTAAATTATGGAAAAGTGAAAATAATAAAATTGTATTTGTATTATTAAATTAATGACAGATATTTGGAAACGAGATTCTCTAATTCGCTCTGATCTGCGGTTTCTGAGAAACAGAATAAATCATTATTAAAGAATATGTTTTTAAATGTGAAAATAAATAAAAATATATAAATGAATTTTTGGAAAATCAATGCTCTATTTCGAAACTGGAGCACGTAAATAATAGGAAAGTGCAATATTATTATTACCATAAATTATTTATTTATTAGGTATATATTACATTCCAAACCCACTATAATATCCGCCAAACCCACAATACTAGGAATATATTACATATATGACGTACTTTAATTAACATCTTTTAGAATAAAGCAGCCAAATGATTATTATCACCAATATAATTTAAATTCATTTGAATATATTTCAATAATCTTAATATTACTTCTGAAATGCTGGAACTAACCTAACCTACACCAAATCAACTATGCATCACTGAGTTCAAAGAATTTGAAGCTAACTGTACACTTCTGACGTGACCTATTCTTTCTATGAAATCTTATTGTTTTGTAGGAGGATTTGAAAATAGTAGACCAAAGATTTTATTTTAGATACATGGGTGTTTTATAACACTCATACTAACTCTGCATTTATTTTAACTAATCAGACAAATGCAGGCCACGGGCAGATAATAAAGTTTGAGTAAATAATGCCTTTTGTTAGTAACAAAATAATCATGAATCATTAAATATGTAGATTATTGCGAAAACACATAATGTTTCAAATCTTGTAATTTATCGAAAATAAATTTTACAAAATAATTTAAATTAGCAAGTCTGTAATTTGGTAAGACTTTTCGGGAAAATTTTAACTAGTTTTACATGTATTGTATGGCAATTAGACATACAAATCTAAAATTTTTATTTATATATTCTTCTTGCCATTTGATAAATTTATATTACACACTGCGGCCAATTTTAAAATTATATTCCATATAAAACAATTATATTTATGATTTATTTAGACAGTATGTTCCATTTGCTCTCTAATAGTTGTCAAATGTTGTAGAGTTCGCAAGAAATCGATTATTCACACTTCCGCCCAATGGAAAATTTAAGACAGATTCTTTATTCGAGCACAGTAAACAACCTAAATGACAGATGGCGCTTATGACAACTTAGCGACAAATTGGATTTCGGCAATCCCTTCAGGCGGGCTTTTTATGTAAGCAATTTCCGCTGCTTCCTTGACGAAAAGTAAGTACATGCTTCTGAAGCTGTCTACAAACACAAGTCTGTTGGATCCGATTAATCGAAACATGGGAAAACACAAAACAACGGATTTCAACAGGGACACCAAACGCTCAGTTGTGCCTTCAATTGGAAGATCCCGAGTTTTCGGGACAACAACCAATATCGACACGGAGGCGACATGCATGTTTCTAGCTCATTTGCACAAATGGGCGTTTGGTTTCCCTGTTGAAATCCGTTGTTTTGTGTTTTCCCATGTTTCGATTATCATATTTGCTCCCAAGTTTCACATCCTTATTTGGTTATACCGTGCTGAGGACATCGTAACATGTCGCTAAGACATGTTACTATTTTAATCAATTATTGTGGAGCGTTACTTATCCGTCGGCTACTCCCACCTCTAATTCCAAATAATTCTATTTCAAATATTAGGAACGTTTCTGTGATAGTTTTTACCATCATTAAATGGATATTTAAAACTACGATTCAAGGAATCGTCGCTTGTTCTTTCTTCGCTAAGAAGCAATTTAAAATTCAGTTTCTAAGTAATTGTGTGTGATTTTTAATTTTCTTCACTGGTAAGTTATCTATATATTTTCAAATTCTAATTGTGTGCTTACAAATCACTCTATTTCGATAATTAAAATATTTCATTTTCAATAAAACTATGTTTTTGTTATGGCGTTTCCATTTTTTCTTCGTCGTTCCCTTTAAAAAAAATCTGGTGGCGTCGAAAGTTATTTTATGAAGCGAATTTATAACAGATTCTCTATATGGTTATTTTCCACCGATTTAAATTTGCTTATTCTGATTATTTTGGGAACAGGACGGATAAGAATGAACAGATTTCTGTGGTTTTATTTTGAAAATTAAATTCAAATTTTTGTATGTACTGGAGTATAAGCTCCTACCTGTTCATTTTATTCCTCCTTTCCAATCTTCAATTTTCTACTGTTTCTCCTGTTTTTTTTTTATTTCCTTCCCTGTAAGAACCTATACGCACCTTTAAGAACCTCTACGGAACGTTAACAGCGTCTACGGATTCCAGAGACCACCCACTCCACCGGACCATACAGCGTCCAGTCCAGACAACGACGTCTCAAGTCTCAAGAAACCTTGACTACTGCTGCGAGCTGTACGTCCCGAGTCTTCCCAAGATAAGTCCCTACCTTATTTTTGGTATATATAAAATATTGAGTTGGACATTTTTACTATAATAACTGATATTTATTCGTATTTGTATTGAGAATATACGGTTTATGTAAATTTGTCTTTGTGTCAAATAAATCCATTTGTCCCGAAATTTTGTTTGTTGATTCACCTTATCCCAATTGAGGTAATAAAAAATAGTGTAACTAAGGCCGAATTCACCACCTGAGCAGAGTCCTAAGGCCGGGTAACTTAGGCTTGTGACAAGTTCGAGGTTTGGTTCGGTGATGGTAACCTGAGCCATCCCTACCAACACAAAAAAATCCCTACATGTTCCCAAATCATAAATTTAAATTTCCCTATTTTTGCCCTACACCAGAATTTGATAAATGAAAATGCATTCTTCTTAAAATTTATTTTGACAAAAATGTACTATTCTTATAAATCAAAATGCAAATTACAATTAATTTGTTGTCTCTATTTTGCTTGCATTTTTTCGGCTCAGCATTTTGGATTCTTGGGTTTAAGGACCATTTGTGAAAACATTCAACTTGTAGTTAATACATTTATATTTAACGTTTCGGTCTTATTATGACCTTCATCAGAAATAAAAGTTGTTAAAGCTAAAAGAAATGGTACAATTTACAATAGAATTTCAAAAGCAAAACAAATAAATAGATAGAAAGTTTATTGTGCATAAGATAAATCTTTTTACAAGGGCTTGGTACAAAATTTCAAGAGAGGAATTAAGATAATTCGAAATAAATTATGACATAGAACTAATTTGTAAATTAATAAAAAAGTTAAGATAAAAACCAAAATATAAGATATGTGTGTACTTCATGATAAAGCCAATCATTCACCATGTGCAAGCTCACAGCTTTAATATACTGATAATGCTATGAGCTTGAACATTCTGTTGAAGGTAAGATTTATTTGTTTTGCTTTTGAAATTCTACCATTTGGCCATTTCTTTAAGTTTTAACAAATTTTATTTCTGATGAAGGTCATAATAAGACCGAAACGTTAAATATAAATGTATTAACTACAAGTTAAATGTTGTCACAAATGGTCCTTATAGTCCTTAAACCCAAGAATCTAAAATGAACAATATATAATTGAAAAAGACCAAGAACCAAAAAAAACGACACTATATATATATATATATATATATATATATATATATATATATATATATATATAATAGTGCAAAGATTTGTTTATGGATAAAAGCTGCTGAGGATTAAATCTTAACAAAACAAGTACAGGTAGGATTTTAGTTAGGTTTAAAAATTGTGTGACTAGCCAAACAAAAATCATCCTATTTCAGCATTTACAAAAAGTTGATATTTCACCACTCACTATAAGAAAACCAATGCAGAAAATGGCTATTTATAATGTTTTTACTACCAATATTTTATTTTCAGTTGTCAGTTTTTTATATGAATATCAAAAAATAGTGTATCTATCCATTTTTCAGTATATATATAAAATTTGTGGCTCCTACAGGATTTCTAAAATCCTGTATAATCTGCTTGTCTACTATAATGGTTATGAAAAGCTGTATACATATATATGTAAACAGACATTTATCACAGTGTACATAAATATTGACATAACTAAAAATATAGTAACCTAAATACACCTAATTTAAGCAAATTAACACAATATGTGAAGTGCACCCACCACTGGGTCGCACTAGAGATCCAAAAATAAAATCAAGGTAATTACATAGGTTTTCATAAAACTATTATAACTCATGCACTTTTGGTATCCGTAATGCACATATACAGAGTGGAATCAGAGCAATCTATGTCAAGGACATATAGATCATAACGTCATCTGGCATTGGTGCATAATAAGCTGTGAAATGATGAAATTGGAATTTTGTTATTTTATTTAACCAAAATAAAAATTAAACCAATGAATTTCAAGAGAAGCCATTTTTGGACTGTTTATATTAAGCATGGTTTCAAAAAAATCAGTTCGATATTGAAAAATCAAATTAGAAGCCATCTATGCAAATTATTCACTTAATGATGTACTACGGTGTAAATGTTTGGATACATCAAGCAAAAACCAAATAAAGTATAGTAATGGGAATCACACAATTAAACGAATTAACTAAAATAAAAATATAACATAAAATTTTAGTTCCATTGAAGTACCCACATTTTGTTTTTATATTCCCACATATTCTAGTCTCTCTATTAATTAATTTCTTTAAAAAAAAAATCATATTGGTTGTATCCTAACCTCAGATTAACAAATAAAATAGATATGTTTGTTTTGATTTTTTTTTGCCCCAAACATCGAGTCACATTCTAAGCTCACTTGCAGACACTTCTACTGCTTTGCCATATTAAGTCTCTTTAGTTGCAGGAAAAATGAAAGTATAAGTTTAATTGAAAATGCGTTAAAAAATTATGCAAATAAAAAAAGTCATACTAATTTATGAATTTGAGTCACTGCTTTTAAAATTAATTAATAATTCTTGCATTTTATTTAATAAAGTCATATTCTTATATAAATTTTAATCAGTATTTGTTGTATCCTTAGATACCTTTATGACAACATTACTCAAAATCGCAGTACCTGTTTAATGTGTCAATAGTAATCGATTTAGTAGTTTTGTCTTTTGTCCTTGTTTAATTACCATATAAAGAGAGATGCAAATATCGTAAGAGTGTGATCATGATCATTTCGAATAGGCCATAGTATGTAGTAAATAATGTCAACTGTGGTTTGTTTATACGAGCGCCATTACAACTAGAGAGTAAACATTTAGTTCTTTCGTTTTGATGTGTTTTTCAAGAATTTTAGTGACAAAATAAACTTTTAAGTTAATTATTTTAATGTTTTTGGATTATCATGGTTCGTCCGTGCCAAGTTTGTCAGAAAAATAGCCGAAATTACCAAGGCCATGTATCTACAATACCATCCCCACTTTTTGTAATTCATTCATTATTTCACATCTGGCGTTTAGAATTGTTGGCTGCAAAAATAAAGGTGTTTATGAATGAATAGCCCTCTCTATGTTTATTATTACTCTAAGATCCCAACCATACCTCTCTGCTAATTTATCCATATTCTAACCTGTTCATGCTAATAAGAGTCAGAGAATGTGTCTATGACAGCAGTTCAAAATAATCATCTTTATTTTATGGTTGTAGTTTTATTCCCGGCAATGTATACATTCATTTTAATTATATGTTAACCTACTGCTTCCCATGATTATATGATTATAGAAGATAAGAGCTAATCAGCTGCTAAATTAGTATGGACATACTTATCCAACAAATGGCAGAAGATTGATGACCCAAACAGATTTTGAATTGACCACCCAAGGACGGAAAAAAGAGTGAGACCTAGACTAAGTTGGGGAGAGGGTAACATTAAGGAAATTAAAGAAAGAGGTTTAGAAGAAGATCTATGGGAAGACTGTGAGAAATGGAGACTGGGATACCTGAATACACATACATTCCTGAGTTTCCTCACAAATCAGTGCACTTAATTAGAATTAAGTGATTTTAAATTATTTCAAGTGAAGTATTACTGTTACATAAGGGAATATATCACATACAATTGTGGGCAAGTACCTTCAAGTTGCAAACTCAACAGTTATAATTGAAATTCAATATTCCTTAATCAGATAACTTAAAAATTCAATTTATTTTGGAAGCTTTTTATCACCTTGAATGATAGGGCGCAGACAACTGCACAGAGTGTGCAAATTAAGATTTATAATATTTAGTAAAGTATACCGCAAAATTATAATAAAAGCAGTTCATAAGTAAATTTATTTTAAATATAATGTCTCTAATGAAATTAACTGTCTCGACCCTTATTTCGTGGTATCTATTCATATTAGTGTTTTAAATGAAACTCACTGTTTCTAGCTAATTCCACAATATAATGAAACACAGAGTGTGCAAATTAAGATTTATAAAATTTAGTAAAGTATATAGAAGTATACCACAAAATTATAGATAAAAGCAGTTCATAAGTAAATTTATTTTAAATATAATGTCTCTAATGAAATTAACTGTCTCGACCCTTACTTCGTGGTATCTATTCATATTAGTGTTTTAAATGAAACTTACTATTTCTAGCTAATTCCACAATATAATGAAAATTGTTGATGATTCTAAAAAATTGACAATTGTTTTGTTAAATCAATATCATCGTCAAAATGACAGAAGTTACATTTCATTTGATGCGTACCTGATGTTTAGTAGTTATTTTTGGCTAGACCAAGAAGTGACCTAACTTGTGCTTGACTTGATATATGTTAATAGAAAAAAGAAGAAGATGTGATATTACAAATATTGAAGCTTAGATATTATTAGGCCTATGGAGATATCCTGGATATCATTTTTCCTTTAAGATCAGTATAACTGTGCAATGATATAGAAAACCAGGAAAACTATATCTGCTGATATTTACAATTATCACTTAAGAAGACAGTTTATTAGTGGAGAACTCCCTAGATTTATCTGTTCATTGACAACTTCATATTGTGGGTTTCTTAAATGTCTTCTAATTTCCAAGTCTTCAAGGAAATCCAGTTCTTGTTTCTTTTCACAAATATGCAGCAGTTCTAGTTCTGTGTTAGGTGTCAATGAATGATTGGTGTCAAGTAGATGTTTTGCGTAGTGGGATTTATCTGGCTGTTTTAATCTATATGCTCTTAAGTGTTCACTGTAGACAGCATTACATTCTGGACATTTGAGTTTATATATACCTGATTTCTTTAATGGTGATATATTATTTTTGTTTTTACATTTAACAATTTCGTACTAATGTTACTTTCTGTTTTAAAAGAAATTGTTGTATTCGTTGCTAAAGATATTATATTTGAAATATTATTAGAAATATTTCCTGCATATGTGATGGTTTTATAAGTTTTAATTTCATCAGTTTGTTTAGGAAATATTACTTGTAATGCCACTTTTTCCTCTTTTTTATTAATTAGCTTATTTACCATATGTAATGGATAACCGTTGGATGTTACTATTTGTCTAATTGTATTAATCTCTCTATCAAAATTACATTTGTTCATAGGAACTGAAAAAAACTCTATGTATCGTTGAAGTATATGCCGCTAGTTTATGTGACATAGGGTGATTGCAACTATATGGAATTGTCACATTAGTGTGTGTTGGTTTTCGGTAAATTGAATAATCAAGTACATTATTAACTCTTTGAATTTTTAAAGGAAGAAAATAGATTGAGCTGTTTTCTTCAATTTCTAATGTAAATTTAATTTTTGGGTGTAAATTATTAATGTGGTTAAAAAATCCATATAATTGTTGTTCACTACCCATAAAACAAGCTAATATGTCATCTACATATCTATACCAAAATAAGACATTTTTGAAAATATTACTTTCAAAGATCTTTCTTTCTAAACTGTCCATAAAAATGTTTGCTTCTTAAGTGATAATTGTAAAGATCAGCAGATATAGTTTTCCTGGTTTCCTATATCATTACACAGTTATACTGATCTTAATTGGAAAAATGATATCCAGGATATCATCATAGGGCTAATAATATCTAAGCTTCAATATTTGTAATATCACATTTTCTTCTTTTTTCTATTAACATATATTAAGTCAATCACAAGTTAGGTCACTTCTTGGTTTAGCCAAAAATAACTATTAAACATCAGGTAGGCATCAAATGAAATGTAACTTCTGTCATTCTGACGATATTTATTTATCGAAACAATTGTCAATTTTTTAGAATTTTCAACAATTTTCATTATATTGTGGAATTAGCTAGAAACAGTGAGTTTCATTTAAACAACTAATAATGTCACTAATTGATTCGGACTCAATAGATATTCTACAAGCTATTAACAAAGTAGGAGCAGACATAAAACAGTATGCTGAAAACATAAAGAGCGAAATTAAATATTATATTGTGGAATTAGCTAGAAACAGTGAGTTTCATTTAAAACACTAATAATGTCTCTAATTGATTCGGACTCAATAGATATTCTACAAGCTATTAACAAAGTAGGAGCAGACATAAAACAGTAAAGTAAGGATATAACAGTTTAGTAAGGATATAGAATTAAAAAAAAGGTTAAAAGAAACAGAAGAGACCAATTAAAAATTATATAGCGGCGAGATTTTAGTAAAGATATAGAATTTAAAAAAAAGGTTGAAAGAAAAAGGAGAGACCAATGAAGAAGTTTTAGAAAAGCTGGAGTATATGGAAAGAACGACAAAAAAAAATAATATATTAACATTTGGACTTGATATTGATATTCCTAATCTTGATAGTATCCTACAAAACCTTAAAAATCTACTAAACGTGGAAATTGGGTATAGAGAAATAAATAATTACTACAAGCTAGGAAAACGTAGAACTCGCCCTTTAAAGATCAAGTTTATTTCATGCCTCAAGAAAGATAGAAATACTGGAAAATTGTAAAAAACTAAAAGGTACAAACATACATATAGTAAAGACTTAACATCAATAAAAAGGGAAGACAATAAAATATTAACAGAACATTTAAAACTAGCTCGTATCGATCAGTGGCGGTCATAGGGGGGGGGGGTCGTCACGGTAGTAGATTGAGACAAGTTGAAGAAAACAGAAATCGGTTAAAACCAATAATTAAGACAATAATTTTTCTGGGTCGTCAGAAAATTGCATTGAGAAGTCATCATGATGATGGTCCTCTACTTGAAAATCCAAAACACAACAGCGATCAATACATTAAGACTATTGTTAAGATTTAGGATGTAGGATTGATGCAGGTGACACAGAACTTAAAAAACATCTCCTTAATACTAGTGCTCGAGTCACCTACATCAGTAAAAGAATGCGGAATGAACTAATAGACTGTTGTAAGGATGAGATACTAGCTCAAATATTAAAAAAAATTAATCTGCAGAATTTTATGCAATTATGTTTGACGAAACAACAGATATTTCTCACACTTCCAGGTTATCGATTATTATCAGATATGTGATGGAAAATGAAGATTTTATTATGTTTATAGATAGTCATTCTGAAGCTTAGCAACAAACTGAAAATAAAGAACCAACATTAAGTGGTCATGTATTAGGCAAACTAGTGGTGGAGAAATTGATACAATTTGGAGTGAAGATAGAGAACTGGGTTGCAATTTGTACTGATGGATATAGGGTCATGACTTCGAAGCAGGTAGTTGCAGTTAGTGAAATACAGAATTCTGCTTAACTAGCTGTACAATGTTCCTGCTACAACCATTCTTTGAACTTAAGTTTATCCAAAAGTTCAGAGTATTCGGAATTGCATTGGCATAATCAAAGAACTTATCAATTTTTTTCTTCACCTTCAAAATGAAATTTTATACTTAAAACTGTATTTGAGCAACAATTAGACACATGGTTTATGCGATACTCAGTGGATAGAATGCCATGATTCGATTTTACAATTCCAAATCATTTGAGTGTATTTCAAATTAGGAAGAAAATGAATCACCACGTAAGGCAAAAAACTTTCTGACCGTTATAACCAATACAGAATTCATCATAGCATTATTTTCTTTAAACAACATTATGGCAGTGACTTGTCCATTAAGTAAGTTATTTCAAAACGTAGATTTAACTATTGGACTATTTAAATATTGGACGATGTAAGAAAAATTCACGATCTGAATATAGGTTTTACTTCACCTCGAGTATCCGCAATTATGAAAAACCGTCCGAATCCAAACGTTAATTCACCAGAAGAGTATTACAAAATATGTGTATATATCCTTTTACTGGATAGTATTATTTTAGATATTGAATCTAGCTTTCATCAAAGTTCTTTAAGTCTTTATTCCTTTACGGTACTTATCCCAACAGTTATTGTTACAGCGACTGAACAACTTATTTTGGATTCAGTTGAATATTTATGTACAACATATCTTTTACTTCAAAACAAAGACTTTATACACATGAGCCTTAGGGACGAACTAAAAATTTGGAAGCAAATATGGAATGAGACTAACGAGACTGAAAAAACAATCCCTGATGATGGACTCAAAGCTTTAACCCAATGTGATAAAAATATTTTCCCAATGATACATCTTTATTTGAGAATTTATTGTGCATTGCCTGTAAGCATAGCTTCATCAGAAAGAAGCTTTTTGGCATTGAAAAGACTCAAAACATGGACACGTGCTACAATGGTGGAAGAGAGATTGAATGGATTAGTCCTATTACATTTACACCGGGATATGACAATAAATATTGATAGTGTGATAGATAGATTTTCAAATCAATCAAAGAAAAGAAACTTAGATTTCGTTATTTAAACTTAAACTTTAGATTTAGAATGCAGAGATATTAGAATACCTTTTTATTTTATCATGTTTTTGATTTATATTTAAGAGTTTCCTTTATTCTATGTTTATTTTAGTTTTTCATTATTTTGGGAATGTTGTTTTTGTTTATTATGTTCAGGATTTCCTTTGTTTTATATTTATTATGAATAAAGTTATCTAAACTAGCTGCATATATATTTTTATTTGTGAAAGGCTGGCACCTACTTCGTAGCCAAACTACAATTATATTTTTCCTCGTTTTTTTTTGCCTGAATGTCTCATTTTCAGTGTTTAGGTACTTACTTTAAGCCCACTTTAAGTTAACGATTTAGTCCATGCCCGCCCCTTTCAAAGTGTATATGACCGCCACTGGTATCAATACAACTGATAAATCTTACATCGAGGGTAATAGACTATGCATTAACAATTATTCTTATAAAGCAAGTGACCTACGCAGCACTAACCAGGAAACAGAAAATAAATGGAAAACCAATAGCAATCCAGAAACACCAACTTTTCAAACAGTAGAACCTTTGGTTTTTGATGAAATTCAAAGTTTTTCAATGAGCAGAATATCAGAGGAGACTATTTCGGAAAATATTAATAACAGTGGAACAAATCCTAACAATGCGACAGAAGAAAACACAAATAAGGAAGAATATAACCCATACAAAGAAGCAGAAACAACAATTAAAGAAACACCAAGCAGAAAAATAGAAAAAAACAAAGAAGGTCCATTCAAAGCTAGAACAAGACTAGGGAAGCAAGAAGTAAATTTTAATAGTTTATTAGTAATTAACAGTTTAGTTTTTAATAGATATTAAAGTCACTTTTATCAATGGATCCATATGTTAGGGATGTTAAGTATGAGCCTTATCCTACAAATGAATTTACAGAACTAAAAGATATTAATGAACACTACAAAAGCATAAAAACTAGTCATTTTAAAATATTTCATCAAAATATACATAGTATAAATAAGAACATTGAAGAATAAAAATACTTTTATCACAGTTGAATCACACATTTGAATTTATTGTCCTTACAGAAACGCTAAATATTCCTGATTTAAGTTTGTTCCAATTACCTGATTATGATATAATTTACAGTGAGGGAGATATTAACCATAATGACGGAGTTGTAGTAATTTTTTAACATAATATATGAATATAATATAGTACAAATAGGATTGTGCAAAGCAGTACAAACTATAATTAAGTTATCTAGTAAAATAGTAAAAATAAACTTTTAATTACATCTCTGTATAAACCACCACTGATAAAGGAAGAAGCATTTCTGTACATGCCTTGAAGACACTAACAACAATTTAAACATTTCTAAACACTTGATTTTAGGAAATTTTAATATGAATATTAAACATCAAACTGATCTAGTTTCTGCATATCCAGATATATTGAGTGAATATAACTTCTTATCATTCATAAACAAATATACAAGAATTCAGGGAACATCTAAAAGTTGCTTATGTCATATATTTTATAGTTTGAATACAATAGATGAATATATGGCAGCTACATATGATACCAATATTACAGACCACAAGGCTACAATGGCATATCTTCCTTTAAAAGCTGAGACAAGGGTAAAAAAGTTATTTTGCAAAAAGATATTCAGAGTCATAGATGGGCAGCCTTTTGTAACACAAATAATTTAAGCGGAAAAGTTAGCTATTTAATAAATGTGATAAACAAATAAATAAGTAAAAATACCAAAGTTGTTAAAGAAAATAAGCAATTTATTATGAGGCAACAATGGGTAACCAAAGGTATTATTAATTCAATTACAGAAAGAAACATAATTCATCATGTTCATAAAAAAGATTTGGAAAACATAGAAAAAAAGAAAGCGTTTATAAATTATAGAGAATTAACTGATAGAGTTTTAAGAAAAGCGAATTATACCAAACAAATAAATGAAAATACAGAAAACTCAAAAGGACTATGGAAAATTATTATTCAGATACAATAACGATGAAATATATACTGATGATGGTCATATAGTAACAGAAGCTAAAGATCTAGCAGAAACATCTAACAATTACTTTACTGAAGTAGACATTACTCTTGCAAAAACCATAAGCCCACCAAACACGCCTCAACCTAGGAGAAATGTTCAGAAAACTTCAATTGTTCTGTTGTCATTAACAAATATAGAAACCGAAAACATAATAAACTCACTAGTAAACAAGAAATCAGCAGGAGTAAATATACAAACAGAATTAATAAAAAAGAATTCAGAAATATTCACCCCACTCTTGATCCACTTAGTTAATGAAATAGTTCAACAAGGAGAATTTCCCACTGAACTCAAGAGATCTTTAGTGATACCAATATTTAAAAAATGCAATAAGACAATGGTGAAAAATTATAGACCGATATCCTTAATCACAACTTTCCATATCCTTAATCACAACTTTCGCAAAAGTGGTACAGAAAGCTCTAAATTTAAGATTACAAGAATATCTTAATAAATATAATTTCTACAAAACTATTTGGATTTCGAGAGGGACTCTCTACAGCTGATGCAATTCTAGAATTAACTAAATGAATTTATCACTCAGTGGACCTTAAATAAGCCAAACTTAACTATTTTCTGGGTTTTAACTAAGGCCTTCGATACTGTACATCACGAACAGTTATTGCTGGCTTTGTTGAATGCAGGAATACGAGGAATGGCATTAAAACTTTTCAGAGACTATGTTGTAAAGAAAAAAGTATATCCAATGTATCACCTAGTGTGTGCCTTCTTATTTTAATCAATGCGAAAATATTTTATTGGGCCCGAAAATCTGTGGCACATTGGTCTCTTACAGTAAAATCCGGTACACACTGTAGTCGTACTATGTAGTACTATGAGTTTTGCTGCCCTAATACGAACATGTTGATTGATTATTTTGTTATTATGACTGGTTTTAATTAGTATATTATATCTTTCCTTTGAATACAAAGTTCATTTTTGTGTGTTGTGAGACTCTGCAATTATTAATAGCACACTTTTATCAGTTTGCTGTTAATAAATATTCTGGCTTAATCACATAGGTATTCAAGATAGTTTGAATACTTAACAAAGATGACTCATTGTTTTTCACTTTGATTTGTGATGACTTCACTATCTACGAAATTTATATAAAATGCATAGGAAGGTTTAAACACAGGGTCCCTTATTAATTATTTTTCATCTACAATGTTTCAATACTTGCATAAAACTACTTTAACTATTGAAATATTAGTATTTAAACACCAATTCGACTTTGCACCAGAGTATCTTTTCCAAAATCTATTAAAAATTAGACCTAACTGGATAACATATTTAAATTGTGTCTGCAACTGCAATAAGTAGATTAAATTTGTCTTTCTGTAATGAACTACTTGCACATACTAAAATATTTTTTGATAAGCCCACTATGTTGCCTCCTGTTCAAATTCAATGTAAAAGAATCTGTTTCCTGCAAATGAAATATTTTCATATTTGAAATTTAATGCAATATTTTAGTAATCCATTTAGTCCAATTCTCATAAGAAATTTATCATCTAGGGTGTTTTCAAGATTTTATCCATCTTACTGTGGAATATAGTAAACAGAAAACCAAGTTGTTTACCAATAATATAATTTATATCACATTGATAAGTGATTAATTAACATACAGGGTGTAGGAATGAAAACTTGACATCCAAATATTTCAATGATGAATTAAAAAGGCGCTATTCAACTACTTTCAAATCTTTTTCAAAAGAAAACAGCATGTGATGAGAATTTGGTGTAGTTCAAACTTACTTATAAATACTTTGATATTTTGCTGATGTACTAGTAAGTTGAGATATACCACATACAAACACCACCTGCTTAATATAGGGCACTAACCTATGCCAGACATAGCATCTAAGCATTAAATAATGAAGAATATTTTTAATCTATTCACAATCTGATTATTTTAGCTGATTTTTCTATGTTTAACTAATTATTCTATTTAATATATATATATATATATATATATATATATATATATATATAAAAATAATTATTGTTATATTAAATAATCACTGAAAATTAGTAATTTGCTTTCTTTAAGATAAGTGAAATAATATATTTGCAAATGTTTAAGATAACAAATTGAGTGTTTTCATGATAAGAGTCATATCTACAAATTTAATATTCATTATTGCCTTTTTAAAATTTATGTAATTTAGAATACTGACACCACATAAAATGAATTTGCATGTATTTTTAAGAAGCAGGTGTTTCACCAAATATTCTAAAGAATTCCTTGATATAGAATTATTTGGATCACAATTGTGGAAAATCTAGAGCACACAAGTGGGGTGAACTACATGCAGATGTTTAGAACAATAATTAAATATAAAAACAACAGTTTTAAATGAAAATTTTAATGAGCAACAATGAAAAGTGACCGATTTTATGATAGTTTAAATAAAATACTTATCAGTTTGGAGCAGATATCAAGTTTAGTTTCCTTATTTGAAACATTGTTATACAATAAAAAAATAATCGTGGACTATAAAAGATCTCAGAGTGGGTATTATTGTTGTTTTAATTGAATAAAAAGTATCTGTGATGAGTAGAGGTATTTATGTAAGCACTATCAACATTCTTAGATACAATGCATTTATAAAGCGCGTAGGTATAACGGCACAATGAAACGCTTGTTATTTTACTATTACTCCATGAAAATAAAGCATTAATTCCAGTGAGATACACTTCGATATTTTTATAGTAAATGGAATGTTGACAAATACGTGAACACAATATTATTATGTGTATCAATTACTCAATATCAACACAAAGCTTCGATCAAGTGACGTCACTGACGTCATAACATTATATAGCGGAAGAGACTGAGGATGACGTGAGATATGTCACAATGACTATGGCGAATGTTTTCCACAACAAAACATCCGGTCAGATTTGCTATAAAAACGATATGAAAACATTAATAACACCTCGAGAAAAGTGTTAAAATACTACGAGGGTATAAACATAAAACAGACTTACCAAAGATATGATTGTTTTCATCAAAATAAAGTTCCTCAGTTATGTGGTTTGAAAAACTTTCAATGATTAGTATTACTAGTTTTTGAGTGAATAATAGGCAGTGAAATTGTCTTTTACAACGACACAAGTGCACTTTATGGTATTGAAAAGTTATTTAAACAAATGTTTATAAGTAAACAAAAATATCCATTCTCCCTCCACACCCGACAAGACACACACAACACACCTCCTTCTGCCCGACCAACTGAAACGATACCATCCTGCCTGCGCTGATAATAACTAAGAAATTGCAGTGCAGTGATGGGTCGTTATTTTAATAACGCGATTTTGGAACGGTATTCTCCGTTGCGTTTCAATGCATTTTACTCGGGGTCACGATCATCGGAACCAATTTTATTACAAACGGAACGGTAGTTACTGAGGTGGTTATTATAATTACTTAATTTTTATTTTATTAATTCATGAAATGCATAATTTTTTACATACAGGTATTTTTAAGTATTAAAAAAATATTGGAAAGTAAAAACAAATACGAAGATAATAATAAACGTAATCATTTAATATGATGAGAAAATAATGGATAATCTGAGAATATATGATTAGAAATGAACTAAGTACCTAATAATGCAATGCCAAACTGAGAATGAATGGCTGATAATATATGTCAACGGCATTACAAAAATAATGGTGTTATTTAACTGGTTAGCAAAGTATTCTTATTTTTGTAATTAATGTCATACTGGACCATTGGCGTAACTAAGGGGGGGGGATGAGAGTGATAGAACCCCCCCAGAACCCTAAAAATGAAAAAAATCTAATACATAATCACAGCAAACCTATACATTATTGAAATGTACTAAAAGCTATGAGCTGTAGGCTATAATTTTATAAGAAAAATAAAGCTAAAATGCAGTTTTAGGGGCTTAAAATTTGAAAAAATTTCCGATACCCAGATATCCTGGTAGTTCATCACCCCCCAGAGCTTCATCCTAGTTACGCCACTGTACTGGACTGCACTAAATTATTTTGGTTAGCACCTTAAATATATAACCGAACTTAAGCTAACCAAGTAATTATAAGGCTGGATCCACATGCATCCGTGATACGTATCCGTTGGATACCACGTGATCAATATCAACTAATGAAATTTTAGGGATCAAAATCACGCACGTTTCAAGGTCACAACGGATTGAAGTGGGTTAATTTTAACTTTTCATGCGTGATTGAGGTTAGGTTATTATTTTGTTTACGTTTTTCTGGTGATTCGCCGACCACTTTTGAAAAGAATTTTTTACCTAGGTTAAAAAAATGTCGAGTCTAGAAAACATTCCTCCATAAAAATTTGTCTTGTCCACATTGCTCTTTTTTGTGGGTTTTGTGTGATACATTAGGTACGCTATTTTTATTTTATTTTCTCTAAATTGCTTTGTGCCCAGGGAGGAGCATTCACTTAATGTCTGTTTAAACAGGAAATCATTAAAGTAACACGACAAACACTCATAATTTAATAAGATCGGTGTATCAGTCATACGGTAATGACTGAAATCTTAGAATATTTTGAGGTTCTTTTTAACGTTAGATGCCATAAACGAATGCGTGAACGGATTGACACATGTGGATGATCATATTTTCGGCTATCCGTGAAACGCAAACGTACGTCCGTGATCACGGATGCATGTGGATCCAGCCTAAGGCACTCAAGCGAACTGTCACTTAAATGTCAACATGGCGTCTGTGAAACGTACACAGCTGTACAGTGCATTATACAACGCTGGTTTAAAGCATTGTAAGACGTATTTTAATCATTTTTATAATACAATACAGGTGCTATGGGCTATTTCAATACTTCCATCGGTGTTCACAAGCACCCACACTTTTAAATCGTTTAAAAAGGCAGAGATATCCCAAACTTTAAAAAACTTGCAGCAAGTCCTAAAAATTTTGTGAAGTAGCATGTTATACCTATATTCAATAAAATGTTACGCAGGTGCAATGTTATAAGGTGAACATTATTTTTATATTAGGTATTTGAAGAACTGCTATAGGAAAGGAAATAATAGTCCCTATTAAATAGGAATTATTTTGTGTTTGAAACCGTTTTATTATATTTAAATGAAGAATTGTCAATAGTAGCTCCTTAATTAAATTGAAAAAATATTTATAACAAAGTTTCATTATATAGTTTATTTACGATAAAAAGACGAGGACGTTGCAAAACAAAATATTGTGATGTTGCCAAGCTGTAGTTTTTTCCTTTACTTAACGAAAACTAGAAAAGTCAATCTGATGTTAGACTGACAGTTCTTCTTTTTCATTGTTCCGTGCCTCGTAGGGCAAGTCAAAAATATTTATTTAAAAATAAAAGGCTTGTATGATAGGCTTGATTAATTTAATACAAATATTTATTCATGAAAAACTATGGATAAAATACAAGAAACAGTAACCAATCATTCTATATTCGAATTAACATTTAATTATTTTACATAGAAGAGGGTTAAATGACGAACTGTAGGTCCTTATACCTTATTCCATGCTCTATAGAACCATCTTCAAGAGCACTGCAAGGGTTTACGCTAAAAGGAATCAATACAAGCTGTAATTATCTTCATGCAAATTTAAATATTGTTTCTTTATATAATATTTATTATAATAAAAATAGAATAGAAAAGAAAAATATAGATACACAAAATAAAATTTTGTTGCAAGATATAAAAATAGAAAATCTCCCATTTTATCAGTATTATTTATGTAGAGATACTGTGGTCCTTGTTTTAATGTGTGTATTATAAAATAACTGTACCTAATTAATTTAATAATAGTTATTAATGATTTTGAAAAAGTGGAAATAAAGCAAATTGGATAAAAATATACAAAAAATAAAACACAAGATTTCCACTACTCCACTACAAAATCATCACTATCTTCATCGTCACTGTCAAAATTAATAAGTGGAGGCACATCCTGTCTACCAAATACTACTTCTCTATCCCACCCATCTTGTATAATTTTGTCAGTGTGCTCTACTGTCTTTGACCAAATATCAGGAGTCACTTTTTCTAAAGACTTTTTCCATACACCTATTGCTTTTTCTGTTGAAGAATCATCAGTTCCCACATGATCTCTATAAAAATTTTTAACTATGCCCCAAATATGTTCAATTGGGTTGAACATACAGTGGTAAGGGGGAAGTCGAAGCACCTTGTGACCATATTTTTCAGATAATAAATGTCAGCTTCATATACTGTTGGTGGTTTATTCCTACAAAAATGCATATATTTAAACAAAATAAGTTATCTAAGTATTACCATAATATATTGAAAAATGTTTATATCAACTTACCGTTGTACTAAATTCAATAATTGGGTTTTGAGGAAAGTATTTTCAAAAGGAATATAATTTTGTATCAACCAGTTCTGTATATCAGCCTTTTTGGTAGCTGTTATTGGTACTTTATTGATCACTGTACTGTGATAACTTGCATTATCCATTACAATTGTGGCAGGTTCTTCCAAGTTCACTAAAAGCTGGTATTCAAACCAATGCAAAACATTTTCTCGGTTCATTTCACCGTGGTATTCACCATCTTGTTTTTTAGAAGAAAAAACCAGCCCTGCTCCAGGAATAAATCCAGAAGAGGAACCAGCATGCAATACTATATACCTACAATAAGGAAATAACAAATTACTACTAGGTTTCCTAGATAGACTGCATAGCTCAAAACAACTATTAATAATTATATAGATTTAAATAAAATAGCGTGACTAGTAAATATTTGAAAAGGTCTTAAAATGGCAGGAAAGTTAGTACGTCATAAATTAATTACTAAATTTTATTATTCAATTACCTTGGACCACCAATTTTGTTTTTTTTCACGCTTCTATGACTAGAATCTTGCCAAGAACGTCCAACAGTACCGTCTTTAAATATCCAGGTCTCATCCAAAAACACAAATTGATATAAACCTTCCCTTTTTATCTTGACATATTCATGTAGAAAATGTACACGTTTTAATGCAATATGTGGCAACTCCATTAAACCACGACGAGGATCATCTTCTTGGTATTTGAATCCAATATTTTTCACTATCTTCCACAGTAATGTTAAACAACCATTAAAGAGTTCACGCTCCTGGAGTTTGTCTCTCAAAGTTTTCAAGGTTGTGTTCCTCTGAAAAAATATTGTGTTAGTTAATTGTGAATAAAATAAAACAGTAAATTCAAAATACTCACTGTTTCCATACATTTCGTATATAACATTTCGGAAAGCATTTTGATCAAAGTTATCAATTTCAACAATAGGTTTTATGCGTTGTCTCTTTTTAGGTGGGCTTTTAGGCTGTTCACCTCTATTATGCTTGGCGGCAATACGGTTAACAGTGGTAACGCCAAGTTATAAAGCTTCTGCAACTCTCTACAATATAATTACTTCAATTTATGAAACAATAATATATTATCATTTTAATTATCCTAACCTAACATTAAAAACATTTAATCATTTACATTTAAATATGTAACAATAATATTAATAATGATGAATACAAATACCGAATACTATTACTTACGTCTCTTACAGCAGTAAGCGGGAAAAGCGGGCTTCCATTTCGGCATACTCGTTCAAAATAGCTCAACAAAGATGTTACAATCTCTTGACATTTTCTGTTCAGCTGCTTTGGCATTTTATTAACCACACACTGCAGATTTGCCTAAATAATTAGTTATGAAAATAACTGTTTTTTTAATCTTAAAGAAGCAATGAATTTAAAAGCACCAAAAAAACTTGTAAATATTAGACGATGATCGAATGTCAATAAACGTCAAAACAAACTGGGGAATTTTACCACTTGATTTGACAACGTCTTGAAGTTTTGCCAACCCGTTAGCTGTAAATTGCTCTGGCTATTGACGATAAATTGTATTCACGGTTGGTAAATTAATATTTATTCTGATAAGCAGGAAAGTAACTAAAAATGACATCATCGTCTTTTTATCGTAAATAAACTATAGGTACATTTTTCTAAGAAGAAATCCTCCTCCAATAAGAAATCATGAGTCGTTAATTCCGTTTAGCAGCACTAGACTGCATCTGCGATTTATATTTTAATTACAAATCAAAGGAAAAGAGTATATGAATATATATTAACTTAATAGTGTAATCACTATATTTGAAATTAAACTAATTTATGTCTGGACCTCGTTTGTAGTGCGTTCATATTCTCAATATCACGACCTTGGGATGTTTCACACATATATATTTCCCTCATTGATGATTTCAAATTTTGTTATCCTAAATTAAAATAAAACTTTTCTGTCCTTCCAATTTTTTCCATATAATAAATAATCAATAATTGCCTCGATCTTCCCGTATCTTTTTTCAAATACACTGTCGCAGGTGATTTTACTACTATCAGATAATGTGCGTCCATCCATTTGAAAGTTAAATCTGAAGTTTCAATTATAGTATAACCAACATAAATTATTTATTTAATAGGTATTTGACAGTGTAGAAAGTTCTAGGGTCAAGAACGAAGTGTCCGGAAAGCGTATAGAAGGCGCTACCAGACGTTAAACTTGTTAATTCGCGCTTGTGTAGTGTACTTCCTTCGAAAAGCTTGCAAGGGAATAGGCATGAAGACTGATCTTGAAATCCCCTTCTACAGTGTAGTTGCACATCTGCTATTTCCGAAAAATTCATTATTTCAGCAATAAACTAATTTTTAACGAAAATTATGGCATTTTATTCTATCTACTTTGAATTATGCGTGAAAACGCATGTTATGTGACGTCTCAGAAGATATTGCATTGTGTTTATGTGTAATGAAGAACGTCAACAATACATTTTTCGTGTGTCAAAAATATGAATAGAAAAATGAAGAAGTTATGACATTACAAATATTATAATAGTGGCTGGCGTTCGATTTGCAGGCTCGAGCAGCCCACACTGCTCAGGCTGAGTACTCGATAGTGACACGACAAATTTAAATAGAACGCTTGCATGTGCACCGGATAACCTCAAAAAATAGTTTCTATCTTTACTTATTTACGATTTTTGGTTTCTTGTTTCTTATGCCTCTGACATGAATGAAATTATTGAAAAAATGATAATAATACTGCTTTAATATCACAAACGAAGTATAACCTCAATGTGCATGAAACACGAATAAAATTGTTGGTGCTCGAGGGAAAAGAGACGAAAAGAGTTTGTGTGTCTGGGCACGCCTGTGGGCTTCAAGCAAACGTCAAAAGGAACGCAAACGTTACACTCGAGTTTGCAAATCTAACGCCACTAATATGTAAATAAACTGGTAAGCTAACCTCAAAAATAACTTATGACATAAATTTAAAAATTGCTTGTGTGCATTAAATTTTACTTGGCGCTAAAGATTAATATTAATGTACTTATAAGGAAGTTTTCATTTTACGAAATTCAGACGAGCAAAAGCCTCTCCCAATATCAACAAATCAATTGTGGCCAAATTAGAACTATTTGCCTTATATGAAATGATGTAGGAATCGATCGAAATGCGTAATCACAACAAAAGTTCAAGCAACACTAACGGAGGTAATTGATAGAAAGGAAATTTATAATTTGTTAAAAATGTAGGGGAAGTTCGTTCATAGTAATTTGAGATTTAGACTGTTTTGTTTTATACCTTAACCTGTAATATAAAGTAAAAACAAGTAAAGTAACAGTAAGTAGAAAATCATTTTAGTTAAAAGACTATATCACCCTAATAGTTAAATTAGAATAAAAATGCAGAAAATAGAGTCAACTTCCAATTTCGATGAAAGCGATACTGCTGAGCCGAAAAAAAAACAAGCAAAATTGAGACAACAAATTAATTTTAATTCGCATATTGATTTACAATAACAGTACATTTTTGTCAAAATAAATTTTAAGATAAACGCATTTTCATTTATCAAATTTTAGTGCAAGGGGAAAAAATAGGGGAATTTAATTTTATGAATAGGGAAAATGTGATTTTTTGTGTTGGTAGGGATGGCTCTTATAACAGGTTATCATCACTGATATACTGAGACGTGACGTCATGCGCAGTTTCGGTCAATATGGCCGATTGCAGTATTTTAAACTTTTATTTTTCTGAAACTCTTATTAATTTAAACGTTTATATTAACACTAGGTCGTTTTTCAGAATCCTTTCATCACATATTTTTATCTAAAGACCATTTACTTTTTGATTCCTTAGTACTTTCAACATCCCTATTCTTTTTCCTTCGCGAACTATAATTTGAAATAGAAATCAATGACATTATCAAGAAAACTAATTAACAATGTGGATGTGGATTCCGCACCTTAGAGTAATAATATACAATAGAGAGGGCTATTCATTCATAAAAACGCCAGTAGTGAAATAATGAATGAGCTACAAAAAGTGGGGATGGTCTTGTAGACACATGGCCTTAGTAATTTCGGCTGTTTTTCTGAGAAAATTGGCACTGAGTAACCATGATAATCCAAAAACATTAAATTAATTAACTTAACAGATTATGTTGTCTTGAAAAGCTCATCAAAACGAAAGAACAAAATGTTTACTCTCTAGTAGTAAGGGCGCTCGTATAAACAAACCACGTTTGACATTATTTACTACTATACTACGGCGTGTTCGAAATTATCGTCGAGCATAATCTGACGATATTTGCATCTCCCTTTATATGGTAAATACACAAGGACAAAACTACTAAATAGTTTACCCTTGACACATAAAACAGGTACTGAAATTTTGAGCAATGTTGCCACTTTTAGTTATAACAATAAATGTATCTAAGGTTATAACAAATACTTGTTTAAAATTTATATAATAATATGCCTTTATTAATTAAAATTCAAGTATTATTAATTAATTTTAAATGCAGCCACTCAAATGCATAAATTAGAATGACTGTTTTTTATTTGCATAACTTTTTAAATTAAACTTCCAATTTCATTTTTCCTGCAACTAAAGAGACTTGTAAATATGGCAAAGTGGTGGAAGTGTCCGCAAGTGAGCTCGATGGTTGAGGCAAGAAAAAATCAAAACATATCTATTTTATTTGTTAATCTGAGTTCCGCACCACACGTTGACCTTCTCAGAATATTGTCGTTTTCAGTTTATCGTCCAATGTGGGTTTTCAGTAGCCCAATACCGTAAGTTTTTTTATGTTTAAGTTTAAAAATATATTTATTTACAATTGTTTATCATTTATATTTACATATGTAGTGAAAAAACATAGTGGGCCGATGGTCTGGCATTTTCCACTGCCTGGGTGTGAATCTGGAGCGGTATATGATTCCTTGCCTGATGGCATTACTCATTTATTTTGGTTGAATATAATAACTTTGTCCCGCATATACAAACATGACTCCCAAGATGTTTCGACTGTGTTGTCCCTGAAAACCGGCCGAAAAAACAGGGTTTCAAAATCGAATAGAGTGTAGTTTATGAGGGGCAGCAACATGACTGAAGTTGTTATGTCTGTTGAAAGTAGCTATATGATGATTTGGATTTTTTAGGAGATAAACAACTTGTTATGCGAATAGTGTACCATACAGAAGCCTACACCCACTATCAAGGGTGTCTTCGGCGCGACTGGCGGCTCTGAGCGTGTCACGAAGATTTTTAGGGATACAGTGGTTATAAAAATTCGTAGATATTTTAGTTATGAAGTCCTTGATAATGGGCTAATCTGCTTCTTCATGTAACCAGGTATTTTTGGGAAGTCTTGGATAAACCGTTGCGTGTTTTATTGCCATGCGTAGACACTTGTTTCGTACCACCTGCAGTGTATTGAAGTTGTGTTTCGTAGAGGTGTAATAGGCTGGAGCAGCGAAGTTAAGATTGGGCGTATGATGTGTATATATATTGTGATTTTGTTAGTGGTGGAGAGATTACTATTCTTACAAATTAACGGGTACAATTGGCTCATTGCAATTTTAGCTTTTAATACCTGTTGGGCAATATGCGCATTGGCGTTGGTGTTGCCATGCACAATATAACCCAAGTATTTGAACGTATTACTGGCTGTCAAGTATTGACCATCTATACACAGCTGTAATTGCAATGAGTTTTTTCTTGCTCTCCTCCTGAGTAACAAGTACTCTGTTTTGGAGGTTTTAATTGTAAGTTTGTTATCTCTCATGTATGGTAAAATATGTGTTGGAACGTTGAGTAGTATTGGTTTTATGGATCAGTGAAACAATAGTTCGATTTTAATAGTATGTATTGATTACTTTAATTAGCACAAAAAGTACATAAAAAACGTTATTAGCTCAACATTAGCATAGCAACAACGGAAAACATTTTGTTGACGTTTTTGACAGTTGGCATGGAGCATATAACAAAAGAATTGCGAATCATAATTATCAACACACCCCCACAATTCTTATGTTGTTTAGAAATAATCCACAACACGAATACATATTGTGTAAAATAAATGTTTTAACATTCAGTAACATTTAGTTTTTCTCTAAAATATTCCATTTTTACAGTAAGTAGGTGATGCTTTTGTAAATATGTCTGCAATTTGATCGGAAGTTGAGATATATAATATTTTAATTTAATTATTTTCTACACATTCCCTTATAAAATGATGCTTTACATCAATATGTTTAGAACGTTTTGTTTCTAAAGTGCTTGCAATTTTAATGGTTGATTGGTTATCCTCAAAAATTATGATAGGAAAAGTGTTTATATTTAAAATTTCAGAAAGTAGTTGACCAACAAATAAACATTCAGTTGCGCAGTTTGTTAATGCAATGTATTCTGCTTCTGAGCTTATCAGTGAGACTGTAGCTTGCTTCTTTGATTTCCAAAACACAAAATTATTGTAAATTTTAATTCCAAATCCAGACACACTTTTTCTATCATTGATATCATTCGCATAATCTGCATCTACAAATGCACTGACTATCTGTCTGTTCTGAGTTATTGACCTTTTGTACATTAAAACGTAATTTTCTGTTATTTTAAGTACCTTAAAACATTTTTCAGATAAGTCCAATGTTCGTGGTTAAAACAGTTCTGAAATCGACTAAAATAGTAGATCGAATAGCTCAGATCAGGTCTTGTTCCTAACATAATATACATTAATAATCCGATAAGCTCTCTATAAGGTAAGTTTAAATTTTCACTTGACTCTTTAAATTTAATTTTGGTAATGCCTTTTTAAGTTTACAAACATACTTAGATGAGTTTATGTTAGCCACACCATTTGGTATTTCCATAAATACTGGTTCAGGTAAGTCACCATGAAGAAAAGCACATTTTACTTCTAATTGATTTATAATAAAGTTTTCTTCCACGCTTAGTGATAGAAGAACACGAATTGTCAGCATTCGCGCCACTGGTGAATATAAGTCACAATCAGAAAAGTCACCCTGTTGATAACCACGTGGTACTAGTCTTGCCTTTTTTACGATTTCACCATTTATGTCCTTTTCACGAAATACCCACTTAGAATCTATTATTTTTACATTTTCTGGACGAATCACTATTTCCCAGGTTTGATTCTTTTGTAAAGATTCTAATTCCATTTTTACCGCATCTTCCCAGCCGTTACCAAGTTCAATAGCTTCAGAATATGTTTGTGGCGCATCTAGTTCGAGAGTTCCGGCAAATAGAGCCGCTATTAGCCC
Organism: Galeruca laticollis; assembly: GCA_963921935.1. Classification (NCBI taxonomy): domain Eukaryota; kingdom Metazoa; phylum Arthropoda; class Insecta; order Coleoptera; family Chrysomelidae; genus Galeruca; species Galeruca laticollis. The sequence continues at coordinate 125,957,253 of OY998180.1, forward strand.
TTGGTCATCATCTTGATCCAAAACATAGTCTTTATATTTGCTTGGTAATTTCACTGGTCGTTTCCTTCTTTCATCGTTGATATTTTGTGAAATTTCTTCTTGATTGTTTTCTCTTGCATTTTCGTTTTCATGAATTTGGTCACCATTTTCATTATTAGTTTCACCACTTTTATCCAAGTCACTATCTGGTTCGTCATCGCAATCAATTGTCTTATATTCCTGTGTCATATCCCTGTTTTTCATTTTTGTTTCATCAAAAACAACATTTCTTGCAGAGATCACCTTCCTGTCTTTAGGATTCCATAATCGATATCCATTATCAGTGTATCCAACCAAATACATCATTTGGCTCCTAGGATCGAGCTTATTTTTCCTGTCTTCAGCAGGAATATGTACACAAGAGGTACAACCAAAAATTCTGATTTTGTCTAAATTTGGTTTATGTGAATACCAAATTTCAGCTGGTGTCTTATTGTCAGGTATAGTAGAAGTGAAGGTTCTATTCGTTAAATAGACTGCTGATGCTACTGCCTCTTTCCAAAATTCTTTTTCCATATTGGCATTAAATATTAAACATCTAGCTTTATCCAACACTGTTCTGTTAAACCTTTCAGCCACTCCGTTCTGATCGGGCGTTCTTGGTATTGTGTATTCCAGCTTGATTCCTTTTTGTCTACAAAAATTCTTCATTTCATGTGAAACATATTCACCTCCATTGTCGCAGCGTAATCTTTCTGGTACTGTCTTAAATTTGTTTTCTACGATAGCTATATAGTCTCTAAATTTATGAAAAGCTTCACTTTTATTAACCATGAAATAGATCATTGAAAAATTTGAATAATGATCAATAAAAGATATAAAGTATTTCATATCATCATAACTGCTGGGATTAAATGGTCCACCTACATCACTTGAGACAACTTCCAGAATTTTCTTAGCTTTTCTATCTAATGGTAGATTTTTGAATGGTTTTCTAGTTTGTTTAGTCTTCATACATACTTCACAGATTTTTGTACTCGGAAACTTGTAAGAGTGTCCCATTATTTGATGCCATAAATCCTTTTCATCGATTGCTACATGGGCTTCAAATTCTGTTGAGTAAAGTCTAAAAGTCAAAACATACAAGTTATTTTTTAATTTACCTGACGTTAATATGCAGTCGTTGCTCTTTCTTATGCTTATTTCACCATTTTCAAAAACAATTTTTAGTCCTTTGGCTTCAATTTTCTTAACAGAAAGTAAGTTGTAAGTTAAATTTTTGCAGACCAACACATTTTCCAACTTTATTCTTAATCCATTTTCGGTTTGCAAGTGTAGTGTACCTTCTAAATGAGATTCGACAGATTGACCCTGCTTTGCAACTTTTATTAAATAATTTACTTTCTTCACATTCATTAAATATTTTCCAAAATCACTTGTCACAAGATGATTTGTACAACCAGAATCAACTACGCAATTTATTGGATTCTTTACCAAAATATTTTCAGAATTATTTTCCACTCCATCATTTGATAAACAACTGATAAAAGCTATTTCCGAGGCTGACTCACTGTCTTGTTCTGCCACATTTGCATTTCTTGGATTCTTTTCTTGATATTTTTTTGGACAGTTGGCCTTTTTGTGCCCTTTCATGCCGCAGTTGTAACATCTAAATGGAAATTTAGGTTTTTCTTTCTTCTTTTGTACCAGAAAAGCCTGATTAGGATCTTCTTGTCTACTATATTTACTTTGTCTAGCCTCCTCTTGCAAAAGCTTTGATTTCACAAAATCCAATGTAACGCTACTTTGATTTTGACAAAAATATATGTCTATTGCTGTAGTAACAGTTTGATATGCTTCAGGCATACACGACAACAACTGGGTTACAATTTCTACATCACTTATCATTCCTCCACAGTTTTTTAAATCTGATATGGTTTTCTCAAATTCAATAATAAAATCATTTAGGGAGTCATTTCTTGAGTAATGCATGTTTCTTAGTTTACTTTGTAGCTGTACCTGAGTTGCCAAGCCACTTTTTGCATAAGTTTGTTTTAACGTAACCATGATTTCCTTTGCAGTAACTTTGCACTTTATCATTTCCAGTACATTATCACACAAGCATTGCACAATTAAATTTCTAGCACGCAAATCCTTCTTGTTCCATGCTGCTATCAACGTAGTATCAGTAGGTGGATCCTCGGAAGTAACATTCAGCACATCATAATGCTCCAACAGAAGTTTCATTCTGAATTCCCAATTTCCAAATCCCTGACCATCAAATGGTTTTACTGTGACAATAGTACTATTTGCTGCAGCCATTTTGTTCGTTTTCCAAACGTTTACCAAACCACTTTTTAACCGCTAATTTACACCGCAATTATCCACTTTAAAATCGTTCGTTTCACTATTTCCTGTCTACGCGACTAACTGGGCCCATAATGGATCAGTGAAACAATAGTTCGATTTTAATAGTATGTATTGATTACTTTAATTAGCACAAAAAGTACGTAAAAAACGTTATTAGCTCAACATTAGCATAGCAACAACGAAAAACATTTTGTTGACGTTTTTGACAGTTGGCATGGAGCATATAACAAAAGAATTGCCAATCATAATTATCAACAAGTAGTGCTATTTCTGATGTTGGAGCAGATGATACGAAACAGGTATCGTCCGCATACATGGCAGTAAGGGTTTTTGGGGAAGTTGGGAGATCATGGGTAAATAATGAGTACAACAAAGGTGATAATACTGATCGTTGAGGAACGTCGGCTTGGATCGGGAATGGTCCCGCCAGTCCGTCATTCACCTTAGAGTGAAATTTTCTATTATCAATATACGACTTTATAATTTTTATTAAATAGTCAATTTTAGTTTGATTAGTTTGTATAATAACCCCTCGTGCCATACGGAGTTAAAGGCTTTATGTATGTCAATGGCAACCATTACAGATTTGTTTATGGCAAAGAAGCATTCTGGTATGTAATTAAACACCCTAATGATTTGGGCTACAGTACTGTGACCGCCCCTGAAACCGTATTGCTCGAGAGGTATTATTTTATTTTAGTCAACATATGTTTGGATTCTATTTGTAAGTTTTGGGACGAAACGACTCCATTTGTTGAAAACATAGCTTCATCGCTGAAGAGAATATTTTCCAAAATATGTCTATTATTAAGATACTCTTCTTGAACCCATAAACAAAATTCCATGCGTTTGTCTTCATCGCCAGGTTGTAAAGCTTGGAGAAATGAGTTTGAATGCTACACACCTACAAAGTCTCTTTTGACAGATTCAAATCTAAGCTAGCCTGTCTTAAACTAGTATGCGGATTATTTCTAAAATGATCTAACATGGTCATATCATTTTAAACAAACCTTGTTCTTACCAGTGGCGTAACTAAGATGAAATTCTGGGGGGGGGGAATGAACTACCGGGAGGTCTGGGTGTTTCTTATAAAATTATAGCCTACCGTTCTTAACTTTTAGTATATTTCAATCAAGAAGGCTTGCTGTAATTATGTTTTAGAATTTTTTTTCAATTTTTACGGTTCTGGGGGTTCTGTCCCCCTCATACCTCCCCCCCCCCCCCCGTAGTTACGCCAGTGCTTCTTACATTATTTATTTAAATGTGTTTACTTACAACTCTGGTTGCATTAAATACATTTATAATTCTGAGTACTGAGCTACTGTTAATAGGGAGTTGATCTTGATGTCTATTGTTAAATATTCGGCATACTTCTCTAAATCTTCGGTCGTTCCACGTTTTTAAAAAGATTTTATATGCAGTTAATAAGAAATAAATTGTGGCTCACATTTTCACGAAAAATATTAAACTTAAGTTAAGCAATACTGTATATATTTCTGATTATGTTCAGAATAGTTGAACAAGATTTTGTTACTTTATTCCAATTTATAAAACACCTTTCACATCCTGGTGAACAAATTAAGATAATAATCTTTTACAAACTTTTTGCCATACAAAATAACAATAGATGCGAAACTAAGTAAATTTGACCAAAATATTGGTTTAAATTTTTTTCCGTATGTAAGAAACAAAATAATAAATCTTACACATACCCTGAACTAAACAATAAATAAAAAAGGGGTTAACATACAATATTCAATGTTGAAACAAGCGGGTTAATAGTGTAAAGTACGGTAACATATTTTTGTTATTAATAAAACATTGTTAAATTGAAATATTTCTAATATATGAAAAATTAGTGTGATATTTCAATATTACCAGGTCGTTTTCAAATAACTGAAATATTGTCAGGACCACCTGTCACTCTGAACCCTCACACAGTGAAAGTATTTTACACAGATGATAAATGTAGACTGAATAGTAAGTTCAAGGTCGAACACAGCTGTTAGCTAACAAAAATATTGCAAACACGAAGTTACAATAAGATATTTATAATATTTGATTACAAATAAATGAATTAAATTTGAATATATTCCAGATTTGAAATAGTCCCCTCAGAAAACTTCTTATAAACGATACCTCGACATATTGTATCACTTTTATTTTGGGTTGCAGCAGTGAAATAAATGAAATTTATTTCAACAAATATGTAACTAACAACTACTAATATTGATAGTTTATGAAGGTAAGTAACTTTTATGATGGCCCTCGTAGTTAATTTTGGTAATGAAACTACATACAAAAAGATCCAGGACTACTGCGGTATACGGGGAGCTTTGAGCACAGAAAGTATGAACGAGGAAGGTTTTAGAAAGCCAAAAAAAAATTATTTGTTACAAAAACTCTTATCCATAAAGATTTTTTCTTGATATGTCGGTTGAAAGATTGGTATTAGATTCTGATAATATTCTGTGCCAATATAATATCAATACATAATAGAAGCTACCTTTTTAATTACTTTATTTTTTCTCTAGAGAATAAGTGTGGGATAAATAGCTACTCGGTGGGGAAAAGACTGGGCCTTAGAATGAAACTATATTATGAGTGACAGTATGAAAATCATAACACTGCCGAGAACTGGACTAAAAAGTTTGGGATACTTTCTAATTCAAAAATTACTTAATTAAGACTTTCACTTTTTTGTAAAAATTTGGTTTATTTTCCACTTTTTATTTTAAGACAATTGAAATGAATGTTAGGTAATTTCTTGTTCTTTTTGGAAACTGAATCAAATTTTAACACCAAATGTCGAAATTTAGTCGTATTGACAAGTGTCTTCAAACTTTTTTTCCAAATAATAATAAGCTAAATAAAATATAGAACCAATTATTCAATTTCTTTTAGTCTCTAGAAATGCATTGTGTGTAATTTGTGTAGGTTGCAAGTAGCTACATCCATCAAACATTTTCCTTTCACTTCAATAAGAGTCTCATGGGTGTGTTTGGCAGAAAAAAGCGCTTATAAACTGTACAGTTGTCGGCCAGGACACACGTTTGCTAACTTCAATAGCGCTGATACAATGTTTTGAAATCAGTTTTAAGCAATATTATCACTAAAGCTATCTTCCATTACATTATTTAATATATTGATAATTTTTTAATGTGAATACTTTACAAACAAACAAATAAGTTGGGTTATGTTTCCCGGTTAAAGGTAACTTAGCGTCCTAGAGGAAAATAGCTATTTAACAGTTGACAGCGCTTAGCGATTGCCATTTTGCTTACAAGCGCTTGCTAGCGCTTTTTTCTGCCAAACGCATGGATTATCTCTGTTTTAACACGTTTTTACTATATAATTTGTTCCAATTTACCTTTAAGACCATTTAATCTATCAATTTGCTAGCTAGAACTACGACAGACCATCTTATAATTTGTTTTAAGTTAAGAGATTAAAGTCAAATGTCAAATAAAAATACATATAATAACCAACTGCAAGACACTAAAAATTACTAAAAAAGTGTTCAAAGAGATTTCATTGTGATACTGTGAACAATGTACGCGAATTTATAAAATAGTTAGGTATTTGTAAAACAAGTGTCACAATAACTCGCTTTGTAGTACGAGCGCAGTTCGCGCAGCGAACCGCGTGGCGGTGAGTTGCGCAAATCAGGAGTACTACAGAAAGTCATTGTGGCACAAGTTTTACACAATATTTTTTATAATTCGCATTTATTTAATTTTTTAAATAAAATAGAATTACATATAATCCCTGTTTTTAAACTAGGAGGAATGGTTTGAATTTAAGTTGGCAATTCTGTAGATTCCTGATTGGTCAGATCACACATGGTTTTATTCAGCACTTCTGACATATTGTAACCGAATAATTGTGTAAATTGTAAACAAACTTTCATTTAAGCAAACAGAGGATGATTATTTGTTTAAAAAAGAGCTTCTTCGTATATGCTTTTGCGATCTATTTATATTATATCATGAACAGAATTATTTTTGCAATACATCTTCACATAGATATCTGGTCATTTATCCCAAAAATCGAACGTTTTGTATACCTATATATGGATCCTATACAATATAAAAATAAAAAATTGACAAATCATTGATAAATAAACGTTAGCGTACTCTATTCATTAATATTTTTAATATATAAATCATTCTACTTTACCTTTAAGAACATTTAATATAATAATTTGCTAGCTAGAACAACGCTAGACCATTTTATTTATAATTTGTGTCAAGGTTAAAGTCAAATAAAAATATAACTAAATACAATAACCAACTGTACAATGAAAATTACTAAAACAGTGTTCAAATAGCTTCATTGTGACACTGTAAACAATGTTATAATGAAGTCTCTTTTATACGTGAATTATAAAAATAGTATATTGTAATATAAGTATCACAATGACTTATTTTGTAGTACGAGTACTCCAAAAAGTCATTGTGATATGAATTTTACATACTATTTTTTATAATGAACGTGCAAAAATGTTTGAAATGAAAATAACATTGCAATTAAGGATTTTTGTGCTTATTTATTTATACTTGGTAACGATTTTTTAAATAGAATTCGTAGCTTTACTTACTTCAATGTTTAATTTTTTGGTGTATTTGGCATAAACCGTGGAATATTAATAATTTAGGATGTTGTTGAGAAAAAAAAACAAGAAACAGCCCAATATATTTTTTATTGAAACCAATGTCATAGGTACAATGAACATTACGATTTCACGATTTTAAGACGTAAAAAGAAATGTCTCCCTAATTTTTAAGTTTACCTGTTGCAAAAATTGCAAGAGATGCAACTTTCCACAGAACATGATGGTGTTTCAAATAGAAAAGTTCCTAGTTTATTCTTGAAAATTAAAATGCGGATTACAAAAAGGATTACCTATTTCTATGAAAAGGAAGGGAAAATATTATTGCATACCTATATCTTGAAACGATTAACTTTTTTGTTCTTGATGATACTATTTAAGTAAACAGATTATTTCTATTTTTAAAAATTATTAGTTATTTATGGACTTGTTGATGTCTATGTTTACAATTCCTACCATTCAAAAAGTAAAAAAATCGGTCGCAACTGCCTCGCAACAAAACGTTATACGTTAGGAACAGTTATTGCCAGGCTCTATTGCAGTACAGGGAAGAGTTTCTAAAAAGCGTACCGTGGCCGGTATTATAGATTGTGTTAAGGTTGAAAATGGCTCAGCAATTCAGTTAGTGATCGGTTTTCATCGGGATACCTCGAACGTACAGCAATGGTGCCATGTTTTTTTTAACCATTATCTATCCATTGTACATAATCTAATAATTACAAAACTTCAGTCCCAATCGTAAATGTAAAATATCTAATTATAATTACATACGTATTCATAATTAAGGACCATAAACGACAAATATTTTAGCGAACGTTTAGGAACAAATATGTGAAATTTTTTGAGAATTTGAATAAATCAATAATGTCTAGAGCGTGTACCTCGACTGTTTAAATTATAAGGACCTAAATTTTAACAAGAGGCAGGACCGGTTCGGCTTTATTTAAAATTACAATTTTACGGACGATAATAATAAACACAATAGCTAGGTATGAGCAGAAATGCTACATGTACAGTGTGTCCTAAATTGGTATGTTTTGCAGGGTATACCGCAAACTAGGAGACAGAAAAAAAGTAGTTAAGATTAAGACTTCTTTTTTTGTTAAAGTAACGATTGCCCAATCAAATCATCAATAGGTTCCTTCATCAGAGAGATACAGTGCGATTGTTGAAAAGTGTCGAAAACGACAGGGTTCAAGAATTTCTTTACTATGAAAAATATTAAAAAAACTAGGAACTTTTGATAGATATATTATGGAACAGTTCAGTGGCGCATCAACTTTTTTTTAGGGGTCTCACTAAGGAAATATAATACCAACGTATGTTTTTTTATATGGGACACCCCTCAGATTAACAAATAAAATAGATATGTTTGTTTTGATCTTTTCTTGCCCCAAACATTGAATCACATTCTAAGCTCACTTGCGAACACAAAGCCTCTTTAGTTGCAGGAAAAATGAAATTAGAAGTTTAATTGAAAATGTGTTGAAAAGTTATGCAAATAAAAAAAAGTTATACTAATTTATGCATTTGAGTCGCTATTTTTAAAATTAATTAATAATACTTGAATTTTATTTAATAAAGGCATATTCTTATATAAATTTTAAACAAGTATTTGTTGTATCCTTAGATACCTTTATGGTTATAACTAAAAGTGGCAACATATGGAAATATATATATATATATATATATATATATAGAGCGAGTAAAAGGTAGTCGGCTTGAACAAGTTAAAGTAAAAAGAGTTTACTTATTCCTGAGAAGGCTTATTCCCGATAACTTTATAACTATATATATATATATATATATATATATATATATATATATATATATATATATATATTACAGGATAAGTATAGTCCATTGAAATGTTACATTGATTTCAGAAAATTATATACTTTTATGGTGGTTTTTTGTTAATACCTTTTGTATGACAACCAAAATTGCAGAGAATTTAATTTTCTACAAAAAATATCTTCACAAATTTTTTGTGAGACTCACATTTTGGCCGCCAGAGTGAAAAAGCCATTTTCACCCCCTTCTCAATGCTTAGGGGATGAGATCCCGAAATTTCGGATTTAGACTCCCCTAGATTCTTCTTTTATTATATAACAAACATTGCAATAGACTAGTATAATGGACAACAATACTGCAGAAATTTAACCATAAACATATCTATTATAGAAAAGGAACCAATTATTTTGTATTTTGGTACAGGATTTTAATATGAGCAGAGCGCTTTCAGTTTATTGATAAACCATTATCAGTGCCCCATGGTCAGGGTGTACACCAAATCCTCAGAATCGGAAGAAAAATTAAAAACAAATTATAATGTAGTGTTTAAAACACAGTCACTAACTATTAAAATAATAATAAAAACAACCCATTGTACAATGGATGACTCCCTGAAATAGGAGATAAAATTTAACTCTCCGGTGCTCTACAACATCTTCACAGCAGACATGCCCAAGACAGACAACACTATGCCGGCTCTCTACGCATGCGACACTGCCATCGCAACCAGAAGCACCCAGCCAGCGATGGTAACGAGAATACTATAGGAATCCGTGGGCCGAATCCACGACTGGTGTACTACGTGGAAGATCAGCTTCAATGCAGAAAAGACCCAACCCATGTACTTCAGGAAGAGACCAGAAGACAACGTGGAAATAGCGGTAGAAGAAGTCAGCTGGACCACCAAAGCGAAGTAGCTGGGAGTCATGCTGAACCAAGGACTGACGTTCAAGGACCACGTCAACTACCTGGTGAATAATACGAAAAAGGCAAGAGAGCGGTTGGGAGGACTCATCGGAAGAAAATCCAAGCTGGAACTGAAGACCAAGCTCCGATTCAACAGGGTTATCCTGATCCCTATCATGCTGTACGCACCTACAGCATGGGGATACACTCCAGAGATTCATTGAAAGAAACTCCAAGCCCAGCAGAGCACCATCATGAGACAAGCAGTGAACGCCACTTGGTACTCGTATATCAGAAACCAGAAGATCTACCGAGAGTTGAATCAGGAGAAGATCCAAGACATCATGGACGAGACAGCCAGGAGAATATTTGAAGAGCTGAAGACCCACACCAACATCCAGATGAGGGAGCTGACGAACTACCTCAGGCATCCACAGCCGAGAAAACAACTAGACCACGTCTAGCAACAAAGACCATAAGAAGAAAAGAACAAAGAAAGAAGAGGGACCACCTATTAGAGGGCCTGCTGATCCCCAGAAAGATGAGCAGGTTCTCGAGTAGGGACAGCTTTAGCAAGTGGATTTCACCCTTTAAGGTCGTTCTTAGACATAGTAAGTCGGCTAAGAATTCGCCAATTCTAAAGGCCGCGAAACACACACACCCAACGCGAACGACGAGAAAAAGAAGCCAGAAAAGGAGTAAAGTGCACCGCAGTACCCTGGGAAGTAAAATGGAGGAGTTATCAATAATGAAGACTGAGGTCCCCAATGGATGTGGTGGGGGGGTGGTGGTATGTTCTTCCCGGAATGCATATTTCTTGAAGGATGCATTCTGATAGGGCCGGTTTTGGACAGTTTGGTAAAAAAGTAAATGTTCAGTGTGCTGTTTTACAATTTTGATTTTAAGGCCTAAATTGTGCCGAAACGTAAAAAATATATTTCTATAAAAATATGTTCTTCATTAAATTAGACTCAAAATCAACATAATTTATTCACCAAAGTGTAAATAAAACGCACAGTTTATAGCTTATAGAGGCAGTTGGCTCACTCGTTGTCAGCACCCTTTATCTCTATGTTCCAATTTTTCCACTGCGCAACCTGAAATTGTTTCCCACGCACATGGATGTGGATTCAACTGATACAATGATGATTTGCAATAGTATAATACGTCACAAGTGAGGAAAGTGATATATTTCGCACGGAAACATAACGAGTACTTGAAATGCACTTTCCGACAAGTTATGTAGACTATTTTCCTACGACCACCCTTTTGAAGAATAATCTTTCAATAATTAAATTGTTTATAAGACAGAAGGAATAACATATTTTTATAGTTTTTATACATTTATTAAATTGATTACTGGTTTAATTTGAAATTTATAAATTAAATTTCATTTATTGGTACGCATGAAATTTTTTTAAATCGTTGACATTTCAAAGTGTGGTTAGCCATATCGATATTAAAATCTAAAATAAGTAGTGTAAAATGTATTGCCTATGCCCAAAGTAATTTAAAGTTGTTTTCTTAGTTTTTACAAAATTTACACAGTTAAAGTATTGTATAAATGTTCTTGATTAAGAAGTGAATGAATCACAAGAAATATATAAAACAGTGGACAAGTATTTATAGTATTTATTATTGGATTCGTTTTCGAGTAAGTACATAACTTTATCTACAGGTTATGTTATGTTTGAATTAAAATTAGCCAAATATCTTCTTGCTTTTAAAATAGTAAATAAAATAAAGTTGAAACAAAGACATAAAGCAGGTATGTAGTTGCAAACGGCGCGAATACAGTTAAATTTATAATTCATATTGATACATGTGAGCGCGCGATATTTTCGAGATGGTCATAGGAATAGTATATTACACACCGAGGTGGGAAGTGATTCATTCCTGTCGTGAGATCAGTTAGCTACGATCTCGAGACAGGAATGAAACTTCCTACCGAGGTTTGTATATTATTTTATTTAGAACCATCATATTTCGATCAAAATTAATAAATCTCTGTTTCGTTCTGAACATTCCTAAAATATTACATTTAACGACAAACTACCAAGAACGCGGTTTCTCAGAATAATCAAGTAGATATATTGTTACCGTGACTACGGGGTATACAATTGTCACCAATATGAGTAAATGTCAGATAAAGTTGGATATAAAATTCGCGAATTATAAATTGAAAACCATGTCTTCCGACGAAGAATTTATGGATTGTACCCCACCAGAAGTACGACAGGCTGCTCACGCAGCAGTCCAGGGCTTGGTGCCAGAGAAAAGTAAGCATCGGTATCTAAAAGCCATTGAATTATATAGGAAGTTATTTTTTTAAATATAAAAAATATTTGTCTAGAATAGATGAAATGAGGGCGGGAAGTAGAGGTGTGTAATGTGACACTACCCAACCTTCAATGACGTTAGTAATGACAGCATTACATATATGGTTGTAAATAAAACTTATTACAACAGCCAATAACTTTGCGTAATAAGTGACAAATCTTCTGCGCATCTTCATTTTGTTTACCAGGAGTGGATGTGACTGAGAGAAAAGATTTGAATAGGAAAATCGGCAGAGTGATCTGATCTAACCGCTTCTATAAGCTATAAACTAAAGAAAAAGTTCGTCAAACGACTCAATTTTATTTTTCACACTAAATGTATTACAGATTCTTTAATACATTCTATTATACGAGTATAAATAGTTTTGCATGCATGTTATCAGATATATGCATTCAAGGAAGGGTGTCAGTCCAGACCTGAATATCTATATATCTATAACACCTGTTCATAAACATCGTGACAAAGTTATTATGACGTGATCATGACGTTCTATTTCTTGGTAAAGGCATGTCCGGACTATTCGTGTTCGTGTCTAATGTACTTGCCAATTTATCTTACCCCTCCTATAATTTCCCATTTTAATTACCTTTTATTTTCTATTTTGAATAAATGAGGAATATATAGTTTGAATTTATGATTTCATTTGTTAGGAATTTTTTTAACGCAACACGTACCTGTAACGAAAATGTATAGAGAAGATTACTACGAGGTTAAGTCGAACTTTTGACGGCGTATTATAAACAACATTAAGCAAATGTTCACAACCTTTATTATAGCGTTAGAGAAAAAATATTTACAGTTTACATTGTGATGTTTGGAACAAATAAGTTTTTAAAAATATATGCGTCCACATCTCTGTTCTGCTCTAATTGCGGGCTGTTCTCAACCAAGTTGCATTTGCATTGCCGCAGTTTCTTGTCGCTGCGTCGATAATATGTTGTTTGGACCAATACTTCTCGCCAGAAAGCGAGATGGATAAAATAGTTGGATCGTTGTTTTTAGATTTTCCTTGGTTGATGGGATTAAAACTACAGTAAACTGTAAAATATCTCTTTATGTTATTAACGTTTCATTTGTCAAACCTAGAACAGTTTCCAAAGTGACATAAGACAATATTTTTAATTGTTTTATGCCAATTAACGATTTCTGGAGTAAAAATTGTTTCAAAAATATCTATTGGCGTTGAAACTTTATTCAGATTGTCTTACTTACAATCTGAATTTGAAACATCAAATTCAATTTTTTTGTCTTTGTTCAAGAATTTTTTCGTATGGACTGTCCGAACTCTGCGAATAATTTGCCAGCACGGATATAGGAATACAAAATGGATTGCTAGCACACTGTTCAGTAAATGACTGTAGCATGCGTTCCGCCATCGCGTGACAATTTTGTTGGCAACACTGAATATTATATCAATCAGTCTTTAAAAATTATATTTATGTTTAGTATCTAAAAATAACTTCAATTTTTTGTGGGTATATTACGGCTAATTTTCGTTGCGTTTATTGTTACTAAGAAGTAAGTATCCATATTTTATTAAATGAAATAATTTTATAGTCATAGCACATTAGAGAGCAGTTGGTTATAATTTTGTCTACCTGTTGTGTATTTAATGTTCCACATATAAGTAGAAATTTCATAGTATTATAATCATAGTTTATATTCGTAGGTCAGAGCATTATTTTAATATATTGTTACGAAACAGCACACTGGTATAGACCCTAAATCCGACTCTGTCTAAGCCAGGTATGAAAATTAAAATTATGGCGGATACACAGTGTTTTTATAACTGTTTGGGACTATCTTATCTAAACATTGTTTTTGTGACCAGACTAGAAAAGGCCAGAAAAATTAATTGTGTCTGTGTAAGCCGCAGCCGGAATTTTCTCATAAGAAAGGTATTAATATAAATAAGGACCGATCAGCGGAGGAGGGAGTTGCTAATTTGACATCGTGAAATAAACAAATAAATAAGTGAATATAAATTTAAGTGTTTATATAAATTAGTTTTAGTGAATATACTGTTGATATAAATTAATAATTGAGTGATTAGTTAAGTATATATAGATTAAGTGTCAGTGACTAGTTTAGTGTTTAAATAAATTAGTAAGTAGCCATACCGTGTGTTTAAAATTTATCCCACCCGTTTATGTTTTAAATAAATTAGAAAAACATTACATTGGTGTCAGGTGTGGGGTAATATAAATAAATTGCTACGCAAAAATGGCCAAGAGACTATGTGACCTCAAAGTGGCGGAGCTAAGAGCAGAATTGGAAGATCGTGAGTTGGAAACGTCCGGTAAGAAAAGTGAATTAGTAGAATGACTTAAATTGGCACTGGAAAATGACGGCTTTGATCCAGAAACAATTTTATTTAATGACGAGGCTTCCACCTTAATTTCGTCAATTTCTGCTAATATTTCTGCTAACATGGACGAGAAGATTTCTGTCAAGGAAGAGAACATGGACGGGAAGATTTCTGCTATGAAGAACGATATTTCTGCCACGGAAGAAAAGATTTCAACGAATGTGAAAAACGATATTTCTGCATTGAAGAACGATATATCTGCCGATATCTTATTAATGAAAAGCGACATTGCCGCTGACTTTGAAAATGAAATTTCGTCTCTAAAATCTGAGATTGAGAATAAGATGACAACGATGGACGAGAAAATCAAGGAGTTAGAAAAAAATATGGCAGATTTAAGAACACAAGACACGCCAGCAGAACAAAAGAAGATCGAGATATGCAAGCCAGCAACACAACCCAAGACAGAAGATATTAGCAGTTTTGCCCGAGCCAAGGCTCCAACGTTCGACGGAAAGACATCGTAGACCAATTATGTGAAACAATTTGAAGCAGCCGCTAGAGTGAATAATTTGTCCGATAAGGAGAAAGCAGTGAACCTAACTATAGCGCTTCGGGGAGATGCTTTACATGTACTTCAGACGATACCGCTTGAAGAAACGGATGACCTCGAGCTGCTCAAGAAGAGGTTGGACATGCGATATGGTCACGAACATTTGGAACAGTTGTACAGATTCCAGCTGAAGAACCAAAGACGGAAACGTGACGAAACCCTTCAAGAGTATGAAATGGATATTGCCCGACTAGTTCGATTTGCTTATCCATCAGTACCAGATAACATGATGGAATGTTTAGGCATCCAGGCCTTTATTGACGGCTTATGTGACCACAATATGGAGAAGACGCTTCGATTAGCCCATCCTAAAACATTGGTCGATGCATTGACTGCTGCTCTTAAATATGAAGCAGCCACGATGGCTTCGGGATACAACAAAGGTAGGACCATACAGGAAGAAGGTGACGATGACAGACTTGATCAGATCGTCAACTTGTTGAAAGGTATGGCAGACAAGAAGCCGAAGAAAATCAGGTGCTGTAATTGTGGCAAGCTAGAGCATGCACGCAGTTTGTGTAAGCGTCCTACGACTCCTGCAAACCAAGAACCTCTTAAATGCAAAGCAGCCAAGAAAAGCTCGCAGTACACCAAAGGTAGGACCATGCAGGAAGAAGATGACGATAACAAACATGACCAGATCGTCAACTTGTTGAAAGGAACTAACCCAAATGCGAATAAATGCACTTTGAGACTCATGAGATAACCTAATCTTTTGAAATTTTGGAGCATTTATGAGTTATTAATGGTACTAGTTAATTACCAGTACAAAAAGGGAAAATATCTTGCGTTCTCCTAAAAGTCACGCCTCTATTTTATCTACATAATAACGCCTATTGACAAAACACAAAATAAGGTCATTCTTGTATTTAAACCAATTGTCTTCAATGAATACTTACAGACAGGAAACTGAAGGGAAGTTGGTGGTTTCATAGGAAATCGAAACTGAATCAGATTTCCTTTTACGAAAGCGAAGTTGTTATTCAGGTTTCATATTAGTACAGTTAATTTCCGTATCTAATCGAACTAATATTTTCATCTAGATAGGATTTTAAAGTCATAAAATGTTCAAATAGAGAAGTAAATTTCGTATAAATAATGTATAAAAAAAATGCAGACCACAATATATCCCGAGTAACATTTTTATTTATATTAATTCCACTAAGATTACATAATTTATACAGTGTTTCTTTTCAAGTATTTTATTTACACACACTATTGTGAAGTAATTTACAATACAACTGTAACACCAATCATTTATATAAGACTACACCAAACTCAACTTACAAAAGCGGCTCGAGTAAACACAGGTGCGCGTAGACCACGCAGCGAGGGGTGTCAAACAACTTGGTAAAACTCTGTTACTATTCGTTGGTTCAGTTCGTTCACTCCCGCATCGACACATTACTTTTTACTAATTACGCGTTGATTAGATTCGGTTCGATGATACATGGAACATCGTCCATTGTGTGAACCACGAAGCTTCAATAGTGTCAATTGATTTAGAAGACGACCTGTTTTTTTTTATAAACAAACAAACAACGTCATCATTCCATTCCACCTAGAAACACGCACTTCAACGAATGCATCACGAATTAGATCTGAGACCGATTCCGTCGATTTCGTAGCTTCGTTCATTTTTCCTTTGACGATTCGTTCAAAAAACGCTATCAAAAAGAAGCGCCGTTCCCATCGGCGCAGCGCATCATACCTACTAGTAATAATTCGTAAATTAGTGCGACGAGTGGACGCACAGCGTAGATTGGGTAGCGGACTTTAGTTAGACCCAGGCTAGGGACACTGCAGACCGTGCCATCTATAGAGCCTGTCGAGTAACTATAATCGGTGGATAATTCCAAAAAATCAACGAAAACTGTAACATCGTTAGTAATCAAATTTTATTGATTTTTATTACTGCGTATGCGTGATGTCATATTGCGCTTTATCTGTTAGTTCTGTTATCTGTGATCGTTTCTTAGTTTAAGTGTTGAGGTTATTATAAGGTTTCGGTATTTTGGTGTAATTTGTAATTGCTATAATGTAATATTTATCTGTTGTTTCGTTGCTTTATTGTTATTAATTGAAAAGACAATGTCAAAGTGTATTCTGAAGGAGTAATAAGTGGTGTACTCGGTAAGTTTTATTAAAAAAATTTGAGCATTTTTTCTTTCTCAATTAACAACCATTTTCTTTATTTTTATTAAACACAGAATTTTTACTAAGTTAATCGACAACTTTAGAGATCATGGTTCTTTTTAACAATAGCTAAACTGAAAATTGTTACATTACTAAAGTAAATATTCCTTTTTACAGTTTTGTTCCTCCAACCCAGGAAGATGAAACTAATATGGCTGAAACTCAGTGGTAATAAATCATTAAATTTGTCGACGAGGAAACGATGGAGGATATGTTCCCCTCATTTTCAAAAAAAGTGTTTCTTTAGATTTGAGAAAGACGAATTGAGGTTATTAAGACAGTTTGATTTGCCTTCCCATATGAGTGGAAATTAACAAAAATTGATGGTAAGTTTTATTGTATTCAATATAGTACGCTATAATTTTGGACATTTTAAAATGTAAATTGAGTGAACGAAAAGACGAGTACTGAGTGTGTAATTTTATTAAAATTCCAGCTAAGCGCTTTCAACCATTAGGCCATTCTCAAAGCTGTCATCAAGAAAAAAACATACAACAGGTGTCAAAAAACATAAAACCCTGTACTGCTACATACAATGAAATAAAATGTTTGATGTTACATCATTTTTTAAGTAAAATTTGTTAAAATTACCCTATAAAGAGGGCGTACAATTGTAATTCACATAACGAAACGTCTAATTTGAAATTATCAACTAAATGATATGTGTGCACACCCTCTTTATAGGGTAATTTTAACAAAATTTACTTAAGTAATGATGTAACATCAAACATTTTATTACATTGTATGTAGCAGTTACAGGGTTTGATGTTTTTTGACACCTGTTGTATGTTTTTCTCTTGTTGACAGCTTTGAGAATGGCCTAATGGATGAAAGCGCCTAGATGGAATTTTAATAAAATGACACACTCAGTACTCATCTATTCATTCACTCAATTTATATTTAGTGTGTTCACCATACTCAGACAATTCCATTTTAAAATGTACACATTGAAAAAATAATAATTTGGGTTTAATTTTATATTATAGCTATTCCCTCCACCAGCTATAGGTTGGAAGGTATTGACCCCTTGCCGATTTTCATATATAGCCCATGGTATGACCATTTATGAGAAATGAAAGTGAGTATTAACTTTTGTTGGTGCATTACGTCTAAGTATTTGGTCTAGAGGTAACCAAAATCCAATAAAGACAAAAAATAAAAAAACAATAAATCAAAAAATAGTTAAAACCAAAGAAAATCAAGAATTTCAAAAAAAAATCGAAAACTCCAAAAAAAGGAATTCAAAAAAATTTAAACATTCAAACATTTTTTGATATTTTTTTGGCATAGTACAAAAACTTGTGTGAACTTATTTTTTCAATAGTAAGCGCATTTTGTTTTCTTTTGTTGATATAAATTTTCAAACATATTTGTGTATTTACTTATTTATTGTTGTTATTTTGTGTGTTTACTTGTAGAACCTCAACCAGAATCGAGAAAGGACATCCACGAGACAGTAGGATTTTTAAGAGCCCTTAAGAAACATTTTAACAATCATAGGCTGCCAGGAGCTGCAGAGTAACTTAAACTGCCTTATGCGATGGTTTCATAAGAACGGAATGCTTTTAAATGTAGAAATATACAAATATGCAATATACTAGGTTTAAGCTTGTGATATAAACCTATTTAATACTTCCATAAAGAAATAAAGATGTGTTTTAAGTGGAAATGAAATGTTAGATATATTATTTTAAATGTTGTACAGTCACAAGTGCAGTTTAGCACTCTTATATGTAATTACTTGGCACCTTGTATTTACAGAGCTGGGCAGTATTTAACAAATTTTCCTTTAAAAGTATTTTAATTACTTTTGTTCTAACATTTACAGTAATTATACTCAAATGTTTTCTTTCACAGAAAGTTGCCAAAAATAGTAGTTAACTACTCATTGCTAACACTTTTTTTGATTAAGTAAGTAGCAGTTATACTCCAGTAGTTTGGCCAGCTCTGTGTGTTTTTGGAGTATTATAATAAATAAATAAATATAAACTTATCATAAATAATTTTCTACATTTATCTTTACTTAACATCATTTAAAAATCTAATGATAGTCCAACCTAGAATGTGTGTTACTCAAATTATTTTTTAATTATTGCATTGTTTTTACATTATAGTTTTTTATTGTCATTCTGTTTGTTAAGAAAAGTACTTTGTGAAAGAAATTATTTGTTGTGTATTTTTATACCAAAATAAATAAACTGTTTATATGATTACTGTTTTATTTTTTCCAATTTAATTAACAATTTATGGTCCATCATTTGATATTTCATTCAATTTAACTCAACATCTAATCATTATTGAGAGTTAGTGGAGTTAAATTTAATGAAATGTCAAATGATGGACTATAAATGGTTATTTTGAAATAATATAATTAAAATACAGTAAATTTGAACATACCGCCAAAACCTAAAATTACAGAAATCTTTTTTTAACATCATTCAATTGTTTAGTCGACAGGCTCTTTAGATGGCGCCACAATCAGTGTCTCATCTATCTGTGGTTAGACCACAGCCAACGTGGCAATTTCTATCGGCGATGGATTCTATCACGCGTGTATAATTGTTTTGACTGCCCGCTTCTGAAAGTTGAGTTTAACATAGAAAGTTAGTGAAGATCGGTTTGATTTTGAAAGGTGAATGCATTCTAGATTTTTCGGGAACAACTTCGGTCCGCCACCATCCTCCTTTCTCGAAAAGTCACAAACTACGAATGTAGTTTAGTTATATACAATCTTCCAAGGATTTTAAAACTTTAAAATTGATGAAAAATCCCATCTTTAAGAAATAATTGAAATATATAAATATTATTGTAAATCAATAATATGTGGTAACCTGTAAAGAAAAATACCAAGAATTTTTAACTATAATCTGATAAACGCCACAAAAAGAGTTAACAGAAAATACAAGTTTTATCTAATTATATATTTACCAAAATTGACTTTTTTAAGTAAAGGCATATTTTCTGAGAATGAAAATTTCAGCTTTCCTTCATAAATTGATTCGCTTTAGGGGAACCCAAACTTAATATGTACTTTCTGTAGATTCAGGAGGAATCCTTGAAATTTTTATTTCACGCCAACCTTTACTTATAGTCACTTCAAAGTTGATATTCATTTTTAACGTCATTTTTCGATACCGCCATTTTGACGTCCCATAACTCATGAATATCATAATCAAGGTATTTCTGTTTCTTTCTTTCTATTAAAAATACTCTTCTAAAATATTATTTCAGTAACTTCTTCTTTTGATCATTACAATTTTTAAAAGTTTTTTCTTATCTCAACAATATGTTTATGGATAAAAAATATTTTATCAGAAAATGGATAGTTAATTTTATTACACATTGAAACAAGTAGTTCTCGTATTATTTGAACTGTACGAAATTACTTAATAAATAATCGATAATTATGCTTTTATCAAATCTTTTACTGAGAAATTCATCATTGCTGTGCACTTTTATTTTGTAAATAGATATGATACGGCATACTTCCCCTTTATCATACACGGATTGGATTACGTTTTAATACTGGTCGTTAGCCTTCCCTATAGCAACCAAATGAACTTATAATTACAAAGCAGCATTAGTGGTTGGAAAATTGTTAATACACTAATGGTATATGCTGAAATTTCAATTTCACATTTATTTCCATTTTTTCAATACAATAGAAGCCGGGAGAGCTGCTATACAAACTAAGTATATAAAGGGTTGATTCATTACTAATTGGAAATAATTTAACAGTAGAATACTACTACAAATTATGAAGATTTAATCCAAAAAACCTAAATAGAATCAGTGGCGGCTCGTGGTTAATTTTATAGGGGGGTCATAAGTGATGTGACCAAAATCTTAAAATACAGAACGACACTGACTAGTCCCCCGGAGGCCTATTCGCCGTGGCCGGAAATTTTTCGAAAAACCATGCCCAATTTCTGCCCAGAAGTCGTTAAAATCGCTAAAAACGCAAAATTTGTGGAGTTATTTTCCAAAGCCAGAGAGGCAAAAAAAATGTTTGGTCCACGTCATCGTCGTTGGCCACTTATTGTAACATGTCTTCTGGTTTTCAGCTCACTGGAGCCCGTACAACGGGTACAAGATGTTTTTCACTCGACATTATTATTCATAACTTTGTTGATAACATTTTTCTGCAAAAATTGTTTTTAGTTTTTTGCATATTAAATTATAACGGTTAGTGAAAATCAAAACTAGTCCAAATTATCCTATCTATATGTGTCATTATTTTCAAACCTTGCATCATTCAACCCTCATATACCGACTATCCTACCCTCAATAACACAATCTTGAAATCCATACTACAGAATCATAACACGTTGTTTGTCGCTAGTAATAATATAGTCAAACATTTCCGGAACAAAAACTTTTGCATAGTATTCACTGCAGAAGCAACGGCAATTGAAAAGGCACTCATTTGGTGCCTGGAGGGGTCAGTGCCAGGTGCAGTCTTAATTAGTGACTGTTCTGTTCTAGAGGCTTCGAATAGCCCCCGAACAATAGAATATAAAAATGAAATAATTTTCAGTATAAAAAAACTACTTTTTCATCTTCTATACCAAAAATGTGAAAATATATTTTATTTGGACAAAGGCACATGTTGGCGTCATATGCAATGAAGGGTAGATAAAGCTAAAAAAGCTTGCAGAATTGACAATGTAAATGTACCCTTAGTACCATTATACGATATTACTAACGAATGTAAGAAACTCCTTCGGAATGAATGGAAAACGGTCTATACGAAAGCGGCATCAGAATCTAATAATCATTACTTTAAAATACATCAGTCGTTACATAATAATATCTCACATTACTCTTTTCCTTATGTCAGCAAAGCTTACACTTGCATTATATCCCGATTAAAATTGAACCATGGCCGATTCACGGCTTATCTTCATAAGATTGGTGTGGTGAGATCACCTTATTGCAGTTACTGTAATAATGATTAGATTGCAGATACAAATCATTTGCTTTTTTGGTTGTAAAAATAACAAACAGGTATCAGACCTTTTCTTACGAGATCTAAATCGATATATATATATATATACACAACTACCAACTTGTATCACATCTCTGTTAAATACAGGAAATAATATATTCGATGTAATAGTGAAATTTGTCAAAGATAATATTGATATATAATTAATGTATTTATCCGTATCAGATAGTATGTGGCAAATAGCAAGAGCTGATGCCATTGCTACCAACACATACACAGGGTAATCATGATGGCGTCTAGAGAGAAATTGTAAAGAATAGAAACACGAAGAAAATGGGAGGTCGAAAAACTCAATCGGGCCGTTAGTTTAGGAGAAAATCGGAAAAGACCGGCCAAAGTGCAGTTTTTTCACTGTTATTTTTTGAGTTGTAGCGTAGATCCTTCCGTAAGTATCTGATTTAACAGAAGTTCCCCTGTCAACTATACGTAAAATAGCCAAGAATGGGCATTACGAACGCAAGAAACGATGTGATCAGGGATTGATCAAACCTTTAGATGTGTCTGTAATAAAATTATTAAAAATGACTGTTACGAGTTATCAACGATTGAAATAATAAGAAATAAATTGACAAATACCGGCCGTAATGTAAATGTCTGTAAATAAACTATTGAAAACTGGATTAAAAAATTGTGATACAAATTTAAAACGATTAATAAACGTCAAACAGTAATGGAAAGCAGAATAATAGTGGATATGCGGTATACACACTTGGAACAAGTAATTAAGTATAGAGAAGAAAACCGGCCAATTGTCCATTTGGACGAAACTTGGTATGATACATATGACACGGTTAAGAAAGGATGTACTGATGGGTTAAAAATTTGTATGCCAACAATGCCTGCAAACAAAGGATACAGACTTATTATTGCGCATTGCGGTGAACATGAAGGATGGGTTCCAAATGCCTTTAAGATATGTGGGAATGTGGGAAAAAAATGGAAGATTGCAACGTTGACTATCATAAGAACATGGACGCTAATATTTTTGAAGAATGGTTTGAATTCACATTGATCCCAAACTTAAAGCGAAATATTGTTGTAGTTCTTGACAACGTTTCTTATCATTCACGACAGCTCAATAAAATACCAAATAAAAGCGACAAGAAGACCGAACTACAATATTTTTTAATGGATAATAATTTGTACATTGAAGATTCGTATATAAAACAAGAACTGATTGAGGTGTTGCGGACAAAGAAATTTAAGAAATTATACGCCTTAGAGAGTATTTCTGAAAAACATGGACACTCTATATTGAGACTTCCTGTTTATTTTTGTATTTGCAATCCCATCGAGTTAATTTGGGCACAATTAAAACAGAGTATTCGGCGTAACAATACATTTCCTAAATTTGATACGAAAGTCATCGCCCTGATTAAAAGATAAGTAGCTAATATTACCACAGAAGACTGGCAGAAAATGATTAAAAAAGTAATCAAAATTGAAGATGAATATAAAAATACTGGGCAAGTCCATATTAATGGGGGAAATAACTTTATTATTGATTTACAAGACGATAGTGATAGTGAAGCAGATGATATGGGAGAGGATTAATAGAATTTTTGGAAGAAGAAAATTAATTAAGTTTAATATATTTTTCATGTTACTTATACAGGGTGGACCGGATTTAATTGACGTATACAGAGATCTCGTAAACCGCAATAGATAAAATATCTCGATTCAATGGAGAAAAAGTTTGGTATATTTATGGGGAATTAAATGTTTCAAAATAATTTGAAATATCTCGACTAGTTCCGGAGATATTCGACAAAATACGAAAATGGTCCTTTTCGTTTTTTAAATGTGCAGTTGTTATTATAAAAGATATCAAAAAAATTATTCTCAACTTTTTTTAATAAACGAGGTTTTCTATAAATTACCATACCAAAGATTTCTATACGACGTTTTGTATTTACAGGATCACCATCAACTTAATTTTTTTAAATACCGACCTGGATTTTTATTGCAATATTTTTTACGTTTTCAATAGATACAATGATATAGCATACTTGACGATTTTACCACGTTTCGTGTTTCATAAATCAACATCTTTTTTAAGCCCGCTCTTCTTTACTAAAGTCAAATTAATAATTTTAAATATTGGGCATTAAATAGGAATTTTGAAAGAAAATTAATGCACTAAACATGTGTCCAAAAATCTGTTAAATTGGTTAACGGGAAATGTATGAAAATCGGTTTACAACAACTAGGTGTTACGTGCCGAACTAAATAAAATCGTTTTATAACTTCGTAGAGTATCTAACTTTTGAAAATTTGAAAATAGTACCGTTTCTTTTTTATTAAATCAAGCAGTCTGTAAATAATTTACGTAATTGAAATTTCCATAAAATATTTCCTTGAATACACTCTATTTTCTTACACGTTTGTTTCTATCTTTAATATTTCTAGATTTACATTCACGATTTTCTTTAAAAATAATGTTAGCCGTGGATGTCACAACCAAAACTTTTGTCAAACTGCTTATTTATCTGTCAATTAAAATTTGGGTTACAAGGTATTTCATTTGATTTTTAAGTTTCAAATGATTTAAAAAGTAAATAAATATTATGGCTCGTTACACTGACGAAGAAAAGAAAGATATGTAGGATGTGTACAAAAATGTCGTCGAAATGAATTACAAGCAGCTCAGGCCTCTTTCGAATTATATCCAGAAAGACAGCAGTCATAGTCAAGGATATTTTCGCATATATCAAAGAATATGAGTGAGTGTAGCAGTGTTAGAAAAAGGAGAACCAAATATCAGGTACGAGATACGGTTAACGAAGTTAATGTTCTTGCTCAAACTTACATTAACCCTGAAAATTCCACTAGACGAATAAGTAAAGAATGTGCAGTAGGTCCTTCCACGGTGAAAAGAGTCTTGAAGAAACATAAATACCATGGGTATAAATTTCAGAAAATGCAGAAACTACACGCTGGAGACTTTGAGAGAAGGATGACGTTTTGTCGTTGGTGGAGACGAAAATTACTCCGTGATCCATATTTTAACAAAAAGATACTTTGGACTGATGAAAGTACATTTACTAACCGTGGAATATTTAATCCAAGAAACAAGCATTTCTATGCCACTGCGAACCCCCATTTAATAAGGGAAGTTAGGTCACAGGTCCGTTCTTCGCGAAATGTGTGGCGTGTGGTCTAATCAATAATCAAATAATTGGACCAATCTTTTTGGACGGTAATTTAAACCAGTTCCGATATTTAGAGCTACTGGAGGAAGTATTCGATGAGATGTCCCTAGAAACAAGACGAAATCTTGATTACTTTATGCAGGATGGCTGTGTTGCGCATAATGCGAGAAGACTTGTACAGTATTTAAATGAATATTTTGAAGATAATTGGATTGGTACCAACGGGCCAACAAGATGGCCTCCTCGATCCCCATGTCTTAACCCCATAGATTATTTTGTATAGGGCTTTATAAAAAACGAAGTTTACAGCAAAAATATGCCAATTAATATACTAGAACTGCGTCAAAGATGCATTTCGAAAAATTACTCCCGAAATGGTTTATGCAGCTACATCTCATATGTCAAGGAGAATCGAACTATGTATTGCACAGAATGGACGTCATTTTGAACAAGTTTTTAACTGATTTTTGATTGAAGTTTCCAATTTATGTTTAACTTATTACCTTAGAGTGTCACTTGTAAATACATAATTATTTATTCATTGTCATTAAGTTTCAGAATAAATTGTTGAATTTAATCATTTTCTTTCAAAATTCTTATTTAATGCCCAATATTTAAAATTATTAATTTGACTTTACTAAAGAAGAGCGGACTTAAAAAAGATGTTGATTTTTGAAAGAGGAAACGTGGTAGAATCGTCAAGTATGCTATATCATTGTATGTATCTATTCAAAACGTAAAAAATATTGCAATAAAAAATCCAGGTCCGTATTAAAAAAAATGAAGTTGATGGTGATCCTGTAAATACGAAACGTCGTATAGAAATTTTTGGTATGATAATTTATAGAAAACCTCGTTTATTAAAAAAAGTTGAGAATAATTTTTTTGATATCTCTTTTCGTATTTTGTCGAATATCTCCGGAACTAGTCCAGATATTTCAAATTTTTTTGAAACATCTAATTCCCCATAAATATACCAAACTTTTTCTCCATTTAATCGATATTGTATCTATTGCGGTTTACGAAATCTCTGTATACGTCAATTAAATCCGGTCCACCCTGTATAGTGTGACATACAGGGGTTAGACATAATATTTATTTTCATAAAATTGTTTTATTTATTGTTATACATTTTTTTTGTTATTTTTGCATAGAATTGTTTCGTTTATGGTTTTTGCTTGGAAATTTCGTTTTCCATAAAAAAATCGAATGGGATACAAAAAGTGCTTAGTTCACGTCTGGTATTCCGTTTAAACCGAACGCCCTTTCAACAATTACGTAACATCAAATAGAATATAGGTATTGGTAAAAGTAAACAAAATAATAATAATACCTTTCAGAGTTTAGCTCCGCAACATAACTCAAAGGGGATATACGATTACATTACTACACAATATGTTTTACGCCAACTATAGTTGTTATATATTGATTGCTATTGTTTCTCACATTTGCGAAAAGTTTTTCGTGATGCTGTTTACTAAGTTGTTTGTAATTTTTAAATGAGTGCACAATATGATTACTTATATTTGACGCTGAACTATCACATATACAAATTTGAAAACACCGAACTTGACAGGCCAATCAGGGTTAAGAGTCAAGTTTGGTGTTATCGATTATTTCACTCAATACAAAATACGCGCCTTCGATTGGTTTAAATATGAGGATTGATATCTGAAAACACCATGTTTTCGATTTTGTATTTCGGCACCTGATTGGATACATTCAATTTTTCTATCTGTGTGTTTCGCGTTGTCATTAGTTGTTTTATTCGATATTAAAAATCTAGTGGCTGACAAATTAATCAAGAAACGTCAGATTTATTGTATCAAGAATGAATTCTAAAAACCGTTTTGGTCTGTTTGATCTAAAAGAGATTCAAAAGAAAGTAAAAGAACAAATTCCGCAAAATACCGTGCGATCTAAAAAGTACGTGTGGAAACAATTCATGGAATTTTGCAACGAACGTCATCATAGCCCAGTTTTAATTGTTTTCGTGAAATAATATTGACAAATACAACTCGTGTAATTAAAGATTATCGAAAATTTCTTCTCTTTTTCGAAACAAATTGTTGTTTTAGGAGACCACACTCGCGCTTACGCGCTCGTGCGGTTTCCAAACAACAATTTATTTCTCAAAATCGAAGAAATTTGTATTTCGATAATCATCATTACACTTGTTGTATTACTATTGACTATTTCACTCACCTACGAAATGAACCAATCAGAAGCTCTAGTCAAGTTCGGCTTACCGATAATACCAAACTTGACTCTTGACTCTGATTGGCCTATCAAGTTCGGTGTTTTCAGATTTGTTTACAGTGCATGTGACAGTTAAACGTCAAATATAAGTGATTACGCTGTGCACGCATTCAAAAATGAGTAGATTTGGGATGAATTCTATCGAATCAATCAACGAAAAAATCGATAAAAATGTACCGAAAAATACGAGGAAATCGAAGGAGTACATTTGGAAGCAATTTACCAGATTTTGCGATGAACGAAAATACCTATTAGATGAAGCAACGCCTGTCGAGAGACTAGCTATTATTTTGAAGGACTGGGGCTTCAACATGAGGAAAATCGATGGTTCTGATTACAAGGAATGTGTTGTGAAGACGATTTGGAATGTGAGTGCTAGATTATTGCAAGAAAAATTCTATAATGAATATGGACGAAGTTTCGACCCATTCAAAGATATTATTTTTCAATCGGCCAGAAATGCGCGAGATACAAAACGCAAGTTGCTTCAAGGTAACGTACAGAAACGAAAGATCAGTTCGGCACCGTTGACCCATGAAGAACATCAAGCAATATGTACACAATGGGATGAAGATACACCCACAGGACTCCAAAAGAAATTTTTCCATATCGCACCAGTAGAACTTGCTTGGAGAGGAGGTGAAGCTGCATATTGTTTGTTAGATTATTTTAAAGAAGAATTAGATAATAAGGGGGCGCCTACCGGCAGAATCGAATATAACACAGTTTTTTCAAAAACTTGCCAAGGAGGTGGTCAGCGATGTGCGAACAGCAAATGGTTGATTGAAAATGTGCAAAATGCAACAATGTGCCCCGTGAGACTTTATAAAAAGATGATTTCAAAACGAGGTAATAATGTAAGATCTAATAGGTTGTTTCTCACCGTGAATGGACATTGGAAGCCTGGTGATCATTGCACTCCATGGTACAAAAATATGCCTCTAGGGATCAATACGATCAGTAAATGGACCAAAACATCAGCTCAGAATATAGGGCTTGATGTGAAAAAGCAAAAAATTACCAACCATTCAAATCGAGCAACTGCAGTCAGTGAACTTTTATGTAGAGGAGTAGGAGAACAGGAAACCATAAAAATTACTGGACATTCGAGCTCTAATTCGCTGAAACCCTACATCAAACTTAGTAAACAACATCACGAAAAACTTATAGCAAATGTCAGAAATTATAGCAATCAAGATGTAACAAATATTGCAAGTACAAGCGCGTGTTCAAATAATCAAGCTCAAAACATTGTATATAATAACTGTACCATTTATAATAATTATAATTGAAAAATATTTCAGTATGTTATGGTTATTGTTGGTAGTGTAGTATTTCTTTCGATGTCAATGTTTTCTGTTCATTGAAATTTATTGATTTCTCAGGTCAACTTTTTTGCCAATTTCCTCTAATCCTGCCGAATTTCAGATTTTTTATCTTTCACTCTGTTTGTGAAATAGTCTAATAAAATTCCACTCGTGATTGAATTTATCTCATAAGTCTGTCTTTCATTTATGATCTCAACTGAATTGATTCGAGAAAACACCACTCGTCCTGCGGACTCGTGGTGTTTTCTCGAAACAATTCAGTTTCGTTCAAAAATGAATCGACAGACTTATCGCGAAAATTCAATCACTTGTGGTATTACCACAGTATAGAGAACGTCTCTATACTGTGGTATTACTACTGATAATTCGAACTTGTCTAGGGCTCCTGATAGGTTCATTTAACAAGTGCGTGAATTTTGTATTTTTTATTTCATTAAAAGACACAATTAAATTATTTTTTACTTTTTGTGATATACAAATGTAGCCCACTTGCTGAAAATTACCATTTATATGTTTGTATTACTGTTAATCATAATATTTTCCTAATTAATAATATTTTTTGAAAAATTGTTGAATTTAATCACCTTTAAATTTGGTTACAACTGATAAAACGTTTGTAATAATGTAATAGATAATGGATGGTCCGTGGTAATTCACTTTCAAGGTGAGTGGTCGTTATTATATTTCTGCTTCTGGGAATATGTCAAATTAAACCCCTCCACTACGCTAACTTAAGAAGGCGAATTTAGATTGGTCACGTTTGAGATGTTGAGTGACGTTAAAAGAAATTTTTATTCAAGATTAGGATGTTGCCATGATGTTAGCGGTGATAATTTTGTACATCTTAGAGATGGAAATGTCTACTTGCACGTCCACCAGTTTTTCAAACCAGATTTTGGCCGTTTCCGAATAAAAAACAACTACTCTTCTGACTATATGCCGCGAAAAAACGTGACAGTGGTCGACTTCTTTGGCGATTCACACTGTCCTATTTGCGCTAATATCGAAAGAAGGATTGCATAAGCTATATATCAATTTCGGTCTTCTTAGACCTCGTCAGTATGACATACGCTTCTTCCCTGTACTCTTTTTAATCTGTATTCCAAGCATTCGAATATTATATATTTGTTATCATGGAACTAAAAATGAAATATGGTCAGAATATAATTTTTATAATTTTACAGTTGTTGCAAAGTTCAGCTATAATTTTAAAAATGATCTGTTTTGTCCTGGAAAACAAGATGATTTTTTTGGGTGTCGTTGAGTTTTAATTATATTATGATTACATCATATGTTTTTTTAAGATGCATCATCCGTCATTAAGATCCAAATAGTGTCAAATTTGATATTTTTGAGAAAGTTAACTCCTGAGACCGCGTCATTTTGAGATAGACTCGACGTTTAGCCCGCTGTTAAAAGCGGCTTCTTCAGGAGAACAAATAAAATACTATACCTATAAACTCGGACAATGGAAGCCTAACCACTAGTCAACTAAGCTGTTGCCGAAGTTCTTGGTTGTGTGATAGTTCCAAGGGTATGCAGATGTTTGTGTTTGATTACTGGAGCTTGGTTGGTTAGTGCCCGGCCTACAGTTGTCCAAGCTAAGATATTTCATTTCTTCTCGAAACGTAGTTTCAATCTGGAAATTTCTCTTCTCAAACTGACGTTGGTATTCATAATAGAAAATTTGTAATTAGTATTACTATTAATCATATTGTTGTAATATATTTTTAATAAATTGAGATGGCCCTTTGGTAATTTGGTCGGCTTCATTTTTGTTCATCAATTAATTGTTTATGTTGCATTTAAGTGGTTTTGAACTAATTTGTTCTAATGATAAAAACCAATAACTGTTAATAAATCCTTTATGCTAACAAAATTACTACAACAAATTTTTAAATATAATAATACTTTCATAGATTGATTAATGAAGCTTCTCATTTTCTACTATCCGACTTATAATTAAAATTTATAGAGAACAGCTGTTATTTCAAAAGATATACGTACATAAAAGAAAATGTTCATGGGAATTGAAATAAGTGCCTTTCAACTCTGCAATTATGTACATCATAACAGTTTAGTAAATAACTAAAATGAACGCGTTATTTTCAACTTTTAAATTATCCTTCGAAGCATACATGTGGAAATCTTCTCGAACAACCCGATAATTTAAAGGAATCGATGAGGATAAATTATGCAACACAGTATACAGACAACAAATAACGAATTCGTTAAAAAATGAGAAAATAATATAACAAATGCTAAGAGATACATTCTGCTGATTTGTCTTCGATAATTTCGGACAGAAAATATTGAAAATGAATTCGGAAATCTAACTTGTATCTCAATAGTCATTCAAGATTCAAGCTTGAAAATGTGGGAATAGACGGTACAGTACATCTCGGTACCAGGATAACCTGGGATATTTCGGCACCCAGAATTTAAATTGTCAAAAAATCGAATAATTATTATCCGATTCTTTCTTAAACTTAAATCGCAAATTGTCAAAGAATGGAATAATTATTATCCGATTTTTTTTAAACTTAAACGTAGTAGGCAATTGATAACTCCTGTTGCTATTCACTATTATTCACCTGTTAATCAGTCTCAATAATTAATAACATCTGATAGATAGATACATATGGATTATCGACGCATCGGTATCTATGACCTTCTAGCGTATTTACTCTATGTGATATTATATGAGTGTTTTCTTATTTTATATTAACCTGTATAAGTTGTTATCTTTTAAGTATCCTAGTAGTGGTTCTAAGTGTTCTTCTGAGAAAAGTAATTTGATATTCGTAGGTAGATTATATTTGATTCTATATGGTGTATATGTCCTGCAATGCATAATTATATGTTTAACGGTAATTGTAGAGTTACAGTTCTCACATATTGGTGGTTCCTCCGCTGATAGTAAATATTCATGAGTTAATTTTGTGTGTCTTATTCTTAGTCTTGTGAGGACTATCTTATCTTTTCATGGTAGGTTATGTATTTGCCTTTTGTTAAAGTGAGTGTCTTTGATTTCGTAGAGTTTATTGTCTCCTTCATGAAGGTCCTGCTCTAACTGAATTAGGTTCCTAGTTAGTTTAACTGAATAATTGTTCAGATCTTTTAGGTTTAGTACACTGAGCAAAATGCCCTAATTAGATTTCTTTCTTAAGATGCCCTTAATAACCGGTACAAAAAATCAAATAGTGGTTAAAACAATTCAAGTGATTACTAGCATGTGCATAATTATCACAAGTATGTTGACTTTGTTGAAACATTTTTATAACAGTTATTCGATAAAATGATGTAGTTAACTGGAAATCTAATTGCTGTTATTATAGTCATTTCGTTATAGACCTCATTGAATTGTTTCAATTCAGCACCTACTAGTCCTAATTAGGTACCCACTTAATGCTATTCAGTACCAACAAAATAGATTACCTGCTTACAATTATGCAGTCCTCGTATAACGGTTATTAAGATATCCAATAATTTTTTAAAAAGAAACGGCTGTTTAGCATCGAAATGCAGTTTTTTCTGGTCCGAACATTACCGATGTGATTGTCGATCTCGTCTTATTGGTTATTTCTGGTTGGAACCTTGGAACACCCGCGCGCCGCGAATTTTACTTTCACATTTGGTTTGGGAGTGTTGAGTGTTGAAAGTTTGTGTGCGGTGTAGGTGATTATTTGCAGTTTTTGCAATTAACTGTGAGGTTAGGTTGAATACGCCGACAGTGTTAAATTGGGTTGAGTATATAAATGGCGTTCAAAAACCTATTAATACAGTGGCGATTAAGTGACTATATATCTGACTATGTTCACGATTATTATACACCAATCAATCGAAATACTAAAACATTTATAAATATGTAAAAATTACGTCTCTCATCCTTCTTTAAGTTTATTTTGTGGAAAACATTTTTATTTGAATTGTTGTATTTTTTGTTATAAGCTTCTTCAATCTAAGAATTTTTGGGAGCTTTGATATCTAAACTTGACTGGAAAAGATGTTTATTTGATTTTATACCTATCATGTTGTATTTTTGTAGTTATCTATAGTTAGTTCCATTAATTTAAATATTTTGTAATATTTTGTTAATATAAATGTTTTATAGCAAATTTAGTTTTATTTAAAAATATCAGATAATTACTCGAAAATATAGTAATCTTTATTGTATTATAGTCTAACTGCTATTAGAAAAGTTTATAATAATAAAAGTGCACTCGACATCGGTTATATGACATATCACATTCTTAAAAAATCTAATAACGTTCATTTTTTACCAGTATAATTGTTACTAGAAAATCCCATAATCTAAATTAAGTGCTCTCGATTCCGATTGTACAAAATTCCGTTTGTTATTTGAAAATCTAATAACCTTTACTATATGACAGTACAATTGCTACTAGAAAAGCCGATAATATTTATTAAGTGCACTCAATAACAATTATATGTAATTATGTTTTTTATTTGAAAATCTAGTAACCTTCACTATATGACAATATGGTTGCTATTAGAAAATCCTCTAATATTTATTAAGTGCACTCGATAACAGTTGGACGAAATTCTGTTTTTTATTTGAACATCTAGTAACGTTTACTATAGGACAGTATGACTGCTATTAAAAAATCTTATAATACTTATTAAGCGCACTCGATAACGGTTATACGACATTCTTAAAAATTATATCTATTAACAGTTATTCAGTGGTGTCCAACAAAGTGACTTTAATAACCATAATCATGAACTTACTTGATGCCTATTTCATGCAAGTTTCTAATAACTGTTATTCAATTTTTGCTAACGGTTAATGGAAATTTCTTTCAGTGTACATTTATCATGTTTGTGGTATGCATTAGTTCTTTCGCCAGGAAGTCTGCCCTATCATTGCCTTTAATACCTATATGACTAGGAATCCAAAGGAATAAGCTTTCTTTATTTTTGATTTTTGCTTTCTCTAATTGATATTTTATTTCCTTGGCGAGAGGGTGACCTGAGTTGTATGCTTTAATAGAGTCAAGTGAGCTCATGGAGTCTGTTGCTATCAGCCATTTGCGATAATCAGTAGTTGTGATGAAATCTATTGCTTTATGTATTGCAAATAGTTCGGCTGTAAGTATTTCAGTTGATTTATGGAGGCTGAAACTGTTTTTTGATGTTTTTGTGTGATAAGCGGCGCCTACTTTTTCATTCGATTTGGAGCCATCTGAATCTTAGATAATATTTAATAATATTCACACTGAAACAATGGAAGCATATCAGCAAATCAGAATTGCAGTTTCTGACGGGGCTTTAGGACAAGTTATACGGACGTACCAAACTTACAAACTCGTCAGGAATTCGATATTCCAAACTTCTATACACGGTACGAAAACAGTTCTGGAGAAAGTAAACTATTTATATTGGGGAATTCTGGGGTAGATGATGAACAAAGAATATCAATACTTCGTGATGAGCACCATAAACATCGGAGTGGAAATTTTTATTGATGGAACGTTTTTGTTAACTCTGCCTTTATTTAAGCAAAGTTTTGTCTTGCTGACACGTCTAGGTGTCGATCACGGATTGGTTTTCTTTAATTCCAAACAAAACTGCAATTCACATACTCTAAACTTTTTCGTATGCTCAAAAACATATGGCCGGAATTTAACCCAATAACTGTAAGTGTACACTATGAAATGGCTATAGATCAGTCTCTTCGCACGGGGTTATCCAATGTTAACATCAGAGGTTGCTTTTTTCATTTGCTGCAGATTCTTCAGAAACATCTCTCCGAATTTCAGCTTCTGGCTCGTTACAACAACGATGCCAGTTTTGGATTAAAATCTCGAATGATAACGTCTGTTGCTTTTATCCCCCAATAATTACCACACGAATTAGAACCAATAATAAGTTGGTTTACAAATACTTATGTCGGCAGAGTTAGGGATATCGACAACAACAGAGTTGGCAACACTGACATGGAAGGTTGAATGACATGACATCATCGTAGACACGTTGTTGACAGATCGATTATATTATATGTACTTTGAAAATAATTATTAAAGTAATAAACTGTATTTGAGTGGCTAAGTAGTTTCAATAAGCATTTAACATTCAGAACAGCTACAAAACGTAACAGGCAGACTAAGAAATAATGGACGTAGAGATGCAATTATTTTTCCTTTCGAAGTCTGGTCAGTATATGAACGTATTTTGCTTGGTGCAGACCGAACCAACATTTTTTCTGAAGCTTGCTATAGAAAGCTTCAACAAGGACATGGCGCAGCAATCCAACGATATGGAAATTCATTTCGACTTCATTGAAAATGCAAAAATAATTTGATATCGATTACAAACGTTGCATCGCTGGATACAAAGCACCTCAAAAACGAAGACGATACGAACAAGCAGATCAACGTATTCATAATAAAATAAACACTTATAACCGTAATAATTTGTTAGAGTAGGGGAAAGTGCCAGAGATGGCATACTTCTTAAAAAATTCATAACAAAAGTGTCTCCTAAATATTTTTCTTTATTTTTCGACACCCAATAATAAAAGACATTGTATA
This sequence comes from Galeruca laticollis, assembly GCA_963921935.1. Classification (NCBI taxonomy): domain Eukaryota; kingdom Metazoa; phylum Arthropoda; class Insecta; order Coleoptera; family Chrysomelidae; genus Galeruca; species Galeruca laticollis. The sequence continues at coordinate 125,992,672 of OY998180.1, forward strand.
AAAAACTTGTATTTACTATTTTTTTTAAATTTAAGGATAAACAAAAAGAATATTGTTATTTTTTAAAAGTATGTTACTATGTCGTCTCGCCCACAGGGTAACGACGAGTTGGCATAGCATGAGGTGATGAGATGGCAATGATAGCATACTCCTCTTTAGTCTCTGCACAACTCACAAACAAAAGTTTTCACACGAGGTGACACATCAGCACATTCACAGTGTGTCCATTTTTTACATCGAATACATCTAATCCATTTTTCTGCGGATTTTGATATAGAAAAGAGGCTGTTGCAGTAAATACACGCTGCATCATCATCATTGTCAGTTTCAATTCTATCTTCGTCGCTGGAAGAATTACCCATTTTTAATACGGTTTTTGCTTTCTTTGCTGCCATTCTTGATTCTTTTCTAGTTTTTTCTGCAGTTTTTATTTTCAGTATTTCGATTTCATGTGTAGTATTCAAAATTCCAAATTTTCCACTGTTTCCATTTCTTCTCTTTTTTCTCATTTCAACTTTTGGCAGTGGATATATTTCAGATGGGTTTATAAGAAATTTATCGATACTAAAATTATTCATATTATGATCTTCACTAATCTTCTTTCCATTCTCAAGTGTTTGGAAAACCAAGTGACTTTCTTGCGTATTTATTACCACCTCCTTCTTCTGTGTATCGTCTTGTTCGTTTTCACGTTATTCATCTTGTATTTGAGTGTCACTTTCATATTCAACTGGTTCATTCTCCACATATTCTTGATTTTCAACTTCAATTGTCTCTACGATACCGTTGGTTTGCTCTGCTCCTACATCTGTAACTTCTGCAGCATGGAACAGATGATCGGGAAATACGTCTCTATTGAATGGAAAAATACCAGTTATGAAAATCCACTTGTAGCATTTTTCATAGTTGCAGCTTTCTGGTAGGCCCCCCTAAAGATTTCACCTACTTGAAAATGGGTAACCACTCTTCTGTCAAAGCATATTCCAACAGATCGAAGTATTTTGAGATCTGTTGCTTATTAAATACCATAGCTCGAGCTGCTGAAGTTGATTCGGGCATTCGTAATGATATTTGAGGATTGCGTCGCCTAAATCCTTTCAGCCAATCATTACCTGCCATCTTTTTTTCAAGGTTGAATTGATGAGGAATGCCGTTCTGGACAGCCAAGTCGAATGCCAGTTTTTTCACGTCCGAAGTTGTCATTCCAAAAAATCTTTCTTCCATGTTCTTGATATGTTTAACCATTTTGGCTTCCTTATCTTTATTAAAAGTTACTCGTTTCCCTCCCATATAACCTTTGACAGCACCCACACTAAATTGGTTCGTACCTTGACAACGTCTTCGTAAAGTACTAAAAGGTACACCAAATGTTTTTGAAGCGAGCAACCAACCCATTCTTTTCTCTTGAATTGCATTTATGGCCGCTTCCATCTCCTTCTCTCCACTGCAACCGATTAATTTTTCTGTAATATTTGCCTACCATTTTCTGAAATGATTAATAAAAAAATAGAGATCATTTATACTTTCCAAATTCACTACATTCATCGAATAGTAGCGGGCGAGATGACATACTGCCATCTCGTTCTACTGCTGTGTATGCCATCTAGGGCTGAAGTACGCGCACTAACTTCATTACTATTTTCTTCTTTTTGAGACAAAATACTGAGGATTGCATGCGACCAAAATGTGAGGTTAGGATAAATGATTTGAAATGTTAAAGACAATTTGTAAGAAAATTACTAAGTATGCACACACAACTCACGAATACTCAAAAACTATTTCTTACCTTCAGAATCACAGAATATTTCGTATAAGTTTGGTATATCGAGGTAGATTTACAGGCACTTTGTGAAACATGCACATAATGCAAGTTAGTCCACTGCACTGAGTTATTAGCGGTAAATTCAAATATAACTATTAGATTTAACTCCTATGCCAACTCGGCCACTATGCCCATCTCAGGCACTTTTCCCCTATTTACGTGGTTTATCGCATAATTAAGAAATGAGAGAAAGACCTTCCTAAGTAGAATGTTTGTTGTTTTATTTTTTGAATAAAACAGGGAAACTGTGTTATTTGAAATTGACATGTAATTTTGAATTATAGAAATGTTTAGGCAAACATTGATATACTATATGAAGTGATAAAAATAAAAAGTACACTTTAAATTTACCACAAACTTTCCAGCAAGGTAGGTCGCATATAAATATTAATTATTATTTTTCCACTAACATTGTTAATTTTTTTTATCAATTTTCTCCCCTAGTCTTCTTTTTCGTTCTTTCATTTTTCGCCATTACCTTTGTTATTTCTCATTTTTTTTCGACATATCCCCCAATTTTTCACGCCTTTTATCTATTTCAATTTTCTCTACCTCTCCAGGTTTTACAACTTTTTCTACCTCCTCCAATTCACCATTACTTCCATTAGGAAACCTAAATTTTATTTTTTATACTTATTGTAAATGCTTTCCCGGATTTATCAAATTCAGCATTTTTTCCAAAAAAAAAACGTATTTTTACCTGATTTTATCTTTTTCAAACACTAATTTTTCACTTTTTAAGTTCCCACCACTGGGAAACGTTATTCCAAAAATTTCGTATTGCAAATTTCAATAAATCTTCATGTTTTTAGGTCCCATGAAAACATTTATGAAGTTTTTAGAATAATGTATGTACGTCCATTTTTTTTCTTTGATCCCTAAATTCAAAATTACAGCAAATAAGGTTTTTCGAATTTGAGAAGCAGTGTTTAAGAAAAAATTTATTGCTATAAAACACCATTTTAGTTCTGACAAATTTGTAGCAAACATTTAAATGGAAAGATTTTACATATTTTCATAAATCCTTACAAGCAGCGGAGAAATCTAAAAAATACACCTTTTTCACTTTTCAGTTTTATAACAGAAACTCCAAAAAAATATAAAATAAATTCTAAACCTTCAACTGCCATTGAAAGATATTTATTATTATCATACACATGCAACATATAACTGCAGACACGAGTTAAAAAATCCATCAACGTCTTTAGAGGTTCTCAAAACGTAAATATTTGTTGGAGCCCACAATGATATGATCCCAATACTATTAACCTCACCTTTGACGGGGACGTAAAAAATTAAATATATTTTTACATCGGTAACTGTCAGTTTTTCAACTACGTCTGTTGACATCTGTTAACAATGGTTCTTCACTTTAAATTGACCTCTGTAACCTATGAATTTAAAAAGAGAATGTATTTTTACACACAGCAGTTGACATTGTTGTCATATATTTTCTAAAATCTCGGCTACAAATTAAATATTTTACAATCATTCGCCGTCAACAATTGCTACGCAATTCGCAAATAATGCCTTCACAAGTACTTTGGTATTGTCTGTTGCCACCAATAAGTTTTTAAGACAAATGAGTTGAATTAGAAATTCTTAGTGCCGAACTATCCTGGTGCCGAGTTGTCCTGGCGCCGAGTTGCCCTGGTGCCGAGTTATCTCGACGCCGACTTGATTCACGTTACACCGGGCCGAGTCCGAGCCGGGCACATCCCACGAAGTGGGCACCGAGCCACTTCCGAGGCTTCTGTATATGCAACACCGAGCTGACAATGAGTATCGCGTCCGTGCCGAATATATATTAGAACACAGTCACACGGAGTATTGACTTAACAGCAGCAATGGCGAAGTTCTCGAGATTAGAATTAGCAGCAATAGCAATCGCCATTGACGATTAAGAAAGGGCAATGCTTGCTCAAAGGGTAAGAAGAAGATGGCCCGTCCATCCAACTTGGCTAAACAGACAGTCTGAAGGAGAATTTGCAACCCTTTATAAAGAATTGGTGGACGATTACAGTTCTTTGGTTATTTCATAATGAACAAAGAATGTATCAATATATTCTTTCTGAAACTGAAACCGCATCTTACTAAACAGATGTAACATATGGAACTCTTGAATTTTGTGTCCAGATACTTTGAATCAGTCATATCATATTTTACGGGATATTTTCGTTTACATTGGATTAACATTTGATTTTCTCTGGTGTCGACTACTATCACTATTGAAGGTTCACCAGTCGCTGCTTGTGCTCGGTGCCGGAGAATGAGTTCATGTTTGCCTAACGTTCCTGGGACGGGGCGTATCCTAGGCAGAAATGTACACCGACATTTCTGTGGCAGGGCACGGAAGCGCCCGGCCGAGGCTCGGATCGCGCCCGGCCGAGGCTCGGATCGCGCCCGGCCGAAGCTCGGATCGTGGCCGGTCTAGCACGAATGTATACATGCAAAGTTACCTGACAATGTTAGGCCGTGCATTCGCCGAGGGTAACAATATTTAATCAGACTTACCACTGGAATGCATTGAAGTGAAAGTATACCAAACCAATTCCATATAAAAAGGTGGTGTCCTGCCAATGGTTTTCTGCCTGTGTCTTGTAAAACATTTGATAAGCTGAAAGAGCTGAAACCAACGATAAGTTATAAAATGAACCGAATAAAAACAACACCTGCAATAATGCATGGACGTACAATACTGGTTGACTACTAATAAGTACTATTATATATAAAGTAAAGCATACATTCATTATTAGCTAAATCCCCGAAACAGGTCCATTTTTTAAATTTAATTCACTATTTTTCAAAAGAATAATCTATTATACAGGGTGAATAACCTTTGAGTGATGACGTCAGCAACAGTTTATTTTAAATGACGCACCTCCTTTTTTTTTAAATTTGCGATTTCCCTTGCCGAGTTCAAAAACGTATGGCAAGTTGATTAAAATGGTATAGGATGGACAAAAACGCAAAAGTTGTTTATTTTAACATTGTATATATCCAATTTCATAAGTAATGCTTGCAGCTGGACTAATAAGAAGAGGTTTAAAAGTATTTCTTGCCATTTGTTTTTTTTTAAATTTGACGTTAATAACTGTCATAAGTATCCAAGCAGAATTCCGTATCGTTAAACTAATTTATCATATACCGTAAGGTGGGGATACTTTGCAACATTTTTAATATATATTATGCCGTACTAATTTTTTTATAAAGGCTTGAATTTGCAATTAACATTCAATATTATAAAATTGGTTCAGCGTTCATGTCTAAATGATAAAAAATAGATAATCCAAAGAGAACAATGAGTTATTTTTTTTCTCATCGGGCTGAGTTACCTCGCACTTGGGGCTACTACTTTACCTTTGTTTATAAACTCATTATAAAGGAGCCTATGTGTCATGTAGAGGCTTACTTGGCCTATTGAAACTTTGCCACAAATGCCTCCAATACAATTTCCAATATATTACTTTTCCGCCAGCCCTATCTACGATGCGAGAAAAGTATTGGTTTACCCCAAAAAAAGTTGGAATTGTAATTTTTTTGAGTTATTTTTACGTTTTTCTTCAGAGAAGAAAACAGGTTTTAATAAAAAAATCCTGTGTGTATGTCGGCATCGGCCACTTTTCATGTTAATACGATACATTCCTCCGGAAAGTGACCAATTTTATGATTGGATATTGTTCGGGGCAACTCGCAGATGAACCCTATTGATGAGCCAGTACAACAGGTGCTATAGTACTTCAAGTACATTTTTGGATAAATTTCAGTTTGTTAGCACGATACAGCCTCCGGAGTATATACAAGTGACCAATTTTATGATTGGATATTATTCAGGGCATCTCAAAGATGAGCCCTATTGATATTCAGCACACTAAAGCCGGTACAACGGCTGCTGGAAGTACCAATTTTTTGTCATTTTTGGAGAATTTTCAGTTTGTTAGCACAATCCATCCTCCGGAGTGTATACAAGTGACCAATTTTATAATTGGTTGTTTCATTCATTCGTTTGCCATCTGGTCCTGAAGTTATGCAAGGATCAAATGAATCTACAGCCCATCTAATGATGATGATAATCTGAAAATCTCATTTGTTAGTTTCCAGTCCTCTTTAGCTACCGGACCGTTATCGTAATTTGAATCTATCTTTGCCGAGCATAATTGGATATTTTTCAAGGCGTCTCACAGATGTACCCTATTGATTTTCAGCTGGCTAGAGCGAGTACAGCGGGTTATATAAATCCAGATACGCTACATGTTTGGTTATTTTTGGAGAAATTTCGGTTTCTTAGCACGATACATCCCCCGAAGTGTGTACAAGTGACAATTTTATGATAGAATATTGTTCAGGGCATCTCACAGATACGGAAAAGTTAGTTTTAATCTTTAAACCCGTGTATTTTTTGTTGTTTTCATTTGAAAGGCATATGAAAAATACAGCAGATTTTTCAACATTTATTTAGCATAAACTTTTAACAAAAAATATATTCATTGATAAAAAACAATATAAAAATAAAGCAAATATTCTCTATTCTTAAATGTTCGGTAAGAACAACTGAAGGTTATAAAATCCTGGCAGTCAAAGATTGTACTTAATTCAAAATATCACACTTTTACATCTCAAAGGGACTTAAATCTACAGCTCAGTCACACTTGCTCATGAACTGTTATACCGAAAAACTTATATGATTGGTACACTACGTGCTAACCGCAAGTATAATTCTAAAAACGTTATTTTCAAGAAATTGAAAGTGGGTGAACATGTAGCTGAACAAAGTAACTCACACATGTACTGATGATTAGTACCAAATTTGACGACGAAATGGTGACAATTAAGGGCTACGTTCATAAACTTACTCCAGTGAGTAGAGAAGAGTATGATCACGTGATTAGAAAAATATGTTTGATGGTTACTCGGAGTAATAGTTCAGAGGTTACACCGGCCGGAGGCAAATCAAATGTCATTGTGTTGTGTATGAATTTGGGGTTATATTTTTCATTTCGAAAATAGAAATTAATTAACCATGGATGAGTTGAATATTAATATCATAACACAATGTTGGGAACTCATGAATTTAAGTAAATCAAATTGTATTAAATTCAGATTGTCATCACCAATAATGTAATATTACTAGGAAAGTGAAGAAGATTCCTCCTCTGATGAAGAATTACAGGCAGTAGTTTCGATTGTGCAGGGAATAAAATGACAGAAACCTCTCAGAATCCAAAGTTACATGTCAACTAGAATACCAAACATAACAGCTGAACAATTTAGAATGCATTTCTGTTTAACACTGCATACATTTGAAAGCATTCTAGCACTCATTGAACCATCATTGAAGAGCAATCATCCAGAAGGCAGACCCAACATTGAACCTAAGCAACAGTTATTGAGTGTAATTTGGCTATTAGTAACACCTGATTCATACAGGTAATAAACTTTGGAGAATGGAATCAATGATGATTAACAAATCACTTGATATGTTTCTTGATTGTGGCGCCAATTTGCAATCACATGGTTTACCTTCAACAGCATAATTTGAATTGATACCTGTGAATAAATATGCAAAAATCACCTGCTTAATTAAATTTTTTCTAGGTCTGTTGGTGAAAGATTCGATATGGCAAAAGCTACATTTTTTGAATGTTTTGTGAGGGTGATTTCTGTGCTCAATGAAATGGCACCTACCATAATTATATGGCCATCAGGGATATATGCAGAAGAGGTGAAGGAAGGATTTTCAAGAACAGGTCTGGATTTATGCCTAGGTATGATAGACGATGGTAGCTATATACCAATAAAAGCACCCAAAAAACACCCAGAAGTATATATTTGCCGCAAAAAATTCCATGCTATCACTCTCCAGGCAATATGTGATCATATACTGAAATTCACAGATTGTTTTGTTGGATATCCAGCTTCTGTGAATGACTATTGTATATTCAAAAATTCTGATATATACAAAAATATAATTTCCAATCCTCAGCATTATTTTCCAAATGATGAGTACATTATTGGAGATAAAGATTATCCCCTGAAGAGATGGTGCATTCGTCCATACATCAATAGAGGAGACTTGCTGCAGATGCAAACTCACTTCAATACCCAATTGAGCAAAGTTAGACAATGCATTGAAAGGAGCTTTGCTTTACTCAAAGGAAGATTCAGGAGATTGAAGTATCTGGACATGAATAGGGTAGATATGGTACCAGCTACAATACTTGCCTGCTGTGTCCCTGTGTCCTTCATAATATATACATATCTGGTGGAGACATAAATGAAGAATTGATAGATGATGGTCATTTGAGCAATATAAATGATATACCTAATGCTGAACAATTACAGTGAGTACCTATTTATATATTTCAAAATGCATGCTTATAGGGGATTTCGAGTTGATGACTCATCTTTTCATCTTTCTCTAATTTTCAGGATAGACGAAATGGTAGATAATAAGCCTGCTATAATGAGAAGAGACATTTTGGCTCGAAACCTTTTTTTGCAAAGATAGACATTGAACAATTATGTTTCATTAGTAGATATAATACAATTATTTTTAACAACACGCATTTTTATTCAGACTCCTATCCAGTTCTCAACAGTATATTATTCAGTTCTTTCAACATCAATAAATACTGTTGAATAATAAAAGAATACAAAAATAAAAATCAACTCTGATATGTTCACATTAGACCCTAATGAACTATGTAATAAAGAGGAACTTATAAGCAGGTACATACAATTTTAAAACAAAATTATCATCAATCAAGAAGACTCTGAAGAATATGTGTGGTTCTTTCCAGGATAATTTCTCTTTGAAGGAGCAGTCATATTCTTCAACTGGGCCAAGAATTCTCTTTGCAGACTTAATTTTTCCTGGTAGCGTTTAGTTCTAGCTTCTTCCTTTTCTTTTTTTCTAAGAACCTCAGTAATTCTGACATATTATTTTTTTTCTTTTTTTGCCTTTGGTTCTTCTTCTTCCAAATTTTCTGTGGACACAGAACAGACTGAAATATATATATATATATATATATATATATATATATATATATATAAAGAACGAAAATCTTAATATCAAACTACATTTAGAAGAAGAAGCCACTGCAACTGGTTTAACATTGGGGCGATCTGAAAATATGGCATCCATTTTATCATAATACTTGAAATGTTCAGATGCCTCTCCAGATCCTTTGGAGCCCATATTGTCAATGATTTTCATATAAAGTTTTTTGAGGTGCTTACATTTAAATTCGCATTGTTTTTGGTAAAATGAAAACCCTTTATTTTTCATTTCTGCAGATATAATTTTCCATACTGCTTCATTTCTGAAGTTGGTACTTTTGAATTTTGTTTCATTTAGTTTATATAATTCAATTAGCATGAGTAGGTACATCCGTTCAGGTGGCTTTTTTAAAGGTGGAAGTAGTGGCATAACTCACATCTTCATCATGATGGACAAGCTAAACTTCGTTTTCCTGCTTGCACATATCTAAAATTTCCTGGGACTTCAGAACTCCACAAAGTTCTCCATTTGCTGAAAAATATTGTCTATTAGGCTTTATGGTTCGGGTATCCTGAACCCCAAATGATTAATAAATTTCAAAGTATTATATTACAGCATAGGTAGGTACCTACCCATATTTTTAAGAATAATGATATCCTTTCTAATTGATAGCACATAGTAGTCCATTATTGATATGTGGATTCATTAGCCAAAACAAACTATACTCAACTTCTATGCAATCAACTGTAACCATATATCTATTAATAGATATATCACTGTATCAAAATCAAATAATACCAATTTATCAATAAAAATAACCTGTCAGTAGTCTGAACTGACTGTATAAGACAAACTGTCATAACTGTCAGAGTATATAATACTCCATTAAAAAGCGGAGTATGCAGAGTTTCCTCCGGGTAGGATTCTGAACGTTTATAAAAGCATACTCTATACTGGTAGAGTAAATTTATGAACGCTTCGGAGTAAACTATCCTTACTCTGAGTAAGTTTATGAACGTAGCCCAGAAGGCACGCGGTGATGTTGTCAAGCCAAAGAATGTATTCGAATATAATAAATATAAAAGCTTCATTGATATATCAGACCAAATGAAAAGCTATAATTCGGCGTTACGTAAAGGAATAAAGTGGTACCGAAAATTGTCGGTGGAGCTCTTGACCGGCACAGCACTTATAAACGCTTATGCCGTACATCAAAATATTGCCAAGGAGAAAATGACAATTACCAAATTCAAGGAAAAGGTAATTATGGGCCTAATGGGGGATACCAGCTCCTGTCCTTCCGAAAAAACGAACAAAAACTTAGCGACGTTGGTCGTGCTGGCAGAGGACGATGTATAGTATGTTACGCAAAAATGTCAAACGAACAAGGAAGGCGAGTAGCACAGAGAAGAGCCACAAACATCACGTTGAAGTGCGATGCCTGTGAGAAATTCTATTGCTTAGACTGTTTTTTTGTTACACATTCAGTGGAAAAATCCTAAATTAGTAGCTATGTTAGAAATAAGTTTTTTGCTGTATTATTTTTGTTTTATGTAAAAATTAACTTTAGTTTTACTTTGACTTTTAACATTACTCTCTTATTTGTATTTTCTGGGAAAAATAAAACTTGAATTTATTTTATTACGAACAATATGAGCCATGCGACCATCTGGCCGAGCCGAAAACGCTCCCGTGTATTTTAAATGGATACGAGAAGCAATTGTGGAGCTACACAATATTTTATGACAGACTAACACGTGAGTCCAGGTTGGCTTCACGCGGCCCTTATACCATTTTTTTGTGTGATTCCGCGTTGGCCTCACGTGGCACTTAACCTGTTAAAGATCTAAGAAAATCCACGTCGAATGGTTGTAACAGACGGGTGGTGTTAGCAGACAAATACAAAACGGATTGAGAGTTTTTGGCACGAGAGTAATATTTCAATATTTAGATGAGATGAAAGGTTGTCTCCAATAATGACCTTGTATCCTTGAGTTCTTTTTACCCATGGGACCACAATAGAGTCAAACCATTCCATAAATGTGGATCCGTCAACCATCTGGACTTTGTTCGATTGTAGCGAGCTCGGGGAGGACCATATATGCATCATTTATCATACAATCTTTTCACCTTATAGATAACATAGGGTGACATAAGTTTCAAAGCAGCGGTTGCTGCGATAATTAGAGAAACTGCAGATTTTCTCGAGTTTAAAATACAGTCAGGATATTTTGTCACACGTTTAAAGATGCATTATTTTCTCCCAGGGCATCCGACAAATTAGTCTCATCCTTGTTAAGCAAATTTTCAGGAGGAATGCCTTCAAAACACTATCAAAATAATCTTCTATTGCTTCTTCTGTCTGAGCTCGAATTTCTTTAATGTTTTGACAGGTTCGCTGAGTTAAGATGGTTATATCTTCTTACTAATGGCATATTATTGGGACATTTTTTTTAACAATGATATGAAGGTCTAACACTGTTAGGGGAAATTCGAACTAAGAACTTGCTATTAGAAAATATCTACTAATTGTCTTTCTTCAGTAACATCAAGTACAGTACACATTTTTTATGAAGGTTCGTGACTTTATTGTATATAGTACGCTTTGGAATATTAAATTTTTCGGCACTTCTTGCATAGGATAAGCCTCTCTCTTGAACAGCAAGTTGTAATTTTTCTTCAGTATAATCTCTGTACCGCTGAGAACCTAATTGTCGTTTGTATTTTCTAACCATTTTGATCTGAAAACAAAAATTCACCTCAATTATCTACATAAATTACAGTGGGCAAAGTTTCCCCCAACAGTTGTAGAAGGTGCATGCAGCCATATTTTTGTTATTATTTGTTAGGACTATAAAAGTTATTTGTGCTTTTGCTCAAACTACCAAAGAAAGAATGTATTTTATGAAAAATAAGGCTCTTAAAGCGTTTGTTTTAATTTTATTTGTTCCACAAACCTTAGCAGATGCTTATTATAAATATTCAATAATGCACGTATCTACTTACTCAAGAAATTCGCAAACACAACACTACCCCGTTGAAGTCTAAGTTGCAAATGGGAACCTCCTGAACTGTTCAGAAGTGAACTCGTTCATTTCCCCCATATGTCACCAGGTACAATTTTTCAAATTTATTTAAAATGGGACAAAGTTACTCCTGCGAGCAAAGTAACCCTACCTTCCGGTACCCGTTTTTTAACAAACTGTTACCATCCTCGTTTCATCCATGAGTTGACTGAAGATAACTGATCGCAGAACTTAATTCTGTGAGTACATAATGAATCAAAACAATAATAATTTAAATAAAAATTTCATTGATAACATTTTATTTTCACATTATTAGAATGGGCATGTTAACTCGCAAAACACCCGATATTGGTCTGATGAAAATCCAAATTTGATGCAAGAATGCCATACGCAAATACTACAAAAATCAAGGTATGAGCAGGTATTAATTATGATATTCATACTTTTATCATCATTGATAACAAACAGTGCTACGTGTATAAACAAAAATAATGATAAAAAATACATGTTCAATGTATTGACCACAAAAAAATGGAAAATAATAATTTTAAATCCATTTTCATGAAACTGTTAATGATGAAAAACCCAACTACTCATGGTTTTTTATGTAGAAAGAGAAACAATATCGATGCTTGAAATGTAAAATGAGTTAGCAACAATTTTTTTGAAAGTCAAGTTATTTATATCATTGAAATCCCCTGAATTTTCTACGTCAATTAGTATATGTTTTGTGTTAGTTTGATGACTTTTGTGTCGTTTATCCCGGCGGTGATTTGAATAAATGGTGGTGTTTTTTTACTAACCGACAGAAATAATATGATATTGGTAGTTAGATAAAATATCAAATCAGAAACTGGAGTTTAGCGAGTTGTTCCTGATTTCGAATTTATATCATGCCCATTACATCTTGTTTTGCCTTGATGTATTAATACAAAAATATTTACTTATCCTGTTTTACTTGTACAAAAAACTTCATGAAATGATATTTATCATTTTTTACTATAATCCTGTGACAAAGAATTCAACACTTAGAACCTTTCGAGTCGCTTAATGCCTGTCGAAGTTATTTATTACATTACTTTTTTACATCGGTTATTCAATTCAATTGAAAAACAAATCCGTCTCAACTAAGAAAATTCTTCTCCAAAAATAATCAGTTATCATGCCGGCTTCGAAAGAGCAGTTTTATGGTTATTGCTTGAATGTGTGATATCAATTGTTTTAAATTTTAAAATTGTTACTTAGAAACTAACTAATGCAATGGATCCAAATCAACGTGGATCTAATATTGTTCGATTAGCAATCCGAAAACATGAAATCGGTGATAAAAAATTAAGCTGCAATGATTTAATGGTATGTAAATAATATTATACAACAATTTTTTTAGTTAATTTGCTATTTATGTTCTTCATCAGGAAAGTACAAACACTAACTGTATAAATGAAACTGTGACTGAGCTTTTAAAATCCACTGTAGAACCACAGTCACTAGATGCCAATATACCATTTGAGGAAAATGAAGAATCCATTTATACTGATTTGCAGCCGTATATTCCTACATAATCTGCTTTAACAGATACAAATCCATCTTTTAATTCCATTGAAAATGTATCTGGTGCAGATGGTGTCGAATCAGCAATTATATTGAATATATCTACAGGTTCAAAAATATTTCAACAAGAGAGTTCTACGAAGTATCATCTAGCAAAAGAAAATCGACATTACTTTGACTACTTATCCAATGATGAAGCTTTGTTAGAAGATGTCATGGAGAGCAGGTTAGGAACCAAGTACTAACACGACTAGAGAAAAAAATATGTTCAATAATGGTCCACAAAAAAAAGAAAACACATCACAAGATCTAGTAAGAAAATAATGTGGTTGGAGAAGACGCGGTAAAATTAAAACAAAAGAATAAGAAAAAAGAAAAACATTAAAGCAGGCTGGCCAGGAATATAAAAGAGAAAGTGGTTTTGTAGTTCGTGCTAAAACTATTCAACCTAATCCATGCCATGGTAAAAAGTGTGGCAATGACTGTACCTCAATTGCGGAGGATAGAAGCAAACTAATATTTGATCAGTATTGAAAGCTTAAGCCTGAGCGGCGCAGGTAATGGATTGTGGCATCAAGTCAAAAATTATCAGTGAATTTAAAACGAGCTACTGAATCACAAAAGCGAAATTTTACTTAGAAATATTTTATCAATGAAGGGGAGGGCAGAAGATCGATCAGCCTTCAGTTTTTAGCTTCAACAAAAGTCTATCTATTTAGACGCTTAATAATTCTGCGTTCGACCTTGCTAAAGAAGATCTTCGAAGAAAAAGCCATATAATAAAACAAAAGATTCTACAAAGTTAACTGTTATCAACTTTATTAAAAGTCTGCCATCAGTTCCATCACACTATTGCCGTAAGGAGTCTAGTTGTGTCTACCTACCCCAAGAATACAAGAATTTGTCTAAGCCTGAACACCCTGCACAGCCAGAGGTTGATTTGAATAAACTGGTGAGAAATGTTTAGCAAATAGATTTGCAATATCATTCCCGTTACCAGCAGTAAGGTCCCCAAGAGTCATTTCAGAAGGTATAGTATTATTCACTCTCCTACCGTTACATTAACATTATCTGTAACACAATTTTCAGTATATTTTACATAATTTCTGTAGCACTCTCGCGATAAAAGTTTACACTGAGCCTTTAATCTACTAAATTCCATATAGTTTTCACGAGACCTAGTAATCTTGTAAATTTTGTGAGCCACTTCTTTCTCACTAAATTCCTCTTTAACTCCGGAGTATACCAACATGGAAACCTCTTCATGCAAGCCTTTTTCAGTGGAACAAAGCAATTTATTATAGTGTACATTATATCGTAAAATATGGACACCATCTCAGAAAGAACATTATCCCAGTCAATTGATTCAAAGGAAAGACGCTTTGCTTCATAATTTGCACGATTAAAATCGTAGTAATATTCTTCACCGGGAACGTTGTCTCTTTCAATCCTAAGTGGTAAATTACATTCCAGTGGGGGATGATGTCTATCTTGTGGGATCAAAACATCCTGAGCTGTTTTTACTGTGAGCTCAATTGGGGATAAAATAAGATCAAGCGTAACTCCCCTTTCATTAGTTACTGTATTGGACTGAAATTGATTGAAGAAAGCACATATATTTGATAGAGTATCTATAGAATCAGTCTCTGATGGAGATGCCATAGGAGAGGGATGAGCTACTGAACAAAAATCGTATATTTCCCATTATGCAGATGGAAGATTGAAATCGCCAAAAAGGAAGAAGCTGGCATTTGTATACGGCTCATTTATAGTTATTAGCTGGTTGTAATAGTCATGGTATAAAAGAGGTTGAGATCTAGGAGGAAGATATACAGAGCCCAGTTATATTGTGACTGCTGTTCTCGCCAAAACCGCAGTAGAGTAGTGATGGCCATGACTCACTCAACCCTTCAAAATTGTAACAATATTGATACCATACAAATACATTTTTTGTTTACAGGCCACACCTACATGCCTGTGGACTCTGTACATGCAGTTATTGAAAAAAATACAAAAAAGTGCATATTTTATGCTCCTTTACAATGGTATACAAAATTCACAACAGCAAGACAAGATCCTATCCCATATAACGTTGAGCTACTGACACACAGGGACTTCCTAAAATGGAACGGTATCAGCAAGAAGTACTTCAAAGGAAATGCCATTGGCAAAATTGGTAAAATTCGAGTAGCAACATTTAAGAAAAACGAAGATTCAAAAATTACTCTTAAACACCCAATGAAAGAATCGGCCGAATCTTTCACAATTGACATTCAACCTAAGACCAAAGCTGGACCTACTACATGTTATAAATCTCTTTTGCCTATATCAAAAGCTAAGTATGAAGATCTTCAAAAGCTTTGCAAAAATATGGTAATACCCTTCGTTTTCCATCAAGAATTGTTGAACATACCTACTGGAACTAATATAAAAGACACACTGCCAGAAACAGATATAGAGGATGCTGATTTGGCAATAATACTGTTCTCATACTAAATGTTTTCAGTTTTTAGTATTATTTTATGGAAATTTATTTTAATGGTAATGAGTTTTAGTTTTCAAGCTTATAATATAATACTAAGAATAATGAAAATGTTTTAAACCAATATTTTGACTCAAGTAAGTTCCTTGTCAAAAAAAATGTTAAACTAATAAATAAGTTCATTAAAAAAATTTGTATAATTTTATTGGTTGGTTTTTTTTCTTTCACAGATTATTTGCCTATGGGTTAGTTCAAGTAGATTTACTTAACGGTTCGGAAAATTATTTTGTTCGTTAAGCCAGTTTTATTATATTTTGAGATCGCGTGGTGACTTTTGTCCTGTTCTAGAAAACAAAGGTCATGGTGGTAACACCTTTTTGTGTAGCATCATTAAGATATAATTTTGCAGTTAGCTAATTTTGCCATAAAATATTTTGGAGACAAAAATGTCTAAACAATATTAATTTTTACAAAAGTGTGTATCTTGAGGTCATATTAACATTGTCACTTAGTTTTAAGTGCATAAAATAATAAGGCAGACAAATATCAAACATCTGATCAATAACTAATTTTTAATGATTTTTATCACTTTAAAATAGTTTCCTCCTGAGAAGTTGATAAGTTGTCGCTTAACTCATTTTGCCCTTCGAGCATCAATATACTCCATTATCATGAAAAATATATTCTGATGAGATTTGCTTCATAGAGGTCCTCATAATACTATCCAAATTTTACATATATCAACTTTGCAATACAGACATTATACTAAAAAATATTCTAGACAACCTACTACATTTACTATTGACTGACCTTTTCTATAATCCTCAAGTAACAAATGAAAGTGTCCTAATTTAACCCATGTTTTAGGATCAATACTTATATTTTTGCTATTATTACTAGAATCATTTTCATTTGCTTTTTGTTGTCTTCTAGCTTGCACAACCATTAACTGTAAATACTTGACAGCCTAAAATATGTGGAGTAAAATTGTACAACTTATCTCAAAAACCCACAAGGAATCATACATTTCACAAATAAAGAATTAAAAATAGAGTAAAATATGGACACTATGGGAATTAGTTGAAAATTGAAATACAGGATGTTTCATTGGGAGAGGGCCTAAATTTAACTGTAAATGGACATCATTTTAGCGATTCCAAAAAACCTATATTTAATGTGTCTTAACGCCAGTGGCGGCTCGCCCATAAGAGCTACAGCCCACTCTCCCAAATGAAAACATTTTTAAATTATTGCAATTATTACATTACATTACTATAAAATTATTTTAGAAAAATATATCTTTTTCGTTAATAGCATATTTATTTTTGCATTGAAGGTACCTTGATATGTGTTTCCTTTGTGTGTATTGTATAAGTGGGTGATGCATACATTAAGTGTATATTATAATCTTTGGAGTGTATTGAGTTTATGGTGGGAAAGGCATGATATTTATGTTGTTGCGGCCTGCAAACATTGCAATCCGTAATACGCAAAATTGCGAATTATTTTATTTATAAAATTGGGTCTTATTGTGTCTTATATGTCTAACAAATTTTAAAAGGTAAGATAATTATTTTATTAGTTGAAGATTATAATTAATTACATCTTTACAGAAATGAACGAAGCATAAAATTCAAAGACGTATTAACAAAATACCAAGTTTGCACAATTGGAGTTTCAAGAAAAAAATGATTTGTATTTAACAAAAATACCGTTTTTTCAACTCGTATTTATTTCTTATTATAATTTTTTCTGCCCTCGCACAAACTTCTTCCACGAGCCGCTTATATATAACCGAGATACAGAATGTTTTATCAATTAAGCCTAGATCTTTTGTAATTCATAACTTACGAATTACAGTGCACCTATACTATTTTAAAATTTTGTAACTGGATCAAAGTATTACCAAAAAGATAAAACTTGCCTTTCCTAAAAACAACGCCCTGAATAGAGATTCAGATTCTTCAATTGGAAAGAGAATATAAATTTCCGTCAGTAATAAGTTATGAAAGTTTTGGGGGTTAGCAAATTGTATCAGAGGTTTTCTTTTATTTTGTAGCTGGAAAACCTACTTAATGTATCTTGAGAAGCACCCCGGAAATTAAAATTAGTTTTTTTAAGAGTACAGGGGCATACTTATGATATAGTCATTCAATCACGAAAGAAGGCATTTGAGTACGGAACAAAATATTTTGAATATTGTCAGTATTAATCTGGGCTTGCTACAAGTATATATCATGTTTCTGTTAGGCAGCGTCTAAGAAAATAATCTTAATCCGTTTCATATAGCGAGCAGCGACTCCTACATGTAGACAGCAATGGATACCTTAAAGCGTGTGGTGCTTCTTAAATAAAGGAAAGGTTTCAAATATGTCAATTCCTATTTGTAGCCTGGCAATTGTTGAATTTTCTAGAACTAGGCAATCGAAATAATTTTTTGAATTTTTATTTACTTGGAGTTCAGAAATTTGCAGTCTTAGACAGTTGCCTAACTAGCCTTCCGCCTGCCCTGGATTGTCTTAGTGGCGATAATTTTATGGAGTTTACAGGTGATAGTAATCACGGGTTTCAAATATCAAGGTAATATATTAAATAATTCGGAAGTTATGAGGTCTGAAAGTACTAGGCTAAGTTGACGAAACATACTGTATTTTGTTTATAAAATCTAGAAGATAAATTATAATTTGTGTTTTTGGGATCATCAAGGTGTTGTTGATTTGCTGTTAATGTTAGGCCCTTTCGCAATGAAACAAGCTGAATAAACATTTTTAATCCCAGTAGATACTGTTTAATGAATTATGCAACTCAAATTAGGATATAACTTAAATTGCCAATTCTCTAAAAATACTATCCTCATAAAAACAAGATCAATCTGATTAAAACAGAGTACTCAAATTCGGGGCAATAGTGTCCCTATACTGTTTTTAATAATCCATCTTAATTACTTAGATACATACCTTTTGGACTAAGGCCTTTTTGGATGCATTTTCTGGCTGATTCAACAACAAAAATCCATACTGACGGCTAAAGATATAGTAACTCTTAATTCTCATCAACTATTTGCAATCTGATCTTCAATTTGTCATATATTTATGAATGACTACATGAGCACTAATTTACTTATATGTAAACAGACAAAACATAAATAGCTTGCTGGAGCAAAAATAATAGTTTTATACAGGGCGTTTCTAGACACCGGCTATTAGACATTTCTCAAAAATTACAGATAGAATTATGAAATTTTATATTCGACACAACTAGTCCATTTGAAATATTATTTTGACAGCACTTCCGGTTCCACGAAAATGGAACATACTGTATATTTTGGACTACACGCTCAATTTTAGTCAAATTTTCTTTAATAATCGTATATCACTTTTTTCTCTAGATATTTCTATTATATATAATTTATAACGAATTAAAGAACGAATGTTAGCTAAGTTGTTGCACATACTCGTATAAAAGACAAATCATCAAATGATTTATTTCAATGTTCTAAATTATTATTTCAATTTTGTTAAAAAATATCTTAGAACGATTCTTTGAAATGTACTGCATATTTAAATTTTTACCTTTTCATATTTTACAGATTATTTTAGGCCCAATTTCTTCCATCTCAATAATATATCACTTTCAAATTACTTAATTTTAAACAAATTAGTTGATTTCATACTCGTAGGTAAAAGGTGTGAAAATGTTATTATTGAAATAAAAAGCTAGTTTAATATCAAGAATGGTTTTACTGTAATAGAATTAATTGAATTGGTAAAAGAAACAAAGTACAAGTGAATCCAGTTTATTTAACAAATGATCACACATTGCCATTCCTTTGTAGAGAAGCATTTATTCTTTTGAGAATATCATCGTTTGTTGTTCTTCTGATTATATCAAATTCTTTCTATCTTTTGTATCATGTTTGGTTATGATGGGATCTGAATACACCATAATAATTAAGTAACTCCAAAAAAATAATCTAGTGGATTTCCATTTGAGACCATTATTCACAATCCATTGATCTTAAAATATTTCAGTTAATAAATCACCATCCAAATGATAATTATAACAAGGAACACCATCCATTTGATATCAAAATTTTGGGTAGTTTTTCAATATTGGTGGCAAACCATTTCATATATTATCAACTTGTCATCAATAAATTCTAGATGAATAACTGCATTCATAATTGCACAGAACACATTGAATTGCCATTTCTCTTAAAAATGTATTTCTCACATTGCAAGCGATTTGTTGGAGACCAATAATGCTGTTGTGTCTATTAAAAACTTGTAAATTTTGCTTTATTTCTTCAAACATTAATTAAAATTGTGTATCTTCTTCAATTTTAAAAAGTAGCCTGTCAATAATTCAACCCTTCTAGGTAATTCTGTTTCTTTCAAATGTTGGGCACAGTAAAATTTATACTAATGCCATTTATGTTTGGTAAGGTGATAAAACATATGCAATACCCAGTTTTCTTTCAGCTTCATGTAATGAAGCAGTTGGAAAAGCAGAGAAAAATCCTAAAACGTTAATTTTATTATCAACAAATAAAAAAAGTCTTCATTAATATAATCTAATCTTGATATGTCTGTTATTTTAAAAATACATGATTCAACAAACATTGAGATATGGGTGTTTATTAGAAGACACACTATATTTTCCAAACATAACAATTTTCGTAATTATTTCTATGTATTACTGCAGAAAACCCAATTTGTTTAAAAATTAAATAGCTTGAATACAATATGATAGTGAAATAGAACTTATGGATTATCCGCAAAATCAGAAAACGTTAAAATATATGAGTCTTTCATTTCATAAAACTGAATTAACCAGAAAAATTTCATGATTTTGTCTTTTGTCATTTTTGAGAAACATCTAATACCTGGTAGTCGTGAAAAGCTATGTATTGTCTAATAAGGACTAGAAATGTTAACCAATATTTTTGTGCCTAATTTGTAATTATTTCGATATATTGGCGGCTAAATGTGTTAACCTGCTAACTCCAATTTGTAGGATTTCATGCGTCGACCTGTAAACCTGATAGTCGCTATTCTGTGAAGAAATGGTTTATTTTATGACGCACTTATACCAGCTAACTTCATATTCTATAATGGGCAAAGAAATACTGCTATCACCAGGTAATTGTACGCATTAAGTGCACGTCGTGTTATTTTCACTACAACAAATTCCTTTATTTTTCCTATTTTCAGCAAGTTTTTTTCTGTGTTGTTTCATTAAAAAGGATAATAGTATATTAATGTCTAATAAGTTATTTGAATAAAGCGGGGGGCATTTATTTTGTAAAAAATTACTTGTGAAAGGTCCATCAAAAAGTAGTCCAACAGCTTTATAATTTGATTGCTTTTATAAATAGATTTTGGTTGATTTTTTGTCCATTTAAACTTAATTTAACCCAAATGCAACAAACAAAAAAAAAGTTTTATGTTTTTACATTTCCGCCCATCCTTTCTATATGCGAGAAAAGTATTGGTTTACCCCAAAAAAAGTTGGAAATTTGAAATTTTTTTTTGAGTTATTTTTACGTTTTCCATCAACAACAACACGAAAAAACGGTTTTTAGAAGAAAAAATCCTGTGTGTATGTCGTCGTCGTCGTTGGCCACTTTTCCTTACATGTCTCCGGAGTGCAATAAGTCAGCAATTTTATGATTGAATATTGTTAAGGACATGTCACAGATAATCCCTATTGATTTTCAGTTCACCAGAGCCAGTACAACGGGTGCTATGGTACTTGAAGTACGACATTTTGTCATTTTTTGAGAAATTTCAGTTTGTTAGCACGATACAGCCTCCGGAGTCCACCAAGTCACCAATTTTATTATTGAATATTATTCAGGGCATCTCACTGATGAACCCTATTGATTTTCAGCTCACCAGAGCCAATACAACAGGTGTTACAATACTTTAAGTACGATATTTTTGTCATTTTTGGAGAAGTTTCAGTTTGTTAGCACGATACAGCCTCCGGAGCATATACAAGTGCCCAATTTTATGATTGGATATTATTCAGAGCGTCTGAAAGATGAACCCTATTGATATTCAGCTCACTAAAGCCAATACAACGGAAGTACCAAATTTTTGTCATTTTTGGAGAATTTTCAGTTTGTTAGCACGATACAGCCTTCAAAGAGTATACGATTGATCAATTTTATGATTGAATATTGTTCAAGGTGTCTCACAGATGTACCCTATTGATTTTCAGTTGACTAGAGCGAGTACATTGGGTCCTATAAATCCAGATATACTGAATTTTTGGTTATTTTTGGAGAAATTTCGGTTTGTTAGCACGAAGTGTATACAAGTGACAATTTTATGATAGAATATTGTTCAGGGCCACAGATGCGGAAAAGTTAGTTTTAATCCTTAAAACCGTTTATTTTAACATAGTCTCGTATAGATACTTTTTTCATTTAACAGATCATGTCAAAACGAACAAGAGGAATTTTAAGATTAGCTGCCAGACAATGTGTCAGTAATAACATCAACGTGAATGAACTACCAATGTCTATCATGTTGTTGACAATGTTAACATCAAAATGATAGATATAGATGAAACGTTGGATGCAAATATACCCCCAGAAACAGAAACTACAATATCATTGGAAGTAATAGATAATATTGAAAAAACAAACAAGCATGTCATAAAATACGTGATTGATACAGAAGACTTACGACGATATGCAATAGCTGAGGTTACAGACACAGAAGAGGCAAACCATAATGTAATAGAAGAGAATAACTGAAGGTACCTCACCATATGATATATTATTGGATGGTAGTGACTACATTGCACCCAAGTTAGTACCATACTCAGCGTCTGATAGTGATAGTAGCTCTGATGAAATTCCAACAAAAACAGAAAAGAATACAAAAAGGCGAGAAAAAGGAAAGCGATACTTTGGCAGAACTAAAGTAAATAGGAAATGGTCTTATGAGAACCAAGAGAGCTCAAAAAAAATGTCAGTGTAAAGCTACAAACCGATCTTTGGAATGTAGTAAACTAATAGAAAGGCAAAGAAAAGAGATATTCGAATATTTTTGAAGTTTAAGTTGGGGAGAAAAAACCATTTTTGTGGACAGTACTGTGAAGAGTGATTTTATTAAAAGAGCAAGTAATAGAAAAGTAGCAGAAGAATCAAGAAGAAATCTGACTTTTAAGTACTATTTAAAAACAGGTCACCAGGAAATAACAGTTTGTAGAACTATGTACTTGAATACAGTGGGAAAAAGGTGAAGCCGAGAAGAAGAAATCTAAAAAAAGACCAACACAGTATAGGATTGAAAAACAAGATAGAAAGAAACCTTTTGAAATGGAAAACAAGAGTATATATGAGTTCCTCGATTCCTTACCAACAATGGAATCCCATTACTGTAGATCCTCAAGTAAAAATTATCTATTGCCCGAATGGACACCAAGTGAAGAACTTTACAGACTGTATAAAAAAGAATGGTGTGAACCCAAAAATATTCAGCCTTTAAGAAGCACTACATTTAAAAAAGCATTCGATTAAGAAAATATGGCATTATTTACGTCAAAAAAGGATGAATGCGAAACTTGTAATAAATTTAAGGAAGGCTACATATCAGAGGAAGATTTTAACATGCATATCACAAGAAAAAGGAAGCGAAAAAGGAAGCTAGAAAGGAACAAGAAAAAAATAAAGAATAAAAATTATTTACACTGTTGATCTTCAGGCCGTATTGCTCTCGCCAAAAGCTACATTACCAGCCTTTATTACGAAACAAAATTGTGCGTTTTTCCAATTTGTATTCTTTGATTTTAATAACAAAGACAGATTTTGTTATCTATTGCATGAGGGAGAAGGAAGGCTAAATGCAGAAGAATTTTCACCGTGCCTTCATGTTTTTATTGAAAACCACGTTATTCCATTAATTGATGAAGAGAAAAGAAAAATAGTTATTTAGAGTGATGGCTGCACATACCAAAATAGGAATAGCGTACTGGCTAATGTTGCTACTAATGTGACAAAACAATATCAAATAACTATTGAATATAAATACCTTGAAGTCGGACACACTCAGATGCCAGTTGATTCAATGCATTCGACTATACATCGTCGTGTGGAGTCAAGAAGAATTAATGTTCCAGCTGAATATGCCGTTCACCATCATCATTTTTTATTTTAGGTAACTGACATTCGTGGTTTGAAGTATACACCCGAAGGTTATATATTTTACAAATTCCGATTCTCGGAAGAATGTATACTTCCTCCTCGGCGAAAACAACTAGTTAGTACAAAACTACAAAAACATGGAATGAACTGGATATTCTACATCAAAATAAAATTGCAATCTCGGCCAGAAAATTTTCTCATCTCCAGAAGCACAAGTCAACTTTACCAGCAGGCTACTATGACTTTTACAATAATTTTCCCCATGAATTTTTATTTACAAACAGAATTTTTAAAATTGCTTACTCCTTTTTTATGCTGTAGAAATTGAACTGAAAATATTTCACATACATTTTTGTGAAAAAATGGGTTAAGACAATACTGAGATATATTTTATTAAATTATATTGTCATATATGCTCCTTTGTATTGATCAAGGCAATTTTTTCTCTGTCCTGAAAAATTGAGCTCATGTGAGTTGGCAGGTTCACACATTTAGCCGACGATATCATAGTACATAAAATAAACAAACCTCCATTGCGTGAAGCCAATTTGTTTATCTTGTAGGTTATGTTTACAATTTTTATCAAATCTGTTAATTACTGATGGTTTGTTAAAGACCGTAAATTCGCCTTTCAGTAGCTTAGATCATTAAATCGCAAAAGTCTTACCTATCCAATTCGGATAAAATATGTAAGTCTTGTGCAGTCATGGTAATATCGTCAGGATCCTCAGTGCCACTAGTCGTTTTACTCATCTTTTTGATTAACGGTATGTAGACAGTATTATTTTAATAATAACTATATGTATCTAGGATATAATATTCTTAAAGTGGAATTACCAAATAATCTAAAATTGAAAATTATGATGCTCTGAACTCTGGATATTTCTTTTGATTTACTCACTCGTTTTTTTAATTAACTAAATAAATAAATTCAAGGAGAAATATAACACTAAAATAAATACTTTGATATAAATAACTTTTTAAAATATAACAAATTTCCTCAAATTTGATCAAACTATATAAACATACACCATAATATTTCCGAAAACAATTTTCGTATAAATCATGACAACCATAGATAACGATGACAAACATCACATTTTTTTATTTCACCGCTGCACCAACATGAGAGTCACCAGTGGCCCATAAAAAACGCAGTTGCTGTTATTTACATATTATTTTATGTGACAACCTACAAATAGCAAAAATTGACGAAATGAATGAAAATACTTTGAATATATGGAGGGTAGTACTACCCTCCATATTTGAATAGTAGGTGCGTTCTTTTTGACCGAGATCTCAGATCACCATAGACAAATAATAATATAAGAGTAAGAACCAGTTTGATGCATAGGCGGTATATGGCACAACGTTTCTACCAGAGATAAGTAACCCGTTTCTACGCAAGCATTGACCAATAAACAACAAATGGAAGGATAATGCAATTTGTCAGTATTACGCTAAATTGAATTCGCGCATACCACGTGATTTCTTGGAAAAATTGGATCCGGAGCATGCGCAGTCAATCAACCGTACAGGACCGGCCTTGCAAATAAATAATACTATTGAACTGGTACGGTACATACTTATGTTTTATTTAAATAAACTGAGAAAGTCTTATTTGTAAGGACTGAATTAAAATTATAAACTTGTTTATAGAAAAATAACATAAAATAATTGAAGGGGTGAGTGGATGAAGGAGGTATGTAACATTTGTACAAAAATAGAGATTTGTCGTAGATGAAGGAGGTATGTGTTGGCCTGTTTTGTGAAACTATCACCAGCTCTCTAAGAATATTATTTACAGATATAGCAGTGTCATGAAGGAGTTATGTGACCGCAACAATTTATGTTTGTAGGGCATGAAGGAGGTATGAAACATACGTCTTTCTTCCACCAGTGCCTACAACAATTTTTATTTAATGTGTATTGGATGAATGAGGTATGAAACGTAAAATAGCACATACCTCTTTCTTCCACTAGTGCCGTGAATTCACTGTGCAACATACTGCCTTCATGCACTTAACAGCTGTGTGAATCAGTTCACAACGACGGTTGTTTTGAAGAGCACGTGCACATATTGAGTGATTTAAAATATTTATAAAGACAGTTAAAATGACTTCCAGAGGAAAGGTGATATTACGATTAGCTTTGAATGCAGATAGTTCAACTGCGAGCAGTGCGAGCGGAAGTATTGACAAGAATGTCAATGAAAACGTGAATTCTAACCTAGAAAATGTAATATCAACATCGTCAAAAGGTGATGATAATTTTACCGAAATGAATGAATCGTACCAGGATGATGGTAAGATTGTTTGTTATAAAATATTAAACTCATTTGAGCTTACCTTATCCACACTCCTTCAAATGCAATTTGATTGTTGTAGTGTCGGAACCACATGCTGCAGTTAGGGCAGCTAACTTCGATGGAATACAAACAACAAGACACACAAATAAAAACACTAATGGAATGTATAGGCAATTACGTAAGTGACAATAAACCTACTATTGTATCTTAGTGCACGTGCATTTGAGATATTGATCCTTATAATACTCGGTGTTGTCGGCCTAATAGTGAAATGGTACATTGAGTACCTATATTAACGCATTTAGTACAATACATACAGTATATCTTTCTTGCAGATGTTGGAGAAGAAAATACTTCCGACAACAGTTGCGATGACTTATTTGGCGACAATTCTAGTGATGAATACGTGCCAGATGAGGATTACGTTGATTCATCGGACGACGGAATTGCAGAAGATCAAAATGACCATAAAATCAAGAAATGCAGTCACAGAGTAATGGAAAAGAAGAGTGCTAGTGAAATGATGGATGTACAAGGTAGTGATGAACCGACTGAAGATCATAATAATATGGAACTGATGGAGGACGACAACATATCGATACGTCAGACAAATAATGAAAGTAGTGTTAAACAAAATAAAGAAGGGAATACTTTGCTTACTGCCGGTGTTAAAAAGAAATATTTTGAACCTAAAATAAAAGTAAGTAGAAAAAGGCAAAGAAATCCTTCTGAATGGAAAAAAAATAAAGCTGCACTCTGCAGACAAAGAGGAGAGGCCTACAGAAATTATAAGGGTCAGTTGAAACCTGCTAAAACTAGTGTTACAGGCAACTTATGCCCTGAAAATTGTCGTCGACAGTGTTCGCAGTCATTTACAATTGAAGACAGAAAAATCATAATGTCATCTTTTTACAAACTGGATATAAATGCCAAAAATTCTCTACTGTATAACAGTTTAAAAATAACCCCTACAAAAAGACAGAGAACCGGAGCTTTACAACACAAAACAGCCTCATTCCAATATAATATAACATATGGGGGAAAACAAACTGCTGTATGTAAAAGAGCTTTTGTTTCAATATACAATATCAGCATGAAAAAGGTTGACTTGATCCAGCAGTCAATAAAGAAAGGTTTAGCTGCCCCCCTACCAGGCAAAAGAGGAAAACATAACAATAGACCCAACAAAACTCCCGAAGATGTCACTGCTTACATAATCAAGCATATTTCAAGTTTCCCTTCAGAATCATCGCACTATTCAAGAAATTGTAATATCCATAAGAAGTACCTTTCTCCTCTTCTGTCACTCCCAATTATGCATAAACTTTATATCGAGACATGTAATGCTAACAAAGTCCCTAATCGATTCAAAGTCAAGGAATGCACATACCGTTATATCTTCAACAATGAATTTAATTTGTCATTTGGACATCCCAAAAGTGACACTTGCAGCACCTGCGATTCAGGTACTGGAAATGAGGGACATACCGAAAACTACAAAGCAGCTTTTGCGGCTCAGGTCGTCGATAGAGAACTAGCCAAAAATTCTGATGGGGTCGCATATATAACATTCGATCTCCAACAAACCATGCCTTTGCCCCGACTCAGTACTTCCAAAGCATTTTATCTCCGCCAAATGTGGTTTTATAATCTAGGCATTCATATTATAACTAAAGAAGTGTACAAGACAGTTTTTTGCACATGGACCGAAGATTTAGCATGTAGGGGTAGTAGTGAGATTTCCAGTTGTCTTTTAAGAACCATTGAAGTTGAACTGGCACTTAAACAAAAAAATCATTTGATTATTTGGACAGACTCCTGTGCAGGGCAGAACAAAAATTTCCTAATGCTCTGTATTTATCAATATCTTATACAGAAAAATATATTCAAAATAATCGACCACAAGTTTCCTGAAGTAGGTCATTCATACTTGGATTCGGACCGGGATTTTGGTCGAATAGAAAAAATATTGAGAAAACACCAAACTATTTGTACTCCTCAGCAGTATCGAGAAATTATTGCCTCTTCCAATAAAAAAAGCATGGTCATTGACATGGAACATCATTTCAGAGACACTGAGGACCTACCACAAAAAATGAAACTTATGAATAGAAAAAAAGATGTTCTGAATGAAAAAGTATATTTCAGAGATGGAATTAAATGGATCCGTGTAGATACCTATGGGTCATACCTCTTTAAGGAAAGCTTTGATTATTATACTCCCTTCAAGGAGGTCAATATTCACAAAAATTTGAAAAATCCGTCTTCTCTTCCTGAAAATTTTGATATTCCCAGATCCTTCAGAAAAACTGGCGTATTATCTAAGGAAAAACGTGAAAACTTAAAAGAACAACTTTGCTTCATTCCGGATCAACACAAATGGTTTTATGAAGATGTTTTACACGAAGAACATGAAGGAATCTAAGATGAAAAGGTATCTGCTTGGAACAGTTATAGCATACCCGCTCTTATTAAAATACTCAATAGAATCTTGATTTAATTTTAATATACAGAAGAAAATATAATTTTGAATATATATACAAAAGTATTTTGAATTGTATGCACATACCCATTTCGTTCCTTTAGGCCAATTGCAAATATGAACAAATTAATGAGGAAGAAGGGGGTATGTACAAAAACATTTTTTTTTCTAATTTATCCAGCAGATATTCCACCCTTCTCTTCACCTTACCCCAATTTCACCACTAATAGGAATAGTATGGTTTGCATAGCCCTTGAAAAAAATGAATACAAAAAAAAGTACCACAATGACAACTTCAAGGTTAAATATCTCAACAATACCCTTTTGTTACATACATCTTTCATCCACTTACCCCTTCAATTAGAGAATGAATTTAGACAGATTGTGATTTATATTTTATCAACACTTTTTGTGGAAAAATTGTAATTGTTATATACTTGATAAACCTACATAATCAGAGATTAGTAACCTTTTATATATCATAATTGGGTGGGTATATTTAACTCTACTTATACAGAAATTTTCATTTCTATTCTATAAATGAACATTTGGTCAGACAGAAGAGTTCCAAAGTGATGAATGTTACTCTTTTACCAATTTTTTCTGTATACATATAAGTTAATGATGAATAATACACACCTTTTTCAAAACGAAATATTTATTCGGCAGCAATTAATTCCTGATAAATATATTTTACAAAAATCCCAATGGCACAGGACCAATTGGACAGGCGTATTTTTCAGTAACATTTTTTCATAAAACCCAAAATAAAAAATTAGATACAAAAGTAATAGAATGTTTTGAGATGTACAAAAAACCAAAGTAACATTTTGGCATCAAATCAAAAACAAGAAAATTAAAAAAATTTCCGGTAAATTTGTGAATTTTCTTAAATAAATGTTTTAATGTACGATTTAGAGAAAAATGTTAAATACAAAAGTTTTAGAACGTATTAAGGTCTATGAAACAGCTTAGTAACTTTTTTGCCTCAAATGAAAAACAAAGGAAATACGTTTTTTTTTCACCTTTGACAGACCGCCACTTTGTTTTTACTGGGCCGATTTGGCTCATTAACGAACTCGTCCAAGATTTTGGCCTAATTTTTAGTCTATGACTTTCCAAAACAGACTGTTCAAACATGTGGTCACCTAGAACATCAAATAATTTATGATTATTCAATAATTGTTTCACAACCTCATTTACAACTACTTTTAAAAAGTTTGATTCTTTTGGAACTCTATTATCATTTGTTATCATGATATGCCTTATTTTTCGTTCACAAAAAGTACAAATTTTTGTAATATCAGCTGATGGCTTTACAAGACCACCCCTATTTTTCCTAATCAATAATTTGAAATGATCTCCATCAGTGAAGCTATGATTCAAAGTGTCAATGTGCTTCAAGCAATCGAAACATTTGATTATTTTTTTCAGTTTTACCACTACAAAACCACTTATATATGTAACCACATTTTCAGTTAACATAGTAATTGATGGTAAACACTGAACGATGTATTCTATATTGCCTTCTGTTATATCAATGTCAGAAATATCTAAATTATATTTTTTTATCAGTGGTATATCATCAATTGTTGTTCCTGATATCTTATGCAAATCAGAGGATGTTGTAGTCAGTATATTGACTTCATTGTCAATTATGCAATTTCCTTGGATATCTTTTATATCATGGTTCAGAGCCAGTCTTTTGTAGGTGAAGTAGAACTGGTGTGCAGTGGGGTTATTATTCCACCCATTTTTGGACCTAAAACATAAACTTATTTTTATAAAATTGAAGAATCTGTATAATTAGATGAATTACATTCACATGAATAATAATTCTGAATTGACTGTGTACCAGCTACGTTAAATTAATATCTATTAACTATTTTAATATTCCAAGTAACTTTCATGGATTTCAATAAAATGAATGTGACATTTTTTCTATCAATCAAATTACCTTACACAGCAGAAGAACAACTCGATATGATCCTGGCTGAATTTGTATGTCATGATGATGTATGTACTTCAATGGGGAGTTTTCAACATTAACAAAATCCTCAAATAAACCTATCAAGGATGTAATTGTAATACAAAATCCTTTAAAAGGAGTTTTGATTTTAGTTTCATATACATGATTTCCATCCAGAGTTTTTAATGTTTTTATGTATTCAACTGTTTGGTGAAAGATCGACATCCAATAATTTTTATTGGCTCATCTAAGAGGTGCTTTACTTCCTCGGCCCATAGGGTTCCTTCCTATTACTAGGATGGAGTTTTTCCAGAGTAGGATCTCTTCCAATGGCTCTCATCCATGGCCTATAGCGATTAGAAGTTACGCTGTAATCATAAATGGGTTGGAATAATTTTGTATGATGTAAAAATAATTCATTCAAACAATGGTCCATTGTTTGAATAATTAAAAATATATCGTACCAGAAATAATCCACTCCATCAATGTCTCCTTGGTTCTTACAAAACATCACCATGCAGTTCTTCCCCATTATGGAAAAAACTGATGAAAAAAGTCTCAAAAAGTTCAGTAACGGTGATGACTGTTGGTAATGAAACACAGTTCACACACAGTAGTAAAATGATAATGGCAAAACGGAAAACAAACACAAATTTTAATAACGTTGGTTATAATCTAACGATTCAAACGTACGAGAACGACTAAATATGAAAATGGTTGTGCCAGCTCTGGTAAAATCTGCAATAAGAATTAACATACGTATCAACAGCACACCAGATAATTCAGAATTGATTGCAGACATCCACTGTGACGTAGAATACATAATGCGCATGAGCCGTATCCAATTTTCAACACCCGCATAGTGGCCGTAAAAATTATTCGCGCATTCTAATGTATTGTCATTCCATATATTGTTTATAGGTCAGTGGTCTGCAGCCCTCTAATCCGATGTTGCCAGTTCATATTTTCGTAATATCTAACCTGACTTTTTCTACTAGCGTCTAGCGAGCTGCAAGTCACGGATGATCCTGACCAATTAAAAACTACCGAGGTTAGGATCCGTTGGCGCGAAAGTTTAAAAATAATAGCTGCTTTCTTTTGACTAGAATATTAAATTATTTCAATTAAAACGCATCGTAATTGGTTGTTCGTAGGCAATTAACTGATATTATTTGATATTCGGCCGCATTTACTAAATCATAACGACATTGCTACACTGAGATAAAAGAAAAGGTCAGAGAACTGTTTTCCAGTTATTTCAACTTGAGAAAATCTGTTCAATTTGAATAAAAAAAACTGTTTAACGGTTAAACGAACTTTTTTGGAATTCTAATTTACTCATTTATGTAAGTTAACAAAAAACTTAAGCTAATATAGGATTTCATTTTTCAAATTAAAATATAAATCGTTTAGTTGGAGAGCCAAAATAATTTAACGTTTCTATTTTCTCATTGTAACGATAAATTTGCTATTATAGCAATATCAACAATAATTGTTAATATAATAAAAACAAAAAATCGTTTAACAGCATATGTCGTTATGACTTAGTGATCGAATTGTGCAGATTAACTGAGATTTATAAAAATGGAATGGTTAAGAAAATTCTAATTATTACTTTGATTAAAGTTGAAACGAGAAAAATACTGTTTTAATTTGACCTACACCTGTTGTCATAAGGAAATATGAATATTTAACAGCGCAAAAAGACTACCAAGGTTATTGGTATTGTCTTATAAATTATAATTTATCTAAACATTCTTAGATGCTAAATTTAAAGCTATTTTTTCGACTTCTTTATGACTAAGTTGTAGCCTCAAGAATTTGCAAAAACTTTATTTTAATTTCATTTTTTTTCTCTTCAAATTCAAATAATTTGAACTATTCTTTTTACATAATTCTTTGAGAATGCAGTCCTCATCAATGAAATTTTCTTGGACTACGGTGCCTATGAAGACTATTTTCGTCATCTAAAAAAATAACATGAAAAGTCATAAAAACTATGAAAAAAGGAAAAATACGTATATTACATTGCACTCTGCAGAAAAGTTCCAATTATAGCGGCGTAGATATTTTTTCTGGGGTGTAATCAAACCTTTACATTTTTTTAGTCAGCTGCAAGAGATTTCCTGATAGATTTTTAGTCAATTTATCACTATTTATAATTTTTTAAGTTAAACTCCCCTCTCTGGATAGGAAAATGTCACAATTTTGAATTGTCTAAAGATTTATAATTGGAGAGGTAGCGATTTTCTTGCACTCCTTGCATTCAGAATTCATAATCAATAGAGAAAATAGTTTTGCAACAAAAACTAAATAAAATAGTACACAATGATCAAGGAACGTAAATAAAATTTGCATATAATCTTGCACACTGATAAACATTTCTATCTACATTCCGCAAAACCTTACAAAAGTATTTAAAAGTCCGATATCATTGTTGCCAATGCCAGTATACTAAAACTTAAAATACCTCAGAATAGCAAAATTTTTACAAATCAAAAATATTCGGAGATATTTTAAAATATATAAAATGAATAAATTAGAGAATCGATTATAGTTAGAAAAGTTTTAAAATTGCCCATAACTTTTTTGTTATTGTAAACATTATTTCTGTCCCCTTAAAACATCAGATAATGATTTCGATTTGGCAACGCTGCTTCAATCGCCGACAAGGTTATTCTTGTTAATTTCCATTGGTTAGGATCATCCGTGACCCTACAACCAAAGAATACACCAACTGTATTCTTTGCTACAACTCACTAGGCGTTAGCACAAATCACCCACCTTTACGCTAGTCTTTTTCTTGACGATTTGTGCACAGCATATAAAACATTAGGCTGTGATTTGTGTATTGCTGCCTTTTCTTTTGATTTTTTTTAATCATTATAAAATTGTATTAAAATAACAATTGAGTGAGTTATCTATGATAGCAAAGCCTGTGTTTTGTTTTAAGTGTGAGAAGTTATTCTCAACTCAGTCTAATCCATAGATAAGATAATATGGTCTAATCTCAACAGGCATGTACAAGGAGTTCATTTTGATAGAAAGGAAAAAGTGGACATGGACACGATTATAAACTATTCTCCTAAAGCTTTTCTATTTTAGTGTTTAGAAGGGGGTGATAGGTCCTTTAAATAAAGATCTTAGAAATCATTTGAAAATTGGCCAATTTTTTTTGGAAACCCCCGGTTAGCAATGTTTTTCGAAAAATCGGAAGTATAAACTACCTTTAAATGAGAGTTGATTTGATTTTTTTTTAATGTGTCACCAACAACTCATCATGCATGTGTACTACTCAGTTTTAGAGTTTAACTTTATTATGTATTTCCCAAGGTTCTGATCGGGAAGAATTTATTGGTCAGCAAATTATCCACACTCAAATTGTAGAGTACAGGCCCAGTGAACAGTTTTTGCTTATAGCTATTATATCCATATTCAATGCTGAATTTCATCATGTATTCTATCGAGTGTTTTTTATTTCATGTGCAATATGTAT
This sequence comes from Galeruca laticollis, assembly GCA_963921935.1. Classification (NCBI taxonomy): domain Eukaryota; kingdom Metazoa; phylum Arthropoda; class Insecta; order Coleoptera; family Chrysomelidae; genus Galeruca; species Galeruca laticollis. The sequence goes on from OY998180.1 coordinate 126,026,966, forward strand.
AATCATGAATTGCTTAATTCTGTACCAATTTGAAAAGGGATAGATATCTGATGTAATTCCATAATCATTGTTCCATTGAAAAATTCCACACAAGAACAAAAAATTGTTGAATGCCTAGTTTCATTCAATGATTATGCTGAAAAATCAGAATTGATTGAAGTTTCCATATTGTTATGAACCACCATGTGAGTCATCACTTTTTGAAAATAACTATTATCGTTGATCATTTGTTCAATGAATGTGCTTATGGCTTTTGTATTGAAACTTCCTCATCTGACGGGGAGAATAAATAAAACAATATAACCTTACTTTGTGTTTTATTAATGTATCTTTGAAAGTGGTTGGAGAAAATGTTTTCTACATTCTAACAAAACCTAGTTTCTGACCTACAAACCAATTGAATATACCAAAAACTAATTATAATTCAGCACTATGATCTGAAATATGATTTTCCAATTTTTTTTTAAATTCTAGTTGTATATAATACAATAAAATAAAACATATCACGACAGTTGGAACAATGAGTTGTAAAATACAAATCTAGACTAAGTATACACAATTTACAAAAACAATTTCATGAGGTCTTTTATAATAAATTCAATCTAACCCAAAGTATATGCGTGATCATGTTCGCTATTGTTTGAGGTAAATAAAGACTCTGATAAAACTTCTTTAATAATACTTTTCTCTTTAGAATTTGGTTTAGAAATTGTTTTCTTAGCATCTTTTCTTTTCCTTTTAGTTCAAAAGAACTTTTGTTTTTCGATTTTCTGATTAGCAGGAAAAATAGAATTGCTTTTGAATAAAGCATCTTTTGATTGGGATGCTCGAATATCTATTGTATCACACATATTATTTAATACTTTCAAGTTTTTTAAAATAAAATTGTAATCTTCCGACAAAAAACTTTTAGAATCCATATTAGAGATCAGCTGTAGTGCAGCATTTTTCACTAATTATTTTTTTCTTTCTAGTTCTGATTTTGAATCCAAAATAAATTGGGACATACAAGTTGGAAAGGTATCTTTGTTTATGTTTTGCAGAACTATGTTAATTTTACTATTTTCACCATGTGATTCTAATATCTCAGTTTTCACTTCCAACCAATTAAAATTTTTTAATATAATGTAATGAATATGTTTACATATCATATTTTTTATTTGATAATCCAAGCATGTGCATTCAAATGCATGCCAACATATGTTGCAAAAACAACATTTTAGTTCACAACATACAGCGATGTCATTTCTCTTGTTGACTATTTGAGACTCCTCACCAGACACTGTCTTTAAAATAAGGCAATTATCTTCCACGATAATTCCAAAATGACTGCATAATGCATTACGATGTCTTCTTCGAAAATTTTCAACTTGTCTTGAATGTTTTACTTTAATTAATTTTATTATCCGATTCGCAGACTTATCTCGAATATATTTTTGTAGGCAATGTAGGGTCCTATCTAGCCTTTTAACTTTTTTGCCATCCAAATACGGATATTTGACAGCTTTATGCATGCTTTCTAAAAACATGTTTGTATTAATTCCCCTACTTTTGCGGTAACAATAATCCCATTGCTTTCTGTTATGAAAATAATTATTTTTCAGATATTTGTACATTTCATCTGTCGTCTCATCTGCATATAAGTTATTCAAAAATTCACTGAATTCTTTTTCAAATTTGTTTTCATCTAACGAAGATTGTAAATATTTCAATGATTTGTAAACCCAACTTCTCTTTCCCACATCACTGATTTTGGCTAAATTGTGCTGCCATGCTTTATCAACATGCCAGGCACAAAAGTAGTGATTGGTGGAAAAGCAGACAGATATCCTAGCATTATAGTATACAGTTGCCATGTCTGACATAAATGTTTTAGTATTAATTACCTCCATATTTACAGCCTCTGTAACAACCTTGAAAAAAACCTCAATTACAAACTGATCTATTCTGTTTGAGAACATAAATGCAACTGGGAAGCCCTCACGAAATTCATCCAAAATAAGAATGGTTGTCATCTCAAAATCATAACTGTTAAGACTGTGGGTTCCATCTACACAAACTATATATCTCCTACAAACTGTTTAAAAAGTTCTTTTTGTATTGGATACATTATAATAAGACATATCTATTTCCTGAAAACTGTGAACATTGTCAAGCTGGCCTTGTTTTTTGTAAAAAAGAACTGAATTATTTACCCCTAACATTTTGCATTCCTGAATATACAATTCCATACTTGCAACATCATCTTTGTGCCTCTGTCCATAGCTTAATGATATGTTAAAGGATGCTTTTATGTTTCCTCTATCCTTCATAGTGACTAAATCATTTCTTCTTAGAGGTTCTTTTATTTTTTCTCTTATGGTTGTCAAAATACTGAAAAAAACGACATGATAATAACCAAAAAAAGAAAATATGGAATAACGTTAAAGGGAGACTACTGCACTGTCCAAACTCAGAGGTGGCTTACTCCAGGAAATACCTGTACAAATTACAGAACTTCTCAAGGAAGTCCCAGAAATCAATCGAGAAATCCATTCGGAAATCACCCCTCTGGGAATCTCAGAAATCGCTCGGGAATTTAGGCGATTTTGGAAATACTGGGAAATAAATGTACATTTTTTTCAAGAGTGACCCATTCGTCGGTCCAAACAGTACAGTTAAATATATATTTTCGAGGAATTGGGGAATATTCAATTACTTACTATCTAATGTATTCAATTACCTGCTATCTAATGTAATTCTGCCTACTTACTGTTGTGCAGTAATGCCCATTCTCATCTTAGAAGCAATTCCTTTTCTGCAATTGTCTGATAAATTGAAATGCTTTAACTCAGGTTTGTGTCCATAATGCTCTTTAAAATAGTCTACTTTAAACTCTCCGTTTTTCTTTGTTAATATTATTTGACTAGTACATCCCTGTCCCAGTTTAACTGATCCCTGAACCTTTAGACTATGCTTTCGAACATCCTCACTTATAATTCTTCGTTTCCCCCAATCACCAACAAATTATTTATTCCTCATTACTATACATAATATGATAATTTAGAAAAGTTCAAGATAATCTACTCACCATTAATGTTAACAAAAGTAAATGTATTATTGGTTGTTTCGAAATTATGAAAAATTTTCAAATTATTTCTAAGATCTTTATTAAACCTAAAGGACCTATCGCACCGTTCTAAACACTTAAATGGAAAAGCTTTATGAGAATAGTTTATAGTCGTGTCCATGTCCACTTTTTCCATTCTATCAAAATGAACTTCTTGTACATGCCTGTTGAGATTAGACTGAGTTGAGAATAGCTTCTCACACTTAAAACAAAACACCGGCATTGCTATCATAGATAACTCACTCAATTGTTGTTTTAATACACTTTTATAAACACAAATCACCCACTTTATAATGATTAAAAAAAATTAAAACAAAAGACAGCAATACTACAGATTAGAAAGAACAGATACGAATCCCGGTAAAACATCAAACGATTTTCAACTCCGTCTTCAATGACCTCGGACCTTTAACTCGGTATGGCCGCGATGTTGCCAGTTTAAAATATTTTCTGAATTTCTAACCAAATTGCAATGTTGACTCGGGGACAATAACAATTTCCAGTGCCGGATCTAGTTTTTTTTGGAAATTTCCACTAAATCTTTAAAATTGGGCCATGAATTAAAACAATAACCATAACCGAATATATATTCATGTATTTATTTAATACCTATGTGTACATTCTTATGATTTGTTATAAATAGTCATTACTCTTGGGAGATTATTACAAAATGTAAAGAATTTGTCATGGAATATATCAATATCAACATGGTTATAGACTGAGTAGAAGGATTTACAACACCTATGCAAGGGAGAATTTTGATAATAATTTGTAGCACTAAAGTTAATATCAAAAACTTTAAAAATATTAAATTTAACGAGACAGGCAATCACGTTGGAATCAACAAGATTATTAACAATTTTACATAAAAATTGATTTATTGATTATAAATTGAGTAAAATAGACAGTTTTCTATTTTTCTTTGGCTGGAACTTAAAATCTCTATTGCTAAATTTCAGCAAATAAAAAATCCTTAATCGGATGAACAATTTTTTTAAATATTCGTGAGGGAACCGTTCACAAGGATGTGTAAATTCTGTAGCTGTTGATATCATATATAAATTATTTCCAACTGAAGGGTTCGGCAAATATTTCTCTATGTTTGTGAAAAAAAAGGCATTCTAAATTATAAATATATTGACAAAACGGGTGTTTTGAGCTTTCCAAATACTAAGTTCTTGTCATATGCTTTATAATGAATAAACATATTGTCCAAAACTTGCGTATTTGTAGAAAATTGTTGACAAACATCACATGAATGAATTTTTAGACACTTACCAATAAGATATCCAACCACATATTTAAATGCGTTTTGTTCTGGCAATGGATTTCGATGATAATCACAATTAGTGACTCTGAAATTTGCGGAAAATTGGTTAATGGCAATAGGAGTTTTAATAATCATAGATGTATTAGTGTTGGCCTGCGCCAAACAACATAATAAATTTTCAAACTGATCTTCACAATTCATGAAAGATGAATTGAAAAAGTTGATAAAAAATAATTTTTTAAATGCACGTGAAAACTGAATGGGGGTAGGGTTGGTAGCATTTCCACTTTGTTGTCTAATACTACCAAAAAAGTTTTCAAGACAGTCTTGATTTAGACGTCTTGTTAAAATAAATTTAAAATTTTTTGATTTTAAATATGCCCATATTTCTAACAAGGAATTAATTGTAATTTTCCACCCTTTAATAAATTTGCAATGGTTTGTAATATTTCTCCCTGCAATGCTCATAACACTCATGTTATTTAATATTTTAATTGAATCATTTAAAAAATCAATTTGGTGTATTTCCCCGGAAAATTTTCTGTTATATAGTTTGACATTGTTCAATGAAGAAGAATTGAAAATATCAAACAATTTGTCAGCATGTGAAATAAGTGTGACTGTATCTGAAGCTTCTTGAGGTAAGCATTTTAACGATACATACGTTTCTAAGCTGGCTGCAACGGTAGCACTCAATACTTGAGTTGCAAATTTTACTCGCATTTTTTCAAAATTTGTAGGTTTTATATGCGATTCTGTAAGCTTTGGAGCTAAACGATTTCGAAGCATTTTATCTTTTTCATAAAATTGAACTATATATTTCCAGGATGTTTTTTTATTGTCCCAGCATATTTCATTAGTCAGCATATTATTTCTTATTGCCTTAATAAGATGTGGGGGATCGAAATAATAAAATAATTTTTTTCCACCCAAAGTAAAACTTGGTTTTTGTGGAGTCACACCCAAATGTTCTGAAAGTTCTACAAAGTTTGAACCCATATCAGAAATTAAAACAATAACATCAAGACCAATATTCCCTAATTCTATTAAAAAAATTTCTAGCATTGCTTTTATTTGCAACACAGATGCAGTTGTAGAAGTAAATGCATATCCTAATGGTTGTTTCCAATTATTTTTCAGTCCTCTAGCCATAATAACAAAAGCATTATTTGCTATATTATTGGTTCTATTTGTACCATCATCCTCAAACCCAATAACACAATCACGACCAAAGTTATAAAATAAATTACTTTTCAACGATATTTCATCTATTGTTAAAGCACAAATACGATCTTCAGCCTCCATACGGTCAATTTTTAATTTTCGTAAATCAAATAATTGTTTGTTGAAACCAGCAGTAAAATGTGCGTTCTCCGTTAATTTTTGTAAACTCCTTACAGATGGCAGTGAAAAAGATTTTTGTATATGTCTGTATGCCTTTGGCCCAAGAAAATATAAAGATAGAGAAATTTTTTTAAACTCGTTTGAAAACCTTTGACCTTTTGCAGTTCTGTTCATATTTCTTATTTGTGCTTTAACAAAATCTCTTAAGTCAGATGGTAGAAACTTATCACACAAAAGATTAAAATCTTCTACATTTAATTCTTTAGGTGCTGTGTTCAGTGCGTCGATCTCTTTCATCAACATCTTATTTTCTGCCTTAAGTTCTTCAATTTTCCTTGCCATGGCAATTTTTCGAGGGCTGCTTGAAGACAAACTTTGGGGAGTTTGGGTTTCAACAGGTGATGACTCTGGAAGTGGTATTAAAACTGGTAGAGTTGCTGGGTGCACTAGAAAGATGAAATAAACTTATATATAGATGTTATTGCTGCTTACACTAAGTGTATGGAGACTTTCAAGAGTAGATATGAGATTATTTGTTAGTTCATGTCTTGCTTTAATTGGAAAATAAAACATTTATTATTTTAACGAAATTAACTGTCTCGACCCTTACTTCGTGGAATCTACTCATTTTACTGTTTTAAATGAAACTTACTGTTTCTAGCTAATTCCACAGTATATTGAAAACTTTTAAAAACTCTAAGAAAATTGACAATTGTTTCGATATAACATATCATCGTCAGAATGACAGAAGTTTCATTTCATTTGATGCCTATTTGATGTTTAATAATTATTTTGGCTAGACCAAGAAGTTACCTACCTAGTGATTGACTTAATATATGTTAATAGAAAAAAGAAGAAGGTATGATATTACAAATATTGAAGCTTAGATGTTACTAGCCCTATGGAGATATCCTGGATATCTTTTTCCAGTTAAGATCAGTATAACTGTGCAATGATATAGGAAACCAGGAAAACTATATCTGCTGATCTTTACAATTATCACTTAAGAAGACAATTTAAAAGTGGAGAACTCTCTAGATTTATCTGTTCATTGAGAACTTGATATTGTGGGTTTCTTAAGTGTCTTCTGATTTCTAACTCTTCCACCACATTAATAATTTACACCCAACAATTAAATTTACATTAGAAGTTGAAGAAAACAACTCAATCAAATTTCTTGATTTAAAAATTCAACGAGTTAATAATGTACTTGATTATTCAATTTACAGAAAACCAACACACCCTGATGTAACTATTCCATACAGTTCCAACCACCCCGTCTCACATAAGTTGGCAGCATATAATTCAATGATACATAGAGCATTTTCAGTTCCTATGAATAAATGTAATTTTGATAAAGAAATTAATACGATTAAACAAATAGCAACATCCAACGGTTATCCATTGCATATGATAAATAAGTTAATTAATAAAAAAGAGGAAAAAGTGGCATTAAAACTAATATTTCCAGAACAAACTAATGAAATAAAAAATTATAAAACCATCACATATGCAGGTAATATTTCTAATAATATTTGAAAAATAATATCTTCAGCTACAAATACAACAATTTCTTTTAAAACAGAGAGTAATGTGAGTAAAAAATTGTTAAATGTAAAAACAAAAATATCCCCATTAAAGAAGTCTGGTATATATAGACTTAAATGTCCAGACTGTAATGCTGTCTATTTGGGTCGAACCCTTAGAAATTTTGAGATCAGATACAGTGAGCATTTACGAGCATATAGATTAAAACAACCAGATAAATCACACTACGCAAAACCAGTGGTGTTCCCATAGGGTATACTCCATATACGCCGTATACTCTCAACATTTTTTAAATAGGTTGCGTATACTCTCAGACTCCGCCGCCACTGGTACGATACACGAGAAGAGAAAGCTCAACCGACTTCCCCAGTACAAGCAACTCGATTAGGGAAGGGATGACTGCATGACGTAACTGATGCCTGGGTGCGGCGTGGTTCGACGTTCGATAATCTAACAGTAGTACACTGAACAATGTGCGGTCTGCTTAACGTGCGGTAACTTAATTTTTATTCAAATCCTCATTTGAAACGTAAAATGAGTTCGAATTCCAATAAACGTGGCACACTTTTTAGTTTTTTCTCAACGATTCAAGCTAAGAAAAGTAAAAATGAGGCTGATGGTGATGGTAATGTCAATGCTGGTAGTAGTAGGAATGTTGGTACGGTTAGTGCTGGTCCAAGTGTATCCTCACAGAAAGATAGCAATCTTACTGTTCATTACGACCAGGATATATCATCAACATGCCAAATATGGCCTTCATTGTGGACTATTGAGCAGGCGGCGGAGTTTCAGAAAAAAAATCCATGGTTATCTTGCAAAAATGGAAAACTAGGATGCGGAGTGTGTATCAAAGCCAAACTTAATATTCAATTTGAAAAATCTATTTCCGATTGTAAAGTTCGAATCTCGCCTGAGTGGACGGATTTTGAAATCATGGCTGCTGGAAGTGACAGAAAAAATCAATTGGCTTCATTGAGGACTAAAATCAAACATCACTCAGAAAGTAAAGCGCACATGATTGCGGAAAATATTTTAAAAAAGGGCGATGAAAAAGTTTTAGATAAAATGTTCGAACATGTTTCTGAAAATGTAATGGACTCCAACATTCGACTTTTTAATACAGTATATTGTATGGCAAAAAATCATCGGCCTTTTTTGCAATTTGAAGAGCTTGTTGAACTCCAGCAGATCAATGGATTAAACATGGGACTTTCTTTACATAGTCGAATAACTGCTACAAGGATGGTTAATGTCATAGCGAGAGAAATGCGGAAACGACTTATGTCACGCCTTGTACAGTCAAACTCAAAATTCACTATAATGGTGGACGAATCAACAACATTAAGTAGTAAGTGCACGCTTATAGTATATATTTCATCATATTTTGATGCAGAGGCGCCCATTGTAGCGTTTTTAGATTTGATTGAGCTCGATGGTCAAGATGCAGAAACTATAGAGACAGCGCTGTGGTCGTGTTTAGAACGTTTAGGCATATCAAAGTCTTTCGCGCTCAAAAACTGGATTGCGTTTGCGAGCGATGGTGCAAGTGTGATGACAGGGAACAAAACTGGAGTCGCTGCTAGACTACGTGACAAAATACCACGCCTCTTCCTCTGGCACTGTTTATGTCATCGCATCGAACTTTCAGTAAACGACGTTTTAAAAGATTGTACCGGAGTTTCCCGTTTTCAGAGTTTTATGGACAAACTGTATGCTTATTATCATCAAAGTCCAAAGAATTCCAGAGGTCTGGAAGATGCTTGCAAGGAGATAGGTATTGAAATGAAAAAAATAGGTCGTGTCCTAAATGTCCGTTGGTCTGCAAGCAGTTTTAGAACTGTAAAGGCTATTTGGGATAATTACCCTGCTATGCATGCACACATTAGTCAATTTTGCGATGCCACAGCAACTGGGCTAAAACGGAAATTGGAGTCCGCATCTTTCCTAGAAGAACTTGGACTTTTCTATGATGTTCTGTGTGAACTAGGAATTTTATCTTCTATGCTTCAATCAAGAACAACGACTCTTATGAGCGCTCAAACAGAGATGTGTAGAACTATCAGAATTCTGGAAAGCCTAAAAGCCGAACCAGGTGAAAAAGAAAAAGAAGTTGTAGGCGCTGTTCAAAATGGATATTTTAAAGGTGTCGCTGTTAAAGCAACAAAGTCAGAAAGGATCAATAGATTGCAATTTTTGCAGAGTTTAATTGATAGAATGCGACAGCGCTTGTTCAATGACCCTACAAATAACACAATTTTGGAAGACCTAAAGGTAAGAGAGACAAATGTCATAAAACTGACATTTTTGTAATACTTAATACTATAATATTTTAGGTGGTTGACGAAGTTTTCAAAACAGTTAGTGATGACGCCAAAGGCGAAAATGAAGTCAAAAGAGTGGCATGTCGATTTGGGTTACCTGAATTTGAAAGCATAGTCGACTTTCGTTCACGAAATGCCTCTTCCACTCTTTTAAGAATATTGAACATCCTTCCAACTACAACAGCTGATTGCGAAAGGGGATTCTCTGACATGAACCTCACAATAACCGATCTGAGGGCCCGTCTAACTATTGAAAATGTGTCAGACTTAATGTTCATCTCCATTAATGGTCCTCCCGTTGCAGACTTCAATCCGCGACCATACGTTAAGATTTGGTTACAAGACCATCGATCAGCAAGTTCAGCACCTCGTGGTAAAGTCACAGAACATCAGAAGGCAGACAAAGAAGACGATGCATCTCGAAAAACATTTTTTATAAATATATTTAATTAACATAATTTAATTTTCTTTGATGTTTGAATAAACAAAGTATAAAAATTCCAGAACTAAAATTCCTCAAATTCCTCGATCCTCAAAATTCATATGATCTAATCCACAATATCAAAATAATTGCAAGGAAGCGTACTATAAGTAGCAATAAGCCCATATTTTGTCAAGAACTTTCCTGCTGGATACTCTATAATTCAGCAATAATAATTATTATATTTAAGATCTTTATTATTTTCTTTTTGTATTTTTGTGCCACAGCCCACCTCCCGAAATGACATTTTTTTATGTTGACCTCAGTGGGCCACCCGTATAGTATACTCTCAAAAAAATTGGTGAGAACATCACTGCGCAAAACATCTACTTGACACCAAACATTCATTGACACCTAACACAGAACTAGAAGTGCTGCATATTTGTGATAAGAAGCAAGAACTGGATTTCCTTGAAGAGTTGGAAATCAGAAGACACTTAAGAAACCCACAATATCAAGTTGTCAATGAACAGATAAATCTAGGGAGTTCTCCACTTTTAAATTGTCTTCTTAAGTGATAACTGTAAAGATCAGCAGATATAGTTTTCCTGGTTTCCTATATCATTGCACAGTTATACTGATCTTAACTGGAAAAAGATATCCAGGATATCTCCATAGGGCTAGTAACATCTAAGCTTCAATATTTGTAATATCATACCTTCTTCTTTTTTCTATTAACATATATTAAGTCAATCACTAGGTAGGTCACTTCTTGGTCTAGCCAAAATAATTATTAAACATCAAGTAGGCATCAAATGAAATGAAACTTCTGTCATTCTGACGATGATATGTTATATTGAAACAATTGTCAATTTTCTTAGTTTTTAAAAGTTTTCAATATACTGTGGAATTAGCTAGAAACAGTAAGTTTCATTTAAAACAGTATAATTTATTATTTTTATTGCTTTAATGGAAGAAACATATATTATCATTTTTATAGTGAAATATTTGTGTATTATGACATATCGTAACCAAGGCAGTAGTATTCAATATTGTCTAAATCAGAAAAAAATCAAAAATCAAATAATAATGAATTAAAAATAGGAAAATTAGTTAATAATAGTCAAATTAAAACATTACCTGTAATATCTTCAAGAATTTTAATTTTCTTTGAAGTGCATGGCAACTCGTCTTCAATTTTTCTTTTTGTTGGTGTAGGGATAGCTGAAGAAAAATAACGAAATATGTAACATTCAAAAGTATTTAATATAAAAATCCCACAATACTCAAAACTTACCGGGCTCATGCTTGTTTTCGAAATCGTTAGGGACAGCTAATCCTAGTAAGGATAACCTCTGTGAGTTCACGAACATTTCTTTTGCAAAGTGGTCACTACAAATACAACGTGTTTTATTCAGATATCCACTGTCAACACCGACTAAATCCGTTCTGCCACAAGCTTGAATCCATAATTTGCATCTGAAAATGTTACTTGTAATTAGATCAAATTAAGCTAATAGATCTTTCGTTATAAATACTTTGTTTAATTAAAGGACCCGTACATTTATACTCTAGTACTTTTACAAGGTGTATCAATCAATGACAAATTCAAATTAATACTTAATATACTCTCATCCTTTGGAAATCGGAAGAACTTTATTTTTCTTTCCGAATAAAATTTATTTGGACAGTCTCTGTATGAACAATACACTCCGCCGTGATGTTTATTCATTTTATAAGAATAATAGTCTATACCACTATATTTTTATAGTTAATATTACCACAACGCACAATCGATTAGTCAAATAACACAATTAATATTGCCGATTGAACACCTTCAAACAATTAAGCAGACAAAAATGGCGTTATGTATTTTAGGCCAAGCCGTCACGTGCCGTCACCGTTATTGTGCATGGTTGCCAAAGATATGATTTGTGAAAAAAAGTATATATTTATGGTATGATTTTTATACATTATAATTTTTTAAATTGTATAATTCTTTTGATGTTAATAAAATTGATTTAAAACAAGTGATTGTCGAATATTTGTATCTGTATAACTATCACACTTAACAATAATGCTTATAAAATATTTGACCAATGATCGTAAATTGAAGGAAATATTATGCAAATTGACAACCCTGTTGAAATATTTCGCGCAGCGGCCCGAACGGAGTCGACATACGACGATGGACATTTAAATGGGTATGTCTACCCATCTCTCTCTCTTTTTACTGTTCTCTGTCAAGCTTTCGTATCTGTTCTTTCTCTAAAAGCTATTTTAGACTACACAATTTCTTGTACAAGATTTGGTTCAATTTCTTGAACGCTAGTATTATACAGCAAATTGTTTCAAAAACGTAGATTGAACCGAAAATTGTGTCGGAAAATAGAGCATGTTCTATTTCTACACAATTTCTAGGCCAAGGGCATGCGCAGTTGGATATATTATAACACCCTGTAACTTAACATAGTTGATTGTTTACAGTTTCACGTTCATCAACGTTTATGTGTTAGTTTCATTTATAACAATAAATTAATCAAAAGTAATCAATAATTCACACACTAAACGAATCAACCAAAGCCCGAAATTTTTAGGTTGTTTTATGTTTGACATTTCACTAGGATCATAGAACATTACATTCAGCCGTTAACATAGACGATTATGATTTTAACGCGAGAAAAACGATGTACTGCGCAGAATCACGAACTATTTCTTGAACAATACATTGTTCAGTATAATACAGAATTAATTTACTGCCAAACAATTTGTGGTTCTAGATCTTGTACAAGAAATTGAACCAAATCTTGTACAAGAAATTGTGTAGTCTAAAACAGCTTTAATCTGTGGCAATACACAAATCGTCAAGAAAAAGTCAGGTTAGATATTACGAGAATATGAACTGGCAACATCGGATTCGAGGGCTGCAGACAGGCGCTCCTATCAGAACGTCCCTTACACATTTTATACAATTTTATTTATTACGTATATGATCCATTAACTATTTGTCTATGCAATGTTCTGTATCATCCATAGACAAGTTTATTTATGGTATCATCTTTGCAGGTTATGTTTTTATCAACATCACTGAAATGAATTATTTCAGTGTTCAACATTAAAAATAGTGTCCATCACAAATCACTCACCTGGTGTCCATAGAGAAATAAATTAGATTTGTATATACTAGTGCCATATTTAAACAAGATGAATATACAAGAGTTGACTAAATTAAATACAAGTCTATTCACTGAATTTCCAAATGAGTATAGAAATAAAATTTTAAAATGTACGTCTCTATACTTAATATTATTGTTTATTAATGATTGTTCCTTCTAGTGGCATTTTCGACATACCTTCCTACGACCCAAGATCGCTCAAAATCAATTGATAATTTTTCAAGAGATACTGGTATTGCTAGAGAAAATATTTATGAAGTCTTAGGGATTTATATAATATTATTAAGAACATTTTTGCAATCTAGTGACAATGAATTTCAAGAGAAATTAGGGGAGCTAGGATTTTCTTCAGAGTTTATAGAAAATCTCCCATTTCTAGGAAATAGAGAAGAAATTATACTCAATCTCCAAAAAAACTATTCTGTAGATTTTGGAAAACTGTCATGGCTAAAATGGAGAATTGATATAAGTTTAAGTCAGAGGTATAATTACATTATTTTTTGCTCACTAGGATATAATTGAGATCAGTTTTCCACTAAAGTGAAAATATGTTGGTTGGATTTTATATTAAAATAATCAACATTTTTTTATAACAAATTTTATAAAACTGAAAGTTTACTTCATCTTCTAAATTATCCTAATCTAAGTGAATTCTATCTCATATACACAGTCAATGTGAATAGTCTATCTCCTTCAAGAAACAACAAACTAGTTTTGCATGCCACTATTCACAAATAACGGCCAGGGACATATACCAAATTCAAGGCCAAATAAAATAGAATCTAAACGATGGCTACCATCATTGATTCAAACTTTATTTCACCAAAGCTACATTACAGGATTATCTTATTCCACTGGGTTCAATCATTCAACCAAGGAACATAATTTTCTCATTAAGGTTTTCGAACAATCGTGTTTTTATGTATTTGGCAAATAAAACAGTAGTTGATGATTTCATGAACAATTGTGGCTCCATAACCATCAACTGCGAAAAATTAATTACTCACCAACTCATGACTCAGGTCAGCAGAATCATAATTTCCAATGTATGCCCAAAAATCCCACATCAACTACTAAAGATGAGTTATCAAAAATATGTATAAGTTTCAATTGGTGCAACATTATTTGAATATAGTCACATACTAATTTCAGAAGACAGGTTTATGTAAGCCCTTTTACACAGCAGCTGCCAGATTCTATATTGATTGAATTAGAACAAACCAGGTACCTACCGAATTTTTCTCCAAAAAGATGGACTATGCTACACATGCAAAGCACATAGTCTCACAATGTAATAATAGTTCTAACCAATCAGAATATAATACATTTAGTTCATCAACAAAAAATCAACCCTTCACGGTCTCTCAAATCCTTGCTACAACTCAAACCCACCCACTATCTTCTCCATCAACAGCAAGAGAATTACCAACAAACATATATACAAAATTTGACATCCAATCCCACAGCAGAAGACTTGTGACTTATTCAAGAGACACGACATAAATCACTATAAAAACAGAAATGGAAACAACAGATATTCACAAAACGTCTAAACTGGCAAATAAAAGATCTATTGACGATATTCCTACACCTGATAGCGATAATAAAAACGTCAGAAAAACCAAAACTGCCAATGTAGTAAATAACAAAATGAGCAAGAAACAGACAACCATGTCCCGCAAAGAATTCATAGAAAATCATTTGCCACCTGTTATTATAGATTATGATCAATTATTGGTTCTATTAGATAACGTAACAGATTTATCCCAACCTGTATATATTGATCTAGACATCACATCTAATCTCTTATTGCTTTCAAATAAGTAAACCACAGTATCCTTACCTAGAAGATAAGATGTCTAAAGCAGGAATCACCAAACTTAAGAAATGGATTATGATTCATCAACTAATCACTTCCTTAATTATCCTTCAATTCATCCTATCATTCAATGGAGCAATGATAACAAATCAGTAAAGTTCATTAATTCCTTCACATATTGATATCAAAAGCAATGAAAAAGCGGATATATGTGTGCATAGTGAGATTGTTAGTGATAATGCTGAACTTGTACGGAAATACATGGTGAGTGACCTCAAAATGGTTAATCGGGAACAGCTTCTCATTTACTGGCAACAATGCCGGCAGCAATTGCAAGATAAACTTCATGAATTTAAATTCGACAGCGAAGTTTTGGAAATATCCACTCACAATACACAAAGTTTAAGCGACTCTAACTGAACTTCCAATACAATTTGCTTATCTTCTCCACAAAGTCAATTTTCCTTTATGCAACTAGAACAGTCAAATATGTCCTAAGCAATATAGCCTTCCCGCAAATCTAAATTTACTTATAGGTGAAATCTGCCCAATTGAAAATGGTTAGCATTTTTAAAGGACAATAATTTACTGAACAAAATTTAATATTGTACATTTTTCAACTATTGTACCACCGCTAATCACCTTGGGTGGAATTTTGTGAGGATATGCTAGGTGTCCCTGACAGAGTCAGAATTAACAAGCAACTTCTAATAAACTAGGCTCTATCCAGTTGCCGAGCGAAGAGTATACAAATACTGAGGAGGCTTTAGAGCACCTCCTTAGTGTGCACATTCCAGGCTCGGCAAAGAGATTCAAATTTCGATAACGGGCCAGTAGCCAAAACAAGGATTAGCAAAGAGGACTTGAAACTAACAAATGAGATTTTCAGACCCTATCTCACCAGATTCGTTTGACCCTTACAAAACTTCAGGACCAGGTGGCGTATTTCTCAAGCTTTTGCAAAAGGGAATCGACATAATTATGGATCCTTTAGTTTTGATATTACGTAGTAGCTATGCTTTAGGGTGTATACCAATCGCATGGAGAGTCAAAGGTGGTATTTATTCCCAAACCAGGGAAATAAACGTACACCCAGGCTAAATCCTACAGACCAATCAGTCTGATATCATTCATGGTGAAAACCATGGAAAAAGTGATACAAACAAATGCATTTGCAAGGAGTGCTTAAGTGTATCTCTGTACACAGACTACAATAAGGCAGGGAAATCATGAGAAGCTGCCCTCATAATTTGGTCTCGGGTCTCTAAAGGTATCTGAACCAAAAACAGAGCTGGGAGTATCTTACAAAAAAAGATATTTTTCAGTATCTAAGACACAAGACAGTATCTTATATCTAGAT
This sequence comes from Galeruca laticollis, assembly GCA_963921935.1. NCBI lineage: Eukaryota > Metazoa > Arthropoda > Insecta > Coleoptera > Chrysomelidae > Galeruca > Galeruca laticollis. The sequence continues at coordinate 126,043,334 of OY998180.1, forward strand.
ACTTTTTCATTTGATGCAACAGTATCTAAATTTAAAAAGATACTTTTTAAAAGTATCTGTATCTTGTATCTATTTTAAGTATCCAAGGTACAGAAAGTATTTAAGATACTGTAAAAGTATCTTAGATACTTAAAAGATACTTTTTAAAAGTATCTCTATCTTGTATCTATTTTAAGTATCCAAGGTACAGAAAGTATCTAAGATACTGTATTAGTATCTTAGATACTTAAAAGATACTTTTCAACAGTAGTTAAGATACTTTTGGAAATAGACGAAGGTCGCGATGTCGAGCCACATGTTCAGACCTGTCGATTATGCGCTGATCGGAGAGTTGCATTGGAGAGGACTTCATTCCGTCGGTGTACTTGGAGGAGAACAGATCTCTTTGTGAATTAGTACTCTAAGTATTATTATTGCTCTAATTCATTTCTGGTTGTGCTGTGTTTTGCTTCAAAGATCATATTATTAAGGTATGTGTACCTATATATTGTACAGAATTGTTAGTAATATTGGTGTTTTTATTTATACAGTATGTCAATTGGCAAAAAAGTTATTCTTCATTTTGTTCAAGAAAGTACCTTCATTTTTGAAAATATCAAAGTTGTTTAGAAGTAAATTTTACCTACTCCTAATATTGAAAAAAAGTTGAAAAACATTTATTATGAATTACATTTTTTGACAAATGGATAATAGAAATTTTTCCCATATGATGCGGACTTTTTGACAAACACTGTACGTTATGTTTTTTTAGATGGATACTCAAATGGCTTTGCCAGCGGACAGTTTCATGCAAGTTCAGATTCATTCTCCTGTTGACAATGAAGACAAAGATCCTGATTATAATCCAGAGACGTCCTCAAGGTGGAGTCTCTCACCACTATTGTGGAATTTAATTGTGAACTAGAGGACCCTTGCTGCTCCGCAGCATTAGGATAGACTATGTATGAGAGGGTGTAATTATTACATAAAATCATTTTACAGTAATTGAATGTAAAGTTGATGGTGCACGCATAACTTTCCTCAAACTCAACGAATTTAAGCAGTTAATAGCTCAAAAGAAAGAGCTTGATACACTGAGTGTTCTGAGAGTGAAAAGATCAAGATCCATTCGTTAGAAGAGGAGCTATGAGAATTCGAATTGCTTGAGTGAATGTGTCCATAAGAAATGTACAGGGAAGAATCACGTTTGACTATAACTTGGTGGGAGTTGAGTACATTTCAATGATTGATAACATATCTGTGTCTAAATACCTTTCATTAAAAAAAAATGAAAGAAATCGGCCGGATAGAACAGACCGACTTCAGTTTTCATAAAATTTGTTTATATATGACTTGATCTGCAGGCTATATGATTAAGGCATATGGACGTAAGGCATATGGACGTAAGGCATATGGACGTAAGGCTTCGGACGCCCTAGTGAGTGTCATCGACGGGAAATTCTAGGAGACCATCGCGAGTGTCTTACAAGCACTACGAATTGTGGAAGACTGGTGCCTTAAAGAAAACCAAACTAGTTGCTTTTATGAATAGAAGAGCTCTTTCGCAGGGCAGAGCACAACTGTTCGGAGAAAAACTAGAAACATCTGGGAGTGACACTACTAAAAACTACTTCAAACAGAGATCAGAATTTTTCATGACTTCTAAATCAACACTTCCTTCGGGTCAATATGGTTTTATAAGAGGATGTAGCACCAATGACGCCATATTACAACTGGTGACCGATACACAAATATGTTTCTCAAAAAATCATTACTTACGAGCAGCATTTCTCGATATTAAGGGAGCATATGATTCGGTTGACTTAGTATTTTTATGGGAAAAGTTAATCAATATTGGGATACCAAGAAGAAATTGTAATGTAATGTGTAACCTGTTTAATTATAGAAAAGTTTATGTCAGATATATAAACAATTAACTTACAAACCCTCGAAATACTTCCACATGATTACCTCAAGGAGCAGTACTTTCCATTATTATTTAATATATTCACAGCAAGTCTCCATTAAGAAATTAACTACAAACTAATCCAATATGCGCAATAGACGAGTTATCGTCGGACCAGTCCATATTCAAATTTTAGGGGTGGTGGGAGTCTAGAGGCGTTGCACGTTTGACTACGTTGTGGAGAGTTATTAAAAATATGGGATTTTCGTATGTAGACTAATGATATTTGTATTTTTATAACAAATAATTGTGATTTTAGTGGAAAAAAACTGTGGATAAGCGGATTGTTCTAATGGAGTCTCATGACATTCGTTTAAAAACAATATCGTATTTGAGGCAACTACAACAGTATGTGAGTGAAGAAAGGCCTATCATTTTCACAGATGAATTGTACATCCATAGTTCGCACTGTGTATCGAAGTGTTGGATGCATGATATGAAACATGCCTTCATAAAACCTATTGGGAAAGGGCGACGACTCATAATGGTTCACGCTGGAGGAAAGGCCGAATTTATTAATAATGGACTGTTAATTTTTCGATCAGGTACTTTTATAAAAAAATATATTAGTGAAGCAAAATTCTAACAAACTGTTTTTATCTACGTTCTAAAAGTGGTGACTACAACGATGATATGAACCACATAAACTTTATGAAACGGGTTAATACTCAGTTGATTCCAAATTTTCCCCAAAAAGGAGTTTTGGTGATTGACAATGCTTCATATCACAATGTTGCAATCACTCGTGATCCTACGACAGCAAAACTGAAGAAAGATATGATCAGGTGGACGGAGTATTGCACACAACAAGGAACTCACAAAGCCTGAACTTTATGAGATAGTGAAACAACATAAAAATAAACATTTACAATAGGTGTTGGACACTGAAATGGCAAAGCATGAATTTAGGGTACTTTGGCTTCCCCCCTACCATCCAGAACTGAATCCCATCGAAAAAATTTGGGCTCTGGTCAAAAATGAAGTGGCTGCCAGAAATACCACTTTTAAAATGGACGACGTCCAAAAATTAACAGAAATAACGCCTGAAAATTGGGTCAATATTTGCAGGTACATTGATAGAGTGAAGATTATATGTTAAAGGAGCATCTCATTGATGACAGCCAAGACGGATTAAACTTCGTGGTAAATACAGGAGAGTCGGATGATGAGGAGGACTTGTGGTTTACAGATGACGAAACTGAAGAAGCTTTTTTAGAGGGAGTAAATCCATTGTAGTTTTTGTACCTGCTCATAATATCATTTCAATTACTGCTCGAATGTGATTGCTGTTGGCATTATTGTCAAAGTAAGAGTCAGTTTCATAATCAAATTTAAAATTTTCTTCAACCAGTCATGTTAAAACGTGAATGGTGACATAATTATACTTGACATTCATAATAATAAAAAGTGATTTGGTCAATTCTGTCCATATAAATTTATTGAGAAATATGAATTAAATGGAGCAAATCCTTCAAAATTGTTTGTAAGGTAAACAAAATTTGAACATTTATTTTTTAAAAGAACATTGAAAAATAGATCAGAATAATTGTTCAATTTTTGTTTCAAGTTTTATTTATGCGACTCCTTATCTAGGAAATTTCCGTACGCGACTGATCATCAGCTGATGGCAAGCGTTTGGTCAGATTTGGATGAGTCCAGTGGCGGCTCGTGGTTAATTCTATAGGGGGGTCATAAGTAACGTGACCAAAATCTTAAAATACAGAACGACACTGACCAGCCCCCCGGAGGCCCATTCGCCGTGGCCGGAAATTTTTCGAAAAATCACGCCCAATTTCTGCCCAGAAGTCGTTAAAATCGCTAAAAAAGCAAAATTTGTGGAGTTCTTTTCCAAAGCCAGAGAGGCAAAAAAAATTTTTGGGCCACGCTTGTTTTATATAAAAATAATGCTCTCTTAAAAAACAACCACATTTTATTCTTTTCTATACATATTAAATATGACAAACTTAAATTAAATGATAATTAATCTAAATCTTTTTAAAATTTAAGTGAAGCCTTCGATCTTTTGTATTTGCAAAGTGATCAATAACCCTTTCATTAAAATTATGAATACCATTCACAAATTGCTTTTCTATGCTTAACATAGCTAACGCCGACAATCTCTCCTGTCCCATAGTATTACGCAAAAATGTCTTGATTCTCTTTAATGTAGAAAAACATCGTTAGCATTCTACAGTTGTCATTGGTAATGTACATAAAATAGTCAACAATTTTACAGTTTGCGAAAAAGTTTCCGAGAGATTGTTATTAATAAACAATTGCAGCATTGGCACAGCTCCTGAACTCTTATTAAAATCGTCGCGTTCATAAATAACTTGAAGTTCAGTTTTTAGTTTTAAGTAATTAATGCTAGAAAAGTTTTCTCTTACTGACTTAAGAATATGATCTGGAAAATTAATTTTATATTGTTCGAGCTGGTCGCTGCAAAATAACTGGGCAATCACCAAATGATCACTGAAACTAAAGCGCTGGTTAATCTCAGAAATTATTATGTCGCAAACGTCCAAAGCAACTTGTGCTTTGAGTCTTCATTTTTCCTTGGTATTTTTGCACCAAGTGTTGAAGAAGATGAAGGTGCTTCGGGAAATATTTCATTTAATATAATATGGTATCTGACTTTTTGAATTGACTTTTTAAATGAGTCTATATTTTTTTTCACCAATATCTCGTCAATACTATGTTTTTGAAGTTGATTAAAAAGAACTTCACAGTTAGGCATTATTAAATGGACAAAATGTAGCCAATATAGAAAATCCACGCTTTGCAAAAAAGTTTTTAATCCTATTGCTTGATTAACTGTATTCGAGTCTTCTTCAACCTCAATTATCTTTTCTATTGAAGCCAGAATATCAGCTTGATACAAAAATACGGTTTCCACACAACGCGTATTAAAATACCACCTTGTCGGTGCCGCTCAAGGTAAACGTACTTTAACAAATTCATCGAGAATCGCTGTACGTTTTGGAGATTGACTAAAAAATGTGGAAAATCCCTGTAAATTGGCAAAAAACACTTTATTTTTATTCTAACTTGCTGCTTTTGCAGAATTAAATTTAATTGGTGAGCATAACAATGAATAAAATTTGCTTGAGAATATCGTTCTTTAATTTTTTTTTGTACTCCGCCTAATCGTCCACTCATAGTACAAGCTTCGTGATACCTCTGTCCAATTAACATTTCCGGCGTTTCATTAATTTCTAGCACCTCTAATTCTTTAAAAATTATCTCCGATAAATGTTCGGCTGTGTTGCCGGTAGGATTTACAAATTTTATAAACCTTTCGTGAACGACACCGGATAAAATGTACCGTATAATAAAAGTCATTTGAGTTCTGTTCGAGCTATCAGTAGTTTCATCCACCTGTACTGCGATATATTCGGCTGACCGAATCTCAAATTTAAGTTGTTCTTGAGCCCCCGATAACATTGAATCAAGTAATTTATTTTGTACAGTTTTAGAAGTACCCTTATCCAAGTATTCTTTGAATATTGGATCCAGCTCTGAAACAAAATTTATAAGTCCACGAAATATTTCCGGGTTTACAGAAGATTCTGTCTCGTCGTGCCCTCGCAAAGCAAGTTCAAAGCCCCACAAAATTTCACACAATCAATTATTTTATTTATAATATATCTGTTTTTCGACACATTTTCATTAAAAATTCTTACCGATTGTCTATAAGCATTGTCTAATTGAGAAGGAATATCCACAGTACCGATTGTAGCAAAACTCATGGCACATTTCATATGGTCTGCCGATAAACTGTTTTTTTATTTTCTCTTTTAAATGTTTTAAGTCTTGAACACCGTTTGTACACCATAAAGAATTATTCGAAAAAAGCAGACAAACGAAACAGTAAAATGCATCACTTACTTCACATCCGCAAATACAATCAGACAAATCATACATAGACCACAGTACCGATTGTAGCAAAACTCATGGCACATTTCATATGGTCTGCCGATAAACTATGTTTTTTTTATTTTCTCTTTTAAATGTTTTAAGTCTTGAACACCGTTTGTACACCATAAAGAATTATTCGAAAAAAGCAGACAAACGAAACAGTAAAATGCATCACTTACTTCACATCCGCAAATACAATCAGACAAATCATACATAGACCTGCGAAAATTGCGATGAACTTCTTTGTTCTCGTCCTTGCTAGTCTGTTTAATTTTTAAATCTGAAAGAGGACGACCACCTTCCTTTAGTTTTAATAGTTTTTCAAAATTTAATTCACTTTTAGTTCTCAAATTTTGAACCATTTGCACTACAGACATGATAAAAGGCGTAGAATAAAATAACACCAAATAATTAAAACACAAGCTCTCAAAAAAACGAATCAAAAAAATAACAATAACAACTTATTACATCAAAACACAACTCTTCTTTGACTTCAAATGATCCCCTTTAAATCAAAATATAGCGCGGCCTGCCAACCCCTCTACTTATCTCTTTTCTAAGCGTGTAATAATCGAACGACGTGAGTCGATTCATCATCGATATTAACCCGGGCTTTTGACCCAACACATGTAAACTTCGGGCGCCTTTCTTTCACGTTAAGAAGATTGTCAGCGTTCGGCAAATTCTGTCCCCATTTAACGCGTTGAGGTCAACGATGGACATCAGCCCAGTTTGCCATTTTGGTTTTCGCAGAGATGTTACTTGCTGCGAAATAACGTTTACACGGTTGTCTTGAAAAACGTTTACAAGTTTGAAGCGTTTTAAGTAAATTTAATTTTAGAGAAATACTTAGTATTAGTATTTAATACTATACTATATGTATAGTAGGTATATTTTATTTTTTTAAATACCTATGTAAATATTTTTAATGGGAGGTCATTGACCCAATGGAGGAGCCGCCACTGGATGAGTCATTATATACTTCTTGGTTGAAATGGGTTTTACTAATACCAGGGCAACCAGGCTCTTCTGGCAATGCAGAAGAGTTATGGACAAAACCTGGTGAATACGACCTGAGGTGGTACACTGGTTTTACACAACAGTGATTAGGCCAACGATCACCTATGGGACGATGGTCTGGTGAAGGACAGAAGTGTCCTCAGTAGAGAATTAATTAACTACAATACAAAGACAATCTCTCCTTAGGATTACCGGGCCAATGACCAGCACGGGGACGTCTTAAATGGAAACCCTTATAAACCTTCCTGCGCTGGAACTTTTTGTTGGGGCAGAGGCAATGATGGTGATCCACAGACTGAAATCAGGAGGTATGTGTACCCCGAACAATGTTCGTGGAGGACATACAGATACAACTGGGGCAATACTAGATGAACCGAACTTTCAAATGGGTCTGGATAGTATGATACCAGAGAATATATTCACTGAGCAAGTGAATATCATTATTCCATCTAGGTAGTAAGTGATGCACTCGGGAAATCCTGGAGACATCATCAGGTTCACTGATGGCTCTAAAACGAACCACAGCACTGTGGCTGGTATACATGGACCTAGGAAGAAAATGTTCTTCAGCCTTGGTAGATATATGTCTGTATTTCAGGCAGAAACAATCGCTACTGTAGACTGTAGTGATGAAAACATCAAGGGAGGTTATAATGGACAAAAAATAAAAATATTTACCGACAGCCAGGCTCTGCTTAAAGTTATCAGCAATCCACCCATTAAATCTAGACTGGAAAAAACTGTAGAGTCCTTTAATACGCTGGTACAGTGTCTTTAGTATGGGTGCCAGGACACAAACATATTGGAGGTAATGAATTGTCGGACCAGCTAGATAAATAAGGCTTTAAAGGAGACTTCATAGGTCCGAAACTGTTCTATGGAATCACAAAGGATTACATAAGAGGGGAAATCCAAAACTGGCTAGAAAAGGAACACCAAATCAAATGGAAGTTGACAGAAGGTCGGTCACCTTTACATAAAAAGCTTACTGGAAAAGGTAAACAAAGAAATCTCGATCAGGTTATTAAAACTGAGCAAGAGACATTTGAAGGATGTTACCGATTTAGTTACTGGACACTATACCTTAAGGTAACATTTATACAAAATGGGAAAAGTCAGTGAACCTTTCTGTAGGAAATGTGAACTAATAGACGAAACATATACTCTGCTTATGTAGGCACTTATAAGGACTATGACAGAAGCATTTTGGAAAGGAAATAATACAACCATCAGAACTATTCAAAATCCCCCAAAATAAGCTAATGGCCTATATTGAGGACACGAACCTTTTTGAGTGGAAGTAGATAATACTAGGAATGATACAATGACTTAGGTCAAGTGCCTGAGCTGTTGAGCACAACCCAAACGAATGAATGAACCTTGGGTGGCAGCGGATTTGCTTGAATAAAAGAAATCAATATTTTTATACAATCTTAATAATAACATTGTTACTTTTCAGTGTATTGGCTAAAAGGATTCCAAATTTTGTAGTATTTTCAATGACATTAACCAATGGGAAGAAGTATATTATTGAAATGGACCCAAGAATGTTTCATAAATTAAGATTTAATATTGCATTCATTTTGAATGAATTAGATTCTCTTAAATCAAATAAATGACAATATATATATATATATATATATATATATATATATATATATATATATATATATATATATATATGTCATACAAATGTTCCGGGTATATGTGAATTAAATTAACTTTAAATTACAAATACTGTATTAATTTAACCTGTACATTTATTAAAATAAACTATTTTACATTTTGTTAACAATTTAATAAGAATCCCTAGCGATTGCTTGGTGCATACAGGAAAAGGATAATTAGTACCCATATATGCAATAACACCTAAAACAATAGAAAAACAAGGTAACATTAGACACATTTTATGCAAATGTTGGAAAATATTGATTTTGTATAAAAGTATCTGACCAGTTGTTTGTATTTTAATGAAGCACACTATTATTTATAAAACAAGTATATAAAAGTCATACCATATAGCAAAATACAAATACTCGAGCCACTGGATATCTCCTAAGAAATATGCCAGTTCTGATACTAACAGCATCTAGAGTAGAATAAGCACGTTTTACTCTACGAGTTACACCTGCATCAAATGGCGATACTCGCATGAATTTTGGAACAGGTATTGAATCTAAAACATGAAATTTAAATAATTCGTAAGGTAGTATACATTATTTTCTTACCATCTGGTTCTGTGATATTAATAATCTTAGCTTGATTTCTGTTTATCTGGGCCAAGTTTTTCTTATATTCATTCTATAACAATATGAGTACCAGCCAAATAAACGATAAGTAATACATCTGGTAATCTGCGTTTTATTGCAGGTATATACAGGGTGTTTTCAAATGACACTTACAACGTTTGCATGTAGATACCTCTCGTAAAATTGGACAAGATGATATAGGGATTGAGGGGTCCAACCCATTTACTTTTCGAAATACAGGGTGTTAAAGTTATGAAAAATATAATGTTTTAATTAGATAACTTTAAAATGGATGAATATATTGATCTGACATTTGGCAGGTTGTTTTTAAATGTAAAAGGGCATATTTTGATGGAAAAACATGTTTCAATTCTTGATCCAGTGGTGTACATTTGGAAGAATATGTCACCGAATAAGGATAATGTATGGTTTCAGCACGATGAGGCATCTGTACATTATTCTCTAGCGGCCAGACAACTTATAACCCAACAAAACGGAAACAACTGGATAGGCCGAGATAGACCCAATATGTGGCCTGCGAGGTCACCGGATTTGAATCCAATCGATTTCTTTCTGTGGGGTTACATGAAGTCCCTAGTCTACAATACAATAGTAGAAATGGAGGAGGAACTGATAGCAAGAACCCATGCGGCTACAGAAATTATTTCCGGCAATCGCCAGTATTTCCAAGGTATGCGATTTTAAATGAGAAAACGTTGCAGATTATGTGTAAATGTAAATGGACAAAATTTTGAACATCTTTTGTAATTTGTTGGCTGCTTAGTTAAAAATTATGTTTGAATGGGATGTTATTTAACTTTGTAATTATCTTATTTTTTGTTGTTATTAATTCTTTTGTTAATAAAATCACAAGTTTGGAAAATTATTTTCAACAATCCTCTCTCAATGTTTTATATGCATTGCTGTTCCACAAATTAGTTTCTGTTACATATTCTAACCATTGGTAGTTTGGTAGTCATTAAAAACATTCAAGAAAAATATTTTTTTTTATTTTTATTAAAAAGTGATCTTTCAGACTTCATAAAAACATTAAATATCTTCAAAACTACAAATTTTTTGATATGTAAAAGTTATGCGTTTTTCACGTGAAAACTATTGAGGAATACAAAATCGAATGAAAATAGCTTCAAATGCCAGTGGCGTAAAAAATGGGAGGGGAAAGGTGACATATTCCTCCAAATGTACACCACTGGATCAAGAATTGAAACATGTTTTTCCATCAAAATATGCCTTTTTACATTTAAAAACAACCTGCCAAATGTCAGATCAATATATTCATCCATTTTAAAGTTATCAAATTAAAACATTATATTTTTCATAACTTTAACACCCTGTATTTCGAAAAGTAAATGGGTTGGACCCCTCAATCCCTATATCATCTTGTCCAATTTTACGAGAGTTATCTACATGCAAACGTTGTAAGTGTCATTTGAAAACACCCTGTAGTATACTTACTTCCAATTTTTCAATTTGTAGTCTTAGAGCATTTCTTTCAGTTGTTACAGTTTCCAAATTATTTTGCTTTATCATTAAAGTTTGGGTCAATGATTTGATTCTAGATTCAATATCTTCATTGACAACTACATTGTTTTTAGTTTTTAGGGCGTCTTGTAAAGTTACGATTTCATTAGTTTTTGTTTTTAAAAGTTGCTGTAAGAAGTTAATCTCTTGAACGGCTTTATACACCTCCTGAAACGTTGAAAGGGATATATTGTATTTGATAACACATTATTAAAGACCAATTAATACAAATATATGCAGATAAAATGAGAACTGTTAACATATTTAAATGTAACTTCTGTCATTCTGACGATGATATTGATTTATCGAAACAATTGTCAATTTTTTAGAATTTTCAATAACTTTTATTATATTGTGGAATTAACTAGAAACCGTGAGTTTCATTTAAAACACTAATATGCATTAATGATTTTGCATGTGCAAAATTTATAGCTATTTGTTTTTGAATTTGTGACCGTTAATTTTGTTGTAATCTAGTTTCAAGTAGTGAGGAGACTGTACATAGGAGGTACACTGAAATTATCATTCAGAAACAAATGAAATGAATATGTATCAGTTTTCATCAGTTAATTTCACGAAAACGAATAAATAGCTTTGTGTAAGCAATTAATACATTCATAATATTGATAAAAATATAATTTATACTTGCTTACATGTATTTCAAGTTAATACTGTAGCCTATTCTAATTCAGCAGTATAGTATCCATTACTTCAAAATACCCTTTTTGGACAGAGGATGTAGGTTTAACAATATCAGAACAGAAATCAAGTATTCGTATCTTTACAAGAAAAATATACATTCCACCACGTTACATTCATCTGTCTGCGTATAATATTAAATATGAAATGAATGTCAAGTTTCTGGGTATATACCTTAACATGAGGCTTAACTGGAAAAAACATAAGCTACATCACTTGAAGAGCAGAAAACGGAATAAATATTTTAAGGACTATTTGTGCTCAAAAATGATATTATAAATTGTATATTATGGTTCATTACTTTATCATAACATGTTCAAGATAATCTGAATAAAATTGAAATTAAAAATTGATTTATCAATGGAAATAAGAAATATTTTACTGGTAGGAAAATTCACATCAAAACTTAGTGAAACATTAAGAGACAGCCAAAAAACCTCAATTTTATCAGAACTATGTAATTATTATACATACTGCACAAAGGCCCCATAATGATATACTCATATAACCAAGTCCAGAAATAAAAATATGACATCACTATAACTGAAAATTACTTTCTAATTCAAAGTAAATTCACCATCAAATGAAGCTAATAAGAATGGTTTGTTGTGTAGTACCGATAAAAACAGGTGTCAAGGACAATGAAAAAGTGGGCATGTTAGCACAAACTTCTACAGAACAAATATAGACCCTGGTACACTTCAAAAATCCATTTACATGTTATATTTCCATACTCAAAAACCAAAGAAATTTGTTTTAGAAATATTATCAAACTAATAAATACAAAATTAACAAGCAACCATTCTACATGTCCTGTACAGTGTATATCAACACAAAATTGGATTTGAAAATAGCCCAAACTATTCATGTTCTATTAAGTATTTGATTTATTTAAATATGCATAAAGAAGATACAAAATATATAGAATTTAGAATATTGGATACTTATTGCTGGTCAATATATGAAAATGAGCTAGGTAATTCTTTTTCATTAGCTTACATTTGTTTTTTGTAGACAATCTTCTTCCGCTATTGCTCTAATCTTTTTTTCGTTAGCCAATGTTTGTTCAAGGCTTTGGTTTGTGGAATGCAATCCACTTTGAATTACTTGATGTTGCATTTGCAATGATTGTACCTCTTTTAGCAGTTGTGCATTTCTTTGAGAAAGTTCTTCCGACTTTTTTTGATGAAACTCTAGTTCTCTCCTGAAAACATATCCATATTTTGTTTTTTTAAACATAAATACAAAAACTTTTCTCAATCATTATTTCCTTGTGAGTCTATTTTGAGATTCATAATAAAATCAGAATATTTAGTTTTAATAAATTGACACTGTTAAGGCTTAGCTATCGGTCTCTCTGTGTGTGTTTTAAGTTAGACTAAGTGATAGTTTATAATTACATTTAATTAAAATACCAAGTTAGCCCATTAAAATGGACGTAGATAGTGGAAGCGAGCCCCCAGACTTTGACAATCCAAGAAGAATAACACCTTCGCAACACAGCAATAACCCCCTAAATTTAATAATGGATGTCAATGCTTTATGCAAAGATATTGAAAAATAAAATCGTGAAAAATAATAATTATTAGTGTTTTTAAATGAAACTCACGGTCTCTAGTTAATTCCACAATATAAAAGTTATTGAGAATTCTAAAAAATTGACAATTGTTTCGATAAATCAATATCATCGTCAGAATGACAGAAGTTACATTTCATTTTATGCCTACCTGATGTTTAGTAGTTATTTTTGGCTAGACCAAGAAGTAACCTAACTGGTGATTGGCTTAATATATGTTTATAAACATATATTAAGCCAATTACAAGTTAGGTAGGCATAAAATGAAATGTAAATTCTGTCATTCTGACGATGATATTGATTTATCGAAACAATTGTCAATTTTTTAGAATTTTCAATAACTTTTATTATATTGTGGAATTAACTAGAGACAGTGAGTTTCATTTAAAAACACTAATATGAGCATATATCACGAAGTAAGGGTCGAGGCAGTTAATTTCAATAATAATTATGATTCAGTGGAATTGCAAATCAGTGATTTCAAACAAACAAAATATATTACATTTATTAAATGAACAAAAAGTTGGTATCACATGCCTTTCAGAATCGCGATCTCCATCTAATAAATATTTTAATTTCAGTGGATATAATATAGTAAGAGATGATAGGCAGGATAGATCTGGAGGAGGTTCTGCAATTCTTGTTAGAAAAAATATCATTTATAGAGTTAACAAATAAATATAATATATTAAACGTAAATTAAAAGACGATAGAAATAAAATGTAATAATAAAACTTCTGTAACGTTGGTATCTGTATACATTCCACCAAAAACAAAAATCACCTATAAACAATGGGAAAGGTTTTTCGAGAGTTATTCTAAACCATTGATAATAATGGGAGATTTTAACTCGCATAATATTGCATGAGGTGCACCTACTACAGATACTAATGGAAAAGTTTTGCTGAAGGCGTTGCACACACATTAATTTTATATATGTATACCTTCAGCTATTGTTCTGGCAGTTTGGTGTGCAGACATTGTTCGTTTGCTCAATTGGTCATTACTAAACGACCTATTCTAATCTGATCACCTACCTTCAATAACGCAACCATCAATTTGTAAAAAGGCAAATTGGGACATCTACATCTAGAATCCAGTCATCAATTCTCGTAAAGTTATTAGAGTCCAAAGAATTTATATAAAAAAATGAATATGTATCAGAACACTCTATTTCAAAATCAAAAAGAAATCAGGCAACCCCAAAAAACAAACCATGGTGGAATGACGCTCAAGGCAAGCAGTAACAGCTAGGAAAAGAAGTATGTATAAGTATCTCAACAATCCAAATTCACAAAACTTTTTAGAATATAAACAAAATAATGCCATAGCCAATAAAACACTCAAAACAGTCAAGAGAGAAAGTTGAAGGAGTATTGCTGCTGCCTCAACAGATCAATCAATACTATTTAAAACATATTTACTTCAATTCCTCATTGTAAGTTGTGAAAATATTTTCATCATCTTCACCAGAATTGATTTGTTGCTTTAATGATATTAGTCTTTCCTTTTCTTGCAAAATTCTTTGAGCTCTAGCAATATATTGATCTTTTTCGATTTGGGCTTCTGCAACTTGCTCATTTGCTCTTTCCATTTGAAACTGTAGGTTAGAGTTTTCATTTCTCAGATCTGAATATAAATGTTGCATATTCAATAATTGTTTGTTAAGATCCTGATTTTCCAACTCTAATTTGGCAATTTTTTCATGTAATAACTGCGTTTCTTCTGCTAAAATAAAACTGTAGACAGCATTATTTGAGAAATATTGAACATATTGAGTTAGATGCTATCAAATTGAATTTTGACAGTGTTACTTCATAAAAAAATTAAACCAGAGCAGCCACTTCTTCATTTTTGGGTTAATGTAAAGGGTACAATAATACTAATCAAATAATATTTATCTAAATATATTATTGCAACAAAGCAAGATTCAATTTGGTTGATTGTTCATTCTACTCTACCTGTTGTGTACTGAGCTTGATGAAGACATTTTATCACTTTTTACAGAACTTTTTACTGATTCATCTATTGCACTATCATCAACTATGTTACCTTGAATAGAAAGTCGATTAGTTATAGTTATTAATTTCTTTTGGATACATACTATTTGATTGTTTTGATGGTTCGGTTAAACCAACTGATGTATCAAAATCTGTTAACAAATTTCGTGTTTCTAAAACCGGACTATGTTCTTTTATCGGTGTACTATGAAAAATAGAGTTAAGATGGGATGTAGTAATTGAAACATTACTTGATTTACTCTTCCCATTTTCTTTATTTATTAATGCTTCATTTGTAAGTTCTTGTTGGGAGACTCTAAAAATGTTATGTTATATCAATTTGGTAATTAAAATTTTCTAACTCACTCTTTCACTTCATTAATCTTAGAACTGGCTTCACTTAAAACGGTTGCAGCGTTTTGATCAATTTTATTTAAAAGGTCTTCAGCTCGACCAGCTAAATTTTGCAACCAAGCCATTATTAATTACTTCATTACAAATGTAATGTATTTGTTTAACAGCTATATTTATTCATTAGAAGTAAATACCACCACAGGTCTGTTTATATGAGTACGTTGTCCACTGATAACCCACAGACGTTGTCATTGCAGTTGTCACTTATATTCTTTTCATATTCTTTTTCTGTGTCCTGTCATCTCATAATCACAGTGCAATTTTATGAAGGCATTTTTTAGTAGGAACGCAAAAGTTGTAGACTTAATTAAATTAGGAAAGGAACGAAAAATGTGCCTCACCTGGCCGCATGTATTATTATTTTATTATAAAAAAAATAAAAAAATCTATAAAGAAACTGAAGGCAAATAAGTTATGAAACAAACAAGATAATATAAACTTATTTGGATGTCTATCAACTACAAACTTTTTTCAGTGATAATGTGAAAAAAATCAACATTTACAATGAGAAGATTTTTATACTAAAAATAAAAATTGTTATTTTTCGTCTGTAAGCATTGGTCTTAACCGTTTTAGAAAGTGGTAGTTTAAAATCCACATTTTTTTGACATGTGGTTTGACAGCTCCAAAATTAGAAAAAGAAAAAGATATAATCGTGAACTCCATAATTTCATTGGTAACTATTTATGTGTCAATATTTTTACTATTAATGTGATCTTATGTTTAAATATTGTGAATACAACGATACCGTTTGCAATTATCAGATACACAGTAGAATTTACACATGTATATAAAAATATGGTCTCGTAATCTATTTGGCAAATATGACATTAATGGTTATTATAAATACAACTTAATCGTATGACGAGCATAATCATGGGTAACTGCTTGAGAAGATCAACTACAGATGATATATCGTTATTAAGGGGTAGTGATAGTGTACGAGAATCTTCATCTGATCAGTTGGGACCTCCAGCCTATGAGGTAAGTTACAATCAGCTGTTTATAGTATTTATTGTGCCTGTGTCAATCAATAACATGTTTTCCCAATTCTTTGTTTCTCGCACAATTTATCTGAAAACATTTGTCTGTAAGACTAACGATAGGGATAAAAATTGTGTTACACAAGTTAGTAACTTAAAAAGATAATTTTACTTTTTATGAGTAATTTATTTTTAAATCTAGAAGTAAACAACATAATCATAAGAAGGGATGCATATTTATAAATATTTCTTTTTTCAAAGTGTTGCATTTCTTAACTTCTCTAGTGATTATTTTTTACCTATAAGTAACTAGTGACATGAATATTAATATGCTAGGTTCCTCCGATTCAATAAAATATTTATGTGTTTATTTTCAAAGATGAACCTTTATCTACACTACAACTAAAATATATTTTTACCATGCACTCACGTATTTTTTTGGGATTCATAACTGATCTTTCTTTAAAATGTTTTAATGTATGATATGGCAAATTTAACTAATATTGAGGTAGTCAGAAAAATATATAATTAAATTTTTTACTATACACCACCATCAGTTAACAAAACCAAAAGCCTAATAGTAACAGTCTGATTTGTTTAACTTTTCAAGTTGGCCCATATTCATTTGTCCAATGATCATCAATATACCTACTGTTTAACTTATATCTTTTTAGTATTTTCTAGTCATATATAATAGTTTTTTCTATTTAGGACCAGTAATAAAATTGGTAATAAAAAATAGGTACTAACGTGGTATATACAAGCTCAGAATATGCTGTGCAGAGTACAATAATAAAAAAAATATACAAAGGAATTGATATCAGATGGTTACACTGGTATGTTATACGCCTTTGATTTTTAAAAAATATGACAAATGAGAACATTTCAAACTAATCAATCCAGTAATACCAATTATGTTTAACTTCAAATCTTTTAAAATGAAATTGTAATTCAACTAACTGTTAGTTTTTAAAATTGTTTTATTTGTTTCAATAGGAAGCTCTTCCAATTCAGGCAGCTTCTCCTGTATTTCATCCATCACCAAGTGTAACTCGTTCAGTTACCCAACTTACAGAGGAAGAACAGGTGAAAATAGCCAAAAGAATTGGGTTAATTCAGCATCTTCCCACAGGGACTTATGATGGATGCAAAAAAGCTAGAGAATGTGTTATTTGCATGGGCGAATTTTTAGTAGGAGATGCATTACGATATCTCCCATGTATGCATACCTATCATATGACATGTATTGATGATTGGCTTATGAGGAGTCTAACATGTCCTAGTTGCCTAGAGCCCGTTGACGCTGCCCTGCTCACTAGTTATGAGACCAATTGACAGCTAGTGCCTTTGCATCTGAATCAGGCCAAGCTGTGAACGAATTCGTAATAACCTAACAGGGGTAAATTCCATCAAAGATGTTTGAATAGAATATTATGATTAGGTTCATATATGTATTTTACCATTGCCAAATAAACTTAATATTACAGTTTTTAATATATTATTATTATGTATTAATTAACATGAACTTGCAGTTATAAGAATATTGGAGACTACTGATAAAAGCAACATCTTTTTTTCATAATTACAGTGTAGGTAATTGTTTTTAGTAAGTGCAATCTGTAGCTGAATAAGCTACAGATAATCTTATTTCATTATTATTTTATTTATAAAAATCATCTTTGTTAACATGTTAAATGCCAATAGTTTTGATTTGTTGTTAAGTTGCCTAGGTGTAAAACCAAAAGTGAGACTTAACATATGTTAACTAGACATTTACAATGGTAAGACAAGAATACAAGCTTTATAGTGTATATGTTTCACACTGGATCTTCACTAGTTCACTTATTTTATCAATTAAAAATATTGAAAATTAAACTGCTTGATGGAGTTCACCCCTGTTTAAAAATGTCCACATTTTGGCCAATAGTGAAACACTGTGATCTGAACTGATTGTTTTTAGAGGGCGTGAAAGTTTTGTGTGAAAGGAGGCTGTGATAATTTAGCAAAGGAATAACTATAGGATGCTCGGTTTATTATATTTTGTTTGTCACACTTTGACATTTCAGATTTTTATTTGTTAATTGAACATAGTAAGTACTTATCTTTATAATTTTTGGAGTTGTAATAGTCAGTGTATTGGTACCAGTAAAAATAATTCCAACAACATTGGACATCACATATATGCAATTAAAATGTGTTTTGTACTATTGATCAGATATCCAATGTGTTTTTATGTAAATATGAAATGAAATAATTTAAATTTAATATATTCACCACTTAAAGGCCTCAGGCGTAAAAAATGGGAATTAACATTTTTGAAATTCTGAGATATATATATATATAGCTTTTCAAAAGTTTAGAAAATCATCTCTCAATAGTTTTTGAAATGTATTCTAAATGGATTTGGTAACTAGCATTATATCTTAAGCATCTGATATGAAGGCTGTAAATATAGACTTTTTTTGTTTCGAAAAAACTCAATTTATTTTGAAAAAAGTGTGCAGATAACATTATTTACTTACAAAAAATATTTATTCTGAAAAACACATATCATCTTAAAACATACATATTAAACTTAAACTAACTTGTGAATGAATGTGTGGTAGTTTATTTTGATTGCAGGTTCGTATAAAATGGATGATGAACAGAAGGAATCCAACAGAGACAAGACAAAACATGCTCCAGCTTTACTTGATCTATTGGTAGCTCCGAATTGTATTTCTTTTCAATATCTTGAACAAAAAGATCTTTTAAATTTGTCGGTATCCCCCTTTTTTTTAAAGAAACAGAGGTAAACGGACCATAGTATGTATTGGCCATCTCAATTTTATCAAGTTGTGTTGATGAAAATTTCATTCTTACAGCATTTCTTATGCTTGTTGATTCCGATGCCTTTGGCTGCTGAAAAACCCTCTCATATCAGATATTTTCAAAAATCATTTTGAGTCATTCTGTGCACAATAAACGTCTTCTTTTGTGCGGATCGTTAAACTGTTTCCCATTCTTCGGGGGTGTAGATATATTGACAGTGCGCTCTGACATAGTTTTCCACACAGGCAAAATCTCAGTCTGAAGGAAGCAACTTGAGAAAATACATGTAAAATTTCCTGAAAAATCCCTTGGGCTAATAAGAGAAGCCATACGGACACTAGAGACCAATTTTTATTTTGGCCTCCGCAATTATCTGATATGGCAATTAGCTTTGTATCTTTTATATAGTGTTGTGAAGATTGCTTCAACAAAAAACTTCCAATCCCATCAGCTACTCTACCAGCGGTTGATTCATCCCACATGTAGAAATAACCTTGGGATGGATGCAAGCTATGAATGCTAAGATTGTAACAAAACAACTTTTTCTTGTAAAATGTTGGTCCAGTTGAAAGTTTTGGCGTTGGCAATGCCTGCTGAAGATCAAATGTGATAGCATAAGTACCGCCATTTTCAGTGGCTTCTATTTATGCCATTTTTATTGCGTCCTGACCAGCTTTTGCTTTTTTATGATGTAATTCTTTAATAAGTTCAGCATTTTTCAGGGAAACATTAAGTTCATCACAAACACTACAGGTATCTATTTTTCGTGGCTTGAACTTAATATTGTATTCTTCAGTAAAATTACGCCTAAATTTATCTGAGGACACATAACTTTTACCTTCATTCAGGCACTCTTCCTTGTACTCCTCGTAACATTTCTCTACAGTGTATTCCATCGTCATGAAGAAAACATTGGGATTGTCATTTCGTGAATAGTGACTCTTATATTTGGGTAGCTTTTCAATAAAATTTCTAACAAATTCTATCTGGTCATCACTGTACTTCTTCTTGTGATTTAAATGAGCTCCTCTTTTATCTAATTTTGGAGTAAGTGATCCATTTTTTATTGTCCTAATAATATTTTCCACTCTTCCTCTGTTTTTCTGTAATCCATGTATATTCAAAAAGGCTTTCTTACATACTTGTACTTTTGAACTGTTTGATTTCACATAATAGTAAACAGCGTGACTTCTTTTTGACGCACAGTTTCTTGTCTTTGTACTACGTCCTTTATTTTTCACTTCTAAGCAGCCAAATATGTAGGAATTTTGAAGATTATAGTTTCGCATTTCCCAGAAGTTTTTGAAGATACATCGCCTTTCATCCTCAGATAAAAGGGTGGAACATTTTTTTTGCAGCCACAATCCGCTCCAATAATTTTCTCTTGTTTTTCTTGTCACTTGCCCATATAGGTTTTGTATTTCTTCCCACTGTTTCTATTCTCTTTTTCTTTAAGTTATTTACTTTGGCTCTCTTATGTTTTCTTCCTTTATGCGCCTTAGGTGTTAAATTTCCTTCTTGATTATTGACTTCTTCAGCTTCAATTGCATCATTTTCATTGTCTGCACTTTCAGTATCGTCGTTACTGCTTGACACTGGAGGTGAGTTGACTGCAGATTCAAGTTCTATAAAAAGGAATGTCTATTAGATGATGGATTCGGCTGTTACTGGGTGAACATTTATTTATATCAAACACTAATGAAGTATGTATCCATTTTCAATTTCAATCAAAGTTTCACTCATGTAAATAACGGTATCTTACATCACATACTATTATTTACATACTACACTTAACCTTTAAAATATCAATATTTTTCGTTAACTCACCTTAAATTTACGTTTTTCATCTGTAGGATTATACTCTGGATCTTGGTCAGAGTCGTACAAGTCACTTTCGCTATTTTTAGACATATTTTCACTATGCATTTGTGCACCAAAACTACAAGCCGCACGTGAACTATCCGCCATATTTGACACTTACCACTGTTTACATGAAAGAAATGTTATTTCACACAAATCAACCACGCAAATGCGGCACCATCTATTAAGATTTTGTGAAAAATTAGAACAGATAACCATTTACTGGTCCCACATACCATTGTTTCAACTATAATGTCAAGATGCAAAATTTTGTCAGATACCATTTTTTACACCCGAGCCCTTCAATTATAATCTATAATCGCATAAGAAATTATAAAAATGGTAGCAGTAATTGATAACTGCATTAATTTGAACACCATAACATATAATAATAAACTATTTGCTTTAATTGTTACTTAAAATGATTGACAAAATCAAGAAGATGGAAAGGAAATTGACAATTGTAGAAAGAAAACAGCACATCTATTCAACAATTGCTTGTCAAGCCTGAATTTGCTAAATGATTTGAATATATGTGATACCATATTTTCAACTGTAATGTTTTTAAATTACACTGGTATCTCACTTCCTCTTAATTTTACCTTTTTTTAAAAGTTACATTAGTGCTCTTTTATTTGTATTCAATTCATGCTTTAACTTATTGTGACATCTGATTTATTGGTGTTTTCTTATATCATCTAAAACTATTATTTAAAAACATTCCATTTAACTGATCTGTTATAAAATGTTGTTCAGTGCTCTTGAATATTTTGTTCATTTCTTCAACAAATTGGTGTAAGTACCTTAATTAATATCTATGATTATTGACAAAGAGATTGATGGATTTACATTTACAAACATCTATATTTTGTTTTGTTTTATTATGAAATCTGAACTCATTTACTAAAATACCTACACATATTTGTAATTATTTAAATATAATATACAAAATAGTTGCTGGCGGAAATGGAATATCAGTCATAATACTGATCTTCTTTATTATTAATTGGCAGATGTAGGCAGCAACACTAATAGTAAATAATATAGATAAAACTAAATATTCAACATTTTCTTAATGTCAAATCCTCATAAGTTATACAATCTAAGTTCAAATATTTGTAAAAATAGTAACACTAAATTGTATTTTGAAGAACACTTATTAATGAATTTGGTTAAAAAGTGTCATTAAAATCAAAAAATTTACAATAATCTCGTTTAGAATGTTAACTACAATTGATCATATTCAGATTAATTGTTTCATCTCAAAACAAAACAAAAACACCATATAAACTATGTTTCTTTTTACATTTATTAAATAATATGTATTTCCCTAATTTTTTAATGAATAAAAGTTACTGGTGCCTTTACTATATATAGTAGTACATTATTTTTAAGAGTATGATTAACAATGTCATGACGAAGTATATTTTTGAAAATATAAATATAACATAGCATTAGTTGCATTACACTATAATTGCATTCTATCAGTATTATTATTTAAGTGGTATTACATTTCTATAATAGATTTACATATCACATTAATAAGAAACTCACAGTTTTCATTACTATATCCGAAAAATAAATGCAATTTATGGATCGCACTTATATGAATAATTACTATTAATAAAATAATAGAAAATTGGTCAGATAAGCCTTATGAGTACTAAATAGAGCAAGAAACATTGAATAAAATGGGTCACTAGAAATTTTTTTTAAATCATGATTACAAGATGGTCTGTTCAATTATAGAAGAATAATCCTTTCTGTTTTCAATTAGTGTGCCGACTTACATGATTTATTTATAAAATATTGCATTTGCATGGTCAACTACATTTTTTATGCTTTTTAGTTTGGGTTTGGCATCATCCAACTTTTCTAGATCCAACTCATAGTGAGCTAAACATATTTATATTGAAACTGAAATTAAATAACACAACTCTGTGCTAGAAAGGTCAACTCTTTGTTTGAAGAACTTAATTGCTAAGGGTTTTAATGATAATAATAATAATAAACAACTTTGTTGCTTATATATGTTAATACAAGAAAAAAGAAAGAAAATACACATAATATAAGGTTGAAAGCAAAAGGTCAGCTTACAAGTTGATATAACATCAGCTTATAAACTGTTTCTCCACTTAACCTTGAATACATCGCTAGGTTGGTATGACAACAAAAAAAATTACAGTTAAATATGAACTTAATCTTAGGGATATCAGTGTTGCGCATTGAAAATAAATGTTTCTTGTAGGTCTTCTTAAATCTTTGCAACCTGTAAGTTTTAAACATGGCATGGAATAACTGAAAATTTCTAGTTTGAAGATTGGGGGTGAAAGGGTTCCTTTGTATTGGCTATTTAAATTATGTAGATCAGATCGATAAGTAATTTTTCTATGCAGGTATGAGGGTGTTTTATCAAAAATCATTTTTTGAAAAAGAACAGCTGTATGTAGAATCCTTCTATTAGTTATATTTAGCCAACTACAATCTTTCGTTTTGTGTGAAATATGTTCTCTTCTGCGTATACCGAATATGAGTCGTTAACATGAATTTTGCACTTTTTGTATTTTTCTATTATTTGAACAAAAACGGTCCATATAGTACATCAGCATGATTAAATATAGACAGAATCAGTGACTCACAGAGATTTGATTTTACATGTTGTGGGAGAAAATGCCGGTAGCCATAAATATTTTTAAGAGAGTTGTATGCGCATTATATAAGTTGATTTATGTATTTTTCAAATTTTAGATCGGAGTCCAACATTATACCTAAAATTTTAGCTTCGCTTACGATCTGAAAAGTTTCATTTTTTATTACAATACGTATTCTATCAGAAATATCATCTCTTTTATTTTTGTTGCCAAAAAGTATAACATTAGATTTACTACAATTAATGCTTAGGCAGTGATCCTCTGCAGTTTTAATAAAACTATTAAGTTCCTATACCCACATGACTCCACTACAGTACTGGGGTGCAAACTATGATAAAGTTGAGTATCATCCGCATACAAGTGTACATTACACAACTGAAAATTTGTGACTGGACAGCAAGTATATAAAGCAAAGAGCAATGGCCCCAGAATGGAGCCCTGAGGGACTCTGTACCGTAAATCCATATACCCAGAAGAGTGTCCATCAACAACAACCATCTGTTTACGTTCTATGCTATAAGGTTTCTAGCATTATTGGAAAGTCCTATGTAATGTAGAATTTCCAGCATTAAATTGTGGTTAATGGTATTGAAACTCTGTTAAAGTCTCGCAAGACCAGAACAGTGCATTCACCTTTATCCAAAGCTCTAACAACATCGTCAATAATATGGAGAAGAGCCATTGTACAACTATAATTTTTTCGAAATCCAGATTTATTTATAGGTAATAATGAGTACTGATTAACATATTTTTTTGTTGTACTTCTATAGCTCTTTCGAGTACCTTAGATAAAGTTGGCAGTATACTAATTGGGCGCAAATCCTTAATTTCAAGTGGATTTGTCTTTTTAGGCAATACTTTACAATGGCTCTTTTCCACAGTTCAGGAAAAATATTATGACTCAGGCAAAGGTTACTAATGTGTGTGATGTAAGGAATTATATATGGACAACATAACTTTAATAGTCTTAAATTTAATTTGTCTTCACAGGCAGCATTGGTCTCTATAGCATTTATTGTTTGGTAAATAAATAAATCGTTAACCTCCTGAAATTCAAAATTTGAATCTATTATTTTTCTTAGTTTGTACAACGAAAGTAATTCTTCAGGAGGTTCTCTCATATAACATGAGTTAATAAAGAATTCATTTATTTCAGTAGGACTTTTCAAATTGTCCGGTATTGTGCTAAATTTGCTAGGTATAATACTATGCGTTTTTAGAGTTTTCCAAAGAGTTTTAGAATTCTTGTTACTAAGTTCCTATGTAAAAATGCTTTCTTTTCTCTTCTAATCGCAGAATTTGTGTAGTTCCTCATGTCTTTATAAAACTGAAAATGATGGTCAAGTTTAGTTTTCTTATACTTTTGCAGCGCTTTATCTCGTATTTTCATCATTTCTTTGATAGCGCCAGTTAACCAAGGTGCTCGAGGCTTATATACACGCGATGTTATTAACGGCATATGCCTGTCGAACAGGTTCATCAGACAATCTGCCAATAACCCAGTCAGATGATGTTACAATACCATTCAGTAAGATAGCAGTAGTAGCTGTAATTCATGTAGGAGTGTCTATGATTTGTCCAATACCAATGCATTCTAACCCAGATGCCATTTTATCTACATAAATATCATCGGTCTTTGAAAAATCTATGTTAAAATCTCCAGCGCATATAATCTCATCTACAGTGGGGTGAATTAGACGCAGGATATCTTCCATTTCAGCAATAAAAGATTTATTATTTATTTTAGGAGGCTTGTATATTGCACCAATAGTAATAATTTTACTTTTAATTTTCATATTTACCCAAAGTTGTTCCGATACCGTTCCATGATAATTCACTTCTTCACTATATATCTTATTATTTACGTAAATACCCAAACCTCCTCGTAAGCTACCTCTGTCCTTTCTATATAAAATATACCCATCAAAATTAATTAAGTCGCTAATTACATTTTCATTTAACCATGTTTCACAAATAAAAAATATATCAAATTGATGTTCGTTTACAATTAACTTAACATATTGCAAAGATGGCAGAAGAGACCTTGCCTTAAGACAACCTATAAATAAATAACCGAGCATTTATCTCGTACGGCAATTCAAAAGTATTCCAAAATAAAATAAAATAAGTATTAAAAAAACTTGAAATAAGTAGTAATTAACTATGGTTCAATAGAAACTTGAACACAAATGAATCCCATCTGCACTCATGTGCCACTTTTTAGTCAATTAAAATTTCTGTACTTGATTAGTTATTTAATAAGTGATTTCATAAAAATAACACAGACTATTAATCTGACATATATCAAATAAATCAAAAACAAATTTTATATTTTAGCATAATCAAAGTTTAGCAATGCCATCAATGGAGGCAATCTTGCTAATTTTGTTATCAGCAAATGTCAAGACAATACCTGAATGTGTCCAGAATGTTCCAGCTTTTTGAATTACCATCTTATACAATGTTGATTGATCTTTCGTTAAATCTTCTTTGATCACATATTTAGTACCTTTAAGATACTTTTTGTTAGAAAACATATTTTGCCTGGTATATCCATTAAAGAAATTTACCAGTAATGGCCGCGATTTTCTTGCATTCGGTTTTCCTAGTCTATAACAGCTTCCAATATCAGATTCTTTAATATTTAAGTTCGTATTGAAAATGAGTAGCACTTGATCTAGTATACTCTCATCATGTATCTCTTCCAATCCATAGACTATAATATTGTTTTTACGATCCATTTCTCATTATTTTTAACCATCAACTTAATGGCATCATCTTGTTTTTGGACTAACTTTTATAACTCACTAGTTCTCTTATTCAATGACTCCAACTCCATTTCAATATTTTCACTGATTTTCTCAAAAATAGAGTTAGTTAGCTCGGTAATGAACGACTCTGACATACACATTTTATTGACTGCAGACTTAATCGCTTGGTGTAGTTGGTCTCCGTCCTCGCCCTTTTTCTGTTGCCTTGTTGTCATGATGAACAGTTATTATAAATATTGTACTTACAACTCAATGTGATTGTTCAAATCAGACAGAATCTGGATAGCTTACACAAAATACAGTAGCAACTCCAAAAATTAGATTTGTAAACACAATATTCTCTCCAGTTTCAGCGAATTTAGTAGCACACGATGTGGGACGCCTGTTCACGACAAAACCATCACGAGTTTTGTAGTATATCCATAGGACACTTCTCTACAGTGTATATAACCTGTTAATATAATATTTACTTTCTTATCTATATCTAGCAAGAATTTTACAAACCATCTAATTTGATTACCTACTTTTACCCTACTGATAACAGCAAAAATATGGTTACCTTTCCTTATGGGTATCAATTAGCTTCAGTTATCAATAGTAGAATATATCCAATATTGTCTAAATCTTTCTTTTTGTTATATTCAGTACTTAGAAAAGTTTTGGATTTAATTATGTAGATATCTTATGCACCAAAAAGAAAATAATACTGTACCAAGTTCTGCAATATAAGGAAGTGGTATACTATATTTTAATTATGTATATTTACTAAGTTTGTTATATGTACATGATACTGTCAACTGGTAGACATACATGGTTTTTGGTTAGTTGTGTATACATAGTATAATGTAGTTATCTCTCAATCACCTTGCACTTATTTCTTTTGAAATGTTCTTCAAAGCCCTCAATTCATACATGGCGCATGTCTTAGGCACTGTAGTCATTTTGCTTTACATCTGAACTATAATCCATCCATCTAGTGTAGACCATTTATCAGTTGTTCTAAAGTACATATAGACAAACCACTAGTTCCCTAACTTAACAAATAGTCCCCTAATTTTTTAAGAACCTAATGTAATTACTGAAAAAGTTTTAATTAGTGATAGCTGTTTTACAAAGAACTGCCTCGAATCGCACAATAAAAGTATTAAGAACTTTCACGTGACACACTGAATCTGTAATTCAATTATTAATTAAAATGTATCAATGTAAATTTGAGATCAAAAAGTATTACTGGTAGAGTTTGTGGTTTGTTATGCCAAATATTCAATTTTCTGTATTAACCCATAATTTGGTTTCTAAAAGCATATCAATGTGAGTATGAAAAAATTAATGAGGTATTTGTAGCTAAACTTTCCTTTACATTTTTATGAAGCGCTTGTATGAATAGTAGGGCCTATATATGAGAAAAAATGATGTCAAACCATCGTAAAAACGCCCGTTTTCTATCAAAAGATTATTTAAATTGAAAAATTTGATTAAGTGCAGTATTTTACATATATGCCTGTGTTTATTTAGTAGAATTAATGATGAGGCTTATCTTTTTAATCTTGTTTATACGAATGTTTCATATGGTTATTTCTCAGCTATTAGATGAACCCTATTGTATATACATAAATGATAGTTGATCTTGTGTTAAAATAGTCAGTTTTTTATTTCAAAGTGGTGATAGTCTTGGGTCATTCCATATTGAATCAACCACTCCCAATATAATTGATGTATTTTTTGATATAAATCAATTAGACTCAAAATTATCAATTCAATTTCATTTATTGATATTATTTAAATCAATGACTGTTTCAGATTGATTTCGAATGTTGGAATGGCTTTATTAATTATGTCTGTAAAATTTAAGATAATTAAATATACAATTATTTGCACTTTGACTTTTTATTTGAAATCTTCATTTAATATACAGCACATGTAAGAGGAGAAGCCGAAGCTGGGAAAAATATTTGTTACCAGTTATATATCCAGTTGCATATCAAAAACTAGTAGAAATCTTCAGATATCCCAAAAAGCATCAAGGAAATACCAAAAAATATATGTCATTTATGTAACACAATATCAAGGTAAATTTGTTACAAGCAATGAGGAAAGATGTAGTGGTGTTATATAGTAAGAAAGTAAAATATGTACAGTATAATGTATCAGTCAAAAAACCTCTTGATGAGGTAAAAATAGATGACGCAAGTAAACCACTTATAAAAAATGTGATATCAAATCATACGATGTATAGGATGACACAAGTACTATATCTACTAAAAATCTTCTAAAATAAGGTAACACACTTTATTCCTTATTAATTTGAAAGTTTCGAATAATTGATGTACTTGCATTCAGCCGTGTTTAAATATTGTTAGTGTTTATTTCAAGCTGACTTTTTTCTTTAAATCTTACCACAAATCATTAAAATTTCTGTATATATTTTAGACGGACGTGCAAATTAGGATACATTCAGTTCATAGTACCAAAAATATATATCAATGTAGAGAAAATTCATCATTCAATCAATACTTCCAAAATACAATACAAAGAAAGGCTCCATCCGATTTATAGGTACTATCAAAATACCATTCGTATCACACTTTCAAAACACATAACAAAGAAAGGGCTCCATCCGATTTATGCTATTAAAACACGTTAGAGAGAAAGGGCCCATCCGAATTATACTGTCGAAGCGCATTACAAAGAAAAGCCATCTGTTTCGCTCGAGTTGTCAGAACTACAAAGCAAAAAAAAGCTTTTCTTCATCTGTACTACAATAAGACTGATTGAAAAACAAAATGCATTAAAATGATATTGGGAAAAACACAAATAAACACTAACATTATTTAAATAGGGCTGAACGCAAGTACATCAATTATTTGAAACTTTCAAATTAATAAGAAATAACGTGTGAATATGTAGCCAGCTTACCTTTATTTTAAAAAGATTATAAGTAGATATATTACTTGTGTCACCCTATTCATCATATGATTTGATATCACAACTTTTGTAATAGATGTACTTGCGTCACCTATTTTTACCTCGTCAAGAGGGGTTTGGACTGATATCACTACTTTTTGTACAGCTTTTAAATTCTATTCTCATATACTTAAGAAAAGTAATACAGATATTTTCAATAATTTGTTAGAGGTATGCAGTACCTATTTCAGGACAATTTTTGATCTGGTTATCGTATACAGGCATCAATATCACGCTTATTTGACAATAAGGTAAACGCCCCAGTTATCGACACAGTTATGATGCCTTTGTGGTTTGCATAGTCATTATAAAAAGCCTTACATTTATATTTATACAATAGGCATAAACATAGGTTCATTATTGATCTGTGAACAATGTTCATAACATTTCAAACATTTTATTTAACCTGAAAAATAAATGGGTGGAAAAGTATTGTTAAAATATAATGTCTCTATTATCGACACAGGAAAATATTGAGTGTATCAATTATCGACACCCAAAGTTCTAGTTATCGACATATGTCGATTGACACTAAACATTAAAATAAGCCACTCTTCAGCAGAGAAGAGATGGTTGCTGAATGTCAAATTCAAAAATGGAAGACTTTTGTAGGAATGTACCTATTTCTGAATTTGAAGTTTTGTGCGATAGTAATCAAGAAATTAAGAAATTAATTTCAAAAACTTCATTGAAAAATTGTTTATTAACAAAATAAAAATTCATTTCAAATTCAATAAAATAAATTCTGTATTATTATAGATATGTTCAAAACAAAAATAAAAAATTATATTGCAACCATTAGAATACTAAGTACATTAGCAATTTTTTACTATACTTAAAGAAAAACAAAATACTTAAATATACCTAAGTATGTATAAAAAAAAATCACACTGAAGAGTGTTATTGCATCCCACTTATTTCAGGAACCTCGTATATACCACGTTTATTTATAAGTTTAGGTTTTGTAATCACACGCATAATGTCGTTGACATTATAATCTAATTTATCTTCCACTTTTGGCCATTTCCAGTTCTGGCCACTTTTTTCCATTGCTCGAACACTATATTCATTTCCAGCAGAATTACTTATTATTAAGCCTGGGAAAAACATGTCATAATATTTCACTATGACATAATCCCCAATGCTATATTTGATTTCTTTAGTCACTTCTGTTTTCCTTTTTTGTTTCGTTTGCCTTGCTATTTTTCTCTTTTCTTTTTCGTCAGTTTCAATTTGCTTTTTTTGTTCTTTTTTTCGCTGGTATTCTTGCCATTTTTGTGATGATGCTACCGCTGGTAACTTTTCCTTCAGTTTCCGTTTAACTTCTAATTTTTTATCATCTTTGGGGGCCCAGAATAAAGCTTTTTTGAAGGGCGTAGGAATATTTTCTTTATCTTGAGTTTTCTCACTTTCTGTCGATTTTGGTCTCTCTGACGTTTTCTGTTTGTCTGGCGTATTCTCTTTTTCTAACGTGTTCTGTCTTTCTGGGGCTTTTTCTCTATATGTCAGGATCTGCATTACTGACAGTGTCTGCCTACCTCTTGTATGATCTCTATCTGTCACCCGAGCTGTCACCTTATTTTCTTCTGAAGTCGTTTCTTTTTTTGATGTTTTATTAACTTTTACCGAAGTCTTCTCTTCGACTTGGGTCATCTTTTTTCCTGAAGTTTGAGGTTTTCCTGATGTTTTCTCTTCTTCTGGAATTGTCACTTCTTCTGGTATGATCCTTTCTTTTGGTATGGCCCCCTCTTTTTTGGTCCCTTCTTCTTGTATGGTCCCTTCTTCTTGTATGGTCCCTTCTTCTGGTGTCGTATCTTTAGTTGGTGTTCTATCATCTCTTAATGTATTTTGTTTCTCCGGGGTTTTGTAGTATTCCTCATTATTTTTCCAGTGAGTATCATCATTATACTCTGCTATATCATGTATCGGTGTTAATCTATCTGCCAGTTTTCCGTTATGTGTATAGTTAAAGTCATCAGTATTGTCTTGAATATTATACAACAAATCTACATCAACATCGTCTGAAGTAATATTGAGAATATCTATGCTTCCCAGGGAACAAGCATCCGAAGTATTTGCCAGGTCCCCATTAATTTTGGTATATTCTTCATCAGGAAGTACTGTAATCACAATGGGGTTGTTTACTGTTTGTGTATCTACATGACAACAATCTTCCTTGAGGCTTTTCCAAAACAAAAACAGGCTCTTATCTTCTGAAGGCCCTTCCCATTCCTGTGCACTTAGCTGAAATAATTCAATTTTGTCTTGAATTCTGCTTTCGAAAAATTTAAGGAATTTTCTCGTATCAGAGACGTTAAATTCGAGTGTTTTATCAGCATTATTTGTCGCATTTTCATTGGGTTTGTTTCTAGTATTGAAAAATTTCTCAAACTTGATACTATTAGGTTGGAGTGGGAAAAGACCACAAGCTCTAAATCCATTGGCTAAAATACTTGGCATTTGGCTTCGAAAACCATCAATAACTTTCTTAAGTAACGGAGCGAAGTCTTCTTTTTTAAACTTGACTCCATTGTTTTCAATTCTCCAATTAGTTACAGCCTTCTTCCATTCTAGTTTTAGTGGCCTAAATACCGCCACATCAAGCGGTTGAAGAATGTGAGTTGAGTTCGGAAAAAGGCTAATCAGAATAATTTGATTTTTAGAGCAGAACTCACTTAGTTGCATGGTCAGATGCGACGAATGGCCATCTACAAATAGTACAACTGGAAAAGTGACGTTGTTGTTTTTTAACCATTCGAAAAAAATGTTCGAAATATACTCAAAAAATGATTCGCCAGTCATCCAACCGTTGTCTGATCGACCTAGTGCCCAATCAGGGGGTACTTTTGTAGCTATATAATTGGGAAGTCTTTTGTACGCAAACATTACTAGAGGCGGTGGAATATCACCGGCAGCATTGCACATCAAAAGAGTTGTCACGCATTCCTTTTCATCATTATTTATGACTGAATAAATTGCTTTTTCACCTTTTCGCACGATAACTTTTTCCCCCTTGGGACTTAAAAAGAATGCAGTCTCGTCGCAGTTGTAAACTCTTTTTGGATCACTCCATATTTCCTTGAGGTCATTGGTCTGAATATACTCTTCAATTTCCGCAAACCAAGCTCTTAATTTGTCCTCTGTTACATTTGCCCTGGCTTTCGTTAAATTTTGAGAAATCCGTTGAGATAATTCTGGGTGCCTCCGCATGAAAGACTCGAACCAACGTCTGCCAGGTTTGCCATTAGTGAATGGTGTCTCTCTACCAAGTTCCTTGATAAGCATTTGGACACTTTCCAATAATTGATTTTTGGTTACCGGAAAACCACACTTGGAACTCTGGATCATCCAATTTACAAGATGATGTTCTTCTACTGTTGTCAATACGGTGTCGGGACCAATTTTTCGCTTAAGAGGTACTCTTCCATTAACCTTATCTAAAATTGTAGTCCTAGGAACTTTGATGTTTTTGGCCGCCTGTAGTGCAGGCATGCCTCCTCTTACAGCGGCCACAGCATTTTCCATGTCTGTTTCGGAGTACTGCAGTCTTTGCGCCATTTTTTCATATGTATTTTAGTATTAATATCTGAAATAAAAACGGGTTTCATGTATCGACATATTCAGGTTGCAATTATCGTTACTTATTGACAGGCATGTTTTTCGATGACCTATGATAGTAATATAACATGTCGATGTGCTTTATTTGTAATTTTTGGGCTTTAGAGGTAAGAAAGCATCTTAAGTATAACAGCATTCGGTAAAATGAAGCTAAAAATATGTTTTTTTTTAAACTACAGTTGTTCCTCATATCGACAATATAGGAATCATATGTCGACACAAAGTTGTGTCAGTTATCGACACTTAGATATTTTATTTTTTTTTGCTTAAATTTTAGGCAGAAATTTCTATGTCGATAATTAGTACACAGTACGAGGAACATGTATTTTATAAAAAAAAGCTTTAATAAGTCCAATAATAATATATTTAAAAAAATATTTACAAAAAGATAAATTTCAGCTGATACCCAATTATCGACACAAGTGTCGATGTTTAGTGCAGGTGCAATTTTGCGTGTACCATTTATCGACATTAAGGTTTTATGAAGTGTATGTATACATTTTGATTATTTAATCAGTAATTATTATTCTAAAACTATTTAATAAAGTTATGAATGTTGCTGAGTTTCACTAAGTAGCGTAAGCTATCACTAACAAGAATACATAATATAGCCGGATGCTTAGCTTACCTAGTAAGAATTACGCTGCTTGCGGTTCGGCGGATGACACTCGACTAGTTCCTTGTATTTATTAGCACATTCACTGACTGGATCAACCCCACGCCGTTCCGATTGCAAGCGAACACACTGACAAGGAGTATAACACTTCAAAATTTTCATTTTTAATACGTATGCCTTTATTTTATTAATAATGACTGAAAATGTGTCGATAGCTAGGACACTGACGATAATTGAGTCTTTTACCTTATATGAAAAAAATAACAAAAACTGCTTTGAATGACATTAAAATACTTTCCTAACGATGCAGGGGCGGATCCAGGATGTATGTAAGGGGGGGGGGGGCTCAGCTCAAAATACATGAAAATGTATAGAATGAGGTAAGTTTCTACAATGCATTACTTATTATTCCTTATTATAAAAGGTCTAAAGCAGAAGTAGTAGTTTTAGCTACTTTACTCTTATCCTGAATTTAAAAGGTAAGAGTTCAAATTGTTCAACAAAGAAATAAGATGACTATTTCAAATGACAGTACTACTGTAAAACAACGTATTAAAAATGAACTTTAATGTTACAACTTTTTTAATAGTACAATGCTGTGAATAAGTTAGTCGATGGTCCAATTTGACAAACACATTCGCTTTGGTTTTGACTGACTGAAATAATGTAATACTTTATCTACATCAATTTCCTTGATGTCCTTGTGAATATGAGCCAGTGCAATCCCGTTCAATCGGTCTTCTGTCATGGTTGACCTGAGATAAATTTTGATTCTTCTCAGTGAAGAACGTAGCGAATATCTGCAATAAAATTGCTACGGTTGGGAAAACATCTCTTTTGCACTTTGACAAAGCAATTTCACAGCTTTGTGGAAGATCCTTGGGGATTGCCGATTTCCAATGTTCCCGGCAAAGTCCAATTTCTGCGGATAACTCTAATGATGAAGCAGAAATGTCCTCACAGTAGATATTGGCAGCTTCTAACACTTCATCAACTGTGTGATTAAAAAAGTTAGATGGAATTAGTCCGTCCAGATGTGAAACCTCATTTACGGAGCTAACTCTGGTGTTCAACTCAGAAATAAGGTGATCCAAAAATGGATTGTGTATTGCCACCTTGTAATACTGTTCTGCATCTTGAGCTGGTAAATGTACATATTAGCTCTTTGTGTCTGTCTGCTGCATGTTCGGGGTAAGATTATTTCTTCTCCTAATTGCAATGCTCTGTGGCTTGTGAAGATGCAAATACTTTCTTGAAGTCAAGGTCGTCTTCTGATCTCATTTGTTTGAGTTTGCTTAGTATTGACATTATATAACTGTTTGCAGTTGATAGGTCTTGTTTGGGGTCTTGGAGAAACTTACTTAGTTTTACAGTATGAGCTAAGCAATGAACAGCTCTGTTTAAACTGACGATAAAGACATTTCTTCTTAATGCGGCTCTAAAGACAACTGCTTTAGATGCTGTTTCTGAGTCCCTATCTGATTCCATATGCTCTAGTAATTCAGAAACAGGACGAATAAGCTCATTAAAAGAATTGAAGAAAACCTTGCAACAACAACAGAACCACAATGTAAACGACGAATCGAAACATTTAGAGGAAACTATAAAAAAGACGGCACGGAAAATAATACCACCGAAAATAAAAAAGGGAAAAGAAGAAGAATGGCTCGATGCAAAATGCAGAGAAGAAATTAAAAAAAGAAGCCAAGCCAAACAGAAAATGTCACAAACTGGTACATATAAAGACAAAAGACAGTACGAAGAACACAGAAGAATAACCAAGAAGATATGCAGGCAAAAAAACGAAAAGGAATGGAGGACAAAATAAAATGTGTAGAAAAAAATTTTGTAATTAAAGAAATGAAGAACTTTTACCAAGATATAAAATATAATAAAGGGAAAACTGCGCAGAGGGCCATATGTATAAAGAACAAAAAAGGAGAAATAATAATGGATGAAAGCGAAATGATACAAAAATGGGAAGAGTACTTCAAAGAAATATTAAATAAAGAAAATGAAAACGAGCAGCGGGTGGAGCTTTCAACCCAAAATAGACATAACGACGGAGAGATATCACCACCATCGAGAGAAGAAATATTAGAAATAATACAGAGACAAAAGAACGGCAAATCTCCCGGAGAAGATGAAATAGAGCTAGAGCTGATAAAATACGGCGGAGATGCACTAATGACGAAGATCTGCCATTTGATATCGAATATATGGGGACAAGAGACAATGCCAGAAGCGTGGGAAACCGCAATAACGGTACCAATTTACAAGAAAGAGAAAAATGACGAATGCAGAAACTATAGAGGGATCGCGCTACTGGACACTGTATAAAATCATGGTCAAACCCATAGAAAAAAGGTTAAACTTGTTCGGAGACTATCAGTACGGATTCAGATCGGGAAGATCAGTCATGGACCATATTTTCACTCTGAAGCAAACGCAAAGAATGGGGTACGAATACGATCTACCAATCTATGCCATTTTTATAGACTTCCAAAGGGCGTATGACACATTGAATAGAAAATCTTTATACAGTATTATGAATGATCTAAGCATCCCAAAAAAACTGATAAGTCTCACCTAAATGACACTCATCGAGCTTACAATAACTAAGATCAAGGTGAACCAAAAAACATCAGAGAGCTTCGAGACCAATACAAGATTAAAACAAGGAGATCCGTTGTCCACCACCTTGTTTAACATTGTATTAGAATGGATAATTCGCAAAACCGGCATGAACAGGGCTGGGACACTGAAAACTAAGATAACACAATTACTGGCATATGCGGACGATGTACTGCTATCAGCATCAGAAAACTAACTGAGAAGAATATGCAGAGCGTTCATAGAAACAGCAGAGACAATGAACCTGCGAGTCAATGAAGACAAATCGAAGTTTATGAAAATGGCAACACCTCAAAGGAAAGGAGCAATGAGGAATTTTCCAATACAACTGAATGGACAAAAAATAAACGGTTTTAAAGCTTAAAACTAACTTTTTCTACTACCGCGCGTAAAGTACGAAAAAATTCCAATTTGTATGTCGTTTTATCTAGTCTTATAAAAATATAGATAGGTATAATAAACGGATATTAAATCTGAGTTTTCTTTAAATCAGATATTGAAACATATAGAATTCAGTAAAGTACATACGTAATAATTATTGGGTACTGGAAAATGATAGAATAGGGTGCATAGATAGGTACCTATAAGTTGTGAGTGACTGACATTTCTTTGTGCATTGAATCTGATATTTAAATTTGAAATAGAGATCTTCCGACTATACCTAGGGTAAGCAAAAGTATTTATATTTAAGTATTGAACATTTTTAGGAAACTATGATGTTATTTTAGATTCTTTTTTTAGAAAACGGAGTAGGTAGATACATATAATTATAAAGATGGATTCCTCTGATGATATCTCAGGAGATTATTTTGAAAATACACCATCTAACATATTACACGTAGCACAGAATGCTTCTAATGATTAATTGCCCCAAAAATCTGTGAATATTTACGAAACAAAATACAATTTGCTTAAAGAATGGTGTAGGAATAATAAAATAACAAAATACTCCGAAAATGTCCGAGTGCACACATTGCATCTTTAATATTTTAGTATTGTTAATAATTGAATTCATCTGTTGTTTTGTTAATTTGTTGTAATTTTGATTAAAATGTTCAAAATATTAATCAATATATAATATATTTTATTAGGAATCAATAAAAGCCGTATATAGTTTCTTTTAAAGAAAAATTAAACCTACTTTAGTGCGGAAAGAAAATTACTATTAAACTTCTGCCTGCGGCTCATGCGACAATATTCACATTCGTTGAAAAAAGGTTACTTTACACACTTGTTACATAAATAACTATTTTCGCATCTATGAAATGCCCTGAGTAACATTCTATCATAAAATTGTCAACTTGTATACACTTCGCGGGATGTATCGTGTTAACAAACCGAACTATCTCCGAAAGTAACCAAAAATGCAGTATATCTGGATTTATAGGACCCTCTGTACTCGCTATAGTCAGCTGAAAATGAGGAGGGTACATCTGTGAGACACTTGAATGAGACTCCTTGAAAAATATTATAAAATTGGCCATTTGTATACACTCCGGAGGCTGTATCGTACTAAACCCGAAATTTCTCCAAAACTGATAAAAATGTGGCATTTCAGGTACCATCATAGCACCCGTTGTACTAGCTCTGGTGAGCTCAAAATCAATATGGTTCATCTATAAGACGCCCTGAACAATATTCAATCATAAAATGGGTCACTTGTATACACGCTGGAGGCTGTATCGTGCTAACAAACTGAAAATTCTCCAAAAATTACAAAATAATTGGTACCTGAAATACCATAGCACTCGTTGTACTGGTTTTAGTGCACTAAATCGCAATACTTGTTGTAATAAATGTTGCTATGTGGCCAAGGCCACATGACATTCTAAAAAAAAGAAGATAACCTAAACGGTATTTTAGAACGGTTGACTGTAAAATTCATTTCATTGTTTTAATTATTAAGTCAATATATTTTGTTGAAGAAACTGTTGTGTGTTATTTATATTACACTTGTTTATACTTCGGAGGCTGTATCGTGCTAACAAACTGAAATTTCCCCAAAAATGACAAAAATGTCGTACTTAAAGTATTATAGCACCTGTTGTACTGGCTGTGGTGAGCTGAAAATCAATAGGGTTCATCCGTGAGATGTTATAAATAATATTCAATCATAAAATTGGTGACTTTTTGCACTAGGAGGCTGTATCGTGCTATCAAACTGAAATTTCTCAAAAATTACAAAAATGTCGTACTTCAAGTACCATAGCATCCGTTGTACTGGCTATTGTGAGCTGAAAATCAATAGGGTTCATCTCTGAGTGGGCCTGAACAATATTCAATCATAAAATTGGTGATTTGTTGCACTCCGGAGGCTGTATCGTGCTAACAAAACATGTACCGAAAAGTGGCCGACGACAATGACGACGTACACACAGGATTTTTTTTCTAAAAACAATTTTTTCGTGTTGCTCTTGATGAAAAACGTAAAAATAACTCAAAATTTCAACTTTTTTGTGAGTAAACCAATACTTTATTCGCATATAGATAGGTTGGGCGGAAAAGTAATCATGAACAAGTCCAAAGCTTTGTATATCTACGTGTGGTTATCAAGGACGACGGCGACGAAGGAGGGAATTTAGAAACTAGGCTGATGAAAGGAAGTAAACGGGAAGGAGCATTGAACAAGATAATAAATTCAGAGATCTCCAGAAAGACAAAGCTACATCTGTACAAATCAGTAATAAGACCAACAGTAATCTACGGAAGCGAAACGTGGATACTTAACAAAGCAAAGGTAGACAAATTAGATAGATGGGAAAGGAAAATACTCAGGAGGATATTAGGGGGAAAAGAGGGAGATATGTGGCTAAGAAGAACGAATAACGAAATACAGAATTTATTTGGGGAAGCAGAACTGAGTAAAATAATAAGATCCAGAAGAATAGGTTGGCTGGGGCACGTACAGAGAATGCCAGATAGTAGAACGACCAAAAAAATGATTGATATAGAACAAGCCGGAATAAAAAAGAAAATATGGTATGCAGAAGCGATAGAAGACCTAAGAGAGTGGAATCCAGGACTGGAAAACGAAGGCAAATGATAGGAAGGAAATCACTTGCAAGCTATGGGCCTAAAAGGCCTGAGTGTAGCACTTATATATATATATATATATATATATATATATATATATATATATATATATATATATATATATATATATATAGTACTTGTGTCATCCTATACATCTTATGATTTGATATCACATCTTTTATAAGGAGTGTACTTGCCTCACCTATATTTACCTCGTCAAGAGGTTTTTGAGCTGATATCAGTACTTTTTGTACAGCTTTTAAATTCTATTCTCATATACTCTTGAAAAGTGATATAGATTTTTTCAATAGTTTGCTAGAGGTATGCAGTATTTAAGGAAATTTTTTTGGACTACTTATTTTGGCTATAACTCCACAAGGGTGCACCAAACATCTCAATTATTATATACCGTTGGAAATGTCTTGAATAGAGCTACAAAAAACATTTGGGGTGTTTTTTTCTGTATCTGAGGTCAAAAACCGTATAAATTGGAAAAAACTTAAAATACCCATATATTTGAAATTTTAGATGGCCATTAGGATCCCTTAAGGATTTTTTCAGGGATCTATATATGATACGATCGTGATAACTTTTCGAGCTCTATTACCCTGCAAAGTTTAATCGAAATCGTTAGAGCCTTTACAAAGTTGCAACAAATATATATTCCGACAAACTATCTAAAACGAAGTACCTCAGCTCCATCGTGATCGGTGAACACATTCCAATTATTTCCACCATTCAAAAATTGACATTGAAAAAATTACTGTATGTATTGAGTGACTTTTCATGGTTTGACATTTAAGTTTGTATTGAGCTTTTTCGGTGTGGTGGCTTTCGTGGGGGTGTACTAGCGTCACTCGGCAACTGCCGTTGCCTGTGATGAACTTAATTCAATTTATTGATTGAAATTGATAATCAAAACAGTATGCTTAGGTTCATAAATTGGTATCGATAGGTATATAAAGTAATTTGTAAGTTCTATCATAACAAATAGTGATTGTGATTGAATAGTAATTAGTGAGTAATTTCCACAAACACAAATAGTAAATTTGAAACTAGAGCTCAAAAGAATACTTACTAAACTTCATAGATTATAAAAATTGGTGCACGTCATATTTCTTTATCTTTAAATGTAATTAAAGGAAGGAGATTTATTATATTAAAAGGTATAAATTATTAAATATAATTAGGAATTATTTTAATCTTATACTTTTTAATATAATAAATCTCTTTTCATGAATTAGAATTAAAGGTAAAAAAATATGACGTGCATCAATCTTTATAATGTATGAAGTACATACTTTTGTGTATAGATACATAATTAATTTATTTTTAAATGTTTCATCTATTAATAAACATTGAATAAACTTTAATAATAACAAACAATGACCAATGTTAGTAATCGGTAAGTTCAATGATTTTACGAATAATAAGTTTACTCTCTAAACATTTATAGGTGAATGTTCAATAGTTCTAAGTGCTATTGATACCACTTTTTGAACTATTTTATTATTTTCATTAGAAAATACTTTGGCAAGTAGGTGGCCCATCAAAGACTTTAGACGTGGATTTTAGCGCGCCATATCCACTTTACTCTTTTTTTATGTATCGCATAATTTCCATTTCTTTTTTTTATATCGTATTTTTATGCTTTTTTGGCCATCTTAAGTGTAAATGAATAATCGGAGATTTTTTCAATATCGATATTTAAGCCACTATATGTTTTTCATTTGAAATAATGAAATTCATTTATTTTCGTCATCTTAATTGATTTTCGCTTTTTGGGTAAATAGCGAAATTCCATTTATTTTTGTATATTATATACAAGGTGTCCGGGTACCGGCTACAAAATTGCATTTTTTATCTCTAAGTTTTAGCGTTTTCGTTTTATTTCTTTTTGCAAACCAAAAAATCAATTTTTCTCACATTTTCTCCATGAAACGAACAAAATTAATTGAAGTTTCGATATCTTCACAAAAAATCTATTTTTCTCACAATTTGTCCATGAAACGAAAAAAATTAGGTGGAATTTTGATATTTTCACAAAAAATCGATTTATCTCACATATCGTCTATGAAACGAATCAAATTAAGCGACGTTTTGATATTTACTTAAAAAACAACAAGTTTGTCCTTGAAACGAACAAAATCAAGCGGAATTATGATATTTTCACAAAAAATCGATTAGTCTCACATCTTGTCCCTGAAACGAATGAAACTAAGTGAAATTTTGATATTTGCATAAAAAAATTTTCTCATAGAGTATTCATGAAAAGAGAAAAAAGTGGAATTTCGATAATTTAAAAAAAATCGATTTTTCTCACATCTTGTTCATGAACCGAATCAAATTAGGTAACATTTGAATATTTTCATCAAAACTCGTTTTTCACACGTTTTCTTCATGAAACCAGCAGTGCTTAGTAAAATTTTGGTATTTTAGACAAAACTAAATTTTTTATAGTGGCCACCATGGGCCTCTAAAATATGATAGGCATTGTAAAAACGAATTCCGACCACTTATTTCCATTTAAAATAGCTAAACAATGCATAAAATGTAAAGAAATCAGAAAACCGATATTTTTTGATAAACGAGATTAACGACCTATTCCACTCAGATGGCCGTTACACCAGTAACTCTGAATATTCTATGTATGCCTTTGAAAAGATCTTGAATAGAGCTATAAAAAACACCTCGGGTGTTTTTCTCTATATGTACCTAGTTGAAAACCGTATAAATTGGAAAAACTTGAAAACACGAAAAAAAAATCAAAGAGTGGACCACTTATTTTGACTATAACTCCACAAGGGTACACCAAATATCTCAAATATTATATATCGTTAGAAAGGTGTCGAATAGAGCTACAGAAAATATTTCGGGTGTTTTTCTCTTTATCTGAGGTCAAAAACGTATATACTGGGAAAAACTTACAATACCCATATATCGAAATTTTAGATAGCTATTAGGACCCCTTAAAGATTTTTTCAGGGATCCTGGTATGCTGCGATCATAATAATTTTTTGAGCTCTATCATCTTGGAAAGTCTCATCCATTTCCGTTTCAGGCCATTACAAAGTTGCCACAAATATATATATATATATATATATATATATATATATATATATATATATATACGGAAAAAAGTGTACTCTTAACGGAAAATTTTCAAGCTTTCGAGGATGATTGTCCTCATCATCAGGAATACTGAAATGGAAAAACAGCATTAAGATACTGTAGTTAATAAGCAAGATACAATAAGAAAGAAATCGCAACAGGTGCGAACTTACCTCCGAATTGAGGTTAGACTCTATTATTTAAATTACCATTCTTACCACAAACATTCTATGAAAGTGAACTTGGTAAAACAAATGAAGCAGAGACTCCTTAGAATTACAAATGGTGTCTTCCACAATAAAAATCTTAACATTTTATTCAACCTTTTCTTGGATAACTCCTATCCAAGAACTTACTTAATAAATTATTGTTCAGCACATCTAATACCATGGAACTGCTGGCTGATGATAGCCATCCGAACTTGGCCCAAATGGATGTTGGCGCTGTTACGACCCCTGCTCCTCCAATTTTCGCTTCCTTTCCATACATTAGGGACATTACTCCGAGACTTGCCAGATTGTTCCGGGCATATGGTAATTTGAAAATTGCTAACAAAACAGCTCTAACAATTAGATCAATTTTTACTAGAGTTAAAGATAAATGTCCGTTAACTTCTCTTACTAATGTTGTGTACAGCGTTCCATGTGGGGACTGTGACAAACAATATATTGGTCAGACTTTAAGATCACTTTCTAACCGTATTATTTCACATAAGAGTGATTGTAGATTATATCCGGCACGTTGCGCTTTAGCAAATCATGTGCATTCTCTTGACCATCGTATGAATTTTGAAGCTGTAAAGGTATTGGCGACTGAGTCTAACAAGATAAAGAGATCATTTTTGGAAATGGCTTTTGTTTCACAATTTAACAATGTCATTAACAAAAAAACTAACACAGACCACTTGAGTGAGATTTATTCCTTTTTGTTGTCCTTGGATTACAACTATAACCTTCCTTCCACAAGTGACAATCACGCTCCACCAATTAACACTACCCTTTTTGCAGATAACTAGCATATTTGCACCTTTTCTATTGGGTGCATTGGTGTTGTTAGATGCACCCATTATGACTTTATTATATATATATATATATATATATATATATATATATATATATATATATATA
Source organism: Galeruca laticollis (assembly GCA_963921935.1). Taxonomy (NCBI): domain Eukaryota; kingdom Metazoa; phylum Arthropoda; class Insecta; order Coleoptera; family Chrysomelidae; genus Galeruca; species Galeruca laticollis. The sequence goes on from OY998180.1 coordinate 126,086,876, forward strand.
CATATATATATTACATAATTATTATTTTTACTTCAATAATTACTATATTATAATATTAATATTATTAATTTTATATTCCTTAAATGCGTTGGTTTTGTCTTCGCAGCTGGTGACGAGTCGCAGTATCTTCTACCGTATATGTTTTGTTGTTATACGAACCTCTTACTATTGGAGATATATTATTTCCTCTTCTTCTTTCTTATGAATGCAATATTCAATCCCACTGCATTCTTCTTTTCCATCTTAAATATTAACTCTCACAACGGAGGCTATCCTCGTTTTGGGTACTTGATGTCATGTTTATCTACTCAACTATTTGTTGGCATCATTGACTGTCAATTAATCCCTCCAATTTAGAAGGAAAACGATATCATTTCCTGGCCGGCTTTTGACAATAAAAAAGCACTCGTGTTCGTTTGTCTGCAAAATGGTGTTAGATGTTGGCCTTTTTAGTCATCTTAATGTGATTGTGCTATTTTAAACCTTTGTTAGTTAACTTTTTCATATTTTAAATATCCGTAGTTTAATTTTATACAACATAATGGAGTCTAACCTCAATTCGGAGGTAAGTTAGCACCTGTTGCGATTTCTTTCTTATTGTATTTTGCTTATTAACTACAGTATCTTAATGCTGTTTTTCCATTTCAGTATTCCTGATGATGAGGACAATCATCCTCGAAAGCTTGAAAATTTTCCGTTAAGAGTACACTTTTTCCGTTTCTCTTGCTGCATACCCCAATATTCACCAGTTTTATATATATATATATATATATATATATATATATATATATATATATATATATATATATATATGTGGAAAAAACAAAACTTATGCTTAGGGTTTGTACAGAAATCGTTTTCCTCATAGAGTAATTCCAAGCAAAAATACTTTTGTCTATGTCGAACAAAAGCTAAGAACTGGTTCTTTTACAAGCGGTAAAAATCAAGTTCCTCGTCAAGAGACCACTCAGGCAGATCCTGAAAGGAGAATAAATTTTATTACTGAAACGTTCATACAAAGTAATGATGACCCTTTAGAAAAAATATTATGGAGTGATAAATGGAGGTTTCATAACAATGGTATTATTAATCGCCATAATTATCAATATTGGTCGCAGGAGAATCCAAACTAGATAAGCGAAACCAATTTTCAAACAATATGGGTAATCAATGTTTGATGCGGTTCTCTGGGGTTACTTAAAAGGACGAGTTTATGCCATACTCCCAATTGATTTAGATGATTTAAAGGATAAAATGAAGGAGGCATATCGAACCGTAACATACGAAATGATTACAGCAGCACTTACAAGAAATCTTTTAACAAGGTTTGAACATTTTGTCAATGTACATGGACATCGACATCAACATTTTATTTAATTTTTTTAATTACTTGGAAATTCCCTATGTTACGTTTTTCAATAAAATAATTTATACAGATGTTCATTTAACTGCCCCTATTATCATTACTGAATAATACAATGATGACAAATGTGGTATCGTTGAGTTTGTTTTTGAATGATATATCCAAAATTGTAATATTATACCGGTTGTCCCATTTAAAAAAATTATGCTGGTGTCACGTGACCCGAAATGACAAGAAGAACGGAAGTCATTTTATAATAAATATAAGCAGTAGTTTCGACTGTTTATATCTGCCAAATTTCATACATGTCATATAAACAGTTTTCGAGAAATACGATTGTCAAAACGTCGTGGGACACCCTGTATATATATATATTTTATATATACTTATATAAAAAGATTGGAAGTCTTTGCTGACCAGTTAGAAAAACTTGGCAAAATATTGGGGTAGCAGCAAATAAAAGTACACTCTTTATAATATTTCCAAGCTTTCGGAAACGTTTATTTCCATCATCAGGGAGCACTACAAAAGATCATAACAAGGTTACAACAACTAAATGCGACCAACACCACAATCCGCCGAGCCAAAACAACCCCGACCAATCGCAAAATCTTTTTCTCTCACAAAAAGCAGCGAATTAGTCAAGAATGTTCCAACACAACAAAAAGCACTGATGGCGACACAAACATGAATTGTCAAAAAGGTCAAATTGTGACAAAATTTTACCCGACTATAATACTGAATAATCCTGTACAGAATTAATTATTTTTAATAAAAAGACTAATATATTACATTGAAATATTTAGTCAAAGAGTTTTGAAAACTATTATTAATTATGCAGAAAAACTAGCTATTCAAGCACCACAAACTCTCATCTCTCACTTACGAGAGTGTATGTTACAAGAATCAACCAGCTTAAAAAATATATTTTATTTAATATATGTATGTGATAGAATTATTTCCTTTTAAACATTATCAAACTTAACAAAAATCATTAAAATGGGTATTATGGCACACCTCTAACCGTTCTATAACAGATTACATCAAACCAAATCATTGTTTTAACTAGTTTAAAATTATTGTCTTTTTGAAATATTGTAAAATGAGAACTTATCCCCAGGAAGAACGAATTGATATGATTTTGATAATCGGTGAGTGTGAAGAAAACTGCTTTTCTACAACTGCTATGAAAAGTAGCATATTTCTCATAGCTTACTTAATTTCAAAACCATATATTGCTCACACTGTGAGAAATATCATTTCTCACGGCACTTTGCCCACACTACATACATTCATATGGAGAATCCAGTAGGGGATCCTCGATGCTCAGCCAATTTCAGAAACTTATACTCGATGGCCAGCCGTATTCGGTAGGTGGTCCGCGATGCTTAAATTTTTCTACAAAACTATTCACTTGTATTCTTTAAATTTGTGCAGTTGTAGAAGAAGTATAGTGTGCAACATGTGGGAAAATTACTTTTCTCACTCGTGTGTTTGCGGCACTCGCCCTTGGCTCGTGCCACAAACTTCCACACTCGTGAGAATAGTGGAACTTTTCCCACTTGTTGCACAATATACTATTATTAGCGTCAAGAGTATATGCCCAAAGGTATCCTAACAGTAGTCATCCTAACAAGCGTCCATTGGAAAAGTTGTTGCAGCTTTTCCGAAGAACAGGCAGTGTATCTTATAATATGCAAGAACGGCAAAAACCGGTTACTGGAAATGAATATTTAGTGATGTTATCTCTAGTTGAACACCCTCACACAAGTCAGCGAAAAATATGTGAAACAACTGGAATAAGCAGACAGAGTATCCAAAGAATAATTAAAAAGTACAAATTCCACCCGTATCGCATTCAACTACATCAACAGCTTTTTGAAGATGATTATGATCGACGACTGAATTATTGTTTATGGGTTTTAGAAAAGTTTGGTGATGAAGAAATTTTTTTTGATTATGTGCTGTTTTCCAATGAATCAACTTTTCAAAACAACGGATTAGTAACAGACATACATAACTTTCACTATTACAGTGACGAAAACCCTAATATTTTTAGAACCCTTGATCACCAGCACATATGGTCTGTTAATGTGTGGGGTGGAATAATTGGAACGCAAGTAGTAGGTCCTTACTTTTTTGATGGTCACTTAAACGGCGAAATGTTTCTCGGATTTATTAGGGATAATTTGCCTGTGCTGTTGGGAAGTATACCTATCAATATTCGTCAACGGATGTGCATGTAGCTTGATGGTGCTCCTGCACACTTTGATAGACGCGTTAGAAACGAGTTAGATCGACAATGTCCAAATAGATGGATAGGACGAGGAGGTCCACAGAACTGGCCAGCCAGATCTCCGGACCTTACAAGTCCCGACCTCAGGATATGAAAGTACGAATAACAAATGCATTTCATTTCATACCGCAAAATATGTTATCCAGAGTTCAGCACTCATTTCAAGAAAGGGTTCGCCTATGCATCGAGAATAATGGACACCATTTTGAGCATTTATTGAAATAATATACTATTTAAGATTCTTAATTTTTCGATAAAATGGCTTCAAAAATGCTTCTTTGCTTTTCATTACAATACAGTGTGTCTCATTTTTAAGATAAATAAAATACCTAAATACCTTAATGTAGTTTTGAAGGGAATCTAATTCTGCGTCAAATTACGCCACTAAATACGGGGTGTTCCATTCAACTTTAAGAAGTTATTTAATTAAATGTGTGTCCAAATTTTGAGGCAATTGAGACAATTTTCAAATTATAGTCTGTATTTTTAAATTTCTCAAAATTTCTCAGAAACGGTCAGTTTTAAGTATGGGAAATATAATAGTATTTCACCTTTATTTTGTCTATAGTATCTAAAAATATAAAAAAATATAAGGTGTTCCATAAGAAAAAATATAACTTTGGTATGTTCTTTTTTTGGGGATCACCCTATATATTTCAAAATAATTTTGGAATATGCTCCTCATGGACCCACATATGACTGTGCTAAATGTTTTCTTCTAACTCTCTTCATTTCTCGTAGAAATACCGAGGTGAATGTGGTGGGCCACCCGGTATATATATGTATATATGTATATATATATATATATATATATATATTGTACTGCAAGTTTTTAAAGTTCAAAGTATATATATATATATATATATATATATATATATATATATATATATATATTGGTTACTTTCTTGGATTAAAGGTCAAATATACTTAAAAAAACATTTAATAACGACGTACGTTTCGACTTATGAAGTAATCTTCAGGTTAATAAAAAATCTAAAATTATAACATGTATAAGTTAAAATTATGTCAATATTTATAAAATCAAATTACACGAAAACAATATAAAGTATTACCTTTCTTTCATTATTTCAGATATCACATGAAAGACATAAAACATTTTCTGAACAGGTACATATTTATCACTCATTGCTTTGACATTGAACTTAATACAAATTGGTTTATCTATAGATTAGTTGTTATTTTTTTTATTATAATTAATATTTTTCCTTTTTATACTTAATCGTTAGTACGGACAAACTATTATTTTAATGTTGTTACATTTTATAGCAATTTTATAGCATTTAATCCAAGAAAGTAACCAAAATATAACTTAAGTGGTCAAGAAAATAAATAATTTAAATATATATATATATATATATATGTATATATATATTTATATATATATATATATATATATATATATATATATATATATATATATATATTTGTGGCAACTTTGAACTTTAAAAACTTTCAGTGCAATATATTATATATATATATATATATATATATATATATATATATATATATATATGATTATATATACCGACAAACTACCTAAAACGAGGGTACCTGTATCTCAGCCTTGAGTACAGCTAGGAGGCTGAAAACTTTACTGTAGCATTACCTCAGCGCCTGGAGTAACTAATAAATTTACATCATGATCGATCAACGTGTTACCGTTTTACACGTACGAGAATTATTGCGAAATTTACTCTGAAAATAATATTGATAATTTTGATATGAATTTTAAAAATATTTCATCGCTTGTCTGTTTGACAAATAATATATTTACAACAAAAAATTTCATAATAATTTTGTCATACGCCTGCGCAGATGGATTGTTTTCAGATGAAGTTGTCACGATTCACATTCTTTAAGTAATCAGCTGTTTTTGAACCATTTATTTTAGATTAGTTTGGTTATTTTGTAAAAAAATTCAAGTTTTCATATTATCTTATTTGGCAATTTAATTGGTATTCACGGCCATTCCTGCAAGACCAAAAGAGTTGCTGTTAGGTGCTGCAGCAGTTAGCTGTTATTTACTATTCTCATTAATTAAATGAAAAAAAAACAATGATCTCAATGGTCCAAAAATTGGCTTCAAAGAAGAGAAGGCAGAGGTACTTTAGCTCTCCTAAATAAAGAATTAATGGTTGTAGATCCTAAGTAAGGCTTATAACGACACACGACACCAGTATTATTTGGATTTTATTTATGGCTTCTGCGTCGATTCTCGCGCACTTTCTAAATTATTGCCATTAAAATATAGAACTCGTTCTATATTTTTACCCTGAAAAGTTTAGCAATAATTCTATGGCTTGTAAAATAGCAAAAATTATTCTCACGAAAATTTTCAGAGTAAATTTCGCAACAATTCTCGTGTAAAACGGTTCTATGGAGTGACTTTTCAATTTCGTCACTCCACAACTGCCTGTGATAATTTTTTGAGAAGTGGCAGTCCAAAAGGCGATGTGGTCTAAGCAGGCAGAAGTTTTTACCAATTATTAAATTTACATTAATAAGGACTTGTATTTAAATTAATTGTACTAAACTAAACTAATGCCATAGTTAATAATGTACCTAGGTACTTTATATTCCTCAGTATTTAAGGAAGAATTCAATTGTTAGTATGTTGTTCAAACTTACACACCCGCCACTAATAATCTCAAGGAGTCACTGGCTTACATTTTTGAACCCTCTAATTTCTTCAATATTAATTAACACATACTTTTTCCAAAGTATTGCGTAGTTTTTTGCCATGCGTAAAATGCTATTTTATTTAAAAGCTTTTTAAATCTGCAAATAGTGAATAAATGATGCAAGAATCAGGAAATATGACAAATTTGACGAATCAATGTATTTTATTTTTTGTTTATCATTTGCTAATGTAATTACAATAAAGTTTCGTAATAAAGTTGATTATTACTTTTTATATTTAGTACACTCATTAATTTTAAAATTTATCAGAATTGATATGTTAGTGGCAGTAATTTATTAATTTATGCCTTATCAAAATTTATGGACGGTTTTTTTTGGTTTAAGATGATAATCAAAATCAACAGTAGATACCAAGAAAATTATAGAAATAAAATTATTAAATGCCCAGAAAATAGTTTCAATTAATGTAACTGCCTAATTCAGTAGCTGATGCTATGTCTTTTGAAGTAAACTACAAATAATAACGGCCCACTGTCCCCTTCTAGAGAATTTTAAAGATACCATGAAGCTGAGAACGTATATTACCAGTGGACTTACAAATATAGTAATGGGTTGTCGCAACAATACATTAATACATATTGTAACGTTTTTCTTATTTCTTTAAATACTTTTTTGTGATGGGTGCGATAAATTTATACACACGGTATATTTACTTCCTCTTAATTTATAAACACTATAAAATCTATTTATACATTTAACTACTTAGATTCAACTAATTTATATTTCAAATACATTAATTTATATTCACCGTCCGCGCCCTGCTAAAATAAACTTGGAACTGACTTCCTTGACTTCATGCACTCTCCTTTTTATATCAAAATCCCTTTGGAGAGAATTCAGTTTCTCGAATTTGGTTTCCAAAAAAACCAACCAAGTCCTTTCCAGAATCCTGCGAATTCGCCAAAATGTGAATATATTATTTTCCCTATTAGACAGAGGACTTCGAGGAAAACACCAGTGTGTTCGTAACAATATGTTAACTGATTGATAAAATCATTGTGAAGTTAGGTACACATACGTTTTGAACATTTGAATTATAAAACTACAAATAAATAGACTACATTAATAAGTGCAAATTATAATAGATAGTTTTTGTCTAAAATGGATTATTCTAGTTAAATACTAGTTATTCGAGTTTAATTGTGCAACTAATAAGTATCAATTGATTTGTGATAAAACTGTCCTGATATCCATTTAATTCCAAAAAACAAAAACAACAAAAAATAGTAAATTATTTTACAGTTTTCTTACCAAAAATCTGAATAATTGTAATACACAGTTTAAAGACTATGTTGCAACTTGGCAACCGCGCTCAACATGATTTCGATACAAGTGTGCAATTGTTCGAAAACAAACCATTTGTTTTCGAACTTGCATGCCTTCAGCTTATCCCCTTCTCTCATATCCGAAACATATTTTCCTAACTGATTCAGCAATCGTCTGTGAACTGTTTGTTCGAACAAACCTAGTATTCCAATAGGTGAGCAATTAGCTTATCAACTCACTACAACTTAACTGTCGTCATAGAGAGAAAAAAGATGTTAGTTGTTAGTCAATTTTGACAAATAAAAAATGTTATATGTTCTCGACTATTTTTTAATAAAAAAAATAGACTAGTATTTCATTAAAACCCATAGTAATCAAAAGTTCATCAGAAAACACAATCCTCCAGTTATTATCGAAAGCCGTTGAGAAACAAGTACATATAGCCTCAGAAAGGGACATTGCTGACCTGAGCTAACTAATCCTCTCCTGGGAAGAAGAAAGAACCAAAGCTATTGAATTACATACACTAAGATTGTCAACTAGTACGAAATTTCAAAATATCGAATCCCTTCACACAGCGCTTAAAGAGAAAGAAACTTATCTTTAAACACCTTTCATAAACAGTACAAAACTGAACCAGCATATAAAAATACTACCAAAACTGCCATCTATGGATGTCAGTAAAACTTTGCGCCATGTACACGTCTCAAGTTTAGAAAGAATAAAATTTCCATTTAATTAACAATTAAAGTGACTAAACAAGTTTAAATCACAAAATTTTTTAAAATCACGTAAAATACCATGTCGTATATTAAATTGTGGAAGGGGGCACCATGGCCTGCGCCAAGAATAACAATTACCCTCCCAAAATATCGCAGGATATCGAACGTCCCATATCTATTACTACTCCCGCCAGCAGCACACACACCGCGCGTGCCAAAAAGACAATACCTGCCAATAGGTCCCCTATAAATACACGGTCCCGACAACTTATCGGTCAGTCGGCTTCAAGCCAGTAGTGAGTGTAGTGTTAGTGTTCTACGGTGATTTAACTGGTAAGCAATTTTATTATTATTTTTATTTTATTTTATTAATTTTATTGTTATGTCTTTTTTCGGTGAAATTCCAAGGAGTAGGCAGATGGAGGCCTTGGAATTAGCTGAAGGGGGTGATTCGTTGCGTAGAGTAGGCAGATTGAGACTACGGAATCGGATCACTTCCTAGATTAATGAACGAATAACCTACCCCCCCCTCTCTTGATAGCTTCAAAGTGAAAGCCTAAACGTAGAGAAATTTCAAATTTCCAACGCGGTTCAACCCGTGAACCTAGTTCGTTTGTTCATAGTTCTAACCGCGGAAACCTTTCCGAACATATATATGCTGTCTATGCTGTCCATAACAACACAGACAAAGAAAATATATTTAAAATTAAGCTCTTCTACCAAATTATACATGAACAGTAAATGTAATCAATTGTACAGAAAAGAAAAAATGTATTAAACTAACTAAAGATACTGTAGACATACACTGAACTTAGAAACTTAGTCTATACAATTGCCCATAAAAATAAACTGAACATAGATAACTTTTATATAAGGGTAGATAGTCATATCAATATTAAAATTTTAGTACATCTGCGTGGTTGTGTTTGTATTGAATGCATAAGTATTCCATAACAAGCTACATCTAGATGACAAATAAATAACTGAAATATTTTCACTTCTAATCTCTCTAGAGCTTTAATTATACCTACATTGTATTTGAAACAGTTCCATTTTTTTACTTTCCCTTTGCCCCAGTAAAAAAAGTAGGAATCAGTCTTAAATGAATGTATTACTTCTTACCATAGATATTAGACTAGGGTCACAAAGAAAGCATCATAAAATGAATGGAAAATCATACAACTTTTGTTCCTTTTGAGCAAATTCAAATTTATCATAAAAACATAAAATATTCAACGTATTTGATTTCGGCTTAAATCTCGAACAAAAAGATCTATTCAAATGTATGATCAATATTTTTCATGAAATTATACCTTATTTCACCCATAAATCCATTGTTGAGATGAACAAAACCATTCGTATTCGTATTCGTTATTATTTCATGAAACAGAGACAATTAGTGAATAAAAAACCACATCTCATCACTTCATTCACCATTGACAAAAAAAAGTGGAAAATAAATTTCAAAATCACGGAAAATTTATATTATCGTCATAGCAACCTGTCAAAATTAAGGCATTTGATTGGCTTAAACAACGGGTAAAAAATTTTCTGTGTAATTATGAAAATTAAGTTAGAAATGAAAGCACTAAAAAAATATATAAATACATAAGAATAAGCTAAGACACATTGTATTGAAGAACCACATAAGTATTATATCTTTAAAAGTAAGTGGTCAATACCTATTTATTCAGAATCACTACTACTTCTTTTTCTTTTGTTGTTCATTATAAATTCCAAATATCTATTTAAAGATTTGATTGCCCTTGTGCATCCTTTCCTTTTCTTTGTCTCTTTCTTTCATTTAATTTTGAAGATTACTCAAGATAAACCAATAGAACCAGTTTTATTTTTTCTTTTTCTTAACATTATTTTGTTTAGAATTCAGATTACAGTCGCTATTTTTTCATCTGCAGAGACATCTTTAGATGAACTAGTAATTGCTATAGGTATAACATTGGGGTCATCTCCAAACAACTCTTCAAATTCATCAAAATACTCAAAATGTATTTTTTTACTGCCTGTATTTCTATCACTCATGTTATCCTTTTTTTAAATATTGAGACTGTAAATTTTTAAACTTATTTTTACATTGTTCTGTAGAAAAGTTCTTGATTTCCATGGATATGTCTGCCAAAACTTTTCATTGCGAATAGTGGTTGATTTGAATTTCTCAATATGTTTTTATATACATCAATCAATCTTAATATATCATTTCTCGACCATTTACTACATCTTTCATCCTCTGCTTGAGTGGAATCCTACAATAATACGAATTAAAAGTGCTCGTAATCAATGCAACATTTCGAAGAAAATATTTTGTGGATGCTTACTTACATTTAAATGATTTGAAGGAGATTCTATATCACATGATATAAGAGAATCTGCATCATTATGTAAAATGCCAAACACCCTTGATACTTCTGGTGCATCTGCACGTTGACGGGTACTAAATGCAAATAAAGATCCATCTAAAAATAAAGATTAAATAATTAAGCTAATTTAACAATGTACTAAAATGTTTTTTTTCTTCGATCGTGCAATAAGTGACTATTTTTTAAACTATGTACTGTGCCAAAAGCTTAACTTTTTGCACTAGAGATTCCAAAAATGAACACTACCTTAAATTTTATGAAAATTACTATTTATAATACAGATATCAACAATAAAAAAACGCATGCAGCGGGGATTGAACCAACTACCTTCCCTTCCGTATATAGGTATATACATACGTTAACAGACTGATTACAGTTCACTGTTTTTAATATTTATCATTGTTCTTAACATAAAATATGTTGTCCAAAGAGTTGAGAGCTCGTTTTTACTTGATATTTAATTCATATAAGCAGTGATAACATGTTCTGATATATTTTTAACTCCGTTTACCAGAGTTCAATCCATGAACTTTTTGTAATAAAATTCATATTTATTTTTTGATGTAATGATATGTTACACGTCTCCTTTGCGGCTAAACGAATATCTGGTGAAATAATATTTATTGATTCATCACTGGAATCACTGATTTTACTGACATTTTTCTTGACAACTAAAGAAATATTTTGACAAGTTATCTTGACGTTACTTTGAAATTGAAAAAAAGAAGAGTTGACGGGTACTAAATGCAAATGCTGATTGATGGATTTCATATACATTCAAGGATGTAAATGAAATCATATCCGTTCAGTTAACCCAAATGGCCTACATTTCCATTCTGAAAATTGTGCAGAAAATGTATAATATACATGTGGGTGTAGAAAAAAATGTAAACAGTCTCGTTGAATATTAATTTATTACTTGTAATTTAGTAAACATAACCCAAACTTCTCAATCATGCATTATAAAATGCAAAGTGCATGCGGGTCAATTTCTACCCATGTGTCGACTGGGTTAAAAGGTTGGGCGATTGGTAAAATTTACCGTTAACATCTGAACGACCCGACTATTTACCAGATGTAAGCATCTGACATAGCCAAATGACATTTGTATTGTAACGTCAACTGACGCTGTTGTGAAGGACGATACAATTCGATGGTTTCAGGAACGGTGCTAGAGATATCATTTTTAGGAACTATTCGCAAATAGAGCATTCACAGACTTACGTATGCATGACGTTGGGAACGACGTCAAGAATAACGAAATTCAGGGCGTCAGGGCGGATGAAATTTAATCATCGACCACCACACCTGCAAGAAATGAATCACCGGTCACGACATTGATTTTTTTACCGAAATATCGAAACCACACATGACCAACGTTCAATTTTAGAAATATTTTTACAAAAGTTACAACTTTTATTTTTTAGAACTGAATATCTTTTTAATAAATATATGGAAAATTATCATTGATGTTGCAAATGGAAGATCATACATGAATTATATGGCAAATGTATGCATAATTTGCCCGTAGATAATATACTTTTTAACTAATCAAGAAAAATAGAATTGCGGGAGAGGAAAAAGACGAAATTTTCGGTATAAGAGTGTCTGTCGTCTAGCGCAAAAATATTTAAAAGAGGGCGGAGTCGAGACGTGACATGGCGCGAGTGACGGGTAGTCACTCTTGATATTCAGTCCATTCCGCTTATCAAATTTCCCAAATGGAGGAGAGAAGTAATTGAAAACCAATCCTCCACAATTGTGTCGGTAAAGTATTACTGTTCAAGTACCACAGCTGAAATGGCACCTCTCAGGGAGCACTTGTCAGTCAGTATAAGGCTGCATCCACATGGGTACGTGATCACGGACATCCGTATACGTTAAACGTATACATGAATTTTACGCCATACAAATAGAGCATCCGTTGTTACGTATCCACGTCTGTCATTACCAATATTGTCATTTACTTTTATTGTTGTTTGGTTTTGTGGACTATTTATTTAATGTTTTGAACTTTTGATTTTCCGTATTTTATCAATATTTCTATTTAAATTTCTTATTTTCTGTCAGAATCTAGTTTTTTTTTGAAGAATGACTAGTAATAATTATCTTTTACTCCTTGGAGCTGTATGCAAGGTGTTGAAAAAGAAAACTGTGTGGCAACGATCAAGTCAAAGCCACAATATCCCCATTTGAACTGCGTTACAAACCCCAAAAACAAAACCGCCAAAATAAATTTAAAAAATTAAACAAAACTGACAGAAAACACGTACTGAAGTTGAAATTAACTAACTTCTCTCCGTGATGACCTTCAAGGACGTACGTAAAACCATCTTCTGGCGAGGACTTCTTGGCTGTATTAAAAAATTATTTTCTACAAGTGGAAAATACTTTTGAATTTTCCATAATATACAACAAAAATATGGATTTATATATAATTTGTATTTACAGACCACCTAAATCTAATGTTCATTCTTTTTTTGAGAACCTTCTAAATTTACTTGACGCTCTGCCTGTTAAGAGCAAGAAAGTTTTATGCGGTGACTTTAATATTGACTTTACTAATGATTGTGCCACTCAAAGGTCTTTGGTGAATATTTTTGAGTCGTTTGATCTAAATATGCACGTAGATTCACCAACTCGTACTACTAAAACAACTTCGTCAATTTTAGATTACATAGTTTCCGACTTTCTACCCCATGATGTGAATCACTTAGTAATTAACTCAGGTCTCTCTGACCATGAAGCAGTTTTCGCCGAATTTGTATTACCTCGTAAATCTCTAAAGAAAAACACTCAGTTGGTGAGGATCTTTTCTCAACAAAATTTCACCAAATTTCATAATTTAAGTTTAGCAATTAATTGGATTGATCTTTCTGAAGATATTGACTCTAAATTTTTGGACTTTATTAATAAAATTATCAGGTGCTTCAATACATCATTTCCTCTTCGGTCTCGTAAAACTAAACATCATAAATCATGGTCTACGAAAGGAAAACGTAGATACTTCATCTAAGAATATGAGATCAATCATGTACATTAACAAATTTACAGACAATCTTCACATACTCAATTATATCAATAACTATAAAATATTGTACCGGAAAACTATCAAAGCTATTAAACAAAACTATTATAACAATCGCATCTCAAGAGCTAAAAATCCCACGAGAGAAACTTGGTCTGTTATCAATGATTTAAGGAACAAAACTCGTTCAAACTTTATCGAACTCGACCCAGACGAACTTAACAATTATTTCGTAAACGTTAGTAAGAATATTAGCTCTAAAATATCTCCAAGTAATGATGCTCTTTATTTCCTCGTTCCTTCTAAAAGAATCACTGATAGTTTCTTTCTTAAACCAATAGATAAATTTGATCTAGTGCAAACATTATTCAGCATTCAAAACAAAACTTCATGTGGCATTGATGGGTTATCAGCTAAGTTGTTTTTGAATATTCCAGATGCGGTGATTAACGTTTATGTTCTCTAATCAATGAATCCTTTGAAAAAGGTCTCTTCCCTAACTGTCTAAAAACAGCTATAATTGTTCCCCTCTACAAGGGTGGCGAGAAACAGAATACTAGTAACTATCGTCCTATTGCCTTATTACCAATCTTATCGAAGATAATCGAAAGACTAATGAAAAACCGTCTACTGCCTTTTCTTTTCAAATATAAAAACTTGAAATTCCAACAATTCGGTTTCCTACCTAATAAATGTACTAATGACGCAATGTTTTCTGTTCTTAATGAAATATATACCTCTCTTAATAATAAACTTTTCACGGCTTCGGTTTTTTGTGACTTCGCAAAGGCCTTCGATTGTGTTGATCATGAAATTTTGATAGACAAACTAGAATCTTATGGCATCCATGGTATTCCTTTAAAATGGTTTGAATCTTACCTGGAATGTAGAAACCAACTGGTACGAGCGAAAAGTTTCGAAAAATTTACCAGTTACCAGTGGTGTACCCCAGGGTTCAGTTTTAGGTCCAATTCTTTTCTTGGTATTCATTAACGATGTCACAGACTTACGAATTAATGGTAAATTCACTTTATTTGCCGATGACACTAGTGTAACCTGGAGCAGTTCAGATATACGAACTTTACATTCTACCATAGGCAAAGATCTCATTACTATTAAGTCCTGGTCTGACTCGAACGGGCTTTGTTTTAACACTGAGAAAACTTTAGTTTTATCTTACAAAGGAGTTTTGCAACCTATCAAACTTAACAATGACGTAATAAGATCTTCAAATTCGATTAAGTTTCTTGGTCTCCATATTGACAGTGCCCTTAAATGGTCTGTACATGTAGACATTTTAGCGAAAAAATTATCCTTGGTTTGTTTTGCCATTAAATCTGTGTCTAAACAACTTGATTCTTGTACTGCTTTAACAACTTACTACTCTTTGTTCGAATCGCACCTTCGCTATGGTTTGCCTTTCTGGGGGTCTTGTAGTTTGCACCTATTCACATCTATTTTCAAACTACAAAAAAGAGCTATTCGTTATATTTATGGTTTGAGTCGTAGAACGCATTGTGAATTCTATTTTAAAAAATACAAAATTTTAACTCTTCCTGCTCTATTCATTTTGGAATCCGTGTGTTTGGTTCGCAAACACTTTCACAATTTAACTGAGAGGCCAATTCATAGTTACCCTACTAGAAGAAAAAAATTCGATATCTACTTAACAATACCCACCTCTGATCTGGTAAAAAATTCTATCACCTTCAATGCCAAAAAACTATTCAATCAGCTACCTTTAGAATTAAAAGTGGCAAATACATTCAATAGGTTCCGGAGATTGATAACGGCGTTTCTGCTTGAGAGACCTTATTATTCAGTGGCAGAATTCTGCAATCTACCCTAGGCTTTTGAGTTACATCGGCGTAGTTCAATATTTGGTATGATGTACGATGGTAACATTGTATTATAATTATTAATTTGAATTTGTATTTTATATATTATGTTTTGTATTGTTAGGATAGTCAGTATTTCTTATATCTTTATATTATTTTTTATATACTTTTTTTATTTATCTATTTTTAAATTATTTCGCTTTGTCCATAAAATTGTACAATTTTTCATGACAATAAAGCTTATCTCTCTCTCTCTCTCACCCAGCACTGTGATTGGTTGGTAGTAGTCACGTGGTTACAACAGATCCGTGATCACGTACTCATGTGGATGCACACTTAGTGTCCACTCAAGAAGTATACAGTAGAAACGCTGAGTCTTTTCCATCACGTGACTGATACGACATCAACCATATGCACCTTAATGGAAACTTTTTAGTGATTTCTAGTGGTGTGATTCAGGTTTCTTAAAATGGCCCTCCTAGTTAACAAACAGGGTATAGGAGGAGTGATTTGAATTTAAGTTGGCAATTCTGTAGATTCCTGATTGGTCAGATCACAGCCGATTTTACTCAGCACTTTTGACATATATTAAGATCGAACAATTGTGTAAATTCGAAGTCGAACTTTCAACGGTGACAGTTGTGTGTTGTGTGCTCGGCGACGGAAAAAATTATTTCAAAAAACCACTGGTAACATTACTAACTTTATCCTTTTAATAAATCTAACAACTTTATCATTTTAGTTAGGTATAAATATATTTAGATAATTTTAAGTAAATAATTACGAATAATAAAAAGTGTAAACAGTTTTTCTGCATATTTTTTTCTTTTGGTCTACACTTAACGAAATGATGGGAGGAGGAGGTCGATCTCCCGATATTCAATTAACTAATATTGAGGAAGAAATCATGTCTACAGATAACAATAACGATAAATTAAAACAAAAAAGCGAAAAGAAATAATAAAAATCCAGTTTTTTGACGATTTTTTATAGAAGTAATTCAATAGGTCCATTTAGCGTAATTATAGAGGGAATAGAAAAAGGTCATCAAATTGGGAGGTATAATCATCTAAAAATAGCCCGGGACATTTTCAACGATAAAAATTTAGTTATACTTAATGATGGCTCCCCAACCAGATTTACCCCGTCAGGAGAAAGGATAAGCGCAGTGGACTTGACATTGGTATCTACTAGCATAGCACATAAATGTGAATGGAAGATACATGATGACATTGGGTTTAATGACCATTTTCCAATCATTCTTCAATTCCACACAAATGGGGGAGACTATGATGTCAATAATAATAGAACCAGTAGAAACATCAAAAAGGCAGATTGGGAAGAATATTATACATATATCAACAATGCAGTCAGTGAGACAAATATAAATTATAACCAGCTCATAAATATAATAAATGATGCGGCAGATGTGTCAATCCCAAACAGGACACATAAAGCATCAAAAGCAGGATGCATATGGTGGGATCAAGAATGTAGCACCAAAGTAAATGAAAGAAAACAAGCACTAAACCGTTTTAAACAGAATTACACCATAGAGAATTACATAAATGCTAAGAAGGTAATTGCATCAACGAGAAAATTTCTTAAACATAAAAAGAAAAAGAAATTTAAAGAGTTTTGTGGGTTTTTGAATCGTAATTGTAACATAACTCAAGTATGGTCTTCCATTAGAAAATTTCACAGTTGTAATTATCAATCATCAAAAAAGTACCAAATAAAGAAATGAGCGAAAACATATCGCAAAAGTTAGCAATTTGTCAAATAGACCCGAATTTCAATTATATTACACATACAGCACAACCTGTGTTATTCACAATTAATGAATTGAATCAATGCTTTGCAAAGAAAAAAGATACAGCCCCGGGAATAGATAATATAACATACGCTATGATTAAAAATCTACCAAATAACGGAAAATTATTATTATTGAAAATATATAATAATGTATTAACAGGATCAGAAATTCCTGAATCCTGGAAAACCAACATAATCATACCTTTTTTAAAGCCATTAAAATATTGCAAAGAAGTAGAAAGTTACAGAGCAATTGCACTATCATCGTATGTAGGGAAAATTCTTGAAAACATTATAAAAAATCGATTAGAGTGGCACACAGAAAATAAAAGTATTTTCAATTCTAGTCAGTCAGGTTTCGGGAGGGGGATGAGAATTGAAAACAACCAAGCAATGCTCCTATCTTATATTCAGAAAGCTTTATCAGAAAATAAATCGACACTTGTAGTTTTATTACATATAAAAGCAGCATATGATAATGTTAATATATTCAAACTGTATAAAATAATGTGTGAACTTGAATTACCTATGGAGCTTATTAACTTAGTATTCAACCTTCTGAACAATAGAAAATTACTAGTTAAAGATATAGATGCAAATTTAACAGAACCAGCAATAACCACTCAGGGGCTACCACAAGGTTCGCCATTAAGCCCACTACTATTCAATATCTATATTCATTCAATATACACACTCATTCCCAATAATGTTATGTTCTTATCATATGCAGACGACTTGGTTTTAGCCTGTAAAGATATAAATCCAGAACAAATCAGAAATGAGTCAAATGTCATATTGCAAGATCTAAATGATTGGTTCAATGAACATAATCTTCTATCCTATTAACCCCCCATTATACATTAATAATCAAGCAATTCCCTACAAAATGCAAATAAAATACCTTGGGTTAATCATGTCACATGATCTAAACTGGTCATCACATATAGAAAATATTATCGGCAAAGCAATTAAAGGTATCAATATCATGAGATCATTCGGTAGGACGTGGTGGGGATCAGACCCTCAAATTCTTTTATTAGCCTATTATGGTTTAGTCAGATCACATTTAGATTTCGGAAGTATCTTCATCAAACCATCAAGTAAGGTGCTACTCAAAAAACTAGACACAATTCAATTTCAGGCTCTAAGGTTGATCCATGGGTGCATGAGATCCACCCCAACAAATGTTTTACTAGCTGAAACCGCAGAACTATCTTTAGAATTCAGAAGGAGGTTGTTAGCAGTCAAATTTTTGTCAGGCATTTGTAGATTTTCAAATCATCCACTAATTGAACTTATAAAAGAGATAAGAAATTATAGTAATTTCAATTCAGGTTATTGGAGGGCAAATGAAAAACCATATCTAATAGAAGCTGTAAGTATGATTGAACCATACCAGAAACAAATATTCAAAGTTCAGAAAAACTACCCTGCTTTTCTTTTAATCTAGAAATAATGAATACCATAATACCAATTGTAAAGTTAAATATAACCAAAGATAACACAAATAAAAACAATCTATTTAAAGCAGAAACAGAAAATCTAAACATAGACAATCACTTTGTGTTCACAGACACATCAAAATCAAGTAATTTTTTTTTTCTTGGCTTTGACACTCGTAATTCGGCCAGTCACAACAGGAACAAACTATTAATATATAAAAAAATATATTCACCTCACTCACACCTATCCACACCTAAGAGAAGACAAAATTACCTACCTAAAAAAATAAATACAATAAGGATATACAGGGTCACTCGCTTCTTGTCTAGGGGCCCATCAAGCCATTATAATTTATCACAAACAAAACTAGGCCACGGAAAGATAGGAATAACTACAATTGGGATAAACAGAGGTAAACAAATCTAGTTCAAACATTCACAAGCATACCTTTGATTCGTATATGAATTTCATCAGAACATTATCTACTTCCATTTTGTTTAAGGCTAAAAGATGGCAGATATTGAAGGGTGGGAAAAATCCGATTCTTATTAAATCATTAATAAGGTTTTGAGTTTCTTGGGAATATATGCAGTTAAAGAAAATATGATTCAGATCACTTTTGATATGACAGTGTTGACACAGGTCTGTGTCAAGAATTTTTATTTTATATAAGTGTGCCGGATAACATGCATGTCCAAAGCGTAGTCTAACAATAGTTGTAATGTATTTACGTGGACAGGAGTAAGAATTGAACCAACAACAATTCGGAATTTCTTGTTGAATTGATGAATATTGGGTATTAGATATTTTACAATAATCGTTCCAGGACTTTTTCCATAAACAACTTTGTTTTTGCCTAGAATTAGCAAATACGTCTGGTACAGTTAGTGGATAGAGAGATAAGGTACCATTTTCTGCTGCATTTTTAGCTAAACGATCTACATGTTCATTATGTTTAAGTCCTATATGTGCTTTGATCCATATCAGCTGTACATGTTTATTATCTTTTTTTAATTGAAATAACATTTTTTTTATATAGAGTATATAAAGATTATCTGATAAAGCAGGTATAGTTGGATTTTGTATAGCTGTTAAGACAGACAGAGAATCAGCTAATATAATAGCAGAACTTTTTCTGGACGAAGAAAAAAATTTTAACGATTCATAGATGCTCACAGCTTCAGCGCTGAAAACTGAGAAGTCTGAGGGGAGCTTAAACAATTTTTCGACATTATCACCTGGAATGTAGAACGCACAACCAGTTCCATATAAACTTTTGGAAGCGTCAGTATATATCTGTATGGAATCAGAATAATTTTCTAATATGGAGTTTAAAATTGTAAGACTTATCATAGGATTTACATGATACCTAGGTTGAATGACATTAAACATATGAAAAAAGTATTCAAAATCATCTAAAGTCATATTTTTTTCTGATCTAATTACACATAGATTGTTGTATCACAGAGAGGCGGTGAATTTTTGCGGATCCAGTAGTTGTTAGTTAAATCAAACTCGTTTAGTTTACATATATTGTGATATAAAGATTCGTTGGAAGACATAATTTTATGAGGAATTTATGGCTAAGATGATTTCTTCTATATTTTAAGGGAGGTTCTAAAGCTTCCACGTGAAGTGGTTCAATGGGAGTAGACCTCATAGCACCCATACAAATACGTAAGGCTTTGTTTTGAAATACGTCAATTTTTTGTAAATCATTTTTACTTGCGGATCCATAAAGTGTACATCCATAATCTATTATGGATCTAATATATGATCTATAAAAAAGTAGCGAAGTCGACACATCAGCTCCCCACCAAGTTTTAGAAATGGATTTTAAAAAATTCATACCTCTGTTGCATCTATTCAATATATGTTCGATATGGGGTTTCCAGGTTAACTTCCTATCAACTATCATTCCCAAATATTTTATTGATTTACAAAAAGGAAACGCTTGTGTATTTAATTGAATCGTATCGATATTCGGGATGTTATGTCTAGAAAAAATGCAAACTGATGATTTCGTGGGAGATACTTCAAAACCATTTTTAATGAACCATTTATAAGCCAATCCGTATATTTTATCTAACGTCTCTACAGCATCATTACATTTTTTGGCCTCTGAATATAAGCAAAAATCATCCGCATACTGAATTATTTTTGGGGTGATATTTTCAACGTAAATACTATGAAAGTCAGCCGTATACAAATTAAAAAGCAGAGGACTCAATACTGAACCCTGAGGTAGTCCTGAAATATTATAACGAGGTCCTATGAGGTAATTATTATGAGTTCTTATATACAATTTTCTATAAGAATAAAAGTTAATAATTGCATCAGTTAATCGAATCGGTATTAGGAAGTTATTAATCATTTTTTCTCTCAGAATGGGTAAGCAGACGCTATCATAAGCACCTTCGATATCTAGGCAAAGTGTAGGTAAATATCTATTGGTGGAATAAGTATTTTGAATATCGGTAACAAGAGTTGTTAGAGCGTCAATTGTACCACAACCTTTTCTGTAGCCAAACTGGGTTCTTGGAAGGAGGTTTTTCTGAAATAACCACCATTCAAGTCTGTGCTTAATGATACGTTCTAAAGTTTTCAACATACAAGACATAAGTGATATAGGGCGATAGGATTCAGCATGATTGGGATCTTTACCTGGCTTGAGAATAGGAATAATGATGACATCCTTCAACTCATTAACTATGGATAAATTATTCAGTATATCATTAAATATATCAATCAACATACATTTAGCAATAACAGGAAGGTTATCAATCATAGGATATTTAATTTCATCAAGTCCTGGACTAGTACTGATGCGATTTTTAAGAACATAGTTTAACTCTGTTAAAGTTATGGGTTTTGAAAGAAAATGGTTCTCATCACTAGATGAAGTTAGATCAGGAAATAACACAGCAGCGAAGGGAGGAGAAATTTTGTCAAAAAATTCTGCCATCCAGATATCATCTAAAGGCTTGACGTTGGAGATTGGTTTTCTATAAATCTTTCTAGCTTGTTTCCAAAGAGAAGAAGACGAAACAGACTTATTAAGAGAAGAAACATACTCAATCCAGTTTTGTTTAGCTATTGCTTTAAATTTTCTTTTTGTTCTTGCCATCATTTCTTGACAAAGGAAAAAGTTTTGAAAATTCGACGTTTTTTTATAAGTCGAGAAAGCTAAACGTCTATCTTTCAAAATCTTTTCGCAATCTGAATTCCACCAAGGTGGGGGGTAACGTTTTAAGTTTTTAATATTTTTAAATTGTGGTATCGCAATGTGTGCAGCTTGATTCATACTGCTGATTAAGATTTGATATTTATCAGATGTGGAGTTTAATGAGAAATCTCCTTGAAGAGTATTTTCAATTGTCCCAGTATACAATGGCCAGTTGGCTTTTTTTATGTTCCATTTATTTTTAAGGGGAAATTCATTGATAACTTGGTCAATTGGAAGCTCCATAAGAATAACAAAATGATTCGATCCTAATGTATCATCTAATACTGACCAATTAATTCTATTAGCAAGTTCAGGAGAACAAAAAGTGATATCTATCGCAGAAACATTTTGATTAGGACGAGTTAAAACTGTGGGTTGTCCATTATTCATTACTGTTAGATTAAGATCATCTGCAGCTTGGATTAGTTGTATACCAACTGTGTCATTATGATGTGCACCCCACAACGAATGATGTGCATTGAAATCACCTCCCACGATTATAGGATTTTTTGCTTGTGAAAAAAGTGTAAACCAATCATTGGCAGAACATTTAATTTTAGGTGGTTTATAAACAGAAAAAAGGCTTAGCTCCGATTTACCATATTTAATTTTTATGCCACAAATTTCCACGCCTCTATACACATTATTATTAATTTTGAATTCACAAAAACTTATTGAATGATGAACTAAAATGGCAACACCACCATAGCCGTCATGTCGGTCTTTACGGATCATATTATAACCATTATAACAATATTGTATATTTTTTTTAAACCAAGTTTCAGTAATAAGTGCCACATCTATTTTTCTAGAATTTAAAAAGAGTTGCAAACTGTTTTTATTTGCCACAGCTGATCTAGCATTCCACTGCATAATGTTAAGTGAAACTTTTTGAGCCATTAATAATTATTAACTGTTAGAGTATCCTCCAGTACTTGTTTTATGCTACTGATTATTGAACTGGTTTTCTTTTCTTTTTCATGGGAACTGAGTATCTTTTTGTGCCACTTGTACTTGGTAGCGACGAAATTAAACTATTACTTTCCCTAATATTTTTTATCATAGTTTGTGTGGTATTATTATTAACTTGATTAGTAAGACTGGGGAAATCTTTATTATAATTTGATAAGCCTGAAAAAGAATCATGACTTACAAAAGAAGAAATAGAGTTTTCACAGTATTTTCTGGCTTCCAGAAATGACGTTTTTTGTTCAACCATAATTTTTTTCTGTTTCTCATATTGAGGGCATTTTTTAGATATAGATAGGTGATCATTAGATTTACAATGAATACAATAAATTTTGTCCTTATTGCAACTATGTTCCTCTGTTTTTATTTCGCCGCATTGTATACATCGTTCTTGGGTGTTTTTACACTGTTTAGAAACATGTCCATACTTCAAACAACGATAACATTGAACTACTCTACCTATAAATTGTTCTACCTGACAATATACTTTATTAAATGCAACATATTTTGGTATAATATTACCTTCAAAAGTAATAATAATAGTTTTTTTTGTACATAATCAATTGTGTTATCCTCTCTTTGGATTTTACGTTTAGTACGATAAATGTTTATTACCGGAGAAGTAGACTCTACATTCTCTAACAAATATTTTTCGTCAAATTTAGTGTCAACGTCCCTAATGATACCCTTTGATTCGAGTAGATGATTTGGAATATAAGCTACCAAATTATGATTTTCCAACAAAGGATTTTTAACTAATTGATTAGCCTCAAGAAACGATTTTAATAAAACTTTTATTCGATTTTTACCTATACTTTTAATTTCTAATATATTAGTTAGCTTTAATTGTTTAAAAAGTATGTGACCAATAGTCATGGGATGTAGCCTTCCCAAATTACTACTTTTAATATTTTCAATGTATACCCAAATAGTAGATAAATTGTACTTATCTGACAATAAGTTGAACTTTTTTGGAACTGGTTTTACTGCAGAAACCTCGTTGGTGCTTGGAGAGTTATTAATCGGTAACATTTGATCATCATCACATAACATAATTGACTCCACTTGCGTCGAGAATGACGTCCCTTTTTTATCCCCCATGATGGGGGAAAAATTATTTAGTTAAAAACTCTAATCGGAATATTTCAAATAAACACGTGTAAGAAAACAAAGTTGGCACTGATAAAAACTATCGACCGGTTTTGTTAATTGCTTCGCACAACCTATTTGTACAAAGATAAAATCAACACTGAAAATCAAGTAATGATCAGCCTAACTGTAATACAGGTTTTGGAGTATACATCCATAAAATTAACTTTGCTTTTTCATCCGAATTACCTTCACTTACCAATATTTGCAATGCAGAAATAGCAGCAATCAATAAAGGAATAAGTATTTGTATAGAAAAAAATTAAAAAACTGCATTTTCTTCACAGACTCTTTAAGTGCCATCCAAACTTTAACCAAAATAGGTCTTAATAGTAAAGCTGATTATACCTCTCTAATTACTAAGCAAATGATAATTGAGACAAATTTAACTGGGGGTAACTATATATTATGTTGGATACCGGGACATTCAGGAGAATGAACAGGTTGATCGCCTTGCAAAAATAGGGTGCTCATTGAACATCCCAGCAAAAATACCAATACAGAATGATGAGCTAATCACTAAACTAAAACAAACAATAAAAGATAGACATAAAAAATGGTGGAAATCATTATTTAACAAAAAAGGAAGCTGATACAAGGAAATTCAATCAAACCATCCAAGTGTTCCTTGGTTAAAAACCATTTCATACATAGACAGAAGACACTTAACGAACATCATCCGAATGAGAACAGGGCATGGTTTATATGGTTCTCATCTATATAGACTTAAAATAATAGAGCAGCCTTGATGTGAATGCGGACAGGAAGAAACACTAGATCATATTTTTCTTGATTGCCCAATAAACAAAACAAATAATTGGAATCTAAAACAAGAACTAGAAAAAACAGGGGTCACATACACATCAAGCATGAAAAAAATACTAAAAAACATAAACTACGACCAAGTTAAGTTAATAATACAGTTCTTAAATATAAATGAAAGGAACATTTAAAAAAACTTATTAATTTTCAAATAACTCAAAGATGAATCTTAAATAATAATATCCTTATCTAATTCCCTTCACCCATCCCAAAAATTCCGTTTTCCGAGGCAACTCCTTGAACTAGTGGAATGCTCCACCG
Source organism: Galeruca laticollis (assembly GCA_963921935.1). NCBI lineage: Eukaryota > Metazoa > Arthropoda > Insecta > Coleoptera > Chrysomelidae > Galeruca > Galeruca laticollis. The sequence goes on from OY998180.1 coordinate 126,112,170, forward strand.
TTGCCCTAGAGCGAGAAAAGTGCATTACCCTACCTGTTACTAACATTCCGTTACCAGTGAAAATAGAAATAGCGTGTAAAACAATTAATATAACAAAAATAGTATTTAAACAAAAAAATATATACATATGTGAGCGTATTTATGTGTGTAAACATATAGTTGTGCAAACCGTATTGCATCATTGCTACGAGCAAGACTCATGCAATACAAAAAAATGTACTGGCGAATGCACTAAGCTTGCAAGCCAATAACACAAAGAAGAAGAAGAAGAAGGCAATTGTGTAAATTGTAAACAAACTTTCATTTGAGGAAATTGAGGATGATTATTTGTTTAAAAAAGAGCTTCTTCATATATTCTTGCGTCTTATATTATATTATATTAAACAGGGTTCAAAATCGAACAGAGAGTTTATTCGAGAGAGCAACATGACAGATGTTGATTACGTTGGGATATATATTTTGTTTGTTGGTAATATGTGATTTGTATAACTGAGTTAACCCTTAATTCGATGTTGTTGGTTTTTAGGAGAAAAACAACTTATTCAGTGAATAGTGAACCATGCAGAAACCTTGATAGTAGGCATCTCGGCTTGATCATGTAACCATGAGGTTTTTGGATGTTTAGAGTAAGCTTTTGAGTATTTAATTGCCATACGGAGACACTTGTTTTGCACCACCTGCAATGAGTGAAAGTTTTGTTTTATTATATTGTAATAAACTGGTGCAGCATAAGTTAGTATGGCCTGTTTATATAGTTTGATTTTGAGAGATAACTATTCTTAGTATAATTTACTCATTGCAATATTATTTTTGCATTGGCGTTGGTATTGCCATGTACTTTGTAACCTAGGTATTTGAATGTGCTACTAGGGGTGATCAATTGCCCATCAATAAATAGCTGCGATTGCAATGAGCTATTATTCCTTGCTCTCCTCTTAAGTAACAAGTATTCTGTGTCATGGAGGCGTTGATGTTAAGTTTGTTATCTCTCAGATATGGTAAAATGTGTGTATTAAAGTGTGATTGGATATTGTGTAGTGCTGTGTCTGGCGAAAACGCAGACGAAACAAAACACATGTCATCCGCATACATGGCTGTTCGGATTTGTGGGGAGGAAGGTAGGTTGTGGGTGAAAAAGGAATACAGCAAAGGTGATAATACTGACCCTTGGGATACTCCGGCTTGTATAGGGTAGGCTCCATCAGAGTCTTCATTTATGCTTGTAAATAATTTACGATTTGTTAAATACGCATGAATTATTTTAATCAGGTAATCTGCTAATTTTATGCTTATTAATTTGTACAATAATTCCTCGTCCCATACGGAATAAAAGGCTTTTTGTATATCAATCGTAACCATCACGGGTTTATTTGTATACCGGAATCCTTGTCTAATATGATTGAACACACGAATGATTTGCGCCACTGTGCTATATCCGCCTCTGAAACCGCATTGCTCAGGGGTATTATTTTGTCAGTATATTATTTTCAAAATAATTTTATCTATGACCATTGCTATATCATTCAGTAAGGAAATGGGTCTGTAACTATCCAAATAACAAGGTTGTTTGTTGGCTTTGATAATTGGGACGATGTTGGCAATCGTGAGAATATCAGGGTAGTTACCAGTTTTGATAATATAGTTTACTATGTAAGTTATTTGTACAGTTTCTTAGTAGTATGTTTAGGATACCATCTTTCCCCGGGGACAGTTTTATTTTTTAAATATTGTATTGTATTTTCGAAATTTCGAAATAGTAGCTAAGTTTTTTGTATTTAATGTGTGTATTTTGTGTAAGAATTTTTGGACTGTTTGTGTTATGTTGAGATGGTGTTGTTAGTGAAGTTGTTTGGAAAATACTCTCCGAAGGCTTACGCGATTTTGAATTTATCGGTATATGTTTTCCCATTTGCGACAATTGTAATTTCGCTATGTTTATTTTTTAATTTTCTTGTTGTTTTCCATAGCGAGTTATTTTCTGGTGTAAGTTTTTCTTAGGAATACCTTCCACGTGTAATTTCTATATTCGCGTACAAGTCTATTAATTAAGCTTTGATAATGTTTTAAAAGTTGTCTGTCGCTCCGCTTGAACTTGTTAACCACCAAAAATTCTTAGGCGTAACATTTGACAAAATATTGTCATGGAGACAGCAGATTATGGACTCGCTCATCATCAATGGGGAGCTGAGGAAAAATCACTCTTACGGATCTATAGAGCCCTCATTCGCTCTAAATTGGATTACGGAAGCATTTTATACATGAACGCTTGTACTTCATACCTTAAATTTCTTAACAAAATTAAGAACACTGCTTTACGTATTTGCATTGGTGCCTTCAGGTCTAGTCCTTCCGAAAGCATTTTCATTGGAGTCATTCGGAATCCCCTCTCTTCATACGTCGACAGCGTCTACTACTATTATACTTTTATAAAATCGCAGCCTGTCCTGACAACCCTGTCATTAACCTTATCAACTCTGCACGCACCCCTGAAGGACATCCCGAAATAATTTCAACAGCTGTGTCATCACTAAAATCGCTGTTCGGAACCATTAATCTTGCAATCATGACCCCTATTAATTCTTCCAATCATGACCCCTATTAATTCTTCCAATATAGCGCCATCGACCATAAACCTACCTTTTCTTGATACTACTCTAAGTCGCTACCACCCTGAGCAAAATGCCCTAATTAGATTTCAGATTTCTTTCTTAAGATGCCCTTAATAACTGGTACAAAAAATCAAATAGTGGTTAAAACAATTCAAGTGGTTACTAGCATGTGCATAATTATCACAAGTTTGTTGACTTTGTTGAAACATTTTTATAACAGTTATTCGATAAAATGATGTAGTTAACTGAAAATCTAATTGCTGTTATTATAGTCATTTCGTTATAGACCTCATTGAATTGTTTCGATTCAGCACCAACTAGTCCTAATTAGGTACCCACTTACACTATTCAGTACCAACAAAATAGATTACCTACTTACAATTATGCAGTCTTCGTATAACGGTTATTAAGATATCCAATAATTTTTTTAAAAGAAACGGCTGTTTAGCATCGAAATGCAGTTTTTTCTGGTCCGAACATTACCGATGTGATTGTCGATCTCGTCTTATTGGTTATTTGTGGTTGGAACCTTGGAACACTCGCGCGCCGCGAATTTCACTTTCACATTTGGTTTGGGAGTGTTGACTGTTGAAAGTTTGTGTGCGGTGTAGGTGATTATTTGCAGTTTTTGCAATTAACTGTGAGGTTAGGTTGAATACGCCGACAGTGTTAAATGGCGTTCAAAAACCTATTAATACAGTGGCGATTAAGTGACTATATATCTGACTATGTTCACGATTCTTATATACCAATCAATCGAAATACTAAAACATTTATAAGTATTTAAAAATTACGTCTCTCATCCTTCTTTAAGTTTATTTTGTGGAAAATTTTTTGCTCTAGTAAAAATCCAATGAAATCAGTTAATTTGAGGTCATTTGATTGAACACAACCAATCAGAAAAATATTATACTGAAAACAGATCCCATGGGCTGTTTTCACTCTATCACGTTGCTATGGATACAATTTGATTATTTATTTCGATTTTGACGTTTCAAATATTTAATATTTCAAAATGTCACGATTTGGTCATAATACTGACAAGAATATTAATGAAATTATAGAAGCTCTGTACTTCTTTTCTATAATTAGCAAAAAAATTTCTATCCGAATAACCGTCGAACATTGATAAATGCTCAAAAATTTTATAACAACTTTCTCAAGCTTGTTGCTTATAGGCAACAGACCTCCGCCTGCGGCGTCGGTCTGTTTCCAAGCAACAAGCTTTCAAAATCTGTTATAAATTTTTTTCGAACAATTATCAGTGTCCTTGGGTTATTACTACTGAAAACATTTTTATTTGAATTGTTGTATTTTTGTTATAAGCTTCTTCAATCTAAGAATTTTTGGGAGCTTTGATATCTAAACTTAACTGGAAAATATGTTTATTTGATTTTATACCTATCATGTTGTATTTTTGTAGTTATCTATAGTTAGTTCCATTAATTCAAATATTCTGTTAATATAAATGTTTTATAGCAAATTTAGTTTTATTTAAAAAATCAGATAATTATTCGAAAATATAGTAATCTTTATTGTATTATAGTCTAACCGCTATTATAAAAGTTTATATATAATACTTATAAAAGTGCACTCGATATCGGTTATATGACATATCATATTCTTAAAAATATCTAATAACGTTTACTTTTTACCAGTATAATTGTTACTAGAAAATCCCATAATCTAAATTAAGTGCCCTCGATTCCAATTGTACAAAATTCCGTTTGTTATTTGAAAATCTAATAACCTTTACTATATGACAGTACAATTGCTACTAGAAAAGCCGATAATATTTATTAAGTGCACTCAATAACAATATATGAAATTATGCTTTTTATTTGAATATCTAGTAACCTTCACTATATGACAATATGGTTGCTATTATAAAATCGTCTAATATCTATTAAGTTCACTCGATAACAGTTGACCGAAATTCTATTTTTTATTTGAACGTTTAGTAACGTTTACTATAGGACAGTATGATTGTTATTAAAAAATCTTATCATACTTATTAATTGAAATACGAAATTCTTAAAAATTATATCTATTAACAGTTATTCAGTGGTGTCCAACAAAGTGACTTTAATAACCATAATCATGAACTTACTTGATGCCTATTTCATGCAAGTTTCTAATAACTGTTATTCAATTTTTGCTAACGGTTAATGGAAATTTCTTTCAGTGCACAAATTGGACAAACTCAACGCAGTACTTGTGCAAGAATCCAGGAGAATTTTACTGTCTCATCAGTTTGATAAAGTTTTGTTTACCGACGCATCAAAAAACGCAGAGGGTGTCGGTTGTGCTGTAACTGATGAAAATTCTATAGTTGGAAGATACCGACTTCCCGACACTACCAGCGTCTACACAGCAGAGTTATTTGGAATACTGAAAGCTTTGAACACTGCAACAGATAACAACAGCACTATAGCAGTATACACAGATTCTCTCTCATCGATACACTCATTGAGTCTCTCATCATACACTCATTTATTCACTGCATCCAATAGTCCAACAAATTCACAATACCTGCCACCATCTCTATTCCAATGGTATTTTGATTTACATCATCTGGATGTAATATTAATGTTAAAGAAACGTTTGTTTCAATATCTTATGTCCTCTTGTTCTACAGTTCATCGTTGGTTATTAGATATCCAAATAGTTATTTTCATAATTCGCGTGTAAAAGAGACTTCATTATAACATTGTCAACAGTGTCACAATGAAATAAATCCCTTTTAACACTTTTTACTAATTTTTAGTGTCAGTTGGTTATATTGTATGTATTTTTATTTGACATTCGACTTTAACCTTAACTTAAAACAAATTATAAAATGGTCTGGCGTAGTTCTAGCAAGCAAATTATTAGATTAAATGGTCTTAAAGGTAAATTGGAACAAATTATATAGTAAAAATTTCACTAAAGAAAGTACGCTAACGTTCATTCATCAATGATTTGTCAATTGTTTTATTCTATTGGATCAATATATAGGTATACATAACGTTCGAGTTTTGGGATAAATTATACCTATGTGAAGATATACTACAGAAATTATTCTGTTCATGCAGCTATTTTTCAGAGACATACTAGTCGAAAACAGCTTGGGAGTCATATTTTTATACTAGGATCAAAGTTATTTCATCAGTGACAACAATTTGATTATGCTTCAGCAAGTAGCCAAGTTATACTACATACGTACGCAAGTGGTTCTAAAATTGCCTGGCCACCGGCCTATATTGTTGTAACATATTGTAATGTTTTTCTAATTTATTTAAACAATAAACGGGTGGGATAAATTTTAAACACACGGTATGGCTACTTACTAATTTATTTAAACACTTACTCACTAACACTTAATTTATATATTCTCAGTATATTCACTTAAACTAATTTATATGAACACTTAACTAATTTATATTCACTTATTTACTGTTTGCTATTTCGGTGTATTTATTTCACGAGATCACTTTATCAACTAACTCATCCGTTGATCGGTCCTTTATTTATATTAAAGCCCTTTTTACTAGAAAATTCCGGACTGCGGCTTACATACACAAAAACAATTGGTTCTGGCCTTTTCTAGATAAGTCTGGTCACAAAAACAATGTTTAGATAAAATAGTCGTAAACAGTGCGTATCCGCCATAATTTTAACTTTTATACCTGGCTTAGACAGAGTCGGATTTAGGGACCATACCAGTGTGCTGTTTCGTAACATTACTCCCTCCTTAAATGGAAGTTCCTCCTGGAACTTTTGTGTAGCTGAGACTGGATGTTTGAATCGGCAACTAGCCCCATTTCTACACTTTCCGATCTTATGGAAATAGTAGGGCACCGTCTTCATCGGATACTGATAACGGGGGTTGTAGCTGCAAATTAATATCTGGACACCGGTATCTTGAAAGATAATCTCTACCATGTTCCTGATGATTCGCCAATCCAACTTTTTACTCACTATCTTAGGCATAGCCAGTTTCTTCACGTTGGATTCCAACACATGGTCTCGGAGGTTTCGAAGTGCTTCCCACACATCGCGGTAAGTAGATCGATCTTGGAATTCATTTTTAGTTACCACGTAGAATACGTACCGCGAATTATGTTTCAGTTTAAGTGTCTTGCCAGGGGCTGGAATCTGGTCTTCAAGTTTTTCTAATTGCCCGAACTTCTTTCGAAAGACGGTTGCCAACCCTCGTGCGTTCTTGATACGGGCGGGGATGTTGTATGCCAGTGAATAATCATCCGGGAGAGTGAACAAATCTTGTTGTTGTTCCGAAGTGACTCCATATCTAGCTTTCCCGGTACCTCCATACGTGCCCATAAATTCCCCGAAGGTAGGGTCAGACATATCTCGAATAAGGTTTACTCCTTCCTCCAGGTCATGGTCTCCTTCGAATGGCGCTAGTCGGTTTTGGTGAACTACTTTTGGTTTTCCGTTGGGGATCTTGCTTATGCGATATATAACATCATTGATCCTTTTCTTGATTAATATGGACCTTCCCAGGATTTTTATAATTTTGGAGAAAATCCTTTTCTCCTCGTCGGGTTGTGTAACCATACTTTGTCCCCTTCTTTAAAACCGCCTTCTGTGTTCTGCGTGTCGTACCGACTTTTCATTCTGTCGCCGGCAACTTGAAGATTTGTTCGAACTAATTCATGAATATCGTCTAGCCTTCTTCTCAATTGGATCACGTAGTCTTCGCCTGCTAGATCTTCTCCAGGCCGACAGCCAAATTCCATGTCACAAGGAAGCCTCATTTCACGTCCAAACAGGATTTTCGCCGGAGTTTCATCCGTGGACTCATTGACGGCAGATCGATAAGCCAATGCGAATAGGGAAAGTTACTGGTCCCAATCTCTCTGATGGCTGGATACTACTTTGGACAGGTATTTTCCAATAGTCCTGTTCATTCTCTCGACCATTCCATCTGACTGTGGATGTAATGCTGTTGTCCTGGTATTCTTCATTCCCAGCTTCTCGCAAATCTCCTGGAATAGATGGCTTTCAAAATTTCTTCCCTGGTCACTGTGGACTTCCAAGGGCACTCCATATCTGCTGATCTTTACAATTATCACTTAAGAAGACAGTTTATTAGTGGAGAATTCCCTAGATTTAACTGTTCATTGACAACTTCATATTGTGGGTTTCTTAAATGTCTTCTAATTTCCAGTTCTTCAAGGAAATCCAGTTCTTGTTTCTTTTCACAAATATGCAGTACTTCTAGTTCTGTGTTAGGTGTCAATGAATGATTGGTGTCAATTGACACACACAAGAACTGGATTTCCTTGAAGAACTGGAAACTAGAAGACATTTAAGAAACCCACAATATGAAGTTGTCAATGAACAGTTAAATCTAGGGAATTCTCCACTAATAAACTGTCTTCTTAAGTGATAATTGTAAAGATCAGCAGATATAGTTTTCCTGGTTTTCTATATCATTGCACAGTTATACTGATCTTAATTGGAAAAATGATATCCAGGATATCACCATAGGGCTAATAATATCTAAGCTTCAATATTTGTAATATCACATCTTCTTCTTTTTTCTATAAACATATATTAAGCCAATCACAAGTTAGGTTACTTCTTGGTCTAGCCAAAAATAACTACTAAACATCAGGTAGGCATAAAATGAAATGTAACTTCTGTCATTCTGACGATGATATTGATTTATCGAAACAATTGTCAATTTTTTAGAATTTTCAATAACTTGTATTCTATTGTGGAATTAACTAGAGACCTTGAGTTTCATTTAAAAACACTAATATGAGCATATTCCACGAAGTAAGGGTCGAGACAGTCAATTTATATCACTTTATCTCAGATCACCTTAACTGAAGTGATCTGAGATCTCAGTCAAAAAGAACGCGCCATATGTGTATTTAGCTTTCGATTTTTCAGGCACCAAATTCAATTAAAATAAACTCACTTTCTCTACTCTCCATTTTAGTTTATCACTTTTAAAATACGAGAAATAATTCTAATTGACATTTATTAACTAGTCTTAACAATCAACCTTGACTACATGACTGATTTACCTGTTTTTCTATTAAAATAAAATCCTACAATGTACCCTCAATATTTTCAGAGATACCCGATATTCTGTTTATATTGTCTGACTCACATTCTAACGAGGCGAGACTGTTATAATTTATTATCTCAATAACATAATTACAATTCAGCATATAAGAGGTAGATAATATTATCAATTCTAAACGGCCGTCCTGTAAAATGTGCGCCCACGCAAAACAAAGAAAGTATAAATATTCAAAATAATTGACAAGTTCCAAATAAAATTAATGGTTCACTTGAATAAGTATAAAAATACTCAATCTAAAAGTAAACAAAATATAAAGATGCCATCATTTTCACAACCCAAAAAATATCAGGTTACTATCAACTATAGGAAGTTCAATATAGAACATATTCAACCATTGAAACATCTTGAAACAGGTGTTCACTCACTTATCGATTATGTATCATTTATACACTTTTCATTATTGTATACGTTTCATATTTTTGATTCGTCAATATATGATATTATTATTATTGAAGGTCCAAATTATCATCAGTTCAAACATCTCCCATCCCTACAATTTCCCTCTATCCGACAGATCAACTCCTCCGCGCTCACCCTTACCTCTTTCCTTTCCGTAGTGCGTACTTCTTTAATCCACTCCATTTCCTTTTCTTTTTCTGCTACCATCAGGTACCTATCCCTAAACATACTCTGCTACAGTTGTGGCCTCTTGGTTGGGAATAGCGTAAATTTCCACCCACTTTGTGAAATAATCCATTACAACCAGTATGTATTTGCTACCGTTTTCTGTCGTCGGAAATGGTCCAGCGATATCTTAAGCAATTCTTTCGAAAGGGCTTCCAACATTGTACTGTTTCATGGGTGTCTTTCTCTTGCGATGTGGTCCATCACTCGTAGCACAAGTCGTACATTTCTTACACCAGTCCTTCACATCGTCGGAGCTGTTCATCCAATAAAACCTTTCACGGACTCGCTGAAGGGTTTTCTTCACTCCCAGATGACCTCCCGAAGGACTGTCGTGTAACTTCTTCAGTACCTCAGCTACTCTTGTTCTCGGGATTACTAGCTGTCTCATCATCTCAGAAACATCATCTTTTTCAAGGACTCTTTTCAACAGCCCTTCTTCCAGGACAAGGGAGTCCCACTGAGCCCAATATGCCTTGAGTGTCGGTGAAAATCTTGACACTTCTTGCCATGTAGGTCGCCGATTTTCTTCCTTCCATTGCCGGATCATCTTCAGGTGAGGATCATTCTCCTGATCTTCTCTGATCCTGGTGGGTGACCATACTTCGTTGACTACTGTAATTCTTGAAACTGCAACTTCCTTAGATTTCGACTTGTTGCATTGTGAATAGTCTACAGGGCATGGCCGTCTAGGCAAGGAGTTGGATTTTCGGTGATTTGCATCAGCTGGATGTTCACCCCTGTCTTATTTCTCCTGTGTCTGGAGTTCTTGGGTTACAGGAGTCTTGGGGCGCTTAGACGGACTGCGTACGTGCTGTAGCTCGCCACACTTCCGGCATTTGATTTTCTTCGGCTTCTTGTCTGCCATACCTTTCAACATGTTGACGATCTGGTCAAGTTTGTCATCGTCATCTTCTTCCTGCATGGTCCTACCTTTGTTGTACCGCGAGCCCTTCGTGGCAGCTTTACATTTAATGGGTTATTGGTTTGCAGGAGTCGTAGGACGCTTACACGGACTGCGTGCATGCTCTAGCTCGCCACAATTACAGCACCTGATCTTCTTCGGCTTCACGTTTACCATACCTTTCAACAGGTTGATGATCCGGTCAAGTCTGTCATCGTCACCTTTTTCCTGCATGGTCCTACTTTTGCTGTATCCCGAAGCCAATGTGGCTGCTTCATATTCAAGAGCAGCAGTCAATGCATCGACCAATGTTTTAGGATGGGCTAATCGAAGCGTCTTCTCCATATCGTGGTCACATAAGCCGTCAATAAAGGCCTGGATGCCTAAACGTTCCATCATGTTCTCTGGTGCTGATGGATAAGCAAATCGGACTAGTCGGGCAATATCCATTTCATACTCTTGAAGGGTTTCGTCACGTTTCCGCCTTCGGTTTTTCAGCTGGAATCTGTACAAATGTTCTAAATGTTCGTGACCGTATCGCATGTCCAGCTTCTTCTTCAGCTGCTCGAAGTCATCCGTTTCTTCAAGTGGTATCGTCTGAAGTACATCTAAGGCATCTCCCCGAAGCGCTATAGTTAGGTTCACTGCTTTCTCCTTATCGGACCAATTATTCACTCTAGCGGCTGCTTCAAACTGTTTCACATAATTGGTCCACGACATTTTTCCATCGAACGTTGGGGCCTTGACTCGGGCAAAACTGCCAATGTCTTCAAACTTAGGTAGTGTTTCTGGCTTGCAAGGTTTCGTTTGCTCGGTCTTGTTTTCTTCCTCTGGCGTGCCTAGCGTTCTTGAATCGGCAATCTTTTCCTCTAACTCCTTGATTTTCTCATATATCGTTGTAATCTTATTCTCGGTTTCAGATTTTAGAGACGAAATTTCATTTCCAACGTCAGAGGCAATGTCGTTTTTCATTAATAAGATATAGGCAGATATATCGTTCTTCAAAGTAGAAATTTTCTCGTCCATATTAACAGAAATGTCGTTCTTCATAGCAGAAATATCGTTCTTTATAGCCGAAATATAACTTTTCACATTCGTAGAAATTTTCTCTTCCATGCCAGAAATCTTCTCGTCCATGTTAGCCGAAATATAATTCTTCATAGTAGAAATATTCTCGTCCATGCTCTCTTCCATGGCAGAAATCTTCTCGTCCATGTTAGCAGAAATTGACGAGATTAAGGTGGAAGCCTCGTCATTAAATAAAACTGTTTCTGGATCAAAGCCGTCTTTTCCAGTGCCACTTTAAGTCTTTCTACTAATTCACTTTTCTTACCGGATGTTTCCAATTCACGATCTTCCAATTCTGCTCTTAATTCCGTGACTTTTAGATCACATAGTCTCTTGGCCATTTTTACGTAGAAATTTATTTATATTATCCCACTTCTGACAGCAATGTAATGTTTTTCCAATTTATTTAAACAGCAAACGGGTGGGATAGATTTTAAACACACGGTATGGCTACTTACTAATTTATTTAAACACTAAACTGATCACTAACACTCAATTTATATTTACACAGTATATTCATTTAAACTAATTTATATGAACACTTAACTAAATTATATTCACTTATTTACTGTTTGCTATTTCGGTGTATTTATTTCACGATAACACTTTATCAACTAACTCATCCGCTGATCGGTCCTTTATTTATATTAAAGCCCTTTTTACTAGAAAATTCCGTATTGCGGCTTACACACACAAAAACAATTGGTTCTGGCCTTTTCTAGATAAGTCTGGTCACAAAAACAATGTTTAGATAAAATAGTCGTAAACAGTTACAAAAAAAAACAGTGCGCATCCGCCATAATTTTAACTTTTATACCTGGCTTAGACAGAGTCGGATTTAGGGACTATACCAGTGTGCTGTTTCGTAACAAAATATTTTAGATGCACGAGTATATACGGATTGTAAATAAAGCCATTTTTAAAAATTAAACTGCAAGCATCCGTACTCGGGTATTCGGGTAGACTGACATCGAAAGCAGAGAATTAACCTCCCTGAAGCCATCCCAAATAATAGCATTCATTAATGCACTGGGAGTGTATGAAAAGTTGTTGGATACATACCGCTCAAGCAAGGGGGGACATAATACATCCTTTTATTCCTGCAATTGCGTCTATCAGCTGTGCCAGAAGATCTTTTATGCATTCTTCGCAGCGTCTTTACTATACGACAAAAAGGTTTTGGTCCTTCTTATGTTACTAAATCAAGATTTATTGGATTTGTAGCTTATATGTCCTGGAACTCAGGCTTTGTTTTGACCACCCCACTTTTTTGGAGTTTCCGAGTAATCTTATATTATAAACTTGGAGTTGCTAAGCCATATCGCCTAAAGAAAAATTCTAAATGAACAGTATTCAAGTAGATGTATATAATACTGGGATCTAAGGGAATGGTCAAGTCTAACGCTCTTACATTTATTTTTAAGAGATTACTTAAAATAAAGAGAATGACTGAATAATTTAAGTTAGTATCCATAGAAACTAGAGTTTCATAGCAGTAAGTCGGTGAGGTGAACAATTAAAATTTGTTTTTAATGTAAATTTTAATTAAATTAAAGAAATATTTCTTAACTCAATAAATCCTAAATTAAAATACAATCGATATAATATGATGAAACAAAAATATATTCAAAGCAACTACTTAATAATGTGTCAAGTGCACATTCTAATTGAGAAATAATGATAATGGCGATGCAATGCCATCTTTAATAAGTTATTAATTATGATCATATCTTCAAAATTGGAATTGTCATTAGTCTTAAAAACAGTATTGTTTATTGAGTTTCAATTGTCTAATAATTCAACCGTATAATGTTTATATACAAGTTCAAATTTTGGTGGATACAAAAATGGTGAAGGAGCGGATCCAAAACATGTTAATAAGAAATTATTCGTTAGCTATCAGAAAATAAAATATATAGTCTTGTCATATAATAAATATAACAATAAAAGTCAATCCATAGTATGAAAGACTTCGACCCTGGATCTGACATCCTTCTAAATTTATGAAAATATATATTAGTGAACCTATTGTACAATAAAATGTATTCAATAAATGAACAATAGTATGAACAATAATAACATGAAGACATACCTGTACAGACCCACACCTTAGATAAGTTAGACGGATTATACCAATGAGTATCTTAAATTATTGCTAAGCAACGCAACGACACAAGTTTTAGATCTAATTGAACTTCGTATAACGATAAGCTTGGAAATTAAAAAAAAATGAAAACCGGAATTTTACTATATCTATAAGTTTAATATAATATTTGAATAAACTAGTTAAAAAATTATGGAGATAAATAATGTTACGAAACAGCACACTGGTATAGACCCTAAATCCGACTCTGTCTAAGCCAGGTATGAAAATTAAAAATTATGGCGGATACGCAGTGTTTTCATAACTGTTTGGGACTATCTTATCTAAACATTGTTTTTGTGACCAGACTTATCTAGAAAAGGGCAGAAAAATTATTTGTGTCTGTGTAAGCCGCAGCCCGGAATTTTCTAGTAAGAAAGGCATTAATATAAATAAGGACCGATCAGCGGAGGAGCTAGTTGATAAAGTGATCTCGTGAATTAAATAAACGAAAAGACACCGAACAGTAAAGTGCTAATTAATAATCAAGTTTGTGTGCATATAAATTAAATTTAAGTGATTAGTTAAGTATATATAAATTAAGTGTTAGTGAGTTAGTGTTTAAATAAATTAGTAAGTAGCCATACCGAGTGTTTGAAATTTATCCCACCCGTAATAAAAACTTTTAATAAATAAGAAAAACATTACATTGGTGTCAGGTGTGGGGTAATATAAATAAATTGCTACGTAAAAATGGCCAAGAGATTAAGAGATCTGAAAGTGGCTGAATTAAGAGCAGAATTGGAAGATCGTGAGTTGGAAACGTCCGGTAAGAAAAGTGAATTAGTAGAAAGACTTAAAGTGGCACTGAAAAATGACGGCTTTGATCCAGAAACAGTTTTATTTAATGGCGAGGCGTCCACCTTAATCTCGTCAATTTCTGCTAATATTTCTGCTAACATGGACGAGAAGATTTCTACCATGGAAGAGAACATGGACGAGAAGATTTCTACTTTGAAGAGCGATATATCTGCCGATATCTTAATAATGAAAAACGACATTGCCGCTGACGTTGAAAATGAAATTTCGTCCCTAAAATCTGAAATCGAGAATAAGATTACAACGATAGACGAGAAAATCAAGGAGTTAGAGGAAAATATTGCCGATTCAAGAACGCGAGGCACGCCAGAGGAAGAAAAGAAGACCGAGCAAACGAAACCTTGCAAGCCAGAAACACTACCTAAGTTTGAAGACATTGGCAGTCTTACCCGAGTCAAGGCCCCAACGTTCGATGGAAAAATGTCGTGGACCAATTATGTGAAACAATTTGAAGCAGCCGCTAGAGTGAATAATTGGTCCGATAGGGAGAAGGCAATAAACTTAACCATCGCGCTTCGGGGAGATGCCTTAGATGTACTTCAGACGATACCGCTTGAAGAAATGGATGACTACGAGCTGCTGAAGAAGAGGTTAGACATGCGATATGGTCACGAACATTTGGAACAGTTGTACAGATTCCAGCTGAAGAACCGAAGGCGGAAACGTGACGAACGCCTTCAAGAGTATGAAATGGATATTGCCCGACTAGTTCGATTTACTTATCCATCAGCACCAGAGAACATGATGGAATGTTTAGGCATCCAGGCCTTTATTGACGGCTTGTGTGACCACGATATGGAGAAGACGCTTCGATTAGCCCATCCTAAAACATTGGTCGATGCATTGACTGCTGCTTTTGAATATGAAGCAGCCACGGTGGCTTCGGGATACAACAAAGATATGACCATACATGAAGAAGGTGACGATGACAGACTTGACTAGATCGTTAACTTGTTGAAAGGTATGGTAGACAAGAAGCCGAAGAAAATCAGGTGCTGTAATTGTGGCGAGCTAGAGCATGCACGCAGTTCGTGTAAGCGTCCTACGACTCCTGCAAAGCCAAAAAACCTCTTAAATGCAAAGCATCCACGAAGGGTTCGCGGTACAACAAAGGTAGGACCATGCAGGAAGAAGATGACGATGACAAACTTGACCAGATCATCAACTTGTTGAAAGGTATGGCAGACAAGAGGCCGAAGAAGATCAAATGCCGGAAGTGTGGCGAGCTAGAGCACGTACACAGTCCGCCCCAAGACTCCTGTAACCCAAGAACTCCAGACACAGGAGAAATAAGACAGGGGTGAACATCCAGCTGATGCAAATCACCGAAAAGCCAACTCCTTGCCTAGACGGCCATGCCCTGTAGACTATTCACAATGCAACAAGTCGAAATCTAAGGAAGCTGCTGTTTCAAGAACTACTGTAGTCAACGAGGAATGGTCACCCACCAGGATCAGAGAAGATCAGGAGAATGATCCTCACCTGAAGATGATCCGGCAATGGAAGGAAGAAAATCGGCGACCTACCTGGCAAGAAGTGTCAAGATTTTCACCGACACTCAAGGCATATTGGGCTCAGTGGGACTCCCTTGTCCTGGAAGAAGGGCTGTTGAAAAGAGTCCTTTAAAACGATGATGATTCTGAGATGAGGAGACAGCTAGTTATCCCGAGAACAAGAGTAGCTGAGGTACTGAAGAAGTTACACGACAGTCCATCGGAAGGTCATCTGGGAGTGAAGAAAACCCTTCAGCGAGTCTGTGAAAGGTTTTATTGGATCAACAGCTCCGACGATGTGAAGGACTGGTGTAAGAAATGTATGACTTGTGCTACGAGTAATGGACCACATCGCAAGAGAAAGGCACCCATGAAACAGTACAATGTTGGAAGCCCTTTCGAAAGAATTGCTTTAGATATCGCTGGACCATTTCCGACGACAGAAAATGGTAGCAAATACATACTGGTCGTAATGGATTATTTCACAAAGTCGGTGGAAATTTACGCTATCCCGAACCAAGAGGACACAACTGTCGTGGATGTATTGGTGAAAGAATTCATCAGCCGATATGGAGTGCCCTTGGAAGTCCACAGTGACCAGGGAAGAAATTTTGAAAGCCATCTATTCCAGGAGATTTGCGAGAAGCTGGGAATAAAGAAGACCAGGACAACAGCATTATATCCACAGTCAGATGGAATGGTCGAGAGAATGAACAGGACTATTGGAAAATACCTGTCCAAAGTAGTATCCAGCCATCAGAGAGATTGGGACCAGTATCTTTCCCTATTCGCAATGAGTCCACGGGTGAAACACCGGCGAAAATCCTGTTTGGACGTGAAATGAGGCTTCCTTGTGACCTGGAATTTGGCTCTAGGCCCCAACGGAAAACCAAAAGTAGTTCACCGAAACCGACTAGCGCCATTCGAAGGAGACCATGACAGAGAGGAAGGAGTAAACCTTATTCGAGATGTGTCTGACCCCTCCTTCGATGAATTTATGGGCGCGTATGGAGGTACCGGGAAAGCTAGATATGGAGTCACTTCGGAACAACAACAAAATTTGATCACTCTCCCGGAAGATTATTCACTGGCATACAACATCCCCGCCCGTATCAAGAACGCACGAGGGTTGGCAACCGTCTTTCGAAAGAAGTTCGGGCAATTAGAAGAACTTGAAGACCAGATTCCAGCCCCTGGCAAGACACTGAAACTGAAACATAATTCGCGGTACGTCTTCTACGTGGTAACTAAAGATGAATTTAAAGATCGATCTACCTACCGCGATGTGTGGGAAGCACTTCGTAACCTCCGAGACCATGTGGTACAATCCAGCGTGTAGAAACTGGCTATGCCTAAGATAGCGAGTAACCAGTTGGATTGGCGTGTTATCAGGAACATGGTAGAAGTTATCTTCAGAGATACCGGTGTCCAGATATTAATTTGCAGCTACAACCCCCGTTATCAGTATCCGATGAAGACAGTACGCTGCTATTTCCATAAGATCGGAAAGTGTAGGAATAGGGCCAGTTGCCGATTCAAACATCCAGTCTCGGCTACACAAAAGTTCCAGGAGGAACTTCCATTTAAGGAGGGGGTAATGTTACGAAACAGCACACTGGTATAGACCCTAAATCCGACTCTGTCTAAGCCAGGTATGAAAATTAAAAATTATGGCGGATACGCAATGTTTTTATAACTGTTTGGGACTATCTTATCTAAACATTGTTTTTGTGACCAGACTTATCTAGAAAAGGGCAGCAAAATTATTTGTGTTTGTGTAAGCCACAGTCCGGAATTTTCTAGTAAGAAAGGGATTGATATAAATAAGGACCGATCAGCGGAGGAGTTAGTTGATAAAGTGATCTCGTGAAATAAATAAACAAAAAGACACCGAACAGTAAAGTGCTAATTAATAATCAAGTTTGTGCGCATATAAATTAAGTTTAAGTGATTAGTTAAGTATATATAAATGAAGTGTTAGTGAGTTAGTGTTTAAATAAATTAGTAAAAAGCCATACCGAGTGTTTGAAATTTATCCCACCCGTAATAAAAACTCTTAATAAATAAGAAAAACATTACAATAATATTATCCATTAAAACGTACAAACGTCAACATCCCTTCTTAATAATTGGCTTCAGTTTCTCGTAAGTTATATCTACAGTTTTATAATAATAAATCATCTGGCTTTACGATTGTAGGTACTGTCAAAATGAGTATTTTTGACATTAACATATTTACCATAGCTGCCGTTCGAATTTTGGACGGAGGAATTCAGCCATTGGAATGAAGCTGGATTTCATATCCCTGAAATTGTAATTTTCACAAGCAGCCACAGTATGATTACCTACTATGAATATAAGTTTCATTAATTTTACAAATATGTTTTTGCTAAGATAATAATTAATCGTCATAGACTTAAGAAATATCTTCGTGAAACTACTGCTTTTTCTAAATTCGGAGTGAAAAGCAGGAGAAATTTGTTTTATTATCTTTCGATCCTGCTTATACGAAAGGTTAACGAATATTTTCAACGGCGTAAGAAATTTAACTTATAAATCAATTAATACTTTGAAACAGTTGTTAGGAAACCTTAGGATAAAATACTGAATTTAGAGAAGTGCGGTATTTACGAAATTAGCTGTAACGAATGTGACGGAAAGTATGTTGGGCAAACGAAGAGGTCTGTTAAAGTTAAGTTTAAGGAGCATTTAGCTCACTTAAAATACGGGCATATTGGATGCATTCGAAGATATTGAAATAGTTAAATGTAAGAATAGTTTAAATACAGACAAAGGACCAATTCCTTATATTCCGCTTCATAGTTTATTAGATAGAAATTAAATTTAAAGTTTTTCTCGCTGAAGTAGGTTTTCCCGAGAGAATAAATGCAGTGGCGCCTAAAATTTAGTATATAATATGTAGGACAGAAGTAGATAAGTTTTAGTTTAGTTTACCTTCGATAACTTGGTTAACGAAACGCGCGTCAGACAGTGTAATTGTGAGTGTTGGTGTAGTGGTAGTAAATGACTGGAAATTATGTGGACGTCTCAGTTCAAGGTGACTGAATAATACTATATTTAGTTATCACAGAAATCCTGCAATCTGACATAGCTATGGCGCAATAGTGCATTTGTACTAATCGTAATATTATTTCATCTTTCAGAAATAAACTTATAAGAAGAATTGCTCGATACTTTTGTCTCCTGGTATAATTATATTAAAAACAGTGAATCATTGGCGACCTGCCTCAATTATTGTTAATTTGCGAATATTTGTAAAACTTTATCATTTATGGTTGCCAAACAATAATTTTTTGTATTCGAATAACATCGAAAGGTCTGCGAATTGTTTGTATTTCTATTTTTGGATTTAGTGGTTCCGTTTTTAGAGAGAAACATTGTATACCGGGTGTTGTGAACATCTATTAACTTTTTTGATGTAGAAAAATTATATTCTGATACTTCTAGAGAGCTTCGCCGTAAAATATGTCACCATTTTGTAATTTCAAAATTAAATTAAAACCCTTCCAAAATGGACTTTTTCTGATAGAAATACTGTTTACGGTAATAATTGGTAAACCAGTGGAAATGATTTCATAAAAATCTTGGTGGTAAAAATGAAATTACATAAAAATTTTATTTTAATACCATATAAGCAAATCTCAATATCAACGTAACTGCGGGAGATATACAACTATATATTATATCACGGTAAGTATATTGTGAAAAAGATCAAGTACATTAGTATAATTCACTTGTGTGGAATTGTACAGGAATTGAGACTTGTCTAAAAATACATTTTTTGTGATACCGGGCAAATTGATGAAATAAATAATAAAAGCGACACAATATTGGGTTTTAGTAATTAGAAGAAACTAAAAAACTAACATGACGGCTTACAAGTAGAAAAATTAACAGCATCCACCTTGTAATGCGCGATAAATCTGAACTGTATTATGATCTTTTACTTTTATTTATCAGTTTATTTGTTATTGGTACCAAAATATGAAAGTATGTTTTTGAAATTAGCCACGAATTATTTTTCATGACCGATAAGAAAATATAAAAATAAGTGAAATGATATATTTTGCTTTAAATTCATACAAATCCGGTTTATAGTTACTTAAAGGGGGAATGTAAAAGTTAATAACCTTCTATCTAAAATTAAACGTGTAGATGGTATTTTTGATGACCCGGGTAACTCAATATTAAAAATTTTAAGCCAACTCGGTAGAATGATATTTATAATTAAATATATGTAGTATATATGAGATATTACACAAAACATATATACAAGGTGTTTCAAAAAAAGGTGACCCCCTTGCTAGTATAGGTAGATCCCTGCAAAATAAATTGGCTGCGCCCAGTAAAAAAATTCGTAATGGCATCCGTTTTCAAGATACAGGGTGTTGAAAAAAGAATTCTTATACACATTTTTTACGACTATGTCGAAATTACTGGTGACATTTCAATGAAATTTTGTACGAATATATTTTGGAAGAAGGATCGCATAAATTTGTTTTCGTATCTGCTTCTCACAGAGGGCGCTTGTTACACGATTCGAACCGAGTATTTTTGAACATATCGTTTCAGAGACAAAAATTTTTAGCCTAATCTTAATGTAAACTCAGATATAATTCAATTTTACACCAAAAAGGTACTCTCGGTAACACTCGATACTGTATACTGTTTTCGGAATATTTTGATTTGAAACTGATGATGTAATAACTAATGCTGGTATAAAGCATTTTTAATAACCATTGCAGATTTATTAAAAACCTTCTTAACTATCAATAAATCGCAGTTTACCATCGCTGACTCAGAGAAAACCATTTTGAGGTTTGCGACGAACCCAAAACTTTTTTAACGGAAGGAACTTGCATCGATTATATGGTGAATCTGACCTCTCTATAATTCCTCCTGTAACATTTTCTGTAGTTCTTCATACACTTCGTGTTTAAACCTGTAAGGCATTAGATAGGTTTTTATTTTAAAATTCTTATTTCATTCTTCATTTCAAGCTTATGCGTATATTCTTTGGCTACATTTGTTTCTTGATTAAAGAATCGATCATATTTATATATTAACTTCTTTATTTCTTCATAGTATTTCTCTTCACATAAATTGTTATATTGTTTTAATTCTCAATTAAGACTACATAACTTAGCTTCTTAATTGGTATATTTTTCAAAATGAAATTTATCCGTTCCTGTACATGTTCCATATACATCTATTTATAATTAATAATCATTTAATGATTTTCTAATTCGTCTGTCCCTAAGTTATCAATTATGTTTTGATTTATTAATGTTACCTCTGATCCTGTATCAATTGGTATTTGACATTGAACATGTTGAATTTTCCATTGAATAAAAATTGAACCCATTGAACTCTCAATATTTAATTCCCCATCATTATTAATAAATTCCCTAGGATGTTCGTATATTGAGGAATAGACAATGTTATGCCAGTGGAAGCTATCTAAGCAAAATCCGGATTATTTTGGTCAGAACGAGAATTACGATTCTTCTCTGAATTACCTATTACGATTACTTTTCTCTGATTTTCTTCTGATCTATCTCGTCTATTTTTTTGTTACTCTTCTCTATTTCCTCTTCTTTCATTTCCCCCTCTTCCTCTTTATAGGTTGTTTCTGTTCCAGTTATCATTCCTAATTCCTTGGTTCCTATAATATCCATCATTTCTTCTTCCAAATCCTCTTGTATTTTGTTGATTATAATTTGATTTTAGGTTTCCATTTTTATAATTATTATTTCCATATCCTCCTGATTATTCCCTCCTCCATAATTTCCTTCCTGATTATTCCTTCTTATTTTTCCATTACATTGTGTAGCACTTCGTTTTAATCTTTGCAGATAGCAAGATAAACTCTCCATATTCTTTATTTTATTTAATGCGATTGTCTCTACTATGTCGATAATGTCTTGCAATGAAAAGCACTATTTCCTCCCGTGTCATTCCTGGTTTTAAGTACTGAGCAATATTATATAATTGCGTGGCATAGTGATTATAGTTTTTACTTTTATTGTAATTGAATTTTCCATAGTATAACCGTTCTCTAAATATAGATTGAGGAATTTCTCTCCAAAAATAATTTAGAAACTGTTCCTCAAATTCTGTAATATTATCAATCTACGCTTCTTTGTTGCAAAACTACAGTAACGCATGGCCTACTAACATATTCCTTATAACCAATTTTTGTTCCGCTATGTCCCTAATTCCTCTAACCTTGTTTTTTTTTACAAAAGTAATGAAAACTTTTGGATGAAGATGATTTATGTTCCCATCAAATCGGGTTCCCCCATCCTGACAACTAGTAATAACAGTCGGACATCCTATAACCATATTCTGTCTTATTTTCTCTTCCACTTTTATTACATCTTCCTGTGCCATTTGATCCTTTCTAAACAATTCCTCAACATTTTCTGTCATCTGCTATTCATTTTTCTCATGGCGCTTTTTGCATAACCTTTTCTGTTGATCAACCTCATTACCCAATCTCACATTCTTTACCTACATATAATTCAAATTCACTTTCTCTTCTAATTTAACTTGCCCTATTTCCTGCCGGATTCCTTCCATTTAATTTCTTACATGAGTATTATTGTCTCCTAGTAAATTCTCATCTATTTGTTTTCCTAATTCATATACTTTATCTTCAACATTTTTCTCTATTTCAGTTCGGATTTTAATTCAATTTTCTCGGATTTCCATCCGCAAATTTTTATTTTGTTCTTTCATCTCTTTTTTCACGTCCGTAATCTTCTTTCTAAATTCCTTATTCTCCTCCCTAAGTTTCTTTATCTCATTTAAACTTTCTATTTTCACTTCATCTATTTTCTTTTCGAACTTATTACTCATTTTCTGTTCCATATCATCAAATTTTCTGTTTATATTCTCATTCACGATATTCATATCTCCCCTATTATCTTCAAATTTCTGATAAATATCTCCCTTCATACTAATAAAAAATTCCATTAACTGATCTTCTCTATTTGCTCTCTCCTGTCTCTCTTTTCTCTTTTTGCTACATCTTCCTCATTACCTAATAATCTGATCCTGTTCATCTCATGTCAAGTCTCCCTCTGAAAGTCTTCCCTGCTCCATGTATCGCATTGTAAAGTCCCCTGATCCATACCTAGCTTCCTCATCATCCTGTACCTCTGTGGTCTTCATGGTTCTGTCTTCACTAGGTCCTGCTAATTCTTTTCCATCCCTTAGAGTCATTCTTTTTTCTATTTTTATTAAATTATTTCTATAACTTTTAAGATTTAAATCTGTATAATTTTATATCCACCCAATTAATTGATTTTATGTTAATTTAGTTTTCTTTGCCCTTGTTCATGTTTTATTAATTTTTTAAAATTTTCTTTTTGACAACTGTATTGGTTTTAATTTATTTATAATGAAATTATTTAATTTATTTTATTATTATCAAAATATTACAAGATTACTTTCTTTTTATTAATTTATATAGACTCTTATCTATCAGAGCAGAGTTCAAACTAATCTTCACTCTAAATTTCTTTCTGCTATACTGCCCAAAAATTTAGTGACAAGCTCTTCTCAAATTTTACACGCAATATCTCGAATTTTACCCTAGGTATATATCCTTTAATTGGATATACTATTATCTTCTTCTCTTGATATAACTTTCTTTCTAAACCAGCACAATTTTAAAACACTCGCAAATTTTGCTTAATATCTTGACTAAATATTATTATGACAATTTTTGTTGGGAACTTGTAGGCATTTCAGATGATATTTGAAATACTGTATTATTTTTTATATATCTCCCCACTCTTCTCAGTTTTCGATTTGCTTTTTATATTTTTAAACTTCAAAACTCGTTTTCAATCGTCGATTTCAATCTTTTTTTATATATCTCTTCAAAACTGTCAACCTTCTATATATATATATATATATATAAATATATATATATATATATATATATATATATATATATATATACAGTGTTAGGAAAAATATGAGGGCACATATGTTTTATCGTCAATGTGTTAGAAAGGGACAAAATACATATAAATTCAAATGGCAAATGACGTTGAAATATTATGCGATTACCTAAAGACTTGCAAATTTTCCATTCAACTCGATGAATCAACTCTACCAAGTAACGAAGCTCTACTCATATCATACGTATGATTTATAAAAGAAGAAAAAAATCATCAAGAGTTATTATTTGCTAAGAATTTGGAATCTGACACAAAGGGACATTCTATATTTATTATCATGCAAGAATTTTTTCAAGAGAAAGAAATTCATATTAGCAATATTTTGTCTGCTGCTACTGATGGTGCTCCAGCAATCACCGGGCGTCATAAGGGTTTTATAGCACATTTGAGAAAAGCAGTGCCAAATGTACTCGCTCTACATTGTATTATTAACCGTCAGCATTTGGTTGCAAAAAAATTAAATGAACGTCTGCATGCGTCCCTCAATAACGTTATTAAAGCAATCAATATCATTAGAAGCAATTCATTGAATGACCGTTTGTTTCATAAGCTTTGCAATGAAAATGATGAAGACTACAATCGCTTGCTGCTGCACACAGGTCGGTGAAATTTTTGTTCTCTTCTATAGGGGGCGGTGGTCCAGAAAAGGTTGGGAACCACTGGTTTAGACTGAATTTTTGTATTTTTATTATCAAATGTATTATGTTTTTTCGCTATTTCATGGTTTTTTAATGCTGTCTCATTTCTTTTATCATATTAATGACTTTTTAATCTATTTTCCAAATATTGAGATGTTAGTTCTTTGTAACAATTATTAAAGAGAACTTTATATATAATATTACTTTTTCATTTTGTGGTGTTTTGGATTTTAGACCACTGAAATATTTTCAAAATGTATTATGTCCTTTGTGACTTACTCTAATTTCATCTAAAATCATTTGATAATTGCTGAGAAAGATCGTTCACTTATGATAAAATTAGGGATTTCATATTTCGATGTTTAGTATTTGTGTTTTAATTTATTATATTATGTATTTATCATTTTTTTGAATATGTTATTATGTTTTCAGGATAATTATTTTTACTTTTCCGCCCAACCTTTCTATATGCGAGAAAAGTATTGGTTTACCCCAAAAAAAGTTGGAATTTAGAATTTTTTTTAGTTATTTTTACGTTTTCCATCAACAACAACACGAAAAAACGGTTTTTAGAAAAAAAATCCTGTGTGTATGTCGTCGTCGTTGTCGTCGGCTACGTTTCCTTACATGTCTTGTTGGCACGATACAGTCTCCGGAGTGCAATGAATCAGCAATTTTATGATTGAATATTGTTAAGGACATGTCACAGATGATCCCTATTGATTTTAAGTTCACCAGAGCCAGTACAACGGGTGCTATGGTACTTGAAGTACGATATTTTTGTCATTTTTGGAGAAGTTTCAGTTTGTTAGCACGATACAGCCTCCGGAGTATATACAAGTGACCAATTTTATGATTGGATATTATTAAAAGCGTCTCAAAGATTAACCCTATTGATATTCAACTGAGTAAAGCCAGCACAACGGGTGCTATGGTACTTGAAGTACCAAATTTTCGTCATTTTTGGAGAATTTTTCAGTTTGTTAGCACGATACAGCCTCCAGAGAGTATACGATTGATCAATTTTATGACTGAATATTGTTCAAGGTGTCTCACAGATGTACCCTAATGATTTTCAGTTGACTAGAGCGAGTACAGCGGGTCCTATAAATCCAGGTATACTGAATTTTTGGTTATTTTTGGAGAAATTTCGGTTTGTTAGCACGATACATCCCCCGAAGTGTATACAAGTAACAATTTTATGATAGAATATTGTTCAGGGCCACAGATGCGGAAAAGTTAGTTTTAATCCTTAAAACCGTTTATTTCTTAATGCAATCACTACAGACCAACAACAAGGTTTGTTCATAATTCAGTGGCACACAACATCCCCGGCAGTATCAAAAGCGCAAGAGGATTGGCGATCGTCTTTCGAAAGGCAATTCTTGAGGATCAGATTCCAGTCCCTGGCAAGATACTGAGAATCAAACTCAATCCTCGGTTCGTTTTCTACCTGGTAACAAAGAACGAATTTCAAGATCGATCCCCCTACCGGAAGCGTTACGAAGCCTTCGAGACCATGTGCTGGAATCGAACGTGAAGTAACAGGCTATGCCTAAGATAGAGAGCAATGGCTTGCATTGGCGAGTCATCGGGAATATGGTGGAGGTGATCTTCCAAGATACCGGTGAAATTAATCTGCAGCAATTCCCCCCGTTATCAGTATCCGATAAAGACAGTGCCCTGTTTTTTCCATAAGACCTGAAAGTTTATAAATGGGTTCAGTGGCCGTTAAAAATCCAGTCCCGGCTTCACAGTAGTCCCAGGAGGAACTTGCTATTAACCTGGGAACGCCCTTAACTATTTTTTTCAGTTATGTTAGTGAATATTTGATATGCTACAGTATATTATATATAAAACACATGAAAAATTGGAAAAAAAATTAACCCGTACCCATATGGACCCCGTGGGCATTGAAAGTATCAAAATAGTAAATTACAGAACAAATAAGACAGCATTATAAATATTTTTTAATGGAATAAAAAAGTAATAAACACACGTATGCAATTACTTTCATCGTTCAGTGTGATATTTTACAAAACATGGAACACATAATCCGACGTTACATTTTATGCACAGTGTTCTGACTTTACTCTTGCAGCTTTCTAAACCACATCTTCTTCTCTGTCCATCGTTAGTGGAATTTACTAGATGTCCAACGTTATCGTATCGTATGTCAGGAATAACCTTTCACGAATTAGCCAGTGGGGTTTGATTTGGGCCAGGCCGTAAAGTTATGGTTTGATATTTGGTCAAATATCCTTGAACTAAAGTCCGCCTAAATGTTAGCTGCGGAATTTTTGGGTCTTGATGGCGGTACATTAGCCATCAAGCATTATTGACACACAAATCAATAAGCCATGTAAAAGTATTCCACGACCACTTTTTTCCCCGTATGTTGATTCAATATTCAGTTAAATTGCGGTCCATTTGGTCTGTTCCCCCCATATACTCATTATACTTTCCTATTAAAAACAGCCCCGGTACTTGAATATTCTTATGTTGTTCCTTGGAATATCTCTTTACAGGGCGAATAGGTTCAAGACCATAACATAACAGATACAACATCGTTGTCTTTCCACCTAGCAAAAAATATTCTCGATTTTCTTTTTATTGCATTACAGAATTGTCCTCTATTTTTTAGTAACTGATGATCAGGTATCTCTGGAAAGACTTTCTTTACTGTTACATTCAGTTTTTGTTTCTTCGATTTTGTAATGGAGTTTTTTTATTTTACTTCTCTTACTTCTAATTTAGGAATTCTATTACTTCTCATTGTTCCAGTAGCCTGATAACCTCTAAATCTAAGAAAAGAGAATAAATTTACTGAAGTGAAGAGATTGTCGAAGTAAAAATGGTATGGTAAGTTAATTTTTTGTTCAGGAAACTCACTTAAAAGTTTTACAAAGGGAGAAGCAACCTTTCCAAAACTTGTGCTATATGCATCAGGAATTGTACCATTTTTTCCATGATAAAGATCGAATGTCACGCAATAGCCTTCTTTTGTGTTAATACGCCATCAAGCCTTATAGCCAAACCGGATCGGTTTCTCTTTAATAAATTGCTTAGCACTGTGTCTACCAAAATATTTTATCATGCTTTCATGAAAATTTAAATTTTCCTTCGGCACAAATAGTTCCAAGAATCTTTCTTTGATAATATTCATTACAGGTCTGACCTTCGCAAACTTGTCAGTCATATCAATTATCGTGTTGTCTGTACATTGTATGTACCTCATGATGGAAAGTAATCTGTTTCTTCGCATAGCTCTGGATACCAAGTCATTTCTGATATCTTCGGACTTCTCCCAATAGTGACGTTTAGAAGGGACAGAATTGTAACCACTCAAAATCAGAATTCCTATGAAGCATTTTATTTCATCTGTTGTTTAGTGGTTTCCTGAGCGAGGTGTTCAATGATCTTATTTGTGAGGAACATTTCAAAAACTTCAATGGGAGTGTTATTCTTGTACAGCTCATAGTTCGGTGCAGGGAATGTTTCTTTTATATATTTCCTCACATCGCCTTCAATATATAGAACGTTTTGAAGATTTTCTTTTTGGTAATCCAACCAAGGATTAATAAATGCTGAAGTATTATGTAGGTGTTGTTGGTCAGTACTCTCAGGGAGAGCCTCTTCATTGGTATTCTTGTTCATATATATATTATCAGAAACCCAATTACCATAGTATATGGTGTAGGGTATACTTTTACAATTATACTTATTTCAATTACATCGCATTATACTTGAGACATATATTCATTTTCTCATTGATGCTTTGGTCCAGATAGAATTTTATTCGTGTACAAATTTAGCCCATTGTTGTTTATCTCTTGCCATTGTTTTTGCCTCTGTCCATGTTTTTCCTTTTTCTTACATTATGCCTACCATAACACCATCCCATGTTTGTTTTGGTCTTCCCTTTTTCGTTCTTTTTGTATTTTTGATTGCCATACTTTTTTAACTGGTCTTGTATCGTTCATTCTTTGTTAATGTCCCCACCAGCTTAATTGTCTCTTTTCAATAAATTTAAGTGTTGATTCTATTTCAAGGTCTTCTCTTATTTCCGTACTTCTTAGTTTGTCTTTCTTTGTGACTCCTTTAACTCGCCTAAGATACTTCATCTCAACTGCTTGTATTCGGCTCTTTTGTCTCTTTGTTAATACCCAAGATTCACATCCGAATGTTAATATTGGCCGGTAAATTGTTTTAAATACATTTAACTTCGTTTTCTTGGAAATTTCTTTATTATTTATGAATGTCGAGTTCATCGTGTGATTAAGTTTCATCGTTTTTTGTACTCTATTGTTAATTTCGACTTCCTGTGTTCCATTTTCTTCTATTTCTACTCCCAAGTATTTATATCTTCTAACTTGCTCAATTTGTATTCCCTCTAACTGTATATTTGGATGTTTTTGTTTCGGTCCTATAACCATAACTTTGGTTTTACTTTGATTCACTGTCATTCCAAATTCATCCAATACCGTGCTCCATATTTCCATATTCTTTTGTAGATCCTTCTCTTTCCCTGCCATAATTATTAAATCATCTGCAAAAGCTGCTTCCGATATATCCACTCTTCCTAAATGTCTGTATCCAATGTGTAGTTTTGCCATTTTGGTTGACGATTTTCTAATTATTTCATCAATAAAAATTGTAAATAATAATGGACTTAGTCCCCCTCCTTGCCTTAATCCTCCTTGTCTTGAAAATGGTTCTGATGTTTTATTCCTGCATATTACACAGTTTCTATTATTTTTGTAAATGTTTTTGATTATATCTATTATTTTGTAATTTACTCCCCTTCCTTCTAGTACTTTCCATAACTTCTCCCTTGGTACTTTGTCAAAAGCTTTTTCCATGTCTATAAATCCCATATATACCTCTTTTTCTTGTTGTGAGAACTTCTCAATTATCTGTTTCACTGTGAATATGTGGTCTTGGATGCTTCGCCCTCTTCTAAATCCACTTTGCGATTCTTCGAGAGTATTTTCTATCCCTGGTCTTATCTTACTGTCTATAATCTTCTCGTAGACTTTCATAGCTGTACTAAGTAGATTTATTCCTCTATAATTATTGCAGTCTTGTCTATCCCCCTTTTTATATATTGTATGTATTAAGGCTGTCTTCCAATCTTCTGGAATCTGTTCTTCACTCCACGCCCTGTTGTATATTGTCAATAATATTTTTGTTCGTGTTTCCCCTAAATTTTTGAACATTTCTGCTGTTAATTTATCAATTCCTGGAGATTTTCCATTTTTCAATTCATGTATTATTTCCTGTAATTCTTTTAGAGTTACAATGTCTTTATTTTCTATTATCGCATCCTTTTTTTTGTTAATGTCCTGAATTCTGTTGTCTGCTCCTAGTAATTCCTCAAAATACTCTTTCCATCTATCAATTACTTCGTTTCCATTTCTTAGTATATCTCCTTTTTTATTTTTTATCCATGTTTTTTCATGTGGTTTTTCCTTTCTTAATGACTTCAATGTTTTGTAAAACAGTTTTTGATTTGATTTACTATTGCTTTCCATTTTTTCGCCAAATTCTTTCCACTGATTTCTTTTAGCTACTGTTACCATCTCTTTAACCTTTTTCCTCTTCTCTTTGTACACTTCATAGTTTTCCGTTGTTTTGTTATTTATATATATTTTCCACGCTTCTTTTTTTAATTTTACTTTTATTTTAATTTCGTCCGTCCACCAAGCTGTTTGTTTTTTCTTATTAGTTTTCTTGCTACAACCACATATTTCTTTAGCGGTTTCCAAAACGGTTTTTTTGAAATAATCCATTTCTTCTAAATTTCCATTTTTCATTATATCACAATTATTTAAGAACTTTCCTGATAATGCCGTTTTGTATTTCTCTGCCATATCTTTGTTTTGAAGTTTGTATGATCTGACCGATTCATACTCTATTCTTTTTTCTACTTTTTGCCTATTATGATTTGTAATTTCTACTTGTTCTATTATTTTTGTTACAAGTAAATAGTGGCCACTTCCCATTTCTGGTCCTCTTCTAACTTTGGTATCCAATACTTCCTTTCTATTTCTCTTTTCCACTAATATGTAATCTATTATGGACCTTTCATTTCTGCTTTCCATCACACGTGTATATTTATGTATGTCTTTATGTTGGAAAAATGTATTAGTTACAATAAAATTGTGTAATATGCAAAAATATACAGCCGTTCTCCATTATTATTCCTAAATGCTTCACCATGTTTTCCTATCACTGTTCTGTAAATGTCATCTTTTGTTCCCACTCTGCTATTCAAATCTCCAAGTATAATTATTTTTCCTTTTGCATTTTCTGTAGCCATAGTTAGATCTTCCCAAAACCTATCTTTATTTCCTACTGTATCGTCTTCATTTGGTCCATATACAATTATTATAGTTTTTGTGTCCATATTTTTATTTTTCATTTCCATCACCAGTAATCTTTCCGACCATCCCGTCCATCCAGTAATTTGTTCTTCTAAGTTTCTATGTATTATGCATGCAACTCCTGCTGCCGCTCTTTTCTCATTTTCAATACCACTATATATGAGTATATGACCATTATCCATTTCTACTAACCCTTGTCCTTTTTTCTTTGTCTCTGTTATAGCTAGTATTCTCAAGTTTGTATTTTCAAAATCTTCTTCTAATCCTTTTTCTTTTCCTAAAATACTTCTAACATTCCATGTTCCAATTCTCCACATTTCCGGTGCTAATTTTACTTTATTCTTATCAAATTCCGTTACCGTGTCTTTTTCTCTGTTACCATGAATATCAGGTTCTTTATTTAGTTTTTTGGATGTATTTTTTCTAGTATTTTCATTCTATTTGTTTCGTTATCCCATCTCCATTCTTGCCCATTTACTGTTACCTTATTGTATCCCATTTTTACTTCTTTTCCCTTTTGATTTTCTAATTTTGCAAACATCCTTATCTCTTTTTGTTTTTCTCTTTCTTTCTTGGTCATATCATTATTTATAAAAACTCTTTCTTCTTTCCTCTCCTTTAATTTAGCTTTATTTGCCATAATTTTTTCTTTATCAGCTTCTTTTTGACATTCCACTGTACACATTTTCTCCCCTATCTTGTTAACTGCTTTAGGCTCGATATTTATTTTTAGTTGTTGTCTCAAAAAGTTTCTGACATTTTCCACCAATTTCGACGGCTCATTAGTATCAAGTTTCAATCCATTTATCATCACATTATTTTTTCTTCTTTCTTTATCTATAATTTCCATTGTTTTTTTCATCTCTTCCATTTCTGTTTTCATTTCTGCATTTTCTTTTTAATTGCTTGGTTTTCTTTTCTCAATACTTCGTTTTCAACTTTAATATTTCCTCGTTAAACAGAGCCTGTTGATCTTTAGTTTCTTTGATCTCGTTTTTAATTAGTTGTTGTTCCCATTTCATAACCTTTTGATCTGCAGACATTTCCTTCATTAACGCTAAGATTTCATCAAACTTTTCATCTTTTTTACTTTTAGGTTGGGTTCTGTTAGTCCTCTTGCTAACTTCAAATAATCCATCCATTTTTCTTTTCTTTGAATCTTCTGTAGAATAATCATCACTATCCATTTTGTTTATATTTTGTATTCAACTACTATTTGATTATATTATTTTCGTGGTAGCGTAAGACCAAGGTACCCAGATCAACTCTTCGGAGATACTTAATCTATCCAACCACATATTATATATATCTAGTTTCTTTCTTTATTTTGTCCTTTATTTTTTAAATTTGACAACGTCGCGAATTATATCGTTTTGGACTCGCCTTAAATCAATTGCTTTTTATTTCAGTAACTTAATTCTAACCTATTTATTTAATTGTTTTTACAAAATCGAACGTTTTTCTTTGTTTTTTTTGTAGCACTACATACTTACCTTTTGTTGACACAATTCAAATTCTAGTTAATTAATTTTCGCTGCACTTTCCGATATATCGAAATAAATGCAGGCGAATTTTATAAACACTTTATTATTTCCACATAATTGTAGAAGTACTGGAACATGGTGTGAACTGATGAGAAGAGGATGAAGCAGCTGAAGGAATAGATGAAAGTTCCTGAGTAGCATCATCAGAATTACCTCTAATTCGACCGTTAGTAAAAACTAGCTCTACAGGTGCTAAAAGTTGTTTACCAGATAATTGGTCTAAATTTCCCCCTTCATCTTCGTCTCCGGATTCTTCATCAGTAAGTGTATTACATGGGGGAGGTTCAACAAAAATCTTTTCTGGTGCTACATTGTGCGATGTGTGGGAAGCACTTCGAAACCTACGAGACCATGTGTTGGAATCCAGCGTGAAGAAACCGGCTATGCCTAAGATAGCGAGTAACCAGTTGGATTGGCGAATCATCAGGAACATGGTAGAGATTATCTTTCAAGATACCGGTGTCCCGATATTAATTTGCAGCTACAACCCCCGTTATCAGTGTCCGATGAAGACGGTGCCCTACTATTTCCATAAGATTGGAAAGTGTAGAAATGGGGCCAGTTGCCGATTCAAACATCCAGTCTCGGCTACACAAAAGTTCCAGGAGGAACTTTCATTTAAGGAGGGGGTAATGTTACGAACTCGCACACCGAAGCAGAAACTAAGTACGGTCCTGTAACCTTATGTTAACGAAGTTGAAAAAATGGCGAGCGCGCCGAATTCTTGGAAGGTCTATTGGGATTTATTGTGACATTTTTTATAGACATGTTCTCGGAAGGTCTTTTAAGGATTGAGCCGGCAATCGAGAAATATCGCGAAAGGCATTTGTTTTGTGTAAGCCGCAGCCCAGAATTCTCTAGTAAAAAAGGCACTAGTATATAAAAAGGACCGATCAGGGGACCAGTTTAGTTGATAATTTGACATCGTGAGATAAACAAGTAAATAAGTGAATATAAAGTGTTTATATAAATTAGTTTGAGTGAATATACGGTTAATATAAATTAATAATTAAGTGATTAGTTAAGTATATATAAATTAAGTGTTAGTGAGTTAGTGTTTAAATAAATTAGTAAGTAGCCATACCGAGTGTTTAAAATTTATCCCACCCGTTTATTGTTTAAATAAATAACAAAAACATTACAATATGTTTGATGGTGTATTTTCGAAATAATCTCCTGAGAGATCATCAGAGGAATCCATCTTTATACCTAATTATATGTACGTACCTATTCCGTTTTCTAAAAAAAGAATCTAAAATAACATCATGGTTTCCTAAAAATGTTCAATACTTAAATATAAATACTTTTGCTTACCCTAGGTATAGTAGGGAGATCTCAATTTCAAATTTAAATGTCAGATTCAATGCACAAAGAAATGTCAGTCACTCACAGCCAACTTATAGGTACCTACCTATTCTATTATTTTCCACTACCTAATAATTATTACGTATGTACTTTACTGAATTCTATATGTTTCAATCTCTGATTTAAAGAAAACTCAGATTTAATATCCGTTTATTATACCTACCTATATTTTTATAAGACTAGATAAAACTACATACAAATTGGAACTTTTTCTTTACGCACTAGTGCGTAAAGCTAAGTTTTACGCACTCGAAAGTATGTCTAAAATACGTACTTTACGCACGGTAGTAGAAAAATATCTTTTAAGCCTTGAAGGTCCAAAAAGTCAGCCATTTTTAATACGAAAATAAAGCACACAGATTCACTTTACAGAGCCAAATGCAATACTGAGCTCGATTTACACTTCCTAAGAACCTGTGAACGCATTGACACCCCCTCCCTCCCAACACTAATATACGTGGAGCGTTAGAAAATAACGCGTACCAATTTGGACCCCAGGGGCGGTCCCAGGTTAAGGAAGGGGCAATATTACGAAATCGCACACTGGTGTAGTCCTCGAAGCCGGCCTTGCCTTTATATAACAAAAACAATGTTCAAATTTTTGCGTACGCGCGACAGATTTCTATGAAGGACGTTTTTTTTGTTGTTTTTATTGGGAACCGAATTCAAGAAACCCTTTTATCTGGAACGGTTTGTGGTATATAAGACAACTATCTACGGCCAGTTAGTCAGTTTACAGTTTAATCTAGTAGTGAATAGACGTGATTATAATTAGTAGTGAAGTGTCTAAATTAATTAAATGTAAGTAAATATACCGCGTGTATAAATTCATCCCACTCGTCATAATAAATCATTTAAATAAATAAGAAAAACTAGACAATATTTTAAAGACCAGTTACTCCGAAACAAGGGCTCGGATGACAAAAATTTATATGTACTACTAACATTATTTTGATATTTCTACTCGCTCCCGGTATATATGCATATAGGGTGTTTCAAAAAGGCCCGTTGCTAAGACAGGCAGAACACTGCAAAATAAGTTGGGCTCGCTCAGTAAAAAATGTTCGTAACGGCATCCGTTTTGCACTTACAGGGTATTGAGAAAAAACTTATTTTACACATTTTTCAAGATTATGTCGAAACTACTGGCAACATTGTAATTACATTTTGTACGAATATGTTTTGGAAGCTGTTAGATCGCATACATTTATTTTTATGTCTTCCAATCACAGGCGCTAATTACACGGTTCGTACCGAGTAGTTTTATACATATCTTTTTTGACGTCAACTTTTCTATGCGAATTCAAACATCGTTCAATTTTATCCCAAAAAGGTACTATTGGTAGAACTCAATATTGTGTACCGCTTTCGCAATATTTTGATTTGAAACTGATTAAGTAATAACTAATGATGGTAGATATAAAGTATTTTTTTATAATTCACGTATACAAAATTTGTGATATCGAAAACAATTTCACAAAATGACCATTTCAGCATCGTTATTGATAACTTTTTATACAGTTGGATGCACTGTTCAACTTATGGCTGACTGAGTGACATTTAAAGCCGACTTGAGCATTTTCAGTGTAATTTTTCATATAGTTTACAACACACCACTTTGAAAACCGTTCATATTTCTTCTCATATTTTAGTTCGGATTTATCAGGTAATAAATAATTAACTGCATTATCAGCAATATTGCAAAGTTCCGGTGAAGTGCCATATTTATAAATTCCGAACTGTGCATTAGTAACTTCATGAATATTCAAATTTAAAAATTCTGTCAACTGTCGCTTGTATATGTGAGGGTTACCAACATAAATATCCTGGGTTTTGATTGTATCGTTTTGACGGAAACATGGAAAATTATCGATACGAATCTATATAATATAGCAGGTTACAACTTAATTTATAATGAGGGCGATTTAAATCAAAATGATGGGCTGACAGTGTATGTAAAATCTGCTTTCAGTTTTGAACATAGTATTATAAGTCTGGGACCAACTAAGGTTCTAAAAGTTACAATAGATATTCACAATAATACTAGGATCGTAATTTTGGCGTGTTATAGATCACCATCACAGGAGAATTATAATCCTAAAATACCCGAGTTCATTAATAATCTGGATACTTTGTTAAGGAATAGTAGAGTAGGTACTGAGCAGTACTGCATATTTGTGGATGATATCAACATAGACTTACTTGATTCAGATCATAATACAATAGATTACATTAGTACCTTGAGCGAATATGGATTTGTATCTACCATTAATAAGCCAACTAGACTGAATTCCTGCCTAGACCATCTCTTTTTATATTCAAAATCTAATAAAAATTTAGAAAATATTATTCCTTTGGCAATAAAAACTGATATAACAGATCCCTACGCAATAGCATACAAATTATAATGGACAATAAAGAACAAAAGAAGCCATCCGAAAGGGTAACAAAGCATGTTAACTACCAAAAACTTAAGGAAATATCATGGGATTCGATAAGAAGTTGCTATGATCCAGATGATGCTACAGAGAAATTTATTTCAATAATTCAAGAAAATATTGATAAGTACCTTTATTATAATAGACACAACCAGAAAAATACCAAAATTGCGCCATGAGTAACAAATGCTCTACTGAGGTCCATAAATGAAAAGAAACGTTTATTTCAGTTAACCAAAAAAAGCCCGAATGATCGTAATATACTTTCACATTATAGACTATACAGAAATAAGTTAAATGCTCTAATTCAAACTACAAAAAAATTATTATATTACAAAAATTACCGAAAATTCCAATAATAACAAACAACTGTGGAATGTAGTGAAAGATATGTGTGGATCAAGCAATTCACGAGTTAACATAGGAAATATTAAAGATCAAAAAGGAAATATATTAACCCATCCTCTTCAAATAGAGAATGAGTTTAACTCAACTTTTTCTGAAGTAGGGAAACATTTGGCTGAAAAAATAGACAAAAACCGACAGCGGGTATATGATAGAGTTTCTTTCTCAAATTCAATGTCTAAAGGCAATACAATCATATATCCTTGATCCGCTGCAACACATAATAAACAAGTGTATGAAGGTGGGAATATGGCCTAAAGCGTTCAAAAAATCTGTAATCACACCTATTTATAAAAATGGAGACAAATCCCTTCCTATTAACTATCGACCAATATCACTAGTGCCACATATATCAAAAATTTTTTAGAGAATATTGAAAATAAGATTGGATTCATACATAACCAAATATTGGTTGATATCGTCACACCAGTTTGGATTTAAACAAAACAGTTCCGCACACAATGCTTTATTAAATTTAACTACCAAAATGTTTGATGCTCTAAATAGGAATAGAACGTGCCTATGTATTTTTTTGGATTTAGCGAAGGCATTCGATACTGTCAGCCACAGTAGTCTATTAAAAACGCTGGAGAACTACGAGATACGGGATACTTGTTTGAAGCTATTCAGGAGTTATCTCTCACATCGACAACTGGTCGTCAAAATCAATGGATTTATTAGTGAAGAACGCGTTATAACATATGGAGTACCACAGGGTACTATATTAGGCCCTGTGTTATTCAATCTCTACATGAATGATCTATTTTATTTAAATAGCGATGGTCATATAATTGGTTACGCGGATGATACTGCAATTGTTTATGAGGACAGTGATTGGTGTGATTTAAAGCTAAATGTTGAATCTGACCTAAAGCTAATCAAGTCGTGGTTTGATAGTAAACTATTAACCATAAATTTTGAAAAAACTTTTTACTTGCCTATTCTTAGCTCCAACTCATCTAATAACCGATTTTATCCACTGAAAATATCACAGTTTGATCAGGATTTATTTATTGAACCAACAAACAAAATAAAATATTTGGGGGTTATATTGGATACAAATTTAAAATGGGATTGTTATATTAAATATATAATAAAAAAATTACAGTTTATTTTGCATAAATTTAGGCACTTGAAAAAGTATATTTCTAGCAAACATCTCCGCAATTTATATTTTGGATTGGTAGAAAGCCATCTTCGATATGGAATTCAGGTTTGGGGAAGTGCGTTGGAAACTCACCAGCAGCCAATAAATATAATCCAGAGGAGATTTCTAAAAATCATAATGTCTAAACCGAACCTTTAGTCTTCAGATCTTTTGTATTCTGAAAGTAGAAGATTGGATCTGAAACAACTATACTTTTTATGCGTTTCAGTGGAATATCATACATCAAACAAAACATACAACTTACCAATCCATAATTACAATACTCGGACATTTCCATACAGTCTCTAGGATGATAAAAACGAGTTGTCAGAAAACATATTTTTTCTATTCCGTTAAGATTTACAACCGTATTCCAGATTATATTAAAAGCATCCAAAATATTCGATTATTTAAGAAGAAACTAAAACACTTCATTTTAGAGCAGAAAAGAGAATTCTGCGATATAAAAATCGTAACGTGAGAAGTATCTACACCTACACATTCGGTGTTCAATAACTTAAATAGTTTAATATACTACAGGTTTTTTCCTGTAGTAGTACAGGTTCATTTTCTTTATTCCTTTAATTTTTCATATTATATTTTTTTTAAATTCATATTTTGTTGTGATATTGTAATAAATACGAATACCTAAAAGAGAATTTTATTGTAGAAAATTTCAGAACACACGGTAAAACATATTTTATTTTAAATCATAATATTAACTGGAATGCGACACACATTATGTTTAATAAAATAAGACGAAGTCAAAACAGAATAGAAAAAATAAAACATCTTACTGGGTCAAAGCAAAATAATTGTTTTGAATACAATTATTTCGATAACGAAAATTTGCACGATTCAAAAAACAAAAAGTTGTTTTTGCAACTCGACAAAAACCCCAAAACCTAAGTCGGGGGAGAAAGCAAAAACGGGTGTACACAGACCAGGAGCGGCAGTGTGTACCCGGGGTCGAACACGCGAAGGGAAAGGTTTTTCCCTTGCCACGGTAACGGTACTAGTGTGTTTTTTAGTGTTAGCGGTACGAGAGGTAAAAATTCTCTCCGTTGTGTTAGGAGGTGATAGGGATACTGAGATTATTCCTTGACGGTGAACACTGTCTCCTGTTTCGATACACAAACGGTAGAATTACCCTCTACGCTAATTTCCTTTCGACATAGCACGATTCAGTTTATTGGCACGACTCGTGGTGAGCAAGCAGATAGCGAAAATCAAGAAAATTCCCGGCGAGACGGAGGAAGTTTGACAGCGCAGTAAGTTTTTGAATTAAATTCAGATTGGGATAATTTTTTTTTACTAGTGATATATTTACTCGTTATTGGTCGAGCTGGATTCTGAACTTGGGAGTATAAGTCAATTGTTATATACAAGTCGTAGCGATAGCAAATATATTTATTTGATTTTTTTTTGTTGATTTTCAAAGAGACTGGACACATCTGTTCACTCTCAGTTAAGTATTTCGTCCTGATAAATATATAATTTACCGTGTGTGCTGGAATAATTGAATTTTGCAGAGTTTCGCCAACCTGACACAAGTTAGGTTTCATTTTGTTAAGTACGAGTTATCATTTTGTTGGGTCACATATTCTCTTCCACCTCGTAGGCAGGAAAGAGATAGAAAGTTAGGCGAGGTTAATTTTGTACTTGGTAACACAAAGGCCGGAGCTTATGTTTTCCATTTTTCGTGGGTTTCAGCGAACTTGCGCTGATAAGTAAATTTATTATAGAGAAACATTGTTATCATTCTTTTGTTCAGGTTATCATTCTTTTGTTCAGCCTTGATTATAAAATAAAACTTTTTCTTATTTTGCCAGTGTAAGTGCATAAATTATCGTAGGTAATTTAATTACTGGGGAATTTCGCAACGCCAGTGTCGATAAATAATTTAATTGTTTTCCTTAGCTCAGCAGAATTTTATAGAACAAAAATTTCACTTTCGTTCCCTGAACGTCAGTGGCGACCTGAAACGACGTAAGCTGAAACATTGTTGCGATTAAAGGTATTTACACATAATATTTATTTATTTTCTCGACACCGGGGACTAGAAAGTTGGGAAACGAATATAATAAACCATACGCCTCTCACGCACTTTGAAAAAGATCAAGCCGATAAGAGGGATAGTTTTGCCGCACCATCGCACAAACGAGAACTCTGTTCATAACTTTGTTTTTTTTGAATAGTTATATGATATACAGGGGTAGGATTAAAAAAACCAATTATAGATAGATATATGTATAGGTAGACTTATACCAGGGAATCTTAGTTGATTGGGTCATACGGGATTGTATTTTTGGGTTAAGGTTATATATATCTGTATATGTGTAATCAGAGAAATGTACCTATCATCCCTACTCCATAATTTCCCCTCTGGAGAGTGTAACAATCGTGGAAGTGTGACAGAAACGAGGAGAACAACCCTGTCCTGGCAAAGGAAGATTAATCCGTTTTAAGACCAGGCGAACTTAGCTCAAAAATCGGACTGGATTTGCCTTACACGCTCAGCCGCTCATTGGAGACAGAAATTGGTGGAATCGAAGGACGGGATCAATACAGAGTGACCAATAAAAGGTAGGGGTATTTTGGTATTTTGATCAAGATATTGTACATCTGGTGACAGCGGTTTTTTTTTGGTTGGGAAACAACTCGGTAACAAAGGGTAGAGTTGTACATCTGGTGACAGCGATTATAAGAGTGTAAAAATATGGTCTAGAGTTATTACATTTACATGTTAAAAAAATAAGATCTAGCGATTACTAGAGTGGTGACAGCGGTTCGCGTACCATCCCCTATTGGAACAACCTCACCCAGGGAAGGTGACAGCGGTTGTCCAAAACCATTTCTCTCCGAGAGGTATATCCGGTTGTCTGGAACCACACCCCACGAGCGGTGACAAGCGGTTCAGCTACCCTACCTAGGAGGGAGAAAAAATTGATGGTCGCAACCAGGATCTAGTATAGCGCAACATAGAGCCTACGGGACCATAGCTTCCGCTAGATCAAGACCAGTGTGCGTGGTGAAGAGCCACAACCTACACGAGGTGTCACTGCGGGCGCAGAACACACTGGATCTAGACCAGAGAAGGTCGAGAAAAAATCCATACATCAGATAAAAGGCGAAATACCGATCTGAGGTGAACATGCCAAACGGCGTAAGGTGGAATACTTCGGTCAACTAAGTATTGACAACGGAGTTTTTCTAACCAGGGTCTAGTAATTGCGCAAAACATAGCTTCCACTAGACCAAGATCAGTGTGCGTGATGAAAAATCACACCCTGCCAAACGGGTAGCACAGCTCCTGCAAAACACACTGAATCTAGACCAGTAAAGGTCGAAAAAATAATCCTACTCAGCAATCATCGACTGAGTTGATTTCTGCTTCACCATAAGAGTGTAAAACAAGGTCTAGAGTTATTACACTGGTGACAGCGGTTTTCCGATACAGGGTTGTTCCGTTAATTTCTTCACAGAGGTTTTCCGATACAGGGTTGCTCGTTAATTTCTTCACAGCGATTTTGTTTTGTTCTTTCGTCTTCAGTTCCATTCGTTAGAATAAATCAGACTCCCAAAAGACTTAAGCTTCAATTTTACAAAGGGGGAAGTTAACCCATCCCAAAATATCCTATCCGTGCACCAAAAGCTATCCATTTCAGGCGTCGTAGAAGCCAGAAAGGTAGGAGTAATATAAGTTTATAAAATTAGAAAATTTCATTTAATAAAGTAAAAAAAAAGTAACCAAGTTCAGACAGCGTTATGCCACTCGATTTGCAAAATAGGTGAGGTACAGGCAGTCAAGGAGGCACAGAAACCACGGGAGACACAAGCAGCATGCCGCCCACATTGAGGGTAGCACAGGCACAACCATTAGGGGTCATAGCGGCGACTTTAGCCGATTTCACAGGTAGAGATGCGGCTAGATACATAGAGAAACTCGAATTAAGGGCTAAATTAGACGGGTGGACGGAATCAGAAACACTAACATTATTGAAATTTAAACTTGCGGGCGTAGCACACGATTTTTTCAAGGCGGATCCTAGGTTAGACACAGTGTCATATTCAGAATTTAGAGAAAAATTACTACAGAAATTTGTACCAAAAAAATCGATAGCAGATTGGTGGATGCAACTGGTGCAATGCTACCAAAGACACGATGAGGACGTAGCGTCGTTCTGCACCCGACTAAAATTAATCGGAAACAAGATACTAGAAGAGGATATAAAGGGCGCAAGTAGGGAACAAATACCAAACATACAAAAAAAACATAATTCGGTATTAGTAAACCAATTCAAAGTAGGGTTGAGAAAAGACTTATTAAGGGAGGTAGGTTTTTACATTTTACACAAAGACGACATGACACTAGAAGAAGCGGAAGAAATAGTTAGTTGTCAAGAAACAGCGGTAACTATGACAAGCGGCAGAAACAGTAGCCAGAAAGTCGCATTTATGGGCGAACAACTGAGGTGCACAATGTGCGGAAGGTCGAATCACACTTCGGAAGAATGTAGGCAGAACGCGAAATGTTTATTCTGTGGCAGACAAGGGCATTGGATGGCTAATTGTAGGACGAAGGAAGCAGAAGAAACAAAAAAAGAGACAAGATGCCAAATTTGTAAAAAACAAGGACACTGGGCACCGGATTGCAGAGAGAAAGGGAACGAACCAACAAATACATGCTATTACTGTGGAAAACAAGGACATTGGGCAAAAGAATGTAGAAAGAAAATGTTCGACGAAGCAAACAAACGGAATAAAACAACCTCGAAGTACGACAGATACAACGACGGAAAAGTAAGTCCATGGAAAACGGAGAAAACTAGGTATCACGGGGAAAACCAGGAAACACAACAAGGAAACTACAGAGAATATAACAGACACAGAAACCAAAGGGAAGAGTATCATAAACAAGAAACACAGAGGAGGTCTCAACAAAATAATTTTGGGAACTACGAGAGAAACAGACGCCAAATGAACGATGATAGAAGAGGACAGTCTGAAGAAAGAGGACACACAAGTAATAAAGAATGGACGAAACATTTAAACTAGTAAGGACCACAGTTAGTCCCCGGACAAGTGGCCGAGTAAACTTAACAGGGGAAACAGATTTAAATAAACCACAATGGGAAAAAACAAACCAAGAAGCAACGGATAAGGATAAAGCGAGAATGGAAAAAAAGGAAAAAAAAGAAACAATGTATCACAATGATGCAACGTCAGTAACAAACGAGGACGCCCCATACATAGTAATGTTAAGGGTGAATGGTATAAACAGACCATGTATGATAGACACAGGGGGAGCGTACTCATTAGTAAATAGGTCAATAATTGCAGATTGGGAATTAGACACAAGAATCATAGAAGAATTAACTCTAAAAGGGATAACAGGACACACAATACAGCTGTATGGATCGACGAAATTGGCGATAAGCACAAACGGAATGAACTACAACATTTACGCAAGAGCCATCGCAGCAGAAGACGAAATAATGGGAGAAATACCAGTCCTTTTAGGAAGAGATTTTCTAGAAAAACAGAAAGCAATCATATCATACAAAGGAGAGCC
This sequence comes from Galeruca laticollis, assembly GCA_963921935.1. Classification (NCBI taxonomy): domain Eukaryota; kingdom Metazoa; phylum Arthropoda; class Insecta; order Coleoptera; family Chrysomelidae; genus Galeruca; species Galeruca laticollis. The sequence continues at coordinate 126,155,425 of OY998180.1, forward strand.
TTCATTAGGAATATGGGAAAGAATAATACCATTGATAAACGCAAGGCAAGTTGAGAGCACAATAGATAACGGTAGAAGCACAGAAACAAATGACCAAGTGGCAACAATAAGGAAAAAACCAGACACTACAGAAATGAACAATTGGCAGAAATGGCTAGGAATAGTGGAAACAATGTATAAAAAAAGGGACACAGAACACAGAACAATGGAGAAAAATGAGAAGGCAATGACAAGAGAAAATAAATCAAGAGCAAATCAAACAGACAAACAAAGACAAAACGGCTACAGAGACGAAAATATAGAACTATACAGAGTGAAGAAAGAAATCGACACAAAGAAAGAAAAAAGTCAGGAAACAAAAATTAACGAAGAAAGATACGGACACATAGAACAAAAGAAGAATAGTGCAGAATCAGAAACAGGGAAAAAGAAGGGAGAAACAGAAACCAGGGAGAAGAACAAAGGAATAAAAGAAACAATAACTAACAGAAACTTCACAGATGTATACATAGAAGATAGCATAATTATACCAGCACTAACCGAAGTTCACACAATTGGGACACTAAAACATACCATAAGAGGAAATACGATTGCGTGCGAAACACAACACACAGGACCAGAAGCAATAAGACTGGCAAATAGCATAGCAAATAACGGGAAAAAGATTCCAATTAGAATAATAAACACATCAGCACAAGAAATAAACCTAACAAAAGGAACCAAACTAGGAAAAGCATACGAATGTACAGAGGACACAGTACCACAAACAAAAATACAGGACACGATCAGGAAATTTGACATCAGAACAGATGAATGGATCAGAAAAAATTTCGAAATAGGTCATATAGATACAAGGTACAAGGAAGAATTAATTAAGTTAATACAAAAGTACCATCACTTATTCACAGACGACGATGAAATTCTAACAAGCACTACAAAAGTAAAACACCACATAACCATAGAAGCAGGAAGCCAACCAATATGCAAAGCTCCATACAGAATACCATATTACCAAAGAGAAGTGCTTCAAAAAGAAATAGATAGGCCACTAGAAGCTAAAGTAATCAGGACATCATCCAGCCCATGGTCAGCGCCAGTCGTATTAGTGGTAAAACAAACTCCCGAAGGAGAGGAGAAAGTGAGAATGTGCATAGACTACAGAGGACTAAATGCAGTAACAAAAAAGAAATATTACCCTCTACCAAACATATCGGATCTGCTACAAGGCTACAAAGCAGGAGGAGAAACGTTGTTCTCAGTAATTGATATAGCAGAAGCTTACCACCAAGTAGATATGAACGAAGAAGACATTCCACTAACTGGATTTAGCACATATCAAGGGCACTACGAATACACCAAAATGCCATTTGGACTGGTAAACGCCCCAGCAACTTTCCAAAGATTCATGAACGCAACCTTAAGAGGCTTAACGGGAATAAAATGTATGGTTTATTTGGACGACATAATCATATTCAACTATGCAGGAAAAAAGGACCATTTAGAAAATTTAGAAGAAGTATTCAATAGATTAACAGAAGCAAACATTAAACTGAAACCAAAGAAATGCAATTTTATGTTAAAGAAAGTGAAATATTTAGGACATATCATCTCACAAGAAGGAGTAGCTCCAGATCCACAGAAATTGGAGGCAGTACACAAATACCCCCTACCAAAAAACGTAAAAGGAGTAAGAGGTTTCTTAGGACTAGTAAACTGGTACAGACGGTTCATACCAAACATAACCGAATTAGCAGCACCATTAGTAAACCTAACCAAAAAAGACACACCATTCAAAATAACAGAGGAAGTAATTAAGGCAATGGACCAACTAAAAGAATCGCTAGCGTCAGACAAAGTTCTAATCTTCCCAGACTTCTCCAAACCGTTCATCTTATCGACAGATGCATCGAACATAGGTGTAGGAGCAATATTAAGCCAAATAAGGGACGGTAGAGAAAGACCAATAGCGTATGCAAGCAGGACACTAAGTAGAGCAGAAACAAATTACTCAACGACTGAAAAGAACTTCTAGGAGTGATTTTTGCCATTAAAACATTCAGATGCTACATTTACGGGACAAAATTCACATTCATCACAGATCACAGAGCATTAAAATGGGTACTTACACTGAAGGACCCAAATTCAAGACTAACACGATGGGCCTTAGCCTTAGCAGAATACAACTTCAAAGTAATCCACAGAGTAGGACGGAAACACGGAAATGCAGACGCGCTAAGCAGATTGTTCGACAAAACGTGCAACTACATAGAGATGTCATACGAAGATTACTTACAATACATAACGGAAAACGAAGTACCAGCAAAAGACAAAATACTGGAAAAAGAAGGAAAGTTAGTATCCATACAAGAAGAACAAGCAATAGTACTATTTACAGCCAAAAATAAGCCAAACCAAGATCCATTGATAAAGGAAATAGAAGCCACATATAATTTACCGGACGTCGCACAGAATCGAATAGAAGAAATTAAAGAATGGGACACGTTGGACGCAAAATTCTACATAGGGGTAAACAGAGCAGCGGTGAAAGAAGAAACCTCGTATGAAATCATGTGGAGCATAATACAACAGTTGAAGACACTATGCGAAGAAAACAAAGAGGAGAGCATAACCTTCATAGCAAGCAAAGACCAAATTCCAGGACTTTGTTGGGACGAAATTACTAAAATGATCCAATTTACATTTTACGGTATACCCACCAAAATAATTATGCTACGACCAGATAACACAGGGGAAACAAAAAATATTTACGCGATAGAAATAGAACAAGGTTGGGAGCCAATATGGGACAAAGGCATGCTGAAAAAAGCACAAAACCGAGATGAATTCTGCAACAACACCTTACAAGAAATGGACAAGGATGAAGAAACAAATAGAAAATACTACATCGACAAAGAAGGTATTTTATATAGACAAGAACAGGAAGAACATAGAGATCAACTGGTAATACCGAGAAGCTATATCACCAAAGTGATAGAAGACTTTCATGACTCACCCATATACTGTCATCAAGGACAACAGAAAACATTATTGGCAATAAAGAGACGTTGTTTTTGGCCAACGATGAGAACAGACATAATAAATTACTGCAAACAATGCGACGCATGCAACAGACGGAAGACCACCCCCACTTCAAGAAAGCTCCATTACAAAAATTTACAAAAGTCACAGAACCATGGGAAATAACCTCTATGGACATAGTAGGACCACTACCAACCTCAAGCGAAGGAAACAAATACCTACTAACATTTCAAGACCATTTTACCGAATACTGTGAAGCAATTCCGTTACCAGATCAGAAAGCAGATACAGTAGCAAGAGCATTCGTTGAACAAATAATATCAAGACACGGAACACCCCAGAAACTGTTAACAGATAGAGGAACAAATTTCATGTCAGAACTAATGCAGGAAACATGCAAGTTACTAAACATAAAGAGGCTACACACGGCAAGTTATGCGCCAACGACAAACGGTCAAATAGAAAGATTACACAGAGTACTGAAAGACATGCTAGCACACTACATAGCACCAGATCAACGAGATTGGGACAAATGGATACCATACGTACTTATGGCATACAGAGGAAGCGTACACACTTCAACAGGATACAGCCCATACTTTTTACTACACGGAAGAGACCAATCATTACCATTTGAAAAATTCATCACACCGAAAAGAATCAAATACGACATCGACAACAATTATGTGTCAGAATTAGAAGCTAGATTAAGTCAAGTATACAATACAGCACTGAAAAATACAGAGAAAGCAAAAGAAGAAAGGATAGCCAGATATAACGAAAAAACAGCACTAAGAGAATTTGCACCAGGAGATTTAGTATACCTACTCGACATGAGCACGAAAGTGGGAAAATCAAAGAAATTACAAAACCAATGGACAGGACCGAAGTAAAAGAGAAGGTAGGACCGGTTACATATCAAATCATTTCACAAAAAGGGAAGAAGACACAAATAGTACACATCAACAGATTAAAAACATACCTAGGAAAAATAGAGGACAAGGAACATAAGATACTACAAGATATAGGTAACTTGGAGAGTATAGAAGAGCTAGAGGAAATACATGAGCAGGAAGAAAATGAAGTAGATCCAGGAAAAGTAGCAGCACTACCATTATGGTCAACGAACGAGAATCTACAACCACCAAAAAACAAACCATCATCCCAAACCAGACATAAAGGGAATAGAACAGAACAAAGACCACACTTCTCACTACGACCTCCACCGGAGATAAGACGCTCTGCCAGAGTGAGAAACAGGACACAAAGTGCACCCAGTTACACAAAAACATTTAATGCCGAAAGGAGACTAACACGGAATACAGGACAAAGACAGACGACTAACTATAAAAGAAACAAGACCAAAATAAGTACCAGATGGATAGCGATGAGCTTGAAACGACGTAGCTAAAACGTCGTGACCAAGCATACATGTATATATTAGTTTATATTATTAATCCAAACAGATTTACGGGTTCAATTCATAGGTTAAGCCAAAGTAAGGGGATAGGAATAATTACGTAAGTTAGGAATCATAACAGAATAATGAAATAAAAGACCATAAGTCACTATAACCAAGTATATAGGCAAAGGATACTAATAGTACGATTAAGTAAATGATTTCACACAAGTAAGTTCTTTTTCAATTCATAAATACAAGGGGACTACAAAAGTATTTAAATATAGAAATAAATAATGGGGAAACAAGCTCACAGGGCATGGGTTTCAAGAATTTTTTTTCTCTTCAAAAGAAGAGAGCTCATTTGACAGTCCTAAATAAGTGTGAAGCTCGGTCAAATGAGGAAATGTCATATAAATATGAAAAAAATTGTAGGTAACATAGTATAGTAACAAAGACATTTTAGGAATGTTTGTAAGAAAGATAAGTTGTATTAACAATTGTAAATTTTATAAATTTTGAAAAGATAAACCGAATCAATGGCACGATACAGTGTTATCCTGACCTGGGTGACATTCGTCATGTGCGGACTACATATAGCAGACGACCTAATCGCGTATCAGTGATATCGAAAAAAGTCAGTCAAAAGTGCGCGGAAACAGAAAAAACGCGAGTGACAAAATGGACATACAAGTTATTCAACGGAACGAGATTGGACTGCAAAAGTATGGTCATGCGAAATAATAGTAACAAAATTCTAGAAGTATGGCAAACATAGTACCCACGATTTGTCATAATACTTCAAAACACACAAAAATTACATCCGACAATGCCAATTCTAACACAAAATGTCGATCTAATGAATTATGTAAATAGTAAACTACTCTATATTGAACAAGCATATAGACGAGACGTAAACATGCTTTACACAAATACAATACACCGAAGATGCTTAACAAAACGAGAAATACTCAAAAATAGACTGCTAATGGCACATACACTACCTAATGCAGTCAGCCAACTAATGGAAAATTAGCCTGGACACATAGGCAGAGTATTAGGAGAAGTACTTTATATCATAAAATGCATACCAGTAACAGTCGAGATAAGACAAACAAACAGATGTTACAACGAACTACCAATAAAAGTAAACAACTAAACAAAATTTATGGCTCCACTAACCAGAATAATACAAAACCACGCAGAAGAGATAGATTGCAATAACATGATACCACCACTTTATTTTATAGATGACCAATGGATAGGTCTAACGCCCCACTATAGCCAACCAACCAAAAACAATGAAAGTAGAAGAAGAAATAAACCTCCATTTCGACCCCATTCAACCACTAGGAGCGAAGGGTCTGTACACCCAAGAAGAGTCAACGCAGCACAAAGAGCCCTCACGTTCGGGACAGAAAGAAAAGCAGTAGAGAACATAATTACTCGCAGAGCAGCGGGAATGAATGCCAATAGTCAAGGCTACACCATATCAAACATATTTGATACAAAAGAAATCAAGAACCTCGCAGAATCCACCCTAAAACACACATGGGGATGGTTCACAGAATTAGGTTCAGTCATAAGTGGAATAATTGGAATATACTTCATATTCCAAACCATTAAATACATAGCAGGCACCATACTAAATGGAATTCGTATCCACCAAACAATAGGATGCAGTATAGCACTAATAGGCAGCATATGGGACTCCCTAACGGCATGGATAATTCACTCACATCAGACGAGGAAACCAGAGGAAGAAACAATAGAGATGGACCAAATAACGAAGCAAGAGACGAGCCACCCGAGGTCACAGCATTGGACAGACAGAAGTCGCCAGATGAACGATCTACTGAGCAGCAGTGTCGCGAGTGTAAACGGTCGCGACCTAGGTCAGAGATAAAAAGGGCAATAGCGAAAAAAATTGCCAAATACAGTGCCGATCATAAATATCGAGAAAATGTAACATGAATATGTAAAATGTATAAAACTGTAACATTAATTTTAAGATTATAGGCCACTATTGTAAGCCGACGGCCACAAATAATTAAGGGTAAAAATAGTTGTACATGGGTTTTGAAGAAATTTTATTGGACCAGGGAGGTCGCAATACTTTTACAAAGGGGGAAGTAATGTAATAAATACGAATACCTAAAAGATAATTTTATTGTAGAAAATTTCAGAACACACGGTAAAACATATTTTATTTTAAATCATAATATTAACTGGAATGCGACCCACATTATGTTTAATAAAATAATACGAAGTCAAAACAGTATAGAAAAAATAAAACATCTTACTGGACGATGAAATAAAACAATATATTTTGTTTAAATCTTCATATATTTGAACTAATGTTCAATTTAAACTTGTTGACGCGTTTCACTAACACAGTAGCTTTGTCAAAACGAATGAAGGCAAAATATAAAAATGTCCCAATATATACAGTGCTAAATCTATTTACTAAGGTTAACAATGGTATTAAAAGATATTACCTGGAAATTCATTCACTACAAACATTCCTAAGCCATCTTCCAGGTAAAGAGGTTCAATAAAGGAGACTGATTGATATCTATTTGGTCGTTAAGGAACACCATCCTTAAAGATTGAAAAAAAAAATTAATCATTTTTAGAAACTTTAGACATGAATATTTCCTTTAAAATAGATCACAATTTATCCAAATTCATTAAAAATAATAAATCTAAATCTTCAAAATTGAACAAATCAGGAGTTTATAAATTAAAATGTGGTAATGACAATTGTGATAAAATTTATATCGGTGGATCTTTTAGAAATTTTGAAACTGGAATTTCGGAACACAAGCGTGGTTATGACAACAAAAAATTAGATTCTAACTATTCAAATCATTTATTGGAGAACCAACACATTTTCGACCCAAATTTTGAAGTTCTCCATGTAGTCGGTGGATCCTTTAGTTTAAATTTATTAGAGGCCCTAGAGATTAACAAGAATGAATATTCAGGTAGTATCCTTAACGACCAAATAGATATCAATCAGTCTCCTTTATTGAACCTCTTTACCTGGAAGATGGCTTAGGAATGTTTGTAGTCAATGAATTTCCAGGTAATATCTTTTAATACCATTGTTAACCTTAGTAAATAGATTTAGCACTGTATATATTGGGACATTTTTATATTTTGCCTCCATTCGTTTTGACAAAGCTACTGTGTTAGTGAAACGCGTCAACAAGTTTAAATTGAACATTAGTTCAAATATATGAAGATTTAAACAAAATATATTGTTTTATTTCATCGTTCAGTATGGATCTTCATCAAGTAAAAGCCTCATCTATTCAACATCTTACTGGGTCAAAGCAAAATAATTGTTTTGAATACAATTATTTCGATAACGAAAATTTGCACGATTCAAAAAACAAAAAGTTGTTTTTGCAATTCGACAAAAACCCCAAAACCGAAGTCGGGGGGAAAGCAAAAACGGGTGTACACAGACCAGGAGCGGCAGTGTGTACCGGGGGTCGAACACGCGAAGGGAAAGGGTTTTCCCTTGCCACGCTAACGGTACTAGTGTGTTTTTTAGTGTTAGCGGTACGAGAGGTAAAAATTCTCTCCGTTGTGTTAGGAGGTGATAGGGATACTGAGATTATTCCTTGACGGTGAACACTGTCTCCTGTTTCGATACACAAACGGTAGAATTACCCTCTACGCTAATTTCCTTTCGACATAGCACGATTCCGTTTATTGGCACGACTCGTGGTGAACAAGCAGATAGCGAAAATCAAGAAAATTCCCGGCGAGACGGAGGAAGTTTGACAACGCAGTAAGTTTTTGAATTAAATTCAGATTGGGATAATTTTTTTTACTAGTGATATATTTACTCGTTATTGGTCGAACTGGATTCTGAACTTGGGAGTATAAGTCAATTGTTATATACAAGTCGTAGCGATAGCAAATATATTTATTTGATTTTTTTTGTTGATTTTCAAAGAGACTGGACACATCTGTTCACTCTCAGTTAAGTATTTCGTCCTGATAAATATATAATTTACCGTGTGTGCTGGAATAATTGAATTTTGCAGAGTTTCGCCAACCTGACACAAGTTAGGTTTCATTTTGTTAAGTACGAGTTATCATTTTGTTGGGTCACATATTCTCTTCCACCTCGTAGGCAGGAAAGAGATAGAAAGTTAGGCGAGGTTAATTTTGTACTTGGTAACACAAAGGCCGGAGCGTATGTTTTCCATTTTTCGTGGGTTTCAGCAAACTTGCGCTGATAAGTAAATTTATTATAGAGAAACATTGTTATCATTCTTTTGTTCAGCCGTGATTATAAAATAAAACTTTTTCTTATTTTGCCAGTGTAAGTGCATAAATTATCGTAGGTAATTTAATTACTGGGGAATTTCGCAACTTGTAACGCCAGTGTCGATAAATAATTTAATTGTTTTCCTTAGTTCAGCAAAATTTTATAGAACAAAAATTTCACTTTCGTCCCCTGAAGGTCAATGGCGACCTGAAACGACGTAAGCTGAAACATTGTTGCGATTAAAGGTATTTACACATAATATTTATTTATTTTCTCGACACCGGGGACTAGAAAGTTGGGAAACGAATATAATAAACCATACGCCTCTCACGCACTTTGAAAAAGACCAAGCCGATAAGAGGGATAGTTTTGCCGCACCATCGCACAAACGAGAACTCTGTTCATAACTTTGTTTTTTTTGAATAGTTATTTGATATACAGGGGTAGGATTAAAAAAACCAATTATAGATAGATATATGTATAGGTAGACTTATACCAGGGAATCTTAGTTGATTGGGTCATACGGGATTGTATTTTTGGGTTAAAGTTATATATATATATATATATATATATATATATATATATATATATATATATATCTGTATATGTGTAATCAGAGGAATTATTTTTTTTATTATATAATTTTTGTATAACGTGGTGGTTCTACCTTATTTTACCTATCATCCCTACTCCATAACTTCCCCTCTGGAGAGTGTAACAATCGTGGAAGTGTGACAGAAACGAGGAGAACAACCCTGTCCTGGCAAAGGAAGATTAATCCGTTTTAAGACCAGGCGAACTTAGCTCAAAAATCGGACTGGATTTGCCTTACACGCTCAGCCGCTCATTGGAGACAGAAATTGGTGGAATCGAAGGACGGGATCAATACAGAGTGACCAAAAAAAGGTAGGGGTATTTTATATTTTGATCAAGATATTGTACATCTGGTGACAGCGGTTTTTTTTGGTTGGGAAACAACTCGGTAACAAAGGGTAGAGTTGTACATCTGGTGACAGCGATTATAAGAGTGTAAAAATATGGTCTAGAGTTATTACATTTACATGTTAAAAAAAATAAGATCTAGCGATTATTAGAATATTCTGATTGTGCTATGTATTATTTGTGATATTTTACTACTATCATTATTGTTGCTAAGTTTACTATTGTTGTAAGTGTAACTAATTTTGTCGCTGTACTTAATTTAGATACCACTTACAAGCTGTTTTTTACAGCTTCTGTGGGGCGTTGTGTTTATTTACGATTTTGGATCTACATTTGTTATACTTTGTAATTTATAGTGAATAAACATATATTATTATAAATAAATAAAAACAAAAATCCCTAATTGTAATTTTATTTTTATTAAAAACAATTTTGCACGTTCTTTATAAAAAATAGTATGTAAAACTCGTATCACCACTTATTGTAGTACTCTTGTTTTACGTAACTCACCGCTTCGCGGTTCGTTACACAAACCGCACGCGTACTACAAAATGAGTTATTATGATGCTTGTTTCACAATATACTGTTAAAAAACCGTTCCTATTTCTTACAAACAGTCTTAACTATCAATAAAGTGAGTTTTTAATAGCTAATTTAGACAAAACCATTTTGAGGTTTGCGAAGAACCTTGAACTTTTTAACGGAAGGCATTTTGAACTCTTACACTGACTGAATATTTCATGTTTTTAGTAAAATTCAATTTAATGTTCTTCTTGTGATTCTTTAATTAATAATGTCAGCATTAGAATAATGTTATTGCTTCTGGCTTTTAATAAATAGGTAATTAGTTTAAAAAAATACTGTACACTGACCTTAGTTAATACTTCATCATTTTCAAATCAAAATACTGTGAAAACGGCACACAGTATCGAGTCTTACCAGGAGTACTTTTTTGATATAAAATTGAATGATGTTTGAGTTCACATAAAATTTGAGCTAGACAATTCAACCTCAAAAAATATAACTTTAAAACTACTCGATACGAATCGCGTAACTAGTGCCCTATGTGAGAGGAAGACATAAAAACAAATGTATGCGATTTGTCAGTTTCCAAAACATTACAATAGTGCCAGTATTTTCGACAAAATCGTAAAAAATGCGTATAATTTTTTTTCCAATCTTCAATTCGAATGCTGTTACGAAAAATTTTTACGGAGAGAACCCAACTTATTTTGCAGTATTGCACCTATCCTGGCAAAGGGGCCACCTTCTTTTGAAACGTCCTGTATATATAAATTTAATTTTTACATCCGAATAAAAAAACGGGTCGTTTCAGTGGTTACAGTAAAAATAAATACTTTATTAAGTACAAACAAAATAACACTGATAAGGGTAAAAAAATATAGTTATCTTCAAAAATATGTTTACTTCACTTCATTAAAAAAATAGTTTTAGCAAAATAGATTCTCATTAATTATACATTATCAATTGTTTTGAACGAACAGAAATTACTTTATTCTTTGAGTCGACATAAATAAAGGATAAATCAATTAAATCTGTATTGTTTCAAATTCATCATTCTTATAATTTACCGATTGGACAAAAATTTCCCTACTTAATAATAAGTTAATAATAGTTTTTTACTTCGGCTGAAATATGTTTTTCACCATGATAAAAATAAAAATACATGCGGGTAGCAAACTGATTTGAAACATCAAATGCGCTTTCCAGAACACTATATCTCCACATTTTTTAAACCTCCACTCTTTTTAATTTTGTATCTGTTAGGGTCTTCATGGGACATAACAAGAGATAATGTCTAACTAAATATAATTTTAGTTGGAAGGCATCTTGTTAAGCGTCGCTTAATTTTTTCGAGTTTTGAACGTCCTTTTTCCTGTTGCACATACATATTTGAAGTGACTTGTAGTGATCACTCGGACATGAACGTTCCTTCCAGAGGTAGCTTCACCATCTGAATCAATTTGTTCTTCACTCCTAATCCTCCTAGGGTCACAGTATTGGTATTTCTTAGATACAAAAATGTCTACTATGATTTAAACCTGCAGCTTTGGCGACAAGAGGGTATTAGGGTAAGACATTAACTTTTGTAAAAATAAAAAAAATAACCTTCAAGCTGTGTACACGTCTCAAGATAATTTGAATAAAACTTTTTTGTATTTCGTGTAAAATTTAATAAAACTTTCAAATCGTTGCAAAGCGCTTTCGACTGTCAAGTCATCATCGGTTCTTACCTACAAGCGAGTTAACCAATAAATTGAATGAAAAGAAAATTAGAATTAACAAGTGATGTTAGTTACTCGTCAATACTAAGATGAATCCATAAAAATATCCATACAAAAATATACAGTTGAACATGTTAACATATAATTAAAATTTGTTTATATAAAATTCATCCCTTTAGGGGATTATTATAGATTAAAAATTAAAATTCATCATGATGTGGTGAAGTCAGCCGGCTGACAAACCCACTTGTGCGAACATATGTTTCTTATGAGGTATATATAAGACAAAAAGAGAACTCCAATTCAATTTAATATTAAAACCGGTCTAATGAGAACCAATAATAATAAAGAGCTGGGAGATTTATCAAATTAGTGAATTAAACTTTTTTTATGCTAATATACAAATAAAACCTCAAAAGATATGCCAACAAAAGCGGAATGTATCGAAACAACCGATAGCAAAAGATATCTATAAATTTAATTTGTTGATAAAAATTGAACGATCAAAATTATTTGTCTATGAATTCAAACATGAAAAAGTTATTCGATAACGACAGGAGAGACTTACTAACCAAAAACTACGCAACAATAATCAAGTCGATAGAATAGTCTGATGAGTACCAACTCGTAGAAACTCAATTCAAGCAAACGTGATAAAGAAGCATAACAAGACCCATGAAGTGTTGACTAAAGAAGAAACCCCAACTCGTTAAATACTAAGACCGGTCTAATGAGAACCGAACTCAATAAAAGAATAAGAGAATCATTCAATTACTAAGGGTATGTTTAACCTTAACAGCTCAAACCCACAGAGGATCTGTTCATGGAAATGGAACTGGATAATTTTAAGATTTTCATAAAGAGAAATGCTGATCTAATCGAGACATTAGAGAAACATCAAGTAGAGGGTTCAGATTAGACAGGCAAACGAGTAAATAGTGTACGAAGCAGTTCCCATTCCCTCGTGGTTAATGAGAATGTTTGTGTAGTATGCAAGCGGGTACACACTACTCACAGCTGTCCAGAGTTTCAAAGATTGAGTGTGGATGAACGAGTACGCAAAGTCAAAGATTTACGTCTTTGTTTCAATTGCTCGAAAAATGGTCATTTTGTGAAAAACTGCAATGCTAGCGCATGTAGAAAATGTCGTGGTAAAAACCACACATCAATTCTTTTCGAGAAATCTGGGAGGGTTGTAAAATCAGGAAATACTTCAAGCGAACCGAATCAAGAATTTCAACAGCAGGTGGTGGTATTGCCAGTTGCCGAAGGTAGTGTAATACTTTCTAGTAGCGCGAGCCGTGATCTTACAAACAGCTATGTTCCAAATTTTGGATTTCAATGGAGTTCCGAGGAGATGTAGAGCTTTACTTGACGGGGGTGGCAAGAGTAACCTCATCACTTCCAAGTGTGCAGATAAATTAGATCTTCACAGGCATGAGTTACCATTAACGATCTTGGGGTTGGGTGGAAATTTAGTCAAATTGAACCATCGTTGTGAGGTTAGGGTACAATCCTGTGTGAATGCATTCGAGGTGTAATTGTCGTGTATCATAATTCCATCCATTTGTGCCTACCAGCCAAGTCATCACATTGACATTGCCGAGTGGAATGTGTCCAAACATCTTCTTTTGGCAGACGCATATTTCTATAGACCTGGGAGATCGACTTGTTAATAGGTGTGAAGTTTATCTCAGTTTACTATGCAATGGACAAATATTATTCGGTCCTAGCCATCCTACACTTTAGAAAACGAGATTTGGTTGGATTTTGAGGGGTGAATACCCTTCCAAAGATCATTCTTCTGTTAGTCTATGTCATGTTATTACCAATCTGGATGTTCAAGCCCATCTATTGAAATTCTGGGAGATTGAAAAGCCTTATCAATCTAAGCCGTCTTGGTCGACTGAAGAAAAGGAGTGTGAGAATATTTTCGTGAAAACTACTGGCCGAGTCTCTGAAAGCAAGTTTATAGTGCAGCTTCCCTATAAACAACCCATATATGTACTGGGCGATTCTAGAGTTCAAGCACTGCGGAGGTTTTGTTCTCTAGTGTGGAAACTACAGAGAAATCCTAAGCTAGAGGAAATGCATAGTGAGTTTATTAGAGAAGAAATTCAATTAGGTCATAATACGTCCTGGTGAATGAGTTAAAGGAGTTAAACGTGGCATACTATTTTCCACACCACAGTGTATTAATCGAAAATAATCAGATGACCAAACATAGAGTTGTCTTTGACGGTTCTGCGAAGTCGGACATCGGGAAGTCTTTGAATGGTCTTCAGTATGAGGGTCCCATAATTCAGGATGATTTCATATCCATACTTTTGAGATTCAGGATATACAATATACTGATATGTGGAGATATTGTCAAAATGTATAGCCAAATTTGGATACATTCCGAGCAGAGATGCCTACAAAGAATTCTGTGGAGATTCGATCCATCTGAGGCTATTCAGTCGTACGAGCTTAAGACGATCACCTATGGTAACGCGTCGTCCCCCTTCTTAGCAGTGCGTTGTCTGCAACAGTTGTCTAAAGAAAGTGTAATTTCATACCCGAAGGTTTCGAAGGTAATCAAGAGAGATGTTTACATGGATAACATAATTTCGGGTACAGACACGGTTGAAGAAGCCATTTCTCTGTGTAAGGACTTGCGGGTAGTTTTGAAATCAGATGGATTCTTGCTACAGAAATGGGCATCTAATGGTGAGGAGATGTTGCAGTATCTTAAGCAGAGTAGTGATTCCGTAATCATAAAAATATGTAAGAAGGATAAAACCAAAACTTTGGGTTTGGATTGGGTATGTTAGCAAGATTTCTTGACGTATCATATTTCAGAACCGACATTCCAGAAAGTTACCAAACGCGTGACACTGTCAGAAATATCCCTTATATTTAATCCATTAGGTCTTTTGGCACCTAAGCTTTCTTGGGATGAGGGGGTTCCAATGGACATTAATACCCGGTGGAGAGAATTTCGGCAACTAATGGGCAACCTCAATTCCCTCCGCATTCCGAGACAAATAACTTGTAGAAATGCCATTCACATCGAAATTCATGGTTTTGCTGATGCTTCGTTGGAAGCATCCGGAGCATGCGTCTATCTTCGTAGCGTGAATAAGATAGGAAAATCTAAAGTGCAACTTCTGTAAGCAAAGAATAAAGTTGCTCCTTTCAATAACAATTCCGATATTAGAGTTATGTGGAGCTTCAGTTCTAGCTCAGTTAATTAAAAAAATAAAGATTTTTATGGCAAGGAAAGTTGATAGCTATTTTCTTGGGTGTGATTCAACAGTGTGCTTGGTTGGATTAAAACCCAACCAAATCTTCTTCGAACCCTTGTGAGTAATCGAGTATATCAAATACAGAGTTTAAAAAATCCTTCAGATTGGTACTATATTCGAACCAAGGAGAATCCAGTGGACTTATTATCCCCAGGAGTTATGCCAAGTTTACTCCAGAGTTCAAAGGTTTGGTGGGGAGGACCAACTTGGGTCTCTCAGTCACATGAATTTTGGCCAGTTAGTGAATTTGAGCTTGAATCCAATCTTCCAGAAATGAGGAAAACAGCTACAGTGTTGAAAATGTAGGAGAGAATATTTTCCGTTTAACAGATTTTCTACTTTAATCAAACTTAAACGTGTCGCAGCTTATTGTCTGAGATTCTTGCATAATTCTCGTAGTGAAGAGAAAATAAGGGGTTCGTTGAGTGTGAGAAAGCTGAATGATGCGATGAAACTCTTAGTCAGATTGTACCAGAGCGTTTGTTTCGCGTATGAGATTGGGCTTCTAAAAAAGGGGAAAGAGTTTCCAAGGGAAAATAAGCTACTTAAATTGAACCCGTTCATTGAGGACGAAGGCATTCTGCGTGCTAGAGGTAGATTGGAGCTTTCAAACTTTAGTTTTGAGACTAAACATCCGGCGTTACTTGATGAAATCGTCATTTAACCATACTAGTTATCAGATCCGAGCATTTGTATGTATGCTAGTCCTTTCTTTTGACTCCAATGATCTGACCGCACTTACCCCCTCACACTTTTTGACTGGTAAACCCCTTACCACCATACCAAGTGCTAACTTTGAGGATGTTTCGGAGAACAGGTTGTCTACTTTTCAACGACTCTAGAAAATGCAGCAGCAATTCTGGTCTCGGTTTTCCTGAGAGTATCTCTCCCATTTGCAAACCAGGGTAATGTGGAGAAGTCAACAATCCAAGATGAAAGTTGACGATTTCTTTTATTACGAGATGACAACGCGCTGCCTCTTCGATGGGAGCTGGGTAGAGTAGTAGACTTTCATCCCCGAGTAGACGGTATAATTAGAGTAGTTTCAGTGATAACTTTGAGGGGTAATGTTCGACATGCTTTGTCTCAGATTTGCGTTTTACCTCTAGTGCGTGACAGTGTTGACACCAGCCAGTGTAAATAATCGATTGAAAGGGTTACACGTTCAGGGTGGTGGCTACGTTGGGACTTTTTTGACAAGCCAACAACCACGCCGCTGCTGGTTGATCTGACAGCAGATGTCAAGAGATGAAAAAGCATCAGACCGAGAGACAAATATTTTTGTGCTTATATTTCGTAAGTTCATTGTAAAATAAAGTGATCTAAAATTACATATGCCCAATATATTCATTATACAACAATATTGTTTATTTATACCTCTACAGGTATCGCAATATGTTGATTAATGCGTTCTGAAGCTAGAATAGAATAAACAAAATTTTAAAGTGAGTTAATTATAATAGATACTTTTTCTACAGGCCAGCGATATTAAAAATTTCTTTTTGCCTTTTGTATTATAAATGCTTAGCTAATTTGAGTATATATTTCGATAAATCAATCACACTTTCAGAACGTGATGACCATAAAAATAAATTGTTTCCTAAGTGGTAGTTATGAGGGGTCAACCAAAAGACACAATGTGTTTTACATTAAAGATAAGTCAATTGAACTGATACTAATGACAATAATTTATAAGGAATTACGCGCTTGTTGATGACTTTTGTCGAAGAAAATTGTTAAATTCGTTGTATGTTCAAATCGACCGAATAAATATATACAGAGGGGATAGATAAAAAATAAGCACAAAAAATCTATACTCAATTTTTCTACTCAAGGAATTGTGAAAAAATTATAATTACTTTCGATTGTTTATTAATTAATACGGCTTACTGTCTATAATATAATTATTTCTTATTTCTAATGTTCAACAATGTATCTTTTGGAAAATTGCTTAAGTAACAGCGTCTTTTATTATCTATATTAAATTCTTAATGCGTTGAAATGAAACATTTGCTGTTTTGCACAATGTTTAAACTCGCCAATGGAGTCAATCATCAAATTTTAATTATTCCTATTTGCAAATTAGTATTAGCTCATTTATTTAGTATGCTATTTAAAAAATACAATAAGATTCTATACAATAAATTTGTAAATTCTGCATGGTCCATGATCAATGATTTTAGTAGTGTGTCACCATAAAAACTTCAATTTCATTACAATTCCCCTACTTTTTTTTGGTATAGTATTTAAATGGTTAATTTGAATTTTAGGCTTATTTCAGAATGATATAGGGCTATTGTAGTAGAGAGTAGCATGACGCGACTTCGGAAAAATTTCAATGCAGCCCCCGTTCCAAAGGTTATATATACATATATATATATATATATATATATATATATATATATATATATATATATACATATATATTATAACACATAGTGTATAACATGTAACACAGAAGAAATATCAAAGTAAGTTTCATAGCAAACTGATCTGTTAAGGGTCATTAAAAGTGGCACGATAAGACATGCTCCCTGAGTGTAGGCAAACATAAATGAAAAGACCAATTGTCACAATAAAAGAAAAAACTGTACATGATACTATTTAATAATAATTCAATAGATTATGTTATATGTAATTTCAAAACAATTTGTAGAAATTAAAATGAAATTTGAAAGAAACGCGTTAAATTTTCATATAGTTAGTAATTAGGTTATTTTATGCAAGGGATTTCAGGAATTTCAATAAATAGTAAATAAGTTATGTTAATATTTATATGTATAAAAATCTTTATCTCTATATGCTAATTTCTAATACAAAAATGTCATTTTCATGTTTCATATACGGCTTAAAAATTCATGATAATATAAACAGTGAATCGTCGTTAATGACACTATATCTATACATTTAATACGATATAGGGAAGTTTCGATAGCAACCCGCAACGAGATTATGATGAAAATGAAAAAAGTCAGTGATTTTTGGGACGTCAAAGTGGGAAATAATATAATAATTGATCTCGATATTTGAGGTAGAACAGAAAGTTATTTGAATTAAATATATAATCATAATCAGAAGGAAGAAGAATATTTATATATACGGTTAAAGGAGTGATTTTTGAAACGTGAGTAAATTTTTGAATGTCAAAAAAAGGAAGGATAAATTATCTCCAGAAGAAAAACGATTCAAACGACTATATTTGCTAAAAAAGGAAAGTTAAACCAATTTTAAAGTGATGAAATGAAGACAGAATATTATTTAAATAATAATGGATTTAAACTAATACAATGGAATTTGATACATACTGAAATTTGTTCATAATTTGAATCGAGTTGAGTGATCAATGAATGGATAGTTGATAGATTTCCGAGTTCTTATAGAGGTTTTTTGGCTGATATTGTTGAAGGTGATTAGAAGTTTTGGACCACACAACCTCAAATCCAGTGTGATATAAGGTACGCAAAATTTATTGATTTTATGAGCTTGTAAAACGGATTTGTGCGTAATTAGTGTCATTTCGGTTTACTTTTAACATTTGCGGAGAATTAAATACACACTTTTCTAAAATTTGACAATCATTTACGGTTTATATATTTTTTATTATTTTGAATTAGATAGTTATAATTATATGTTATTATGGTAATAATTTTGGATTGTTACCTATGATATGTGTACATAGAAGCAGTAAAATATTTCATAATTAAAATTTCCTGAAGTCATAAGCTTGTACATTTTAATTTCACAAACCAATAATTAGAGTTAATTTGAATGGCGCACTTGAACACTATCCATTGATAGAGTTGATATACAAGTTTAATGATTTTTCAGTGTCAAATAATAAATAATAAATAATAAATAATTATTATAACCGTTACAATATATATACATATTGTAATTCTTGTGTGTATAAGAGGAATTTTTAATATTATTGTAATACTATTTTGACTTATTAAATTTTAGTGTGGCTAGCTCATTAAAAGAAAAAGAAAAATTTTATGTATTTATTTATGCGGAGAGAATGAGATACTCTATCTACTTTTTGGGTTCCAGTTATTTTTACACTTTATCTCCAATATTTTATCTTTTATTCATTCAAACAATTTTTAATATTTTTTTTTTTATATTATTTAGTGCGCCTATGGTTAAAATTTCTCATTAGAATAGCCGATTCCAGATCTCACAGTAATAACAGATGTCAGTTCGTATCCGTTGAAATGATATTTAAGAAAACAATGATTTCAAGAATATTTAATATGAATTAGTTTGTATTGGTCAGAAAATATGTATTATAAATTTGAACAAAGAAACAAAGTGATGAAATGTCTTATGCTAATATATAAGTTGAGAAGTCGAAATTTATAAACGTTAAATAGAAATGCGCAAGTACTAAATTGGAACAAAGAAACAAAGTGATGAATTATAAACGTTAAATAGAAATGCGTATGTACTAATGTTTTTGTAATTACTTTTATCAGATCTGTTTTATATCTTTAACATAAATGTTGGTACCAACAAAGACAAAAAAAACTAACCTGGTCCTCACTACCCCACTAATACTCCTTCTTGAAGTGCTGTCTTTGAAAACCACACCATACAGAACTGCCGGGACTCCAATAATTGTTATTTTATATATTTTTATATGTAGCTTCTTTATAATATTCCTTCTTATATATTTTTATTTGCCGCTTCTACTGTTCATTCAGGATTCTTTTATACAATTTTTATAGTTTTTTATCTAAAATTTCTTATCATTTCTCCAATATGTCATACCTACTTCATTTTCTTCATCAACAAACTCCATTGTTTTTTGTTGCTATGCCCTAATCATATGTGTGCTGATTCTAATGCTTAAGTGTTAATTTTTTTAAATTGTGTTTGTGTCCTTTTAAAATGTTCTTTCTACCAAATTATTATTATTCCTTCACATAAACTATCCTCTATTCCTATTTTCTAATTCCTAAATAATAGCTTTATTTACTCAACAACAAAATTCATATATTTCCTGACACAATAAATATAAAGTTCTGTGATTTCTGCTTCTCTTTCGATTTGTTGCATTATTCATTTCCATAGACTTTTTTGACATCTATGTCACTGTGATATATAACCAAACAATTCTCTCCTATGTGACAGTTCCTAAACTTTTGACATTATATATTATAGAATTATCAACTTAATGTCACATTAAAACACTAGTCAGGTCATCTTGTACATTTACCAAGTATTTGTATATTTCTCAGTACTTCACGTTGATAATCATTTTAAATAAAAATTGTTAAAAATTGAAAGCAAGTATTTTTTATAATTCTATTAAGTTTATAATAGCTGAACTGCACATAACCCAAAAATGAAAAGACACTATCATTCGGATACAAAATTAAGTAATTAAACGGTATCAAATCAATTTCTCCATCCAACATTATGATTGAAGTTGGTCTGATATATATCGATAAGCCAAATAATATTACGGACAGTATAAATTTTATTCTAAACGTAAATCCGAATATCAGCAGCCTTATTAGTTCCGTCACAACGTCAATGCATTCAAAAAAATAGATTCAAGGTGCTCATTTCAAACCAGTATAATATATATATATATATATATATATATATATATATATATATATATATAAAAAATAAATCATAAGGATATTCTTGACGGTAGATAAATTAAAAATCTTTCAATATCTTAGGGTTTCCGTCTTAAGTAGGGCTGAATTAAACTCTTATTTACTACCCAACGTTTCGATAAATTTTAATTTATTTTTCAAGGCTGAAATATGGACATGTTGTTACATTTTATTAAATAACTGATTTTTATACTTACGTGCAAAGTGAGTTAACAATTATAAAAACACTTGGAACAACAACAAAATATTTTATATATAGATATTTTTCAATTTTAACTAATTTAAAAGGATCTTTTCAATGTGAAGTAACATTATTTGATTTTCAGAGTGTCACAGTTTGAGTAACAGTTTTTTGGTTGAGACATAACCAAGTTGATGTGTTTAACTTTATGACTTAAGAGACAGTCTTCATTATTAGTACCATGACTTGTCACTTAATCATGATCCTATGAATAAAGGAAGTCCTATATATCATATATTCGCCCTTGTTAACGAGCGAAAGTTGTGAGGTATATTACTCTCACTAATAACCTCACTCTAATCCCACGATAACAAAAGTGAATGTAGTATGTACACAACAACTCCGTTATAACTCATTAGTTATATTGATGTTTAAAGTTATAAGTCAGAAATATCTAGAATTTGATTGTTCTTATGGTGTTGGTTAAATGAAAGAAGATATGCATAAGTGTAATTTACATGGTTGCTTTCTCTTTTTATTTAGTGACTTTTCATCTAAGGCAGTCTCAAACATTTCTAGGCATGATCTTTTGTGACAGTGGGATTCGGAATGTATAACCATGATGTTACTAAAATTTGGATGATGCTCAGTTTCTATACTATGTTCATGCGCTTTAGCTTTGGCAAAAGTATATAAATAAAAGGTGAAACTAAATGTGACTTAACTTAATTGTGATTCGAAATTTTTAGAATGTAGGAGTATATAGTACTTAAGTCATCAATGTCACTTGTTTTATTCATAAAGTTATCATGTCTGTTAATTTCAATCATTTCCAAAAAAGTTCCTTTTTTGTAGGTTCTTTTCTACTCTAAGGACACTTGCATTATTATAGTCAATAATGTGATCATTTAATATTACATGTTCTACTAATGCACAAGATTTTTAAAAATTTTTGCATTCAAATTTGTGAGAAGTGATACGGCCTTTTAACCAATTATATTATTTAAAATGGAGAAAATGACGAAAAAGTTGACGGGAAATGGGGAGGGGGGAATGGAAAATATTCAAAAAGTCGAGAAGTATTATTAGACAAAAAAGGGTAACTGAATGGAATTAAAAATAAAACCTAATTAAAATTGTTTACAATAATTATTAATTGCTTACTAATTTTTAAATATTCAAAAGTTTGATTTACTAACAGAATCCACAGGTGATAAAATCACATTTTAGTCAAATTTGTAGTTCTTCCTTGACTTGTAGATGGTTCATTTTCGTCGGAAAGTTTTTCAATACCTACCCGGTAAATCAGAATATGTATCATTTTCGCTGCTATCGGTGTCTGAATTTGTATCAGAATCACTATTTAAATTTATAATCACCTCTTCAACAATAATGTCAATCATTGGTTCGCTTTCGATAAATTTTTGCTTAAAGCGTTTCGCGCGATCACTCCGCTTTTTCCACTCTTCAACAGTGAATTGCTTAAACAATTCATCATAGTAAGTTATGACATTTTGGAAAGAAAACGTAACATATGCTTTCATTGCTACCCATACCAATTCAATTGGATTCAAATCGGGATGGTAATGGGGCAATCTTAATACGCTGTGGTCCTTAGAGGTAAAAAGATCATCAATTTCATGTCTTATACCTAGGTTTATGTACTTTTCGGAACCTTAACCATTCGTGCATAATGGTTTTTCTTGTGACAGAGGTTGGTAATGTCTCTTTTAATTTGTTGTGGTAGGGCGCATTATCAATAACAACTACACTTACGGTTGGAATTGGGTACGAAAGCTGTTTCACCTCCAGCATTAACTATTATAAGACGAGCGTCTTTGGAAATACAATTTTTTTGTCCATCATTGGTTGAATCATTTCATCTTTTCAAATGTGTATGAAGAATGAATGTAAGTTTCATTCATGTAAACAATAGGACGATTTTCTTCTCCATATAACTGCATTCGTCTTATAAATTGTATTCTTAAATATCGAATGGATTGCCGTTTCATTATGATTGGACGATTGTTTTTCATTTTACGCCAACGAAACCCTGTCTTATGGATATATTTCCTTAATTTCTCTTAACTTTCCTGATAGTCCATTTCTTCGCAATATTCTTTATGGATTGACTTTAAAGTTGGTACGCACTTTTCTGTAACATGAAAATTTACGATTGTTCTCCGTAAAGGAGTACGATCATGTTCATCAAACACAACTGGCAATTTTCTCTAGTTCCTCTTTTTATTGGAAGTTGAAAGCATCGGTATTTCACCACTGTCAATCTTGTTGCCTTCAATTTTCATTCGCTTGATCGTTTTAAAACTCACACCAGTGGCTGCAGCTAGAGCATCGGGAGTTTTGGATCTCGATCTATTATTTTGTAGCACGAACATTAAGTAAATGCTCAGAAATAAAAATCAAATGTCAGGCCTATTTGAAAGTTTGTAGTCAGCATGCCTATCCGAATGTTCACAAACTTCTAAACATTTTTTGTAGACTGCCTGTGTCAGCTGCTACTCCAGAAAAGACCTTTTTATCCTTAAAACGTATAAAAACTTATTTAAGAAATACTACTGCCCATGTGAGGCTTCATGGGCTAGTCATACTGTTAGTTCAAAGAGAAGAAGTTATATCAACTGAAGAAATAATTGATGATCTTGCTCTCAAGTTAAAGCGCTTACATTTTCTATTGTAATACTTAAAATTGTTATAATAACCATCATGATATATTTTTTGGTCAAAAATATTTTTATAATAACCCTCCCCTCACAATTCAAGTCTGGGTACGCCACTGATTGTATCAGAAAGCGAAAAGTGTCAGGTAAACCTAATGTGAACAATACAGAGTATATAACGAATATAAGGAACACGTGACACGAATAAAAAAAATATTAGAATTTGGAAAGTCAAGGAATCGAAAAAAAAGAACATCAAATTTACATTTATTAGGAAATCATTCAGTAAGTGTACATAAAACAATGCAGAGCCCCAATTGGACCCTTGAAATGGTAAGAGGAACTGAGACAGAGGATAATTACGTTTGACCCAAAATAGTTTTTGCAGTGCAGTAACATTCAAAAAATCTAAGGATAAAAATCATATTATGAATGATGAGACGTATCTCCTGTTCCAGATTATTATTTATATCCTTTCTCGGATCTGTTTTATTTTTTCCGTCTATCCTGTTAACGAGACGTTATTAATTATTTATCTACTTTTTGCCCTAAGAAAATTCGCGTTAAATTTGACATAATCTATTTATAACTTACTATCTTTATTCATGTTTATCTGACTACCATGTATAATTAATAATATAATTATTCATCAATTTATGCTCAGTGACATAGAAAGCCGAACACCTAGTAAAGATTATGTTATTTCAAAAATATTTCACGTACATGATTATCATAAAAGTCATAATACAAGATAAGAATTTGAGTGCTATCAGTTGAACCTTCCTGTTTTTATTTAATTATTTTTTGCTGTAAGTACTAGACGAATCGGCCCATTCCGATATCAGAATACAGAATGTATTCGAGTACAGTGGTTTTAAACATTGCCTCAAGAATTCACAAGTGTTTATCATGCCTAGAGTGTGAAGAAAAGCAATTTATCGTCAGCTGAGTTCGAGAGATGTCGAATTTTTCGTCTTCGGGAAGCCGAGTAATTGCTGGTAGAATAAACAGGAGTGTGAATACTGTTGTCAGATATTATCAGGCATGGTACCAAGAAGGCCGAATATGAAGAGCCAGAGGCACACGACGAGTGAGCAGGATAACAGAGGGCCAAGATGTCGCCTAATGTTATTAGCTCTAACATATCGTTTCTCATGAACAAGAGCAATAGCAACTCAGTGGTTTGGAGAACAAAGGAGGGTACTTGGAATGCGAAGTGTTTATAGACGGATAAGAAGGCTTGGACTTTTTTTTACCAATCTCAGTTGGTGTTACCTTTAACTCTGGAATAACGAAGAAATCGATTTTAGTGGCGCTAAGAACGACTGTGGTGGAGTCAGGAATGGAACAGTATCGTCTTCAGTGATGAATCCCGGTTCTGTCTATATATGCATGATGGTCGAGCGAGGGAGAGGTGGAGACGAGGCGAACGTCGAAACCCTCAATTTTTTGTTGAGCTGCATGTAAATCACACTGTTGGAGTTCTGATAGCAGTTTATTGCAATTTATTAAAATAGAATTGGACTCAATCGAACAAGCTCATTGTGAAAAGGTAACAGACAATAAAAATTGCAAAGACAATAATAGCAAACGAACATTTTTAACTCAAAATAATAGTGCATCAGAAAACGATCAATTTACGGCCGCGAGTTTATTAACTGTAAATAATATTCGGGTAGGCGTGCTGACTACAAACTTCCAAACAGGCCAGTGCCTGACATTTGTTTTTTATTTCTGTGCATTGACCTAAATGTCCGTGCCACATTTTAATTTCTGATTATATAATAATTTTGGTAATTTATCATACGGATTATTGCCTGAATCAGTTTCCTCGCCTCCACCCCAATAGAGTCGGTGGATATTTATAAGTTTAGCTAAGTCCATAGGGTGGGGATATCCTCTATATCCCTCCCCGTAAGTACGCCACTGATTTGGTTAATCATTTCGAACTTCTTTTTAACAAGTGAAATTTCACTAAATTCTGATGAACTTAAACGAATTATATGTTGGCCTATTTTATTTATAATTAGGTGCTTATCTTTAAAAAATGCTTTTAAAAATAAATAAGTATACTGTTGGCGCCTTGATTGCGGAAAGCATGAATACTCGAGTATAAAAAATAGTAAAGCACCAGATTTTTGCACAAATTTTAATACCACACCATTTCTATTAATAGAGAAAAAGTTAATTACCAAAAAAGGTGAATGTTTAATATGATTTTATGTCATTTTCACCCTTTGAAACACCCCAATTCACACAACTAATTTTTTATCATACGTATGAACATGTTATGTAATTCTATGATGTATGGAAAAATAAACTAAGATAAGGTAAATAAATACGCATATAAGTTATTAGAAGCAGCGTTTCCAAATGGTACAAATAAATAAATATGACATTTTTATTATCGTTACACTGTAGTATTTAGTACAAGGACCAAAACAGACACGATTTAAAAAAATACCAAACACGTTAATTTTGACTGACTTTCTTCGTCCCTTATTAAACTTAAATCATATCTATCCCAAAAACCCTATTGATAAAATTATAAGATCCGAATTTCTACAGGCCCAAGAAAACTCCAGACGCATCAACATCACATGGATCCCATCATATTTATAATCCCATCCCCATCCAACATCGGCATTAATGGCAATGAAAAGGCATGCCAATTCTAATGGCGAACTAGAATCGGAGTGCCGAAGTGTTTCAAGTGATCTCAAGTCATTTATTAAAAGTAAAGTTTTGTGGAAGTTTAATTGGGACTGGGAAGGTTCAAATTAAAAATTACGACTAATCAAAAGTGACGTCTATTCGTGCCAAATTAGAACTAGCGATCAGTTGTATGAACCTAGAACCCGAACATTTCATTTCAAGCTTACACTTACTATAAACGATGTAGATGATTGTAGTAGAATTTTTATTTTTGCAGTAGAAATTGTAATACTCGAAATATAAAATTTAGAATTAAACCATTAACACGTCATTAGATAAAAACCAAAACTACTTTATAGTCTATTTCTTAATGTCTGACAGCACAGTAGCCACATTAAATATTCAAATAGAAAATTATCTCTTACAGAGTGATCCTAAGAATTTTACAAGTAAACACTAAAATTCTAATGCAAAACAAGTAGGTGTCTGTATTGGTTATCTGTACATCCCTGTTTCAGCTCAAAATACAATATGGTAATAAAACTGAACAATGCCAGCAAAAGGATAAACAGTGCGGCAGTGGCGGAGATTACGATATTAGTTCATTTTGCTTATTTAATTAGATTCGGTCAACATTACAGTTGAAATAAAATTCATTCGTTTAGGCCTATTAACAAGTTACATTTTCATTTCTATTAAATTAAATTAATTAAAGAAAACATAGTTTAATTCTCATAATTCAAATTTATTGACAATGAATTAATGTATATTAAGTAAAGTAAACATACCATTTATAGGAAATATAAAATTCAATTTATAGTATCATCCTCCTCGCTGGCCATACAAGAATCATCCGAAGACTCGTCGAGAGAGATCACTATCGGTTCTATAGTTTGTTCTATGAGGTTATCTAAAACCTACATTTTCTCTTCCTCTTTAATTACATGATTCACAGCATCTCTCCAGTTCTCTTCACTTATTGTTGTCAATGAGTACATCATGAGTTCACGAACATCTTTCATTTTAAATGTTTTATTATGTCTAGCTACATAATCTTTCATTTGGGACCATATTAACTCTATCGCATTTAATTCACAATGGTATGGCGGCAAACGAAGCACTGTTATCCCACGACTCTTGGCTATTTCATCAATAACAAATAACAAATTTTTTAAATTGTAGCTTGTGATCTGAAGCAACCTTTAAAAGTTCTTTTTTCAACATATCATCTTCAAATGGTATATCTTTTACGATTAACCAGTTTTCTAATATCAGCTTTTCTCCAAGAGGTAGATGGAAGATTTTCTGTTAATCGCGAATGATAAGTGGCATTGTCCATAACGATTACAGCATTAATTCGACCATTCGTGTAAAATACATCTGCAGTCATTTCTTCATGATAGTCTTTGGTTGATGTTGACTAAAACTCCAGTAAACCACCTTCAACGAACCCTTGATTGCATCCAATATGCGTTATTATTAGTCGGGGATCTTTACCGATAGGAGTTTTCAGTCCTGTAGATAAACCTTCTTTGAAAGCTTGACGACTGGTTTGAATACTTTTGTCCTGCCATATTTTTTTCACTGAATGTCCTTCATTGAGCCATGTCTCCTCTAGATAATAGATTTGTCTTCCCTCCTGTCTGTATTTTCGGATATCTCGTAAATACTGGCGTCTCCAACATATTATTTCTTCGTTGTCGATTAGCACTGATTTGCGACTTTGCTTCTCCCAAGTAAAATTTAATTCGTGTAATATTTCCCACAAAGTTTTTCGCCCTATGTCAGGCAAATTCTCGTCCTCCTTCACCATTCTTAGAATTCTGTCAAGGGTTGGGATCTCTTTTTTAAAATATAATTCATGTAGTTTTCGTCTTATTGTATTTTGCATATGTTCATCAAGGTCAAATGGTTTTCTTCCAGTTGACTTTTTAGGTGGAGATATATTTCCATTTTTCCTCTCTCTTAGAAGCCTGTAAATAGTAGATTCACTAACTCCTGTCATATTGGAACATGTCGAAGCTATATTTCTAACAGTAGCAGCCGGCATTTGATGTACAACAGCATCATGCACATTTAACACTACAGTCTTCGTTTGTAAGCTAAGCACGCTCTTACACTTTACTGGGGTAAAACTTGAAGACATTTTTCACAACACAGTTAACACTTATTGAACATAAGCGACTCTAAGCAAAACAAATTATACAAATTTGGGCGAGACCAAGTTTCACCGTATATACCTGCAAAATTTCTAAGTAGTCATTGGTACAATCCCTAGTAGGACCCTATTGTAATGTTTCTTGGAAATGTTATTATCAACATTTCAAAAATCAGAAAGTAATTATCTGGAGAATGAATTGATAAATGGTTTGTTATTATGTCTCCCAAGAATTGACCTGCTTCAAATTCTCAAGATAATTAATGAAATATTCAGTCAGAATAGTTGCGTTACAAGATTATTTCAAAAATAATTTATTGTTTTAACTGTATGTACTCTACAAATGTATGAAGGTCAGTTAGTTGTTTTAACTAACCGAATTCACATTTATATTACCTTTATATATCAGATCGGGTATAAAATTAAATAGTAAATAAATTCCTTAGATGAACTGTGACGCTTATGCTTCACTACCTGACTAGCATCTGTGACCTTTTCGCGTGCTGTCAGTCAATAAGAAACAGACTATAATATGTCGATTGTAGTATACTGTAGTACGATTTTAAATTTTGTAATAAGAATATTAGTCCCTGAAAACTTAAAATTACCGAATAAACCGATAAAAAAATAATCTCATTTTAACTTCACTACTACAAACGATGCAGGTAATTGTAGTAGCCTTTTTATTTTTGTAGTAGAAATTGTAATACTCGGAAACTAAAATTAATCGAACCATCAGATAAAGTCGACAACTACTGTTCGAAAATAAATTTTTTCTCTCCGATAAATTATCTGTTGTATCGATTTTACAGCACTTTGTCACAAAAATAAATATTATTTAGTTATTCTTGTGCTTTTGGGGTGCACCAGTATTCACAACCCTCTTTTGTATTTCAAAAACTATTGTCTGCGCGGCATGAACCACTGTGATCCCTATCATAATATTCAAGATTTATTGCTACGTTCGAAATACACTCTGACGCATTACCTCCCATAAGAGATTCTACAATTTGTGAAGATAGCTATTGTCTGTTTACTGATGCAATACAGCTTTACCTACAAAAGTAAATATCTCTTCCAGTTATGAGAATTGCACGTGTTTTATTGAAGGCATACGATCATTCTTACTAGAAGATTTCAGTTCCAACCCTCAGTCGTGAATATTTCTTCAAGTGAATCGGTTCAGCTCCAGCTTGAGTTAATATCAAGTTGTATCTCAGTATAGTATGTACAAAAAGTACGAGGAGTAATAAACCCTAATTAAGTATGCAAAACCTTTACAGGGAGCACCATGAAATTTTTGATAAATCTCTTACTTTAAATTACATTTCTTCCGTAAATCTAAAAACCAGGTAGATCGACCCCGTATTTGTTTTAGTTGTAGCAAAGTTTAGGGTTTATTCATTGTTAAAGGATTAGCAGATAAGCAATAACGCAATGCAGTGGTGTGTATTTTGGGAAAAAAATACGTTTTAAATTATAATATAATAAAAAATGAAAAGAAATAATTATTGGAATACATTTATTACTTACATTTTATTCTATATCCGACTCGGAAGAGGAAGAATCGTTGTTGACATTAATAATAATAGGGTTGATCAAATCATCACAAATATTGTCAATTTTCCACATATTTGCCTCTACTTTGATAACATGCTCGATACAGTTTGTCCAATTTTCCTTACTCACATGACTTACAGCACTCTCAAACAACTTCACAACATCGTTTATTTTAAAAGTACTATTTTTTTTCCAACTTCCCCCTTTACCTGAGCCCATATTAATTCTATGGGATTAAGTTCACAATGATAAGGGGGAAGTCGAAGAACTGATATACCACGAGAAGAAGCCATTTCTTCTACAATGTAGGTTTTGTATTTATTCTTGTTCATTTTTGCAATTCTGTAAAGTTCTTTCCTTAGTGGATCTTTTGGAAACTTAATATTTTTCGAAATAAGCCACTCCAAAAGCTCTGCTTTACGCCAACGACTTGTGGGCAATGCTTCTCGTAACCGTGAATGGTAACTTGCGTTGTACATAACAATAACAGCCCCTTTTGGAATCAGATCCAACATTTGAACAAACCATTCCTCAAAGACATCCCCATTCATATCTTCGTGATAGTCCCCCGTGCGTTTTGAAATAAAGTTAATAATCCACCATCAACAAAACCTTCAGAACTTCCAACATGGACAATGATAAGTCTTTTTCCTTTTCCAGATGGTGGCTGCAAACCTAACGACAAACCTTCCACGAATGCCTGCCTTCCGCTTTTAATGGTTTCATCTTGCCAAGATTTGGAAACTGTATATCCAGCATCTATCCATGTTTCGTCTAAGTAGAAGATTTTCAAATTTTGTTCTCTGGCATGTCGAATGCTTCTTAAATAGTCTCTTCACCAAAAAACTATTTCCGGTTTATCTATCAAGAGAGATTTTCTATTATGTTTTGTATATCTGAAACCCACATCTTTCAAAAGTTTGTATAATGTCATTTTGGAGAATTTTGGATAGTCCGTATCTTCTTGGACTGATGTCATAATTTTGTCAAGTGTTGGAATTTCCTTTCGTAAGTAAAATCCATGGACTTTACGCCTTAGTCTTTGTTTTAATGACTCATCGATCTCAATTGGTTTTCGGCCTGAAGGAGTTTTAGGGGGTTGAAGAGTTCCATTCTTGCTTTCTTTTAGTAATCTATAAATTGTTGATTTAGCAACACACAACATAGCAGCCGTTAATTCCACAATATCATCAACACTTGCACTTGGATCCTTGTTTTTCAATGATGTATAACAATTCAATATCAGAGTTTTTTCATTTAAAGATAATGGACCTGTTTTTGGTCGTTTAGATGGTCCTTGGCTTATCGACATTGTTTGGTACTTGCACAATTAACATTCAACAAATGTTTTAAATATATTCCAACTGTTTACAATATTATGACAACCATACAACTTCATACAACTTTACTCAAAGAACTAATACTAAGTACTGATTTAATGTACCTACTTTCATTTAAAAGAATATTCCCGATAATGTTTCTAAGAAAACTGGGTTGTTTGGAAAATCCCTCTCAATAATCGAAGAATCTGTAAATAGGTGTAATCGTATTAAGCCGATTACAGTAGGCCATTTGCCATTTAAAATTTCTGAGAAAAATTCCCCAAACACTACATATAGGAGTAATACAAATAAAAAATATTATGAATAAACGGGCATATCCGAACTCTGCCACAAAATATAATTTTACCTGACTTGTATCAATTTGAGGATTACTGAAATGTTCGAACTGTGCCGCAACCATTTAGTTTAATCCTATTAGAGTCATTAGGGTTTATAATAGATAAAATCGGAGGCCCATAGAATTATGTATATTTCTGAAAGGTTTCAAAGATTTCTTGAATTAAATATTTTGAAGAAATCTTGATTGTTTTG
Organism: Galeruca laticollis; assembly: GCA_963921935.1. Taxonomy (NCBI): domain Eukaryota; kingdom Metazoa; phylum Arthropoda; class Insecta; order Coleoptera; family Chrysomelidae; genus Galeruca; species Galeruca laticollis. The sequence goes on from OY998180.1 coordinate 126,187,362, forward strand.
ATCGATATTTAGGGGATTAGGGGAAGGATGTTGATGCACTTACACTATTGCCTAAAAATCAGGAAGAAGTATTTAATAGTGTTCGTGAATTACAATTACGAACGAACCGAGAAGAGGAATTTCTATTAACAGCAGACCAGGTATTTAAAATTATTGTGTTCTCCTGTTTTTCCAACCTTAATTTTTTATGTAATTCGAATTGTATTTTGATGGATGGGACTTTTAAATACTGTTCAACTTTTTTTTACCAAATGTTTACCATTCATGGTTTTAAAAACGGCTATTACGTACCTCTTGTTTTTTGTTTGCTGCCGGACAAATCAAGTCAAACATATTCAAATTTGTTTTTAATTTTAAGACAAAAATGTAAAGAAGTAGGCTTAAATTTTCAACCTAAAGAAGTCGTAGTAGATTTTGAACTAAGCATTCATAACGCTATATATGAATGTTTTGGCAGAGATCAAATTCTTTTTGGTTGTAAATTTCATCTCTGTCAATCTTGGTTTCGTAAGATTCAGGAGTTTCATTTGGTACAAGAGTACAGACAGAAAGGTTCTGTAATTGGCGAATACTTAAAAGTACATTTCGGTATTATGTATCTTAGTCCTGAGGAAGTTGTAGAATTTTTTTATAATGAACTACATTTTTTGCTTCCGAATAACGAAAGAGTTATAGAATTCCGAAATTATGTCAATAAAACATATATAACGCAAAATTCGATATTTCTACCACTTATTTGGGCAAATAATGCATCCTTTTTTAAGAGAACAACGAATTCTTGTGAGAGTTTTCATTCGCATTTCGGTGCTTCTTTTTACAAAGCACATCCAAACATTGTTCAATTTACTAGTGTGTTATTGGATTTACAAACGGAGGTATACGCGAAAATTCGTTCGGCAAACCAAAGCCAGAAAAAAACCAAAAAAACTATTAATGTTAAAATTAATTTCATTAATGATCATTTGGATCAATATAGGAAAAATGTTATTTCTCGCTTTATGTTTGTGAAAACGGTTGCATGTAAAAATCTTCCACACGTTTAATTTTTTGTTTTTTTTATATGTTTATGTATATTGAATATATTTTATTGTAATGTAGATGTAATGTAGATGTAATTTTTTAGAAGTGGCAAATATACGTTGAAAATATATGTATGTTATTAATATTTTCTTATATTGAATTTTAGTACCTAAAGTTCAAGGTAAATTGTTAAATCGGATTAGGCTATTAGACCCCTACTGGTTTGGTAGTTAATCTCCAAAATTTTAAACACTGGCAGAGTTCGAACAACCCGTAATGACTACCTGCATTTTGTGGCAGAGTTCGGATACTCCGGAATAAACTGTGTTGCCTTTCTTTATCAAACTTACTAAAATTTATGTACCTCTATCACTTTTTTTTATTAAAATTAGTACATCCCATTACCTCTGACCTAAATCGTATATTCTTTAGCATAGCTGCAACTCATTCGTTCAATACAAAATGTACCTTACGGTATACCCTCTTAAAATATATTTTGGTACGTCTATGAAATCTACTTAAATGAATGATTTATTACTCCTTGTCCTTTCTATATAGACTATAGATTACTGCAGTAACTCTTGTAACTTATTTTATTTTTCTTACGCTTCTAGTTCTCCCTATATATCGTGAGTTTCTCTATTTGAGCTACACATTCTCAAGAATATTTCGTAATTCTTCCTGTCGGTATCTCGATTAGTAAACGAGTGTAAATAGTCTAATAATTCTGTGTGAATATAGTAATAGTGTCAGAATTTGATTATTTTAACTACAAACAATAATAATTGGAAAAATAGTGCACTAATTATCACTGTACTTGCACATAAGTACAACTACTTTAATACAACTAAAACCGTCTGAAGTTCTTATTACTGAATTCAAAATTTTACTACAATATAGTACAAACGATAGATGTATTAATGTCCGAAAAATTATCAATTAAACCATCAACACATTATCAGATAAAAACCATAGCTACTTTAATACATCTAAAATCGTTTGTAGTATATTGCAGCACAATTTTAAATTTTGTAGTAAGAAATTGGTTCCTAAAAACGAATAAACCGATAAAAAAATAATCTCATTTCAACCTCACGCTTACTACAAACGATGTAGGTATTTGTAGTAGCATTTTTATTTTTGTAGAAGAAATTGTAATATCCCAAAAAATAGAATTATCAATTATCCCTCCACTCAAAATGCTGATATTCCGATACCCCGCACCCTCCACTGTGCTAATGCCGTTTGTTTCACTTCAATACGACCATTAATTACAATGCCGTTATGGCTCACGCAGGATTTCACCCCTTGTCTATACTCCATATCCCCTCTAATTCATAATGCTGTTTGTTTCACTTCAATACGACCATTAATAACAAAGTTTACATGCTAATGTTCTTATAACTGCACCCTATGTCTATACTCCTTATCCCCTCTCATTCATAATGTCATTTGTTTCACTTCAATACGACCAATAATAACAAAGTTACACGCTACTGCTCTTATGGCTTTACTCACATGCAGGATTTCAACCCTTGCCTATACCCCATGTCCCCTCTCCTTCATAATGCCGTTTGTCCCATTTCAATATGACCATTAATAACAAATTTATATGCTAATGCTCTTATGGCTTTACTTCGCAGGATTTCAGGCTGTGTTTATATTTCATATCCCCTCTCCTTAATAATACCGTTTGTCTCACTTCAATCCGACTAATAATAACAAAATTACATGCTACTGCCCTCATGGCTTCACTCCCAGGGGGTTGATTAAAGTCATTTTTCGGATGGCTATGAGGTGCCGATGCTCATGACGTGTCATTTATGAGGGTAGGTTACCCCTATAATGCCGTTTGGCCACTTTCGCCCCAGAACCACCGGTGAATATCTACTTACAATGATTGTTTCAATCCGTACTTTGTGGAATCTATTCATAATAGATGAACTGAAAATTAAAATTAACAAACTCCACTAAATTATGTAAAATAATTATCTAAAATCGACAATTGCTTCAGAAAACTTGTTTCCATTAATGCTACTAGATTTCTATATTCATTTGTTGTTTCTATAGCTAATAAGGTTAAATATTTACGTTTCAATGGGTCATATCAAGTTACTATCTGACGCTGCAATTTAATTTCAACTTATTGTCAAATACTGATTAGACACACGTTTTCTGAAACAATGGTCGATTTTAGATTAGTGGAATTTGTTAATTCTAATATTTGAGTTGTTGATCGATTTTAATACCCATTTATATCTATATTATATGAACGTAGAGCTATGGAAATGCTAAAAATTTTATTTAGTTATTTAATTTTAGATAACGCTTTTTTTTAGTTTGCTATTCGCTTGGCAAATGTGTGGAAAACAATGTAGGATTGGGTGATACAAAAATAGCGAAATAACTATTTGCTTTATTATCCTACTCACATTTTATTCTATGTTTTAATTAACAAACTTTGTTTCTATAGTGTTAACTTTTATTTTACTGACAAATTTTTTTTCATGTTGGTCCATTTGATAATCATACACAATAGGATTAATAGCTAGGAATTTACAGGAATACAGGGTGTTAGATGTCTCAGGGTTTTCCTTCATATACATTTTTTTTCAAATATCCAGTGACAGTTTAAAATTGTAGGTTAAAGGTTGGCAACCCAGACTTCAAAAATATATTATATATTATAAAGTGTTTTTTTCATAAACTTTCTCTATATGTTGAAAGCTACTATAAATAAGAGTGAAAATTAGCTCTTTTTAACTAAAACAGCTGAAAAGATAGATAAGCCTCCTTTTAATCCTTTTAGGTCCGCGATTCTCAACCTGTGGTACATGTTCCACTGGTGGTACATATGATTATTTACGTAGGATATACCAGTTTACAATAGAAAGAATTTCAGTAAATGACGATATAAAATTAAAATAAGTATGGTACTTAATACAAAATTTTTATAATTGATATATTTAAAAGTTACACTTCACTAGATTCTGAATTGAATATTTTACAAGAGAAAATCTACTGATGTATGTGACAAAAAAGTTATACAAAAGCAGCGACAGTAAACTTTTCTGCATAGTTATCGAAGTTTTGTTGCGTTTTTTCAATTTTTATCATATTTTGTGCTTTTTTCTGGTTGAACAGTTTATGCTGTTTTCTGGTAATCCCTCCAATTAATATTACGATATAACTTAGACACACATAATATAGTACTTCTTGTGGCACTAGCTTATTTTTTGTGATCGCTTGTAAATGAGAATTTGTATGCTTATGTCGTGGATGATCCTCCAATACTGGAGAAGGGATGAGTTTTGTTACTATCCCCAAGGACGATGTTGGGTATGTGTAATTTATAATGTTGTTTAGTCAAACCAAAGCATTATATTATACTTGCCAAACCCATAATCTAAGTACTGTTACTTTTTAGAGCCTAAATATATGAAAATTTTCTGCTTTTCAGTAACATTTTATGTTTAGTATGTCTACAATAAGTGAAAAGAAACATATACAGTCAATTTTCATGTCAAACAAAAGTAAAACATATATATGTATTGTTGTTAGGGTTCTGAATCATGTACATGTACATTTTCAAAATATATTATAATTAATATACTTTTATATATCCACAGGAAACTTCTGTTGTAGTCACCCATTAGAAACAGCTTACTCTTGAAAATTCTCCAACAACTTCCACTCAAACTCCTGCTTTCTCAAGTTCTGGACACCACAGAAAAGCAAGGTGAAATTAGTGGTTATGGCTGGCTCTAGGGAAACGAAATTTTGCAAAGGAAACCAGAGAAAAGAAAGAAATATGCAACCTGGAGGACTTCTCAGAAATGTGTGAGAAATCTCTTGAATAACTTCTGGCATCAATTGTAAAAGCGCAAGTACTACTAAAAGGCAGAGAACCTCTAGGTAGAAGGTATTTTGTAGTACACAAACGATTTGCCTTGACGCAATATTTTTTGGGATCACAGACATACAACTTCATGATTAAATTATTAGTCTTCCAACAAAACGAAACCTGCAAAGAATCACCAAAAAACTTGCTTGCAAGCCTGGTTTAGGTTACGATTCAATATTTAAAGCTGTAGAAATGAAGCTTCAGACAATGTCCAATGGTAACAAACAGTATACCATATGTATTGATGGGATGTCTCTGAAAAGTGTTCTATAGTACTGCATGAGATGAAGATACTGGACTAATTGATATTGGGACTGGATCAAAAGTCCTTTGTCCTGCAAACAATGAACTCGTAATTATACAAAAGGACTGTAAGCGAACTGGAGGCAATCGCATTTTTTCGTAGGTACCAAATTAGCAGTGAAAGAGTCTCTTCCTATCATTGAAACATGCATACTAAAGTAGGAGAGCCGAAGTTTGCATGTTGATGGTGATATGGGGTGTTATTTCATTAAACTAGCCAATTCCTTTTAAGTAACTCCTGATAATCCAATATTCACAGTAGATGTCAAGGAGATTATTTACTTTTTTGATTCTAGTCACTTAATTGAAGCTACAAGAAATAATTTGAAAAGAGATACATTTTGTTTTGATGGCAAACAAACATGCTGGTGTAGTTTTACGGTCAAGACAAACAGGCGTATTATATTAGATAGTACACAAAAATTAACAAACAGGCAAACATATCCATCGAATTTCGACAAAATGAAAGTACGTCTACCATCTTAAACTCCAAATAATAACGTAGGAAGTGGTATGAATATGTATATGAGCTTGGGGGCAGTTCCTAGTATTGGAACCATTAAAGTAATTGAGAAATTTGACAGACTTATTTCATTCCACAAAACCAAGAAACATTAACAAATACAAAAATGAGTTTGTATCAGCAGACTATCAAATACAATTTTTGGGTAAAATGTTGCTTTTTTAAAACATTTAAGATTCAATAAAAAGGGAGGAAGTGTTACTTCCAGAATAAGGATGAAGAAATGCAGAACAAACACAATAAGTAGTTTAAATACAAAGCATATGGCGATTCACAGATAGGCTAAGTGCAATCTAATTATAAGAAAGCCATCTATTTTTATGCATATTATCTACAAGAGTTGAATCTAAACGATGATTATATTTACCAAGAGATGGAGAAGCATCACCAATATGTCTTGTGGTGGCTTCAGACGAATGTCCCACTTGCTCAAACGGCATGGAATCTGTAATTATAAAAATAGTTGTAATAAACAAAATGCCAATAAGGTATTAATGAATCCTGTTGAAAAGTTATAATTAATTCTGCACTAAGGTGGCAAAAATAAGTATCAATAACAACTGATTGTAATGTTTACTTAAATTTAATATTTACCAGACTGAATAGCTATTTTTGTTGGTGGATCGCTCAATATAACATGACCCTTGCGTTTTAACCATAGGAATATTGTAGGCACAGCTTGAAGACATAGGTACTTTTTACGTCCCCTTTTGGAAGTAAATTTTTCCTCAAAGTGGAGTTGACATAACTTATAATTGTTATGTAAAGAGTCTAGGGTTTTTTCAAACAAATCTCCACGGTTACATGCATCCAACCATAACTGTGCTCTAAAATGTAAATAAAGCTAAGTAAGTATATTTATATTTTTATTTATCATATGTGTATAAAAGAAATAAACTACTACCAATTTATATTGAATATTGTGTATTATTATTCAACATATTCAAGCTGAACTCATTGTGACGCTTATTGTAGTGTATTCATTGATTGTATTATTATCATTATTATTTATGTTAACAAAGACACAGAGACAGAGGAATGTTAACACTCAAAACATAGATTCACGCAACTTCCAATGTATAGGTGCAATGGAAGAATAACATATTTAAAAAAAGAAATATATATCTATAATTTATTGCATATAGAAACAATTCCTTTTACCTTACAGGATCTTTAGGAAATCTAAACATAGTTGTTTCGTCTCTATCTCTTGAATGACACCAACGAACTGCACAAGTTTTTGGCGCCATAACTGATATAATAGTTTTTTAAACAATTCAAAACACAAACAAAATATATATATATATATATATATATATATATATATATAGATGTTATATTGTAAATAAGGAAGAACCGTACAGCAAAAAATATTATTTGTTAAACATGTAAACAATAAAATCACATGACATTGACAGATAACTGACTCTGACTCAGACATGCGCACTTAGAAAATGAATTCTAAAATAGCACAAGCATCGTTTCTTGTTGGGTTGGTGTATTCTTTGGTCATGGATAAATGGTTAAAGAGACTCGTAGAAGCTGTAGAAGGGTCTTCAGTTCAAGATACAAGTGATTTGCCAGGTACTTCAATCAAGGTAAAAAATGTTGATTTAAACGGTAAAAAACAAAAAACGGTAACAAGACTATATGATTCAACTTATTTAAAAATGGGATTTTCTTTTGTTGATGTTAACGAATAGCCACGCGCGCAATGTGTAATATGTTTTGAGGTTTTTTCAAATCATTCGATGAAGTCATATTTGCTGCAGCGCCATTTTAATTTGAAGAACAATAACCACTGGATTGTATTGAAAGGAAAAAGAAAAAAGTAGAAATTAAAGGGGAACAGAAGGAAATGGCTCCTTTTCCTTCAAGAAACGAGAATGCTGTGTAAGCTTCTTTTTTGGTCAGTTTAAGAATAGCCAAGTGTGGAAAACCTTATACTATTGGGGAAAAACTAATTTTACCAGCTGCCAAAGACATCGTAAATCGTGTTTTGGGGGAAAAGGCAGCAATTGGATTCCGTTTCATTCTCTGATAGTACAATTAGCCGTAGAATACTTGTAATGGGCAATGATGTTAACGAAACCGTCATAGAACAAATCAAGTCCAGTATGCAAATGGACGAAAGTTCCGTTCTAACAAATTTTCCCCAGTTGATGGTTCATTGTCGCTTTTTGCACGAAAATGCAATTAAAGGGGAATTTTTATTTTGCGAATCCCTTTTTTCTACAACGTCAGTGGAAATATTTAATAAAGTTAATGATTTTATAACAACACGTGGTTTGGATTGGCTAAAGTGCGTGGGTATATGTTCGGATGGTGTACGAGTAATTACGGAAACATGGGGGTGTTGTAACAAGAATGAAAGCGGTAGCACCGGAATGTGTTTTTATTTATTGTAGTATACACAGATAAGCTTTGGCAGCCAAGGAGATGGCATGTGAATTAAGACGGGCCTTGAACGATGCTGTTGAAGTAGTAAATTTTATTAAGTCAAGAGCTTTGAATTCAAGACTCTTTTTCGGCTTTTTTCTTCGGAAATAGGAAGGATTCTTAATATTTTGCTATTACATACAGAGGTTAGGTAGCTATCAAGAGGAAAAGTGCTATCCCAATTATTTCAGCTTCGCTCTGAAGTTCAAATATTTCTAGCAAAACAAAATCATCAGCTGACACACAAGTTTACTAACGAAATTTTATTGTGACAATTAGCTTATCTCGGTGACTAATTTAACGATTTGGTTCTTGGTTTGCAAGGCAAACGAACATCTCGTTTTGTTATTATTAATAAGATCAAGTTTTTCATAAAGAAACTTGAAGTATTGAAAATTACTCGGTTCAACATTTTCCAACACTGGAAAGCTTCGTTGTAGATAATGAAATTAATATTAGTTCTGGGGTACTGTTAAATTTCAAGATTCATTGTGATAAATTAATCAAGCAGTTTAATGAGTACTTCACAGAAAACTGTTCTCAATTTGAATGGATACGCAATCCGTTTCATGTTGAATCACCGAACAAAAAAACCGAACAAAAAAAACTAGTTGATTTGTCGAGTGCTATCTTTGCGAATTTTGGGCAAGTAGGAATGTTGATTACCCTCCTCTTGCAAATTAAACTTTAAAATACTTAATACCCTTTTCGACAACATACCTATGTGAGAAAGGATTTTCCATGATATTGTATATAAAGAATATACACAGAAACAAACTTAATGTAAAACCTGATATTCGGCTATATCTGAGTAACTGGAACCCGATATTAATAAATTATGTGGAAATACTCAAGCATTACCTTCTCACTAATTAGTTGTGGTAAGATCTTATGTATAAATTCAAAAAATGTTTCTACTATATTTAAATTTTATTTTATCTCTTGGTTAAAATTTTATCATGTAAATTACAATTAATTAACCTATCCCAGCCAGACCTAGATTGTAGATAGTTATGTTTGTTAATGAGTTTATGCTTAAAATTATAAAAAGATACTCAAAATGGTTGAGAACCGCTGCTTTAGGGGATGAATTTCTGAACGAGATTGAGACCACCTTGGAGGTCTCCTGAGTTGAACAAAAAAAAAGAATCAGAAAAAATGACCTCCAATCTGAAGAGTAATCGCCTAACATAGAAAATAAATATATACAGACAAATTGAGAACCTCCTCCTCCTTTTTTGAAGTCGGCTAAAAAATGGTTTTAGTTCTGTTCATTACTTAGATAGGTATCTCTTTTCTTATAAAAGGAGCCGCAAACAATGAACAGCAATTTTATGCATTAAAATCGTAGTTTTATTTTCAATTCTTGTAAAGTAAAAAAATTATCATTAAATATTATATTAAGCATTTTCCTAGGCTTATTCCTCGTAAATGCATTGTGTAGTGTAGAATCGTCTTCAACTTTTTTAAGTTATGCGATAATTATAAGTACAGGTTGGCAAATTAATTTTGGCAGTTGACGATGCGCGAGAAGGCCATACAACTTGACAACGTTGTAAACGCAGTTACCGGGAAGAGCAGGCGACGTACATTCCGCATGCATAGTTCTAAAGGTTGTGAGACTGCTAATACGTACGAGGGTAACACAGTATTTTAAATTTGGATTTAAAAATAATAAATTGTGGCACATGTATAATGCTATATAAAATCGAGTTTACGAAACAAAATAACATTAATGTGTTCTTTATTATTAATTAAATGAATAAGGAAATAAAAACCATTAGATTTATCAACGATAATTGGGTTTTTTTGTAGACATAATTATTTATTGCTTCAAAAACCATACGGGGAATTCTATAATTACCTTTTATTATTTTATGTGATGTAAATAATAAATAGATTCCAAGAGACATAACTTTCACCTTTACTTCAAATCAATGTCTTTTAAGTGGCCCCTTCATAATATTCGTCACTGAGTTTTACTTGTATATAAATTGGAAGTCAGGTAGATTTTGTAGATAAAGCGTACAATATGATAAGGATTGTTAAACGTCTTTCTAAATTTAACAATGGCCAACAATTTTTCCTATCTCCTACCTGTTAAGCTTTCTAAAATTGTTATTCTTAATAATATGTAGTAGATAATAATGTAAAAATTCGGGTTTATACTTAAAATTTGGAAAACAAATTGGGAAAATCGCCTTTAGAGAAGTATACTAATAATATAAATAAAATATTAAAGCTTTTTTGTGGTAGATATTGCTATTTCCATATGTAAATTTTTGGGTTTTTGCAAATATTTACTAAGAAATTAGAACATTTTAACTTCACACTTTTTACAGAGTTAGGACTGGCAAAACAAAACAAAAATCGTTCTGGGTGCCGCCAATTATTGTTTATTTAGAACTTTGTATAGATGTGCTACAAATATTATATTACTCTAGTGGAATTCGTCTCTAATATCTACAATTTTATAACACCTTTTTACATTTGTTGCGTTTAATGTATTCAGCCTACAAACAAATACTGTAATGAAAAATATGTTTTAGATGTACAGGGATCATCAACAGTAAAATAATGATGTGCATCTACAAATGATTCTTCAAAATCACTTTCTATATCAACTTCATCATCGTCGCTATCTCCGTCTTCGGCCAAATTAATAATAATATTATCTACAACAGTATCTAAAAGTGGTTCATTGTTCATAAATTCATCTTCAATCTTTTTAACATGGTCACATCTAACTTTCCAATCATTTGCAGAAAATGTGTCTCTGTACTTTTTTATGTTCCTTAAATATAGTAGGCGTAAATGTCTGATTTTGTGACGTTCCATTAACAAACTTCTGTTGTTTTTCATGTTGGTCCAACGAAAACCCAAAGAATGTATTTGTTTCTGCAGAGATTCGCGACTTCCTGCGAAGCCATAACTATCTGCAAAGGTTTGGTGTACATTTCTTAACGTGGGTACTTTTTTCTCGGATATGTGATAATTTATTATGCATCTTCTAAGCACAGTTTTGTCGAATTGATCCATACGGATACTGGACGTTCTTTGTTTTTTAGTAAGCACATCAGTGTCAGCATTGCTTCCTGCCAGAGCTTCTTTTTTAATACGGGAAAGCGTTCTTTGGCTAACTCTCGTAGCAACAGAAACTCGTTCAATGACCTGTCAATAAAATAAGTCGATATAAATGTTGTATTAAAAGTTTTACTCATGTGTATTTTCATACAAATAAAATGAAGAAATGGTTAAATTTGTTTTCAGTGACCGTTCTTCTGAAATAAAAATTTTTGTCGTGGTTTTCGGCCATTTAAAAGCAGTATTAAATTCAAAAATACTATATTACGTTTCAGTTCATTAAACGATCTTTAGATTTTAGTTCAACCATATTTTAATATGCCCTAACCGCAATTGTAACTGAAATCGGAAGATGGTTCAAAACAAATAATAAAACCGAAACGTAATAGAGATAGGTATGAAATGAGTATAATAATTATAATTATAAGCTAAAAAACCTATTACATTTAAATAGGTATCTTACACAAAATAAACATGTGCCCTTTTATATACTGTAGACAGAAACAGAATAGTTATTTATGCAACAAGTGCTTAAAGTGGTGCTTTTTTTCACGAATGGAAAAATTGACGCATGAGCCGCAGGCATGCAAAAACCAAAAAATGTTTCATTTAGTTTGCTTTAAATGGACAAAAAATGGCGTCGATTTGTTTGTCATGATGACATAACGGTGCATAAAATTGACACATGAGTGCATAAAATAGTCTGTCTCACCCTAATGTTACTTTTTTTAATCGTTTAACACATAAATATTTTATGTTCGGAAATCGATTTAAAAAATTTACTATCGAGTGTAAATTTGTTAAATAATTACTTTGGTTTAAAAATTTTATTACAATAATTAAAACTTACCTTTGTTAATGGAATTGTTGATTGTTTGCCTCTTCGGTCATGAAATTTAAAACGTTCATAATTATTTTACGACACTGCTCACTCAACTTTTTATGAATAATTGGAGTCGCCATAACAAGTTAGTATTGCACAACCCCGGTAATCACACTTTTCTCTGAACTGTACTGTCGAAACGAAGCTTACGAATTCTGCCAGCGAAGTGAGCTCTTGCAATCCGCATACGTCTTTGCTACGGCGCATCGGACGTTGCCAAACTTCCGACTGTCAAAATTAATTTGTCAACTTGTACCTAGTACTTGATTGTGCCAGACGGACGCCCAGCCCGTGTACCTATTTTCGGAACGAAACCGACAGCCGATGCCGCGTGCTGCTTACCTCCATGCATCCCGGGTTTCGACAGTCAACTGTCTTATTTTTTTAATCTATAAACTCATTCTGCTAATGTATTAAACAATATCGGTAATATTGTACAGCAACGGAATTGAATTAAAGTTCAAAATTGTGGTTTGTTCGATTTCTTAAAAAGAATATTTACGTTTGTTTGTCTTTTATTATAGTCTATTCGAAAAAGTATTGCTTTTCTTTTGGAAATAACTTTTTGTTTTGAGTATTTAAAATAATTATTATTTTATTTTGTTGATGTTTAAGAATTTTCTTTGTACACTCATTGACAGTTTTTGCGTAACATAAAAATTTCACTTCTTAAACTGTTAGTTTTCGACTGACACATACATTTTTTTTCTTGGCATGTAACTTTGGTCAACACAAGACAATGAAGTTTTAGTATACCTGCCTTTCGTTTCTAATAACTCTGGAGGTATCTGTCTCTTATTTTTTCATATTGTTCCTAACATCGTTTATATGTCTCTTCTAAAAGATCATCGGCAAGTCCCACCAAAGTCAACCAATTGTCTATTGTGAAATTTCTATTGCTGCCGTGAATAGATTTTGTCAGCTCTTTCACCAAATAATATACATTTTCAGTGGACACCTGTCACGAAATCCTAGCAGCTGCTCGTCTATGCTAAGATAGGACGATGGCGTATACGACGTTCTGCAGGTGCCAATTAAATTTACCATATTCTACGTATATGTGCAAAAGTTTCATATTGTTTTCTATTTTCTCTAGTCTCTTTATCATCAAATCTGAGACAATTAACTAAGAAGTTAAAACGCTCATAACATGCAAGCTTCATAAAATGAACCCGAAATGCGTTTGGCGTTGAGGTGGTTATCTTTTTTACCGCAGAAAGAATCATAACTGTAAGAAATTCCAATAATTCTTCTTTTGAAACCTGATCTCGTTGTTTGCATACTTCACACATTGTCTCGTAATTTCTTCATTGGTGTGTTCGAGTATTATATCTACTATATCATCGAAAATGAAATGCAAACAATGATCTTCAACAGTTATACACTCTTTAGCTCTTCCTTTACTGCTTGTCAAAAAATAAATAATATTTCTACTACCTTAGAGGTAATTTAGCCGACAGTTATGGCCGTCTTTTCCTTTGACTTTCGAGAGACCTTTGACAAAAGAAGATCATCTTATGCCAAACTATTGTTGGTTTCTTGTGCAACTATTGTTGAAATGCGTGAATCAGCAGCATCCTTGACAAACTTTGAAATCCCCTGAGTAGATGGACCTGGTAAATTATGGTGCGAAGTTGTTACATTTTCGTTAAGCCCGCTGCTATCATTGTCATCTGAATTAGGCTCATCGACTACCAAATTATCTTGTTGCCAATCACTTCCACTATTATCATCAGGTTCTGAAATACTATCTTCCTGATTCATTATTCGTTCAACTTCTCATTGCAAATCAAGTTCGGACAAATGTCTTCTGGCCGACATTTTACTAAAGGATTGATTATTACTACTAAAATAACATATTTGGGTGAAAAATTTCGTCGTAAAATTGAAGACACTTTTTCAAAATCACCAATTCTTGAGAATAATTATACACCTTCACCTACGTTGATTAGGTCACGAAGCAGGAAGGTACTGTACGAAACGGCCAGTTCGTCGATAGGACTCAAAAATAGTGAAAATGTAAAACAAAATGTGAGTAATTCCGTTTACATCTTAACAAAAACATACAGTGGTGTTAGTTGATACAAATTACTGCTAAGAAATGTGGAGTACCACATAAGTAAATATTTGAATATTTTTGAGAATTATCACGATAACCCCGGCATAAAAGATAATTTTATTACGATTTAGTGTTTTGCACTATGGTTAATGGTTAGTAATGATAAGTGAGACAAGAGATTTCCTGGTTCGTGCCAGCAGTATTTTTAAACCATTTTAAATCCGTTTCATTCAATATATATTATCGATACCTTAGTTCAAAAGTGTAACAGGTACATAATTGCAATATTGGAAAAAATAGAGAAAAAGAAATTTAATAAGTGATAACTTTGAATATTTTTTTCTACTTTTTGTTTTATGTACACAAATAAGGGATTAAGTTTGAATAGCCTTAAGTTACAATTGAAAAATTTGGGACATTTTCTTTCAACTTTGAGTGAGTTATTACACTATTGAACTGATCTTTTTCTGGAATTATATATTCCTTGTTTTTCTGGATCGATGACTGGTGAATTGTTTTAATTTTTTTACTACGAGAATGGAAGTAAACTAATTTTTATGAAATTTAAAATTAATCATTTTACTTAAAAAAAACGACAAAATTTTGCTGGTTTTATAACTTCAGCATATCCAACAAGAAATCTTAAATTAATATAAAAAAACTACTCTGAGGCCGACTCAGCATTCATCTACTCTATCCGCCTTTTCTGATACATTTTCGAAAAATAGCATGTAAACAGGTCTGATAGAACTGTCTCCGCAGAGATCCAACAGATCCTTCTTCTTTTTTTCAATTGAAGGCCGGATTTTCTTCTGTCTGACATCAATAGTCTTGCGTGTAAGAAGTTTTGTAAGAAATTATATTGGGTTGTGTTTTTTCTACTTTAACAATTTTTAAGTCGTTACAAAGAACCTTTTCTTTTTCTGTGTTTTTTATGAAATGGGGAAGGATAGAAAGAACCGTTTCTGTATCGACTTCCGCAAGGTTAACGAGGTAACAATGAAGGATGCGAACCCGCTTCCATTTATTAATGCTATACTGGATAAACTGCGAAAAGCCAAATATATTTCCAGTTTAGATTAGAAGAGTGGGTACTGGCAAGTTCCGTTAACACCGGAAAGCAAACCCATTACCGCGTTTACCGCACCGGGACGTGGATTGTTTCAATTGAGAGATTGGTTGACAGACTAATAGGCCCAGATTTAGATCCTTACGCCTTTGCTTATCTGGATGACAATATAGTCTTGGGGGAAACGTTCGAACAACATTTGGAAAATGTATCTGAGATATTCCGTCGATTACGAGGAGCACGGTTGAAACTGAACCCGGAGAAATGTCACTTCTGTTTACCGTCCATGAAATACTTAGGCCATGTAGTCACGGGAGATGGAATCCGTACCGATCCAGAAAAGGTCGAGAGTATAACTAAATTTGCATTTCACGGTTGTTACCGATCATCAATCTCTTAGATGGCTGCATTCCATAGTGATTCCATCTGGACCTTTAGCTCGATGGAGTATCTTTCTGCAGCAGTATGATTTCGAGATACAATACCATAAAAGTGCTCTAAATCGTGTAGCTGACGCTTTGTCCAGAAATCCGCTACCAATGACCGCCGAGACCAATCCACCATCTATACTCTGTCTGACCGATGTAACCGCCGAATGTTCATGCTACAGGAACAAGAAGGAAGAATTCCTGAAGGAACCAGACAAGTTCCCTGACTACTGCATCAAAGAAGGCCGTTTGTGCCGTCATTTTTGGGATATAAATGACTTAAGAGAACCAGAGATGAATGATCCATGGATACTGTGCATAGCAAAATCCGATCGAACCCGAGTTTTCATGATGCCCTAATGCAGGGCATCTGGGAGTCGCCAAGACCATTACTTGTATCGCCAGAACATACTATTAGTCTGGAATGTTTCGAGTCATTACCAAGTACGTTCGCCGGTGTTTACAATGCCAGAAGTACAAACCATCACAACAGAAGCCTCCTGGGAAAATGCAGCCATCTCCGAATCAACGACCATGGGATACTGTTAGCTCCAATATCATTGGACCATTGCAGCGAAGTAAGAAGGGAAACTGCTATATTGCAATGTTCCGGGACCGATTTACCATGTGGGTAGAGTGTAAACCATTGAGGAGTGCTCCTGCCAGTAACATCGGAATAGCATTTCATGAAGAAATACTGACAATATTTGGAGGTCCCCGATAACGGAACTCAGTATAATAGTACGCAGTTCAAAAATATGTTGAAAGAATTGGGAATCCGACATCATTTCACACCCCCGTACACGTCCCAAGCTAATCCGGTTGAGAGAACCAATCGCACTCTGAAGATGATGATTGCGCAATATTGCGAACGGGATCACCGGGATTGGGATATAAGATTAGCCGATTTGAAGTGTGCGATGAACAACTTCATACACGATTCGACTGGGTTTTCACCGGCCTTTTTAAATTTTGTTCGAGACCCCTATATTTCGAAATCCCTCAGGGGGGAAGCTGAAGACAACTTGAAGATCAATTCGAGAGAAAATACCGTAACTAAAAGCCCTGTGGAGGAAAATGCAAAACCTCATCTCTTGAGACTGGATAAATTGTTTTGAACTTGTCCGTTTAAATCTGTCCAGATAATTCACCAGACAAAGCTATTATTATAATTTACGTCGTCGAGATTGGAGAAAGTTATGAATAAGAAGAATACTTTGTCTTCAGCTGTTGATCATGTAGCCGCGAAATTAGCCCCTAAATATTCTGGGCCATACGAAGTGATCCACATTAAGGATTTAAAACCGTTGAATAATTAGTTTGTTGAGTACATGCTCCATGTCACCTACGCCGATAATCAACCGCCTACACGAGAGATACTCCCGTCTGCGCCAAGATACCAGGGTCCGAGGATTTGGGCCTAGCTCCAGCGTCCGTATTAGAGGCTACAGACTCAAAAATACCAGACCACAATAAGCAGCACAGTCTGGACTATGGTAAAAAGACTGTATTAAGAGTTAAGAAAATTGTAATTATTATATGTTATCCCTCATAACATGGCTAATGTCGCCCAGGTGTTGAATATTGATACACAACAAAATATTCTGATAGTTGAAGCTCCCATAAAGACGGGTATTGTGGCTGATCTTCAAGAGACAGCGGTTGCGGGTAATAATAATAGAATTTTCTATCTAAATTCATATACAGCTGAATCAAAAATCCAAATAAATTACTAATTTTGAGTTTTTAATAATTTGTTTCTCATTTATCAGGAAACAAATCTCCTGTGGTTAAAATTATGGCGGATGCGTAGGCATTTCTTATTGTTCACGATTGTGACTATCTTATCTAGACATTGTTTTTGTATAAGCCACAATCTAGAATTATCTAGTAAAAAAGGCACTAATATATATGAAGGACCAACCAGGGAGAGTGAGTTTAGTTGATAAAGTGATCTCGACAAATAAACAAGAATACACCGAAATAGCGAACAGTAAAGTGTTGATATAAATTAATAATTAAGGTTGTGTGCATATAAATTAAATGTAAGTGAATAGTTAAGTATATATAAATTAAGTGTTAGTTAGTAGTTTACTGTTTGAATAAATTAGTAAGTAGCCATAGCGTGTATTTAAAGTTTATCCCACCCGTAATAAAACGTTTTAATAAATAAGAAAAACATTACAATATGTATACATAAAGGAAGTATTGTAATGGAGTGATTTTGACGTTTCGAGATTCGAGGGGATCTACACGTTTTACATATTTCTGAGTCCAAAAAACCTATTTTAAAAAAATGTTGGTCGGTCGGTATGTCTGTCAACACGATAACTCAAAAACGCGGCCGAATATTTCAATGAAATTCTATATGTATGTTTAGAATGTAATAACTGAGGTTAAGTTCGTAAATGAGCAAAATATTATGTACAGTTTTACGGAAAAGTTCATTTTCATGAATTTTTCTCAATTTTCCACCCGACAAAAATTTTTCTACGAACAACTGACAAATTTATTGGAATCCTCGTATCGAAAACCCCCCATACAAAACTTCATCGAAATCGGAATCTTTTGGGATTTTCAATCCATAGGGACTGAAAAAAAACCTCTATTAGTCATAAAACTATAGCTTTACCTGTTTTATATTCAAATTTCTTCAAATTCTCTCTGATCCTAAGCAATAGCAAAACGTTAATTTTAGCTTTCAATAGAGACACAAACATAAAAAAGACGTAATCTTTAAACGCCTCTTCTGAAAGATGAGTGTGCATGGGTGCACAATATAAAAGTTGATTTCCTAATGTGGATTACAAATGATTACCCATCGTAAAATTTTTATCAATAACATGAGACAATATCTTGAATCCACAACGCCTACTACTATAACAGCCCTTCATTTTATTGATAATAAAATCTAGTTGGAAATATTTTTACATATATTAAAAATTTGACCAATAACGTTTTTATAAATTCTCATTAAATGTGCGGATGATGATAGTAAAACGGTTTTTATATCAGTTTATACGAAAGTGGAAAGCACGTGCTCCGATACCAATAGTGAATAAATATATACCTTATTATCTAATTTCATATACTCTAGATCCGCGGGGGTTCAAGGTTCAAACCTATCATTCATTACAGAAATGTTAAGAAAAAGAGTGGGGTAAATAAAGTTTATAATGATTTTGAGCCTGCACTTTTCAGGATCAATAAACAATTGTACGTGATCCGAACTTAGTCAGCATCACATACAATGAATTTTTTTACGGTAGCGGTGTTGGTTTTACTCGCGAATTCCGTGAGTGTTACTAAAGCGAAAGTTCCATCCGTATTCGGTGTGTTCTTTCCTAATTCGAAAACTGAAGAACAGGATAATAGTGTTGAGAAAGACGAAACAAAGGATTATTCAGTGATTAATGATGAATTTACAAAGTTAAGGATAGAATATATCAAGAATCAGATTTTGAAGAAATTGCGATTGAAAGAAAAACCTACAATAACAATGTCTGAGTTGCCCAAACCTGTTAAAGAATATGAAAGTCTGCTTCCAAGTCAAGATATGGGTATGCAGAGTAGTTACTCGGACGATTTTTATGGAAAAACAACACAAGCCATTGTTTTTCCCTATGAAGGTAAACTTAATTTTGATGAATCACTTTAGTTTTATACTCATATCTTTACATTTTGGGTCAAGGTCAATTTTATTGTTGATATACACTCTCGAGGAATTTAATAAACCTAGTTTGTATACTTTTCGAAATAATACAAAGTCCTGAGTATCATTTTTAAATATGATAAATACTTTTTGGATGAATAATTAACACCTTTTTATAATTAACTAAATATAGATGCATATTATGAAACAATCATACTAATGTATAATGTACTAATGTTATTGTTTTTTAGACTCTTATAATACCGGATATTTGGAATTTCAAACATTTAATCATATTCATTAAATTATAATACTAACAATTTCTCAAACTTTTATACTGTTTGTAAATGTAAATTTTCGTTCACATTGAAATATAGGATGATTTTAAAGTGGAAATCGATTTTAATGGTATTAAAAAATTCAGAAACTTTTTTGTAGGAAACTCGATCCACTGAATCAAGAGTAGATATTTTTAAATATTAACTTACTAATTATGATGAACTGTAAAAATTGTGGAAAATTTGTAACTGATTACGAAGAAAGATACTGCTCTGTACTACTTGTGGTTTTAATAAACGTTTTACGCACTCCTCATTTTTTATTTATTGTCTGAATTGTTCAGAGCAGTATTAAAATCTGATCAATAGCACTGCAGAAACATGCTGACAAAATATTGTTCTCCATTAGTTAGTTACATTAAAATCAAAAATAAGTAATCCAATATTTATTAAATAATGGGATGGGTCTGTATAATTTAAAAATGGTACCAATTGTTCATAAGTTTGTAATGATTTACTATTAGCATTGTCCATAAATGATTTTTGAAACTTATTAGTTGAACATTTTTCTAAGAAAATTATGTATAGGAAAATACTTTCATGTAAAGTATCATACTCTTCGAAAATGTATAAAGTTTTAACTTTAAAACATTATAATACTGAATTATGAAGAAGGTAGTGTAACTTTTTAGAACAGTATAACCACGTAAATATTT
Organism: Galeruca laticollis; assembly: GCA_963921935.1. Taxonomy (NCBI): domain Eukaryota; kingdom Metazoa; phylum Arthropoda; class Insecta; order Coleoptera; family Chrysomelidae; genus Galeruca; species Galeruca laticollis. The sequence goes on from OY998180.1 coordinate 126,207,720, forward strand.
TGATTGATGTGCTGTTTTTACCATTTTTTAGTATGAAAAATTGCATCTGGCGGTATTGCTGTTCTAAACGACTGCAATAAAGTGCATCACATGAATTAGCTCTATTAATATCTTTAAAAATCTTGAAAATGTTACTACATTTGCTCATACATTGAAGTGTATTTTTAATATTTCCATTAAGCGTGGTATCCGAGATGCTGGGTTGTTACATTCCATAATTATATGTTAATTCATTGTCGTGGACATAACAGTATGTTGTTTTTTTAGCGTTAATTGTGCTGGATTTGAAGTCTTGATAAAGCTGAATTGTTTAACCTAATTATTGAAAGATTCTGCCTTTATGCGTCTTATTGATTAATCGTTTCTTATAGAATAAATTGTAGTAAGAGAATTATCGAATAATGTCAAAGTTCTGGTAGTTGCAACTGAAATCCTTAATGCTTTTAGCTTTGCTATGTATTCCGATTAAAGAGAAATTATGAGCTTTTATACTTTTTTACAGACGAAGCACGTTGTTTGAGGACGATTCGTTTCCCTTCTGCGTGTTTGCCATTTCAAATGCCAAATGATATCCATACTTCGGAAGTTGCTATGGCAGAACTGTGGTTCCACAAAGAAAAAGATTTTTTAGATGAACATAATCAAACTTTTGTTATATACGAAGTTGCCCATTGGGATACAAAAAGAAGTTTTCAGAAAACGACGCCTATTGCCATTACAGAAACTAGTCTCACTGGTAAGTTGAACCACTGTTTCGTCGAATCTTAAATTACTGTTTTTTTGACAAATGTATTGAATACAAATCTGCATTAGAAAATCAAATATATCTCGAGTATTATCACCACTATGAAAAGCAATTCAATTATAGCATCATGATTTCGAAGGTTGTATGATGTTATCTTAAAAAGCTAGATACTGAAAAAAAATACACTGGATAACACAATAAAATACAGAAGACAAATTGCTTATCATGACTGACCAATGGGATAAAAACGCAGAAGGATAATAAGAATCCCAACATTCGAGATTCACTGATAATTTCTTTTATGATCACAATGCCAATATTATATATCATTACGTAACTGATACTTTGAAAATGCCATTATTATATATTGGCATTGTGACATAGATATAGGAATAAAACATTGTGAGGACTATTATAGTGAATCGAACACTAGAACGCCTCCCGTGCGCATATACGTATACTGTAGACGCACAAGGGATGGGCAAACAATTCGTATATGTTCGGCTACGATCGATGTAGTAATCACGGCAGGCTTTTCAAGATTTATCCGACCAATAAAAATAGCAGTAAAGTGAAGACGTAGATTGTCCTTATACGTCTGCAGTTTACTAAGGTTGGTCAAGCATCAGACGTAGTTTATGTTAGTACGTCTATATGCCAGTTTATAGAATGTAAATAAGACGCAGTATAAAACCAACTTTTTTAATTGCTATTATATTTAAATTAACATAATGACAAATTAACATCCGCAAAAAATCACTGTTTCCTAAATTTATTGTCACCAAGACCAATGTTAGTCTCTACACACAATTGCAATATGTGTGGTGCTCTTTTTTGCTGTTTTCTGTTGGATTTTCCAGGTTTTCGTCCAGCTAACGATGCTCTTCTACCCGTCAATGTAACCTTACGTCTCGATATTGAAGTCGGTTGCACAGACATTTTTTTCCTTTTCTTAATACTGCCTGCCTCTTATTTTTAGACGGAATTCCTGTATATTTAAAAGCACAATGCAAGCCTGATATCAATGATTGATTTGATTGGGCATACTTGGTACAGTTGTCCAAATATTTCATTATAGCGGGTCTAAAAGATTCAGTATCGCTTTCAAGCTTTGACATAATTAAATTCAAATGTGCCGTCCATCTAGTTTTTATTGCTTCTATATCAATATTTTCCTTTTAATCAAATTTCATGGCATCATCATTATCAAACGTCTCTTGATCTTGCTGGTTTTGGACAGAAGAATAATTATTAGTAGAAGACATGTCCTGGTTTAAATTATTTGCTGTAACGTCATTGATTTTCAGTGTATCAAAAGTAGATGAATTTGCAATTTTTCCCAAAGCAATTTCATAAAGGATATTATGTTTGGATGAAAGTGATAAGGTGTTAGTTGCTGTAAATATATTATATTTTTTTGCAACAGCCCCTTGGTGCTTGCAATAATGGCCATTATAGCCAATTTTAGGCATGGACATTTGAAAACAGACATATCTACGTCGTACAAAATTTCTGGATTTCTAGAACTGTTAACTCTAAAATCCATTTTTCCAAGACTGATCATATTATAAACTTGATTGTCCCTTTGGTCTAGAAAATACTTATTTGCAACAGCTTTAGAAACTCGGTTAAAGATAAGGTCCATAATACGCTATGTAAAGTAAGACTCAAAACTAATGATTATAAAATCTGTCAGTTGCGTTAAATTGAATGTCTTTGTTCTTTCCAATGGTATATCTTTTAAAAGACGAAACATAACCTCCGTATAATTGTTTGTACCAGATCCTCGTACCATGAGATCATTTCTATACAGTAACACCACATCTCAATCCGATCAAGCATATGTTCTACATAATGAGCAAAATTCTCATACAAACATTTTTCGTAGAATGTCATTATAGCTGTTTCAGTATCTTCAATGTTTCTTGACATTAAAATATCTTTGAATAATCTATAATGAAGTTGAGCATGTTCTTTCAAAATTCCATTTTTTGCCATTGTAATCCATTTCCAACAGGATTTTAAAACATGAAAAGTACATAATAACATACTTGCATTATGCCAAACCGTCTGGAGTGCTTTTCTTTCACCGAGATCATCATCAGTGAGAATTACTGAAGGTGTAATTTTCACAGGAAAAATCTCATACAACGGTTGAACAGCGTCCGAAAACTGTTCTAATTTTTGACTATTTGTCAAAATGCAGTCCGCCAGCAGGAGACTGTGTCACAAAAAAGTATACTTTATGGTTTTCTACGTCGCAGTTGCCTGAAGAATCCACGAAAACAATTTCATTTTCCTGAGGTCATAATCGCGCTACGCGTTGCATGATAGGTGTACATATTGCAACTGAATAATTTTCTTTTACGGAGTACACATTAGTAACCTGTTGGAAATGTTTTGGTTATTCTGTGAGTAACCTTTTTCTTCTAAATCGTGAACCCATTTCTGTAAAAAACATCAATATCAATCTAAGGAGAGCATCAACGCCACTGCATGTTTTCTAAGTAGTGGTGAACATTAAAAAAAACATTGTCGCTTTTCACTTGTAAGTAAATATTAAGTATTAGTAAGTAATAAATTATAGTTTAAAATACTAAAAAACACGCTTTTATTGTGCTAAAAAGTATAAAATAATATAATTTACCTAAAATGCTTGATAAAAAAGTGTGGACACAAATAACTCATATTTAGTGAAAATGGAAAAAACTTTTTTTTAGTATGGACGGCTAAAAACCTTCAAGGCGATTAAAATTTAATTAAATACCTACCCACAATTTAAAATGGCTGGCCTGTCAACCGACCCATATCTGTTTACCATTATCATTAATTTCTTCAAATCAAATATTATTATTATACTAACCTCTACTTCTTCTTTAGATTGTAGTTTGGTTCTAAAACTGCTTTGATTTATAGAATTATATTCATAACCCTCTGGCACTATATTCTCCATTGTTTATATCACTTTTGTAACACTAAATACCTAATGCAAATTGCAGACGTGTAAGATCGAACCAGATCCAATTACGTCACCAGTTTACGCGCCTGCCGTGATTACTACACCGATCGTAGCCGAACATATACGAATTGTTTGCCCATCCCTTGTGCGTCTGCAGTATACGTATATGCCTCCCGTGCCGTAAATATGCAAAATTCCTATATGACGATGAACAAAATACAGAATCAACAGCTGTGTCAGTTTAATTTGAACAGAATTTTAACTTTGTTTATTTAAACATATAATTTTACGACGCCTCCTAAAAAGTAAACAAAGTCATATTGTAACGAATCTCATCTAAATTGGAACTTTTTTGTCTAATAAAATACGTGAACCTTTGCATTTTTGTTGGTATGAATTGATATATCCGATTTTGTCTTGCAGAAGGATGGTTAAAAGTGGATTTAACGTACGTAGTGAAAAATTGGTTGGATTTTCCTGACTTTCCAGTTCATGCTGTTAACGTAGTTTGTAAAACCTGTGGAATGGATAAAAGAGAGTCACCAGTATCATTCGCAAATGATTTGAAACCGTTTTTAGTGATATATACTCATACCCAACAAAGAAGGACGATTACGCATAGACGACAAAGAAGATCCGCAAACTGTGATTCTGGAATAACAGAATGTTGCAGGGAAAGCCTTTACATTTCCTTTGCGGAAATCGGTTGGGATGATTGGATAATTAAGCCCGAAGGATATAATGCTTATTTCTGTAAGGGTTCCTGTACAACAGCTGCAGCCATGACTCTTAGTGCTACTCAACATAACAGTATACTACAGGTATGTGCATGTCAAGGGAAAAATAAATAATTAAACTAGTGTATCAATAAATCAAGAACCTAGAAAATATCTAAATATTTTTTCAAATTATTTTGTATGTTGAAAATAAGTCAAGGCTTTAATTTTATATAAATGACCTGTACAAAGAAAAAAAAACAGAAATCAAAGGACAATATCTGTTCGGTAAATGTGCAAGCCAAAGTCTAAATGTCACAGAGATAAGAGTTATATTAATTCTTCTTCACAATCGGATAGTTCATAACCTTTCGATTTTATTTTAAAAATCAGAAAATCATAAAAATATTTCAAATATCAGAAAACTACAGTGGCCAATATTTGTGTTTATTTTGACAATAAAAGAAATGATTATTTTGTTTTAACAGTATATTTTGATTACTAACACTGTAAATATTGTTTATTATTTTTGAACATGTCCAAAAATTGTTTTATAATTATCAATATTTAGATGCTTCGCAAACATCGATATTATAAGCCGACAGGACTTTCCATTACTGGATAGTAAAGTGAAATTCGTGGAAAAATAATTATTAGTAATGCATGTCTATATACTTCCTACTTAATTTATATTTCTCACTCTTAGAAAGGTAATAGTGATTTTATCTGAATAAACGAGTTGAGCATTTGATCCTAAAGTAACAAAATAAGCTAAATGGAGCTATAATTATAAAAGCAAACATACAAAAACTGAAAAAACGTTTTTAGATTATTCAACTTCAGCGTGGTTTAGATTTAAAAAAACATATTATGATTATTCTGTCAAAATAAATTATATTGATGTAGGGGAAAGTGGGTGAAGATGACGCACCTAAGAGAATAACGTTATATTTTCTTTAAAATTCGATTAAAAAGTGGGACTTGGAGCAATAACCTGAAGTGATGTTTGACAAAAAAGTATAGTTAATTTTATGCCTTTTAAATTGATCAAGGAGAAAATATATACTAAATTATGAAACAGTTGCATGGCGTCATCTTTTCCTGGTGGCAGGGTAAGACGCACATGTGTAATCAAAGAATAATTGTTTAAAATCTTTGAAATGAGTAAATAAAACAGAAATAAATAACTAATAACAACAGGAAACGCAAAAGCTAAGAACACTATTAAAAGTCATTTAGGTATTTTCGCGGAGACAATTCCGAACACATTTTTAATACAAACTGAACCTATGCTACGGCGCAAGAGCATATAAGAATTAGTTCCGGAGAGATTCGAATTTTTAGACTCCGTGAACGCTCCTAGCACATCTAAGGATATTTGTTCTGTTATATGTGTTATGTAATTCACGGTACACCCGGTCTAGTTATCCTAAAATGGATTATAAGCACCTCATCATCAAATTGTGGCACACTTCTTCAAAGAAGTTTGTAGTTTTTGGTACATCTCTAAAACCCATCAGCAACTCTGCTAAATCTCCGTCACTCGAACTTAAATAGTATATGATCTAAAAAATCAGTAACCAAAATTAAGTATATTTGTATACTTTTACTTCTTACCACAAATAATTACCTCATAAAACAACAAAATTTTAGGTTAGGATTTGTTCTGAATAAGATATCCCTCCTTCAATCCGAGGATCTGTCGAACGCGTTACGAACTTTTCCACAGATTACAGAATGTGATCCGCGAACACAGAATTTAAAATCCGAAAGGTGTTCTCTTTTCACCGAGAACGGCAAATTTTAAATTGCGCATACATTAACATTCTCAATGTGTTCGGGATTGTCTCCGCGAAAACACCTAATAATATGTTGACATTAGGGCTGGCAATGGTCACAGATAGATATCCCGTAGGTGAATCGTAACAGCTACATTCTTGGTTTGCCCAATAGCCGCAGATGGTGCATCTATACCACATTTCTTTGTTCACATTTCTTTGTTTTTTTCCCAAGTCGCCACATATAACGCATTTATCATACTCCGAAACATCACTCATATCGTCTAGTTCATCATCGTTGCACAATTTTGTTTCGTCAGTATCGTTTAAGTCACTCTGACTGTCGATGTCGTCCTTGTTCGCACATTTTTTGATTTTATTTGCTTTTGGACTACCTTTTTGGTTTTGGCTTCAAAATATTCTTCTTGGATGCTTTAACTTTCTTCTTGTTGCTTTTATTTTCTTTTTTTTCTAATTTGTCCTTCATTGTTGTGTTGGTCAATACTTCGGAGTGCTGCTTTCACGCCTTTTCTTTCCCATTTGGATTTTTGTAGACCGGGGTATTGGTAAGAGCTTGGAAACTGGTGTCAAAGCTGGAAAAAATTGGTTTGCTCCTGTGCCTGTATTTGATAGCTCGTAGAAGGTTGTGGTGAGAATTTTGGATTTCCATTGGCTTCAATTATCTTTGCCGGGGTTGATTCTCTGCATGAAAGTGAACCTTCCAAAGATTGCAAGCTAGAGTTGAAGATTTTGTTGGAGCAAAATCATCTTCCGTAAACTTTTCAGGATTCATAGGAAATATTCCGGCTGCTGCAAATCCAGAAACTTCTTTTTCTACATTAGCAACTTGTTAATATGCCAATTTAAAAATTTCGGCAATGTCATGGGGAGTTAATTTATTGTCTGTTTTTGGACAAATAATTTTTCTTATTAAAAATAAATTGCATTGTCTACTGTATGCTCTTTTAAGAGCATCGAAAAATGTGAGGTCAAGTGGCTGCAGCCGATGAGATGTATGGGGTGGAATACGGGATTGGCAATGGTAGAAGATACTTTAGCTTGAAAATCTTTAAGCCACATCATAAACACCTCTTCATTACTCCACCCGTTCTTGGTACAAGTATAAACTTCTCCAGCAGGCCCATTTCTCTCCAGCTGAGGGCTCATTGTAAGCCTGGAAAAAATAAATAAAGGTGGCACAAATGCCCCTGTAGCACTTACAACACAAATAACTGTAACGTTTTTTCCACGTTTCCAGGGTGATATTGTACCGAACTGCTTCTAACTTGTAGGAACAAGCCTCTTACCAACCTCTCTTGGAGTTGTAGAACACCTAGTTTTGTCAACGTTATATATACTGTCATGTCCAAAATGATACTTGTCTGGAACTTTCTCTAAATTATTGAGAAATCTATCAATTTCAGTTTTATTGAAAGCTGATATCCTATTCATACTTGTCGCCTCTGGTTTACTTAACGAAAGAACTGGATTTCGTTTAAGAAAGTTTTTAAACCAGTCAGGACCTGCTATATCTTTTTTGCTGTTGAAAGAATGGTTCGCTTCCGCATATTTGAAAGCGGCTTCGCGGAGATCAGTGGCAGTTATTCCTAAAAATAATCGAGCTAGTTCTTTAGAGTGGCTAGCAAACTCCCTTTCCCGTTCCTCAGTGAAAATTGGTGCTCGACCAAGTGAATCAGATTTGCATTGCTTAAATTTTCTTTTAATGTTCAATTGACGTCTTAAAATGTCATAGTCCCTTGCTGCTGCACGTATTTTTCGACCTTGTTCCACAGCATTCATTGCACTGAGTAGAGCCTCTTTTATATATTGTCTGCGGTTGGTTTTTTTGTATATTTCCCATCTAAAATGAGAAAAAATATGCTCTGAATAACTTTAAATTATCCATTGGCAAAGATGACGCAGCGTCACCTTAGCCTCTTTGATTTGCGTCATCTTCGCCAAAACGTCAGCTTCAGTAAACATTTCGATTAAAAAAATATATTGAAATTAATAATTTATTTAGCTAATATCAAGTATAGTACTGATACCAAAGAACAAGCAACATTTGTCTTCAACATTTTTTAACAAACGTACGGCGTGAAATAATACAACCGTCACTATAGAAACAAGTGTTGACACATCTTTCGCGCGATCAAGACTGGCGCTCAGAAAACGGACCCGAGGATAGAATGAAAAGTGCTCTCTTGTCCAGTATGAAATGTAATGCGACAATTACTGCAGCGGTTGTGTCTCTAAATAGGCCGATAATGTAGATTTCTTAAAAAAGATATACAGTTTCCATTTTTCGATACTGCCGCCATCTGGCGGTAAATAGAAGCGGATATTTAATGTTTTGCCAGTATCTCGAAGGTAGTAAACTACATTAGATTCAAATTCTACAGCTCAAACTACAGAACATGGTTCGAACTTTCAGAACTAGAATCAAATGTAATTTACTACCTGCGAGGTACAACAGAAATATAGGTAGTTCACCATTATACAATCAAAATTAAGAAAAAATGCAATAAAGTGCTATCCAACTAAATGCATTTGTTATTAACTGCCTTATTTTTGAATGTATAATAAATTTACACCCTGAAGTGAAGATGAAATAAAAAACGGTTTATTTATAAATTTATTAGTACAAATTCATGTATATTTTCTAGCCACATTCCATATACTTTCGGAACAGTTTTTGGAAAGCGATGCATTTCACCCATGCGATAGTCACAACCCGGTACACAACATTTTCTTAATTTTAAAGGGAGTTTATAGTTTTCATCCATATAAAAAAAACAATATATAATTTGTCTATGCAAAAAATTATCACTGCAAACACAGATCATATAACTACTATTAAAAAAAGAGTGCAAACACATGTGCTATAAAAATGATTTCAAAATGAATATTTTTCTTCTACTTCTATAAAAGAATACACCATTGCTTCTATTAGTCATAATTCATAGCTCCGTCAAGCTGCCCCCCCCCCGGTTAGATTTTTGTTACCAAAATGCTAGCACACATAAAGGACACCTAGCACAACCTAGCACAACAATTTTTATAGCTAGCACACCAACAGCTCACAATAAAAATGCTTTTGAATTCGGGTGGGGCCAGGTTAATGCTAGCGCCCCCCCCGGTTGGAATTTTTTCGCCAAAATGCTAGCACAGATAAAGGACACCTAGCACAACCTAGCACACCATTTTTTATAGCTAGCACACCAATAGCTTACAATAAAAATGCTTTTGAATTCGGGTGGGGCCAGGTTAACGCTAGCCCCCCCCCGGTTGGAATTTTTTCGCCAAAATGCTAGCACAGATAAAGGACACTTAGCACAACCTAGCACACCATTCTTTATAGCTAGCACACCAACAGCTTACAATAAAAATGCTTTTGAATTCGGGTGGGGCCAGGTTAACGCTAGCCCCCCCCCGGTTGGAATTTTTTCGCCAAAATTCTAGCACAGATAAAGGACACCTAGCACAACCTAGCACACCATTTTTTATAGCTAGCACACCAACAGCTTACAATAAAAATGCTTTTGAATTCGGGTGGGGCCAGGTTAACGCTAGCCCCCCCCCCGGTTGGAATTTTTTTGCCAAAATGCTAGCACAGATAAGGGACACCTAGTACAACCTAGCACACCATTTTTTATAGCTAGCACACCAACAGCTTACAATAAAAATGCTTTTGAATTCGGGTGGGGCCAGGTTAACGCTAGCCCCCCCGGTTGGAATTTTTTCGGCAAAATGCTAGCACAGATAAAGGACACCTAGCACAACCTAGCACACCATTTTTTATAGCTAGCACACCAACAGCTCACAATAAAAATGCTTTGGAATTCGGGTAGGGCCAGGTTAACGCTAGCCCCCTCCGGTTGGAATTTTTTCGCCAAAATTCTAGCACAAAGAAAAGACACCTAGCACAACCGAGCACAAAATTTTTAATAGCTAGTACATCAACAATGCTTTTGAATTCAGGGGGTGGGGGGCGTCTGCAAAATAATGCTATGGTTACACGAATGAATGAAAATGTTGGATGTATTTGTCCCCAAACACCATTTTCCTATAAAAAATGGCCCCTAAACAGATGTTGCCAGATTGTGCGCCATATCTATATTTTCCCATCTAGCAGAGTATTTGATTAATTAATAATTAACTATTATTTAATTAATAATTATCTGAAATTGACTGTCTCGACCCTTACTTCGTGGAATATGCTCATATTAGTGTTTTTAAATGAAACTAAAGGTCTCTAGTTAATTCCACAATATAATACAAGTTATTGAAAATTCTAAAAAATTGTCAATTTTTTAGAATTTTCAATAACTTGTATTATATTGTGGAATTAACTAGAGACCTTTAGTTTCATTTAAAAACACTATAATAATTATCTATTTATTTTCAACTAATGCTAAAAAACGGAAGAATACAAAAAAACTTCACTTTTAAAAATAATTTTGTTAAAATAACAGTAATTTCAATAAAACAAAATATTTAAATTCAACCATTTAGTCACGGAATCACAAACAATCCGTGCATGAATGAGTTGCAAATTACGTCACACTATAAAAACGGCAACGACAAACGTTTGCGTACAGACATGTTGGATAAATAAATGTTCAAAAGAGCGAAGCCGTGTTGGATATGTCCTTTGGACAAAGTTGTACAATCTGGTAAATGGCGGCTGAGATCCCTAAAAATATTCCAATATATTGAGAATACATGTTTTAGACTGATCGTGGTTCACTGTAGTCCTTATTTAAAAGAAACATTCAAACTTTATATTTAAATTTGCCAGAATATTTATTGCTGATTGATGGTTGATTAACCATTGTACTGATAACATAAATTTTGCATTTCACTATCAGATTTTTTTTAAATTTTCAAGTTAACTTAGGAAGTGCAGCTTTTAATTCTTAGAGCCGGTTAATCAGAGCTTCAAATATTTCTGTGGCATATCATAAGACACCAACACTACTATGTATTTTTCAAAGTTTTTAGTATGTAACTGGCAATGTATGTTTGTTCGGCTGCAATTTTGCAACTCAGTTTTGAAGCAGATATCTTCAACCGATTGATTTGAAATTCTGTATACAGGGTGTCCCGGGACTAATGGGAAAAAAGTCAGGAGCGTATAATCTGAGCCAAAATAATGTTAGTACTTCATATAAACTTTTTCTATGGAGGCCCTCGTTTTCGAGTTATAGGCCTCCAAAGTATCAATTTTGAATTTGGTTTTTATTTTTATTTTTTGTACTAGTTATTTGATCTTTATCAAATTTACGGCAAAGCTATAATGTACGTGTATGTTTATTTTGGAAAGGTAAACAGATTTACAGTACTGCCTTGAAGCCAGGGACGGACTACTCGCAATGGTTAGTGATCCAAAAAATTTGCGGGGATGGCACACCCTGTATGAAATCATCGAAATTGACTTCCCCACACATTAAGCTAACGAAAAGGTACTCTTGTTAGAATTCGATAAAATAAGCCGTTTGGATAATATTTACAGTTTTATTATTGCACTACGTACAAATCTACCTGACTAACTTATTAATACGATGTCCAGGATTTACTTCCTTTTAATCAAAATTACGAACATAACATTATTAAACCATTAAGAAAACCTCAAAAAACACAAGTTATAAAACATTAGACTAATACTAATTCCTAAACAACAACAAAAACTAACGTTATTCTAATAAATGTTCAATATGAGCTCCTCCCACTTCCACGCACATTCTAAGTCTACGAAGGTTGTTTCTTTGCACTTGAATGAGCAATCCCACATTATTTCTAATAACATTGCAGTGTAACACAATTCTGTCTATTAAATCTTGTCTTGTTTGCCCAGGTGTTGCGTATACCTTACTTTTGAGATAACCCTAGAGAAAGAAATCCATAGGATTAACGTCTCCTGATCGCGGTGGCTATTGTAAAGGGCCTCCACGACCAATCCATCTATTAGGAAACCTTGTGTGTAAATGCTGTCGTACATCTAAACTGAAATGAGGAGGGGCCCCATCATGCATGAACCATAAATTCCTACGAGTTTGTAGTAGCACATCATCAAACAGGTTCCATAACTAATTTTGCAAAAACTCCAAATATCTCTGACCAGTCAAAGTACCGTCAATAAAGTATATGGCTCTATCAAATGATTGCCAACTATTCCTGCCCAAATATTAACCATGAATCGATGCTGGCTCCTAGTTTGGATAATGCAATGTGGATTCACATCATCCCATAAATGCATATTATGAGAATTTATGATTCCATCTCTGGTGAAACCGGATTAGTTCGTAAAGAGAACGTTACTAATAAATGTATTGTCTGCTTGTTGTTGTCGCAGAAACCACTGGCTATACTCAAGTCGTGCAGGATAATCAGCCACTGTCATACTGTGTACTTTTTTCATGTGAAAGGGATATAACAGCTGTTCTTTTAGGACGCGATGAACAACTAATTTCGAGACGTTATGTTCTCTTGATACTTTAAGAAAACTCGTTGATGGTTCATTATTAACTGCATTTAACAAGTCTTGTTCAACTGCCACAGTACGTATGCTTCGTACTGGACCTTCTCCACCTTTTTTTGGCAAAAATATTCCTAAAATTAAAAATTTTGTTTTGTATACATGGAAAATCACATTTATTTATACCTGTTTCTCGTAACCTGAGATCAATACACTCAAACATTTGTCTGTCTGGCAATGCTCTGTTTGCAAAATGTTCTTCATAAAGCCTTCTGGCCTCTAAACAGTTTCGAGAAGCCAGTCCATACATTAGATGCATATCTGCGTACTCAATAAAAGCGAATTTTTCCATTGTAACTGTTAAATTAAGGACTTATGAATTATTGACAAGTACTGACTTCGAACTATTCTACACAACGTTTGACAACTAATCCTATGGTAACTTAATAAACGGTAAAAAGTTTTTACCAACTTTCGAATTAATAAGTCGTTAATGTTTTTCATCTTCTGCTATCGTTAAATTATTTTTTTGTAGTACTGTAGGTAAATCTTGGGACATCTATTAATAGGTTAGTTTTACCTCGTTGTGTACTTATAAAAATGGTGAATGCGTAAACTGGTATGTAGTTCATGAATAAAACTGTAAATATTAGCCAAACGGCTTATTTCATCGAATTCCAACAAGAGTACCTTTTCGTTAGCTTAATGTGTGGGGAAGTGAATTTCGATAATTTCATACAGGGTGTGCCATCCCTGCAAAATTTTTGGATCACTAACCATTGCAAGTAGTTCGTCCCTGGCTTCAATGCACTACTGTAAATCTGTTTACCTTACCAAAATAAACATGCACATACACTATATCTTTGCCGTAAATTATATAAAGATCAAATAACTAGTACAAAAATTAAAAATAAAAACCGAATTCAAAATTAAAACTTTGGAGGCCTATAACTCGAAAACGAGGGCCTGCATAGAAAAAGTTTATATGAAGTACTAACATTATTTTAGCTCATATTATACGCTCCCGACTTTTTTCCCATTAGTCCCGGGACACCCTGTATACGTCTAGTTTGCATGCCAATCCATGATTAGGTATGTGACGTCATTCTAAATTCAATATGGCGGATCACCAAAGTTGGCGGACTAAAGAAAATGGACTAATTTTTTTGCTTTCTTACAATATGGGTATTAAATGGAAGGCAGCAAAATTGATGACATAGGTATTTTTATTTTTCTAAAAACTAGGTATAATCCATCTGAAGTTCTCATCGGACTTTTTAAAAGGGTCGTTAAACCAAGTCTATCGTTAAAATTTGAATAATTTTTATAATGCCGTTTTTATGGGTCTTAAGAGTAAATAAAATTCTTGTAGGTACATCCAAACTGGCCGAATCAGATGTTTGGGTTAAGAAAGGGTTTCCCCGAAGGGCTGATGGTTGTAATAATATGTATTCTTTCTAATAATATTACAAGCAACACGGACTATATAAGTAAAACTAATGATCTAACTATTTTCTTGAGTATAATTCGATAGAATATTTCTCGATTTGACGACATAAAACTGTATTAATGCGAAATTCATATTATTTAAACAACATTACATGGTATTTAATTAGCGTTTTTGGTTCATTTTCAATCACTTATTTTTGGATTGAACTTGAAGAATCGTTTTCAAACCGTGACATTTTTATGATATTTGAAATTGAAATTATGATAATAACAACAATTGTTACTTAGACGTTACTTAGATACGGACTTAAAAGGGAAATTATCGGCACTGCCGGAGAGTTATCTCCGAAAAGAAGTTATCTCCGACAAGATCCTGCTACATTTGGAATTTTTATCATATGAGTGGAATATTCCGAAAATTTTTCGTAACTACAGTAAGAAACAATTAAACCAGCCGTTTTACATATATATTCATCCTATTCATTTATCCATTTATTTATTCATCGAGTAAGAATAGCGTTATTTCACTGACCTCCGTCAGTTGTGCTAGGTGTCCTTTATCTGTGCTAGCATTTTGGCGAAAAAATTCCGACCGGAGGTAGCTAGCGTTAACCTAGCCCCACCCGAATTCTAAAGCATTTTTATTGTAATCTGTTGGTGTGTTAGCTATAAAAATTGTTGTGCTAGGTTGTGCTAGGTGCCCTTTATGTGTGCTAGCATTTTGGTAGAAAAAATCTAACCGGGGGGGGGGGGCAGCTTGACGGACCTATAATTCATGTCGTCACAGATCACAGCCCAGCTGAATTAAGCTCTTTGACACTGCCATCTTTACGAGAATAGAGAAAGAAGTGGTTTATTACTTAAAGTTTTCTTTTATATGGTACCCTCTACTAGAAAATAGAATAATTATAACTGCATTCAGCGCGTAGTGGTTGTAGCCCTAAGTTCTTAGGTTTTCGCGGGAACACCTAGCTTTTCATTCTATCATCGTCCGTATTTTGTGGACTGGCGCTTGACGGAGCCCTCCGATTACAAAGGTTGTTATTGTGTTTAACAACTGAACGGACGGAACAATAAAATAGTTAATTCTAAAACAAGTGTCACAATGACTCGATTTGAAGTACGAGAGCAAAAGTACTACAAAATGTCATTTTGACACAAGTTTTACACAATATTTTTTATAATTCGCATTTATTGAATTTTTTAAATAAAATAGAATGACATTATCATTGTTTTTAAAGTAGGAGGAGTGATTTGAAGTTAAGTTAGCAATTCTGTAGATTCCAGATTGGTTAGATCGCAGCCGGTTTTACTCAGCACTCTTGAAGTATATTATGATCGAACAATTGTATAAATTGTAAACAAACTTTAAAAAAGAATTTCATATTTTCTTGCATCTTATTTATATTATATCACGAACAGAATCATTTCTGTAGTATATCTTCACATAGGTATCTCGTAATTTATCCCAAAACTCGGACGTTATGTATGTATTGATCATATAAAATGACAAAATATACAAATGACACATCATTGATGAATAAACGTTAACGTACTTATTTATAAAAAATTTAAATATATAAGTTGTTCCAATTTAAGATTAAGACCAATTAATCCATTAATTTGCTAGCTAGAATTACACCAGACCATTTTATAATTTGTTTTAAGTTAAGGTTAAAGGCAAATGTCAAATACAAATACATACAATAACCAACTGTATGACACTAAAAATTACTAAAAAAGTGTTCAAAGAGCATTGAATGTGTTAAGTATTTCTGACTTTTATTTTAAATCAGCAAGGACGTACGCTTTCTGTAATATTTCCAACCGACTTTGTCTCGCACCAGTCTATAAACCGTTTATAACAAATTTCATAAACTTTTTTTAGATTTATCGGGTAGTAAATCTGCGGTTGCTTCATTTGCTCTACTAAATCTGGAGGAGTACAGAAAGTAATAGTTTCTTCCTCACTATCCGAATTGAACATTTTTAACAACTTACAACTTATTAAATTTTTAAACCAATAATTTGAAACGAATTCAGATGTAAAACAAAAATTATTACATTATTTAATGTGACAGTGACAGTTCAAGTACAATTATTATTCACACATACAGTAGAAACGGTGACGCTTTTCCATGACGATATTATTCGACACATACTATGTTGGTACCGCCTTCTTCTAATAACAGAAAAAGAGCGAAACTTAATACAAGCGTTTGTCGTATTGTTTTGATTCAGATGCATATGCTTGATTTCGTATCAGTCACGTGATGGAAAAGACTACGTTAAGAGAAACTACTTAAGTACTACTTAAATAACTTTATACTCAAAGTTATTTTTTAAAAAAACTTTATTAACTAACATACAATTTATGTGTTGTTAACTCAGAAACTGAATATAGAATGAATGTTTAAATTATAATCAGTAAGAAAGAAAGTTTACAAATACTGACTCATCATTATATAAAATAAATAATGTTTATATATATTTCACAGGTCATCTATTATACTTATATAACTCCTCCCCCCATGGGCGAAAACAATACGGATGGTGGGTTGTTTTCGGGCTCATTATGGTCTTCTGAGGGTTGCTCTATTTTCTTGGGCCTTCTTCTTCTATACCATATGTAGAGGATAATCGATATTATTATAATAACTGACAAACTGAGTATATTGCAGAATAAGGGATGGACTTCTTCATTTTGTATTATTTTGGTGAATTTTGCTTGTTCTCGCAGAGTATTTATGGATTCGAGATTTATTGAATGTAACTTCAGCGGTAAATCTTGATATAGATCTGCTCTTCGAAGCAATGGATTCCATTCTAATTTTGGGAGTATTAGTGGGTTTCCTTTTATGCTTTCTTCTGTGTTTTTGTACAGAGAATCCTCTATGGCTACACTACAGTCCTTTGGAATCTTCAAGATTGAGTTTTGTTTAATCAATGCTATTCTATTTCTCTCGCATTTTATTGTGATTTTCACTGGATTTACAGCGGGTAGTAGTAGTAAAAATTTACTATTGATTTGTTCTATTATATGATGATGTAGAACTGCATGATTGGTTTCGCATGAAGGCGGTTCAGCTCGGATTAGGGCTATGGTGCATGTGTCGTTTACAATGTCTTCATGACGTTGGCAGAAAAATGTACCTTCGATGGATGGATAGTTTCTCTTCTTGTTGATGCATTGTGGTACCAAGTATAAGGAATGGAGTTTTCGGAATGATTAGGGAGTTTTTATATGGTAAGGGAATTATATGGTATGTTAGAAAATCTAAATCTAAAATTATTGGTATATGAATAGCGAATATTAACTTAGAATTTTCGATTCTTACTTGAATCCCTGATAACTGATAATAATTGTTATGATTCTTAAATTTAACGACTTTTTTATTTCCGTAAATTGTTGAAACTCTGTATATCAGACTAGTTAGTTCATTTAATGGTATAACTGAAGTGTGTAAATTACCCAAGTGAGCAAATATAATTGAGTTTTCAAGACTATCAACGAAATTTATTAAATTTTGGCAATTCAAAATTATTTGATCCAGAGTATTAGGTAAACTTAAAAACAAGAACATTTCGTCTGTAAAGTTTTTAGAATAATTGTAAATGTCTTCTAATTTTGTTTGTAGTAATAACTGATTTTTGTATAAATTGCTAATTGTGTTGTTATAGTGATTTATGAGAGTTTAGGGAGGCTTGTAATTTTAACTTGTGTTCAATTGAATTTTGGTTTTCAATTAATTTCTTTATTTGCGAATCGTATTTGATTTCATCTTCGTGGTCTAAAGTACCGAAAAGCCATTTTTCGATGGTGCCTACGCCATCAATTATTCCTCTTTTATTTCGAATGTTTTGTTGGATATCTGTAATAACCAAATTACCAAGTTTTAATCTAGTGACGTTTAAAAGATAATTTGCATGTTCCAATAGATTGTGTGTGAATTGTTTATCTTGAAATGATGATTGATTTAATAAAGCCCCCAGATTATTATAAAAATGCTCTATATTTTGTAACTGTATTACAAGTTGACCTGTTTCGATAAAATGCAGAAATGTATGCTTAGTTTCTATTAAACTAGTTTTTCCTAATTCTAAAGGTAATATAGGGGTGTTTAATTCTTGTATTTCGACGCCGTTATTCTTGATTAATGTTGGAAGTGCCAGGATGAGGATTAGGGACGCTGCTGTCAGTAACATTGTCATGCTGCAAAGAAAGTTTAACATTAGTGGACGGTTTTTTCACTTTAGATTTGTGAATTGTCCTATTCTTTGTGGTTACTATTTTCTTCCCATTATCCTTTTTTACTGTTCTGCTTATGAATCTAGGCTTGGATTTATTTCTAGCTGCCTCTCTATTTCTAATATATATCTCTTGTCCTTCTGTATAATCTTTAGGATCGTCTCGAGTTAGATTACGTTCATCAATCGCTTTTTGTTTAATTTTGACCGTGTTGTCATAAATAGTTTTATAAAGAGTTTCTAAACGAGTTTTTTTATCGTTCAGATAATCGTTAATTATGTGTTCGTCTGTGAGATCGAATGGATCTAGAGCTTTAGTGTTTCCTAAAATGATATCGATGGGTCGACATTTTGTAACAGAATGAATTGAAGAATTATAGCCTATTATTGCAAATTTCATCAAATCTTTCGCGTGCGCGTTGGGATGCTCTAATTTAAGTGTTCTACAATTTTCTAAAATTGAAGAATGGAATCTTTCTACTGGACTATTGCTGTTTGAATTTTGTGGTGTGGTGAAATGAATTCTAATTTTATGTAGTTTGCAAAACTCTTTTACTAAATCGTTTTTGAATTCGGTACCACTATCACATATGAGAGAGTATGGTACTCCAAAGTGAGATATAAAAGTGAATAAACATTCTATTATTGATTTTGAGTTTAGACTAGTTTCTAGGCTTGCCCATATTTTGAAAATGAATCAAGGATTGTCAAAAATTTAGTTCTTTGGGGTCGATATAATCTCTAAAAAGATCTATAATTTGTTTTCGAATGCTATTTGAATCATCAGTTAAGTAAGCTGTTATACGTGATTTATTTGTAAATATTTTACTGCTTGTTGTATGAAAATGTTTTGATTTACCCTGTGTTATTATTATTTGTCTTTTATAAGAATTTGTTACATTTTCGGTAATCGGTATTTCCAAAATAGGATTTTCGATTGCTGTGTGTATCGTTACATTGTCGTCATTGTGAATATCGGAGTATCCGAACTCTGCCACAAAATGCAGGTAGTCATTACGGGTTGTTCGAACTCTGCCAGTGTTTAAAATTTTGGAGATTAACTACCAAACCAGTAGGGGTCTAATAGCCTAATCGGATTTAACAATTTACCTTGAACTTTAGGTACTCAAATTCAATATAAGAAAATATTAATAACATACATATATTTTCAACGTATATTTGCCACTTCTAAAAAATTACATCTACATTACATCTACATTACAATAAAATATATTCAATATACATAAACATATAAAAAAAAACAAAAAATTAAACGTGTGGAAGATTTTTACATGCAACCGTTTTCACAAACATAAAGCGAGAAATAACATTTTTCCTATATTGATCCAAATGATCATTAATGAAATTAATTTTAACATTAATAGTTTTTTTGGTTTTTTTCTGGCTTTGGTTTGCCGAACGAATTTTCGCGTATACCTCCGTTTGTAAATCCAATAACACACTAGTAAATTGAACAATGTTTGGATGTGCTTTGTAAAAAGAAGCACCGAAATGCGAATGAAAACTCTCACAAGAATTCGTTGTTCTCTTAAAAAAGGATGCATTATTTGCCCAAATAAGTGGTGGAAATATCGAATTTTGCGTTATATATGTTTTATTGACATAATTTCGGAATTCTATAACTCTTTCGTTATTCGGAAGCAAAAAATGTAGTTCATTATAAAAAAATTCTACAACTTCCTTAGGACTAAGATACATAATACCGAAATGTACTTTTAAGTATTCGCCAATTACAGAACCTTTCTGTCTGTACTCTTGTACCAAATGAAACTCCTGAATCTTACGAAACCAAGCTTGACAGAGATGAAATTTACAACCAAAAAAAATTTGATCTCTGCCAAAACATTCATATATAGCGTTATGAATGCTTAGTTCAAAATCTACTACGACTTCTTTAGGTTGAAAATTTAAGCCTACTTCTTTACATTTTTGTCTTAAAATTAAAAACAAATTTGAATATGTTTGACTTGATTTGTCCGGCAGCAAACAAAAAACAAGAGGTACGTAATAGCCGTTTTTAAAACCATGAATGGTAAACATTTGGTAAAAAAAAGTTGAACAGTATTTAAAAGTCCCATCCATCAAAATACAATCCGAAAAACATAAAAAATTAAGGTTGGAAAAACAGGAGAACACAATAATTTTAAATACCTGGTCTGCTGTTAATAGAAATTCCTCTTCTCTTGCCGAATTAGTTTGGAGGGTTTCTCAGTGGGATCTTCAGTCGCTTTCCTTTTAATGCTGTTACTCACTGCTTTTCTTGATAGGTTCGTTTCCATAGTATGATTGTGTTCTCCTTTGACTTCTGTGATTGTTTCTTCATCAGAAACGTGGGAGTACACTCTAACTGGACATTTTGCGTTACAGCACTTCCATCTAATGTTTCCACATTTGCTAGTATTAGCTTTCGAAAATTTATAACTGTTCAACACTATTAATTTATTTCCTCTTTCACTATACATTGTAGATGCTTTGTTCTCCATTTTGGTCACTGTTTGCTATGTGTACTACACTCTTAACTTCTGTAGATCGATATGAAGTAACTGAATACAACTATAACTCTTATATAGTGTAAGTGCATCAACATTCTTCCCCTAATCCCCTAAATATCGATCAAAACAATCGAGATTTCTTCAAAATATTTAATACAAGAAATCTTTGAAACCTTTCAGAAATATACATAATTCTATGGGCCTCCGATTTTATCTATTATAAACCCTAATGACTCTAATAGGATTAAACTAAATGGTTGCGGCACAGTTCGAACATTTCAGTGATCCTCAAATTGATACAAGTCAGGTAAAATTTTATTTTGTGGCAGAGTTCGGATATGCCCGTGAATATTATCAATATTTTCAGTTTGTTTAGGTGTAGGTTCATTATTTTGGTTTTGAGTGTATTTATCATCTCTATTTGGGTGGAAATTATTGAATTTAGTAAATCATATAATTCATTATCAATATCTATATATGAAGTTGGATCATCAACTGGTTCGATAAGGTTTTCTAAGAAATTATTTGTTACTTGATTTATATCGTCTGGTTCTCCAATCAAAGAATTATTTTCATCGGACTGATTATTTTGTTCATTTTCTGATATCATGTATAATTCTACTCTGCTAAGAGCGTCGGAATTTTTATTTTGTATAATGTTATCAAGTTTATTTTTGTGCCACTGTGTACGCGGAATTACTTGAATAGGTTGTTTTAAAATAATATTAATTCTTTTATCAGTGTTATTTCTTATTTCCGTTTTTGTAAAGCCGTCACGAGAGATGGTTAATGTTTCAGGAAAATAAAGATCGTCAATTTTCATTTTAGGTACAATTACTTCACCGTTCATAATATTTACAGGAACTTGCAAAGCTAATATTTCTGTAATGTTTTTCTAATTTATTTAAAACGTAAACGGGTGGGATAAATTTTAAACACTCGGTATGGCTACTTACTAATTTATTTAAACACTAACTCACTAACACTAATTTATACGTACTTAACGAGTCACTTAAATTTAATTTATATGCACACTAACTTATTAATTTATAACACTTTTATATTCACTTAATTACTGTTTAACTCACTATGGCAAATTATAAACTAAACTCATCCGCTGCTCGGTCCTGTATTTATATCAAAAACTTTCTTTACTAGAATATTCGGGATGGGACATGCCTTTCGCGATATTTCTTAAAATGCCTTTCGAGAACATGTTTAAAAAGGACGGTCGCAATAAATCCCAATAGACCTTCTCAGAATTCGGCACGCTAGCCTTTTTCTTAACTCCGTTAACATAAGGTTACAGGGCCGTACTTAGTATCTGCTTCGGTGTGCGAGTTCGTAACATTACCCCCTCCTTAAATGAAAGTTCCTCCTGGAACTTTTGTGTAGCCGAGACTGGATGTTTGAATCGGCAACTAGCCCCATTTCTACACTTTCCGATCTTATGAAAATAGCAGGGCACCGTCTTCATCGGATACTGATAACGGGGGTTGTAGCTGCAAATCAATATCTGGACACCGGTATCTTGAAAGATAATCTCTACCATGTTCCTGATGATTCGCCAATCCAACTGGTTACTCGCTATCTTAGGCATAGCCAGTTTCTTCACGTTGGATTCCAACACGTAGTCTCGGAGGTTTCGAAGTGCTTCCCACACATCGCGGTAGGTAGATCGATCTTGGAATTCATTTTTTGTTACCACGTAGAAAACGTACCGCGAATTATGTTTCAGTTTCAGTGTCTTGCCAGGGGCTGGAATCTGGTCTTCAAGTTTTTCTAATTGCCCGAACTTCTTTCGAAAGACGGTTGCCAATCCTCGTGCGTTCTTGATACGGGCGGGCATGTTGTATGCCAGTGAATAATCTTCTGGGAGAGTGAACAAATCTTGTTGTTGTTCCGAAGTGACTCCATATCTAGCTTTCCCGGTACCTCCATACGCGCCCATAAATTCATCGAAGGTGGGGTCAGACACATCTCGAATAAGGTTTACTCCTTCCTCTATGTCATGGTCTCCTTCGAATGGCGCTAGTCGGTTTCGGTGAACTACTTTTGGTTTTCCGTTGGGGATCTTGCTTATGCGATATAAAACATCATTGATCCTTTTCTTGATCAAGTATGGACCTTCCCAGGATTTTTGTAATTTTGGAGAAAATCCTTTTCTCCTCGCCGGGTTGTGTAACCATACTTTGTCCCCTTCTTTAAAACCGCCCTCTGTGGCCTGCGTGTCGTACCGCCTTTTCATTCTGTCCCTGGCAACTTGAAGATTTGTTCGAACTAGTTCATGAATATCGTCCAGCCTTCTTCTCAATTGGATCACATAGTCTTCGCCTGCTATATCTTCTCCAGGCCGACAGCCAAATTCCAGGTCACAAGGAAGCCTCATTTCACGTCCAAACAGGATTTTCGCAGGTGTTTCACCCGTGGACTCATTGACGGCAGATCGATAAGCCAATGCGAATAGGGAGAGATACTGGTCCCAATCTCTCTGATGGCTGGATACTACTTTGGACAGGTATTTTTCAATAGTCCTGTTCATTCTCTCGACCATTCCATCTGACTGTGGATGTAATGCTGTTGTTCTGGTCTTCTTCATTCACAGCTTGTCGCAAATCTCCTGGAATAGATGGCTTTCAAAATTTCTTCCCTGGTCACTGTGGACTTCCATGGGCACTCCATATCGGCTGATGAATTCTTTCACCAATACATCCGCGACAGTTGTGGCCTCTTGGTTCGGGATAGCGTAAATTTCCACCCATTTTGTAAAATAATCCATTACAACCAGTATGTACTTGCTACAATTTTCTGTCGTCGGAAATGGTCCAGCGATATCTAAAGCAATCCTTTCGAAAGGGCTTCCAACATTGTACTGTTTCATGGGTGCCTTTCTCTTGCGATGCGGTCCATTACTCGTAGCACAAGTCGTACATTTCTTACACCAGTCCTTCACATCGTCGGAGCTGTTCATCCAATAAAACCTTTCACGAACTCGCTGAAGGGTTTTCTTCACTCCCAGATGACCCCCCGATGGACTGTCGTGTAACTTCTTCAGTACCTCAGCTACTCTTGTTCTCGGGATAACTAGCTGTCTCCTCACCTCAGAACCATTATTGTTTTCAAGGACTCTTTTCAACAGCCCTTCTTCCAGGACAAGGGAGTCCCACTGAGCCCAATACGCCTTGAGTGTCGGTGAAAATCTTGACACTTCTTGCCAGGTAGGTCGCCGATTTTCTTCCTTCCATTGCCGGATCATCTTCAGGTGAGGATCATTCTCCTGATCTTCTTTGACCCTGGTGGGTGACCATTCCTCGTTGACTACAGTAGTTCTTGAAACTGCAGCTTCCCTAGATTCCACCTTGTTGCAGTGGGAGCAGTCTGTTGGGCACGGCCGTCTGGACAGGGAGTCGGCATTTCGGTGACTCACACCAGCTCGATGTTCGATGTTGAAATCGTATTCTTGAAGTCGTTCAATCCATCTAGCGATCTGGCCCTCGGGATTCTTGAACTGCATCAACCACTTAAGTGCTGCATGATCAGTCCGGATTAAAAACTTCCTGCCATAGAGATACTGGTAAAAGTGTTCCACGGACTTCACTACTGCCAAAAGTTCTCTTCTTGTGACGCAGTAGTTTCGTTCTGGTTTGGAGAGGACTTTACTGAAATATCCCAGCACTCTTTCTTGCCCTCCTTGGATCTGTGAGAGCACTCCACCAATTCCTACGTTGCTTGCGTCAGTGTCAAGAATAAAGTCTCCCTCTGGTAATGGATATCCTAATATCGGCGCCGAGGTTAAATGCCTCTTCAAAGTTTCAAAAGCCGTTTGACAGTCTTCGTCCCATTGGAAAGCTCTTGCTTCTTCTGTAAGTCGCGTTAGAGGCTTGGCAATATCTCCAAACTTCCTGATACATCTTCTGTAATACGTGCAAAGTCCAAGGAAACTCCTAATTTGATGTTTGTCGGTTAGTTGCGGCCATTGCTGAATGGAAGCAACTTTCTCTGGATCCACCGCCACTCCTTCATTGCTCACTATATGACCTAGATAGTTGACTCGGTTTTGGAACAGCTGACATTTCTTCGGATTTAACATGAGCTGGGCAGCTTGGAGTCGTTTGAATACGTCTTCCAAATTTTTCAGATGTTCGTCAAATGTCTTCCCCAGTACTACGATGTCGTCCAAATAGACCAGGCAAGTCTTCCAAGACAACCCTCTCAAGACATTTTCCATAAGTCTTTCAAATGTCGCAGGCGCATTACAGAGCCCGAATGGCATGACGTTGAATTGCCATAATCCAGATCCGGTGGTAAAAGCAGTCTTCTCTTTATCTTCTGGGTCCATTTCTACTTGCCAATAACCAGACTTCAGGTCCAAGGTGGAAAACAGTTTGCTGCCGGCCAAAGTATCTAGCGTATCGTCAATTCGAGGCAAAGGATAGCTGTCCTTCTTCGTCACGTTGTTAAGCTGGCGATAATCCACGCAGAATCTCGTAGTTCCATCCTTTTTCTTGACGAGCACTACTGGAGACACCCATGGACTAGTAGATGGTTCTATTACTTTTTCTTCTGCCATCTCTTGAATTATTTTCTCAGCTTCCTCTCTCTTCGCTCGTGGAAGTCTTCGAGCTGATTGTCTAATTTGCTTAGCATTTTGTGTTTGACGGCTGATGTTCTGCCAGTCTTTCCTCCTTTTGGTACGAATAAGTCTCGATACTGCAAGAGAAATTCTCTCATTCTCTTTTTTTCAGCTCGATCCAAAGATTGACCAGCTACTGATAACATTTGTTCGAATCTGGCATTAGAATTGTCAGTGGTCGTTGTTTGACGTCACTGGTACGCAGGATCCAATCTTGGTTTCCTTCTTGATTGTAATTGGGTAATCGTTCACGTTTATCACACGTACTGGGATCTCTTTCGCCGACGTGACCAATCCTTTTCCAATTAGTACGCCTTTGCCAACTTCTTCGTCGTGGTTCCTTGGCTCCATCATAACCGGTGTACCTTCCTCCATGATTCCCTGTAGCCGTGCTACTATCATGGTTTCGCTTCGTGCAGGTAGAACGGTATCTTCCTGTACAGCTGCCAACACCGCGCTGCCTTCATATGGATGCAGGAATACCTCCTCGGAACCCACTTTAATGGTTCTGTTTCTGAAGTCTAATTGGAAACCATGTACATTCATTACGTCCATTCCCAGAATCAGGTCTTCTTCAATGTTAGCTACGATTACCGTATGCGTGAACTTTTCTGCGCCAATTCCCAATTGGATTTGTGTTTCCCCGTGAACGTTGGCACTTTCGCCTGTGGCGGTCCGTAGTCGCAGTCTCGTTGGTAGAAGCTTCTTCTTGGGGTTTATTATCTCTGGTCGTATAATGGTTCTAGTTGCTCCAGTGTCAACCAGCAGAGCATATTTCTTGCCATTTACTTCGCCATCCACATATACCCTGTCGTTGCGACATCTGAGAGAAGCTATCAGTATGAGAGGGTCTTTGGATTGATCATGGGTCGGTGCTGCCCCCTCGTAGCCGACCCGTTCTAGTTTTCCTGTGACTGGGGTTCTTGGTTTGCAGGAGTCTTGGGGCGCTTACACGAACTACTTACATGCCCTAGCCCGCCACAATTCCAGCATCTGATCTTTCTTGGCTTCTTGTCCATCATACTTTTTATTAAACTGACGAACTGGTCAAATCTGTCTTCGTCACCTTCTTCTTGGATGGTCCTGATTTTGTTATATCCTGAAGCCTTCGTTGCTGCTTCATATTCAAGAGCAGCTGTCAATGCGTCAACTAATGTTTTGGGATGGGCTAAACGAAGCGTCCTCTGCATATCGGGGTCACGTAAGCCATCAATAAAGGCCTGGATGCCCAGACATTCCATCATGTTCTCTGGTGCTGACGGATAAGCAAATCGAACGAGTCGGGCAATATCCACTTCATACTCTTGAAGGGCTTCATCGCGTTTCTGCCTTCGGTTCTCCAGTTGTGACTGGTACAAATGTTCTAGATGTTCGTGAGCGTACCGCATGTCCAACCTCTTCTTCAGCAGCTCGAAATCATCCGTTTCTTCCAGAGGTATCGTCTGAAGTATATCTAAGGTATCTCCCCGAAGCGCGATAGTTAGGTTCACTGCTTTCTCCTTATCGGACCAATTATTCACTCTAGCGGCTGCTTCGAACTGTTTTACGTAATTGGTCCATGACATCTTTCCATCGAACGTTGGGGCCTTGACTCGGGTAAAACTGCCAATATCATCTGTCTTGGGTTGTGTTTCTGGCTTGCAGATCTCGATCTTCTTTTCTTCTGCTGGAGTGTTCTGTGTTCTTAAATCGGCAATCTTTGTCTCTAACTTCCTAATTTTCTCGTCCACCTGATTTTCCATCGTTGCCATCTTATTCTCCATGTCTGATTTTAGAGACGAAATTTTATTCTCGACTTCAGCAGCAATGTCATTTTTCAATGATAAAATATCTGCAGAAATATCATTCTTCATAGCAGAAATATCGCTTTTCATTGTGGTAATCTTCTCGTCCATATTAGTAGAAATATCATTCTTCATAGTGGAAATATCGTTCTTTATGGTTGAAATCTTCTCTTCCATGGCAGAAATATCGTTCTTCATATTAGCAGAAATCTTTTCTTCCATGGCAGAAATTGACGAGATTAAGGTGGAAGCCTCGTCATTAAATAAAACTGTTTCTGGATCAAAGCCGTCATTTTCCAGTGCCACTTTAAGTCTTTCTACTAACTCACTTTTCTTACCGGACGCTTCCAACTCACGATCTTCCAATTCTGCTCTTAATTCCGTCACTTTGAGATCACATAGTCTCTTGGCTATTTTTACGTAGCAATTTATTTATATTATCCCACTTCTGACACCAATGTAATGTTTTTCTAATTTATTCAAAACGTAAACGGGTGGGATAAATTTTAAACACTCGGTATGGCTACTTACTAATTTATTTAAACACTAACTCACTAACACTAATTTATATGTACTTAACGAGTCACTTAAATTTAATTTATATGCACACTAACTTATTAATTTATTACACTTTTATATTCACTTAATTACTGTTTAACTCACTATGGCAAATTATAAACTAAACTCATCCGCTGCTCGGTCCTGTATTTATATCAAAAACTTTCTTTACTAGAATATTCGGGATGGGACATGCCTTTCGCGATATTTCTTAAAATGCCTTTCGAGAACATGTTTAAAAAGGACAGTCGCAATAAATCCCAATAGACCTTCTCAGAATTCGGCACGCTCGCCTTTTTCTCAACTCCGTTAACATAAGGTTACAGGGCCGTACTTAGTATCTGCTTCGGTGTGCGAGTTCGTAACATTTCGTTAGCGTCAACGGAAATATTGAATTCGCTTCTATCTAACTTATATAGTAGCGGAATATTTATAAAATTATTTCTCAGTAAATTTGTGCTAAAATCAACAGAAAATTTTAAATTGCGTAATTCATTTAAACCTATTAGACCATCAAAATGATTATTAAACTGATATACGATAAATTTCAAATAAATGTTAGAACAAAATTCAGCAAAAGCAGAAATATTGGCTTTATATACAGCTCGTTTCTTTCCTACTGCAGTAATAATTAAGGTTGAATCTTCATACATATATTCGGGGAAATATTTTTCCACAATAGCCGGGCTTAGCATACTAGATTTGCTACCTGAATCTATCAATAATTTGAGAGGTGGATTTTGTATGATAATATATCTCGTAAATCCATTGTACAAGAATTTGAAAATATTTCATTTTGATTTTCAACATTATTGAATGACACAGATGGATTTTGATTATATCCCATAGGCGTATCCGCCGGAGGGTCTATTAAAGAATTATCGGTTTCATATTGGGTTTGATTTATCGAAATTTCATCTGAGTTTTCAAAATTATGATTATCTGTTTGATAAAGTTCTTCAGCAATATAATTTTGTTGGTTGTTTTGTCTAGGTCTGAAAGTATTTTTGGTATTTATGGACATTTGTTCTGGTTTTGTGGTGGGATTTTGCCCAGTTGGTGCAAATACGTTTTGGGGTGGTGCAAATACGTTTTGGAGTGGCCCAAAAACTTGACGGTTTGTTGGATAATGTCTATTAATATGACGAGGTTGCATTTGAATCGGCTGGCTAAGAAAGGTATTAGTGTTTGGATTGGTTTGAAAGTATTGATTTTGTCTGGGTCGAATATTTGGATTGGGGTTGGTTTGAAAATTTTGATTTTGTCTGGGTTGGATATTTGATTGTTTATCATAAAATTTCTTTGTGGTTGTGATCCACTAACTTGATATTGAAACTGATTTCTAGAAATTATAGGGGAACTATTTCGTGTAATATTGTTGTATACATTTTGGTTATAATTATTATTTGCTCTATTTCTATTATAGTTATTTGGCCTTGATTCGATTTGTCTAAAGTTATTTAAAGAATAAGAAAAGTTTTCTTCTGCAATTAAATACGTAATCGCTTCCTCAATATTATGCGGACTTTTTAATCGTATAATAGTTTGTAAACTACCTGTTAAATTTCTCAATAGTGTTCTCAAAGTCATTTCATCATACTGTCTCCTGCATATTTCTTTTGTTTGTGCAGACATTTCTGCATCTGGGAAATTATTAACTCTGCTGATCAATTGGCTTCTCAACACTTGTAATCTACGAGCAAAATCTATTGGTTGTTCATTTCTAGATATGTGGGCCATTAGTAAATCATGTTCTAAGCATTCTAACGACCTTCTGTCTCCAAAACATTGCTGTAAAGCTGTTTTTATAGTAACCCATGTATCTAATTCGGATCTCGAACCGACCAATAAATTTGCTTTATCAACTAGTTTTGCCTGTATTGCTCTTATAATATAATTTCGAACTACAATATCTTGTGTGACTGCGTAACTATTTACTACGAAGTCGCAACTATTAATAAATTTCGTTAAAGTACTTTCGTTCCCATCATAATATGGAATCGTATCAATTTGCAATTTTAGCATTGAAATATTCAATTCTGTATTATTGTTTGCCATTTCTTTGAGATTAACTAGCCTATTAAAATCTGTAATTAAATTTTCTATATCTACGATAGTATTCATAAAACTATAATAATACGCTTATTATTTTTAATTCACTTAAAATATTTCTGTAATAAAATTTTCTATATCTACGATAGTATTCATGAAACTAAAATAATACGCTTATTATTTTCAATTCTCTTAAAATGTTTCTGTAATTAAAATTTCTACGATAGTATTCGCTTATTATTCTCAATTCACTTAATCTGTTTATTTATATAATTACTACTAAAAATAAAGGGAATAAAAGTAAATAAAGGAATTGTGAAAGGAATACTTGGTACTCACCCAATTCCTGATTCCAGTCCAGATGATGATGTAGGTTCTTGACACTGAAGAGTTGAAACTCACGAACTTCTCGAAAATCGGACACTATGCCGTGGCTTTTCGAAATTCTGCGTCAAATCCTACTACCTGCGCCAGTTAAATAACTTTATACTCAAAGTAATTTTTTAAAAAAAACTTTATTAATTAACATACAATTTATGTGTTGTTAACTCAGAAACTGAACATGGAATGAATGTTTAAATTATAATCAGTAAGAAAGAAAGTTTACAAATACTGACTCATCAGTATATAAAATAGATAATGTTTATATATATTTCACAGGTCATCTATTATACTTATATAGCTTTCGTCATCATTCCGACTGCTTCATATTCGCCCACTTTCCTCTACATTTGAAAATTCAGAGATGATTGTATCAGTAAATACAATAATTTTAATAAAACATACTAATTTTAGAATTATATCTGCGTTTTCATTTCCATTTTACACTTCCGAATTTTATAAAATAAGATAATTTATTTCACTGTTTCATTATATGTTTCCTCTTGTTGCAGAAAGTTATGAATGGTCATAAAAAGCGAAGAGTGGCAGGGCCCGAAATAACGCCATGCTGTGCCGCTATACAATTTCAACCCCTACAGTTAGTGTACATGCATAGCAACAAAACTTTAACGACGAAACTCTTATCTAATATGATAGTGGACAGTTGTGGATGTATGTAACAATAATCGAAGAACTTATTAGTTTCTTGACAGTATTGAGACTCTAGTGATATCTGAAGATCCCAGTGAAAACATATTTTTTTATGTTGCAAATATAAATATGTCATTCTGACTGTTGATGCGTGATTGTAGTATTGAAGGATGTGAGACTGCTTTTAATTTTGATTTGTACAATATCAAAATCTCAAGTAAAAATTGTGGTATCTACTACTTACGTTGTTCTAAAATTCCTTAACATTTATATCACATTGTGCGTCATGTTCTATTCTTTCAATCACACAATGGTAAACCTGCGTATCAGTTATATTTAACCTTTTTTATTAAACAAAATCTAGAAGTTATCTCAGGGAATCCTCAGGTATGAAATGTTGATACTTTGTGTCTATTATAACTTTCAGTTTTTTGAAAGCTGTCTTTAGACTTTTTAATTTAAAAAGTGTGAACGTTTATGAAAGGTGTTTCGATTGCAAAAACCAGGGTTGGCAACTACAGGTTTTTCAACCTAGGTTTTTAGGTTTTTTTAACAAATCTATTAAAATATGGCCATTGTAGATTTTTCTCTATTTTCTTTTAAGATACTGAATAAAAGCTTCCTGTTACAGCCATCTTTTACTAAAATCTAAAATTACCCACCCAAAAAGAAAGCTTTTTTCCTAGTTTAAATTTCATTCAAATCATAAATATTAAAGGTACAGACACAGACAGTTAGAGGATGCTGCAGGGCCGGGGATTTACCAATTCATGTTGATTTACATATATAATATCAATGTTTTGCTTAAAATGTGATTTTTTAAACCTAAAAAACTTTAAGCACCATAAAAAACCTTAAAAAAACCTGAAAACCCTAAAAACCCAAATATATATCTTTAGTTCTTAGGTTTTTTCCAACCCTGGCAAAAACTATTGTTTTTATATGTAATCGTAATTTCATAAAAATGTGTTCTATCAAGTGAGTGTGATATTAGAATAATAGGTGATTGTTTGGAGCTAATTTATTTATATGTATTTGTTAGGAATATTGTATTATTTATTTAATAACAATAAAACATGTATTAAAAACTACAACAAATTGTATTTCGAAAATATATTAAAGAAATTATATTTTTTGACTAAATTATTTTTAC
Source organism: Galeruca laticollis (assembly GCA_963921935.1). NCBI lineage: Eukaryota > Metazoa > Arthropoda > Insecta > Coleoptera > Chrysomelidae > Galeruca > Galeruca laticollis. Next base: position 126,239,818 of record OY998180.1, read on the forward strand.
ATATTATTTTTACTTAAAGAAAGCAATAATGATAACACTGGCCGACACGATTTTTGTACCAAAGTTCAAACAATTATTTTTATAATGCTAATAGCTACCAAATAATGGGAAAAATATTCATTAAGCCCGAATATGTACCACTTTTCATTAGGCAATCCAACGACCTGTCAAAATAAATTCAATATGGCGGTGAAGGTCAAATAAACAACAAAGTTACTGTAGAGTGTGATTGTTTAACCCACGTTAAATCGATTTTTTTTCTGTTTATTGGCTGTAAATTTTGGTTTTTAAATAGTGTAGTGTTTGTCTTCGATATGTATTATAGTTGGTTGTGGAAGCCGTTCTAATCGTGATGAAGTTTCGTTTTGTTCCCGCAGAGACAAAACAGGTTTCTAACGAAGAAAAACGTTTTGACCAAACTTCGCAGGGCTGCATGGATATCTGTGGCATGGATTGCAGCAATAAAGAGAGACGATCAGACCGAATCTATATTGAAACACCAAAAAGTTTGCTGTAGACACTTTTATAACTGGTAGGCTTCTTATCAAATATATCAACTCTACTAGCTCCTAGTTTACGTAGTTTGTACTCAAGTAGGTATTAACTCATTTAAGGCAAACTTACTGTCCTCAAAGATAAAGAACACCCTGACTGGGTGCCATTTCAACATATGGGACATGTGTCTCAGAAAGTAAAAAAAGGGGCTGCAGATGTTGACCGAAAGAATCGCAGAGATAAAAGGACAAAACTGACTGACACTAAGGTAAAAAATAATTAATAGTAGTCCTTTTTTATGTAAATTGTCTCAAGAGCGAAATCACAATTAATTGGGATATGTGTAACTGCTCGTCCTGGTCAAGAAAATATACTCGATGAGCATGTTTTGCACACAACAGGTCATGGATATTGATGAAATGCCTCAACAGTTCCAGGATGATCAAATTGAATTTATGGAGACGGTGGTGTCTATGAAGCTTAAGTATTTATGTTTTAGTTTTGAAGCTAAGCATTTAGTAAATATTACTTTGCAACTTTTAATATTTCTCAACATTTAATGAATGTTTTATTTTGATTTGTACTTAAATTAGTAATAATTCTTGTCTCTTCATAATACGTATAACGTTTATATACTAAGTGTTATTATAGTAATATATTTTTACATATAGCTTTGTCAATAAGATCAAAATATTTGAACAATGAGGCTGAAGTTCATTGATTTTACTCATGTTAATATTAGAAATATGTATTCTAATGTACACATGTCAAAATGAAATACAATTTATATTTTGCAGTGTAAAATAATTGTTTTTCTAATGCATTAAATGTCACACACTTTAGGGACAATAAAAAAACAAAACCCTTATATAACAGTTTATTTTTTCCAAAAACAAAAAAAACTAGATAATAAAACCTCTAGGGTCATTGGAAACAATTTCGCAAGCCAACATCGACAAAAAACAATCATTTATAAGCTCATTACATAACTACAAATACATATATAATTCCTTACAATCAATGAAAGGCTAACTTAGTTCTACATTTATTTACAAAAAATAAATTACAACACTGATTTAATAGCAGAAGGTTACACATACTATATCTATTAGCTAAACTATTTATGTTTCTCCAATATCTGGATTTTACACTAATAACGATTTAAAATAAGCACTCTTCATCTTAAAATAGGAAAATTGTCCTCCTCAAACAGTACAAAACACCTTAAAACCCCACAAAATACAAAATAAATCGTTTTATGACTATAAAACTCTGCAGCTTCTAAACATAAATGAATGTACTGAATTCAATGTTTGACCTTCGCCGCCATATTGACAGCTAAAAAGTCACGTGGTTTGGATTGCCTAATATGTTCTTTAGACCCTATTTTGTTCGCAGGTAGTAAATGTTATGAGGGGTTATTAAATTTGCTTGTATTTAGAAGAGGAAGATTTCATAGAATGGGTTATTTATTTTCTTTGGACATTTGAGCTTTAAAGTGAATTGTTCTGTGTAGTTAAGAAAAAATTTTTAATGACAAAAATGACAAGTCATACTCGCTGCAAAATTTCTCCTGACAAGTTTTGTCATATTTGTGGAGAATTTATGGTGAAGTCACAAGCCAGACCATTTTCTGAAAAATGTGAAAAAGGCTTATTTAATGTGTTTTAGTGTTGTAATCGGAGATCTAGACAAACAATGGGCTCCCCATGTGTGATGTGTCAGCTGTAGCGTGTCATTGGTTCACTGGATCAAAGGGAAGTGAAAAAGTATGCCTTTTGCAGTTCCAATGGTATGGCGAGAACCCACAAACCATTTTGATGGTTGCTATTTTTGTATGACAAAGACTGAAGGTGTCAAGTAGAGGTTGACAGATTGGCTGGGGGGAAGAGGTCATAAGGTAGCCGTGTGTAAGTAGGGTGTGACCAATACGCAGTCTTCTTGCGACGACCTTCTCGTTTCTCCGTAGATCGGGGATGTCAAACTGATCAATATTCGGATGTGTTTTCCTTAAGAATGTTGCGGAATTGTTCCAGTGGTTTAGCCGTATAAGTTTTTTCATAGCGAATTTCAGGTCTCTAGAAATTTGCAGAATAATAGGTGTAGTGGTGGATGAGTCAGCTTGTTTAGCAAGGCGATCGGCGTTTTCATGACCAGTTATACCATTGTGCGAGGGAATCCATATATACTGATGGTTACATTATGAGAAATAAGGGTTTGATAGGTGTCGTGGACGCGTTGAACGAAGGGATGATTTGTGAATAAATTGTTGATGGATTGAATAGATAAGAGAATGAGAGAGAGTTTGTACAAATAGCAACTTGTTGATGGGTGATTACGCAGAGATTGAAGGCTTGTAAAATGGCGAATAGTTCACCAGAGTGAACGCTACAAGAGGCTGGGATTCCCTAGGACTCCACGGCTGTTTGCGTAGTGGTAACAGCACATCCGACACCAGTCTCGTTTTTTGAGGCGTCAGTGAAGAGGATCCGGTCGCTTTTCTTCGAGATTATGATTTCTAAGAAGGATTTCTTTATAAGTTCGTGACTGATGGTCTCTTCCTTGCTGAACATGGTGAGTGAGATGTTACATCTTGGGAGTGTTTTGGTCCAGGGTGAGTTATGTGGGATGAGGATAGGGCTGGTTAGGGATAATTGAGTGTCAGGTATTCATTTTTGAAGGAGGGGTATGTTATGTATGCGCGGGTTGGGTGGTGGTGAGCTGAAAATGTGAGGTATTCTGGTTATTAATGAGGAAACTGGATTGAAGAGGTTGGAACAAGTCGTGGCTGCATAAGAAAAGAGGAGATATTGACGTCTGAGCCAGAGTGGAGGTTCATTGGCTTCAAGGACTAGGCTTTCGGCTGGACTAGAGTGAAATGCGCCTAAACAAAGTCGGATGGCAATATTGTGTTCAGAGTTCAGGGTTTTCAGGACGTTTTTGGATGCTGACATATATGCTATACTGTCATAATCTAGTTTGGAACGAATGAGAGCCCGATATACTTTCAGGAGGGTATATTCGCTAGCTCCCCACTGATAATGGGAGAGTGTTTTGATGCTATTCAACAATTTTAGGAAGTTTCCTCTGGATTCTCGGATTTGGTGTTTCCAAGAAAGTCGAGAGTCGAATGTCACTCCCAGAATTTTGCAGTGCTCGACGACTGGGAGAGAGTGGTTGTTCACTAAAATTTCAGGGTGAGGGGATTGGGCTTTTCTGCTGAATCTTATGAGCTTTGATTTTGTAGCGGAGAGGGAAAGGCCAAGTGAAGATATTCTACTATGTAATAGGTTCACCGCAGATTGGAGGAGTTTGCATGTAGTAGGAGTCGAGGCGCCGTGACAAGAGATAACAAGATCGTCTGCATACTCTGCAGATTTGACAGGGGAGGGAAGATTGTTACATACATGACTAATAGTTAGAACGAATAATGTAATGCTGAGAATAGATCCCTGAGGCACACCGTTTTGTTGGACATGAGTTAATGATAGGCAACCAATTACTGAGACCCTAAAGGATCTATTACTAAGAAAGTGTCGGATAAATGAGAAAATGTTACCATTGAGGCCATAAAATGAAAATTTATCAATAATCGCCTGCCTTGGTAAGGCGTCAAATGCTACTTCAATGTCAAATACAGAGGCTAATACCTCTTGTTTACGATTTATAGCATCGGCAATGTGGGTTTGTAAGATTGCGAGGTTATCTCTTGTGGAACGGAAACCGGATTGTTCTTTTGGTATGATTTGGTGCTTTTCGATAAACCACTTGAGAGGAATCTGTCTATAGGACTGTGGTAATGTAGATGGTTGTGACGGTTTTAGGACGGGAACTATAATGGATGTGTTCCATTGAGTGAGGAATAATTGAGAAGACCAAATGGTGTAATAAATATTTAATAGTTTAGTAAGACTATAGGCGGATACATTTTTAAGAGATATGTTAGGGAAGTCGTCAGGACCAGCGGCAGAGTTTTTACATGATGATAAGACAGTTGTTAGTTCAGTAGATGAAAAAGGTAAATTGATATCGTCGATATCTTGTAAGCGGGGTGAAGTGAGTTTGAGGTAGACATATTCATGAGTAATAGTTGTAAAGAGGGGCTTGAGTTCAAATTTATCAGCAAAGATGTTAGAAATATTTTAGCTATTACTGAAGTAAGTGCCATTAAAAAAAGATGGGGAATTTTGGTGTTAGCTTTGTGACCTTGGACCTGTAGAATTTTTTTCCATGTTTGGGAGGGGTTTGAATTATTATCCAAGGTTGTTACATGATTATGCCAGGAGTTTTTTTGTTCTGTTTGATTACATATTTGGCTTTTGCTTTAAGTCTTTTAAATTTAACTAGGTTTTCAGGACTTTTGTGTTTGCGGAAAATGTTGAGGGCAGTTTTGGATTGTCGCACTGCTTGTTCGCATCGAGGGTTCCACCAAGGAACAATTTTGTGACGGGGGATGTGGGTGGTTTTGCCAATGTGAGTGAATGCTGCTGTAATGATGGCATCCGAGAAAAGCTTAATCGATCAATATCATTGGTGGCAGGTAATTCACCCAGGAGAGACTCAGCCTCCTGTGAGAACTCCAGCCATTTCGCTTTCTTGAGGCGCCAATACCTTCTTATGTGAGCTTGTTCATTTGAGTTGTCACGTATATATTTGTGTATTGGGGTAATGATTGCTATCACATAGATCATCAGCAGTTTGCCAGGTTAAATTAGGGGCAGTTTTGGGATCATGAATGCTTAGATCAACGGCAGAAAAGGTACCAGAAGCGATATTTAAGTGAGTATATGATCCCGTATTGAGGAGGCATGTATTAATACAATTTAGTATATTCTCGAATGGCACACGAATGGCATAACAGCATCACGATACCTGTATTCAAGAAAGGACTAAAAACCTGCCCAGAAAACTATAGAGGAATAACTCTCTTGAATACGGTAATGAAAATTTTCACGAGTAATCTCAAGAACAAACTGGAGACACAAATTAAGAACGCTGAAGAACAACCGGGCTTCACAAAAGGGCGGTAAATAACAGACGCAGTGTTCATAATAAAGCAAATAAAAGAAAAGGCTACAGAGTATAATATACCAGCGTATATCTGCTTCATTAACCTAACAAAGGCGTTTGATAGGGTCCGATTGGTGGACATTTTACAAATATTAATGGAAAATAAGGCACCAGCAAATATAACGAAGATAATCCATAACCTACATAACAATAACGTAACAAAGGTCAAGGTAGGAGATCAATTCACTGAAAATATCCCAACACCGGGAGGAATTAGACAGGGTGACAGTCTAAATCCCTTTTTGTTTAATCTCCTCATGGATAAAATTATAAACAAAGTAACATGTCTCAACCTCGGATACAGACTGGGCAACAAAAGAGTTGGTATGGTGTGCTAAGCTGATGATGCAGCAATCATCGCCGAATCAGAAAACGACCTACAGAGACAGCTCTTCCAGTTCTTTCTGGTAAGCCGCCAACTCAATATGAACATTTCTATCAGCAAAACCAAATGTATGACAATCGCGAAGGATCCGCTCAGATGTAAGCTGGTGGTGGAGGACAATACCATAGAACAGGTGATGCAATTCAGATATCTGGGCATAGATATATCAAGTACCCACGACCCAGTTAAAGACCTAAGAAGCCAGATTAACAAAGCATCCGCACTATCAGGATGCCTACGAGGTATAGTCTGGTCCAACCCGTACATGCGCAAGGATAGCAAAATTAGAATCTACAAGACTTGTATCAGACCCATCATGACGTACGACGCGGAAGTCCGCGAGGACACCAACAAGGCGAAACAAATGCTAAGGGTGGCCGAGATGAAAACACTGAGGACAATAGTGGGGAAAACAAGAAGAGAGCAGTGCGGGATACAGGATATTGTGAGATGGGGAAGACAACGTAAGAGGCAGTGGTACAACCATGTAAGACGGATGGACGAGAACAGACTTCCGAGAATAGTCCTAGAAAACAACCCGCCCGGCTCAAGACCTCCCGGGAGACCACCTTAAAGGTGGAAAGATAGCTGGCAATCCACCTCCCAGGAAAATATGCAGAGGCAGCTTCAGAAGTAACAGATCGACAGATCTCCAAGAAGTAGAAGAAGAAGCATATTCTCAATAAGTTTACCGCGTCCAAATGTGCGTGAGAAGCCTCACATACTGTTGTGGGCGTTGAAGTCACCCACAAGTACAAAGGGCTGGGGGAGATCGTAAACCATGTCAAGTAGCTCTTCGTCATTTAGTTTGTGGTCGAGGGGAATGTATACGAAACATAAGGTTTATTTTTGGGGACAATAGTCTGTTATAGCACTGGCTTCAAGATTGGTAGTAAGGGGCAGATGAGTTGAATAAAGATCTTTGGATACAAATATGGATACTCCACCACTGGCGCTGGAGCAGATTGTTCGGATGTAATGATAACCTTCCAAGTCCTTTGGTGTAGGGATATTGAAAGATGTAAAATTAGTTTCCTAGAGACATAGGAAATCCGGGTGGTAGAGGGAAATAACTTGTTGAAGACGTTCAATGCGTATAGTATCCGTCGCAATACCACTGAATTATCGTGAATTTATTAGTAATATCAATAGAGGCCGGTATTGTCACAATTGGAGTCACTATCATTAGAGCTAAAATATTTAAGGCTAGCAGAATCGACTGCATCGTTGGGATTCATAGTACATTGTATTTTCTTTGTTAGATGGGTAATGCGATTTTTAAGTAGTGACCTATCTGAAATAGCATGATATATTTGACGAAGATCTGCAAGGAGGGATTTAATGTTTGAAGTAAATTGTTAAGCTTCTGCTAATGGATCGTTGCTTGCGAAAGAATTTTCCAGAAATGCTATTAATTGTTCTGAGGTAATTGAGAAGGATGTATAGGGTCTGTTTCTGATAAATTTTCGATGATTGAGCGTGCAGCGAGGCTGATAGTTGTTGTTAGAGTCTTGGACTTTTTTTCGGGGCAGGTTTGGGGGCACGAAAGGCGTTGTCATATAGTGAATCTGTTTTGCCTTGGCTGAGTGTGAGAGGAACAGACGAGATAATTACGGGGGGTGATTCGAGGCTAGAGTCAGTAGAATGAAGTCGTTTGAGACCAGAAATACTAGGAGTAGGTTGGTCTAAAGGAGGGAGTGTGTTGGCGGAATGATTGTCGGTGTAGGATATAGGGGCTGTGGTAGACGAGAAAGTAGGATCAGTGGAAGTAGGATCATTAGAAATATTATCGGTAGAATCGTTCTGGATAGGGGTAGTTCTGGAGAGAGAGGAAGTGTCAAGAGGATTTTGGCATGTATCAGCAGTATGTCCAGGATGGGTGATTCCTTTCGGTGTCACAATGTCACCGATTGCCTTGATGTAATCGAAGAGAACTGAATCCGGAAGGTGCATTTATTACGATAGCTTGATTTCTACTAGGATATGTTGTAGGTGTCAAAGTTGATTTTCTTGAATTTGATTTAGTAACAGCAGCAAAACTTCGTGCAGTGGGTTGAGATGACATATTAAAATATTTTGGATGCCAAAATATTTAATAATATTTAATAAACTATATAGACCAAGCTACTGGCCTATAAAAGAATTAATTTTTTAAGTATCAAACAGTGTAAATAGTGTAAATAGACACATCAATATGGGACACAAAAAAACTAATCATTTGTGTTGATAACGTTAATGAACACTCGAACGAAAAATAATACCTTCACCTTCGGAGGCCACATGTGGAATCCCAAATATTTTTTAATAATTTAGTCATGGCCGAATTTAGACCAGAATACCTAAAATGTGTGCCAGATTTCGATGGCTATCCAAATACTTTGAACAGATATCTAAGTGTCTGTAAATCATTAATTGATTCATTTTACAGAATAGACACCCCAAATTGTTTCCAAAATGTGTATTTATTGAATTGTCTAAAGTAACTGGTAATGCAAAATTAGTTGTAAATATACAAAATATATCTACTTGGTACGAGTTAAAAGATGTTTTAACGAGAAATTTTGCAGACCAGAGAGACGAAACTTGTCTAACTAGGGATTTAGTAATGATGAGACAACAACCAAATGAAAAGAAAAACCACAGCAATTCTATGATAGAGTTTTATACATTCTTAATCCTTTCTGTAGTTATGTAGACGTTCATGAAATCAAAAATGACTGAAAAATTTTAGAAAGAAATTTAGATAATAATGGAATAGGAACCATTATTAGATGCATGAAACCAAGTAATTTGGCCGAAGCCTTACAATATGTTTTAAAACAAGACAAAGTATACGATTTCCAAAATTTCAATCATAACACAAATATTAAGCAACCGCAATACTCTGGTAAACCTTTTATACAACAACAAAATTTTATCAGTATTCCAGTTCAATTTAATACTCATATACCTAATAATTTCTTCGCCCTATAAATCCAAGACAACCCCAACGATTTCCTACGAATTCTCAAGTCTTCCAACCTCAACAAACACATAATTCATTCAAAACAAATCAAAATTTAAATTTACCAAAACCAACACCCATGAGTATTTCCAGAAGAAATGCGGTAAACAATCATCCAATGAGTTCAATTAATAGAAACTCATACCCAGGACCTTCAAATCAAAATCATTTCCGAAATTCTCGACCACAGAACAATTTTATAGCAGATGAACTATTTAATGCTGATATTCAGAGCGATGTAACTGAACAATATTGTAATGTTTTTCTAATTTATTTAAACAATAAACGAGTGGGTTAAATTTTAAACACACGGTATGGCTACTTACTAATTTATTTAAATACTAACTCACTAACACTTAATTTATATATACTTAACAAATCACTTAAATTTAATTTATATGCACACAAACTTGATTATTAATTTATATTAGCACTTTACTGTTCGGTGTATTTTTGTTTATTTCTCGAGATCATTTTATCAACTAACTAACTCTTCCTGATCGGTCCCTTATATATTGAAGCCATTTTTACTAGAAAATTCCGGACTGCGGCTTACACACACAAAAACAGTTGGTTCTGGCATTTTCTAGATAAGTCTGGTCACAAAACAATTTTTAGATAAGATAGTCGTAAACAGTTAAAAAAATCCTGCGTATCCGCCATAATTTTAATTTTCATACCTGGCTTAGACAGAGTCGGATTTAGGGTCTATACCAGTGTGATGTTTCGTAACATTACCCCCTCCTTAAATGGAAGTTCCTCCTGGAACTTTTGTGTAGCCGAGACTGGATGTTTGAATCGGCAACTGGCCCCATTTCTACACTTTCCGATCTTATGGAAATAGCAGGGCACCGTCTTCATCGGATACTGATAACGGGAGTTGTAGCTGCAAATTAATATCTGGACACCGGTATCTTGAAAGATAACCTCGACCATGTTCCTGATGATTTGCCAATCCAACTGGTTACTCGCTATCTTAGGCATAGCCTGTTTCTTCACGTTGGATTCCAACACATGGTCTCGGAGGTTTCGAAGTGCTTCCCACACATCGCGATAGGTAGATCGATCTTGAAATTCATTTCTAGTTACCACGTAGAAGACGTACCGCGAATTATGCTTCAGTTTCAGTGTCTTGCCAGGGGCTGGAATCTGGTCTTCAAGTTTTTCTAATTGCCCGAACTTCTTTCGAAAGACGGTTGCCAATCCTCGTGCGTTCTTGATACGGGCGGGGATGTTGTATGCCAGTGAATAATCTTCCGGGAGAGTGAACAGATCTTGTTGTTGTTCCGAAGTGACTCCATATCTAGCTTTCCCGGTACCTCCATACGTGCCCATAAATTCCTCGAAGGTAGGGTCAGATAAATCTCGAATAAGGTTTACTCCTTCCTCCAGGTCATGGTCTCCTTCGAATGGCGCTAGTCTGTTTTGGTGATGGGATCTTGCTTATGCGATATATAACATCTTTGATCCTTTTCTTGATTAAGTATGGACCTTCCCAGGATTTTTGTAATTTTGGAGAAAATCCTTTTCTCCTCGTCGGGTTGTGTAACAATACTTTGTCCCCTTCTTTAAAACCGCCTTCTGTGGCCAGCGTGTCGTACCGACTTTTCATTCTGTCGCTGGCAACTTGAAGATTTGTTCAAACTAATTCATGAATTACGTCCAGCCTTCTTCTCAATTGGATCACGTAGTCTTCGCCTGCTAGATCTTCTCCAGGCCGACAGCCACATTCCACGTCACAAGGAAGCCTCATTTCACGTCCAAACAGGATTTTCGCCGGTGTTTCACCCGTGGACGCATTGACGGCAGATCGATAAGCCAATGCGAATAGGGAAAAATACTGGTCCCAATCTATCTGATAACTGGATACTACTTTGGACAGGTATTTTCCAATAGTTCTGTTCATTCTCTCGACCATCCCATCTGACTGTGGATGTAATGCTGTTGTCCTGGTCTTCTTCATTCCCAGCTTGTCGCAAATCTTCTGGAATAGATGGCTTTCAAAATTTCTTCCCTGGTCACTGTAGACTTCCAAGAGCACTCCATATCGGCGGATGAATTCTTTCACCAATACATCCGCGACAATTGTGGCCTCTTGATTCGAGATCGCGTAAATTTCCACCCACTTTGTGAAATAATCCATTACAACCAGGATGTATTTGCTACCATTTTCTGTCGTCGGAAATGGTCCGCGGTATCTAAAGCAATCCTTTGGAAATGTCTTCCAACATTGTACTGTTTCATGGGTGCCTTTCTCTTGCGATGTGGTCCATTACTCGTAGCACAAGTCGTACATTTCTTACACCAGTCCTTCACATCGTCGGAGCTGTTCATTCAATAAAACCTTTCACGGACTCGCTGAAGGGTTTTCTTCACTCCCAGATGACCTCCCGATGGACTGTCGTGTAACATCTTCAGTACCTCAGCTACTCTTGTTCTCGGGATAACTAGCTGTCTCCTCATCACAGAACCATAATCGTTTTCAAGGACTCTTTTCAACATCCCTCCTTCCAGGACAAGGGAGTCCCACTGAGCCCAATACGCCTTGAGTTTCGGTGAAAATCTTGACACTTCCTGCCATGTAGGTCGCCGATTTTCTTCCTTCCATTGCCGGATCATCTTTAGGCAGGGATCATTCTCCTGATCTTCTCTGATCCTGGTGGGTGACCATTCTTCGTTGACTACCGTAGTTCTTGAAACTTCAGCTTCCCTAGATTCCGCCTTGTCGCAGTGGGAAAAGTCTGTTGGATACGGCCGTCTGGACAGGGAGTCGGGATTTCATGACTCATACCAGCTCGATGGTCGATTTTGAAATCGTACTCTTGAAGTCGTTCAATCCATCTAATGATCTGCCCCTCGGGATTCTTGAAGGGCATCAACCACTTGAGTGCTACATTATCAATCCGGATTAAGAACTTCCTAGCTTAGAGATACTGGTGGAAATGTTCCACGGACTCCACTACCGACTACCGTCCTCTCCTTGTGACTCAGTAGTTTCGTTCTAGTTTGCAGATGACTTTACTGAAATATCCTACCACCCTATCTTGCCCTCCTTGGATCTGTGAGGGCACTCCTCCCATTCCTACGTTGCTTGCGTCAGTGTCAAGAAGAATGTCTTCCTCTGGTAATGGATATCCTAATATCGGCGCCGTGGTTAAATGCCTCTTCAAGGTCTCAAAAGCCATTTGACAGTCTTCGTCCCATTGTGAAGCTCTTGTTTCTTCTGTGAGTCTAGTTAGGGGCTTGAAAATATCTCCAAACTTCCTGATAAACCTTCTATAGTATGTGCAAACTCCAAAGAAGCTCCTAATTTGATGTTTGTCGATTGGTTGCGGCCATTGCTAAATGGAAGCAATTTTCTGTGGATCATCTTTCATTGCTCACTATATGACCTAGATAGTTGACTCGGTTTTAGAATAGCTGACATTTTTTCGGGTTTAACATGAGCTGGGCAGTCTGGAGTCGTTTGAATACATCTTCCAAATTCTTCAGGTGTTCGTTCGTCAAATGTCTCCAGTACAGATGTCGTCTAAATAGACCAGGCATGTCTTCCAAGACAACCCTGTCAAGACAGTTTCCATGAGTCTTTCAAATGTCGCGGGCGCATTACAGAGCCCGAATGGCATGACGTAATCCAGCTCCGGTGGTAAAAACAGTCTTCTCTTTGTCTTCTGGGTCCATTTCTACTTGCCAATATCCAGACTTCAGGTCCAAGGTGGTGAACAGTTTGCTGCCGGCCAAAGTATCTAGCGTATTGTCAATTCGAGGCAGAGGATAGCTGTCTTTCTTCGTCACGTTGTTTAGCTGGCGATAGTCCACGCAGAATCTCGTAGTTCCATCCTTTTTCTGGACGAGCACTACTGGAGACATCCATGGACTAGTAGATGGGTTTCTATCACTTTTTCTTCTTCCATCTCTCGAATTATTCTTTCAGCGTCCTCTCTCTTCGCTCGTGATAGTTTTCGCGCTGATTGACTAACTGGGTTGGCATTACCAGTATTAATTTGGTGTTTGACGTCTGTTGTTCTACCAGTCTTCCCTTCGTTTGGTTCGAATATGGCTCGATACTGCAAGAGAAATTCTCTCATTTTCCTTTTCTCAGCTCGATTTAAGGACTGACCAGCTACTGATAACATTTGTTCGAATCTGGTATTGGAATTGTCAGTTTCCATTGTTTGGCGAACTATACACGTCACTGGTACGCAGGATCCATTCCTGGTTCCTTTTTTGATGGTATTTGGGTAATCGTTCACGTTCATCAGATGTACTGGGATCTCTTTCGCCAACGTAACCAATCCTTTTCCAATTAGTACTCCTTTGCCTACCTCTTCGTCGTGGTTCCTTGGCTCCATAAAAATCGGTATACGTTCCTCCATCATTTCCTGTAGCCGTGCTACTATCATAGTTTCGCTTCGTGCAGGTTGAACGGTATCTTCCTGTACAGCTGCCAACAGCGTGCTGCCTTCATGTGGATGAAGGAATACCTTCTAGGAACCCACTCTAATGGTTCTATTTCTAAAGTCCAACTGGAAACCATGTAGATTCATCACGTCCATTCCCAGACTCATGTCTTCTTCAATGTGAACTACGATTACCGTATGCGTGAACTTTTCCTCGTCAATTCCCAATTGGATTTGTGTCTCCCCGTGAATGTTGGCACTCTCACCTGTGGCGGCTCGCAATCGCAGGCTCGTTGGTAAAAGCTTTTTCTTGGATCTTATTATCTCTGGTCGTATAATGGTTCTAGTTGCTCCACAACTGTTTAATTACTTAGACTTAATTTATATAAATACTTTTCTGTTTACTTGTTTACTGTTTATCTCACGAGATCAAATTATAAACTAACTTCTCCCGCTGGTCGGTAGTCTTTATATATTAAGTGCCTTTTATTCTGGAAGCTTCTCGATTGCGGCTCACAAAAACAATCGACCTTCCTGGAAGTATCTAGATAAGACTAGTCACAAAAAATGATCCCTGTGCCTTTGTCAAAATGTTAACTTTCATAGATAGCTTTTGACAGAGTCGGGTTCAGGGACTACACAAGTGTGCGATTTCGTAATAATACGAAATAAGATTTGTTACCTAGTTTATTCAAAATATTTGATATATTTTCTTGTTCTTGGTTTTATTTTGAAAAAGAAATAAGGTAAATCCTGATCCTGGACATTTAATCATCTTCTCGTATCATGGCATATCTTCTGAATGTTTAGTTTCAAATTCGGGTAAATATTGTGTTTTTTGTATAATTTTAATGAGCCGAACTATCTCAATATAAATTTCGGTTTTCTACAAACACCTACGTTTAAGTCAAAATAATAATAATTTCGACATATTAGTCTAACCATTCTTCGAAAAGGACAACTACTTTTCTGGCTACTACCACGCAGAATATTGAATTACATCCACTTCGAAGAACGTGACGTGATCGACCTTTTTGTCGAAACAGACATCTGCGGTGATTCGCAACTGAAAGGAGAAGGGCATAGTATACTGACCGGTTTTGACTTTCTTGGGTCTCATCAAGAGCGCCGTAATACCTTCTAGTTCGGAGTCTCTAATCGAAACTGAAGATTCCGACAACGTCTATTTGGTTCGTGTGGTTACACATTTACGAGAAGTGGTCAGGTGGCGCCATCTTCACTTCCAATTGCAAACCACCACCTCAGATAATTATTCGATAGTAGAAGTCGTATGAAATGAAATGATTTAAAATTTCATAAAATACGAGGAGTGTCTATATGAAATATAAATTTCTGTTTCTACTAACACCTACGTTTAAGTTAAAATATTAATAATTCCGACATATTAGTCTGATCATTGTTCGTAGTGAACAACAGCTACTTTTCTGGCTAATACCACACACCACAGATGTCTGTATCGAAAAAAATGTTCGATTATGGGAGGGTGGGGCACAATGGAACACGGGGCACAGTGGAACAGTTCGTGTTCCGGATTTACAGAAGTGTCCAGTGCAACGGGATTCCGGTAATAAGCGCTGCGGGCCACACCCAACAAAGTCAGCTAATCGTCCCCTGCTCATCAGTTGCGTACCAAACTTGACGAGATAATGTGTTGTTTTTCGCTGTGAAAGTAAAAATTTAGCGCCAACGGATTTTTGCCTCCAGGTAAGAGTGATTTTTCAATTCAATCGGCTTCTATGGCATTTCATTGTACATCTATCCCTGAAGTTTTTGCTCGTCTTTCGTATTTCCACTGCTTCACGTTTGTGGTACATACTATGAGAAAGCAAAATGGCGTGTTTGGGGTTCCTTGAAACAGATGAATTTGGGGCACAATGAAACGTTTCATTGTGCCCCATGTGTTTTTCATTGTGCAGTAAGTATGGCTTTTTCTTCTTGTTTCGGAAATGGTGCGAAATCGACAGCGCAAGAGTACCAAGGGGCTCTTCTCGGAAGATGACATGAAGGGAGTAGTGGAAATGGTCATGAATGGAAACAGTTTAAGTCGTGCTGCTACATTGAAGAACATTAGTTTTGTCACTTTATCAAGATATGTGAAGAAAAGAAAAGAATATGGTGATGGTGGAGAAGAGAATATGAAATATGCACCTAACTACACAGTTAGGATGGTCTTCACACTGAAGCAGGAGGAGAAACTGAAAAACTACCTAATTATGTGCTCTAAAATGTTTTATGGCCTACCAGTTGAAGATTGCAGACGAGTTGCATACGAAATAGCAGTTATGAACAAAATACCATGCCCTATATCATGTGGTGAGAACAAAATTGCAGGAATTGACTGGTTTTACGGTTTTCTGAAAAGGCACCCCAAACTCAGCCAACGAACTCCTGAGGCTTGCAGCTTGTCTCGTGCTACTTCGTTCACCAAATCAAATGTTTGTGTGTTCTTCAATAACTTGGAAACACTGTATCGACAACACCCAGAGTTTGGAGATGGGACAAGGGTGTTCAATTTGGATGAAACAGCCACATCAACTGTGCAGAAACCCCAGCGAATTGTGGCTGAAAAAGGCGTCAAGCAAGTGTGCAAAGCTACAAGTGGGGAAAAAGGCACTAACGTCACTACAGTGTTCATAATTTCTGCGTCTGGCAGCACAATTCCATCAGTCATGATTTTTCCACGTGTTCATGTCAAGGATCACATGACTCAAGGAGCACCTCCAGGCACACTGGCCTTAGCCACCCCTAGCGGTTGGATGACATCAGAACTTTTTGTGGAAGTTATTAAGCATTTCATTCACCACACTTGCAGTTCTGGAGAGAACCCCATTCTATTAATCTATGACATTGTAGAAAGTCACTTGTCCCTGGAAGTTCTTATGCTGTATAAGGAGAACGGTGTCTCAGTTTTGACTTAACTTCCCCATTCATCCAACAAAATGCAACCACTAGATGTTGCGGTTTTCGGGCCTTTTAAAACTTATTATAATGCAGCACTTGACTCTTGGATTATGCAAAACCCTGGCAAAACTGCTTCAATTTATAATACAGCATCCTTCGTGAACACAGCTCATCAGAAAAGCATGACTCCTTCCAACATAATTGCAGGTTTTAAAAAAAGTGGAATATATCCGTTTGATCGAGATATTTTTACAGAAGCAGACTTCTTATGCAATTATGTGACTGACCGACCGCCTCCTACCGTTGTGGACGATAAACCACCTGGGAGAAATGTTTATGCTGTGCCAAGTGATTTGCTCGCGGTTACCTCCCTCAAGAAGAAGAAGAAGAAGGAGCAGCTTTCCAAGAAGAAAGAGTAGCTTCTATGGAAGAAGCAAACCATACAGACATCGGTATCCTTGATCTAGGAGCTGGTCCAAGTCATGCAGGAGAACGAAAAACTAATCGAAAGCAGCCGAAGAAATGAAAGAGTATGATAGCCACGAGTACTCCAGAAGTGAAAGCCATTGCAGAGAAGAATCAGCCGATTTCAACTTCCAGAATACTGCCTGTTAAAAGGCAGGTGTTCGTAAATCAACCAAAAACGAAGAAGAACAAATCTAGTGAACATGCTCCAGTTCATTCATCAGAGGACGACGAAGAAGAGGATGATGACATTGAATATGCTGACACAGACGACGACATGGGCACAGATGAGATTTTTGCTGTTGATCCCGACCGTTCTGCAGACTTGAATCGACTTCCTGTTTTGGGAGATTATGTTTTGATCGAGTTCAAGCTTAAAAGCCAATTTAAATTCTGTGTTGGTAAAATCACCAAGATGAAAGATGATCAGGGGGACTATGAGGTCAAATTCCTACGATACCGAAAATGCAACACCTTTGTCGAACCTCTTGTGGATGACATAGCCGCTATTGATGACAAAGACATAAAGATGCTACTGGAAAATCCTTCTGTGGTCCAGGGCACTAAAAGACAAAAGGGCTTCATCTCATTTAACGTTGATTTTGGCAATTTGAACATTGGCCAAACAAAAGTATTTTGTGTTTTCAATTCCAGATTCTTACCTCTTTTTTTAAATGCTTTCTCTTGACATTTTCAATTCCAAAAATAAAGTTTTTTACGAATTATCGGGTTTTTTTCAATTGTTCCAAGGTACCCCATGCCCTGTGTCATTGTACCCCAGGAATGGGGCACAATGACACAAAATTCATTTTTTGGAAAATGGCCGCTCACGGTCACATATGATTTCAATAATAACGGTTCATGCATTTCTTTCATAGCTTAGGACAAAGGAAATCATTAAAATGCTGAAAAAAAAATTCATGTGGGGAGCTATGGGCAAAACCAACTTTTGTGTTCCATTGTGCCCCACCCTCCCCTACGTCACGTTCTTTGAAAGGGATGTAATTCAATATTCTGCGTGGTACCAACTTTTTTTTCTCGTTACCTTCTCAGAAACTTTCCACAGCCAATAAGAATATCAATGAAGATTAAAATACGATTTCTCGACCCAATGAAAGGAATCGGGATTATAAATTTGAAAATACTTCATAAGTTTCTTTTATATGTTAAAAATACTTATTTAGAATTTATTAATTTCCTTAATACTGTAAATTATTGATGTTTACTTTCAAGTTTTTAATTCTATTTTGAAATTATCCAATAAATATTCAGCTTTGTGTTTTGTTAATAATAGTTTCATCCAATGAAATTCCTTGTATATGTGATCTATAATATTTGTACTTTGTCTGCAATCTAAACATTTGAATATTATTTCTGTCAGTTGTCAAATTATGAATTGTTAAATATTGATTAACCATCGTAGGAACAAAATATAATTATTATTATTACAATGGGGGTTTGGACTTCTACAATTTTATCTATGAAAGTTCGTATAACACTGAACACGTTGGCATATTGTTTTCATTAAAATACGTTGAAGTTTATTAGAAATGAATTAATTAAAATTTATGATGACGTCACTAAGGGTTCAATGGGTGTCAAAACGATTGAGAATATTCGATTATATTTCGAGACAGCCCTGGTTGAAGTCTATCGGTAAAGAAAAACACGAAGCTTTGCGGTTTTGATTGATGAACAATATTTTTTATTGCTCCCCAAAACAAAGAGTCAAGAGGTGACAATTCGGGTGAACGTGCCTTCCACATATTTTCTGGAGATCCTTTTGCTATCTAGCGGTTGTTAAAACGGTTTTGTAGGTGGTTGCTAATGATTCTCGTATTGTGTGGAGAAGCTCCATCTTATTGCCACCACATTCTTAACCGTTGCTTCACTTGGAATGCTTTGATTTGAAAATCTTTCTTGACATAATTGTCGAGAAATTCTTTTATTTTTCAAACATTTTTCATAAATCACTAACATATCGTATTTTTCAGGCAATAAATAAGGCATATTGAAATGTTATACACATTTACAACACGTATTATTATTATTATTACTTGTCTAATACTTTTATTCCAAACCTCAAGAATAATAATTGTTGATATGACAGGTCAAATTATGGCACACTTGATTAACATTAAACAACAATTGAAAACTATTTTCTTGATTATTTATTTATCAGCTGATTTCAATTTTGAATACATGGAAAATAATGAAAAACAGGGATATGCCGTTAGAAATAGGTGTGATCATATATGAAAATGATTAAAAAAATAGAAATAAGACATAGAAATGATCATTCATTTATTGAGATATATTTAATAATAATCATTACTAAAACTGCTATTTGTTTTATTTGGAGCAAGATTGAGGAACTTCCATTTGTAACTTCTTGTGCTCTTTTTTGTGACTAAAGTCAGGGTTCCCACCGGTATCAATTTGCTTTTTCCATAATAAAGCTACATTGTTCTTAGGAATGCAATGCACTGGTACAGTCTTGGAGATATATCCTTGGGCTTGACAGAGACTGCTACATGTAGGTACTACTAAGATTGTGAAACATATTTCGTTACTTTGCTCCATGTATCTAGTATAATGTTGAGTGCAATTATTACCTTCAGATTGTTTCATATCAATAGGAGGGAGTATGTCTTTAAGATTGATTATATTAATATAAAGAGGCATCTTCTTTTCTACACACTGCTGGGAGTCTTGAGACAGCTCTTCTCTAGTTTGCTCACCTTGTTGTCCTTCAACTTCATAGCTCCTTCTAAACTTTTCATGATCCCGTGCATAACAGTTTAATGGTGTCAAAAAGTCTTCGTTTGGCTGATCAGTCAATAAACCACATAATCCTCTTGTTGAGCCTCTGAGCAAACTGGAAACTGCTTCCAATTTGATACGAATACCATCATAAGTTAAATGCAATATATTTTTGACTTCTATTTTAATTTCTCCATTGGACAATGCATATATTTGTATGTAGCCATTTCTAATATCATAAGAGTCAGATTGTGATACTTCTATTTGTTGTCCATTTACATGTATGTCAACTTCAATTCCTGAAGAGCATTCTTGGTTGGGTGACATTGATACTTCAATAGATTCAGAATCAGTGTCGAGTGAGCTGACAACAATTTTAACATCTTTAGCTATTTGTGATTTCGATGAAGACATACTCTTGCGAGCTAGAACCACCAAGTTTGTCTCCTGACTCTCAAGTTGTTTATGAACAGGGTATATTTCTTCTTCTTCATTAGCCATCATTGGAGTATATTGTACTAATACAGTCCAGTACCTGGATAATACAGATGGATACGTCAAATTGCTGAAAGTTGTTACTTGAGTTTGATCAGCTACGCAGACAGCTGAAAAAAATCATATCCCCATGGTGGTTAAACATATATATATATATATATATATATATATATATATATTAATACAGTTCCTTTATTTGAAATTTAAAAGAAACGTTAAAAATAAGGAAAATTAATCATACTTTGTGTGCAATACTTTTGATATACACAGTATTGTATGAGAAATCAATATTTTTGAAAGACTCAGTATATATCAAATTTGACATTTTGATTTCCGATGACATTTATGCAGAATGTATTTAATGATAGATAGATCATATTACGATTTGGGAAAAAATATTCGGAATTTCAAAATACAGAGGTCTCTGTTAGCATACTTACAATTATAATGAAATAATTTAAAATATCTCTTTGTTATTGGGAAACATAATTTAGTATTTTTTTTAGAAAAGAAAAAGTTCGTAACCTCAGGAGAATAGAATTATTTATTTGAGAATAATTTAGTGAGTTGAATTTGAAACGCCGACGAGACAACATCGTATTTTAGAGTTGTCTCACTTTTTGTGAAGATTGTAGACATAGTCTAATAGTATAATTAAATTCGTAAATCCATCCATTCTAAAATCAGTGCGTGCGTAATTTGAAGAAAGTTTTATCATATTTAATTCGAGTGAAAGTTCCAGATTTCTAAATTATATTTAGAAATTTTCCAGAATTCTAAATTATATTTAGAATAGTACGAGTCTTTTCCTGTTCCATAGTATTGGTGAGTCCGCTCCAGTTTATTATTATCTATCGATAATAACAGGCATTGTTAATAAAATTAACTAGATGCATCTATAAAGATATCATTTTGAATTCCATCGAAATAACCATTACGTATGAAAATTTAAATCATTCGACGAATTTATGAAATAAACATTTTTGGACTGTGATCGTGGTATTTGACATTTATACATGTCAAGTTGAAATTCGAAATTTTGAACTCTTGTTAAAAGTAGTTATAATCGTTGAAACTAGAGATTAGGTGTTTTCTAGTACATAGGTTGTTTTTAATTTTAATGTCTGTATGAAAATACGATTTTGTCATTTAACTATATTATTGGGAATACTAAATTTTGTGATTTGATAATAGAATATAAATTTTTTAATCTAACTTACTGTGTTATTCATTTAGAACATATTTTTATAGAACATAAACATATAGCATTAAATGAAATTTTTAATTTAGTCAGTGACATTTGGATAATTATTGGTGACAGAAAAATCGTAAATGTCATAAGGTAATTAAAAGGCCTTCATAATATTAAACAAACAGTCACACGAGGCTCTTGTGTTAACAATCTGGAATAATAGAGTTAATATTTAATTTGGATAATACTTTAAAATTATAAAATTTTATTTTTAATGTTTTAATAACAATTTGATCCCACCCTGAGATGAGAGTGATTAAAATTCATCATAAATAAATTCATCTTTTGAAGTACTAAAAAATATTTATTATAGCCGGGAATTATTTGACAACAACTGTTAAATTTAAAATATATTGCATACGCTGCTAAAGGTGTGCGTGCAATATTGTCGCTACAATCAAAGATTGTACAACGTGGAAAAATTAATTTTCAATTGTGATATCTATATATTCATAAATAAAAAACGTGTGAGATAGGCAAATATTACAATATATATATATATATATATATATATATAAACTGGACAAAAAAATAATTATTTATAAAAAATAAAGGAAAGAAAAAAAATTGACGCAGAGTATCGAACCCACTACCTTGCGGTCATCATACCAGATACTCTTCCAGCTGAGCTAATTCAGATTTGAATTAACGTTATTATTATTATTAATCTAATTATGATATTTCTTGTATTTTTATTTTATCAAAATAAAATTTAGTCACTTTTAAAGTTCATGTAATTAAGGGATAGCAGCGAAAGCTTAAAACTGTTAATTTATAATTATTTCAGTAGTTGGTATTAATACGAATAGTGATAGTAGGTACATGGCTGAAAGTAAAACCATCTTAAATCTCATAATAGTACAAAAGTTTGAGTTTAGTTTAGTTTATTATCTAGCCCACGCATATTAAATACCTTCGTAAATAATTATGGAGTCTGAAAATGAATTGGATTGCACTTCACCAGAAATCATAGATGCAGCTTATAATGAATTTCTCAACTGGAGAAGAATAAAAGAAATAAAAAGTTCTTTCTTTGTAAATGTGATTCTAACATACATATATGAATTTTCTAAGAAAGTACGACCAAATACACGGTTGTCTCTATAATCTATGCTGCTCAATACTTTATACATTAAGCATAACGTAGATATCTCAAAATATCTTAAGGTGAAAGTTTTTTTAAGAAGAAAAAATGACGGTTATAAACTAAATAAATTAATGATCTTGACAACCCAGCAGATAAATCAGTTTATTACAACAGCTCCTGATGATCAATTTATACTTATTAAGGTGAGCTTAAAGCAATGTGATATTCATTAGTTTACTAATAGGATTATGTTAACTTATAGGTTGCTTTAATTTTCGGTATATCAGGAGCATATCGCAAGCAAGAGTTAATAAAAATTACTGTAGACGACATTGAAGATCTAGGTTCAGCAGCAATAGTTAATATTAAAAAAACAAAATATAAAATAGAAAGAAAATTCAATATTGCGGATGAATTTTATGAAAAATTTAAAAAATATGCTAAATTAAGACCAGCAACCCACGAAAAAAGAGGTTTTCTTAACTATCAACACAAAAATGCACCAAGCAAGTGGTGTGTATCAACACACCTTTGTAGCAAACTTTCTAAAACTTGAGAATCCAGAAACTTACACCAGTCATTGTTTCCGAAGATCCTCAGCTACGATCCTAGTAGATGCAGGAGGATATATTACCACTCTCAAGTGACACGGACGATGGAAATCCTCTGCTGTCGCCGAGGGGTATATAGATGATTCTCACACCAACATAATGAACACAGCCACTAAAATTGTCAGCGTTGTGCGTGGAACTTCGGAAAACAGATGCTCAATCAGCCATATTAGAGAACATAATTTTGAAACCCTCAATTTCTTTGAAGAGTCCAATTATTATAATCAGCACTGTGAAAAGATTGAAACACATTTTTCGACAGCACCGTTACAGTTTACAAATTGTAAGAATAACCAATTCTCTTTTTAATTTTTATGATTCCAAATAATTCAATTTGTTCCCCAGTTGTATCTAATAAGTACTTACTTATTGTCATTTTTCCAAATTAACATTAATTACCGTCATTACTTTATATCACTACAAAAGTAATTGTAAATTCATGTCCACTTTTTATAGAAACAATATTCAAACAAACACTGTCACAAATAAAACGTAAGATTAGTCAGGCAACTCAATATACACGATCTGATATTTACATATTGTTTAGTAAAATAGGTGGTCGCAGGAAAAATATTGTGATTATTTGTGCGAAAGTGGTTTTTCACACTCGTGGGATTACGCACTCGGCTTACGCCTCCTGCTACAATATTTTCCACTCGTGTGAAAAATGTCAATTTCCGCCCTCGTAATGTAATATACTATTTCCGCCTACCTCTATCCAAAGTATACATTTCCTGGCCTCATTGTAGGGAGCAAACTCGTACTTTTCCTCTCTAGGGAGGAAAAGTAAAAGTGACGTAATTGTACGTTATCAATGAAATGAAAGACCTAAACTATATTCTATTATATAAGTATAAACTTTACTGTTTATTTATGGAACACCCTGTATTTTGAAAATTGGTAGAAATCGGTAAATTGTTATTTTAATTTAACGATTTTTACATTAATAATTTGATTTCAATTCATCCGGTTTTCGAATTTAGGACAGACATATTAGAGAATGCTATGGTCGATTGACAGATTAACAGTTTCAAAGTGTGTTATGCTATAATTTATTTACAAAATATAAAATAATATTTAAAAAATGAGCGATTCAAGTGAATTTTATAAAAATAACGAGCCTATAAGTTATACTGTACCTACTTCTTAGTTTTAGTTCTTTTATAAATTTTATTTGTTAGTTTCATAAATAAATTATTTAAAAATGTCTTGTTATTTGAGAGAGGCGAAAACATCATATGTATAACATGGGGGTAAAGTGCCATTTCCTCCCTCGAATAATTACTGCCCTCCGCTACGCGAAGGGAGTTAACTTCATCCTCGGGAGGAAAAGGAGCATTTTCCTCTCTTGTTATACAAATAGCCATTGTGCCTTATGGAAAATCTTTATATTATGTTTAGATAATATGTAGTTTGGTTTTTCTGAGAGTTGATTTGTGTATGGCATTGCAATGTATGTAAGAGGAGCTAGTATATTGGACTGTGTTGATTGGATTTGCCTTTTATTGTAAAATTTGTGTGTGCGTTGTTTATTAATTCCGTCAATATGTTTGGAAGGATAGTGATTGTTTTGTAATACTGGTTTTGTTTGAGATAAAATTTCTGGACGGTGTTCAGGTGATGAAAGTGTAATGGCTCTATCTACAAATCCTATGATTACGCTGTTTTTTTTTGTGAATTGGGATGATGGGAATGGTAATTTAAGTAGCGACCTGTGTATTTTTTTGATAAAATGTTTTGTTGCAACTTTATTTTCTATAGTGTTAATAAGTCTTACGTACGTATGGTATTGTTTTGTTCTGTTTCTATTGTGAATTGGACCTTTGGATAAAAATTATTAAAAGCAGTCAGTATATGATTTATATGATTGGATTGAACGGCAGATAAGCAATCATCAACGCATCTTTTAAAAAATATATTGAAATTTATTTGCTTTAGTACATTTTCGTCAAGGTATTCCATTACAGTTTGTGCGAGAGTTGATGAAATTGGTGAACCCATAATGCACCCATTGAGTTGTTTAAAGATATAATTTTGATATTGAAAAAAATTATTGTTTTGGATTAGCATTATTCCTTCTATGAATTCTTCATACGTGAGAGTTGTATGTTCTTCTAATGATTTCCATTTATGCTTTAATATCTATGTGTTATTAGTTCGTTTGGAATGTTGGTAAACCTTGAGACTACGTCTAGAGAAATAATGCTATACTTGTTTGGTATTTTAACAGTATATAAAAATTGTTTAAGTGTAAACGAATCTTTTACATAGAATTCATTTTTGCTTATTATTTGTGAGAGATAATTTGAAACTATTCAGATAGTTTGTCTGGTTAATGTAATTTAGGTAAACCGTAAATTCTTGATGGTATGGCATTATGTGTTTGCTGCTGTTACATCCAATAATATAAATCATATACTGTCTGCTTTCAATAATGTTCATCCAAAGCTCCAATTCACAAAAGAAACAAAACAGAACAATACAAAATTTTCTAGACATGTCACTTAATAAATCTACAGAAAATAAAATTGCAACAAAACATTCTATCAAAGAAACATCATCAGGTCGCAACTTAAATTACCATTCCAATCATCCCAATTCACATTGAAACAGCGTAATCATAGGATTAGTAGATATAGCCATTACACTTACATCACATGAATATCGTCTTGAAATTTTATCTCAAACAAAGACAGTGTTACAAAACAATCACTATCCTTCCAAACATATTGACAGAATTAATAAACAATGCTCACACAAATTTTACAATAAAAGACAAATCCAATCAACACAATCCAATACACTAGCTCCTCTTACATACATTGCAATGCCATACACAAATCAACACTCAGAAAAATCAAACAACTATTATTTAAACATAATATAAATGTTTGTCATAAGGCACAAAATACTTTATCACCATTGTTCTCCAAGGTAAAAAATCAAATAAAAGTCTTGAAAAAATCAAACATCATATATTCTATACCATGTCTAGATTGTCCCAAAAAGGATATAGGTACGACAACCCAACATCTTGAAAATAGACTTAATGGCCATAAATATACAAAAATGCCTCCACTGCGCTTCATAAACATGAGAGAAATGAAAAACGTAAATTTCACTTAAATAATACTAAAATGTTAGCCCCAGATTCTAATTACAAAAAACTAACAATAAAAGGAATTATGTATGCCTTGCTCGTGAACCCAAAAGAAGCATGAACCCGGCCTAAGTGAAACTAGAGACACCTTCTCTGAATCCACTTAGGTAACTCTCAGCAGGCGCGTCCACGTCGCGGGGGTGGGCCCGGCTTATGAGTCGGTGGCTAAGTTCTGTTGAGGACCCAGTATTGCGGGGTATATCGCTTTACCCTTGCCCAGGGATACGGGTGAAGACCACACCGGCGGGAAGGCGGAGAAGAAAGACTTCGGTACGGCGGACCCGGCGCAAGTGGCATAAGGGACACCCTCTTGTCCTTAAGGCGGACGAACTCAATTTAACAATGAGTCAACGGCATGAGGATCAGCCAGGCAATGGGAAACCACCTGATTATATTCCCTCGAGCACACCATGTCAGAAAGGCATGAATCAGCTAAAAACACGCTTTGCGATCCGGCTAGCAACCGGCGCTCAATCGATTTCGGGTCGGTTAATGTGAAATGTGCGACCGGGCCTGCGGATTTGAGCAACCAGGCAGCAATTGCGCTTGGAAGAAGTCACTGTAATCTCCGAAATCAGATTCATCTAGGAACATGGAACGTCCGAGGCCTCCTCCGAACCGGAGAATTACACATGTTGGAAAGAGAGATTTGCAGAGAAAAGTTATCAGTGTGCGGGATCTCGGAGACACACTGGAAAGGAAATGGTCATTTCAACACAGCTGACCATACTATCTACATATCGGGAGCAGATGAAACTGGAAGAAATGGAGTCGCCTTCTTGGTTAACAAGAAGTACACCAAATATGTAGAGAGCTATGAGGCCATCAGCGATAGACTAATTAGAATATCATTTAACTCCAAACCAGTTAAACTTCATATTGTCCAAGTATATCTACCAACAACGGATCACTCAGATGACGAAGTGGAAGCTGAGTATGAAAAACTAGACAGAGCCATTTTGAACATACCGCAAAAGGACCTCCTAATTGTAACGGGTGATTTTAATTCAAAAATAGGGAATACCAAGAATTATGACCACATAAGAAATATTGTAGGGAAATATGGACTGGGTGAAAGAAATCAACGTGGTGAGCGACGTATCCAGTTGTGCACAGATGATAATGTGACTATCTCAAACACAATATTCAAACATCATCCTCGACGTCTATCAATATGGGTATCACCTTCAGGCCTATATGAAAACCAGATAGACTATACTCTTATACTAACGCGTTGGCGGACATCAGTTACAAATATCGTCGCTCGACCAGGTGCGATATGCGGTTCTGACCATAAACTTTTAAAGTCTAGCCTTACTATAAAACTAAAGACATTGACTCTCTTCAAGCCTACTCAAAGATTACCGATACCCGATGAAAAAGTTTTTCAAGAAACGTTGCGAACTTCCGGTCCTGCGTTGACTGAAGGAAACTCAAATCAAACATGGGAAGTGATCAAAACATGGATCGTATCCGGTGTGAACAAAACTACGAATCCAAAACCGATAAAGAAGAAACACAGGATGACGGAAAGAACAATCGATTTAATAGACTCCCGAAGAAGACTAATTCTGTCCAAAACTATTATTCCGGAGAATAAAAAGGCTCTTGACAAAGAAATTCAAAAATTCTGCAAAAACAACAAAACCCAGCACATCGCAGTATGCCAAGAACTTGAAGAACACGCAAATACAAACAGATCCCACGAATTGTACGATACAGTCAAATATCTATCTAGAGAATTTGAGCCACAGACACAATTAATGAAAAATGACAACGGAGAAACAATTACAGATGCCAACAACATAGCAGAAGTATGGAGACAATACTGCGAAACACTTTTTTCTACTGATAAAGCTGAAGATTATGGTTTACCAAAAATTTATGAGGTTGAAAAAGAGCCCCCAATCTTAAAAGCCGAAGTAGAAAAAGTAATAAACCTTCTAAAGAACAACAAATCACCTGGTGATGATGGCATACCCGCCGAAACAATAAAAGCTATGGGCGAGCTCGGTGTGTTGGGATTTGGCAAACCAAAAGGATGGTGTGAATCGGTGTACATACCGCTACACAAGAAAGGCTCTCCTACAAACTGTAGTAACTACAGAACAATAGCGCTTATGTCACCTGCCACTAAAATTCTGATTCACATCATAAACAAACGCTTAAAGCCTTTCTTACTTCCACAGATTCCCGACGAACAGACAGGATTCATGTCAGGAAAGTGAACAAATTCTGAATGTTAGACCGATAATAGAAAAATCATACGAATTCATTGTAAAAACTTATTTGTGCTTTGTCGACTACAGCAAGGCATTTGACTGTGTGAAATTGTGGCTTATCTTGGAAAACATGGGAGTACCAAAGCATATTCATGGGTAATTCATGGGTAATTCACGAATTCACGCAAAAAGAAAAAGGGCTACTGAAACAGAGTGGTAACCGCAGACATGCATGTTTCTGGTTCATTTGCCGTCTTCAGTACGGTATAACCAAATAAGGGTGTGAAACTTGGGAGCAAAGCTGTTGATCGAAAAACATATATATTGTATGGAACGTTGATTATAAAATTATTTACGTATAAGTAAATGGAAAATACTTACGGTTAATTGTATCAATTTCCAAAATTTTGCTGATAACTCGGCTTGAAAGAGAGTACGCAGGATTGACTACAAATATTCTTCTAGAATATTCACCAGCCTCAATATCCTTGAAAATACTTTTTTGCTTTCTAGTAGTAACCGAAATGTTGAGAAATTGTAAATCTTCATCGAATTGTGATTCCAATTTGATTTGGTTTTCGGATTCACATTTTTGTCCGTAATCAGTTTCCACACTGGGATAATAGTTATATCTCAAATGATCATATGTTGTTTCAATAATATCTTTAACAAGAGGACTCAATTTATTATATTTTAGATCTATATTCATTTTATTCATTAATTGTGCAGCTTGGGTCATGTTAACACATGCAGGAGATTGGTTGTTATTCACTCTCATGTCTCGTTTACACTGTTGGTACATTGGTAAATCTTTCAAAAATTCTTTACGTTTCCCGCTTCTAGTTAGCATAATATCAGCTTTAATTTCTCCTTTTTCATTATTACCAGTATCAAATTTCAATGTAAGGGAAGAGTGTGCTCTGGGTTCAGTTGCTAAGGCATTGTCGACATTTAAGGTATTTATATTTGGTACGTCATTAACAGCTTCGAATGTCATTTCATAGGGTTTACCGGAGTTATTGTCCAGTTTGTAAAAAACGTATACACGAGATTTTGGATCTACATTACTCTTAGAAAGAGCCCCAGAAACAATGTGCTCCATGTTTTTGCTACCTATGAAACGAATTGAGACGTCAATAGCTTGACTTTCAACATTTCTAATATTAGCACGAACTCCCTTCAGTAATGTATCACTTCTTTCTGAAGATTTAGAAGCGGTACTCACTTTATTCCAGCTGAATGAATAGGTTTCTTCTTTTTGTCTGTAGTCTTGATAGTATCTTAAACGAACTTGTATATTCTTGGTCAAAGATTCTTGAGGGAGGTAAGTGATATTAATTTGACTGTATTGAATATCACCGTTTCTCCATAGATTATTAAGAGCGTCTAGATTTCCTTTTTTCCAAAACATATCAATGTCAGCCATTTTAATTGTATTTCTGTTATGTTCAATTTTAATACGGTATGCTAAACCAGTTTGTTGTTTGCCTACAACCATATCAAGAGTACGAACGCTTTCTGATTTAATATATTGATTATGATGTTGGGCGACTAGAGTTTTCAAATCTGTAATATCTCTCCAAGAAGTGAAAGGCCAAGTACTATAATGAAACAAAGGTGCCTCGTTATGTGTCTCTCTAGGTTCGATATCAAATGTTAACTCATTCTTTTTCAGATTGACTTCAAAGGTTCCTGCTATAGGAATATGTAATTGCATGTTTTTTTCAAAACCAGAAACATACTCTCTATGATCAAAAGGTGTGAAGAATGAAATGTGACCCTGTATTTTTGAGCCAAACGTAACAGAAATGTCTGTTCTGATCTTAATAAAATCAGGTGCCTGGATTCGGCCACTTTCTGACAATTTTGGTTGAACAGCAGCTTTGAATTTTCCTTGGACTTTTAAAACTCTTGGAGCATCATACATAAACACAAATGGAATACCCATTTCAAGAGGTAGTGCCATTATTGCATCATCACTGTTAGTTAATTTTACTTCATTAATTTCTTTATCTTCATTCAAGTACTTTTCAAGCTGTTTCAATACTGCAAAATAAATTCGGATTTCAGTGAATAAAGCAAATTAAATACTGTTGTTATGAAAGTTGATATTTTATGAATATGATCAAAATAATACAGTTGCTTACTTACGTTGAGGGAGCTGTTCAATCGTGTCGTTATTAAAAGACAACATCTTTAGGGGCAAAACAGTGTCCATAAAGAACAGACTTCCTTCAAGCTGTTCACTTGCTTGAGCTTGCATGTTAAGAATACGAGCAATATTTTGACTGGACAATGTTGTTTTTTGCTGTTGCTTCAACTTTTGTTGCTGCTGTTGTTTGCCTTGATGATATGATTCTGTTTGTTCATAAAATACTTGAGCAAGTTGGTCTACACTTGTCAACAATGATTGTATATTCAATATTTGGTTTCTACGACCCCTTTCACTAGACCTCCAAGCATATTTTAGTCCTTTCGGTATAAAACTGTCACTGCTTCCATACATTTGTACAGTTTCTTTGTATTTTAGGTTGAGCTGATTCACAATATAAGTTCTTAGATAATTACCGCCTTGATGAAGCCCATATTCAGTTTCTGTTAGAAGCGGTAAAGCCATTTTAGCAGCATAACGTCTAGAAAAATTTAAATTTGAAGATATTACTTGATAATAAATACCCATAACATATTAAAATTATTTAATAATCCTTTGTTTAAATTTTTTTATGTTCATAGTACTTACATATCTTTAAATTCGTCTAATTCCAGAGCTGCATAACTTTGAATTGAAGTTTTAACAGCAGCATTGACTTCTTCCTGTAGATCTATTTTAGTGTAAGAGGCCATAAATT
This sequence comes from Galeruca laticollis, assembly GCA_963921935.1. Taxonomy (NCBI): domain Eukaryota; kingdom Metazoa; phylum Arthropoda; class Insecta; order Coleoptera; family Chrysomelidae; genus Galeruca; species Galeruca laticollis. The sequence continues at coordinate 126,270,998 of OY998180.1, forward strand.
GCAACATTTCGACTGATGGCTTCGTCCGCATTAATTGATATACAGCAGCCACCCTCAGAGATTGATATTCACCACTATTTTCATATATTCTATAGAGTACATCCCGAGCTATTTCTGGATATGTTTTCACTAGTTTGTCCATTGCAATAACCATTAGTGCGCGTTGGTATTGGGAGCATCTTTTTTTGCCCTCTAAATATGGTTGAAAAGCTTTGAGTATTTCAGTATCTCCAATAAAACCCAAAGCACGAATATAAGTATGAATTCTACTAGGGTCGTCTCGAACTATAGCTGTATCAAGACTCTTTTTAAAGTAGGGTATAATGATTTCTCTAACAAATTTACGACCTTGTTCTTCTCTCAAATTTTTAAAACTTTCTATTGGGAAATTTGTTTTGTAAAATGCATCATCGAAGAATACTTGGCGGGTGAGTTCAGACAAACTCAATATTGCTGTTTCATTTAATGGCCATTGCGATGAAACTACAGGCCTTTTAACAAACTCAAACAAGGTTCGAATATATTCAGTAGTAGGTGTTTGAACAGAGTTTACCATTTGAGCCACAACGTAAGCTGCTTCCACCAATTTAAGGTTCCTGGATTCAATCCAAGTTTGTATAACAAGTAAAGATTGTAAACTTCCTGACTCAGCTACTGCGTCACGGTAAGTTGCCCATGCGGCGTATCTGGAACGATCTTGATTATTGGTACAATATAAATCATTTCCAGCTCTTTTCAATTCTTGTTCATCCATAGTGCGAACAAGTTTGATCAAGTTTGTAAATTTGGCCAAAGTGTTTTCAATTAGAGTTTTCCTGGGATCCTGTAGATCATTACCGATTTCTTGAGCAATACCTACTACTGATTGAATAATGTCTATGTTATTCTTTATAGATAAACCTTTAATTCCAACAGTATAAGGTAACATAGGAGATTCAGCAGGTTTATTAAAATCTGGTTTTTCTTGTTTATAGGCTTCGGCTAATCTCGATGTAGAATCAAAATATTGAGAGAAATGTTTAGTAGTCCTTTTCCATGATGGTTGTTTATATTCAAAATCATCGTACTCTGTTTGTTTTTCTTCGACTTTATTAGAGTGAGAGTAAGGCTTTCCATAAGAATAGATGAGACCTCCTAAGCTAACAGGTTCCGGAACATCTTCTAAAAGGTTATTCTGATGCTTCATTTGTTCTAAAGTAACATTCCACATACTGACAACTGATCCTTGTTGGTTATTGGCAAAAGTTGGACTGACTGATACTTTATTCAGTGTAAACGAATTTTGGATTGTCAATTGTTTTGAACATCTTGTAACAAGTGCTCTGGTCATAGAATCTCGTACAAAGAATTCTCCCATTGCGTTGGCAGCAGCTTTATTTCCAAATACATTTCCTAATCCGTGGATGAAAGATGGAAGTTCAATACTAGTGGTATAGTTCTTATGTTTTACTACTTCCAAAATGTCACAGTTATCCTCACCCATATTTTGAAAGTCAGGAACTATTTCTGAATTTAAAAGCAAATGTTCGGGTATGGGCTTAATTTTGTATAAAGTATCAGTGGTACCAGTTACAGTTTCTTCAGGAATAGTAAATGAATCTGGATCTGCAGTATCCCAATGGTTAATGTTTAATTGTAACTGACTTATAATACCTTTGAGGATATTAGCTTCCCAAGTAGGCATATGACGAGTTACAATGAGATTAGATATAACTCCTCGGTTTATTACTATTTGAAAAGGTTTTCTAGACGTCTCTAATTGTTTCCAGTTTACCTCAGCACTTGGGATATGAGTCAAGGGACCTTCAGACAGTTCAGAGTGAATCTGAGCATACTGAGGATTCACCATTAAACCTTGTAGTTTTCCATCAGGTCTAGTTTGGATTCTCAAAGTAGCCTTCATCAATATTCCCGAGAATACGTTGGCGATATCAAGGCTGGCAAGAGTGCGTCCCTGAATTGTATAGACATATTCTCGGTTGTCTCTCCAAGCAGAATTGATTGAAGCAGTTATGAATCCAACTGAAAAAAGATATAAAGCGAACAAGATTAATGAAAATTGAAATTTCATATGTGATTTAGTGCAATTTGAGTTTAGATGTTCAATATATTTAATCAATGACATCCAGTTGTTTTTGAGCATTCAGGCTAGAAACTGGTTCAAATATTTTTTAATTGAAATAAAACTGGTTTTCCATCAATATTATGAGAGAGATAGACAAAGCTGGATAACTAGAACGAGACGATTTGTTTTGAAAAGTGTAATCGAATAAAAGATCAAGCTTCTCATGAAAAAATAGTAGGTCGTATTTTATTGTGGTTCTACCCAACTTTCAGTTGCATAAGGATTGCATAAGGTTGCATGTAAATTAAAAGTTGATCCATTGGGCAACAAATAATAAAGCAGCTTCTTAATTTTGAATATAAGACTAAGCTTTCTACTGATACGAGGGTTGCCTTTTATGTTTCGGGATTTGGCAACCCTAGTGTTGCAATCTGGCAACTGACAGCTTTATCGTAAAGTTGGAAAGTTTTTAGGTTATACGTACTCAGAACGTTTTGACATACGAGCGCTATTTGTGTTGTTTACAGTAACTTAAAAGATTCATCTCGGCCCAAAAATGGAATTAAATCGTGAACATTTTCGTGCGATTATTTTTACAACTTTCGACGAGGATTAACTCAGCAACAGTGCATGGATAAACTTAATTCAATTTTTGGCGATGAAGCTCCATCAACGACCAGTGTTTATCGATGGTATGGTGAATTCAATCGTGGTCGTAGTTCACTCCAAGACGAATTTCGTGAAAATTAGTTGTTGTTCCGAAAACCATTGATGCTGTGCGCGAACTGATATTGCAAGATCGTCATGTGACCTATCGTGAGATTGAGACAACCTTAGACATTAGTGGGACCAGCATACATTCAAAATTGCATAAACATTTGACTGTCAACAAAATTTGTTCGCGTTGGATCCCACACAATTTGTCAATCGCTAAAGAAAAGGCTCGTGTCGATTGGTCGAAAAAATTGCTCCAAAAATACAATCGCGGTGCTTCGAAACACGTCTATGACATCGTGACAGATAATGAATCGTGGATTTACGCGTATGAGTCCGAAAATAAACAGTAGTCGACTGTATGTGTGTTTCAAGATTAGCCAAATCCAACAAAAGTTGTTCGCGCACGAAGCACTTCCAAGCAAATGGTCGCCTGTTTTTTCGGAAAAACTGGACATGCCGTAATCGTACCACTAGAATAACGCAGAACTGTCAATTCTGAGTGGTACACAACCATTTGTTTGACAGTTGTCTTCCAAGAAATCAGGAAAACCAACCGCCGAAGACGGATCACTCTTCACCACGACAATCCGAGCTTTCACACATCGGCTCAAACAACTGCATTTTTAAGCACCCAAAACATCGATTTGATGAGTCATCCGCCATATAGTCCTGATTTGGCACCGAATGACTTCTTTTTATTCTCCTACGTAAAAAACAAACTGAGAGGTCAACGTTTTTCGACACCTGAAGAAGTGGTTGCTGCATTCAGAATGCATGTTTTGGAGATACCTCAGAGGGGCAAAAGTGCTTCGACAATTGGTTCAAATGCATGCAAAAGTGTATAGATCTTCATGTGGAATATTTTTAAAACCAATAAAGTGATTTTCGATGATTAATATTTGTTTTTGTTCTCTAATCCCGAAATATAAAAGGCAACCCTCGTATACGATCTTTTAGGCTACTTATAAAATAGGAAATATAAAAGTGAAGATTCTCACTTTATTTTTTTGATTACCTAAAATATAGAGTGTCGTTAAAAAACTACTTCCACAAGGGTGGGCAGACGAAAACGAAACAAAACCTACATAGGGAAATACGTTAAAATTTATAAATTAGGTAACAATTCACTTCAAATTATTGTTATAAATGGAGTGCAATTATTTTTGAGATTGATGGATTATTAAAATAGTGTATAAAGTATTGTAAAGTAATAATTAACATATACATAAAACGAAAAAAATCTCACCATGTGCTCCAGTTAACTGAATCATTCAAATGTTAAATCATTCACTTTCATCAGCGTATTACCACAAGAATACTTTCCTATTCTTGTGGAATTACGCACAATAATTCTCGTATACCTCGAGTGAGTGATTTTCATTTGATTGTTGATAGCGTAGAATAAAAAGAAAAAAAGATGCTTCATTTCAAATTAAGAGCATTCCTATAGGAAAATTGTGAGCATACTATCTTTAATTTTAATTATAAAGCAAAAAGATCACTAACACTGACCTGGTAATGCTGTGAATAAACACGTGTTTATATTGCTTAGGTAATTTTTAGTATCACCAAGTAGTGGTGAACAATCTTGGTAATATATAATAAAATTTACTGTATCAACTCTTACTTTGTCGAATCTGCTCATGTTATCGTATAAATGAGATTAACTGTTTCTAAATAATTCAACTATATAATGAGAAAATGATAAAGTTAAATTTGACAATCGTTTCGATATCTTAAATATATCATCGTCAGAATGACAGAAGTTACATTTCATCTATTGCCTACCTGATGTTTAATAAAATTATTTTTGGCTAGATCAAAAAGTGACCTATCTTGTGATTGACTTAAATATATTTGAATAGAAAAAAGAAGATATGAAATTACAAATATTAAAGCTTAGATATTAGCCCTATGGGAATAAATTATTATGAAAAGAAATGTATCATAAATAAAAATCCTCAATCTCCATAATTATATGCAACCGTTAAATCACATAAAGTATCGAAACCAATTAGACCTCTAGTTTCTCATGGTAATATTCCTAATAATAAGTTAGCTAAAAAACTGAATAATATACTTAATAATAATGGATATATATAGGGTGTTGAAAAAAAGTGTCACAAAATGAAATGGTGAATAGTATGACCCAAAATAAGCAGAAAAGTCTTAATAAATATTTTTTATTATTTTTTATTATTTATTATTTTTTATTATGTATAAAAAAACAATTATATTTGTAAACAATCAACAACAACATAAACTTAAATGAGATGTTCAAAGTGCCCTCCCTCCATTTCAATGCAGCTACGACATCTCCTCCGCAAGGACTGTCGGATTCTTTCCAAAACACCCTCATTGGCTAGGATTCGATGACATCCCTGCTCTATTCGTTGCTGCAGCTCTTCGAGGTTATTCACAGGAGTGGCATACACGAAATTTTTTAAGTGTCCCCAAAGAAAAAAGTCAAGGGGATTTAAATCAGGTGATCTTGTAGGCCATGGCACAGGTCCGCCCCTTCCTATCCTTCTTCGACCAAAGGATCCGTCTAAATGTTCTCTCACGGCAACTGAAAAATGCGCCGGAGCACCATCGTGCTGGAACCACGTTTGATTTCTTTGTATTAAAGGAATGTCATCTAAAAAATCACCCAATGTGTTCTGCAAAAAGTTTAAGTAGTCAGCTCCCGTTAATCGGTTAGGTAGTCTCCGGTAGACTCCGAAAAGCAAGTTTTTGAGAATGAAAAAAGATAATCAAAAAATGATACAAAAACACAAAACACTCCGTATCTCTGAAACCATTGCGGACATATGTTTATTAAGACTTATCTGCATATTTTGGCCCATACTACTACCCGTTTTATTTTGTGACACTTTTTTTAACCACCCACATATATATATATATATATATATATATATATATATATATATATATATATATATTTAGAAATATTTGTGAGGATGCAGCAATTGGCTTGGAAATTAAACTCTTATTTTAATTTAGTGAAAGCTTTCGTAATAGTTTTATTACTTCGTCAGTCACGCTAAAATACAATGTATAACTAAATATGAAAAATCAAAAAAATGGGTACTTACATTACACGAGTAAAAAATATAGATTAAAATCCAGAAAAAACAGTGTAAAAATATTGATATATGCTTGAGACTTTTCAAAATTATTGTCAATATAAAGTTGACAAATGGATGATATAACAGAAATGTTCGTAAAAATTATTGTAAAAGGTTGACTAAGATATTGATGAAAAATTATTATTAGATCTGTGATTCTTTTTATTTAATTTTTTTTTTCAATGTCCAGAATATTAGAGTAAATAATGTTTAAATTTTGAAAATCACTTTATTTGTTCAATCTATTTGGCTAATTTTTGATATAAACCATCTCTAAAAAACATCTTTTAATCAAATTATTTTCTTTGGTTAGAATAGAAATGTTATTGAAATCTATGGAATGTCCTGTTACATTAACGTGCTGTGACAAAGCACAAGCATTCGGTCTTAAAAGAATATCGCTCTTATGTGAAGTAATTCTTGTTCCATTTTTAGATACAAAACTCATAAGGACACCAGAAAATAAAATAATATTAGACTGGTATATTAAACCCACAAGTTCTGGGGGATATATGAACTATTTCTCCTATCATCCGGAAAAAACCAAAATTAATTTAGTACTTGGGATGAAAAATAGAATAGACAAAATATGTCATGCAACTTTGAAAATGAAACATTTCAAGAAATTATTTAATTTACTCATTAAAAATTCCTACCAAAACGACTACTTCATAAATTAATATTTTCAACAAATAATATTATAAATGATAATGAAAACTCTCAAGAAAATATCATTAAAGAATTTCCCATACATAAAAGAACTCACTCCCAAAATTAACAATATATTGAAAGAAGAAAAAAACATAGTTCTAGCTAATAAATCTATTAAAACTGTTAACTCATTATTCACAAAATTAAAAGATTGAACACCTATACTTGATCAGACTGGAGTACTCTATAAAATCAGTTGTCAAGAATGTGATAAAAAATATGTTGGTGAGACCTCAAGAAATTTAAAATCACGAATTACTTCACATAAGAGCGATATTCTCTTAGGACCGAATGCTTGTGCTTTGTCACAGCACGTTAATGTAACAGGACATTCCATAGATTTCAATAACATTTCTATTTTAACCAAAGAAAATAATTTGTTTGAAAGATGTTTTTTAGAAATGGTTTATATAAAAAATGAGCCATATAGATTGAACAAAAAAAGTGATTTTCAAAATTTGAACATTATTTACTCTAATATTCTGGACATTGAAACAAAATTAAATAAAAAGAATCACAGATCTAATAATAATTTTTCATCAATATCTTAGTTCAACCTTTTACAATAATTTTTACGAACATTTCTGTTATATCATCCATTTGTCAACTTCATATTGACAATAATTTTGAAAAGTCTCAAGTATATATCAATATTTTTACAATGTTTTTCTGGATTTTAATTTATATTTTTTACTCGTGTAATGTAAGTACCCATTTTTTTGATTTTTCATATTTAGTTATACATTGTATTTTAGCGTGACTGACGAAGTAATAAAACTATTACGCAAGCTTTCACTAAATTAAAATAAGAGTTTAATTTCCAAGCCAATTGCTGCGTCCTCACAAATATTTCTAAATTGTGAAATAAACAGCTGTTAATACGAATTATCATTATATATATATATATATATATATATATATATATTCCTCTAAAAGAATGGATAACACTTGTAAGAAAATTACTATGTATTAATCGAAACTACTTCAATATTTAGTATCTAGTTTTCTGTCACGGCTTGTGAAGAGCTTACAGCTCAAAGAAAAACTCGATATAAAATAGAATAGAATCAAAATGAGATAGGATGAAGTAGGAAACAATGAAATAATCATGATCAAATAATCAATAATTTCTACATGTATGCACATAGAGATTAGCCAAAAAAAATGGTGCAAGACTATTTTTTATAAGTAAATCAAAGCTAACTGGAATTCTAGCTTTCGATTCTAGTACAGCGTTGGGAACTCAGCCAAAAGGATTATTTGATGTATTATTCCATTTTAAAAGTACATAGAATTTTTTTGCTTAAATGTACAATTTGATTTTATCAAATCTTAATATGAATGTTTTCGATATTGTTTTTAAAATATCGGTTTAAAAATTAAAAATTAAACATGAAACCTACTTACCAAGCAGCAAAAAAATGTATGGTGACCACATTTTGACCTATGAGACCGGTCAGAAGTGTGGATTAACCTCAAATTCTGAATCTTTATATACCAAATATGTGCATGGTAGTATTTATTAGTAATTATATAGATAACATTTCCATCAAAACATTAGTGTGCTATTTTTATTGCTATGAATGAAAATTCGTGTGCGAACAAAATACAGAGATGAAATCAGGGCTACATGGTTATATTGTAGGATTTTATTGAAGACAAAACATTTCTTTCAAACAGTTGCTGATGAAACTGCAAACTTAGCATCCAAAAATCTTGAGATTATTAAAATTCCATACAGTGATCATACATCCTAAATCAATAAATTCATTTGAGACATCAGGCGAGATTGGGACAAAAGGAAGAAACTTTTCAAAATTAAATTCAGACTGGAAAGCAATCTGGAAGTACCATAATTGAAATTGAATTAAGGGAAAATATTAGAACTGGTGACATAGCATTGACGTATCAATATCTTCTCCAGAAGGAAACAGCATCGCAGTATGTTAAGTGTGCAGTAGCGTTATCAGTTCAACATTCAAGCCGGTCTTGACAGCCTGGATAAAGTAATAATTTTTTTTTAACTTAACGTCGTTAATCGCCTTTAATCATATAATGCAATATAATTCTATTTAAATCTGCTGTTTCAATCCTTACATTGTTGAATAAATGCATGTTATGTTATAAATGAAACTACTGTTTTTAAATAATTCAACCTTATAATAAGAAAATTCTAAAAAATTGCCAATTGTTACAATATCATAAAATATCATCATGAGGATGACAGAAGTTACATTTGATGTGATGCCTACCTGACGTTTCATATTTTGGTTAGACCAAGAAGTGACCTATCTTGTGATTGACTTAGAGTATATATGAATAGAAAAAAGAAGATACGATATTACAAATATTCAATCTTTGATATTATTAGCACTATGTATAGTTCTGTTAATTTATATTTATTATATAACCCTTGTGGTTATTGCTGCATTAAGCAATAAACAAAAAATAGGCAATTACAAAATAAACGAAAAAACTACAGCGAGTTACAGGCCTAGAAATGTCCAGCATAACAAATATAGAAGATGCAACGTCTATTTATATACAGTAGAAACAGTGAAGCTTTTACATCACGTGAATTAGTTGACGATATTATTCAACACATACTATGTTGGTACTGTCTTCTTCTAATAACAGAAAAAGAGTGAAACTTAATACAAACGTTTGTCGTACTGATGTCATATCAGTAAGCGTTTCTACTGTATATAAGAATAGAAAAATAAAGTTTGTTCTAAATTTAAGTCTGACATTAATTGTTCAACTTAGTCACAAATTGTAATGCATTTTTGAAAATACAATTTTAAAAAAAGTATTTTTTTCAGTAAACTACGTAATTAGCGGAACAATATAATGAGTGAACAGTATAACAAATTGGAACTTCCACAATACAAATATAAAAAATGTGGGCCGACTTAAACAGTATATTCACGATAGCAAATGAAATATGCGGAATAGGAATGTTGACTGTATCCAAATAAAAACATTATTTTAACGTAAGTAGTATTTATCACAGAAATCCTAGAGAACACAACAGTTCTCCTTATTTATAAGCCAGTTAATTGTTATTTAATAAATGAAATTTAAATAAATCAATCTCAAATCATGCGACATTAAACACCAATCAGAGTTTATCACGTCAGCTGTTCCTAAACATCATCTGACGACCTCCGTATATAAAGGTTATGGGTGTTTTCAGAAAACATAACTTATAACTCAACCGTTGTGTGAGCGCTCATTGAGCAACGAATGGTTGACACATTTTTTGGAAAGTAAAAAAAATATTGAAATATTAAAATTATGGTCAGATACAATCTAAGTCTTGCGTTATTAGATGATGGTGATATAAACAGAAATATTATAGCCCATGCAATAGAAGATTTGCATTAACAAGTCTTAAAAATGAATAAAACAGTCTCAAATAACATTTAATTTTTAATAGCAGAAAGAAAAGAAATACCTAGTTATTAAAAAAATGTTTAAAAGAGGTGCTCAAATTGAGACCCTCCCGTTTCTTGACAACGAGTCAATCTTTGTTGGAACTCTTTCAACACTTTTTCAAGAGTATCAGGTCGAATGGTATTCATTTCCTCACGAATCCCATCTTTTAATTCTTGAATGTTATTGTGTCGATTGGCGTATACATCTTACTTTAAATAACCCCACAAAGAGAAATGTAGTGGAGTAAGGTCTGGTGACCTGGCCGGCTATTCGATAATCCCCCTTCTCCCAATCCAATGATTTGGAAATTTCCCATTTTTATAATTAAGAACGTTCACATCATAATGAGGGGTAGCACCGTCTTGCTGGTACCATATTTCGTCATTTGGAAGATTAGGTTAATTACAATTAGGAAATAGACGGATTAATTCTGGTACTATTTGTTGCCTTAACATTTTTAAATATTTTGCACCAATAAGATTGCCGTCTATAAAAGACGGACCGATAATTCTATTTTACCAATAATTCTCTCCCCGACGTTAACCTTTTGAGGGAACTGAGTAGGTTTGGGCTTCCATCCTCCAGTGAGGATTTGAAGGTATCCAGTATCGACAATTTTGTCTGTTAATAGTGCCATTTAGACCAATTATGGCTTCATCTGAATAGACTATATTCCTAACGAAATACGGATTTACGTTACACCGGTCCATCATCTGCTCACAAAATTCCAATCTAGGGTCTGGGTCATCCTCGTTTAATTCTTGAAATAAATTTATTTTATTTGAGTGCCACTCATGCTTTTTCATGTAATATATTACTGACTGTTAACTGATATAGTAATTTAAGGCTAAATTTCTAGAACTTACATGTAGATTGTCTTGTGCATCGATTAGCATGTTTAATTGTATATCTCCAGATACTTTTTCCGAACAAAAAAAGATTTTTGACATTTCCAAATTGCTCAAACTTTTTCAATATTTTGGAAATACCTGATTTCGTCTCTGCATTTGGATATTTGTTATCGAATAAATTGGTTATTTCGGAAAATGTTCGAACCATGCCATCATACCCTCTTCGTTTAAACCTTTATCGCTAAAATAACTAGGTGTTGATTTGATAAAATAAAAAAAAGTTAATAGTGAAAACGTTATTCACTCGGACAGCCAAGCGTCCCCAAAGATAATAAGCTCCCAGAATATCAGTTACAAACTGGTTAGGGACTGTATACACGCCCTTGAGGAAGTGGGTTTGTCTAACAAACTTACCATAGCCTGAGTACCAGGCCATGAAGGTGACCTAGGGAACGAGGGGGGCGATAACTTAGCCAAAGCAGGCTGGGCCACAGAGATGATAGGCCCAGAATCATTCTGATGAATCTCAGAAGGCCTCTCTAAAATAGCCATCAAGAACTGGATAGACTGAGAGTTTCGGAGAAGGTGGCTGCACAGACAAGGACAACGATGAGCAAAGCAGTTCATTGAACACTGCTCGCCCAAGTTCACATCAGACCTACTATGCCACAGCTGAAAGGTTGTTAGGATAGTTGAAGGTCAGCTAACGGGGCATTGTAGACTTGACGAGCACCTCGAAAGAATGAGATTGGTAGATTTAGTAATTTAAAATTTGTGAGACTTTGTTGACCTTATCATTCGGCATAATAAATTTGCCATAAAAAATACAGGTTTCCATTTAAAAAAAACACTGAATTTACACTTTGTCGTGTCTCTGCATTTTTTGCCTAAACGTTCGCTAACTAAGAAAAGTTGAGGTTTCCAATCCAAATAGTCACACTGTATAATTAAATATATATATATATATATATATATATATATATATATATATATTCACATCTTTTCGGTGGCATTTGATAATGTTCGGGCCACTCCGCAACCAAGGGCACTACCATTGTCAATAGGGGGAGATGATCCGCCGGATGATTCCAACGGATTAGGTAAGTTCAGTTATGTGTCGTACTGTTTCTGTATGGACAAGGAAGTTTGCGCTTATAATTAAAGGGACTATTGTTACCTTCGTCAAGTTCCAAATCAATTTCATCTCTTGTGCAAGCGCTCCATATTTAGCCTCTTTGTAGGCGTATTCATTGGTGAACGACTTTGCCCATATTGTTGTGTCGTTCCCGGTATCTGGTAGCAGCAATTGTTGTGTAGCCAGATGATAAATGCTGAATGGTCTCTTCGCTAGTGTTACACAATCTACATTTGGTGGTCTCAACTTAATATGTGTTTGGAGTACGTTCGGGTTCTAATGACTTGATCCTGTATCGCCAACATTCTTCCTTCGGTTTCCGGGAAGAGGTATCCTGCCGCTAGGTAAGTATTGGATGCTGTCATATCCACTTCTGTTTGATGTAGAGAAGTATAAAACCTTCCGTGTAGCGCTTTTCCTTGCCAGTTTATTTTCATTTGTTCTAATTGGTTCTCTGTTTCAAGAGGCGCAGGATTAGCAAGGTTAAGGGCTGTGATTTTTTTGTCCCAGACTTCCACACTTTTATGAACTGGTGAGTTTGTATTTCGGAAGTATTTTATTAATTTTTCCCTTTCTTTCAGATTGGCCGCCACCAGGCTAGTTAGTCCTCGTCCTCCCTCTAATCGTGGCAAATATATGCGCTCGATAGCTGAGTTAGGGTGCAGCATGCCATGTTTGGTCCTTAGGGTCCTGATTTTCCTGTCTAACCTCTCCAGATCTGTTTTGGACCAGGTGGGTATTCCAAAAGTGTAGGTTATTGTTGGTATAGCCCATATATTAAATGCTACCACCTTGTTTCTGGCATTAAGCTGGGATTTTAATATCTTGCTTGTTCTCCTCATAAGCTCTTTTTCGGCTTTCTCTTTGTTTTCTTTATGGCGAATTTCGTAGCTCTGCTGAATTCCAAGGTATCTATAAGTGTTTTCTGCTCCCAGCTCCCTAATTCGATTGCCATCTGCCAGAGTGATATCCTCGTTTTCAGTGAGTTTTCCTCTCTTAATGTGGATGGTAGCATACTTCCCAAGCCCGAACTTCATTTGGATGCTCTCACTAAAGTGTCTGACTATCTCCAGTTCTCCTTCCAGTTGCTGTCTTCCTTTAGCAAAGAGCTTAAGATCATCCATATAGAAAAGATAGGTCAGCTTTGCTTGGTCATCGATTCCATATGCGTATGTTCTCCGGTTAAGCATATTGCTCAATGGGTTCAGGGCTAGACAGTACCATAGCGGGCTCAGACTGTCGCCCTGGAATATGCCCCTTCTAATAGGGATCTCCTTCGTTGTAAACGTGTCTGTTGCTCCTCTGACTAATAGAGTAGTTCGTCATGATGTCATCAGATGCCGGAGTAAGTCGATAACTTGCTGGTTCACTTTATAGATATTTAAAACTTCCAGTAACCATGAATGAGGAACTGAGTCAAATACCTTCTGATAATCGATCCAGGCTATAGATATGTTTTGCCTGTTTCGTGATTACATTGTCGATTATCAAGAGTTCCTTGCTTCCTCTAGCCTTTTGCTTACAGCCGTTTTGTTCCCATGCTAGGATGTTGTTATGTTTTAGGTGGCAGTCTAGTTTGTATCTTATGACAGAGGTAAGTATTTTGTACGCTGATGGAAGGCATGTAATGGGTCTATAGTTTTTTGGTTGTGATAGGTCTCCTTTCTTTGGAAGCATATGAGTCACACCATGAGTGAAATATAAAAGTATGCTTTGTGGATTTCTAGTGCTGTATAAAGTGAGCCAATTTTTTGTGCGCATTAGTAAATGCCTTCCACCAGTAGTTGTGGACTCCATCTATTCCAGGAGAGGTCCAGTTTTTGAGTATTTTTACTGTGGCGTGGATGTCTTCCACTGTTACTATCGTGTCAGTCATTGGTATATATTTATGGGAGTTGTTTCTTTCAACATCTATCCATTCCGCTTGCATGTTGTGTTCTATTCTCCCGGACCAGATTTTTGACCAGAGCTATGTCATTTCTTCTCGCGTTGGAGCCGCCGCGCGCTGGTTTGTATTGTCCGCGTCGAGATTTCGGAAAAACAGCCTTTGGTTGTTATTAAACAATTCATTTTGCTGATATCGCTGCGTTCTTTTGTATATCTTCGGATCCTGCAGCCCAGCGCGGTTATCTTTTGCTTTAGGAACTCCGACCGTTCTACTAGCTTTTGGTGGTATTGCGAGTCCGTTGGCTTTATTTTTGCCTTTCGAGCAAACGTTCTCATTTTCTTTTTTACCTTCTGGCTAGGCTGTTGATCATTTAGGAATGTGTGAATAATAGCTATTTCTTTACGATGGCTAGCGATTTTTTCTTCAAGCCTCCGTTCCCAGGGTGGCTTCCGCGTTTCTTTATTTCCTTCTAAGGGTTGTTTTTGGTCTATTATGCAATTGGCCACTATATATATATATATATATATATATATATATATATATTGTTACAAAATGGCTACTGGTGTAGTCCCTGGCTATATATGAAAGTTGAAATTTTGGCGATGGCGAAGGGATATTTACGAACAGTTTACCATTATTTTTTGTGACTATTTTTTTATCTAGATATTTCCAGGAAGGTGTATGTTGGGAACCGCAATCGAGAAGTTTCCCGAATAGAAGGCACTTACTATATAACAGACTACCTACTAACGGAGTTAGTTAGTTTCAATTTGGTCTCGTGGCATATAAATTAGTATAAGTGAAGATACTGTGTATTTAATATAAATTAGTGAATAGTTAAGTGAATAAATAAATTGAGTAGTAGTATAAATTTATCCCACACGTCGTAATAAAAACTAAATAAATAAGAAAAGCATTACATTGATGTCAGAAGTGGGATAATGTAATTAAATAGTCACGTAAACATGGCCAAGAGACTAAGTGACCTGAAAGTGACGGAAGTGAGAGCAGAATTGGAAAATCGCGAGTTGGAAACGTCCAGTAAGAAAAGTGAATTAGTAGAAAGACTCAAAGCGGCACTGGTAAGAGATGGCTTCGATCCAGAAACATTCTTATTCAAAGACTGGACTTCCACCTTAATCAAAAACAAGAAGGTGACGAGGACAGACTTGACCAGATCGTCAGCTTGATAAAGAATATGGTAAACAAGAAGCCGAGTAAGATCAGATGCTGGAATTGTGGTGAGCTAGGGCATGTCTGCAGTTCGTGTAAGCGCCCCAGAACTCCTGCAAACCAAGAACCTCAGTCACGTGAAAAAAAGAACGGGTCGGCTACGAGGGGCCAGCACCGACCCATGATCGTTCCAAAGACCCTCTCATACTGATAGCTTCTCTCAGATGTCGTAACGACAGTGTATATGTAGATGGCGAAGTGAATGGCAAGAGATATACTCTGCTATTAGACACTGGAACAACTAGAACCATTATACGACCAGAGATAATAAACTTCAAGAAGAAGCTTTTACTAACGACTCTGCGACTGCGGACCGCCACAGGTGAGAGTGCCAACATTCCCGTGTAGACACAAATCCGATTGGGAATTGGCGCAGAAAAGTTCACGCATACGGTAATTGTAACTGACATCGAAGAAGATATGATTCTGGGAATGGACATTGTTTCCAGTGGGACTTTAGAAACAGAACCATGAAAGTGGATTCCGATGAGGAATTTCTTCTTCCATATGAAAACGGCACGGTGTTGCCAGCTGTACAGGAAGATACCGTTCTACCTGCACGACGCGAAACCATGATAGTAGCACAGCTACAGGGAATCATGGAGGAAGTTACACCGGTTAAATGGAGCCAAGGAACGACGACGAAAAGGTTGGCAAAGTAGTACTAATTGGAAAACGATTGTTTACGTCGGCGAAGGAAATGCCAGTACGTATGATAAACGTGAACGATTAGACAATCACCATCAAGAAAGATACCAGGATTGGATCCTGCGTCTCAGCGACGTCTATAGTTCGCCAAACAACGGCAACTGACAATTCCAATGACAGATTCGAACAAATGTTATCAGTAGGTGGGTCAATCCTTAAATCAAGCTAAGAAAAGGAAAATGACAGGATTACTCTTGCAGTATCAAGACCTATTCGTACCAAAAGAGGGAACACTGGTAGAACATGCCAAGCCAATTATGCAATCAAGACTGAGAGAATAATTCGAAAGATGGCAGAAGAAAAATTAATAGAGCCATTAACTAACCATGGGTGTCTCCAGTAGTGCTCGTCAAGAAATAGGATGGAGCTACGAGATTATGCGTAGACTATCGCCAGCTAAACAACGTGACGAAGAAAGACAGCTATCCTCTGCCTCGAATCGAGGATACGCTAAATATTTTGGCTGGCAGCAAACTTTTTTCCACCTTTGATCCGAAGTCTGGATATTGGCAAGTAGAAATGGACTCAGAAGACAAAGAGAAGACTGCTTTTACCACTGGATCTGGATTATTGGATTATGGCAATTCAACGTAATGTCATTCGGGCTCTGTAATGCGCCCGCGACATTGGAATGACTCATGGAAAATGACTTAAGAGGGTTGTCCTTTAAGACATGCCTGGTCTATTTGGACGACATCGTAGTACTGGGGAAGATATTTTACGAACACCTGAATAATTTGGAAAATGTATTCAAACGATTTCAAGCTGCCCAGCTTATGTTAAATCCGGAGAAATGTCAGCTATTGCAAAACTAAGTCAACTATCTAGGTCATATAGTGAGCAATGAAGGAGTGGCGGTGGATCCAGAGAAAATTGCTTCCATTCAGCAATTGCCGCAACCAATCAATAAACAGCAAATAGGAGTTTCCTTGGACTCTGCACATACTATAGAAGATTTTTCAGGAAGTTTGGAGACATTGCCAAGCCACTAACTCGACTCAGAGAAGAAACAAGAGCGTTCCAATGGGACGAAGACTGTTAAACGGCTTTTGAAACCTTGAATAGGCATTTAACCACGGCGCCGATATTAGTATATCCATTACCAGAGGGAGAATTTATTCTTGACACTGACGCTAGCAACGTAGGAATTGGAGGAGTGCTCTCACAGATCCAAGGAGGGCAAGGAAGAGTGCTGGGATATTTCAGTAAAGTCCTCTCCAAACAGAACGAAACTACTGCGTCACAAGAAGAGCACTTTTGACGGTAGTGAAGTACGTGGAACACTTTTACCAGTATCTCTTTGGAAGAAAGCTCTTAATCTGGACTGATCACGCAGCACTCAAGTGATTAATACAGTTCAAGAATCCCGAGGGCCAGATCGTTAGATGGATTGAACGGCTTCAAGAGTACGATTTCAACATAGAACATCAAGCTGGTGTGTCATAAGTCTTCGTTGTTTCGTTGACGTCTTTATTGGTTTAAAAGTAATTTTACCAAAATTACCTTATTTCATCTTAGAAAACTAATATAAACATAATGGAGGATGGATTTATCAAGGCAAACAGTTCGAATTTGGCGATGATTGACTGTTTTACAGTGGCAAATTTCTTCGTAACAAACAGTAATTTCTATTCTTCTGAATTCAGAAATGTAAAGACCTCCATGTAAGTTGTATACTGATAATTGTTATTTCTGTAGTCAATAATTAATAACAGTATTGTTTTTGAATAATTGAAAAAACGTATGATTTTTTTGCGGTTAGGAATGAAACAAAAATTCATCTTTTATAACAACTAGGTATTACGAAAAATTCCATTGGAGTTTGTGAAGAAATGACGCCACAGCGGGGACGTGACGTATTATCGTTTTCGAAATTTGAAACTTTATTTAAAATACATGATTTTTAAGGTTTTAGTCATATTTAAAAAAATATTCGCGGCTATATTTATATATAGTTAACATCCCTAAAAGAAAACAAGTTGCGAAATAAAAACATAAAAACGAAAATAAAAAGTAATTATGCTAAAACGATTGTAGCAACAGAAATACTGAAAACTACAATAAATATAAAATGATTGAAAGGGAAAGAAGCTGTCAATAATTCATAACAAAACTCATGGAAAGAGTGGAAAGAATACATCGATGAACTACTGATGCAACACAACGCAAACTGATCAATAAGAAGAACAAGAGGTAAATGAGGAAATTGAGCTCAAGACCATATCTTTACCGTAAAGCAAGTGAAAAAGTATTAGACAAATATTATTCACGTAGAATTAATAGACTCAGACAGGATATCAAATAAACATAACAGGACATGACGCTATTTAACATAATACCAGATAATGTTATGAAATGAGTAAAAGACATGAAGCTACTGATAGGATATTAAGCAACATTTGAGATGGTTTGAACACTTAGCAAGGACAAAAAAATATGTCAGTATGGACAAAAGTAAAAAATATGGCACAAAATAAGAATCAATGGATAAAATAATTTAAGTCTAGATATTTAACAGACAGCTCTGATGTTTTTTTGCATTCAGTTAATCAAAAATAATTTTCTAAAAAAGCGATCTAATTGATTCATATGCAGTTATAAAATACTTAGCAAAATCAGCAGTGATAATGGTTGTTATGCCAAATAGCAAATCTAAAAATAAACAATATAATTTTGTTAATCTTTAATTTCGAAAATCCACATTTTCGAATAAGAAACTACATAATATAATAATATGCTGAGTCAAAGTGATTTACAATTCAAACAAATTTGTAACAACTCTAAACCGGATAAAAAATACATGTAATGCGAACTACACATAATAATACTAATTTTTGTTAAAAGTTTACAGTTTCATAAGGCCGGTTTTTATGGAACGAGTCTATGTTTAGAAAACAAGATCCATAACCAAATCCGTTGAATATTAGCATTCCTTCGACATTTGTGTTGCACAGTTCACAAATTTCTACGGCTTCTGTAGGTTGACCTGCTGCTTCATCTACCTCATCCTAAAGAAAATGAAGATTTTGATTGGGGATTACAACTTTTTGAAATAACAATAATCCTGACCATTTTAAGAAGTTTCGTATGACGTTTAACAAATCTAATATGTCTTTTTACACTTTGCTCGTCCTGTGATTTGGTGCTAATGTATCCCATATTTACAGAAGGGACCCAATCAGGGCTATCCCTAGCTTACAGTTTGGCTGGTTCTCCTAAAGAATTGTTTAGTTTAACACCATATTTAACTATAAATTCAAACATGTTGGATAATAATTTTTGTATTTCTTATGTACTAATATAATTTACCTACCTTATACAAAATGATCTGTACAAATTCATGCATGTTTAAGGAATGTATCGCACAAATTTCCCCGTTTAAAGTCCTAACCCAACATTCTCGACGGTGTTTTGATAAGGCGTTCAGCATTTCTCCTCGGATTTGTAAGGATTTGGGGATTTTGAAATAACGAATTTGATCCATTTCTACCCCTTTGGAATATCCCACAACAGAACATAACGCCGGAATTTTAAATTATTTACGTTTTAAAAAACCTATTGTTTAAAATGACGCGAACGTTTAGTATGCCCTACCTACTATTTGGCGGGCTGGTCGTCACGTCACATCAAAATGATCTATTTAAACTACGAATCATTGGCAAAATTCAATAACGCATTTGAAAAAATAAAAATATATGTCACGAAAATGCCTATTTTGTGTTTTTTTTTTCACCTTTTTTGATAGGTACCTAAATGATGTACCTACTTAAGACTCGATGTAAGTTTGGTGGTTTTTAATTTAAATAGTACACTTCATTAATCATTTAGTAATGTTTGTTTTCCCTAACCACAACCTATAAGCAACATACACCACCAATATTCATATCATGATAAATTCCTTATTATTAATATTCTAATTTATGTTCACCTACAAAATGTGAAATCGTTTCGCTATTGATTTTCAATTTTACAATGTAGCGGTGATTTTGATAACAAGTTGGCGCATACAACTGCAACTTCAGGGGGCATCAACTTTCGTGAAACCAGCTTTACCATTCTATTTTCATTATTCTACCTCTTAAATTAGAATTAACTTTTTTGTTGATCTTACCTCTAGGTAATCTATACATTTTCTATTATATTTTGTCTATTCAATTAAATATGAAACCTTCTTTGTATGGCGTACCTATATATTGACACTGATCCTACCTCGATGATAATTTTATTTCTCTTCTTGTTATCGGACCCTTCTTAGATTACCATCACTTCTCAGGGTGTATACAAACAGAAGGCAGAATTTTCGGCCATCTATTATATCTTCACAATCACGTTTTGTCTTTGCTTCTTAACCTGCTTCAATAATTATCTTCTATCTAAATTATGTGTCACTTTCTCCATATTTAATTTTTTAGTTGATTCACGAGTCAGAACTCATTAGGTTCGGATCGTTAAGTCGTCAATATCAGAGCAAATTAAAATCGTGTTTTTTGTCATCATTAAAATGTGATGAAAAAACTTGTAAAAGTGCTGTTTTTCTGCAAAATTGGTAAATATTCTTGAAATTTACTTATTTGTGTAGGAAATAAATAGGCCAGTCACTGAGTTACAGACTTTCTTCTGTGCTGAGATTTACTTATATATTTCTTTTAATTTCTATTTCTAACTATGTTTGTGATTTTGGTATCCAGGATCACATCAATATGTAAAACCTCCCCTCACAACCACTGCTCTCAAATACCACCACTTCTTCAACCCCCATTAAACAATCTATCTCGATAAACACAAATACCCCTTCAACACCCATAACTCATGCCGCGGCTACTTTAGCAAGACTACCTCCTCCCCCGGTACCATCTCGGCATCAAGCCATCATTATGCCTTCTATACCCAACACTGTACTATTCGATTATATCAAAGCAATAGGTAACATTGTCTCTCCCAAAAACGTCGCTTCCAGAATCTCTCATGGCCACATATGTATATGTCTACCACTGAAGTCGACGACCTTCTAAAATCGAATCAAAACATCATAGTTAATTCCAATGTCATTCCTATTCGTCGGCTTATTTCCCCCACCAAAAGAATCCTTATTTCCAATGTCAGTCCTTCCATTCCACATTCCGTTATTAAAAATGCCCTGTATGACCAAGGATTAACACTTACCTCCCCTATTGCATATGTCAAATGTGGTTCGCCAGATGACGAATACGCTCATGTCGTGAGCTTCCACCGTGTAACTTACGTTCTGCCCACCAGTAATGATTTTTCACTCCAAACTTCGATTCTTATTACGCATGAAAATACATCACACAGAATATTCATTTCTACTGATGAACTTGAATGCTTTCTTTGCAAACAGGCTGGACATACCGCTCAGCCATGTCCCAACACTTCCCACGGCCATCCCCCCCTATTAAATACTTCCGTCAATCTTGAACCCTCCACTTCAGCTGACCCAGCTACTACTGATACCTTTTCAGACAATCCCGAATTACCCTCGCAAGTGCCACTCGCTCCCTCCTCCCCTGTACCTGGCGAAAAACGACTCCGATCTAATGATAGCACTCTTGACTCTCCGCAGTCTATATCACCTTCCAATACTCCTCTCGCTAATCCCAATCCAATGCCTCCTCCCTAATTCTAATTAAAAAAAAATCTGCAAAAAAAAGAACCAAAAAAATCAAACTGGCGGAAGATGATTGTCACAATATAAGCCCCGAATCATGTTCTATCATACTTTCTATCAAACTTTTTGAAGAGTCTCCTAAATCCTGCTCCCTTAATAGCATCCAACTTATTGCGTTTCTCGAAAATACTTCCCGCGTCAACAACCCTCTACCTGAAGCCAATAAATTTATCTCCGACCTTGCCTCCCTACTGAAAGATCTATCCTTAATTTATTCTAATGTCAACGAAGGAACTTTGAAAAATCTCATTACACGTCTGACTAATAAAATTAAATTTAAACTTCACCCCGACCAAAACAATCTTACTGACGATCCTTTTTCTGATGACGATACCACCACTGACTCCTCTTCACTATCTCAGTAACTAATCTCTTTCCATACCCCTGACTTTCTCTGCCTCCAGGAAACCAACTTCAAAATTGACCAACAGTGCAAGCTAAGAAACTTTGAAGGTTATCATTACATCCGTACCAACTGTATGACAGCCAGTGGTGATACTTCAATATTTGTATCTAGCGATGTATACTCATCACATTTTCCACTAACCTCAAATCTTTGCTGTAACTGCTTGGTGCCCTAATAAGCTTACAATTTGCAGTATTTACATTCCTCCTGATCACCCCCTCATTGAAGAAGACTTATCGGACCTAATATTTCAGCTCCCCCACCCATACATCCTTGTTGGCGACTTTAATGCACATCACACCATGTGGGGCTCATCTCGTGGTTGCACTAGAGGCAAAGTTATAGAAAACGTCATAAACTCCTCCGGAACCTGCTTGTTGAATACTGGACTCAACCCTCATTTTAACATTTCCTCCGGCTCCTTTTCTGCCCTTGACCTCAGCTTATGTGACCCTAAAACTGCACTTTCCCTTTCCTGGCAAGTTTCAGATGACCTTCATGATAGCAACCATTTTCCTATCATTATATCCAATCATTATAATAAGGAAACTATAACTAGAAGCTTCTAGCACATAAAAAACGCAAATTGGTCTGAGTTTACTTCTCTCTTCCAAACTTCTTTATCCTCTTTAGCTATTTCTGCAAACATAAATAACAATCTAAAAATGTTTACTGACAACATACTTGCTGCTGCAGAGACTCACATCGGTAAATCAGTTACTTCCTCTGCACAAAAAACGGTGCCTTGGTGGAATTCAGCTTGCGAAAATGCCATCCGAGAGTCCAAACATGCTCTTAATGAGTTCAGACGAAATATAACCCAAGAAAACCTTCTCCTACACAAACAGCTCAAATCTAAAGCTAAATTCTTAATTAAGCAAAGCAAAAAATCCTCATGACAAAGCTATACCTCCTCGCTGAATCATAATACAAATCCCAGTCAAGTCTGGAAAAAAATTTCACAAATTCAAGGCAAGAAAACCAATACTAAAATTCCTTCCTTAATATTGAATGATACTGTTATCTCCGACAACCAAACAATTGTCGATTCACTAGCACAAAATTTTGATGACAAATTTAATAATCGTAACCCCAATTCTGTTTATCATAATTCTCATATTCAGCCTTCCTCCACTTTTCAGTCAAACCTTCATGACGTTGCTTCCGTCAACGCCCCTTTCAGCCTAAATGAACTGAAATCTGCCTTGTTTACTTGTAGAAATTCTGCCGCCGGCCTTGATGATGTTCCTTACATCTTTCTCAAAAAACTGTCCAATCCATCTCTCTCTAAGCTTCTCGAAACCTATAACCTCATCTGGAATAGTTCCCTGTCGCATGGCGTAAATCCATAATTATTCCAATAAAAAAGCAGAGCAATCCACCTTATCACCCAATTCCTTCCGACCGATTTCACCCACTTGCACTACCTGTAAACTCCTGGAGAAAATGATCAATAGAAGACTACTTTGGTTTCTTGAAAACTACAAAATCATTCCTAATGCCCACTCCGGCTTCCGGCGTCATCGATCCACTCGCGACAACCTTGTTCTTCTCCAAACACATATCTCTTCAGCAATAAACAATCACCAGGACGTCGTTGCAACCATCTTTGATATTGAAGGTGCCTTTGACTCGATATCTAGAACGGCAATACTAAATAAACTTTCCCAATATAATCTTTATGGCAACATTCTATCGTTCATTCATAATTTCCTAACTTGTAGTAGAACCTTCAGGGTTTCCGCTAATGGCAAACTCTCCTTGCCTCACCCACAAAATGCTTGTGTCCCTCAAGGATCAGTATTAAGTTCTACTCCATTCATCCTCATAATAAACGAGCTCTGTTGCAAGTTTCCTGCTCCCATAAAATATGTCCAATATGCTGATGACCTAATTGTTTATTGCCATGATAAATCGACCTCATCCACTTTCAAACTCCTTCAAACCGCAGTAAACCTTCTACAGGATAGATCTTCTTACTTGGGACTATCCTTATCTCAAAGTAAATCCAAACAAATCAAGTTTTCAATAAGAACATCTTCTCCTCTACCTCACATTTTCTTTAATAATTCACCCTTACCCACTGTAAATCAATGTAAAATTCTCGGAATAACCTTCGACTCTCGACTTAACTGGAAACACCATATCAAAGGCGTCTGTCTAAAGAGATTAAACATAATTAAAACGCTCAGTCACTTTCACTGGGGTTCCGACGAAATCGTATTATTAAGAGTTTACAGAGCTCTCATCCGTTCGAAGCTTGACTATGGTTGCTTTATTTACATGTCAGCCCCCAAATCTATCACAGATTTTGTAACGTGTTGATTTTGGATACGCCACTGGCTTTTAGTAGCATCAGTAATTTTGATTCATTGGTACCTACTAGCTAGGCCACCAATTGAACTTGTCGAGTAGGGGGTATTTGGTAGGTTGTGGGAGAAAGATAAATGTACTTATTGGATTGAGGAAGGGGTTTTTGAAAGGATTTGGGAGAAAACCAAGAAACGAGGAGGTTCTACCTATACCTTGTGCTAGTTTTTGTTATTGGTTAAAAAAAACCTAAGTAGCCCTAAATCGTGATTTGTGTGGGATATAACCGTTTTAATAAGGTGAGCGGTCTATTTAAGATCTTGTATATTCAAATTTGATTTGCCCATTTTTTTGTGTCGTCTCAGAATCAGGAATGTTTTTTTTTGGTTGTTAAAAATAGTTTTCTTTTTAGGGCTTTACGGTATTTTAGAATTATCTTTCGTTGACTATCTACATCTATTTCTCGCTGTGTTTGATAGACGTGCATTTGATTTGGTGCATACGCTCCTTGCCCAAAACTATAGAAGAAAGTCTCCATTTGGTTACTATGAAAATGAAGATATGCTAGGGATCAAGAGTGCTTATGAGGAAATGTGGTAGGACCCATAGGAGCGAGCAGGCCAGAATTCTCTTTATATTTTTCTTTATTCAATTATTACTTGCATAGTCTGAGGGAAACTGTATTTTGGAATTTAAATGGAAGTAATTAAAATTAAGTAAATTCCACTATAAACGAATATACAATTTTTCGATGTATTACAGAATATTTCTTTGGAGGTGTAAACTATAGTACTATAGTGTAACAAAAAAAAATCACTATTGTAGTCATACTGAGAAACATCCAAAGTTTAATTAACTTGCTAATAAGGATTAATCAATTTTATTTTCTTACTTGAATAATTAGCGTAAATGTATATAGCATTAATCCCACTGGTTGTAAGTAGATTTCTATAAATACTCAAACCTAATTAAAGAATTGATCTGTGCTACTAGTCAAATAATACTTTCTTTTGTTGGACCTCACCTCTTGACAGAGATTTTATATTTTGTAATTTAGTAAAATCTATATCTGCTAATTGACTTATTTCTGTATGCGAAACTAAAATTGCATGGCGCCGCGGGTTATGTAATATATTCCTTGCTTACGCCCATGACTGCTCTCCGATGAATAGCTGCCGTCGCATTTATAACCTCTAAAATTTCCTTAAAAATACTTAATTGATAGTTAATGGTAATAGAGCTAACAAGCGGGGTTATAATTTGCTGAACTCTGTTCACAATACCGCTCTCCGTCTCTACCTTGGTGCCTTCCGCTCTAGCCCTGCTGATAGTCTCCGTATTGAAGCTAATGAATCACCTCTCCCCTTAAGACGACAATCCCTACTCCTTACATATGCTGCCTCTGTATCCTCCAATCCTTTCAATCCTGTTCACTTACTTTTCACTTCAACGACTAATCTCCCTACTAACCCTCGAACAATTATTAAATCTCTTTCCCAATTGCTCACACCTTTACTCAACGATACTGACCTCTCTCTGACATCCCCGCTCCTATTACCTTCTTCTCCTCCTTGGACCAAAATTACTCCTATAATCGATACCTCACTCACCATTTTTAATAAGCATGAGTCACCCACTGCACTTGTAACGAAAGCATTCCTTGAATTACTACAAAAAAAATCTTATTTAACACTTTATACAGATTCTTCCAAAACTGACTCTGGAGTTGGTTGTGCAGTTACCTCGAAACATGAACTCATAGGCTCCTTTACTTTACCTTCAGTGTGTAGCGTCCATACAGGTGAGCTTCACAGCATTCTTCAGGCTTTTAAATATATCTCCCCCCCCCCACAAAAATATTGCAATACGCACTCATTCCCTTTCCTCCATACTATAAATTGAATCAATCTTCACTGACCACCCAATTGTCCAGAACATACATGACATATATCAAACTCTCGTTGCTTATGATATAACAGTCTCTCTCATCTGGCTACCATCTTACATTGGATTTGCTGGTAACGAAACTGCGGGTCGCCACGCGAAAGAAGCTGCCTCTAGCAACAATCCAAAACACATAGTTCAACTCGCCAGCGACCTCAAGTTCCATTTCAAAAACTTCACGCAAGAATCTTGGCGACATCTATGGCGCAATAGTACGACAGCACTTCACGATATCCATTCATCTACTTCTCCTCTCTCCCTTAGCTTTTTAACAAGGAGAGAGGCCGCTATAATCAAAAGAATTCGATTCAGCCACACCAAACTCACTCACGGTTATCTGATGTCTTCAGGAAATCGTCCTGTTTGCCATAGCTATAATACTATACTGACCGTTATGCACATACTTACTGACTGCAAACAATTTTCCGCTACATATCAACGATTTGACCTAAGGCCTAACCTCAAGGAAATGCTCCACTGCCCCACCGAGATCAAGAAAGTCTTACAGTTTCTGAAAGCTACACATCTCTACCATAAAATCTAATTTAAAAATAGTAATAGTTGTTATTTAATTTCATGTAAATATTTGTAATTATTTTTCTGTGTCAATGACCAGCGCTGTCGAGGCACGTTAGGCTAAACTCAGGCGGACCACAGCGACGCGACAAGTTTGTGTTTGTGTTGTCGTCATCTGTCGTTGAAGACGACGATAGTTTGACTACAAATTAGTAGTTCGTTCAGAGTTCAATTAACGACAGTTGTGTTCGGTAGAGTTTATCAGATTCAGTATGGAGTTTGAAGAAGAAGCATTGTTATGGCTGATATTACGGCGAATGCAGAGGCGGCGTCGGAATAGGGTGTATTGGATTCATCTGATTATAGAAAACAAAGATAGAGTCAATTTCAGTTACTCTACCATTCACTGACAATGTACGATGATGCATTTTTTAATTATTTCAGAATGAGTCAAATTACATTTGACTATATATTACAAGAATTATCTAACAGCATATGTCGAAAAAACACAAATATGAGAAAGTGTATACCAGTTGAAGAACGACTTGCATTGACGATAAGGTAAGTAAACTTTATATTTCATAGTTAGCAATCAATTTACAAAAAAGTTAATCATAAATATTTGACAAAATTGATTCGTCATCTTGAATGGATTCACTTAGTGGTGAAGTGACTTGAGGGGTTTCAGCCGATATAAACGTTTGTGCAGGTATGGGAAAGGTAATGTTAAAGCTGCGCCCTTGTTGCTGAACTTCAACGAAGTGACTGGTTGAAGGTTTCGAATATTGTTGTTGGTATGAAGACATCGTTTGCTGTAAAGATTGACTAACTGCCGTATTGTAGTCTTACCTATACTGTTCCCCGTAATATCTAGATTGATCATAGTTCCAAGTAGGGGGTGGTATGGGGGCCGACGATACTTTTGAATGACGTTCAGGATTTCTATCTGCGCCTGTAGTTTCATATTATTGTTAATCATTCTGAAGTTGTCATACAATGATAATAAAAAATGTAAATCACTGTCAGTGCTATTATTTGCTGGAGAGACATGTTGGGCTTTTAGTCGATCAGACAGGGAGGTGGACAATTGGTTAATCAGCTGATCTTCCTAATCTTTTGTCTTCAACTTCTTTTTTTTAACATGCTTTTCGGAGGTTGGACCCTGCCCGTCATTTTCTGCATCATGTTCCTTTTGCTGAAAATATAAATATTGGCGATGTTTTGATGCCCCAGAACCACTTTTCGTTGAGGTATTTTTTCGTAGCTCTCGGTTGTAAGAATCCGTTAGACTTTTCCATTTTCTTTGTAGTGCAACAGCTGAAAATAAAATAAAAAAACTACATTTAGCAAAATTTCACGTCCACTTAGTATAAAATTGCGGTCGAGTCTTACGAGTACTTATTATATTACTGATAATATCAATACCACAAATATATTTCAACTAACTTCATTTCTTGCAGGTATTTGGCAACGGGATGTTCTTTACAAGAACTTCACAGCACATTTTGATGTGGTGCTACGACTGCAAGTGAAATAGTTAAGGACGTGTGTTGTCAGATATGGCACAAATTGCAACCAATTCACATTCCACAACCTAACAAACATATGTGGCAAGAAGTATCTCAAAAATTAAAAAAAAAAATAAAGCCAATTTCCCAAACTGCTTAGGTGCCTTAGATGGAAAGCATATCCGAATTCTACATCCTCCTAATAGTGGTTCGCTCTACTATAATTATAAAAAATATTTCTCAATAGTTTTGCTAGCAGTGAGTGATGCAGAATATTTATTTACATATGTAGATATCGGGGCTTACGAAAAAAGTTGTGATTCGATAATTTGAGAAAAGTGTAATTTATACAAATCAATGGTAAGAAACGAATTGGATTTACCTGAATAAAAACCAATTGATTCTGGAAGTGATGCTTTACCTTATGCATTTGTTGCCGATGAAGCTTTTGGACTGGGTGAGCACATTTTGAGAGCTTACAGTGGAAAGCAGTTAACATTAAAAAAGCGTGTGTTCAATTACAGGCTCTATCGAGCTCGTCGATTTGTCGAATGTTCATTTGGTATTCTTGCAAATAAGTGGCGAATACTTCATAGACCCCTAAATGTCTCAGTTGAATGTGCCGTCGATATAGTTAAAGCGTCTATTGTACTTCACAACATAGTACGTCAAAAAGATGGCTACCAGTATGAAGATATCTTAATGACTCCGGATTTGCAATCATTACAAAATAGTAATGTTAATTACAGAGTAGGAAGATCACTGAACTCGATCAGAGATAAATTTGCTGATTATTTTGTAAGTTCTGAAGGTGAATTACCATGACAATATAATAAAACATAATATCACACCTCATCCATTTAAAACATAATATGTTATTTCTATTTGTAAACATCACATAATTAATAAAGGACAATTACCGATTTTATTCTTTTCTTGCTTCTCCTTCTCCAAAAAATCAACATAAAATTTGGAGCAAATCAAGTCCCATGCCTTCGCTTTCTCGGTTCGATTGCAATAACTTGTTGAAGAATAGTCCCAAATACATGTGAACTGATGAATCTCCTCGGTAAATAGTTCCGTATCAAAGGATTCTTCATTTTCCATCTCAATATTGTGAGGCTAATTTAATTATATCTTTTTCGGAGTAAGAACTGAACTAATACTGAAACTAAAATACTAAATACTAAATTTTAGGATTACTGTATTGATGTTATTGTAATCATTAAATGTGTCAGTATTTAGTTCTGGTAATTCTTTCGTGCTTTAGAAAGTTGGATATATATTTCTTTGTAAATACACTAAAACAAAGGATTGTTACAATATTTCGATGTTCGTACAAATATAATTGAAAAACAAACTTCAACTACGACGTCTATGATCATACTAGAGAAAGTTAACAGGAAACAAAAAGTGGCCAGTTGTCGCATTGAGAAGGCGGTTTGTCGTCCATGTGTTTTGCATTCAACCACCGCAACGACAATTTTGTGGGTTATACCGTCTACAGGTAGCGACCTTCGCTGAGATCATTTTCAAGAAGTCGTTCGTCTGAGTACTGTTCTAAATATTCTGCATTTTTAATATAACCACGACATCCGCCCACTAACAACCACATTTATGAAGTTGTCGTGTCGCGTCGCTGTGGCCCGTCTGAGTTTAGCCTTAAGCTAAAATAAAAAAAGAAATTAGTTGCTGATTCTATCCATTTTGCTCATGCCTTTTAGTGCAGCAGTACAAACTATGAACATTTAGTCTTACGTTGAAAAAAGTGCCATAACGTTAACTTTATTTCACGCTTTCCATAAGCTAACACAATGAAACTTGGCTAGACATCGAGAATGGAATTTTGTTAAAGGTGGCTAGTCATCGAGGATGAACTTTTATGAAACTTGGAATACGTATAATTGTAATTTACCGAAGGAGCTTAATTTAAATGTCCCAAATTTCTATTTGAATTTTATTTTTTTGTAAAGGGCAGCATGTGCATAAAGTTTTTTTTTTCACTCATGGAAATGCCGCGCTGGTCTGTTTTCCATTCGTGAAAAGAGGTGCCACTTTATGCACTTGTTGCATAAATTACTATATTATTATGCTAATACCTTCTAAATGATAAAAAAATTAACGGTTTTAAAGATTAAAACTAACTTTTCCGCATCTGTGAGATGCCCTGAATAACATTCTATCATAAAATTGTAACTTGTATAAACATCGGGCGATGTATCGTGTCAACAAACCGAAATTCCTCCAAAAGTAACCAAAAATGCAGTATATCTGGATTTATAGGACCCGCTGTACTCGCTATAGTCAGCTGAAAATCAATTAGGTACATCTATGAGACACCTTGAAAAATATCCAATTATAAAATTGGCCACTTGTATACACTCCGGAGGCTGTATCGTACTAATCCCGAATAATCCCGAAATTTCTCCATAAAGGACAAAAATTTGGTAACTCAAGTACCATAGCACTCGTTGTACTGGCTTTAGTGAGCTGAATCTCAATAGGGTTCATCCTTGAGACGCCCTGAATAATATGCAATCATAAAATTGATCACTTGTATATACTCCGAAGGCTGTATCGTGCTAACAAACTGAAATTTATCCAAAAATGACAAAAATGTCGTACTTCAAGTACCATAGCATCCGTTGTACCTGCTATTGTGCGCTGAAAATCAATAGGGTTCATCTGTGAGATTTCGTGAACAATACTCAATCATAAAATTGGTGATTTGTTGCACTCCGGTGGCTGTATCATGCTAACAAGACATGTAACGAAAAGTGGCCGACGACAACGACGACGACATACACACAGGATTTTTTTCCTAAAAACCATTTTTTCGTGTTGTTCTTGATGAAAAACGTACAAATAACTCAAATTTTTTTTTCAAACTGTCAACTTTTTGGTGGGTAAACCAATACTTTTTCGCATATTAGATATGTAACCCTAACCTAACCAATTAGGCAATCCAACGACCTGTCAAAATAAATTCAATATGGCGGTGACGGTCAAATAAATAACAAAGTTACTATAGAGTGTGATTGTTTAACCCACGTTAAATTGATTTTCTTTCTGTTTATTGGCCGTAAATTGTGGTTTTTAAATAGTGTAGTGTTTGTCTTCGATATGTATTGTGGTAGGCTGTGGAAGCCGTTCTAATCGTGATGAAGTTTCGTTTTGTTTCCGCAGAGAAGAAAAACGTTTTGACCAAACTTCGCAGGACTGCATGGATATCTGTGGCATGGATTGCAGCAATAAAGAGAGACGATCAGACCGAATCTATATTGAAACACCAGAAAGTTTGCTGTAGACACTTTATAACTGGTAGGCTTCTTATCAAATATATCAACTCTACTAGCTCCTAGTTTACGTAGTTTGTTCTCAAGTAGGTATTAACTCATTTTAGGCAAACTTGCTGTCCTCGAAGATAAAGAACACCCTGACTGGGTACCAACATATGGCACATGTGTCTCAGAAAGTAAAAAAAGGGTTGCAGATGTTGACCGAAAGAATCGCAGAGATAAAAGGACAAAACTGACTGACACTAAGGTAAAAAATAATTAATAGTAGTCCTCTTTTATGTAAATTGTCTCAAGAGCTAAATGACAATTGATTGGGATATGTGTAACTGATCGTCCTGGTCAAGAAAAGATACTCGATGAGCATGTTTTGCACACTTTATTTTGATAAAAAGAATGTTAATTTTTAGTAATAGCAATGTTAAGTTATGTATTGATAGTTGCTGAAAATTGTTATAATTAATTACTTTGTCAACAGGTCATGGATATTGATGAAATGCCTCAACAGTTCCAGGATGATCAAATTGAATTTATGGAGACGGTGGTGTCTATGATGCTTAAGTTTTTATGTTTTAGTTTTGACGCTAAACATTTAGTAAATATTACTTTGCAACTTTTAATATTTCTCAACATTTAATGAATGTTTTATTTTGATTTGTACTTAAATTAGTAATAATTCTTGTCTCTTCATAATACGTATAACGTTTATGTACTAAGTGTTATTATAGTAATATATTTTTACATAGCTTTGTCAATAAGATCAAAATCTTTGAACAATGAGGCTGAAGTTCATTGATTTTACTCATGTTAATACTAGAAATATTTGTATTGTAATGTACACATGTCAAAATGAAATAAAATTTATATTTTGCAGTGTAAAATAATTGTTTTTCTAATGCATTAAATGTCACACACTTTAGGGACAATAAAAAAACAAAACCCTTATATAACAGTTTATTTTTTCCAAAAACAAAAAAAAAACTAGAAAATAAAACCCCTAAGGTCATAGAAACAATTTCACAAGACAACATCGACAAAAAACAATCATTTATAAACTCATTACATAACTCCAAATACATATATAATTCCTTACACTTAATGAAAGGCTAACTTGGTTCTACATTTATGTACAAAAAATAAAATACAACACTGATTTAATAGCAGAAGGTTACACATAATATATCTATTAGCTAAACCACAGCTAAACTATTTATGTTTCTTCAACAACGATAACGATTTAAAATAAGCACTCTTCATCTTAAAATAGGAAAATTGTCCTTCTCAAACACTACAAAATACCTTAAAACCCCACAAAATACAAAGTAAACCGTTTTATAGCTATAAAACTCTGCAGCTTTATAAACATAAATGAATGTACTGAATTCAATGTTTGACAGTCGCCGCCATATTGACGCTAAAAAGTCACGTGGTTTGGATTGCCTAATACTTTTCTCGCATATTAGATAGGTTGGGAGGAAAAGTAATATTCATAAAGCCCTAATACGTACCACTTTTTAATATGTTGTTTAGATCCTTTTTTGTTCACCGGTGGTAAATTTTATTAGGGGTTATTAACTTGACCTGTACTTATCAGCACAAAGATTTCATAGTTATTTATTCTCTTATATAGTTTAAATTTGAGTTTTAAAGTGAATGGTTCGGTGTTCGGTGTAGTTGAGAAAATTTTTTAACGACAATAGTATATTATTTTATATGGAGGAAAAGTGATACTTTTCATGACGCGCTCGTGTTTAACAGCCGAACGGAGTGAGGCTGGTAATAGAGAGAAAGTCATGAAAAGTAACTTTTCCTCCAAATAAAATATGCTGTTTTTTCTTCAAATGTCGACAAATTAATGCAAAAACGTCTCTTTTTGATAGTCATAATTTTTAAACATAATTAGGTTCGCAAGGCGGTTTAGACCGGTGTCGGCGAGTAGGCACAGGTAGTAATGTAACACTGGACACTGCCAACAATATTAATTTATTTTTTACAATTATTGCGTTTCCGGCTGCGTTCTAATTCCGAAATGATAAGCAGTTTTATCGAGTAAGTTCACTTAAATAACAACCAATTAGTTCCTAAATTAGTGATTTATAGAAATGCAGTGCACACCGCCGGAAATTATGCAAGAGGCAAATGAAGCAACATCTATCTATGTTGCTATGATAACACTTTTCCCTCTGCTGGCGGGAAAGTGAAAACTAAAGCTCTGGCGGAGGAAAAATGAAACTTTACGGTCGCCTACACAGTCGAAAAATGACAGATTTACTGACTGAAGAAAAAAAGTCATACGCGCCGCAGTTGCAAAATTTCTCCTGACAAGTTTTATTATATTTGTGGAGAATTTATGGTGCAGTCACAAGCCAGACCATTTTCTGAAAATGTGAAAAAGGCTTATTTCATGTATTTTGGGGTTGTAATCAGAGACCAAGACAAACAGTGGACTCCCCAAGCTGTAGCGTGTCATTGGTTCAATGGGTGGAAGGGAATAGAAGAAGTACACCTTTTGCAGTTCCAATGGCATGGTTATTCGAAAAAAGAAAAGCATAAGATCAAGTATCCCAATTTGCAATCTGCCATAAGACCTGTTCCTCACAATGCAGACTTACCAGTACCGACGGCGCCTTTGGATTGGCAAGATATTCTTTTGGGAAATAATAACGGTTCTTCAGGAAGCTCGAAGGAAATGTGTACCGACCCCACATTCACGCCTGGTTCCAGTTCCGGCGATCCACATTTGATTATTCAAAAAGAATTAAATGATTTAGTACGTGATTTGGGGTTGTCAAAGCAGTAGTCAGAACTTCTTGGTTCCCGCCTTAAGTAGTGGAACTTGCCAAAGAAACGAAAATTACAACTTTTAGATAAAGAAATGCCACGTTTTACACATTTTACAATATAAAAAATTCGTTATGTGCCTGTACTGATATCGATGGTTTACTGCAGGAACTCGATATCAAGCATTCTCCTTATGAATGACGCTTGTTCATAGACTCATCGAAATATAGTTTAAAATATGTGTGACAATGAAAGAAACCTAAGAAAATATGCGCCTCCTTTTAGATAAAATAAACTACAACCGCTACAAGTGACGGTTATGTGGTGATTTAATAGTTATCGCAATCTTAGTGGGACTTCAGGGGGGGGGTTACGAAATATTGCTGTTTTCGTTGTTTGTGGGATAGTCGTGCAGTGAATGAACACTAAGGACCGGTTTTACAAGAGAGGTTTATACTAGGTATAAATAACAGTATAGTTATTCTTGGAGTAAAGTTATGCTAGAATTTATTCCTGGTATAACAGCAGTTGGTTTTACAATGCTTTTTTACACCGGTATAGCAATTCTAGAAGTAACGAAAAAGTAGTTCATATAAATCGATATCTCCTGTCATTTGTGACCTATTTCTTCATTTTTTACCTTAAAAGTAAAAGTGTGTTTAATATTTTTTATCATTATTTCATTATTCTATATTTTTGGTATTCTAAGCGAGGTTTTCTATATTATATTAAAATGGATTTGTTTGATCTTCCAATACTTGAATCTTCAGATGAAGAAGGTATGGTTCCGCGAAGAAGGAAGCCAAAAACTATACATGAAAGATAACTACTCAAACTCTCATTATTGTAGGATCAATTATTTCGAAACATTAGATGAAGTTGAGTTTGTGGCCAGATTTAGGTTAGAGAAGGAAACGTATTTACATCTTCTAGAGGAGATTAGAGAAGAAATATCATCTGTTTCCCAAAGGAATCATGCTCTCATTGCTGAAACTAAATAACTATGAACATTAAGATTATATGCAACAGGCTGTATGTTGTTGACTGTTGCAGATTTTACTGGTGTTAGTAAAGCATCTGCATGTGTAGCTGTCAAGAAAGTTACCTATGCCATAGCGAAACTTTCAAAACATTACATAAAAATGCCCACAATCTTGGACGATATGCAGTGTATATATGAACACTTCTACAAAATTGCCAAGTTTACCTGTGTAGTAGGTGCTATAGACTGCGCGCATGTACGCATCCAGTCACCAGGTGGTCATGATGCAGAGGTGTATAGCAACAGAAAAGGGTGCTTTTCTTCGAACGTCCAAGTTGTATGTGACCCAAATTTAAAAACTCGAGACATAGTAGCTAGATGGCCTGGGTCATCACATGATCAGACTATATTAAGCAACAGTCGAATAAAAGCCAGGTGTGAACTAAAAGAATTTGGAATGGAGTTCTATTAGGAGACAATGGGTATGTCAACACAAATTACTTGGAGACATCAAAAGCAATAATTATTGCTACAGCAATTTTACATAATATTGCGATTGACCACAGAAATGTGCTACCAGAATTGGAAAATCACGAGGAAGATATTGAAATTGTTGACAACGAAAATAATAATGAAAATACACAAATAGAAAGTAATATACGTAGATTAGATTTAATAAATAATCATTTCTTAGATTTATTGTAATATACTAGACTAATTATATATGGAGACTTTTTTTTGA
Organism: Galeruca laticollis; assembly: GCA_963921935.1. NCBI lineage: Eukaryota > Metazoa > Arthropoda > Insecta > Coleoptera > Chrysomelidae > Galeruca > Galeruca laticollis. The sequence continues at coordinate 126,307,043 of OY998180.1, forward strand.
TACTTTCATTTCTTTCTATGGGATGTATATATAAACAAATAATTTAAGTTAAAATTATAACTTTATTCTTTATTTACATACTGCAACACTACTTAAAACTAGTTTTGATTAAATATAGAGGATATATTTTATAATTACGTCCTTTAAGCTATCCTTATCAACACAGCGGAATCATATCTGAAATAGGTAGGAATTTGATGCTTTTTTATGCCAATTTATTGCAGTAAAAGGAATTTTGTTGCTCAAACCGTTTTGGAATAAATAAGAAAATTGCCTGCTTAGCATCAAGCTGGCATTTTCATATTGTTTATCGGAAGAATGAGGGAAGAAATAACCTGAATTTGTTGCTAACAGTTGAAGCAGGAAATAATATAATGAAGTCAAAAATAATAAATTTTTTGAATTGGTGGGAATTCAAAATAAACATTCTGAATTGAGTACTGCAAATAATTTGAACGCTTATTTATATATTTTGAATAGAGGATTGAAGAATAATTGTAAAAACAGCTGTCAGAGTTCACATTAATTTCATGCTGCCTACCTGAAATTAAAACGATTATTTAAATATTGAACTTAAACTATAAGAAACGTTCAAACTAAACTACAGAGAAAATCAATCCAGATTTACAATTCAATATTTGAAATTATCTTACAGGCCTCATATTATCGTACATTTTTCACATAATCGAAGTTGGATGTGTTATTCTAGAATATCTAAACTGATGTGACGCATAGGATTATTATGTGATCAATGGGGGAATATTGTTTTATATAAATATATCCATGATAATGGTCAATCGATATCCTACCAGCATTGACAGCATTTATAGTTGCAAATATTTGCTGTTTCCATCCACAAATACATTTCGAAATTTTGAAAGTTGTTTTTATAGTTATATGCAATTACAACCATGGCAATGCTCAATAGATATACTACTGTCATTCACAGTGCTGTTTTGAAAATATTTGCTGTTTGTTGTTAGCAATAAATTAAGTTGTCAATTCTGACAGCTGTTTTTACAATTATTGTTACATTCTCGATTCAAAACATATAAGCGTTCAAAGTATTTGCAGCAATCAATTCGGAATATTTATTTTGAATTCACACCAATTCTAAAAATTTTCAAATTTTGACTTCACATTATTATTTTCTGCTTTAACTGTTAGCAACTAATTAAGGTTATTTTTTTCCCTCGTTTTCTCCTGATAAACAATATGACAATGCCAGTTTGATGTTAATCTGGCATTGTCCTTATTTTTTTCCAGAACGGTTTGAGATACAAAATTCGTTTTACATTATCATAACAAATACATCAAATTCCTACCTATTTTGGATTTGACTGTGTTGGCAAATAATCAATTTCTTTTCCAAAATTTTCATTTCCAAGTGATATTTTTCAGTATTCCTCTTTTCTTTTTCATCATGTTCCTTTTGCATCAAAATTGTAAGTCTAGCAGATCAATTTCCTTTTGCAGCATACCACTATGCAAGTTGCCGTTAAACTTAGTTAACTTGGCTTTTCTTATTGCCCCAGATGATGAGCTGGAACTTCTGCCAGATTCTAAAATAATTAAAGATGCAGTTTGCACATTTTATTATTTGAGAAATTAAATATAAACATACGTAAATTAAGCTCTGACTGAAGAGCAGGATAGGGCCTTTTTCTTGAAGCAGTAGGATTCCATTGGTTCCATTGATACTAAAATTACAAAAAAGATTAATTTACCGAAGATATTTTTATTATCTCTTATCATACATTTTCATCAGAGGATTCATTTGGCTTCTCATTTGATTGAGATGTACAAGGAATCTCTTGAGAAGCTGTATCTCGTATGATTTTCTAAAACAGAAAGTAAAAGTTAAATAATTGCGACTAATGTCATTGCTATTTATGTTTAGGTATATTCACTTTTACAATATGCATAGTTAATGTGGCAGTTTATATTATTATTACTCAGCGATTCGTTTGACAACATTGCATCATGTCTATCGTTTTTAATTAACAGAGTATCATTTTCTTTGGCACAGCCTATAGTAGGCAACTGAAACAAAACGAATGTAAACGTATTTTCATCATAGAAATATAATAACAAAGACGTGTGGCACTCGGAGACTGCCGCGATAAAGCTATTGCATAGCTGTTTTTATCAACTTATGCAATTATAATTATTTATAATCCACACATCTAGAGCACCATCAATTAAGGAAAAATCTCGCTGCGTAAAGCGCGAATACACAAAATTGAGGAAAACTGTTCAGTTAACATTAGATGAAATGAATGAGACCATTGGAAAATTTATTGGACAGTCCTGGTATCAGAATAAAATAATCAAAACTTATTGGGCAGTCCTTGTATAAGTATAAAAAATCAAAATTTATTGGACATTCCTCGTATCAGCATAAAATAATCAAAACTTATTGGACACTCCTCGTATAAGTAGAAAAGAATCAAAATGTATTGGACAGTCCTCGTTTAATCATATCAGTATTAAAATTTATTGAGCAGTCCTCGTATCAGCATAAAATAATCAAAACTTATTGTACAGCACTCGTATAATCATAAAAGTATCAATTTTTATTGTGCAGTCCTCGTATAAGTATAAAACAATCAAACCGTATTCGACAATCCTCGTATAAGCATAAAATAATCAAAACTTATTGGACAGTCCTCGTATAGTCATAAAAGTATCAAAATTTATTGGGCAGTCCTCGTATAAGTATAAAAGAATTAAAATTTATTGGACAGTCCTCGTATCATCATAAAATAATCAAGACTTATTGGACATTCTTCGTATAATCATAAAAGTATCAACATTTATTGGGCAGTCCTCGTATAAGTATAAAACAATCAAAATGTATTGGACAGTTCTCGTATCATCATAAAATAATCAAAATTTATTGGACAGTCCTTGTATAGTCATAAAAGTATCAACATTTATTGGGCAGTCCTCGTATAAGTGTCAGGTTATTTTCGTTACGGAATTTCTGGATTCAGTCTCCACGCTCAAGGCCCGCGATAGAAGCTAATGCAATAAAAACTTACTTACATTTTCTACATGTAAAATTACATTCTCAGATATGACAGAATCTTCTGGAAAAACTGAATTATGATACGCCAAAGAACCTTGAGAAGTTGGAGCTTGATTATTTGTATCTTTCTCCTCTTCAATATGTGAGCTATCAAAATCTAAAAAGTAATGAATATTAATCAAGTACATTAATATAACATAACTAGGATTTTACCTATTTCATCACTGTCGAACTCATTTGTAGTCCCTGTTCCTGTAGCTCCTAGTATAGTCAAAACTATTATAGTCCACTCACTTAATTTACTATCAGTAGGGCCAGGACCCCCTCCAGTTTTACATAAACTATTCTTTAGAACAGCTTGTTCTTTCTTGCTACTCTTTTTCCAGGCATCCCATTTATTTCTTAACATTTTTGATATTCTACCTGTGCCAGAGGCAGCATTAAATTGTTGGCAGAGGGTTTGCCAACACAGCAAGTATGCATAATAATGTTTATATAAATAGAAAAACAATAACTTACCAATGATATTTTTATGTTTTTCTACCAAATCTAACAGTATTTCCATTTCAGTAGCACTAAAATTGCGACATCGCGTTCTTTTTTCGCTTTTTTAACACGTAATTTACAAGATTCGCCACAAAGAAAAAATAAAAGTGTGTGTTTACAAAGTATATATACCCATACATAACCTTTATATACCTGCGTAAACGTCACTTTTTAAGGTTATTCGTAGAGTAATGGACTTATCTGCCTGTTCGTCGATGGTATAGCCTATACTACTCCTTCCGAGAATTTTATTCCGTGGTTAAATTTATACCTGCTTTGTAAAACACCAAAGTACAACTTATATCGAGAGTAGGCTTACTCTTCGTTTATACCCTACTTGTAAAACCGGCCCTAAGTGGAACAACTTTGGCCGGGAAGGTCCGAATCTCAACCTGGATCTCAATATATGTTAATAGAAAAAAGAAGAAGATGTGATATTACAAATATTGAAGCTTAGATATTATTAGCCCTATGGTGATATCCTGGATATCATTTTCCCAATTAAGATCAGTATAACAGTGCAATGATATAGAAAACAAGGAAAACTATATCTGCTGATCTTTACAATTATCACTTAAGAAGACAGTTTATTAGAGGAGAACTCCCTAGATTTAACTGTTCATTGACAACTTCATATTGTGGGTTTCTTAAATGTCTTCTAATTTCCAATTCTTCGAGGAAATCTAGTTCTTGTTTCTTTTCACAAATATGCAGCACTTCTAGTTTTGTGTTAGGTGTCAATGAATGATTGGTGTCAAGTAGATGTTTTGCGTAGTGGGATTTATCTGGTTGTTTTAATCTGTACGCTCGTAAGTGTTCACTGTATCGGTTTTCAAAATTCCTAAGGGTCTGACCCAAATAGACAGCATTACATTCTGGACATTTGAGTTTATATATACCTGACTTCTTTAATGGTGGTATTTTTGTTTTTACATTCAACAATTTTGTACTAACGTTACTTTCTGCTTTAAAAGAAATTCGTATATTCGTTGCTGAAGATATTATCTTTGAAATATTATTAGAGATATTTCCTGCATATGTGATGGTTTTATAAGTTTTTATTTCATCAGTTTTGAAATCCGATACAGTGAACACTCACGAGCGTACAGATTAAAACAACCAGATAAATCCCACTACGCAAAACATCTACTTGACATCAATCATTCATTGACACCTAACACAAAACTAGAAGTGCTGCATATTTGTGAAAAGAAACAAGAACTAGATTTCCTCGAAGAATTGGAAATTAGAAGATATTTAAGAAACCCACAATATGAAGTTGTCAATGAACAGTTAAATCTAGGGAGTTCTCCACTAATAAACTGTCTTCTTAAGTGATAATTGTAAAGATCAGCAGATATAGTTTTCCTGGTTTTCTATATCATTGCACTGTTATACTGATCTTAATTCGAAAAATGATATCCAGGATCTCACCATAGGGCTAATAATATCTTAAATATTTGTAATATCACATCTTCTTCTTTTTTCTATTAACATATATTAAGTCAATCACAAGTTAGGTCACTTCTTGGTCTAGCCAAAAATAACTACTAAACATCAGGTAGACATCACATGAAATGTAACTTCTGTCAATCTGACGATGATATTCATTTATCGAAACAATTGTCAATTTTTTAGAATTTTCAATAATTTTTATTATATTGTGGAATTAACTATAAACCGTGAATTTCATTTAAAACACTACCTAAGACAAGTCTTTCCCCAGTTAAATGACGCCAAGTTGGAGGGTATTTTTATTGGATCACAAATTAGAAAGTTGCTGGACGATATTAATTTTATAGAAACGCTTAGCACGCAAGAACTTAGAGCTTAGAACTCATTTGTAAGTGTCGTGAGGGGATTTTTGGGCAACAATATGGATGCAAACTACGAATAGCTTGTTAATGAACTGTTGCATTCCTATAAATCGCTTGGCTACCGAACGTCATTAGAAATTCATTTTCTCCATTCCCATTTATCATTTTTTCCTGAGAATTTGGGAGCTGTCAGTGACGAGCAAAGTGAAAGGTCCCACCAAAATATCAGAACAACTGAAATTCGGTACCAAGGGCGATGGGATCCAGTCATGATGGGAGATTACTGCTGGTTTTTGAAGAGGGAAGATTTGACCCCCATAAAAACAAAAAATTAAATGTGTTACAAATAAATGTTTTCTATTCGTTATATGTTAGTTTAATATCAATAATACAAATATGGTCGATAGAGAACGTTAAAAAACCTGTAAAGTTATTTTTTAAATAAATATTAAACGTAACTATTCTGTATATGGTTTTTTAATGTAGCAAAAAACCTTACGTGTTACAACTTTTTTCTGGCCATTTTCGTATTTAGATAGATGTTATTCAGCTTTATGCTACAGCAAAAAAAAAATTTTTGTCTACCAGTGTTATTTATTGGAATATTGCAGGAATGAAAAGACATCATCAATGTAGAACTGTAGAATAAAATAAAGACTTTTGTATTATATTAACGACAATCCTATTATTGGATAGAATTATTAATTGTCGGTATCACTGTGATTTGTCGTAAGCTTATCAAATGGGTAATAGGTAATTCAGTTTGTTATTAAGTAAATTGTTAAACAGACTAGAGCTGAGAATAAAAAAACTAAGTTTTTTTATAGATAATAGTTTATTACTCTCTTTTTTTTACATTTTCTAGATGCAATTACAAACTAAAAATACAGATATTAGTCGTCAAAGAATTCACATAGAGCAACTTTCTGGAGCTAACACGTCTACAACTTTGTGTCGTTTCTTATTGCTGAAGTCTGGAGATTGTCCTTGGTCAATTTGGTTTTTCCACAACAGAGCTACTCTAGTCTGCTGTAAACAATGTACTCCTACGGTCTTCTTCTTTTGTGAACGAGGTCTGCAGTGACTTCTGCAAGCAGGCAAAGGTTTAGTAGTGAAGCATATTTCACCATTTTCTTGAACGTATCTTGTTTGATCCATCCAACAATCATTTTGACCACGATGATGGGAACTGCTAGTTGTTATGACATTCACGTATAGAGGAATCTCTTTTTCAACGCATTGTTTATTATCTTTAGCGAGCTCTTCTCTTACTTGCTTACCTTCAGCGCCTTCTACTTCGAAACTTTTAACGAATTTCTCAGGAATACGGGCGATACAGGTTTCTGAAATAAGAAAATCTTCCGATTCTTGATCATTGAATTGTCCACAAAGACCTCTAGCGGCATCTTTAGCTTTTGCATTCACAGCGGTTAATCTAACATTACTTCCATCGTAAATGACATAAAAACCATTATAAACTTCTACCTTTACTTCTTCATTGGGAAGGGAATAAATTTGAATGTATCCATCTTTGAAATCGGCACTATGTTTCTGGCTGAGTTGAACTTGTTTTCCATTGACGGATACCTGAGGTTTCCGTTCAGAGCCTTGGGTTGGTGTCAAATTAATTTCAAAAACTTCGAAATCAGTTTCAGGAGTGCCAACAACTATTTTGACATCTTTTTGTTTATAACTGTGTTTGTTCTGTCTTACAAGTACAACATAGTTTTCAAGTTGGTTTTCCAATTGTTTCTGGACGGATTCGTCAGGTTTTTGGTTGTTTGATTCACGACCTTCTTTTGGAACATACATAGCCATTACTGTCCAGTGTTGTGATACTTTGGCTTCATAACTTTTGTTACTGAATGTGTTTACAGAACTTTCATCGATGGAACAGAAATCTAAAAAAAGATGATAATGCTCACTAATATTTCTAATAACTTAATCAAAATAAAAGAGTGCCAATTAAATATTCCAAATAGTAGTGAAATTGAAATGCTATCCATGTTTAATACTTTTGGTTTAGACATTGCCGAGAAAGATATATCTGCTTATTAGAGACAAATATATTTTGGAACTAAATGATGAGTATGCTACTGTCAATAATTTCTATAAACTATCATAGTTGCTCAAGACGTTTGGAGAGAGAAAAACTACTGCGAGGAGAATAATGGAGCCTTAATTTATTGTAGGATATTGAATGGATGAAATATTTATGCCAAAGGTATTAGCTACTAATGTGCCTCGTACGTTTATTGCAAATTTGGTTACAGTTTTCTCTGCTCCACTAAGGAGCAACACTGTACCTAACAGAGTGGGGATTCACACACATGGGTGTCTGAGAATAGTTTCTTATTAAGTAATAAGTGAGCCACCAACCACCTATAAATCAGATATCAAGGTGACAGCTTAGGGCTAGGAAAATAGTTGCATTTTTTAGAATTATAAGATTTTTGACAGTGAATTTGGAGTTGGTTCATCATCAAAACTAACGGAATGAATATTAAAAGAATGATTAGTATGTCAAATATGTCTCAATCTACCTACAAATGGATAAAGTTTATCTTCATATTATTGATTTTTTTATTTTATCTGAAGAAAAAAACGAAAATAATTACTATTTAGAAAAATATTGCTTACCCCTATAAGTATCAATTCCCAAATAATAACTGGATAACCTATTAGGTAGATGGAAAACTGGGTGAACAACGACTGCTTCTCTTACAATATCGAAAACTTCAATGTTGTGGATATGAGTTACTTCTTCTGGAGTACTTATTGATAGATTGACATATTTTAAATCAGGATCGAATCTGACTTCCATTGAAAGGGAGTTCTTTACACCAGATATTGATTGGACATCAATATGTGGAAGTAAATAATAACGAACGGCTTCGAAAGCCATTTCAACATAATTTTGCAATTCTGAATCCAAATTGTCGCTGTAAAGTTTAACTTTAATATGATCAAGTAAGTTGGCTTTTATGGTCATATTAGTACATGTGTACGATTGTGTATTGCCCTTCTGCATTTGTTTCTTACATTGTTTATACAAAGGCGAATCTTTCAAGTATTGTTTACGTTCCTCGCTTCGTAAATGTTCAAATTTACCTGTAATCTTACTTTTCTTTTCGGTGGTGGGTCCATACGTGAGTTCGATTTCAGTGTTTACTTTAGGTTCATGATCTAGGGTGTATTGGATATCAAGAGCATTGGTATTTTCAATAACACTTTTTGAGACAAAGTTTACTTCATAATCCTTAATTTCGCTTTGTTCTGATGTCCTCTTAAATAAAATTCTTACACGGGATTTGGGGTCAACATTGCTCTTAGCGTATGCTCCGGTAAGAAGATATTGAATATTCATATCCCCTTGTAGTTGAATGACAGTGTCTAATGCATCAATTCTGGCATTATGGATTCCATCAGCAACATCATTCATCATTTGTGTTTGTCTCTCACTTTGTTCAATTTCTTCATCGCACTCAAATGATGGCCTTTGAGGTTTGGGCTTTATTTGGTACAGTTCATCATATCTAGACTTAACGATAATTTTTTTAACTGATGACTCATCAGGTAGGTATCTAAGATCAAATTGGCTGTTTTGAACATTGCCATCTTGCCATAACTCTCTAAGTCCCTCAATAAGACCATTGTATGATGATACGCGGTATAAGGTATCCAAAGTTAGGAAGTTTCTTTCGTGATTGACCTCAATTTCAAAGGCAGCACCCAAATATTGTTTACCCATTACTTGTTTATATCCATGCATGTTTCGTGGTTGAATTGGTCTTGTGCTTTTTTGAGAAGACAAGGGCTCAAAGTTTTCAATATCAGATTTTGCTGTGTAGGGCAGTGTATGATATTGCAATATATTCAGTTTATCATTTTCTTTAACTTCAATTTCAGCTGTAACTTGTTGTTTTTGTAAGTCAATATTTATATTAGATTCTAATTTTGGCACATTTATTTCCCAGTGTTTATCGTAACCACTTATGAATTGCTGATGTGCTGATGGAATAATGAAAATGAGTCGACCTTGAGTCTTTCCTGATACTGTCAACCTCAATTCAGATTGAATTTGAAGTTTATCGGGTGCTTGAATTTCATTGTTTGAAGATATTTTCGGTTGTGCAGTAGCACTAGCTTGTCCTTGAAGTTTTATTAGTACAGGATTGTCAAGTGTATACACCATTGGGAGACCAGTTACGGTGGGTACAGCTAAGACCAATTCCATAGAATTGAATAATTTAAACTGACGAATATCACGATTCTTGTTCAACATTTTTTCTAATTGATGAATATCTAAAAATAATACACATTCATTAAAATCATTTCATATTTGCTTGTAAATTAATATCGTAAAAAGAAATTACTCACATTTGGGAAGTTGTTCAATAGTAATATTATCGAAACTGAGCATCCCGAGGGGAGATCCTAATTCCAGATACAAGTACCCTTCGAGTTGTTCGCGTTCGTCAGCTTTCATGTTAAGTAATTTTGCAATATTTTGACTTGCCCATGGGTGATTTTGTTGATTTGAACTTTCACGATTAAGTTTTTGTTCTCTGTAGTTCTTGGTCTGTTTGTATGTGAGGTCAAATAATTGATCCACACTGGAAACAACAGCTTGTATGTTTACAAGTTTCCGATGAAGTTCATTCAAAGATGCTTGCAATGTATATATCATTCCCTTTGGAATATATTCGTCTTCACTTGGAAGAACATTGTAATCTGTTCTGTAAAGTGTATTCAACTCATCCAAAACATAAGAACGGAGATAGTCAGCGCCATGTTGCACACCGTAGACTTTGTCATTAAGTAGACTTCTAGCTGCCTTAGCCGTCTCACGCCTGAAAAAGATTAAATTTATAAAAAGAATAAATACCAAATATAATGTAAGGGAACTTACATAATAGTGAAATCGTCACCTTCCAATTCAGACATAGTTTCAATAGCTACTTTTACTGCAGCGTTAATGTGATCATTAACTTCAATATGAGTGTTGCTTGCCATAATTTGTAAAATTTCTAATGTTGGCCTACTACGCATGGCTTGGAAAACAGCTGCAACTCGTACAGCCGGATGCTCAGCGGGGTTTTGATATATCCTAAAGAATACGGCAAGAGCTAGCTCTGGCTGTGTTTCGGCCAATTTTCCAATAGACAAAACAATTAACATCCTTTGGAATTGTGAGCAATGCTTCTTTCCTTCCAAGTAAGGTTCAAAAGTACTCAAAACTCTCGAATCAGCCAAATTTCCAAGGGCCCGGATGTAAGTATGAATTTTGTAAGTATCAGCTCTTTGTACTGCATTGTTAAACATTTCGGAAAGATAGGGAATAACCTCTTCCCATATGAACCGTTTTCCTTCTTCTGTGCGGAAACTTCCAAAAGAATTCACGGGATATTCAGAGTCTGAAATATTTTTGACTACGTAAACTTTGCGTGCAAGATGAGTAAAACTCAAGAGAGTTGTATCATTAAGAGGCCATTGGGCTAAAACTTTCGGATTCTTGGCGAGTTTGAAGAAAGTTCTCATATATTCTTCAGTAGGGTTACGTACTGAATTTGCCATTGCAGAAACTACTTCACTTGCATTTTCACCTTTAATGAATCCAGTTTCTATCCAGTTTTGGATTACCAACATAGCAGGACCAGTTCCGGCTTCGGAAACACCATCTACAATAACAGATACAAGACTTTCATCCTCATCGGAGCAAAGCTGGTTAACTAACGGTTGAATTTCATCCCCATTGAGTAGTCTCATAAGAGAAACCATGTTCACGTATCGCTCTAAAGTTTTTTCATGAGAATCTTTTCCTTCATCTTTTAAGTCTTTGCTAATTTTTTTTGCAAGTTTTTGTATCTCTTGGACAATATTAACCGATTTTTTTATTGATTTTCCACTATATCCACTAGTGAAAGGTAACAAAGGATTTTCAGGAGCTTGATCGATTCTAGGTTGCTGATGATAGTAATTGTATTCACTGTCGAAATATTTTGGTCTTTGTTGTTTAACTCCAAGACGATCCTGACGTTCCGTTGATACTTTATCGTAAGAATATACTAGATTTCCTAATTCGACAGGTTGGCTTATTTCTTCAATTTGTTCTTCTAGAGATTTTATTTCTAGCAAGTCGGCCGTCATTGAACTGTGAACAGCTGCTTTTTGCTTATCAGTAATTGTTGGACTAACAAATATACTATTAACTGAACGTGTGTGTAGTATATCATAACGGTTCAAGTTTCCTAACAAAACAGCACGGCTTGTAGAATCTCTGCTCATATAGTTACCCATTTTGTTTGTTGCTGGATTATTACCATTTAAATAGTCACCAAATCCATATACATAAGCAGGTAGCTCTTCATTGTTAGAGAAGTCTTCATATTTAGTTACTTCTATCAGATCACCATTCAAATTTTTTTTCAATTTAAAATCAAGTAAGCGAGCGTTTTCCACTGAATCAAGAAGTTGGTAATCCGGTATAGGTGCGATCTTATAAAGTGTTTCGGTTACTCCTAAAATAGTATCTTCCTTGGTTAAGAAAACACCGGAATTAGAATCTGGATCAGGTAAGGTATTTAATGGACTTGGAAGAGTATTTTCTCCATTAGTGTTGATTTGGAATAAACTCACTATACTTTTGATTAAGTTAACATCACTGTTTTCACATTCGGCGTGCACTATAAGGTTGGAAATTTTACCATTTCGGATTTGCGCTTGGAATGGTTTTGAACATATTTGCAAAGGTGGCCATGCAATTTCTTCCTCCGGAATGTTAGTTTGCCATCCCTCATTCAAAATTGAATGTACTGGAGAGTATTTCGTGTTGATAAGCGACATTTGTAATTTTGAATCGCCTCTTGGTTGAATTCTAAGGGTTGCTCTGAATAGGGTACCTACATATTGATGAGAAACCTCGGAAATTCCAGTTAAAGTTCGTCCTCGTACGTGGTATACATATTCACGGTCCTTCTTCCACGCAGAATTATTTGATGCGTAGGCCAAACCCACTAAAAGTAAGAAACAACATGAAATATTTTAAACGTGAATTTTATTTCATTAATTGAATTGAATTGACATTTTATTTAGGAAAATCTGTAGTGATGTTAATGGATCTATTTTTTTGGGTAATTTTTATAAAGAAATGAAAGTCTATTCACTGTTTTTCTTAAGTACGAAGCTTGTGATACCAATGCGTTATAGTAAATAGAAATAAAACACAGTAAATCATAATGAATATTAAAATATACCAAGGAATAAGGAAATTACTGTTAAAACTGATGACAGAATGGAAATGCACTTGAAATGTTGATAAAATATATAAGTTTGCTGTGAGTTAATCAGCAGGATCAGTAGCAGAAGTAATGAAATCATAAGAAAATAAACGGTTTTAAAGATTAAAACTAACTTTTCCGCATCTGTGGCCCTGAACAATATTCTATCATAAAATCGTTACTTGTATACACTTCGGGGAATGTATCGTGCAAACAAACCGAAATTTCTCCAAAAATAACCAAAAATGTAGTCTATCTGGATTTATAGGACCCGCTGTACTCGCTCTAGTCAATTGAAAATCAATAGGGTACACCTGTGAGACACCTTGAACAATATTCAATCATAAAATTGATCCATTGTATACTCTCTGGAGGCTGTATCGTGCTAACAAACTGAAAATTCTCCTAAAATGACAAAAATTTGGTACTTCAAGTACCATAGCACCCGCTGTACTGGATTTACTGAGCTGAATATCAATAGGGTTCATCTTTGAGACGCTTTAAATAATATCCGATCATAAAATTGGTCACTTGTATATACTCCAGAGGCTGTATCGTGCTAAAAAACTGAAACTTCTACAAAAATTACAAAAATATCGTACTTAAAGTACTGTAGCATCTGTAGTATTGGCTCTGGTGAAATGAAAATCAATAGGGTTCATCTGTCAGATGTCCTGAATAATATTCAATCATAAAATTGGTGACTTGTTGAACTCCGGAGGCTGTATCGTGCTAACAATCTGAAATTTCTCAAAAAATGACAAAATGTCGTACTTCAAGTACCATAGCACCCGTTGTACTGGCTCTGGTGAGCTGAAAATCAATAGGGTTCATCTGTCACATATCCTTAACAATATTCAATCATAAAATTGGTGACTTATAGCACTCCGGAGACTGTATCGTGCTAACAATACATGTAAGAAAAAGTGGCCGACGACAACGACGACGACATACACACAGGATTTTTTTTCTAAAAACCGTTTTTTCGTGTTGTTATTGATGGCAAACGTACAAATAACTGAAAAATTATTTTCAAAATTCCAACTTTTTTTGGGGTAAACCAATACTTTTCTCGCATATAGATAGGTTGGGTGGAAAAGTAATAAACAGTTTTAAAGATTAAAACTAAATTTTCCGCATCTGCGGCCATGAACAATACTGTATCATAAAATTGTTACTTGTATATATTTCGGGGGATGTATCGAGCTAACAAACCGAAATTTCTCCAAAAATAAGCAAACATTTAGTATATCTGGATTTATAGGACCCGCTGTACTCGCTTTAGTCAACTGAAAATCAATAGGGTACATCTGTGAGACACGTTGAACAATATTTAATCATAAAATTGATCAATCGTATACTCTCTGGAGGCTGTATCGTGCTAAAAAACTGGAACTTCTCCAAAAATGACAAAAATATCGTACTTAAACTACTGTAGCACCTGTTGTATTGGCTCTGGTGAGCTGAAAATCAATAGGGTTCATCAGTGAGATGTCTTGATTAATATTCAATTATAAAATTGGTAACTTGTTGAATTTCGGAAGCTGAATCGTGCTAACAAACTGAAATTTCTCAAAAAATGACAAAATGTCGTACTTCAAGTACCATAGCACGCATTGTACTAGCTCTGGTGAGCTGAAAATCAATAGGGTTTATCTGTGACATGTCCTTAACAATATTCCATCATAAAATTAGTGACTTATTGCATTCCGGAGGCTGTATCGTGCTAACAATACATGTAAGGAAAAGTGGCCAACGACAACGACGACGACGACATACACACAGGATTTTTTTCTAAAAACCGTCGTTTTTTCGTGTAGTTGTTGATGGAAAACGTAAAAATTACTCAAAAAAATTCAAAATTCCAACTTTTTTTGGGGTGAACCAATACTTTTCTCGCATATTTGATAGGTTGGGCGGAAAAGTAAAATTGGACATTTGTATATGAAGTGAAAGCCAAAATACTTGTTGATAAGTATACTAGAAAATACTTAATTTAATAATGATATATTTCATTTGATTTAACTTGAATTTTTAATTCACTCAAGACACTAAGGATCCATAGAATTTTGAAGTATTTTCTCTAAATAAACGAAACTGAAGAATTTCCCACATTTATATTACAGTTTGTCGAAGATTTTCTTGATATTGATTTTTCCAGAAAATTAAATTCGTTGTATTGTATAAGAACCAAATGCCGAGAATACAAGCGATGGAGACAGAAAATATTAGAAGTGTCGGATGAATAAATTTTAACTGTAATTTGGTTTGCAAACAATAAAATATATTTAATTCGTTAAATTGTTAAAAATCTATTTTTGTCAAAGGAAAATAACTTTAATGAAAATCAAAGCTCCTTAATATTTATAGAATAAAAGCAGAACTTGATATTCAAGAATTTCAAAAAATATAGCAATAAAAAAATTATTCTTACCCAAGATAAAAAGGACAAACTGCGACCACATCTTGCACCACTGAATACGGTCGAAGTGTGATCATCTGGATTTTGAGAGAGAATTTATACCCATCATTTGCCGATAATATTTTGCAAATTTGCAATTTTTACAATTTTACTGATACTGAACTTCACGAATAAAAGGTGTATCAGTTAGTAACAGATAAACATAATATTAGAAATAATTCTTTCTTCTTTATAGTCGAGTCAATGAAGCACTAAAAAGGCCAATAATAGGAAATCTCTTAGGATAGGACGTATCGGAATGCGGTTTTGCAACGGTTTATTTTTAATCGAGACCTTTCTTTGGTAACAAATATTAAATTATCCTCAATTGTTATAAATATTGTAATTTAATTATTATCATTATTTTATTTTTCCTATACTTACTACGTAAGAACTGATATTTCCGTAAAAGAATTCTCTTGGGACATTCCGTATGACCCATCTGACCTTTATTCTTAAATGCTAATATTAAATTTGGCACATCCAATGCCACCTTGGGCTAAGGTACCTAATTAGTAGAATCGATCTACTAAAACTGGAAGCTCGCTTGTAGCTACCTCGAAGCATAATACTAGGCAGTACCTACCAAATCTTTCGCGTGAGGGCAGAAGACACCCATCCGTGACGCATTCTCAATGGTAGTGTGGGAGTAGATGGTGTGTACCACCCGTTGTGGTTTTAAATTTTTGATTTTGAAGAATCATCCATTCGTGGGAATTATTTTGAAACCACTTTGATAAGTCTGACCATCGTAGTTTTCGATAAACTGTATATGTTTGGTGTGTCAGACTTATAAACCTGTTATAAGGGATATTGGATATCTACTTTTATCAACCACCATTTTGGATCAGAACTGTTCATAATATGTATGTACTGGTTGTCTTATTTTTTTTCCTGCTACCAAAACTATTTTTCTTTGGCTATAAGGTTTATTACTAACTCTAGAAAAATTGTTGGGCTCATTTTTCTATTTTTTTTATAACAAATAGATTCTCTAAAGGAGCGAACGGTCTTTGATGTATAGTAGTCTCGGTCAGTTACATCAGACCTGGTAATTGGAGTCACTTTAGATTGTTTTACACAAGTAACCCCGTGCATAAGTGTAAGTGATTGTTTATTATTCTTGTCTTTCGTTTCAACAGCAAATACATGCTTTGTTGTTATCCGTTTTTTTCCTATCCTTTTTTAGTTTTATTGAGTTAAAAATAGGAAAAAAGGTCACTCAATGCGTTTAATTAGAGTTTAATTCGATTTTGATTGATATTTATTTTCATTTGTACTGGGAGAAATTAGCAAAGTTTCACATTAATTTTGATATAATTTTAACCTTTTAGTTATTGATAAGTAATTAGTAAGTAATTATTCTAGATTTAGGTTTTAATGGCGTAGCATAAAGTGCTATCTAATTGTCAAACTGGGAATTATAATTTTTGTTGTTGTCTTTTGAATACCTGAAAAGAATAAAACATTATCTTTAGGGTCCATGTAAGGGGCTGTTCCTCTTGGCATACCTAGTTCTTACCATTTGGAGTTGTAACGACATAAATGCGTTACTATAAAACTCGATTCAGAAAACCAGTTATCGCCGCGATGACGATATACCCCACCAGAACAGCAGAGCCCCCAAGCCGGATGCGCACGATGAATTGACGGTAGAAGGGACAGAGACTACCACCACCACCACCACGATGGATATAAAAATGCGAATCAACGGACGAAGAGACGACTTGGTTTACGGAACTCCTGCTCCTACAAGTTCAGCCGCCTCCAGTGCGAAGCGTAGGTCGAGGGTACTGACTTCGCCGAAGCCATAATCGAAATGAACGAGTTGGAAGCATGGAACTTAAAAATGAACTACCCGAGTAGTCATCAGCAAACCCAGATGAACAGCGAGTACATCCCAGTCAACGTAATTAATTCAGAAAATCCGACCAGTTACAGCCCATACATGTACCCGGCACCCAATCCAGATATAGACACGTCGCACAGTCCAGACACAGATACCGATTTCAACATAACCGCAGAATTACGTCCGCACGAGAAAGAGAAATTACAAAAGATGCTACGAACAGAAATACACAAATTCCAGGAGATTCAAGGTAAACACATCTCATAGAACACCGATTCAAACTAAAACACAATACACCGATTAACCAGAGATACAAACCACACAACCCAGCGATGCAAAACGGAATAAAAACGGACGAATCCAAGATAAAGGCGATCGTAGACTATCCGGCACCGACAACAATGAGGAAAGTTCGGAGATTCCTAGGCATAACTTCCTGGTATAGGAGGTTCATTAAGGATTTCTCAACAACTGCTGCTCCGCTAACAGAACTACTAAAGAAAAAGCAAAGGTGGAGCTGGGGCCAGGAGCAGGAAGCTGCGTTTAACACAATCAAGAAAATATTAACTCAAGTTCCAGTATTGGTATGTCCAGATTTCTCCAGACGTTTCTACCTACAGACGGACGCATCAAATCACGGTTTAGGTGTAGCTTTGCTTCAAAAGGACGAAGACAATAACGACAGAGTAATCGCCTACGCGAGCAGATCCCTATCGGAGACAAAAAAAAATTTCGGTAACGGAAAAAGAATTACTGGCAATAGTGTACGGCATAGAGAAGATGAGACCATATCTAGAAGGATACCAGTGTACAGTAATCACAGACCATCAAAGCCTGAAATTCCTTCAATCCATGGATAGACCTTCAGGAAGAATAGCGCGATGGGCCATGACTTTACAACAATTTGACTTCGACGTATTATACCGAAAAGGATCCCAGAATGTTTTAGCAGACGCACTATCGCGAGAACCAGTAGATTCGTTGACAGACATCGAAACAGGAAACATATCAGACGACGAATGATACACAAGACAGAAACGACTCGTCGAACAACAACCAGAACACCACCCAGACTACAATATAAAAGAAAGACTCCTATACAGGCATCTTTGGGATAAATACGATCTCAAAGAACCAGAAATGTCGAACCCGTGGTAACTATGTATCCCAGAAAACAAACGCGCGAAATTGATATCGGAGAACCACGAGCTTCCAACCTCAAGACACTTAGGTATCACAAAAACGATAGCACAATTAGCCAAAGATTATTACTGGCCGGGGATGTTTAAAGACACGGCAACGGCAAAGTACGTCCGTAGCTGCAACAACTGCCAGCAGTACAAACCATTACAACAGCAACCTCCAAGAAAAATGTACACCACAAAAATTCCAGACTAACCATGGGAAGCTACCGGAAGACATTACACCACTGCCAGCAACCACACTTCAGAACCAGCCTATAAAAATAAGTATACCTCTGAAAACCTCGTCCCGGAACATCTACGGCAGCACCCCACTGACAAGAGAAGATACCGACTATGTTTACCAGATGAGAAGAAGCTAAAGATCAAATACTAACAACCAGTAAACACCATCACCAACAGACGACCGACAACGACCCAACGAATATAACGACAAAAAAAAATCTTTCCGAATTTCATTCATGGAAAAAAAGTTTTTCCCGAAGAGAGGGGGATCTGTAACGACATAAATGCGTTACTATAAAACTCGATTAAGAAAACCAGTTATCGCCGCGATGACGATATACCCCACCAGAACAGCAGAGCCCCCACGCCGGATGCGCACGATGAATCGACGGTAGAAGGGACAGAGACTACCACCACCACGATGGATATAAAAATGCGAATCAACGGACGAAGAGACGACTTGGTTTACGGACTCCTGCTCCTACAAGTTTAGTCGCCTCCAGTGCGAAGCGTAGGTCGAGGGTACTGACTTCAACCTTAAACGCTTTACACTATCTTCTGCCGAGTGTTGTACTAAGTCGGAGTATTGATCCTACTTTATACATCATTCATTAGAACGGCTGTTGGTTTCTGGTATTGACGGAGACGTGAACGATTGTTCTAACTGTTAGGAGAATTTCGGTGTGGTGCTGACGCACCGAAATCTCTGCAGTATCTCCGTAGGGAAGCGCCGTTAAGCTGGGTACTGACTGGCTATAAACGATCGCTTTAACTGTTAGAATAATTTCGGTGTGGTATTGACACGCAGTAATAACTACAGTCCCTGCATGTAGAAGTATTCGTTAAGCTGGGTAGTGACTAGCTACAAACGATACTCCCAAATCTTGAGACTAAAACCGAAAGAGTATTGATCCGCCGGTTGCTCATATCCCCGGTTAGCTGAACATTTCACTGGATATAGAGAGTCTCGTACACCGTCGAGTGTATCGCCGAAATCGAAACACACATCGCTTTAGTTCCACCTAAGTACAATTCAGACCACCAGTGGGTGATTTGTGACCACCAGTACCAATCAACCGATGAAAGGATACGGATCGTCGAAGCGTGCCGGATAATTATATAGAATATTGAATTTTAATTTATTTTTGTCGTTGTAAATATTATTTTCAGAAATAAAACAGTTAATTTAATTGAACTCTGTCTCCTTTGGGCTTACCTGGGCAATACGCATTACAGAGTGGTGTTCCAAAGATTGGAAGTTGAACACGAGGAATCAGTAGCGTACTTCATCAGGGATCATCATTACGCAAGTTTTCATTATTTTCTGTTATTACCAAGCATAGTACGGTCAATTATTTATTTGATTAAACTAAACTATCAAAAGAAACTCTTAATTCTAAGAAATAAACATATAGGTGTTTAATTATTTCTGCGTTTTAGGGTGTATACTCTTATTAATTGTTAAGCGTTAATTAATGCTACGGATTTCTTTTCTAATCAATTAAAATATTACTCCACATACCGGTGATTACATAGATTTTGCGCATGCGCCTGAGCTCAAGCGAGATTGTTTTATTTTTTATTTTTTTTAAAGCATGCATTAATATCGCCTGTAGTAAATTGGTTAGTAGTTTCGTAATTGGAGAGTTACTTGATCTTTGTTTAACTATAATTTATAATTATAACCAATAATTTATAACTTATAATTAGTCTGTAAAGTCAGGTACATGCTTGTAGATGCTTTATCGAATTTTTATAGACTGAACTAGTATTGTTTGACGATATTATGCTTTCTATTTGGGAACAGCTACTATTTTTTTTTCTTGTGTAACATTATCTGGGTTTCATAATTGCTTAAGAGTAAGTGTTATCGCTCATTTTTTTTAATTTCATACTATCGCTCTTGACTTTTAGTTATTTCACATGCATTATTGACTACTGCTGCTGTCGAATAAACGTAGTTAAGAGATTCAAAACTTTTATTATTTTTGTATTGGCACCTATTTGGTAAGTTTAGAGGTGTTGGATGAAAATCTGGTAGTTGCCCGGGGCAAACTTACCTGGCGCCCTTATTAAGATCATTATTTTTAGTTGAACACAATTTTGAACCCCTCCCATCTCCGCGAGAGCTGGCGGCAACTCCTACGGTCGTAGCTGGCGACTTAGGTTTAAGCAAAGTTCAGCTCGTATTGTTGAAGGATTACTTTTTATAGCTATTATCATTAGCAGCTGTCGGTCGCAGTTTTTTGCATTTGCTAGCAAAAATTATTTATATCATTCGTACCTACTTTGTACCTATTACAAACTGGAAGTTGCATTGCTGCGGCCAAAAATGCATGCAAAAAATGCATCTTGAGGCCTTTTGGCAAATTTAATAACTTCGTAAATAAGAGTCAGAATTGGCTCAAGTCGGGTACCCGGGCGTTTCAGAGGTCGCTGGTCACGATTATGATGTTCAAATTGACCCCCCGAACACCTGGAGCTCAGGAACGTCGACGAACGTCATCTCCGGGGACTCTCCCGAACTTTATACGAGAGACGAGAGAAACAGGGCACTCGGTGGTTTTTCGGGTCACTGAATTCGAATATACCATCGGCGAACACCCCACGGACACCTGGAGGGCTCAACCTGGACGCTGTCGTCATCTTCGAGAATTTTTCTGGAAATATCGACAATAACGAACCGAAAATCGTTATGGGGGCTTTTTGTGTGCGCTGAATCCGAATTTTATATTGAAAACGACCTCCCGAACACCTGGTGTGCCCTAATCTAGCCCGAAACGTCATCCTCGAGGGACATAAGATCAGATAGGGACCGGGAATTTACTAGTAAATCACGCGCAGGTGGTGTGTTGATAGTTACAGAGAAAAGCCATAAAATTTTAACTTTCTTTTAGTACCGTTCATTGTTTGAGATTTTAATTGCAGAAATAAAAATAAATAATAAAGTTGAAATTCATGTGATAGGAGTATACATACCACCCGATTGTAAGGTAAACGACTATATGGAATCTTTTGAGATTTTACAACAACATGTCAACAAAAATAACATTTTATTCTAGGCGATTTTAATATACCAGAAATAAAAGGTACAGACAATGCGGATTTTAATACTAGTCCTAAACTGGAGAGTTTGATTGAATTTTTAAATTTTAACTCATTTATTTTGTACAATAATATAAAAAATAGTCAAGATAAAACGTTAGACCTAGTTATTGCGTCAAATGATAATGTAGATACATTCACGGTGATGAAGGAACAATTACCTTTAGTTACTGAAGATATATTGCATCCATCTCTATATATTAATATAACGTTGGGGAAGCAAAATACACAAGAACAAAAGAAGGCAACTGAATACAAATTTAATTTTAAAAGAGCTAATTTTCAATTGATGAGCGAAATGTTGAGAGATACATGTTGGATAGAGGTTACAAACAATGACAATGTAGATTCAGCACTTGAGATTTTTTACAAACAAATTTACGATATTTTTGATGTCACTGTCACTGTGAAATATAAAACTTACAACAATTACAATAAATTTCCAAAATGGTTCACCCCACAAATCAAACGGTTATTAAAAGATAAAAATAATTTTAGAAAACTAAGATATGTTTCAGACTATTACAATTCCAAATATTTACAGTCCAGAAGGGATCTAAAATATTTAATTATTAATGAACACAAGAATTATTTGAGGTAAATTGAAGAGAATGTAAAGAGTGATATAAATTCCTTCTGGACATACGTTAAAAAAAATAGATCTAACGGAAGTCAGGTAGAAACATTTAGTGTAAACGGGCAAATAGTAAATGATGATGAGATTGCTGAAAAATTCGCACATTATTTCTGTAGGGCTCACAACTATGAAAAATCAAGTTATGATTTAAATTACTTAAACTTAATCAATAATAATAATACTGTCTTAAAATTATCGATGATATCAGATAACGATTACAATATGGCCCTAAAAAAATTAAAACCCAAGAAATGCGCAGGTATGGACGGAATACCACCCTATATTTTGAAAGGTTGCGGAGAATTTTTGAAACTACCCTTAATGCATATTTTTAATGTTATCCTTAAACACTCATATTTTCCAGTAAAATGGAAATTGTCAACATACGTTCCAATTCACAAATCAGGTAACAAGAAAGATATTGAAAATTATAGAGGGGTATCAATCATGTGCGCTCCTTCCAAATTGTTGGAACAAATTTTATATTTCCATCTTTACAACCATGTTAAAAATAGTATTATAGACCAACAACATGGATACATGTCGGGTCGATCAATAAATACGAATCTGATGTTGTTTACAGAATCGGCAAACCAAGCTTTTGAAGAAAGACTACAACTAGACGTTATTTACACAGATTTTCAAAAAGCATTTGATACTGTTCAGCATGACGTAGCTTTGAAGAAATTGAACTCATTTGGTTTATCAAACGATTTATTATGTTCGTTCAAAAGCTACCTTCAAGATAGGTATTTCGCGGTCAAGCACAATGGTAATACATCGGGGAAGTGTCACGCGAATTCTGGGGCCCCCCAGGGTTCTAACTTGGGACCACGTCTGTACCTATTATTCATTAATGATATAGGCAAGTGTATACAATTTCCAGATTTAAAAAAATTAGATCAGTTAGAGATTGCGTCATGATTCAGAGGGATATCAATAGCATACTGGAATGGAGTATCCAAAATAAATTAAATTTTAATATTAATAAATGTGGGAGTATGTCTATTACAAAAAAAAGGAACCTATAATATTTAATTATTTGATGGGGACGGATTCTCTACAACGACTTAGAGAAATTAAAGACTTAGGGGTTATATATAACGAGCAACTATCATTTGTACCACACATTAACCGATTAGTAAAAAAAGCTAATAGCATGCTAGGGTTTGTAACAAGGCAAAGTTTTTCCTTCTCAAGTACAAAAACTATAAAGATTTTATTTAATACGTTGGTTAGATCATACTTGGAATACGCATCTATTATTTGGGGTGAACAAGCACAAGTGCATATAAATTTAGTAGAAAAGGTACAAAACAAATTTCTTAGGCAATTATATTTCAAGAAGTATCATGTATGGCCACATTACAAGACAATAAGATCATCTAGATTGCGAGAGGAATTTGGACTAATTTCATTGGTGAATAGAAGGAAAATTGCAAGTATGATGTTTCTCTATAAGATAATTAATAATGATATAAATTCAGGTAGTCTGTTAGGTATAATACCATTTAAAGCTCCAGCGAGGCCAACCCGCTGTCCATTATTATTCGAAAGAATACGAACTTGTGTACATTCCCCATTAGAAGCCATATTGACATTGGCCAATAATCTGAATACATTTATTGACATTGACTGGACAGTACCCATTGTTGAGTATCGTGGGAGGGTGTGTGGGCATCTTGCTCTTTTCGCCACTTAATGCTTAATGCTTAATACTTAATTCTAAATTTTTCATTGTCAAATTATTTAAATAAAATGTAGAAATTGAGAGGTGTGAGTTCTGTCGTCTTGGTTCTAGAATCCTTGTGTTTATATAGTAGATCATGTTATTATATTATTTTAATATTAAGTAAATTTTTGTTTATTCAATTTCTAATATCCATGTAATAAGGTTGTAAACCTGTTTGGGTATAAATGAATAAATAAATAAATAAATAAATAAATAAATAAATAAATAAATAAATAAATAAATAAATAAATAAATAAATAAATAAATAAATAAATAAATAAATAAATAAATAAATAAATAAATAAATAAATAAATAAATAAATAAATAAATAAATAAATAAATAAATAAATAAATAAATAAATAAATAAATAAATAAATAAATAAATAAATAAATAAATAAATAAATAAATAAATAAATAAATAAATAAATAAATAAATAAATAAATAAATAAATAAATAAATAAATAAATAATTGAAAAAATAAATAAATAAATAAATAAATAAATAATTGAAAAAAACCACCCGAAAATCGTTACGGGGAGGTTTTTGGCTCAGCGCCCCAAGAAACCCCCCGTAACAATTTTGGGTGGTTTTTTTTAAATGTGTCTGGAAAACCTTCGGGGATGACGTTAAGAGCCAGGGTAGGGCGCACCAGATGTCTGTGGGGTGTGCGTAGGTGCCATATTTGAATTCAGCGACCCGAAAAACATGCAGTAACGATTTTTAGATGGTCTTTTTCATTTGTGTCTGGAAAACCATCGGGGAAGACGTTCAGAGCTAGGGTAGGGCGCATCAGGTGTCAGTGGGCTGTTCGTCGGCGCTATATTTGAATTCAGCGACTCAAAAAATCACCAGTACCGATTTTTGGTTGGTCTTTTCCAATTGTGTCTGGAAAACCATCGGGGAAGACGTTCAGAGCTAGGGTAGGGCGCATCAGGTGTCTGTGGGGTGTTCGTCGGCGCTATATTTGAATTCAGCGACTCAAAAAACCACCAGTACCGATTTTTGGTTGGTCTTCTTCAATTGTGTCTGGAAACCCCTCGGGGATGACGTTCAGAGCCAGGGTAGGGTGCACCAGGTGTCCGTGGGGTGTTGGCCGGTGCCATATTTGATTTCAGCGAGCCAAAAAACTCCCCGTAACGATTTTCGGGTGGGTTTTTTTTCAATTATGTCTGGAGAACCCTCTGGGATGACGTTCAGGGCTAGATTAGGGCGCCCCAGGTGTTTGGGTGGTCGTTTTCAACATAAAATTCGAATTCAGCGCACACAAAAGCTCCCATAACGATTTTCGGTTCGTTATTGTCGATATTTTCCAGACAAATTTTCGAAGATGACGACCGCGTCCAGGTTGGGGCCCACCAGGTGTCCGTGGGGTGTTCGCCGATGTATATTCGAATTCAGCGACCCAAAAAACCCCGGGTGTCCAGTTTCTCTTGTCACTCGCATAAAGTTCGGGATAGTCCCCGGAGATGACGTTCGTCGGCGTTCCTGAGCTCCATGTATTCGGGGGGTCAATTTGAACATCTGCGATCTCGAAAACCCCCGGGTACCCGACTTGAGTCAACTCTGACACTTATTTACAAAGTTATTAAATTTGCCAAAAAGCCTCTCAAAAAATGCATTTTTGGCTGCAGCAATGCAACTTCCGGTTTGTAATAGGTCCAAAGTAGGTACGAATGATATAAATAATTTTGGCAAGCGAATGCAAAAAACCGCTTTCCGATACGTCCTATCCTAAAAGATTTCCTATCATAATGCTTCATTGCCTCGGCTATTACGCAGCTGTTTTATATATTTGAATTTTATTATGCAGGTAAATTCAGAAATTATTTTTATTTCTATTTTGAAACGAATAGGTGTCAATGTATATAGATTTTCTTAAACATTAAATAATGACCAAAAAACAAGAATCTAGCATTGATTAATTGAACTCATCTTTTTTATTTAATCAATAAACTATTTACTTTCATTTTAACACTTGGTAACTCTGTATTATCAAAAAGGTATTTTCAAATTAATTTTTTAATATATGACTCTCAAGCAAAAAATGAAAAGATGTGAAAATATAAAGAACAAAAAGTTTCCAGTATCTAGGATAGAGGAAGGGACCCAATTTTGAGACACTTTTTTTGTAAATTCGACAAAAAAATCATCATTGAACAATTTTTTATTATAATTGTACAAAGTCGCTTGCTTGGTATTTTAACAAAACATCGTAATAAATAATCTACATTAAAATAGCTAGCTACTGAAGTTATTCAACTTGAAGTTTGTTTTTGTCAATTTTTCCATAAAATAATAGGTTGCCTAATTTGAGATACACTGATGTCCCAATTTGAGACAGATTTCCTAATTTGAGATACTACACAAAAAAGCTCGTTTCTTCGCAGAAAGAAAATATAAAATTAGCATCTTTAATTTCCCCACAATCTTCATGGGCCCATCTGCCGCATTGAACACATTTTGCCCATAGCTCGCCATGCTTGTCCTCGGAAAATCTTCCGGAACAAAATAAATATTCAGCATCAGTTCCTTCGGATTCGTCTGAAGAGGAGTTAGCCAATATAATACTGCTGTCGCTTTCTTTTTTTACCAGTTTCTTTGATTGTTTTTCTTTTGGTTCTAACTCTTCACTGATGTTTTTTTAGGTATAGTATTTTACCCTTTTCTGTTTTCTAAACTACCTTGTAATTCATCTTTGTAAGGAGTTAAGGTAATTATTGATGCTCTCCCAGCCCTAACATTCGCCTTAGTTTCTCTGGTTTTGTATTCAGGCAGAGGACAAATATCCGTGGGAGAAAAGTATTCTCTCTGAGGCTTATTTGCTGAGGATGGACTTGGTGTACGTTCATTTCTTTCTGGCGTTGGTAGAGACATTGCTTCATTTTCATATTGGTTGCTCAGATGATCTTCCTGATGATTTGATTTTTCGGAGAGGTGTTCTTCTTGAAGGCCTGTTTTGTTTTCCATTACATTATGCACGCCAAAATCATGGTCTCTGAAGGTGTTTCTATTCAAAGGAACTAGTCCCGTTTTTCTAAAACCATTGCACGATGTTTCCATAGTGGCAGCTCTATTGTAGGCTTTGCCAAAAATACTAGCAATTGCGTATGGGGATACAGTACTTAAATAGTTCTCCCGAAGCCAATTTTCTATCTCCTGAGCGTAATAGGTTTTTAACGGAGACATAAATGAAACATCTAAAGGCTGCATTTTATTGGTAGAATGTGGCGGAAGTCAAATTATCGTCACATAATTTTGTTTTGCCAAATCTATGAGAGCAATCTTTCTTATGTGGTAGTAGTGTCCATCCAACACAAGTAGAACAGGGTCAGCAGCTGTCGGCTTTGTGAATTTGATAAAATGACTTAACCATCTTGTAAAAATATCTGATTGAACCCAACACGAAATATGACACTCAGTTATGGCTCCAGTTGGAGCACGAATCATTAGCTCGAGCTTCATATTTTTCCGTGAAAAAATGAATATTGGCAGTACATAAACTCCTGCAGCATTCATACAGGTTATTACGGTGATTAGTTTACCTCTTTCTGCGGAGGTTAATGTAGAAACCTGTTGTTTTCCGTTCAACAATAGAACCTTACTATGCTTATGTTGAACGATGGTAATGCCCGTTTAGTCGACATTGAATACCCTCTGGGAAAGATCTTGAAGCTTGGAATATTCTAGCTCATAGAGATCAAAAAACGCTGAAACTTTTTCGGGAGTAAAAGATTTGATACGAGCTGCAGACATGCCTTGCGGTGTTCTCATCGAAAGTTGTGGATGCCTCTTCAAAAATAACCTCAACCATTTTTCCCAGCAGATTCACTAACGCCATTAAATGGATGCGGCAACTTATTCCTACTTGCCAGTTGGAATGCCATTCGTTTAATATCGCCCGACCTCAAACCAAAAAATCGTTGTTCCATGGCTAATGCATATTGAACTAGTTCGTTTTCTACTTGTTCTGAGAAAACTGGTTTCCGGCCTATCGATAGTTTGACAAGTTCTTCTGGGCTTTTATCTAACTTTGAGTATCTTTCCACAGTGCCTTTGGGTACACCAAAAACTTTTGAGGCTTTTAGATATCCCATCTCTTTATTACGCACAGCCTTTAAAGCATACCACGAGGATCCCATTTCTTGTGTTTTTTAAGCATCTGTAATTAAACATCAAAATATATGTAATATATGTATTGGGAGTCTAATTTGAGATAGTCTCAAATTCAGAACCATTTGGTATCTCAAATTAGGAATTCTCGTTATAAAAATTGACAGCAATATTTTTAGGTTAGTTATGAAAGAATACAGCCAATTTTAATAAGATATCCTTAGGCAACACCTAAACTAACTACTTCGACATATAAAATATTTTATTTCCACTTACGTTGACTGCAAATTCCGGTTTCTTTACACTATCAAAAAAACTTTAAGACTCAAATCGGAATAAAAACGCACGTGCATAAAAACAAACGAACTGACGCGCTTAACGACTCCTTATCACTGCAGTTTAGTTTATTGGCGTAAGTTGACACCACTTTTGTTAGATGATGTTACTTATACCATAATATGCGGAACTTTCTCAAATTAGGCGCCTATCTCAAATTTGGTCCCTTCCTCTAGTAAAGAAAAATTCCAAGAAATTTTAACCTGACTAATTGTCAGTAAATTTTGTAAAATGTCTTGCAAAATGATTGTGAAGCATTTGGATTACAATCAGAACACACAAAAGTGATTTGGGCATACACACTATAAAAATAAGAGTGAGTTAATTATCGAGCTAGGAAAGTAGAAATAAAACATAACCAGAGTTTGTGCATTTCACGGGCAAGAATGGTAGGTACGGTTTACAAGACCGTATTTCTAGCCAGGGGGTAACTGTTCTAGATAGCTTTACAAAAAGTATTGTATTCTATTAGGTCATACTGATGTTAACCGTAAGCGTGGTTAGTTTCCTTGGAACTGAATTTTTTTACAAACAGCAACTTCCGTATGTTTTTTTAGTTTCTGCTACTCTATTAACTTGCAAATACAACAGTAAAAACCGCTTTTTTGTAAAGTTATCGAGAACTGAGGAACCAAGCCGATTACTTTACTTTTTGAACACACTGTGTAAGGTGATATTGTTTGGAAATTGAAGAAAGTCTACACACATTTGACAGTTTGAGAAACCGAATAGATTTGTCGAGCAGTTCCAAGAATTAAATATGTGTTATCAGAAAAAATACGAAGTTATGATGAGACATAACCAGAAATAATGGAAGACAAAGCAATACTTTGGAATAGAAATGATAAACAACTATTGAATAATGTTTGAATGACTTTACGTTTTATATATTTGTTGACTGATTTAGAAGACAAAATAATAGGTAGGAATTAAAAGGCCAACGAACAATTTGAGGAATATATTATAATTATTCAAACAATTAATTATAGATATTCAAATTTTGATGCGATATACATATAGTATGTACAAAAAGTACGAGGAGTAATAAACCCTAATTAAGTATGCAAAACCTTTACAGGGAGCACCATGAAATTTTTGATAAATCTCTTACTTTAAATTACATTTCTTCCATAAATCTAAAAACCAGGTAGATCGACCCCGTATTTGTTTCAGTTGTAGCAAAGTTTACGGTTTATTCATTGTTAAAGGATTAGCAGATAAGCAATAACGCAATGCAGTGGTGTGTATTTTGGGAAAAAAATACGTTTTAAATTCTAATATAATAAAAAATGAAAAGAAATAATTATTGGAATACATTTATTACTTACATTTTATTCTATATCCGACTCGGAAGAGGAAGAATCGTTGTTGACATTAATAATAATAGGGTCGATTAAATCATCACAAATATTGTCCATTTTCCACATATTTGCCTCTACTTTGATAACATGCTCGATACAGTTTGTCCAATTTTCCTTACTCACATGACTTACAGCACTCTCAAACAATTTCACATCGTTTATTTTAAAAGTAGTATTTTTTTTCCAGCTTCCCCCTTTACCTGAGCCCATATTAATTCTATGGAATTAAGTTCACAATGATAAGGGGGAAGTCGAAGAACTGATATACCACGAGAAGAAGCCATTTCTTCTACAATGTAGGTTTTGTATTTATTCTTGTTCATTTTTGCAATTCTGTAAAGTTCTTTCCTTAGCGGATCTTTTGGAAACTTAATATTTTTCGAAATAAGCCACTCCAAAAGCTCTGCTTTACGCCAACGACTTGTGGGCAATGCTTCTCGTAACCGTGAATGGTAACTTGCGTTGTCCATAACAATAACAGCCCCTTTTGGAATCAGATCCAACATTTCAACAAACCATTCCTCGAAGACATCCCCATTCATATCTTCGTGATAGTCCCCCGTGCGTTTTGAAATAAAAGTTAATAATCCACCATCAACAAAACCTTCAGAACTTCCAACATGGACAATGATAAGTCTTTTTCCTTTTCCAGATGGTGGCTGCAAACCTAACGACAAACCTTCCACGAATGCCTGCCTTCCGCTTTTAATGTTTTCATCTTGCCAAGATTTGGAAACTGTATATCCAGCATTTATCCATGTTTCGTCTAAGTAGAAGATTTTCAAATTTTGTTCTCTGGCATGTCGAATGCTTCTTAAATAGTCTCTTCTCCAAAAAACTATTTCCGGTATATCTATCAAGAGAGATTTTCTATTATGTTTTGTATATCTGAAACCCACATCTTTCAAAAGTTTGCATAATGTCATTCTGGAGAATTTTGGATAGTCCGTATCTTCTCGCACTGATGTCATAATTTTGTCAAGTGTTGGAATTTCCTTTCGTAAGTAAAATCCATGGACTTTACGCCTTAGTCTTTGTTTCAATGACTCATCGATCTCAATTGGTTTTCGGCCAGAAGGAGTTTTAGGGGGTTGAAGAGTTCCATTCTTGCTTTCTTTTAGTAATCTATAAATTGTTGATTTAGCAACACACAACATAGCAGCCGTTAATTCCACAATATCATCAACACTTGCACTTGGATCCTTGTTTTTCAATGATATATAAAAATTCAATATCAGAGTTTTTTCATTTAAAGATAATGGACCTGTTTTTGGTCGTTTAGATGGTCCTTGGCTTATCGACATTGTTTGGTACTTGCACAATTAACATTCAACAAATGTTTTAAATATATTCCAACTGTTTACAATATTATGACAACCATACAACTTCATACAACTTTACTCAAAGAACTAATACTAAGTACTGATTTAATGTACCTACTTTCTTTTAAAATAATATTCCCGATAATGTTTCTAAGAAAACTGGGTTGTTTGGAAAATCCCTCTCAATAATCGAATAATCTGTAAATAGGTGTAATCGTATTAAGCCGATTACAGTAGGCCACTTGCCATTTAAAATTTCTGAGAAAAATTCCCCAAACACTACATATAGGAGTAATACAAATAAAAAATATTATGAATAAACGTGCATATCCGAACTCTGCCACAAAATAAAATTTTACCTGACTTGTATCAATTTGAGGATTACTGAAATGTTCGAACTGTGCCGCAACCATTTAGTTTAATCCTATTAGAGTCATTAGGGTTTATAATAGATAAAATCGGAGGCCCATAGAATTATGTATATTTCTGAAAGGTTTCAAAGATTTCTTGAATTAAATACTTTGAAGAAATCTTGATTGTTTTGATCGATATTTAGGGGATTAGGGGAAGGATGTTGATGCACTTACACTATTGCCTAAAAATCAGGAAGACGTATTTAATAGTGTTCGTGAATTACAATTACGAACGAACCGAGAAGAGGAATTTCTATTAACAGCAGACCAGGTATTTAAAATTATTGTGTTCTCCTGTTTTTCCAACCCTAATTTTTTATGTAATTCGGATTGTATTTTGATGGATGGGACTTTTAAATACTGTTCAACTTTTTTTGACCAAATGTTTACCATTCATGGTTTTAAAAACGGCTATTACGTACCTCTTGTTTTTTGTTTGCTGCCGGACAAATCAAGTCAAACATATTCAAATTTGTTTTTAATTTTAAGACAAAAATGTAAAGAAGTAGGCTTAAATTTTCAACCTAAAGAAGTCGTAGTAGATTTTGAACTAAGCATTCATAACGCTATATATGAATGTTTTGGCAGAGATCAAATTCTTTTTGGTTGTAAATTTCATCTCTGTCAAGCTTGGTTTCGTAAGATTCAGGAGTTTCATTTGGTGAAAGAGTACAGACAGAAAGGTTCTGTAATTGGCGAATACTTAAAAGTACATTTCGGTATTATGTATCTTAGTCCTGAGGAAAATGTAGAATTTTTTTATAATGAACTACATTTTTTACTTCCGAATGACCTCTACCTCTATCACTTTTTTTATTAAAATTAGTACATCCCGTTACCTCTGACCTAAATCGTATATTCTTTAGCATAGCTGCAACTCATTCGTTCAATACAAAATGTACCTTACGGTATACCCTCTTAAAATATATTTTGGTACGTCTATGAAATCTACTTAAATGAATGATTTATTACTCCTTGTCCTTTCTATATAGACTATAGGATATTCAATAAGAGCCAACAATTGAAATGAATATATAAGAACACGAATCATATTAACCCGTCTGTTGAAATGGGATCTACTGGATAAAATACTTTTTAGGAAAAAAAGGAAACATAGACGTTATAAAGAATGAAACTCGTACTGAATATTAACCAACTTACAGCTGTTGTAATAAATAAACTGTTTTAAATATTATAACTAACTTTTCCACTCTTATAGGGTAAATGCACCAGTGAATGAACACTCAAGACATTTTTGAACTTCACTGTATTTTTATAAACCATCCGTACTGATTTTCAGCTCCAGAAAAACAACACTTCGTATTCAATGAAATAGTGAACATGTTGCATACGATAGTTACAGAAGTAGACAGTTTAAGACTTAGTAAAAAAATAAAATGTTGCATAATACCCCAGTAAATGAACGAATTGAATTGATTGAATATGGCTGATCCAATGAATGAACTTATGAAGAAAATAAACGTTGAACAATTTTTAATCAATGATTATCAGACAAATTTCAGCATTTTTGGATATTCAAAAAAAAACACGTCTTATAAGCTTGGGTGCTTCAATCATTTCCACAATTGAAGTTTTCTCGTACCATATTTGGTCAACACGTTCTGGTGATTTGAAAGTATTGGGACCTGCTGGTGTCATAGCACGAACTTGATATTCACCACCTTCTGCATTTTCCACTACTCCAGGAAAATATTTTTGGTTATACATTATTATGACATAAGCTCCAATAGTAATTTCTTGTGAATCATTGATTTTTGCTCCATTTTTATCCCTGTTGATATCATCCTCTGGGGAAGATAGTATATTCCTTATATTGCTCGGATTGATATTTTCAGAATATTTACGAATTTCGGGACACTCGTAGGAACCCCGTCTAATAAGCGTAGGTGCTTCGATCACTTCTGCAATGGAAGACTTGTTGTACCATATCTAGTCAACACAATCTGGCCATCTAAAGGTATTAAGACCAGCTGGTGCCATAGCACGGACTTCATATTCATCATTGCCAATAGTTTCTACTATGCCCGGAAAATATTTCTGGTTATACGTTATTATAACATAAGTTCCTACAGTGATATCTTGGGAAACACTAGGATTTTTATCTTGATTGCCAGTATCGATTATATCAGCCTGTAAACAGGTAACTTCTGTTGCTGGTGGTGCTTTGGTTCTTTTCGCGGTTCTTCTTGTGGTTGCTTCTGGTTTTTTTCTCTCTAATTGATTTTTGTTTCAATTTCTCAGCTTCTTTTTCCTTTTTCTCAGATTCTTTGGTATCTGTATAGTCTTTCCATCTTTAGAAGTGATGGCAAACTGCATTAAAGTTGCCTGTTTCCTTTTGCCACACTTTTTTCAATATTTGGCCAATGAAGATGTTGTAGCTATATGTCTCTGGTAGTTTTCGGCTTCTGCGGCTCTTGATTATGGAAATCGACACTACTGTTATCTATTACTACGTCAATTTTATCTAGAATGTCGAGCTCTTCTACAGCATTCAGATCATCTGTTTTACTTGTTTTTTTCTCGTAACCTTCTATTAGAGTATCATTATTAGTTATACCCTCTTGCTCGGTACCGTCCAATATATCTTCAGGATTTTCAATTTCTTCTATGATAACGTTTTCTATATCTTTCGTTCTATCCACATTCAATATTATTGTTGAATTGTCAGATATGTTAGCTGGATGGAGAATATCATCAATTTCCAATGGTAGGTTCAACAGGTCATCTGTTAAATCTGTTTTGTATTCTTGTATATCCGGTATGTCAAAATTAGCAATATTCTGCGAGTTTTTTTAGAAGGCTTCTTCACATTCTCGGTTTATTCCATCAGCATTTCTCAAATTATTCGTTCCATCGGCATCGGTCGCTTCGTTACATATTTTCCAAAAGTTCTAGAACTGAATGTCGACTGCTTTCTCACCTTCATAGGCACTATTGAATTCTATCAATGTTTTTGAATCTACATGATGTTTAATGACTTTCAGAGCAGTTAATATTCGTCTCCGGTCACAGAAACATCCTTGTCACAATTTAGGTCAAGCTGCTGTCTCCTTGTTGAAATGCATTGGGAATAATTCACAGCGTCTGCACTAAATGGAAACAATCCACATTTTCTGAAAACGTTTTTGATGATTTCCGGTTTGATCGATTCTTCAAAAGCTTTTTGGAAAACGGGGGCAAAGGTATTTTTTGTAACTGATGTATTGGTGTTCTGTTTATGTTTCAAAATGGTCTTTTTCCAGCGTCCTTTGAGAGACTTGAATACTGATACGTCACAAGGTTGCAAGATATGTGTTGGATTGGGCAGAAGGCAGTATAGTATTATTTTTTTCTGTACACAGAAATTATACAAATCCATATTGATATGCGATTTATGGCAGTCAAGTAATAGTAAAACAGGAAATTTAATGTTGTTTTCTTGAAGCCAAGGGAAGAAAATATTCGCAATAAATTCGTAGAATGTTGCACTCGTCATCCATCCACTATCTGATCGGCCAATACCCCACTCCTCAGGTATAGTTTGTGCAATATCTCTTGGAATACGCTTGTACGGGTACACAATCATAGGTGGAATAGATTCTCCTGAGGCAGAAAATGTACAGAGAACTGTTATGCATTCTTTTTCTGGGCCACTAGCAATTTCATAAAAATTCCTGTAATTTTTGGGACCCAGAAGCTTTCCAGTTTTGGAACAAGTCTGCAAACCGGTTTCATCCCCATTAAAAATTCTATCAGGCTCAGAAAGGATGTCTTTAACGCCTTCTCCAATTAAATATTCTTTCATCTCCTGAAACCATTTTCGAATATTTTCCTCTGTTACAGATGCTCTCGCCTTGGATATTAATTCTGTATTCTTTGTGGTTATTTTTGGATGTCTTTGTAAAAAAGATGTAACCATTTCCTACCCGGTCTATCATCCACGAATTTATTGGTCCTATCAACAGCTTTGAGGACACGTTGCACTAAGTCTCTCACCACATCGGGATGCATGAGAAATCCTAATAGAGCTTTGGATAGAATCCAAGTTTCTAGAGTAGTTTCTTCTTTGGAGGTCAAAATGGTGGGAGGTACCATTTTTCGAATCATGGGAACTTTTCCAGTGATTTTGTTGAAAAATGTACTTTTCGGAATCCCATATTGTCTGCTGGCCGCTTTGATGGTGATTTCCTTTTTTCTTATTGCTTCCACGGCCTTCTGGAGACAGTCATCGGAATATAGGAATCTTACACATACTTTTTCTGATGTTCTGGCTTGGACTTTCCACCTTCCATATTTCTGTCAAATGATTGAGAAATATATGTGTTCAGAAAAAACAGAGAAAGAATAAATTGTTCATTCACTGGAGCACCATTGATCTATGTTATGATTCAATGAATGAACAAAGTCGTTCATTTACTGGATAGCAAGCTTAGTAGACATTTCCTGACGGAACCCGTGAAACAGCATTTCTAAACGAGTATATAAGGATCAGATCGATGAAATCTAGATTAACACGTAAAATCCCAATGAATGAACATTTTGATCGTTTACTGCGTTCAGCACATGCACCAATGAATGAACACTCAAATGATTGAATTTAATAACGATTTCGGTGTATTTTGAGGTTAGGTTTTCGATAAAATCAGTTGAAATCAATTAATTGATGTGATAATAACTACACACCACACATCTCATTTGTTAATATCTTATTTTGTACTATTTCTCACCTGGTTATTGCTTAGTATCGTTCCAATAACAGATACGTTTCTCAAATTTTGTCAACAAAAACACAGCGGTACGTTCATTCATAAGAACTAACGAAGTATCACGTTAAGAGGAACATGTTGCACGTCATGAGGGATATTGCAGTGTTTACGAGAAAGACACCATATTCTTAATAATTTCAGATATATTTCAATTTGTTCATTCACTGGTGATGTTCATTCACTGGTGCATTTACTCTACACTCCGGAGGCTGTATCGTGCTAACAAACCGAGATTTCTACAAAAATGACCAAAAATGTGACATATGTGGATTTATAGGTGCCGTTGTACTGATTCTGGTAAGCTGAAAGTCAATAGGGTTAATGTGTGAGACATCCTGAACAATATCAAATCATTAAATTGGTCACATCTTGGTAACAAACCGAAATTTCTCCAAAAGTGTGGCATATTTGGATTTGTAGAATCCGTTGTACTGGCTCTGGTGTGCTGAAAATCCATAGGGTTAATCTATGAGACGCCCTGAACAATAACCAGTCATAAAATTGGTGACTTGTATGCAGTACCGTAGCCAGACGGGGGCCAGGGGGCGTTTGACACCCCCCCCCCCCGCGCCCTCTCCGCTTAGTGAGTGCATTCACAATAAACATTTTTTCGTCACACCCTTAACAAAGTATTTTTAAAAACAAACACCGTAAGTATCTATATGTTTGAAATGTCTGAAAGAAAAAAATATTGATTCACATTTCTGCGGCTCAATTATACAGTTCTATGAAATATTTTTTTTATAACGTTTCAACCACAGACGTCAATTCTTAGAATCCTATACGTAGTCATAACAAAGTTCTCCAAAATCAGTGCACAACGCAGAGGCGGTCTTTGTCATGTTTTTTTAAAATACATTTTATTATATAAAATACCGTATTTTCATCATAGTAAGAGTGCTTCCAAAGAATCATAAAGCGCCCCCTTATATGTTTGCCCCCCTCACGCCACGTGGCTGGCTACGGTAATGCTTGTATGCACTCCGGAGGCTGTATGGTGCTTCAAGTCATGTTACAAAAAGTCACCGACGACATACCGAAAAATTCCAAATTTTTTTGGGGTTAACCAATACTTTTCTTGCATCTTAGATAAGGTTGGGTGGAAAAGTAACAATACTGTTGCAGGAGGTGCGGTAGATGCACGTCACGTGTTATGAATGTATGAGGATGTGTATTTTAAGCGTAGTGTTGTAGAGTAATTTCCACTTCTACTTGTGTGGTTTTTGTTGCAAATAAGAATGTTGATATTATTATAACTTTCTGGATTTTGCAAGGTGGCTAACAATAATATGATTGTTGGCTTTTAAAACTTTACGTAACTCTTATTGGCAGCATTAATATTTATAATTTAACCATTTAAGACAAATGTCACATAACTGAAAGAGAAAATAGCCTCGGTCTATGCACCGCATTGTCCTAACATCTCTCTTTTCCCTGAAGGAGATAGTTAATACACAAGTGTGGTTGATGAATTAATAATTAGAATGAAGGATTTATAATGAATTATACTGAATAATATAAAAATCTAATAACAACATTGTTTCATGAAAAATGTAATGACATTTTAAGTCCCTAGTTTTTCAAGGTGCCTACCATTTACAAAATATATTTTCACAAATTATACACTGATTAGGGATGTTAAAAAATAGCATTATTATTAACTGCAGTTCTAATTTCACATTTGTTTTAGTTCTTATTCTGTATCACCTATTTTTAATTGGTGCGGTATGTGTATTTTAGTTGATATAAAAAGCATTTTTACTTCCGTATTCCTTAACTGATTTTCACAATACTAAAAAAAATTTAGTATTATGGAAAATTATACTAACTATGTTTCTGAAATAAAGGGTCGTAAGGCTTCTGATTCAAGGGAATTCTGAAAAGATGGCGATTAAAATTTACATTAGGAAAGCAGAAAAAAACAAATGGAAAATTATAATGAATAACACAAGAAGTTTCCTATATGCGAACTGTTCTTAACATGTCACACGCATTTCTGCTCAGCTTTTCAATGCCTTCTTGCTTTGGACGTCTGTTTCAATTACCATTTTCTTTTTAGATTATATCATTGTTTACAAAGCCCTGGCACACAATATTTCTCATTTTTGGCGAATACAATCAAATGTTCTGGATTATATAAAAACTTGCTAAACATATTACAGTTTCCGTTATAGCTTTAACTTTAACCTCTGTAATTGAACAATGTCGATAATTCTTATTTTTTGATATTTGCATACCTTTGCAAGTTTTGATGTTTATGTATGAAGATAAGAATACATATTCAATTCATTGAGAAATTTTTGCTTATCAAATAAAGTTTTAGAACGCGTGTTTAATTTGTAACAATATTATCAGTGAACACGTTTTAAAAAAATAACTTTATTCCTATCAAAGATAACCAATTTAACATTTCTTCAAATATTTGTGAATTTAAACCCCCAAAGAAATTAGAGTATTGAATATACTATTAGCTAATATTTTTGAAAATGAATATGAAATAAACGATTTTAAAGATTAAAACTAACTTTTTCGCACTTAAGTATACACTCCAGAGGCTGTATCGTGCTATAAACCGAAATTTCTACAAAAATGTGGTACTTCAGGTATCATAGCATCCGCTCTACTGGCTATAATGAGCTGAAAATCAATAGGGTTCACCTGTGAGACGCTCTGAACAATATCGAATCATAAAATTCGTCAACAAACCCAAATTTCTCCAAAAATGTAGTATATCTGGATTAATAGAACTCTTTGTACTGGCTCTGGTTAACTGAAAGTCAATCGGGTTCATCTGTGAACGTCCTGAACAATATCCAATCATAAAATTCGTCAGTTATATACAATTTGGAGGCTCTATCGTGCTAACAAACCAAAATTTCTTCAAAAATGTAGTATATCTGGATTAATAGAACTCGTTGTACTCGCTCTGGTTAACTGAAAATCAATAGGGTTCATCTATGAGACGTCCTGAACAATATCCAATCATAAAATTTGTCACTTGTATACACTCCGGAGACTGTATCTTGCTAACAAACCTAAACTTCTCAAAGAATGTAGTATTTCTGGATTTATAGGACCAGTTATATTTGCTCTGGTGAGATGAAAATCAGTAGGGTTCATCTGTGAAATGCCCTGAACAATATCCAATCATAAAATTGGTCACTTGTATGCACTCCGTTTTTCGTGTTTTTCTCGCTGAAAAACATTTTTGAGGCGAACTAATACTTTTCTCTTATCTTAGATAGGGTTAGACGGAAATGTAAAAGAAATTGTAGCCAGCCTTTTAGTGGCATTTGAAGATATTTCTGATTAAGACCAAATGTCTCGTTGATCGGTCACATTTAGTATTGTCTGCCATCAGAGATCAAATAAATAAATTGAAATCAATTTCAATCTGTTTTTAAACACCATGGTTATAACTCCGAATCATTATTGTTACAAGTAGTTGCTTCATTTTCAAATGACTGATATAAAATTGATCCGTCAATTATTTTGTAGAATTTAACTATTTGTCATCAGTGTCATACTTATCAGTTTAAAAGCTTAGACATGGAGGAGAATGGACTGAGAGTTCCGTATCAGGCTAGGGACACTTCAGACCGTGCCATCTATAGAGCCTGTCGAGTAACTAAAATCGATAGATGTCAAAAAATTAACGAAAACTGTAACGTCGTTAGTAATCAAATTTTAATGATTTTTATAACTGCGTATGCGCGATGTCATTAAATTTGTCGACGACGAAGCATTGGAGGATAATGTCACCTTCATTTTCAAGAACAGTGTTTCTCTAGATTTGAGAAAGACGAAGGGAGGAAAAACAGTTTGATTTGCCTTCCCATATGAAACGAAATTAACAAAAATTGATGGTAAGTTTGATTGTATTCAATATAGCATGCTATAATTTTGGACATTTTAAAATGGACCCATGGAAAAAATAATAATCTGG
The DNA here is from genome assembly GCA_963921935.1 of Galeruca laticollis. Lineage (NCBI taxonomy): Eukaryota > Metazoa > Arthropoda > Insecta > Coleoptera > Chrysomelidae > Galeruca > Galeruca laticollis. The sequence continues at coordinate 126,347,186 of OY998180.1, forward strand.
GTTTTATTTTATGTTATAGCTATTCTCTCCACCAGCTATGGGATGGAAGGTATTGAGACCTTACCGATTTTCATATATAGCCCATGGTATGATAATCTATAGGAAATGAAAGTGAATGTTAACTTTTGTTTGAACCATATATGAAAAAGCTACTGCCTGCGTAAGCCTTCATGAACATACCAAAAAGTTTAAAATAAAGAGAGGTGTTCGACAAGGCGACACGATCTCTCCAAAATTATTCACCACACTACTGCAATACATGTGTAAACAAATAGATTGGGATGGGTTAGGAATAAACATAGACGGCGAAAACCTATGTCACTTAAGATTCGCAGATGATATAGTCTTGATAGCGGATGATATTCACAAGGCGGAAAACATGTTGAGACTGTTACAGAATATTTCAAAAGAAAATGGGTCTCAAAATAAACATCTCAAAAACGCAAGTGATGACAAATCTCGTATTGGCAGGAGGTATATATTTGGAAGCATAACCAGAGATAATCAGGTAAGAGAACTGGGAAGAAGAATAGGATTAGCATGGTCTGCTTTCGGAAAGCTAAGACATATCCCAAAATCCTCACTGCCCATATGTCTAAAAAGAAAAGTTTTCGACCAGTGTGTTTTACCTGTGTTAACATACGGTGCAGAGACCCTAACTCTAACCAAAAAACAAGCAACTAAAATAAGAGTAGCTCAACGTGCCATGGAAAGACAAATGCTGGGTTTATCCCTAAGAGACAGAATACCGAACGCAGAAATTCGAAGAAGAACGAGACTAGTTGATGCCATAGAGAAAATCGCATCCATAAAATGAATCTGGGCGGGTCATATAGCTAGATTAACAGACAATAGATGGACTAAAAAGATTATGGAGTGGAGACCGACACATGAAGCATTTCGAAATAGGGGAAGACCGCTTACACGTTGTCATGACGACTTGAGACATATCCATAAAAACTGGATACAAGCAGCACAGGATAGGAAGATATGGAAGCAATCAAGGGAGGCCTATGTCCAGCAGTAGACTGAAGGGGCTGGGTGATGATGATGATGATAGATATATAGACAGATTAATTTTATTGCATTAAAAAGAATTTACAATTCTTATCACAAGAAGTGTGGTTTTTACATACCAAAATGTGAAAACGAAACAACAACAATAGTAAAGTAGGAACTTCAGTTAATTTAATGAAGTCATTGGTGTTAAGAATACACATTAATTCGTCAAATGTCTTCAATTCTGAACATATGCAATCTCCTCTTAGTTAATTATATATTGGACATTCTATAATTAAGTACATTCATGTTTTCGGTCTCATGCAAGGTACAAAGACTACAAGTTGCAGTCATATCTACTGTATATTTTATACCTCGATAATAGATTTTTGGAGCTACATAGTCTAATTTGGGATATTATTTTGAATATATATATATATATATATATATATATATATATATATATATATATATATATATATATTGGGCAAGATCTATGCAAATAACAATTATTTTCAGACAAAATTAAATATTTGCATAACAAAGGATGCGAGGAGTTTATTATTCTTTGTTCATCATGTGCAATTAATTTAATTTTATATAATTCTAGTATGTTATTCAAAAGGTGCTTGGAGTTATTGTGCAAGAATTCTAACCACAGATTATCACAACCGGCATAGTCGAAGTGCTCCTTAACTTGACCCAGAAAACTGTACTTTATACTGTGGTTGTCGAGGGCTTTTCACTCTATTTAATCACAACAACGCAGATTTAAATATTAAAAAACTTCACCCAATGGTTTTAGTTTCCACTGTTACCATATAATTGGGAGTGCAAAGAGGAAGACGCAACCTTTTAAAAAAGTTTACCTGAACTTGTTCAAGTAAATCAACATATCGTAGTCCCCAGATTACATCGACTTTTATTGTATTCAATATAGCATGCTATAATTTTGGACATTTTAAAATGTACCCATTGAAAAAATAATAATCTGGGTTTTATTTTATGTTATAGATATTCCCTCCACCAGTAAAGGTGTTGAGCCATTTCCACCTTCACCACATGTGGAAGAAATTCCCTTCACCAGCTATGTGATGGAAGTTATTGAGCCCTTACCGATTTTCATGTATGACAAGTTATGGGAAATGAAAGTGAGTATTAACTTTCGTAGAGCCATTACGTCTACGTGAGTGTTTGGTCTAGCGGTAACCAAAAATCCAAAATATCCAATAAAGACAGAAAAGAAAAAAGTCAAAAAGTAGTTCAGAAATCCAAGAAATATTTAAAAAGCAAAAAAAGTCAAGAATTCCCAAGAAAATCAAAAACCCCAAAAAAAGGAATTCAAAAAATCCAAAAAAATTTTGATATTTTTTTTGGCTTAGTACAAAAACATGTGTAAACTTATTATGTCAATAGTAAGCGCATTTTGTTTTCTTTTGTTGATATAAATGTTCATACTGGTGTGTTTACTTGTTTATTATTGTTATTTTGGGTGTTTACTTGTAGAAGCTCGACCAGAAACGAGAAAAGACTTCCGCAAGATGGTGGGATTTTTAAGAGCCCTTAAGAAACATTTTAACAATCATAGACTGCCAGGAGCTTCAGAGTAGCTTAATCCTGCTTTATGCGATTGTTTCATAAGAACCGAATGCTTTTAAATCTAGAAATATACAAATATGCAATATACTAGGATTAAGCTTGTGATATAGACCTATTTAATACTTTCAATAAAGAAATAAAGATGAGTTTTAAGTGCAAATGGAAAGTTAGATATATTACCCACTAAAGAAGAAACATAACAAGTCTTTTTTGTGATGTTCTTTTTAGAGACTTTTCGTGATGTTTATTTAAAACCTTAATAAGATATCTCCTAGATGTCTTAATTTTATTACCAACTCTTTTAACATTCATGTCATGTAAATAAAACATATTTTTGATGTACACAGTAATACTTGAATTCGTAGTTACATACACATCCTATGAACTTCTTTTTAGTAACTTCCTATAGGAAACATTCATATGGTGTTAATTTGTATACTTCTTACTAATGTCACATACAGAACGTTACTGCAATATTACAAATTAACATGTTTCTAAGATGATCACATGTTGCAGTTACTTTTACATCTTTCGAAATAATTTTTATTAACATCGTACTTATTACGTCTGTACGACGTTAGTTCATAAAACTCTCAGTAATATCTCATATTAAACATCACAGCAACATAAAAAAGAAGAAAACAGAAGAGGAACTGATGAACGAAAACATACAGTAGTTATCTGTGGAAACAAAAATGACAAGCATGAAATGGCGGATGGTTTTCAGTGATGTGTTATAGTTATATTTCATTTGCAGGAAGCACATATTTTGCAAGTAGCACTTGAATAAAGTGGTCTTCGTTTTCGTTAGTTCCTACTAAGCTACAGTTTCTATACTTAGTTATAATGGACGAACAACAATTGTTATCGGTAAGTACCTATTCCAAAATCATAATTATCAAAACTTAATACTCATTCAATACTTTAATCGGCTATTACACATTGAAATTCCATGTGGCGGAATTGTACACTAACATTATATTACAAAATAAGGGTTTTTTCAATTTTTAAAATATTTTAGTTACCTAGTAAGTATATTTTGAAAACGATTCACAATATTTCAAATCCTAGATATGCATTATACCCTACAAAAAACTTGATATTGCAATAGGGTAGATATTATTATTAATAATAAAACATGCTCATATGTTCGCAGATATTTAAATTTAGAAGAAAACATTTTCAATGTTCAAGATGTTTCAGAAGCTACTTATACAAATAAAATAAAAAACAAATAGTTGGTAATTATGTAATGAAAGGGGAGTAATTATTTCAGATAGTCTGATACAAACATTGTATTAAACAGTACAAAAAATATTGAATCAAGTATCTCTAGTTTTAGTTTTTTTAGTAGTAGTCTTAGCCATCAATATAGTTTTGCAGGTTTAGAAAATTTTAACATTATTACTAACAATTCTTGTGAACAATTAGAGACTGTTTAAGACTTTAAAAACATAAATTTCTGTTAAAAAGCTGATTTCCATTTAAAAATTCACTGAACACAATAAATAAGCTGTATTTGTCCCTTACAATGGTACCTATATTGATCTAGTTGAAGAATATGTAACTTATGATACTGAATGCTCCAGTCAACAAACAGCATTCAATTATTTATTATTGTAGAAACACAACTATTGGATACTCAATTGGATACAATTAATTATAAACTCATTTAACTTGATAATGTGTTCATATCTCTTCTTCATGAGTAGTTTTTTTTGTATACAGTGTATTAATAATGCTTAGTTTTCATTAAGTTACAATTCCACGATGTTAATATACAATTTGTTCCAGGATGAAAATAACAAGATGAGAATAGTATATTATTTTATACCGAAAAGAAGTATGAATTTTCATAGCACACCTGAATTTAGCTGCCAAATGGAGTGAGGCATGGAATAGAAGGTAAATCATGAAAAGTCACTTCTTGAAATAAAATATGTTATTATTACTTTGAAGAACCCCGCATGTATCTTATGGAAAATGGGTCCCAGTCAATTGGCTGAAAATCAAGTTTGATGTAGTTTATGATGATCGATCAAAGGTCTCCATGGGCACAATTTGATCTAAAGTAATTGTTTTATTAGCTGTTGTTCAGAACACCTTCAAATATTTAACAGATAATGATTTTGAAGTGTACGTTATGGAATGGTTGAGGCACTCGAAAAAAGTAACCGTAAGTAAACGATAGAATTTTCTTTAATCAGATTGGATTTCTGTTGATGTAACGTAATGTTTCATCAAATCTTTATGGTGTAAAATTTTTATTAGTTTTAATATAATTAAAAAACTATTCTAATAAATTTCCTGTAAACTAGCTGTAATGTATGTGTATCCGTTAAACTTTATTAATTCAGTTTCAATGTATGTTACGTTATGGTAACTACGGATTAATATACCCTTTTTATGTTTTGCTTTCACTGAATGTGTTCAATAGTTTCCACTTTCCAGACTTGTTATGTAATATGCTTACACAATTTTATTTTTTTTTAGGTTGGATTGCTGGACAAGATATTTTTTTTTCTAATTTTGTACCTGTTTTTTTTTCAAATTTACTGTACTGTTCATTAATAGTGAATAAATGTTTTAAATCCTTTATTATTTTTTTGCTATTTTATTTTAAATGTACAGAATGAACAACTAAGAACGACTGTAGGCCACATCTCAGAAAAGAATCATGGTGCAACTTTAAAAAAAATTACCTTTAGGTAAGGGATCCTGAAAAATTGCTGGAAAATATTTTGCAGTCTCTAAAATATCCGCTAGGGGTGGAATGAACACTCGAAAACATAATACTCCAAAAAAACATACTAAAGGTGTCCTAAAAATACAATTTTTGAAATCTTGATGAGATTATGAATAAATTTAAGTAAGGAGATTTTTTGCCATTATTCTTCAAATAATGGGTGGGGAAGGTTCAAACTTATGAACAAATGTATAACTTTTTCGTTTTTAAACCGATATTAATGATTCTAGCTGCATTTAAAAGTTTTTCTGTTTAATAAGATTGATAACAAAATTAGATAACGCTGATGTTGCATGCTTCATTGTTGTTGATCTTGAATTTTCTAGGCCTGTAACTACTCCATCGCTAAGACTGGAAAATAATGGAATTATTTTTCGGTTCTAATCTTCTTTCTTCTAGTTCAATTTCTTTTTTTCCATTTTTCTGATCTTCTTTTCTTCTTCTTGTATCTTCTTATAAAATAAATTATTGTTATAGCAATAAAAATAATTATTATGGTCGAAAATAATCCAATTGTTGTGTGTGTTTTTGGAGTTTCTACTTCTATAATTGGTTTCATATTTTTGGCAATTTTATTGATTTCGTATAGTCCTTCAAAATCAATTCTACTTAAATTCGGTGAATTATATTTTTGGACTTCTAAGAATTTTGCATCTAACTTTGGTAATATAATTGATTTTCCTCTTCGAATTTGCACATTAGTTGAAATCGTTTCTTCTCCTATCTGAACTTTACAATTTTCTGGAATTCTGATAATTGATGGATTATTGATTTCTAAGTATTGGTCTGAAGTGCATGTGGATAATACTGTTACAACTGGATTTGGAATGATCAGTACTTCATTATTAGTTACTTGTTCAATAATAATTTCTTGAAGGTTTACATCATTGGCGTAACAATATTTGGGGTAATGGCCATCTAATAATTCCATGGTACAATTATATCTTGATTTGAATTATTCTAGGCAATAACATTCGTTTTCTAATATTGGGCACTCTTTTTTTATTAATGTTGCTTCATCTGCGGCTTTAACCAAGTAGGGTTGAAAAGGAATAAATATTTTATGATTTTGGATAATAGGATATAAATGCAAAAATTCAGCAGGTTTGGATTTGAGTATAGGAACATGTATAGCAAAAATTATTTTGGACTTGGAAAAAATTACTTGTGAGCCCAGAAGTAAATAATGTGTCAAAATGTTATTAAATTTCGGAATTTGTTCTTCTTTATAAATTGTTCGTAAATATTTTATCATTTCTATAATTTCCTGGTTTGAGATTACTGAGCTATGAATCGAATTTAATTTTGAAAAGGTAATTGCATTTTCAATATTATCAATTAATGTAACTAAGCTTTGACAATCCAGATTAATCTGAGAAATTGTGCCATAAAAGGTAAAGAAGTTACCTTGAAGTTTTTTCTGATTTAACCACAAAGTTGTCAAAGATTTATTATAATGATTAATTAATTTTTTATTTAAAGATATCTGCAAATTAACTTCATGAATTGTCTCCTTTTGATTTTGTTGCAAGATATTTATTGCTTTATCATATCTTTCCTCATCGTCGGAGTCAAGATTACCAAAAAGCCATTTATTAACTTTGCCTACGGTGTTTATCAATCCTCTTTTCGATCTATATGTGGGTAAATATTTTCAGATTTTTTATCTAACACATTTATTAACATTTTAGTTCTTCCCATCATTTGTTAGGCTAAATTATGATATGATATAGGATTAGTAGCATTACTTTCTATTAAACTATTTCTTAAATTATAAAAATATTGTCTTATAGTATCTATTTGTCTATTAATGTCTCTAAAATCTATATAATATAAAAATGTATGTTTTGTATAAATAAGCCTACATGATCCTAGGTTAATAGGTAAAAGTAAATTATTTAATTTGGTTAGTTGTATATCTTCTGCCTTGCACTTAGTGTGAAGTTGAAGAATTAGGTTTACCATAACTATCGTTGTCACTTTCATCTTTCTGTAACAATATTCTAGAATTATTTTTAGGTTTTCTGACTATATTTTTATGATATTTTCCGTTATTGGTTTCTAATATTATATCTGAATCTTTTTGATGATCTTTGCTTTTTTAAATTTCGGCAATTTTTTATCTCTAACTTTTGTTTGTATATAAGCAGTATCTTGATTTGAATATATTGGTGGTTCAGTTCTACTTTCATTTCTTTTACTAATTATTTTTTCTTTAACTTGAGCATTTCTATTTTGAATTTTTTTCTTATAGAAGTTTAGAAGCCTCTTTATGATTTTGTACATAATAGGATAATATTAAATGATCGTTCAAATCAAATGGATCTGGATTATTAATATGTCCTTTAATTATTTCAAATGGTGTGAATTGAGTGACAGAGTGGATAGAATTATTATAAGAAAGAATTGAATGTTTCATGAGTTGATCAGGGGTTAAATGTCTATTCGTCTCTCGAAGACATCGAAAATGTTCAATTAGACTAGAATGAAAACGTTCTACAGGTGAATTAGAATTACTGTTTTTTGGTGTAGTATAGTGAAGTTCAATCTTATGCAATTTACAAAAGTCTTTCAAGTCATTATTTTTAAATTCTGATCCACAATCTGTTGTAATTTTATATGGAAGACCATGATGCGTTATATAACTTAATAACTTTTCAACAATAGAAACGCCTGTTATACTTTGCATTGGATATGCTTGTCCATAACGAGAAAATGTATTAATTATTGTTAAAAATGCTTGATTAGATATTTTGAAAATATCAATATGTATGTGGTCAAAAGATTTGTCTACTGTAGGGGTTAAATTGAATTTAATTATAGGAGGATTTGTATCATATTTATTTTTCTGACATACCTCACAATTATTTATGTAATTTTCTATGTCTTCCGACATTTTTGGCCAATAATATTTAGAGCTAAGTGAATTTTTAAGTTCATTAATGCCTCTGTGTCCTTTTTTATATACATGATAGTATTCCGTTTTAGATTTTTGTTCTACGTCTTCTACTACTCTTGTGCAATGAACGAATTTAAACCTTGAGTTTTTAAATGTATTTTGAGCGATTACTACAAATATTTTCATGAAATATTCATTTTGAAAATATAAAGCGTAATTTCTTTTTGGATCAATGTAATCTTTAATAAATTTGATTATATTTTGCTCCATATTAAATTTAGGTAATGTTACATATAGTCTGAAATTTTCAAATATTATGTAAGGTAAATTTGATTTTTATATAAATTCAAAACTTTATTTGTTATGGGTATTTCTAAGATTGGATTTTCTAATGACGTATGAACTGTTTCTAAATCGACATCATCTGATATAAAATTCTTATTTGGTGGTTTTATTTGGATATCAGATATTATATTAATTTTTTTATTATCATTTTCATTATTTCTTATTTCATTCTCTCCCAATATATTATCAATATCATCTAAGAGTGATAAATCAGGTAATGAATTAGTATCAATTTGTTTAGGAATATCTGTTTGCAATAAATTATCAGTTTCTCTTTGAATGATCAAATCAAGATCGTCATAATTTGCATCTAAAGATTCTGTTCTCAAATGCATTGAGATCACAATTTGGTTTCATTCTTGATAAAGCATCTGCTGCAAGATTAGATTTACCTTTTAAATATTTTATTTTGTAATCAAATTCTTCTAGCTTTAACCTCCATCTGACTAAACGGGAATTCGGTTCTTTTAATGAAAATAACCATTGTAAAGGTTTATGATCAGTTATTATTAAAAATTCATGGCCAAATAAATATGGTTTAAAATATTTACATGCCCAGACAATCGCTAATAATTCTTTTTCAATTGTTGAATAATTAATTTCATTACTGTTAAGAGTTCGAGATGCATACGAGATGGGGTGACCTTCTTGGGATAATATGGCTCCTATAGCATATAATTTGAGGCATCAGTTGTTAATTCATATCGTTTATTAAAATTTGGATATGCTAAAACTGGTTCTGAAGTTAATAATTTTTTAAAAATATTAAATCAATTAATAAAATCTTCAGTGTGCTCAATTTTATTATCTTTTTTCAAACAAACGGTCATTGGTTTCGTTATTTTAGCGAAGTTTCTAATAAATTTCCGGTAATAACCTAATAATCCCAAAAATGATTTTATTTGTTTTTGAGTACGTGGTATAGGAAAAATTTTTATAGTCTCAATTTTCTTTGGATTTGGTTTAATTCCGTCTGAAGTAAAAATGTGTCCAAGAAATTCTACTTCTTTGTGAAGAAACTCACATTTGTCTAGTTGGATTTTTAAATGTGCTTTCCTTAATTTATAAAACACTGCTTGCAAATTCTGAATATGTTCTTGTAGACTGGTACTAAAAATTATAATATCATCCTTGTATACCATACATATTTTATTTTGAAGTTCCTTTGAGACTTCATCCATTATTCTTTGAAAAGTAGCAGGAGAATTCTTTAAATCAAAAGGCATGCCAAGGAATTCATAATGACCATTATCAACACTGAAAGCTGTTTTTCTATCGAATCTTTCGACATCTGGATCTGATGAAAACCGCTTGCTAAATCTAACGTTGTAAAATATTGTGCTCTACCTAATTCATCTAATATGTCAGTAATATTGGGGACAGGGTACCTATCAAAAATTGTTTTCTCATTTAACTTTCGATAGTCAATTACTAAGCGCCATTTTTGACGTCCGGATGCGTCCATTTTCTTACTTACAATTCAAATTGGACAACTCCATGTTGAATAGGAAGGCCTTATAATTCCTTTGTCCAACATTTCATTAATTTGTTTTTGAACTTCTTCTCTATGTATATATGGGTATCTGTAACTTCACATGAATAGGAATTTCATCAGTCGTTTTAATTTTTGATGTAAACGTTAGCGTATCACCAGGTTTCATAAAATCGTCAGACATTTTTTTACATAATTTAATAATAGTATCTCTTTCTTCGGAATTCATATGACCTGTTCGAATTAAATTATTTATATCTGTTTTTTGTACGTTATTACACATGTTTTGATTTTCATTTATTTCATGAATATAGTTAAAATTATAAGTTTCATACTGAGACGATTCGAATGAATGAGCAACAATAGGTTTATTTAAAGTAACAGAAATTGTTTTATCAGTTTCATTAATTATTTCAACCACTGCGTAGCCATTTTGAGCTACTTTCAGTGTCTCTGGAATGTATATTTCATCCAAATGTGTTTTACTTATTAGAATTTCTCCATTTATTATACTGACTGGTAAAGATTTTAATAATTTTTCCGTGGGTCCGATAGAAAATTCAAATTTTATATCTGTGGATTGTCTAAATTTTATAGGAATGGAGACATGATCACTAACCAATTGTTTATTATTAAAGTCTATATTTAAATTCATTTTCATCATGTCTTCAACACCATGTCCATCGAAAAAGTCATGAAATTCGAATAATAAAAAGTGAATAGAGCCATTATAATTAAATTCTGGGAATGCAGGTATTTCTGCCTGAAGATTTATCTTTTTACTTATAAGTGATGTTTTAATTTCAACATTTGAATTATAAATACAATTCGCATAATATTTTTCAGCAATTGAAGGTCTGAGTAGAGATTTTGTGCTGCCAGTATCAACTAATAGTTTTAATTTAGGTTTTTTTATTTCGATATATGGTACTGGATTATTTGATGCTATATTAATTTCTACTACTTCCGATTTTTCGTTTGAGTGGCTAATTGAAAATTTTGATTCTGTTCCGAACCATTTTCCTCAAAACGTTGCTCGTTTTCAAAATCTTTTCTTATTTCTTCCTCTTTCATTTTATTTTCAAAATTACCATTATATAAATCATTTTCATAGTTACTATCATATAAATCATTTTCATAATTACTATTATATAGTTCTTCTGCTGTAAAATTCGGTCTTTGGCCGTTATTATTGAAATATTGCCTATTATTTTGGAATCTATTATTATCATGATTTTGTGGGATAAAATTACTATGATTTTTTGGATTATCCGGAAAGTTTCGCGATGTTGTAGACATCGGTTCCGGTTTAGTTAGTTTATTTGCAGGTATCTGGTGAGGTCGAAATACATTACGCCTCGATCCAAACACTTGACTATTAGTGGGGTAGTTTCTTGGTTGCTGAGGCCGTGGTTGAATATTTATCGGCTGACTTGGAAAACTTTGTCTTTGAAAATTGTTATCATAATTATTATTATATTGATATTGACTATAATTATTATTTCTATGATTAAAATTATTATTTACATTATTATTCGATGTTTTGAAATTATTATTTTTGAAAGATTGTTTTGGTTCCTTAAATTGACCATACAGCCTTTCAAAATTTTCATATTCGTCTACATACGCCATTGCGTCTTCCAATGATTTTGGTTTTTTAAAGTACATGTTATTTTGAAGGACGCCGGTACATCCTGCTATAAAGGTGCTTAGCGCCGTTTTGTCACAATGGTTTATATGACATCGTTTATCATTTTCATTTAAATTAAAATCATTACTTATTCTTTGAATCACTTTACTTTTTAATAATTGAAGTCTGGCTCCAAAATCTATAAGATTTTCATTTTTATACGGTCTAGTTCTGGTCAATTCTTGCAATATGCAATCTAAGTATCTCCTATCAGAAAAACATTGTTTTAATGCTTCCTTAATTTTAGGCCATGTATTTAATTCTAATCTATTGCCAACCATGGCTTCTGCTTTATCGACTAATTTTTCCTGATTACACTCTAATATATGATTATTTACCTCCACATCATTATAATACGAATATGTTTCAATCAATCTTTCACAACGTGTGATCAATTTATTCAAATTATTACAATCACCATCATAGGGTTTGATATTCTCAAGTTTTAACTTAAATAACTCCCAATTAATGGCGGCTTTTGAAGATGCTGTAGCCATTGTTATGTTATTTACTTTACTAGATAAATCTAAATTCTCAAAACTTTGTTTATTATCTATTCTATCCTTGATATTACACTTATCAAATATATTTAGTAAGTCTTCAATATCGTTCATAAAATCAAAATCAAAATATTTTATTTATTTTCTGTAATATTAAACGTATCAACTATATTCTTAAATCTTATATATTCTTTATAAAAAATAAATTCAAAAATTCCTTTATAAAAATCGATTAAAAAATATTCAAAATTTCTTTCCTATACTCTTTAAAACAGGTAAGGAAAGGTAAAATAAGGATTGAACTTGGTACTCACTGTTATTGTGGCACTCAGGTTCTTCTTCAGTCGTAGGTCCTTGGAACCGCACTGGATGTTGAAACACCAAATTGCGAACTTTCTTCAATCGATTGATTCGTCGAAGTTTTCTCACAACCGCACGGATCCTACTGCCGAACTGCGCCAATTATGTATTTTACTATGAAAATACTTTTTTAAAAAAATATTTATTAACAAAATTTTGTTACAATTTGAGATTAAGCCGTACAATTAATGTCGAACTAAATTCTAGAACAATTTACACTTAACTATCTTTATATATATATGAATAAACGCCGATGTTGCATGCTTCATTGTTGTTGATCTTGAATTTTCTAGGCCTAGTTAAATGTTTTTATACACAAAGGTATTTTTGAAAAACTTTTATTTTACAAAAATACAAAACTTTACTAACTTTGATTGAATATGTTTATAATAAAAGTAACAGGATTAGAATGACAAAAACCGATGCGAACCATACCAAGTAAACTCACTGCTGACAACAGCAATCCTTATTCACGTCAACAGGACGGCTTCAAATTACTCTTACACATACAGGATGTCTTCATATAACTCCTCCCTCCTTAGGCGAAAACAATACCGATGGGGGGTTGTTTTCGGGTTTCTGGTCCTCTTGTAGTGGCTGGCTAACATCTTCTTGGCCTCTTCTTCTATACCAAATATAGATAATAATTAAACCTACAAATAGCAATGTTAGACTAGGCATATTCCAAATTGCGGGGTGCACTTTTTGTTTCTCTAAAATTTCGTATGAATCTGCTTCCTTTCGAATGTCTTTTATGGATTTGAGATCTACTGATTCTAGTTGTAAAGGTGGATGTCGATTTGTGGTTACTTCAAATTCGGGAGTTAAACTTAATTTTGGTAATAAAAGAGGGTTCCCATTCGTCTTTTCTTCTGTATTTTCATATAAAGACTTCCCAATTTTTACACTACATCCTTGTACTAATTTAATGAGAGTGTTACTCTTGATTATAGCTATTCTATTCTTATCGCAGTTAATTTCGGCTTTCATAGGATTTTCAGTTGGCAATAATAACAAAAATTTGCTATTGATTTGTTCGACTACAGGGTGTTTCAAAGCTGCTGCTTCAAATCTGCAGGTTGGTGTTTCGGCTCGGATCAAAGGAATTACGCAAGTATCGTTGATGGCTTCTTCATGTTGTCGGCAAAAGAAGATACTTTCAATAGATGGACACAATTTTTCTTCATATTGATGTGAGTTTGTACCAAGCACAAGGAGGGGGTTGCGTGGAACAATTATTGAATTTTTATATGGTAAAGGGATAATGTGATAGGTTAGAAAATCACTATCTATTAGAATGGGTATATGGATAGCAATTATTATTCTAGAATCTTGAACTTTGACTTGAACTCCGGCCAATTGGTAATAATTGTATGGATTTTTAAATTTGACGATTTTCGATTCACCATATATTATTGAAACACGATTGATCAATTCAGATAAATGGTTCAGAGAAATAATGGAGGTATGTAAACTTCCTAAATGAGCAAATATAATTGAATTTTCTAAGTTATCTATGAAATTTATCAAATTTTGGCAATTCAGAATTATTTGATTTAGAGCATTGGGCAATCTAAAATATACAAATACCTGACGGGCTATGTCTTGAGATTTGTTGTAGATTTCATTGACTTGAGACTGGAGTAATAATTGATTTTTATATAAACTAGTGATTGTCTTGTTGTAGTGATCAATAAGACGAGTATTGAGGGAAGACTGTAGTTTCAACTCGTGCGAAATCGAGTTTTGGTTTTGAATTAATTGCTTTATTTCAGAATTATATTTGATTTCGTCATCATGATCTAAAGTTCCAAAAAGCCATTTACTTATAGTTCCAATACCATTAAACAATTCTCGTTTACTTCTGTTATTTATTTCTTTAACATCCTTATATACAAGGTTACTTAATTTTATTCTAGTTGCATTTAGTAAATATTTCGTATGTTCGAACAGACTTTGTATAAGATCTATATCTTTGAGTGATGAAGAGTTTAAATAACTTTCTAATCTACTATGTAAATTTTCAACATTTTTCAACTGCTCAACTAATAAATCTATTTCAATAAAATGTAAAAAGGTATGCTTTGTTTCAATTAATTTTGTTTTGCCTAATTCTAAAGGTAATAAAGGAGTGTCAAGCACTTGTATTTCGACGTCATTACTTTGAGCTATAGACACTAGGGTTGTGATCAGGGTTGGGAAGATTGTCCCCCGTGTTTTCGTCATTCTGTAAAGAAAGTCGAATGCTAGTAAGTGGATTTTTAACTTTTGATTTATGGATTGTACGGTTTTTTGTTGTTAATATTTTCTTGTTCATATCTAGTTTTACCGTTCTCTTCAAAAATTTTGGTTTTGATTTATTTCTTAAAGCTTCCCTATTTCTTATAAATATTTCCTGACCTTCAACATATTGCTTAGGGTCTTCTCGGGTTAAGTTACGTTTACTGATTATCTTTTCTTTTTGTTTCACGGTATTATCATATATATTTTTATAAAGAGTTTCTAACCTAAGTTTTCTATCATTAACATAATCATTAACAATGCGTTCGTCCGTAAGATCTAAGGGATCTAATGCTTTTGTGTCCCCTAAGATAACATCATATGGTCTGTTTTTGGTTACAGAGTGAATAGATGAATTGTAGCCAATAACGGCGAATTGCATAATTTGTTTTATATTCATTCTGGGATGTTTTAACTTTAAAACTCTACAATTTTCTAAAATAGATGAATGGAACCTTTCTACCGGACTGTTACTATTTGAGTTTTGAGGTGTCGTAAAATGTATTCTAATTTTGTGTAATTTACAGAATTCCTTAACTAATTCACTTCTAAATTCTGTTCCACTATCACTAACTATAGAATACGGTATACCAAAGTGCGATATGAAGATACTTAAACATTCTATAACGCTAACAGAATTTAAGCTTGATTCTATTATATAAGCTTGTCCGTATTTTGAAAAAGAGTCCAAAATTGTTAAAAATTTCGTGCTTAAAATTTGAAATATATCCACGTGGATTGTTTCGAATGGTTTTGTTGGAGTGACTGTCAATGAAAATTTCACTTGTGGAGGATGCCGATCATATTTCGCTTGATTACATATCTCACAAAGATTTATATACTTAATTACATCAGCGTTCATGTCGGGCCAGTAGTATTTATTTCTTAAAGCGTTTTGAGTTTCATTAATACCTCTGTGACATGTTTTATATTCATGCTGATATTTGATATTCATTTCACGATCTTCTACGTTTTCAACATCTGTCACAAACGTTCTAGATATAACTAAATTATAACTTTGATTTTTGAACGTATTTTGTAATGTAGTTATAATAAGAGATACTAAATCTGTTATTGTTGAACTTTTTACATGAATACAGTATAATTTTTTCGGTTCTACGTAAGTCTTAAAAAGATTAATAATTTGATTTTTAAGATCACCTACATTATCAGTTAGATAGGCCATTATACGAGATTTATTAATGTAATGTTTGCTATTTTTAATGAAAAAATGTTTACTTTTACCTTGTACTATTATTATTTGCCTATTGTATGAATTTGTCACATTTTCTGTAAATGGGATTTCCAAGGTCGGATTTTCGGCGGCTGTATGGACGGTCTCATCGTCTTCTTCTTGTTGAGGAACTTGTGGTTCATCTGTAGTGCCTATAATTTCTAGTATTTCTTCTTGATTTATATCGTTAACATTAGTTGTATTGATTATGTTGTCCAGTTGATTTTCTAAGGTGTCTTCAGCGGGTTCAATGAGATTCTGAAGAAAGTCTTCGGTTATCTGGTTGATATCACTTGGTTCACCAATTAGGGAGTCAATTTCGTCATACAGTTGTTGATGATCCTCATCTTCAGTTATTGCGTTAATTTCTACTCTACTTAGAGCATCTGCGTTCTTATTTAATGTACCTGGCTTATAATGAATTTCGTAATCGAATTCAGAAATTAATAAACGCCATCTTACAAATTTAGAGTTTGGCTCTTTCATATTAAATAGATATTTGAGAGGTTTGTGATCAGATATTATATTATTTTCCTCCCAAATAAATAACATCTAAATGTTTTTAATGCAAATATAATAGCCAGTAATTCTTTTTCAATAGTACTATAGTTTATTTCAGCAGCGTTAAGGGTTCTAGAAGCATAGGCAATGGGCAAATCATTGCCTATTTTACCTTGACTTAATACGGCTCCTATTGCAAAATTAGAGGCGTCCGTTGTTACATTGAACGGCCTCGAAAAATCTGGGTATTGCAATATAGGAGAATTAGTCAATACATTCTTACACATTTTGAAGGCGTTCAAGAATTCGGGTGTATGTTCGATTTTAACACCCTTTTTCAAACATCTTGTCAGAGGTTTTGTTAATTTCGCAAAATCTTTAATAAATTTTCGATAATAACCGACTAATCCTAAAAATGATTTGATTTCCTTGGGAGACTTCGGAAGTGGAAATTCCTTGATAGCTTGAATCTTCTTCGGATTCGGTTTTACGCCGTCAGGGGTGACTACATGCCCCAAGAACTCTACCTCTTTTCGAAAAAATTCACTTTTGTCTAATTGTATTTTCAATTTCATGTCCCGTAAACGTTTAAAAACTACTTTTAGATTTTGAATGTGTTGCTCTAAAGAGGAGCTAAAGATAATTATGTCGTCCATGTACACAAGACAAATTTTACCTTGAATATTTTTCAAAACATTATCCATAACTCTTTGAAACGTTGCCGGTGCATTTTTCAATCCCATTGGCATACGAGTATATTCATAATGACCGTGTTCGACGGAAAATGCTGTCTTTGGTATTGACTTAGGGTCCATTTCGATTTGATGGAATCCTGACGCCAGATCCAAAGTAGTGAAATATTGGCACTTTCCCAGTGCGTCCAAAATAGTATTCATGTTAGGTATAGGGTAGCGATCTTGTATAGTCTTCTCATTCACCTTTCTATAGTCTACAACTATTCTAAACTTTTTCTTCCCACTGGAATCTTCCTTCTTTGGAATAACCCATATTGGACTACTCCACGGACTTTGGCTATGTCGAATAATGCCATCATCTAGCATCTTGTAAATTTGCCTTTGGACTTCATCCTTGTATACGTAGGGGTACCTGTATGATTTAGTATAAACCGGGATCTCGTCAGTTGTTTTTATCTCATGTTTCACTTGATTAGTAAAACTCAATTTTTCATTATCTCTGTAAAATATGTCACTGAACTCTTCACATAATTTATAAACAGCTGTTTTTTCTTCTGAATTTAAATGTTCTACTCTAAGTAAATTATGAATATAATCACCTAAATTTATATTACTACTATCTGGGATAATATTTTCTAAATGATAAAATTCAAAATTATTTTTGTGCCACTCTGTAAAAGGAATAACCTCGATCGGCTGTGTTAATGTAATCGTAACCCTTTTATCTGTATTGTTAACTATTTCTGTTTTTGCAAAACCGTCTTTTGAGACTGTCAACGTTTCTGGAAAATATAAATCCTCATATTTCCTTTCGGGTACAATTACCTCGCCATCTGAATGACTAACCGGTACTTGTAATCCGACTACTTCGTTTGCATCGACAGAGATAGTGAACTGTTTCCTATCTACTTTATATAAAAGTGGAATTTCTATATTTTTATTTCTTAATACATTTTTACTAAAATCTACTGAAAATTGCAAAGCACGTAGCTCATTTAACCCTAATAAACCATCAAAATGATTATGAAATTTATATACTATAAAATTATGTTTAATTTTAGAATTAAATTCGGCGAAGGCTGGGATATTTGCTTTAAATTCGGTTGTTGTTTTACCTACTGCTGAAATTATTAAAGTGGGGTCTTTATACATAGAATTTGGGAATTATTTTTCCACAATATCCGGACTCAACATACTAGACATGCTTCCTGTATCTATTAATAATTTAATCGGTGGATTTTTTATAGTTATATACGGTAAATCTGTAGAATATGAATTAGAAAATATTTCGTTTATATCGGAGGACCTAAGAGGCTCTCTGTCCAAAAATTTCCATCATTATTGTTTGTACGATTTGAGTTACTAGGTAACGGATTTATTTCCTCGTTAATATTAGTTTGCGCGATGGTTTCTTCGAAATAATTGTCGGAAGGGTTTTCTAAGGTTATGTTATCTACTTGAAATAGTTCTTCAGCTATATAATTGGGTTGATTTTGTCTTGGTTTAAAGGTATTTTGGGGAATAGTTGACATTTGCTGTCGAAACTGATTATTTTGTCTAGGTGCGAAAGTATTTCTCGTATTAATTGACATTGGTTCTGGGGTTCCAGAGGGATTTCGACCCGTGGGAGCAAAAACGTTTTTGGGTGGTCCAAAAACTTGACGATTAGACGGATAGTGTCTATTGACAGGACGTGATTGTATGGGAATTGGTTGACTTGGGAATGAATTTCCTTGAGAATTTTGATTAGATGAATTGAAATTTCTCGGTGTGGAAGTACTGGGAGTATTTCCGTGATTTGGGAAAGAAGGTTGAATATGCTGTGCATTAGAGTTATTTCGATAAGAAGGATTATTGAAATAAGTTATTTGAGATTTAGGTTTATTAAAAGTATTAGATTTATTATCAAAATATTTAAAATTATTTTGAGAATACGAGAAATTTTCTTCCTCTATTATATACGCGAGAGCTTCTTCAATATTTCTAGGATTTTTAAGTCTAATTATTGTCTGTAAACTACCCGATGAATTTCTTAAAAGAGTTCTTAACGTCATTTGGTCATATTGTCTACGGTACAGATCTTTAGTCTGTAAAGGCATTTCAATATCAGAAAAATTATTTATTCTACTAACGAGATGACTTCTTAAAACTTGTAAACGTTTGGCAAAATCAATTGGATGTTCATTTCTTAATGGACGAGCCATTATAAGATCTTGTTCAAGACATTCTAATGATCGTCTATCTCCGAAACATTGTTGCAATGCAGCTTTTAACAAGGGCCAAGTATTTAATTCGGTTCTTGAGCCGACCAAAATATTAGCCTTATCAACTAGTTTTAATTGAATAACCTTAATTATATAATTCTGAATCGTTTGGTCATTAACACCTACATATGCGTTTACTACAAAATCACAACTACTTATAAACTTAACTAAATTACTCTCATCTTCATTATATGGAGGAATCATATCAATATATAATTTCAACATTGAAACATTTATTGGGTTTGCATTACCTTCCATTTCTCTCACAGTTATTATTCTATTAAAATCAGAAATCAAACTATCTATATCAAATTGAGCTTCACTCATAGAAAAATCAAAATATCAATTCTTAAAATAATATTTGCTTCGATATTCCCTTTGCTAATTTCAACTTAGTGAATAAAGAAAAGAGGAATTATGATAAAAGGAGTACTTGGTACTTACCCAAAGTTTTTCTCCAGTGATTCCAATTCTGCTACACTTGGAAATGGTAGGTTCCAACGCCAAAGAGTTGACACTCACGTGAAATTCGGAAAATCGGTCTCGATGCCGTGGCTTTTCACGAAAATACTGCGATGAATCCTACTGACTGCGCCAGTTAAATGTTTTTATACACAAAGGTATTTTTTAAAAACTTTTATTTTACAAAAATACAAAACTTTACTAACTTTGATTGAATATGTTTATAATAAAAGTAACAGGATTAGAATGACAAAAACCGATGCGAACCATACCAAGTAAACTCACTGCTGACAACAGCAATCCTTATTCACGTCAACAGGACGGCATCAAATTACTCTTACACATACAGGATGTCTTCATATAACTGCCTGTAACTACTGTGTTGTTTTTGTCACTTCACGATTAGGATTGTCGAAAGTAAACATGCAATTTATTATAATAATCAGAAGACTTACTGCTCACTTCCACTTCAAGAGATACTGAACTAACTATGATTTCACTTTTATACTTTTTGAAAATTTTTAGAGCAATGTAAACCAGCATTTAATTTCACTAGCACAGAGGTAAAAATAAAAGGTGTTAACCGATTCCACCATCGGAACCATACTTACTTTTTATGAAAATATCAGTTTGGACATCAACATTTTAATATTTAATTTAACCAACTAGAAGCAAAATATGAAATTTTTTTAAGGTTTTCATGTATCAGAATAAGTTCTTTGAAATTCATCAATTTCAATTTGTTTATTGCTGTTTTCTATTTCGTTGCTGATCACTTTATGTAAAAACCCATTCACTATTCTTTATTATATCTACGCTGTCTTGGTCTCCTACGTTTTCTTAACTTGGGCGGTTGTGGTAAGTATTGATAATGTTTCCAGTAAAGTTGAACTGAAGTGATATCTACATATTTGGCAGTATGAGATACTTATATCCTTTGGCTTGAAAATAACTAAATCCATTAAATGACGATACTTAAATATAACCTTGCGCACGCACCAAAATTACAAAAAAAATTGGCAGAATAAAGCCAACAAGGACAGTAAACTATTTTGAGCCTTTGCTCTACTAATATTTTATTTCGACTTTCTTCTGACAGCGATATCACATGGAGTAGATATTGGGTAAATTATTTTGTAAATGTCACATCTAATATTTATTAAAACTTTTCACTGATGAAATGATTGTTATTGTACAGAAATATTAAGATAATAAATAGAAAAAATTGAATTATAAAATACACTTTATTCTCATCTTCTTTTTTTTACATTTTATGAATGCTCTTAATAACTAAAGAATACAAATAGCAGTCGTCAATTTATTTAAGGCGAACAGCTTTCCGGGATAGACATGGACATTTTTTGGTGTTCTGGTTTTTCACTGAGATCAGGGCTACTACCATTGTCAATTTGTGCTTTCCACATATCTGCCTCATTTCTTGCTACACAATGTACAGGAAGGTTTTTAGATACTTGATTTTTAGGTCTGCAATGACTACTGCAAACTGGTTGAGGATGGATTGTGAAGCAAATTTTACCACCGTGTTCCTGGTACTTAATTTGGTAATAGGTGCATCTATTGGATCCAGATGATTCCTGTTGTTTGCTTTGGTAATCGTTTGGAGTTATTACATCGACGTATAAAGGTCGGCGTCTTTCTATACATAGGCTAGAATTTTGTCTGAAAGATTCTCTTACTTTTACGCCTGCTTGTCCTTCAACCTCAAGACTTGTTATAAATTGTTCAGGATGACGCGCAATACAACCTTCTGATGTCATTAAATCTTCTGCTATTTGTTCAGTATATATTCCACATGCTCCAAGTATACGGTTTTCAAATTTACCATCAAAAGTAGTAATTCTAACGGTGGACCCATCAGAAATTACATAGAATGCGTTGTCAAGTTCAACTTTAACTTCCCCATTAGGTAAAGCATAAATTTGGATGTATCCTTCATTTACATCATAACTCTCCTTCTCACTCACTTGGATTTGTTTTCTATTCACTGAAACTTTAACACGGGGTGCATTCAGACTTTGTTGTTGATTTGGTGTGATATTGATTTCAATAACCTTAAAATCGGTTTGAGGAGAGCTGACTACTATCTTCAGATCTTTTTTACTGGGAGATACAGAGCTCTCACGGGCAAGTATAACAAAATGTTCTGGCTGAGATTTGAGTTGGTTTTGTACTGAATCTTGATTTTTATCAGAGTTTCCCATTAAATATTGTAGCAGAAGGGTCCATTGTTTTGATAAGTCAGCGGGATAAGTCAGGTTGCTGAAGGTATTGATATGAGTCTTGTCAACAGTACAGAAAGCTGGAATAAAACGAAAAAGTGTTAATAATTTACAGCTTATAGTAAACTGTTACACAATCATGTACAAATTACACATGCAATAATAATTATTTTCATAATATTCGAAAAATTCAGGATTTATACAATAATAATCTATTGAAAGTAATCCAGCAATAAATGAAGAATAATATTTTTACTGCAAAGTGACTAAAGAACACAAAATGTGCCTGTCCAATTGGTCCTGTGCCATTGGGATTTTTTTATTATTTAAATTGAAATTAGTATGTGACAAATAGCGAAAGATGATGCCTTCTTATTAACACACTCCCAAGTAAAGAATAGAATAATGTTAAAGAGTTAAATTTCGCATCAGCAACTACTTATATGTATATAAGTGACTAAGTTCAAGAGATAAAAAAATACTCACTTCTGTAGGTGTCCAACTCATAAGCGTAACTTGCCAAACGAGTGCGAACATTAAATACTGGATGAACTACAAGAACTTCTTTAGAGATATCATCAATTGGTATATTTTGGAAAACATTTTCTTCTTCTGGTGATTTTACAGAGATGTTCAAAGCCCTCAAGTCTGGATGGAAGCTAGCCATCAATTCCAATTCGTTTTCATGTAATGAACTGTCGCAGTCAATTGTTTTTAAAGATGGAAGGGCATAAACTTTAAGTGCTTGGAAACCGCTTTCAACGTATCGCATTAAAGTCATATCTAGATTTTCATATTGAACTTTTGCACTGACGCTATCAAGAAGATTTGCTTCTTCTGTTATATTTACACAAGCTGGTAATTGTTTGTTACCAACTTTCATTTCATCTTTACATTGTTTATAGGCGGGCAATTGTTTAAGGTAATTTTCACGTTCTTCACTTCTGCGGTAATCTACTTGAATTTCGATTTTCGAAAGAGATCCTTTAGAGCTTCCAAATTTGATATCAACTTCATGGTTTGCCACGGGTTGGTTTTGTAGAGTATAATCTAAATCAATACCATTTGTATTGGGAATGTAACTGTTAACCGTGACGTGAAATTCGTTTGGGTCTACTTTGGCTTGTCGTTTGTATGCTACTATGAAACGGGATTTAGGATCAACGTTACTCTTTGCAGCTGCCCCAGTTACAACATATTTAATTTTTTTCTGACCTTCAAATTCGACTGAAGCATCAACAGAAACGATTTGGACGTTCTTGATACCTGAACCAATCTTATTCATGAGTTCTTCTTGACGTTGTGCTGGTTCCGCGTTTTCATTCAAAATCCATTCACTGCGTGAACTTGACGGGGCTTTGGATTTGTATATGTTTTCATAAGATAAATTAATAATCGCTTTACGATTTTCTGATAATTCGGGAAGGAAATTGACATCAAATTCACTATATTGAATGGTGTTATCATCCCATACCGATTTGATAGCATCCCAGGTTCCTTGTGTTGTTATAATGCGACTCAATGTGAGCAAATCTAAGAACTTTCTTGAGTGTGTTATTTTAACATGAAAAGCCATACCCGTTGATTTTTTACCAATCGTTGTTTCGTAACTTTGTAAATCGTCTTGTTTGATAAGTTTGGTATTTGGAGATTTTGATATGGGCTCAAAGTTAGTTACATCAACTTTAGATACATAAGGTGAAGTGTTATAATGCCAAAGTGAAACTTCTTGATTAGCCATAATTTCAACTTCGATATTCGCATTCATTTGTTTAACATCGATTTGCATTTGTGCACGAACAGGAATGTTTAATTCTAAATGTTTGTCGAAACCAGCAACATACCGTTGATGACTGGATGGTGCTATAGTGGATAATCTACTTTGTAATTTTGAAGATATGGTTACCTTCATGTCGTTGGCTATTAAATCAATTGTATCAGGTATTTTAATTTTTCCATTTTCAACAAAGCAAGGAGTAACTGATACTCTTAATTTACCTTGTACTTTAACCAGCATAGGTTGATCATGGGTGAATAAGAATGGAATACCTAAAGCTGCTGGAAATGCAATAGCCCTTTCCATAGTTGTTAGTTTATACATGTTTATATCTTTCTCTTTATTAAGTTCCTCTTCCCATTGACGAAGAGCTTCTGGCATTTGTTCAATTGTAATATTATCGATTCCAGCCATATAATATTGTTTACCCAATTCCATGTACATGAAGGCTTCAAGCTGTTCAGATGCTTCAAGTTTTAAATTCAATGCCTTCGCAATATTTTGACTTGACCAAGAGTTATTCTCCTGTTCTGAAGATCTTTGTTTCTGTTCACTTTCATTTTCCTCGTATTCTTTTGTTTGTTCACGTGCAACTTGGAACAAATCATCGACACTGGAAACTATAGCAACAACTTCAGCAATTGTCTGCTTAACTCCGCCCATGTGCTGTCTAAGATAATAAGTAAATCCTTTAGAAATTCTTGAATCCTCACTACCAAATATTTGAGATGTCTGCCCATAAACTTTACCCAATTCTTCAACGACGTAAGAACGAAGATAGTTTGCTCCATGGCGAAGACCATAAGTTTTGTCTTTGGCTAAAACAGACATGGCAGCCTGAGCAGCTTTCCGACTAAAAAAAAATAAAAAAACCTGTTGAATAGTTCAGAATTAAAAAAAAATACTTACAGGTCCTGGAACTGGTATCCTTCCAAATTTGAAGCAGTTTCGATGGAACTAATGACAGCAGCATTAACGTAGTCGTCTCCATCAATATTAGTGTACGCAGCCATGTCCTGAATCATTTCGAATGGTGGTTCTAAGCGCATCAGTTGATAAACGGCAGCCATCCTCACTTCCTTCATATCTCCCTGATTTCGGTAAATTCTATAAAGAATTGCTCTAGCTATTTCAGGATGACTAACAGAAAGTTTTGACATAGCTAAGACCATCAGTACTCGTTGGAACTGAGTAGCACTTTCCTTTCCTTCTAAGTACGGTTCAAATACTTTCAAAAAGCTGTATAGTCCGGTGTTTGCAATAACTCGAATGTAAGAGTGAGTTTTGTGAGTATCTGATTTCTTGATAGCTTTGTTTAGTTGTTTACTTAGATAGGGAACTATTTCTTCCTCTACATATCTTAGCCCTTCGACGCTATAAAATGATCCAAAACTTTTGATAGGGAAACGGCAGTTAGACTCCTGTTCATCAACATATACTCTACGGATAATATCAGTCAAACCCAGCAGAAGAGTATTGTTTACTGGCCATTGATTTTGAACTACTGGTGATTTAGAAAGTTCGAATAAAGCCTTGATGTATTCTTCGGTTGGTTCACGAACGACATTTGTCATAGTAGCAACAAGTTGGTTAGCTTCTTCTCCCGAGACTTTGTTAGTTCTTAACCAATCTGCAATACTTAGTAAACCTGGTCCGGTTCCTAATTCTGCAACAGCATCGCGGAAGGATACCCATATTGCACGTTCGACACCCTCATATTTAGTTGTGTATAAAGCCTTAGCCACTTCTTGGAGTTCATTAAAGTTCATGATACGCATTAAAGAAACCATAGTTTGCCATTCGTCTAACAGTTGTTCATGGTGTGTTTTCATAACATTATACATCTGTTTACCGATATTTTTAGCCAATTTTTGTACTTCTTGGACTATATTTATCTTTAATTTGATAGAAATCCCTTCGTATCCAATTGTGTAAGGTAATAATGGACTTGCAGGTGCTTCGCTCAATTGTGGTTTTTCTTGTACATAATAATCTCTATCTTCTTCGTAAATTTGTTGATCGTCAAGGGAACGTCTATGTTTGACCTTCATTCTATAAATCTCATTTATAGGACTTGTTGGTTTACGATTTGACCATGTTGGTACCAGAGTCGATTTAGAAGAAAAACGTTTTTCATACGAATAAACTAGATTGCCAATGTTAACGGGATTAGGTATTTCTTCAATATCGTCTTCTTGAGGTTTAATTTCCTCGAGGGTAGCATTAACAACAGTCAAAACACTACCTTTGTCATTATCACTCAACGTAGGACTAACACCAATTACGTTGACGGTAATAGAAGATTGAATGGTGAAATCGTGTAATGTTCCAGTCAAAATAACACGACTGGTTGAATCTCTTACGAAAAATTGTCCCATTACATTACTCGCTGGTTTGCCCCATTCCATAGAGCCAAACCCGTAAGAATATGAGGGTAATTCATTGAAGTTGCTATAATTGTGGTGTTTTAAAACTTCAATTACTCTTCCTTCTTTAACGCTATCCAGATATTTTGCTTCATTACTTCTACTTTGAACTACATGGTCTGGTAAAGGTCTAATATTGTAGGTTGTTTCAACCTCACCGCTCACGGTATCTTCCATAACCAGATACACTGCATCATTATCCCAATCTCCGTCTTCAGGAAGACTATTCAAAGGACTTTCAATTAGTCTGTCACCATTGGTATTTAACTGGAATTGACTCATAGCACTTTTCAAAAGATTGACTTCCCAATTGCGACATTCTTTATCAACAATGAGACCCACAATTCTGCCATTTTGAAGTATAACTTCGAAAGGCTTGTTAGACGTTTTGATTGGTTTCCAATTAAAACGTTGATTAAAAAGGTCCAGTTCACGATAGGGTTCGGGAATATTTTCTAATATATCAACGTACTCGGTGTCTTCTACCAATCCTCTGATTTTACTGTCCGATTGTGGTTGCAATCTAAGTAAAGCTTTATATGCAATTCCAGATCCGTGTTCAGAAACATCCAATGAGGCTATAGAATATCCAGATAACCTATATACATATTCCTTTTCATTTTGCCAGCCGGGGTTTGAAGCAAATGTTAATCCCACTACAACAAAAATAATCCGTTATATCAACATATAAAAAAAATCTTTATTTTTTATTTATTTTTTAGAAATAAATAAACAAATAATTTAACTCAAAATTACGCGATCCTTCCTAATATAAAAAAAATCTACATATTGCCGAAAATTTCAAATTCAAAATATAAAATGCAGCAAATATCACTTAGGCGGTTCAGTATATCCGAGAAATAAATCAGTATGCCTAACAAATAAATATAGAATTTACCAAAAAAATGCGTTCCATCAAGAAAAAGTGATCATTTAGAAGTAGTTCCAACCAGGCTAGGGACACGCAGACCGTGCCATCTATAAAGCCTGTCGAGTAACTAAAATCGGTAGATAATTCCAAAAAATTAATTGAAAACTGTAACGTCGTTAGTAATCAAATTTTATTGATTTTTATTACTGAGTATGCGCGATGTCATATTGCTCGTACCCACAAGTCTGTGGGTTATCTGTGATCGTTTCTTACTTCAAGTATTGAGGTTACTAGAAGGTTCCGGTGTTTTGGTGTGTTTTTTAATTGTTATAGTGTAATATTTATCTGTTGTTTCGTTTCTTTATTGTTATTAATTGAAAAGACAAGTATTCTGAAGGAGTCTAATAAGTAGTGTACTCGCTAAGTATTATTAAAAATTTTTGAGATTTTTTTCTTTCTTAATTTACAACCATTATCTTTATTTTTATAAAACACAGAATCTTCACTAATTTAATCGACAACTTTAGAGATCATGGTTATTTTTTACATTAGCTAAATTGAAAATTGCTGCATTAGTAAAGTAAATATTTCTTTTTACAGTTTTGTTCCTCCAACCCAGGAAGATAAAATTAATATGGCTGAAACGAAGTGGTAATAAATCATTAAATTTGTCTACCAGGAAACGATGGAGGATATGTTCCCTTCATTTTCAAAAACAGTGTTTCTTTAGAATTGAGAAAGACGAAGGGAGGTTATTAAGACAGTTTGATTTGCCTTCCCATATGAACATATAATATACACACATATATAATATACATACATATAAACATATGAACATATAATATACATACATATATAATATATAACAAAAATTGATGGTAAGTTTTATTGTATTCAATATAGCATGCTTTAATTTTGGACATTTTAAAATGTAAATTGAGTAAATAATAGGTACATTTACACCGGACGTACCAAATTTTTAGTCCGAGGTTTAAATGACGTCACGTGTACTTTACTTTCGGTGTAAACAACCAAGGAGTAAAATTTGGTACTCGAATTTGATCCATCTCATCTAGGGTAGTTCAAATTTAATTTTTGACTGTGTAAACACGGCATATTAGTATTCGTGGACCAAAGTGACGGTTTGCTAAAAGCACAGAGTAAAAATAGGTCAGCTGTGGATTTGTACATCACTGATTTAACATTATTGTCAAATTTTCACTACTTCTAGGTTTCATCCATATTCTTTGATTGTCTAACAATCCCACAAAATTACTGCTAGTTAAAAGCAAATAAGCTAAAATGCTTCTTAAATATGGAGACTTCGATGACTCTCATTCAAATCTTTGAATATTTTTTCCCTTTTTCAGGAACTCTATTACTACTGGAACTATTTTTGTATACATTTTTAAATAAAATCAAAGTCTACCATCAAATTTCCTAAAGATTTAAGGTTATGTCGTTTTAATATAAAAATGTCAATTTTGGTCCCTGGCATTAAACCTGGACTATTTTAATCCAGCAAAACAGTCAGTATAAACACTTATGTTCTAAGCTAAATAAGTTCACGATTTGGTCCACGCACCAAATTGGTCCACACGGTGTAAACTAACTCAATGAAAAGACGAGTACTGAGTGTGTAATTTTATTAAAATTCCAGCTAAGCGCTTTCAGCCATTAGGCCATTTTTAAAGCTGTCGTCAAAGAAAAAAAACATACAACAGGTGTCAAAAAACATCAAACCATGTAACTGCTACATACAATGAAATAAAATGTTTGATGTTACATCGTTATTCAAGTAAATTTTGTTAAAATTACCCTATAAAGAGCGTGTACAATTGTAATTCACATAACGAAACGTCTAATTTGAAATTATCAACTAAATGATATGTGTGTACACCCTCTTTACAGGGTAATTTTAACAAATTTTACTTAAATAATGATGTAACATCAAACATTTTATTTCATTGTATGTAGCAGTTACAGGGTTTGATGTTTTTTGACACATGTTGATGTTTTTCTCTTGTCGACAACTTTGAGAATGGCCTAATGGCTGAAAGTGCTTAGCTGGAATTTTAATAAAATGACACACTCAGTACTCGTCTTTTCATTCACTCAATTTATATCTAGTGTGTACACCATACTCACACAATTCCATTTTAAAATGTATCCATTGAAAAAATAATAATCTAGGTTTTATTTTATGTTATAGCTATTCCCTCTACCAGCTATGGGATGGAAGGTATTGACCCCTTGCCGATTTTCATATATAGCCCATGGTATGAGAATTTATGGGAAATGAAAGTGAGTATTAACTTTTGTTGAGGCATTACGTCTAAGTATTTGGTCTAGCGGTAACCAAAAATCCAAAATATCCAATAAAGACAAAAAATAAAAAAACAATAAATCAAAAAATAGTTAGAAACCAAAAAAAAATAAAGGATTCCTAAAAAAATCGAAAACTCCAAAACAAGTAATTCAAAAAAACCAAAAAAAATTTAAACATTGAAACATTTTTTGATATTTGACTTAGTACAAAAACATGTGTTGTTTTCTTTTGTTGATATAAATTTTCAAACATATCTGTGTGTTTACTTCTTTATTGTTGTTATTTTGTGTGTTCACCTGTAGAAGCTCAACCAGAAACGAGAAAGGACTTTCACGAGACGGTGGGATTTTTAAGCGCCCTTAAGAAACATTTTAACAATCATAGACTGCCAGGAGCTGCAGAGTAACTTAAACTGCCTTATGCGATGGTTTCATAAGAACGGAATGCTTTTAAATATAGAAATATGCAATATACTAGGTTTAAGCTTGTGATATAAACATATTTAATACTTCCAGTAAAGAAATAAAGATGTATTTTAAGTGGAATTGAAATGTTAGATATATTATTTTAAATTTTGTACAGTCACAAGTGCTGTTTAGCACTCTTATATGTAATTACTTGGCACCTTGTATTTACAGAGCTGAGCAGTATTTAACAACTTTACCTTTAAACTAATTTCAATTACTTTTGTTCTAACATTCACAGTAATTATACTCAAATGTTTTCTTTCACAGAAAGTTGCCAATAATTGGAGTTAACGACTCATTGCTAACACTTTTTTTGATTAAGGAAGTAGCAGTTATACTCCACTAGTTTGTCTAGATCTGTGTGTTTATAGGAGTATAATAATAAATAAATAAATTAATATAAACTTATCATAAACAATTTTCTACTTTTATCTTGATTAAACATCATTTAAAAATCTAATGATACTACAATCTAGAATGTATGTTACTGAAATTATTCTTTAATTATTGCATTGTTTTGACATTATAGTTTATTTATTCTCATTCTGTTTGTTAAGAAAAGTACTTTGTGAAAGAAATTATTTGTTGTGTATTTTTATACGAAAATAAATAAACTGTTTATATGAATACTGTTTTATTTTATCCAATTTAATCAACCATTTATGGTCCATCATTTGATGTTTCATTTAATTTAACTCGACATCTAATCATTATTGAGTTAAATTGAATGAAATGTCAAATAATGGACTATAAATGGTTATTTTGAAATAAAATAATTACAATACAGTAAATTTGAATATACGGCCAAAACCTAAAATTACAGAAATTTTTTTAACATCACTCAATTGTTTAGTCGACAGGCTCTTTAGATGGCGCCACAATCAGTGTCTCATCTATCTGTGAGTTATCTGTGGTTCCAACTAACAATTTGCAGTGAGACTATAATCACAGCAAAAGTATTATTTTGAACAACATTAAAAATAGATTAACGAAATATTTTCTGTTAGTGGGGATGAAAAAACGAAGTTCTTGAAATGAGTTTACAAGTATAAAATAAAGTTAATTGGTTATTTCAAAGTTTCATATGGAATGAACACAGTATCCCAATAAAAGACAAAAAGCTAAAATTAAAATAGTTGTGTAAAATCCTTGAAGATTGCCCTATTTGTTCGAAATCTACTACAATATTGTAACGACTAGGATTTGCGAAATAAAAAAATATATATTTCTAATTCTCACGAAATAAAAATGAGTGCCTAAGCTTTTTCTAGAATTATTTCACTTGCTACGGTTTGGTTAATGTATTGAATCAAACTCGGCTCAATTGATTTTACTCATATGACGTATTACACATTAACTAATTGCAGTACCATATTCAATTTAAAAGAAAATAAATAAAAAATATAACTTTCAGAAAAATAAGTGATATTTAAAAAAATGTAAAAACAAACTTACCTACAAATAACAGGACAATTGGCGACCACATTTTGTAAGACATTAAGTGATCGACGAAATGTAATGATTTAGTTGAAGCATTGGGTTTATATAGTGGTTTAGTTGATAAATTTCTGCAAAATTGCAATAAATTTATGAATGAATTTAATAAAAGATAAAGCACATGGAAACAGTACTAATGTTTATCATACAATTTTCAAATATGTCTACAAACATCTTAATGTCACAGTTGTAATTTTTATTAAAAAAAATTCATCTTTAACCGCTCAATTGAAAAAAATGAAATTGAAAAATATACTTGCCACATTCGTCTTTCATAATTTGAAGCAAAACAATATATGATCTCTCGTTTGAAAGAATTTTGAAACAATCATTTTTCATAAGCAGAAGCTTAACTATGTTTTATTATATTTCACAGTTTGAAAAGTGAAACCCAAAAAGCAATCCAGCTTTTTATGTGTGACGCACAAACCAAAGCATATATCATTTTTAGTTAAATCGTTTATTCGGAGAATAATATACAGAAATATGCAACTTTTTTAATTATAACAGTTTCCTGGTCTATGATGAGTAGTATAAAAGAAGAATAAATACGTAGCTGTCAGAGAGAGAGAGAGAGAGAGAGAGAAATTCGAATAAATTTTGTGTTGGATGGTAATTGTTATAAGTTGGAGTGTTTGATTTGGTTGGGTGCCCTGATATAGGATTAGTTTCCTCTGCAGGGCTGGATTGGGGGTGTGTTGGGAGGTTTGTGCGCGTTTGTATCTGAGTCTGGTGAAAAAGTGGTTGGTTGAAGAAGTTTGGAAGATTGAGTAAGTGGCTTAAAACAAATTGAAGGGGTGTGGGATTGAGGTTTTGGAGTGGGCTTTTCGCTAGAAATTGTTCCGGAGGAAAAGCATTTTTGTTTTTTTTCTTTTTTTGGGGAGGGGGAAGAATAATAATAATCATCTTGGGGGGGGGGGATGGTTACAGCTGCGGCTGCATTGTTCCCTACGTCGCTAGTGACTAAATTCATCCTGTTGAATAAGATTCACCATGTTACAGGGAAACCGCCGAAAACCTGCAACGCCGAAGGTTGGGTAGGGGTGGTTGGAATAGGTTCGTCAGAAGTGTTGACTAATTGAATTGTGAGATTTGTGAACGTGTTTAGAGATACGGAATTGTGTGGTTATTAGATAGAAAGAAAGAAGATATGTGTAAGAGATATATAGAAGATTATATGTGTGATAATTGCAATGTTTGATTATCGGATTGAGATTGGGGATTGGTCTAGGTAGTCGATGCACGTCATAGGCCGTGGCTAGCAGCCGTACTGGAGGGAATGGGAGCTTCCTCTTGAGTTTTCTGCCAAGAGGCCATCTGTTAGCGATCCACCGTGTGTGGAGGGCGTTTTTCGAGATATAGTTGCCCCATTCGATAGTGCGACTAACGTATCGGGCTTGTAGGTTGTTCAGACGGGACGGAATGGGCTCGATGACGATATTGACATAGACGGTGTTACTGAGTGAGTAGAGTGCCTTGTATTGGCGGTATCTCAGAATTGATTGCTCACAAGATCGTAGCTTTTTTACTAAATGCTCAGGAAGGGTGCAATAGACGTTTGCTCTATAGTCGATAATGGGATGGATATATGTCCTATACGTATGGAGTAAGGTGGTTGGATGAGTTCGTCCGAAGCTTCCGCCGAGCGCCTTGAGAAGATTAACTCGACGTCGGACTTTATTTAGCGTGTCTGTTAGGTCGGCCATCAAGTTGAGAGTGTGAGTAAATCTCACTCCCAAATTAACACACGGCTTCCCTACTGATTTCGAGTTGTTCTCCCCAGAGCACGAGGCGAAATTTCGTAGGTAGAAGTCGTTCGCTCTGAGTGGAAGGGCGTTTAAGCACGATGGCTTGGGTTTTTTGGGTGCTGAGAGTCACCCGCCATTTCCTGCACCAATTTGAAAATTGAGTCAGTAGATTTTGGGATCGGATATTGAGAGAGCGAATCTCAGTGGCGGAAATGATTAGCGCGGTGTCGTCCGCATATAGTTGGATATTGTCCTGGGGATGTCGTGGTATCATACGGTATCATACGTATAAATTATGTATAATAGTGGAGCGAGTATCGAGCCTTGCGGCACACCAGTAAGGGGTGTGAATAAATCGGTTAGGCTGTAACCAACTTTGACGCTGATCGATCGGTTTGTGAGGTAGGAATATAATAATTTTACGATTTGGATTGGCAATCGGATGCTCAGTAGCTTTCTCACAGCGTTGTTGGTTTAAAGCACGGGTGACGATGGCTTGAAAGTTGGTGGTGGCGTTCTGACTAGAGTGGTCTGGCCTGAATCCGAATTGAAATGCCGGAATGATATTATTTTCGGTACAGAAGTCCGCTGTATAATGAAATTGGGCGGTAGGATTCAGACTTTGGGGTATTTGCCGGGTTTGGGGATGAGAACTACGTTGGCTGATTTCCAACAACGAGGGAAGTAAGAGTATGCAAAGCAGGCATTCAACAGGGTGCAGAGCGGAAGGAAAGTCTCTTCTGGCAGGTTTTTAAGTGCCTGTCTCGATATTCTGTCGTGCCCGGGGGCACTGTTTCTCCCCGCTCGGCACCCCTGCTGAATTTCTTCGATTGTAAAGGGTGTAAGAAGTGGAGAGTTCTCATTTAGTGGGATATGGACGTGTGGGCTTCGGGTTATGTTGCGGGTGAGGAGATCTGTTTCGATGGCAAAGCCTCTGAGAAATATTGGATTGTCAGGTGGTGAAAAGACAGTTTGCAGGTTATTTTTGAGGGCGGTGGCTTTGTCTTCAGGGGTGTAGATCTTCTGTCCTTGCACTTCGAGATGTGATTCCGCCCTCCTCTTGAGGCCGACGAGGCTGTGAAATTTTTGCCAAAACACGCGCCCTTGTCTGAAGTCCAGTCCGGCTGTATGGGCCTTCCATTTTCTCTGCTTTTCAGCATTGATTTCATACCGAACCTGGGCGTTCAGACGGTTCCATTGTGTCTTGACAGCGGGATCTCGAGTGCGGACGTATAACCTGTATAACTGTCTTTTCTGACGGATTTGAAGAAGAATTCGTTGTGGAAGTGCATAGTAGTTGGTATTTATGGTTGTGAGATGGACGGCGATGTCTTGTGCATCGATTAGGAGGGACTGGAATTCCTCTGCATGATTATCTATTTCATCAGTCGTCTGATGAATGATGGGTTGTGGTAAGTTAGAGGAGACGTGGTTTGCGAAGGAATCCCAATCGGCTTTTTTGAAATCGCGATATGTGAAAGTTGTTGACGGTGGTGGTATCGGATTATGTAAAGAGGTGTTATTCAGTAGTGGAACGTGGTCAGATGTGATGAGGTCGCCTATAGAGCATTCATCATCAAAGCGGGCGATTAATCTGTCAGTGCAGATAATGTGCTCGACATTGGAGGAGCCGAGGCGGGTTGGATTATCGTTTTTAATCCGAGAGATCGGGTGTAGAGAGTGTAGAAGGTGTTTAAGAAGATGTCGCTTTCTGCCTAGACCTTGGCAATTCACGGTCCCGATTTTAAAGTCCATGACTTAATTGTGGCGTTTCTGGGTAAAGGCAAAGTGGACGCGGTTGGCCACGCCACTGGTGACGCTACAGTTGTATCCGTAAAAAAGGGGACGAGGTGAGTGAGGGTGTCGGCTACTAGGGCTCGGGCAGTCGGGACTGCGTTCATGATGGTTGTTGCCAGAATCTCTATCAAGATTTTGGTGTCTGTAGAAAGATCGTAAGGGGTCTGGGGTTTTTCAAGGGTGATGGGTGCTATTTCTTGGGGGTTTTGTGGAGTCTCCACCGGCTTTAGACATCGAGGATGGAAGGCGGGGTGTGAGCCGCCGCAGTTTTTGGAGATGGGATCGTTTGCCTTAGGGCAATTGTTGGGTTTGTGGTCCGATGCTCCACAGTAGGGGCAGACTGGTTTGGCCTTGCATGTTTCAGCAAGGTGGCCTGTGGTGGGGCACCTGTTACAGTATCTGTATACTGCAGGAAGTGGGTTTGAATGGTTTGAGGCCTCACACTGATCTGAGAGACCGTGAAATTTGATGCCGTATGATAGGGCTTGGTGGTAGGCTATTTCGGAATCCGTAAGGATTCGAAACATAGAGGTGGCCTTGTTTAGACGACGGGAGATAATGCGCCCGGATCTGGTGAAGTTGAAGTTCACTTCGTTGCGGAGGATGTCCTCGAATTCTTCCTCGGATAGGGACGTGTCTACATTTCTGCAGACAAGGGGGAAGGTGGACTTGCGGGTTCTCGATTGCGAGTGGGCTCGGGGAGTTGAATTTAGGCGGATGATGGTGACCTGGGGGTCACCGATGGCGTTTCGGAGTCTGTTGGCGAGAGCTTCGTGTGGAATATTGGCAGGGATTTTCAGGAGTGCTGTTCGGTTCAGACTAGCCTTCAAAAAGGAGATACCTCTTCTCAACAGCTCATTTATGTTGAGCAGGTTAAATAACTCCCTCTGGGAGGTGTATTTAAAAGGTAGGTTTCGAATATTCAGGGTTTGAAATGGGGTTGTCAGTTGGGAACGTAGGGTTTGTTGGACGGTTCGTGGTTGTTGAGTGGGGCGGGGTTGTCTTGTTGATTGTTGTTGTGTTGGTTGTCGAGTTGGTAGTTGGGTTGGTTGTGGAGTTGGTATTTGAGTTGGTTGTTGAGTTGGTTTGTGAGTTGGTTGAATTTGTTGTTGTTGAGTTTGTTGAAGGGGTGGGGTACGGGGTATTAGGGGTCTCTTGGGTATGGCTCGCAAGAGAGTGTAGTTCTTCTTTGGATATTGGCAGATAGTATTGGGAGTCTCGTTTGAGCTGTGACGAGAAGCGTGGGATTTGGCAGAGTGAATAATTGGTGTGGAGCTGCGAGAGGTGTGGGAGTTGATTTGTGAGAGTTGTGAGGTGAGTTGTTGGTTCTTTGAGTTGAGATGTTGGTTTTCTAAGAGGAGTTGTTGTGCGGCAAGTTGTTGGTACTTGACCAACTGTTCCAACTTGGCCACCCGGGTTTTTAGTATGTTGGTATCGCGTATTACGTCTTCGGTTGGGGTTGAGCGATGGAGTTTATGCGTGAGCCCATGCGTGGAAATTCATCGAGAGATGAAATGGAGTATGGTTTGACCGTTTTGGCTGCGGGTGTTATAAGGGGAGCGTTGTACAGAAGACATTGCTGTTGGTTGTGGGGCGGAAGAGGACGAAACAGAAGATTGTTTCATATTGTGGGGGGTAGTTAGTGTAGAGAGTGTCGGATAAAAGCCGGCAGCGGACTCACTGCCGGAGGGAGTTTCCTCCCCGGCTAAAGGTTTCCTGACCCTCTTGTCTGCCGGTTAGTTTCTTTTATATTTACCTGAAAAAAGTCCTCCCATCATCAGCTGGATCTTCTTCACAACGTATTTGTTGGAAAAAATGCAATTTTCATATATATTTGCTGTAGGAAGAGCAGTTTTTTATAAATAGAAAAGGTCCTATAAAAGACAGGTCGAGATTAAAATCTCGATTATATTCGACGAATACGTTGGCAAGTCGCTGCTGGAGTGATCCGGTTTGTATCAGGGACTAAATTTCCAGAGATGCTGCTGCTTGGGGGTCGACGTCTTCGCTTCGGAGTCTCGGGATAAGATGATGTAGCTGTCAAAGATGTTGGGGACTATATACATAAACCTATTTGGATGACCATTGATTCTAATAGGTCATTGGAGCGTATTATATATTTCTTCTTTATTGACTCTTTGAAACTGTTGACTTTAGTGTTTTTAGTTTTCCACCCAACCCTATCTAAGATGCAAGAAAAGTATTGATTTGCCTAAAAAAGTTGGAATTTTGAATTTTCTTTTTCGTTTTCAGTGAGAAAAACACGAAAAATGGGTTTTCACAACAAAAAAATCCTGTATTTTATGATTGTGTATCGTTCAGGGCATCTCACAGATGAACCCAATTAATTTTCAGCTCACAAGAGCCAGTACAACGGAGCCAATAAATCCAGATATACTACATTCTACGAAAAATTATGTGTATTCTGAAAACTTTGAAGAATTTATTCCCGTTGGAAATTTGTCTTAAAGTTAATTGTCAAATTAATTAACAAAATTTTCCACAACTTCATCTTCATTGTCAAAATTTTTTTTGAAATATAATTTACCTAAAAATATTTCGCTACGTGGAGCCCTTCTTATACACATACTTAACAAGACCATGTAATAAAAATTGAAAAAAAATTAATAATTTATTTATTAAATTTTTTTTTAGTTAACCAAAAATGAAAAGCCGAAGTATTGTTGTGATTTTTTTTAAAATTTACTGTCATATTAGCGTTTTTGTTTTAATGAAATCTTTACATAAGACAATTACCTTTTCTGTCAATTGTGTATAAATTCATTATAAACAAATAGCCTAATTTGTTATTTTTATTTTTAAAACAGTTATTTTTACAAATTTTTTGTCTTGAGAATATTGTGAAATTTTTTTTTCTTAATAACAATTTTTCATTATTTATCATCGTTTTTGAAATCTATAAATAATTAGTTAAGATAGACTAAGACTAGACTAAGACTTTTTTCTCATCTCAATTTGTTTATAACTTTTGCAACTTTTTGCGCCCTAATAAATGCTTTCGATACATTTTACTCGATAAAATTCCGAATAGAATGAGCTATCACACATATTTTAGTAGGAGCTTTATTTCTATTTTGCACGAAACTCAACTTGTTGACTAGACTATATTACATATTTATCATTTGGAGTGAAAGTCACAAGCGAAACGAGAAAAAATATTTAATCATAGATTATTTTTTTAGAAAAGGTAGATATAATATTACTATTCTGCCGGTAAATGATTGATTTAAGAGTCTCCTTATATTTTTTCAGATTAAAATTACTTGTTCGACTCTCATCACTGATCAACCGATCAGTGTTTTATTTTCTGATTAATCCTTCTTAATAGGAGTCGATAAAAGCCATACATCTGTCAAAGAGAGGTGAGTTTTCATTTTTCTAATCACTTCTGATATACGCTTTTTAGCATGGCACTGAGCTCTTCCAGTGATGCGATCTTTATCTCCACAATCATTGCAAAACGCTGTCCTTTCATGAGGCTTTTTAGTTTTGAGAGCAGGAAAAGTCGCAGGGGACTAATAGATGATTACAATCTTGAGTTCGACCAAAAAATCACGAACAAGTAAAAATATGTGAGCTGGGGTATTATCGTGATGCAAAAGCCATCAATTGCTTTGCAACAAATATATTGTATTGCTTCATGCGAACGGCACATAATTTAAGTGTAATATTCATCATTGGCAGTACGGCAACACGACTTCAAAGTACCGAACTTGGTGTGCTTTTTTGGTCTTTACTCCTCTGGTCGTGTACATTGGGATGATTAAGGTTCAGTTTCGACGTCATAACCAAATGCCCATGTTTTATCAACAATTAGGACCCTTTTAAGCAAATGTGGATCGTCAATGACAATTTTTTATTAAGGTAGATTTTCTAAATACTATAGTTAACATATTAAGTGCGTCGGAGCACAAAATATATGTTTTTCTACTTTTCCGTACCAATGATTACTTTATGAAACCCCGTTGAGTGTCATAAAAGAGCAGTTTTCGAAACGCAATATTATATTAATCAGGGTTAGTAACACTAACAACGAAACGTCAACGTTCCTCGTTTAAAAATTCAAGCACTCAAATAATAACATAACCCAACGTTATTCCAAGGAACGCTTTAATGGTAGCATAGTGCACCATTGAACAATAAATACTACAACAAACAGTACAGGTGTGATACAGCTTTCATAATATTCCATTAATTTTCACGCAGGTAGACGATTAAACAAAGTAAAAAGGACAAACTTATTGCAAATTGACAGAATTATTCGATTTTCAAATGATTCATGTTGACGCTAATGTCAGCATTACCAACCTCTACGTCATGAATATATCCGTAAATCCGTAAATCAATATAATTATACCCCTTTTTTAATGTGGTTACTTTTTGGACAGCAGAAACGCAAAGTAGAAAAATTAGATAAAAACTTTTTTCATAAAGCCTTTCATCGCACTTGTCCTTTAGAAAACTCGCCTTTAATGTACTATTTCACTATTCGCGTATAAAAGAGACTTCATTATAACATTGTTTACAGTGTCACAATGAAATCTCTTTGGGCACTTTTTTAGTAATTTTTAGTGTCCTACAATTGGTTATTGTATGTATTTTTATTCGACTTATGACTTTAATCTTAACTTGAAACAAATTATAAAATGGTCTAGCGTAGTTCTAGCTAGCAAATTAATAGATTAAATGGTCTTAAAGGTAAATTGGAACAAATTATATAATAGAAATTTTAATAAATAAAGTACGCTAACGTTTCTTCATCAATAATTTGTCAATTGTTTATTTTGTTATTTTACAAGATCAATACATAGACAGGTATACATAATGTTTGAGTTTGGAGATAAATTACGTGGTACCTATGTGAAGATACTGCAGAAATGATTATGTTCATGATATAATATAAATAAGACGCAAGAATATATGATAATTTGTTTAAAACTTCATTATATTTGAACAAATGTTTAATTTAAACTAGTTGACGCGATTCGCTAACGCAGTAGCTTTCTCAAAACGAATGAAGGTATAATAAAAAGAATGTTTGAATATATACAGTGCATAAATACACAATTCTATTAAACTAATATTAACAAAGGCATTGAAATACCCCCGTATTTGACTTAAAATCAAAATGGCAGTAATATTCATTTTAAATTGAATTTTGTTTCTAGATCAAATTGAGTACCAATTTTTTTTACCATTTGTTGATAAATCAACAAAATATTGAAAGAATAGATTTTTAATGCAAATATGCTTTTAAATCGTTTGCACAGAATAAAATCCCATACGGGTTAAGTCGCTAAGAAAACTATTGGTATATACCTCTATCAAAATTACATTTGTCCATAGGAACTGAAAATGCTCTAAGTATCATTGAATTATACGCTGCTAATTTATGTGACATGGTATGATTGGAACTATATTGAATAGTTACATCAGTGTGTGCTGGTTTTCTGTAAATTGAATAATCAAGTGCATTATTAACTATTTGAATTTTCAAATCAAGAAAATTGATTGAGTTATTTTCTTCAGCTTCTAATGTAAATTTAATTTTAGGGTGTAAATTATTAATATGGTAGAAAAATATATCTAGTTGTCGTTCACTACCTATAAAACAAGTTAATATGTCATCTACATATCTATATCAAAACAAAACATTTTTTTAAATATTACTTTCAAAGATTTTTCTTTCTAAACTGTCCATAAAAATGTTTACCAAAATAGGTGATATAGGGCTTCCCATTGTTAAACCTTCATTTTGAATACATATCTTATTGTCGGAAGTGAAATAATTCTGATTAATACATACATCAAATCAATTAAGTATATTTGATATTATTCCTAGATTAATATTTTTATCTTCTAGTAATTTTCTTACAAGTGTTAGACATTCTTTAGGAGGAATTTTAGTGAACGTATTGGTAACATCAAATGAAATGAGTTTAGAGTTATCTTGTAAGTTACATGCTTTTAATTTTTTGATTAGTTCGATTGAATTTTTAATTGAGTATTTAGATGTATATCCGTAACTATTAAGTATATTGATAAGTTTTTTTGCTAATATATTATTAGGAGTATTAACATAAGAAACTCGTTATTTTATGTAGTTTAACGGTTCC
Organism: Galeruca laticollis; assembly: GCA_963921935.1. NCBI lineage: Eukaryota > Metazoa > Arthropoda > Insecta > Coleoptera > Chrysomelidae > Galeruca > Galeruca laticollis. The sequence goes on from OY998180.1 coordinate 126,388,541, forward strand.
ATATAATTGTGGAGAAAGAGGATTTTTATTAATGATGGCATTCTTTTCGTAATCACTTAAAAGATAATTTGAATTATTAATAATATCTCTTACATTATTAGAAAACTTTTTTGTTGGATCTGCTCTAAGAACTTGTACATCGCTAGATTCTATTAAGTCATATGTTTTTGAATTATAATCTTTACTTGTCAATATGACAGTGGCGTTCCCCTTGTCAGATTTTGTAATTGAAGGTTATTATTTTCTACTTTCTTTTTGATTGGATTTAAAACTGTAATGTAATTTTTTTTGACGTTAACCTTTGACGGTTCCATATTTTTGATTAAATTGGCAATTTGTAATTTCTCATAAAGAAAATTATTTGAATTAGCTATTTCTGATTCTGTAGCAATTATTTGTTTAATCTTATTCGTAAATTTTGGTTGTATGCTGTACTTTCACCCTTTATTTGAAAATTCTATTTCACTATCTGTAAAATTAGTGTCTGAAAGGTTTTCTATCATGGTGAAAAGTGTGTTCGTATCTAAGTACATTGTTTAATGATGTTTAGAGTATTGAATTCTATGTTGTGTGTGTTCAAGTTTCTGTAGTTTTTGTTCTTATTTCTTAAATTTCTTGTGCTTCATCGTGCTAACACTTTCTCTGATTTTGTCATCTAAATAGTCAAATTCTACTGGATGTAGTTGGAACGTGAGTTCAGAATGTACAACTTTTATGTAGTTGTCTAAAGAGTCTCTTATTTTTAACCATTTTTAACATTCTTTTTTATTCTTCCTGATTACGTCCGCTGATCCCTTCATGCCATAGCACAACAAATGGAAAACGTCCAGTTCTTATTTTTCCTACTGGAACAAAAGTTTCGTTGTATATTGTCAGTCTTTGCGTACAAATTTCCCTTTTAAACATTTCTAAACGGGGCAGCATCACGATATTTTAAAAATCCACTGAAACGCACGAAGTGTTTTCGTCACAATTATTTTTTTTTGTCCAAAATATACGGTATATGTGAATATTTTGCATTCTTAATATTGTCGCTACAAGCCTCCAAGTACAACAAATTTCACAATTTTCATATAAACTCTCAGGTTTATGTTCACTCTTCATTGCAAAGGATATATTTTTAATTTTTACTACTTTCCTATATTTGTTCCGTATTTTTCGTAAATATTTCGCGCTAAATCAAATCACATAATCACAACACATGTCGTCTAAAGACGCGCCAAACTAAGCAAAAGCCCGTAGTTTGAAATTACTATGCAAAATCTACGTATTTGATTGCAGATACAGAGTCGATTCCTTCGCAAAAGTTTTGCAGAATACGGGGAATTCAATAGTACATTTAACATATTTTCTGGCTAAATGCGTGAATTCTCAGTAGTTAAAATAGAAATTTTGGGTATTTATATGAACTAGCACACATTAGTGTATTTTACATTTTTTTCAAATACGGGACCTTATGACGGCAATGATACCGAAAAAAGAGCTTTTTTAAATGAGAAAATAAATGCGATTTGTAAACGAATATTCATACTTCATCTATATACTTTTTTTAATCTCTGTTAAATGAACTAAGTTAACAGCATTCATATGACTTTAATATTGCAAAAAATCAAATGGATGATAAATCGTTTTTAACGGGGAAAGTTGGTAACTTGATACCACCCAAAAATCACACTGAAATATTTTTTGTTTGTTTCATAATTATTTATACAATCGTTATCAAGGTTTTTAGGTATTCTACTGGAAACAAAATGTTTTTTTAGCAATAAATTATCACCATTTAATTAACGTGTAAGTAACGAAATCTTACAAATTATTGTTCAACCATTTTCAGACCTTTGCACTGGTATTAAGAACCGATTAGAATGCAAGAAATATTAATTTTGTAGGTTATATACTCAGCGACATAGAAAGCCGAACACCCACTAAATATTACAATATTACAGTATAGATATGATTACATAGAAGATAGCAAATAATACTGTTATTTATGAGACAAATATATTATTTTAACATCTACATTGTACTATAATTCAATTGGTTCACGCAGACTTCACAACTTCTTTAACAACACATGTTTTATATGACGATTATATATTGAAATCAATGTTTAATTGTTACTGACTCTATAACGAGAAAACCTACTAACCCTTAGTGCTCGCTATAGATGTGCGGGTGGTCTCACGTGGTACAACCCGTGCTCGCCAGTCTACTAGCTTCGAGTCGAAGAAGGGGTGGATTCTTAAAAAAAATTATTTAGTTTCCAAAAAGGGCGCCAGAGAAGTTTTGGCAAGCACCCAAGACTTCTTAAATTAGCCCACAACTCCTCAGTGGGTTAACAACACTAACTACACACTCCAAAGGTTAAACTGATAGGTATAAGTTATCATAAGAAAATAAAAGTCAGCAAGTATCCCCTGATTGAAGTTTTTAATTAATCACTTTGGACCATAGGTCTCTTCAAAATATTTATTACAAGTTTACAACAAAAATGTCCCAAATAATATCTGAACTCAGCTGAAGGCTGTAGACTCAGAATGTAGTTAGGCTGAAGGCCGGAATCTACATAAAAACTTAAATCGCAAACTAAATTATCAGTTACAACGAAGTCACAGCTTAAATAAATAACTGACAAGCAGGTTCTATAAACTCTGAGCAGAGCTGAAGGCTTCAAACTCAGGGTGCAGAAGAGCCGAGGGCCCCAAACTACACCGATCTCTCAAATATACAATTATAGAGAAACGACCAAATGGTTCATATACAATTTCTCAAAATACAATGAAAAATCTAATGCCAAAAATTACCAATGTCACAGTTACATGGGTTCACACTCCCGCAATTTATACGAATATAAATAAATGCATAAGCATAAAATTTAAATAGCAAACTAGCTTAGCGTTGCCAAAAGAAAATATAAATCGAAATTATGTACGGCGCAAAATTATTTACATAAAATCATCAGAGTTCGAAAACTCAACTAAATAACGCAGTACCCAGGTACGTACCGTAGTACCCTAGCGTTCAGAGCCAACAGCCCAATATTTTAAACTATGAAGCAAATTATTACAATTTTAAATACAAGGTGAAAAGTGAATTTATACTAATTGCCGCAAAAAAGAGAGAAGTAAAAACTTTACATAAAAAAAATTGTGAAATGTGACGGATAAAGGTGAATGTACAAATGTATGAAGAATAAAAAAGAAAACTGTTCATTTATCCTTCTTCCGGACCCAGAACAGCAACTGAAGTCGCTCAAGAATATTCCAGCTCTCCTGGAACTGGTCTCACTGTCTCCTTAAGCTTCAATCAGCGAATTAACATCTACATAAAAAACCCCCTTGATAATGAATCCTACTAATAAACGCCGTCTACAGAAATTTACCACGTGTTTCCTAATTCCACCAATTCTACTGGTATCCTTGGTCATCGGCACCTCCTGGACCAGTAGATTAACGAGTCAGACCTTCCCATAAATCCGTGCGCTCTCGCCAACATTTTAACTTTATATATCGAACTAAAACGGGGTAGGCATCGATGTGAAATTTCGTACAGTATTGTAGATTTGATCTCTTGACAGTAGTTTTTGTAATCGAATTGAGCGCAAATTTGTCACAATCCAGTTAGATCTGATCTGATTGCTTTGTAGATTCTTTGCCCACCAGTTTGTGCTGCTTATACAGCTTAATTATATCTAATATGGTTTGCATGGTTTCACTCATCTTACTGATCTTACTGTACGTTCTTTCCAGTTTAATTGGAATTGCAGATGATTCCCACCTTCACAGAAATGTATAGACTACTTAGATAGTATGAGAAAAAATGTTTTGTTCTGTGAATAAAAGACATTTTGTTTTTTTCTGTTGAGAATACAAATTCAATGTCTTTTGAGTTAAATTTATGCTTGCTATCCATTCTACTATAATTCAGTTTCAAAATAGTAGGCACTAAATTCTCAGAAATATTGCGTTAAACCTACAATTGTAGTATCATTTCTGAGAATTAAGTGCCTACTATTTAGAATTCTAGTATATTTGAAAGCAGATGTCCATTCTATGTCCACGTCTGCGTCTATGTGGATCAATCACACATATCTTATGTTTATTGGGTGTCAACAAAAAATTAGTAGTATACGTACTGAAAATTCTCTCTGATAAAAAACAAAACAAGGGTGTAGCAAGGATAACGGTAAAATTGTATTGCAATTATACAAATTGGACCACATTCATTTAAACCAAATTTATTTTAATACATAATCTCTGTGCTTGAAAGCATACAAAAATGTTCAAGATTATGTGAGATAAAAAAACAATACACATTTATATATTTTTATTATAGGTTAAAAATATTTTTCAGAAAAGGTTATTATCCTTTATACGTATAATTGAGATTTACAATCACCAAGCTTTGATCGAGTATCCCTGTAAAAGCCCAACCACGCGTTTTCTGTTGTCGAAACACCAATAACAGAATGGTCCTATCGAATAATGCGACTTCAACGCACTTTAGCATCGGTGATATATAGTAGCATCCCGACGTCGGGCGTCCAGTTATCCTCCATATTTCTAACATGAAATTATATCCTTACAGAGTGGGATAGTGTTCACTTTTTCAGTTTCTCGCGCCAATTGCTCCAATCGCTTCCAGTCGTAAATTTAATCGTAAGTTTGTTTTCCCATTTACTTTTTAAATTTCATTTTAATAGAAAATAGTTTATGCTAACTGTTCATTGTTTACCGCATAAACATTTATGTATAACAATTTTTTATTATTAAGATCTATATAAATAATAATAAATACAATATATTGAAATTGACTGTCTCGACCCTTACTTCGTGGAATATGCTCATATTAGTGTTTTTAAATGAAACTCAAGGTCTCTAGTTAATTCCACAATATAATACAAGTTATTGAAAATTCTAAAAATTTTTTTAGAATTTTCAATAACTTGTATTATATTGTGGAATTAACTAGAGACCTTGAGTTTCATTTAAAAACACAATATATTGAAGTTATTTTGATAATGTATCACCTTTGATATATAGCATTTGACTAAAAAAGAATAGATTTTAAAGAGAATTTGGTCTAGACTATATTCTAAAATATTTGTTATAACAAAAATAGTGTCGATTGAATATTTTCCATAAAATTTTATTTCAACTGTTCATAAAATTATTATTTTTATATAAAATAACTAAAGTGATTCTAATCAAATTAATTAGGAGATAAGGTTTTCGTAATACTGAATATATACAACAATTTCAATTTTTTTATCATTACCATGTACTAATAACAGAATCACCAAAGTAGCTTGAAAACTATATTGACAGAGCTGCTAAAAAGTAAGAGTCTATTTTTGTTTATTGTGGTTATAATTACATTTTTTCAGTTCATAGAAATTCAAACAAATGACCCTGTCGAATAGATTATGAATATACGACATCTCTTCTTCTTCTTCTATCTTTTTGTACTCCGTATTCAATATTTCGAAAATACTAGTAAGTTCGAAAAATATTTTTTAAATCTCTACATTCATTTGTAATTTTAGGCTTATTTCAGAATGAAATAGGACTATTGTAGATATATATATATATATATATATATATGTATGTTATAACGGAATTTGTAAACACGACAGAGGGCGCATTTTTTGACGAATCAAAACCAAACTCGCTACAAAAATTGGTTCAGCCAAAATCTTGGACGAGTTCGTTCGTATTTCTTTTGTTTTTGATTTGTCGCCAAAAAGTTACTGAAATTTTTTTTATAACTTAACACGTTCTACAACTTTTATATGAAATACTTTTTTCTAAAACATACATGAAAACATTTATTTAAGAAACTTATTTTTTTTTAATATGATGCAAAAACTTTACTGAAATAAGCCGTCCAATTGGTCTTGTGCCATCAGGATTTTTCATATACTATAGAAAAATAATTGACAAATAACTTTTTATTTATTTAGTCTTCAACCACGCAGGATTATTGTAGTTTAAAACAATCCGTTTTGGAAAAAGATTTTACATAACATGCTTTTAAATACAGTAACACATTGTTGTAATCCGATTTATCACTAGATAGATAGATAGATAGATAGATTTTATTGTGCACAAGATACATCTTTCATACATTACATTTATTACAATGATCCATACGGCATTTTCAGTAATTATTTATAGTTATTTGAGTTAGAACATATATATTTGTTTTCAATTGCTATTATTATATTGTATATAAATATTATAGTGTTATTATTTATTCTCCGCATGCGAAAGTTCTTAATTTTGAGATACTAATAACACTATGGGCCAGCATAGAGAGCTCAGAGAGATTGTCATTAATGGCATTCAAATAATGTACCAGATCATCAGCATTATCCACACTATTAAACCATCTATTTTGTCTGAGAGGGCTGTAAATGAGGCATTTGAAGAGAATTTGCTCCAACGAATCTGGTGTATGCATATTACAAACGGAACAGATTTCCCCATAATCAATTATATAGAAGTTTCCTTTAAAGGAAAATTTCAGTATCATTTTACTGAAAGTTCTGATTTGTGCGACAATTCTCGTTACGTTATGTATATAGATGCGGGTATTCGCAAATAATTTCTCCCGGTTTCACCAATTAATAGTTGAAAGTATATCAGAGAATAACTAGACGTAACCTTCCTATACATATCAATTTCGTAGAGTCGTTTTTCAAAATTTTCTAAAATAACCCCATCTAATTTACCTGAATATGTATTTAAATAGTTTCTCCATAAATGTTCACACTCTGCAAAGGTAAACCATTCTTTAACTTGAGTGACCCAATCATATTTAGCGCTCTCCGTAGCTAATTGTAAAAGTTGCATATAACAGATTTTAGACAATCTAGAATTATCCATTATTTTAAGTTTATTTAACCAACTTAAAGCATGTTTAAAAATAATTAGTGATAAATGGGGCGAATATGTCACTAAACACTTCTTTAAAGAATTTTCCTATACTGAGATTTCTACCACAGATAACACACAGATAGAAAAGACACTGATTGTAGCGCCATCTGAAGAGCCTGTCCACTAAACAATTGAGTGATGTTAAAAAGATTTCTGTAATTTTAGATTTTGGCGGTATATTCAAATTTACTGTATTTTAAATATTTTATCTCAAAATAACCATTTATAGTCCATCATTTGACATTTAATTTAATTTAACTCCATTAACTCAATGATGATTAGATGTTGAGTTAAATTGAATGACATATCAAATGATGGACCATAAATGGTTAATTAAATTGGAAAAAAATAAAACAATAATCATATAAACAGTTTATTTATTTTGTTATAAAAATACACAACGAATAATTTCTTTCACAAAGTACTTTTCTTAACAAACAGAATGACAATAAATAAACTATAATGTAAGAACAATGCAATAATTAAAAAATAATTTGAGTAACATACATTCTAGATTAGAGTATCATTAGATTTTTAAATGATGTTAAATCAAGATAAAAGTAGAAAATTATTTATGATAAGTTTATATTAATTTATTTATTTATTATTATACTCCTATAAACACACAGGGGTAGACAAACTACTGGAGTATAACTGCTAAACTACTTAATAAAAAAAAGTGTTAGCAATGAATAGTTAACTAGGTACTATTTTTGGCAACTTTCTGTGAAACAAAATATTTGAGTATAATTACTGTGACTGCTATAACAAAAGTAATCAAAATATTTTTGAAGGAAATGTAGTTAACTACTGCCCAGCTCTGTAAATACAAGGTGCCAAGTAATTACATATAATAGTGCTAAACAGCACTTGTGACTGTTCAGCATTTAAAATAATATATCTAACATCCCATTTCCACTTGAAACGCATCTTTCTTTCTTTATTGAAAGTATTAAATAGGTCTATATCACAAGCTTAAACCTAGTATATTGCATATTTGTATATTTCTACATTTAAAAGCATTTGGTTCTTATGAAACAATCGCATAAGGCAGATTAAGTTACTCTGCAGCTCCTGGCAGTCTATGATTGTTAAAATGTTTCTTAAAGGCTCTTAAAAATCCCACCGTTGTGTGGAAGTCCTTTCTCGTTTATGATTGAGCTTCTACAAGTAAACACAGAGAATAACAACCATAAATAAGTAAACACACCAATATGTTCGAAAATTTACATCAACAAAAGAAAAAAAAATGCCCTTACTATTGAAATAATGAGTTTACACATGTTTTTGTACTAAGCCAAAAAAATATTTTTGTGAATTCTTTTTTATTGGAGTTCTTGATTTTTTTTGGTTTTCAAATATTTTTTTGATTTCTGAACAACTTTTTGATTTATTGTTTTTTTTCTCTTTTGTCTTTATTGGATATTCTGGATTTTTGGTTACTGCTAGACCAAACACTTACGTAGACGTAATGGCTCAACAAAAGTTTATACTCACTTTCAATTCCCATAAATTGTCATACCATGGGCTATACATGAAAATCGGCAAGGGCTCAATAACTTCCATCACACATAACATAAAATAAAAAACAGATTATTATTTTTTCAATGGGTATATTTTAAAATGTCCAAACTTTTTTAAAATGTTGCTGTCTGCCTCTTTGCACTCCCAATTATATGGTGACAGTAGAAACTAAAACCGTTGGGTTAAGATTTCTAATATTCAAATCGGCGTTGTTGTGATTAAATAGAGTGAAAATCATGGATGAGAGTGCATTAACCAAGCAATGCTTCTTGAGGTTAAAAGCCTTGGACAATCACAGCATAAAGTACAGTTTTCTGGGTCAAGTTAAGGAGCACTTCCGACTATGCCGGTTGTGATAATCTGTGGTTAGAATTCTTGCACAATAACTCCAAGCACCTTTTGAATAACATACTAGAATTATATAAAATTAAATTAATCGCACATGATGCACAAAGAATAATAAACTCCTCCTATCCTTTGTTATACAAATATTTAATTTTGTCTGAAAATAATTGTTATTTGCACAGATCTTGCCCAATATACATATTCAAAATAATATCCCAAATTAGACTATGTAGCTCCAAAACTCTAAAAATCTATTATCGAGATATAAAATATACAGTAGATATGACTGCAACTTGTAGTCTTTGTAACTTGCATGAGACCGAAACATTAATGTACTTAATTATAGAATGTCCAATATATAATTAACTAAAAGGAGATTGCATATGTTCAGAATTGAAGACATTTGACGAATTAATGTGTATTCTTAACACCAATGACTTCATTAAATTAACTAAAGTTCCTACTTTACTATTGTTGTTTCGTTTTCGCATTTTGGTATGTAAAGACCGAACTTCTTGTAATAAGAATTGTAAATTCCTTTTAATGCAATAAAATTAATCTATCTATCTATCATTACTTAGACGTAATGGATCAACAAAAGTTAATACTCACTTTCATTTTCCATAAATTGTCATACCATGGACTATATATGAAAATCGGCAAGGTCTCAATACCTTCCATCTCATAGCTGGTGGAGAGAATATCTTCCACATGTGGTGAATGGGACAATGGCTCAACACCTGTACTGGTGGAGGGAATAGCTATAATATAAAATAAAACCCAGATTATTATTTTTTCAATGGGGACATTTTAATATATCCAAAATGATAGCATACTATATTGAATACAATAAAAATTACCATCAATTTTTGTTAATTTCCTCTCATATGGGAAGGCAAATCAAACTGTATTAATAACCTCCCTTTGTCCTTCTCAAATCTAGAGAAACACTGTTCATGAAAATGGAGGTGACATTATTCTCCATTGTTTCGTCGTCGCCAAATTTACTGACATCGCGCATACGCAGTTATATAAATCAATAAAATTTGATTACTAGTTTTCGTTAATTTTTTGAAATCTATCGATTTTAGTTACTCGACAGGCTCTATAGATGGCACGTAACCCTAACCTGATTTCTACGAGCGTAGCGTTATATAGGCTATTAGTAAATGTTTACACTAGCTTCCATCATAAGCAAAACACTCCGTTTGTTGTTCGTTAGTAAGTAAATAAGTATGTGTAGACGTGTATGTCCAATTCGTAGTCTAGATAATATTGATTGAGCTCTACCTTTTTGGGGAATATATTCCCAAGGAAACACTAAACTTATTTAACGTCTGCTAATTTTGACTTTGATGTATTCCAGCGTCTCTGTCAATGATATGTTAATTTTCTACGTATCCATGCTTTTAGGTCTAAGTGTACAGTTTCTTCTAAGTAAATATCTGCCAATCCCTAATTGCTTCTTAAGCAAGTTTATCTACAATCTCGTTGCCCTCATAGCTCTATGAGACGGTAACCAAAGGAGCTGAATATCGAAATTTTTTTGTTGAAGAGAGTATTATATATGTGTTTTAAGGATTTCATGGCAGTTAAGAAACCCGTTATTAACAGCTAGAGGGATGTATCTTGAATCTGGATATATTGTGAAGCTTCTAAAATTGTTCCGCTGTATATATCGTTCAGTCCAAAAACCCCTTGACGAGGTAAAAATAGGTGACGCAAGTACTTCCCTTATAAAAGATGTGACAGAGGAGGAATCAGGGACTACACCAGTGTGCTATTTCGTAACATTACTCCCTCTTTAAAAGGAAGTTCCTCCTGGAACTTATGTGTAGCCGGAACTGGATGTTTAAATCGGCAACTGGACGAATGTCTGCATTTTCCGGTCGTATGGAAATAACAGGGCACCGTATTCAACGGTACCCCTCGATAACGAGGGGTATAGCTGCAAATTAATATGTAGACACCGGTATCTTGGAAGATCACCTCTATCATGTTCCTGATGACTCGCCAATCCAACTGGTCGCTCTCTATTCTGGGCATTGCTAGTTTTCTCCACGTGGGATTCCAGCACATGATTTCGCGAAGGCTTCGTAGCGCTTCCCACACATCCCGGTAGGTGGATCGATCTGGAAACTCATTTCTCGTTACCAGGTAGAAGACGTACCGCGAATTGTGCTTGAGTCTCAGTGTCTTGCCAGGGGCTGGCATCTGATCTTCAAGTTTATATAACTGTCCATCTTCATTCGAAAGACGGTTGTCAACCCTCGTACCAGTGAGTACTCTTCCGGGAACGTGAACAAATCTTGTATTTGTTCTGTAGTGACTCCGTATCCAGCTTTCCCGGCACCTCCGTATGCGCCCGTGAATTCTTCGAAGGCTGGGTCAGACTCTTGTTGTAAATGGTTCACCCCTTCCTCTTTGTCATGGTCTCCTTGAATTGGCGCTAGTTGGTTTTGGTGGACTACTCTCGGTTTTCCATTGGGGATCTTGCAAATTACGATAGATGATGTCGTTGATCCTCTTCTTGATTAAGTATGGACCTTCCCATACTTTCTGTAATTTTGGAGAAAATCCTTTTCTCCTTGTCAGGTTGTGTAACCATACTTTGTCCCCTTCTTTGAAACTGCCTTCTCTGGCCTGCATATCTTACCGTTTATCATTCTGTCACTGGCAACTTGAAGATTCATTCGAATCAGTTCATGAACATCGTCCATCTTTCTTCTCAATTGGATCACGTAATCTTCTCCTGCTAGATCTTGGTCAAGCCGACAGCCAAACTTCAGGTCACAAGGAAGCCTCATTTCGCGTTCAAATAGAATTTTCGCATGTGTTTCGCCCTTGGACTCATTTATGGCAGATCGATAAGCCAACGCAAATAGGGAAAGATACTAGTCCCAGCGGTGACTGGTGCTGGTTGCTGGAAACTACTTTAAACAGGTATTTTCCATTGGTCCTGATCATAATTTCGACCATTGCATCTGATTGACGATGCAACGCTGTTGTCCTGGTCTTCTTCATCCCCACCCAAGTAACACACATAGTAGCAGAACCGTTCTTGCGACTATAGGAGCCACTTCATTGTGGACGGTTACTATAGGCGGCGACGTTCTCGCTACGTAGCGGCCACGTAGCCGTCACTAAAATGGGGAAAAATTCAGAGTAGCAGGGTAGTATAACAGGTGATCCCAGTTACTATAATTGCCACTATATTTTGTTGCTTTGAGGTGGCAATATAGTAGTAGCTACTAGTGCCTAGTGGCTGCCGCCATGCATTTTCCCACGAATGGCGACATTTTTCCTCTAGCGACCTCTTTGTAAATTATATTTCAACTGGTATGAAGGTAAGTTAATAATGAAAGAGAAATGTCAATCTAGCTTGGCTAGTTTCGGATAATGGCGTCTTATAAGTTCCTGAAAATGTCGATCTTTAATAGTGTATGTGGGTACTTTCAGGACCAATATTTGAACTCAAATCACTTTACTGACAAACATAAAGGTTTTAAAAAGAAAAATTTTCACGCGCCTTCGAAATAACTTAGTTAATAAATAGTTACGTGAAAAAATATAAGTATTCAATAAAAAAAAGTACTTTTTTATAGTAAAAAAGTGTATTGCTGTTTTAGTTATAAACTTATTAATCTAAAATTATTTAATATAGGATAAGGAAATAAAAAAAATAAATGAAGAATACAAACAAAAATTATTCTTACAAAAAATCGTGACCGTTAAAAATGGCTGGCTAGCACTAAGCTACGATGAAGTTAGGATTTTTCCCATAAAGTAGCAAGGACTACGCATTTTTCACTTCAAAATATCTACTACTCTAAGGTGACAAGTTTTTACTATCCAAAAGTCTCTTTATAGTTCCAGCTACTACTTTGGAACTTTGTAATTTTAAGTACTAATTCTTAGATTTCACAATCTGGTAGCCTCTGCCACTAAAAAGTTACTATGTACAACCAAAAACTCTGATAGCCAGGCACTGGTGACATATAGGTCTATATTAGTTCAATATGTTACTATAAAGTTCCGCCTTGCGGAGAGATGCCTAACCTCAAATATTTGGAATATTTTGTCGCTTGATGTGTTTTACGTTATACGGTGTATTTTATTTTCTAAAGGTAAGCAAATGATTTAAATAATATTATATAGTATTTATTCGAGAGGCTCCACAATTGTTTATTATAGATTAATGCAGTTAATTCTGACTTAGATATAATACTTCAATTTTCGAAATAATATAACCTAAAAATCTATCTGCTAAAAACCACTGCAGTACGTGTTGGTACAGAGATAAGTAATCAAAAGTTCAGTAATATTTGAAATGGATGGCATATATTTACCTAATACGATGCAAAAAAATTAGTTTTTTGGATTTACAACTCAAGGAAAATATTTAATGCAAAGATGCCATGCAAGATTACGTGTTCTATAATAATTAATAAGCACGTTTTAAACCTTAAAATGCGTAAAAAACGGTGATAAATGTCAGTTCTTTCAATTTTAAATAATTGTTTTATTGTATAATACCCGGGTTTGGAGAACGTTTCCAAAAATCAGATTCAACATATACCAAATACTTGGTGTAGATTCATATTTGGTCTCCAGTCAACCACTAAAAGTGGATGAGCGTATTAAGCGTGTATAGGTATGCAGAGGCAGAGATTCACACCAATCTCTGTTTACAAAGGTGCCGGGTTATCGATTTATTGACAGCCTCCTTAACTTTTTTATACAGAAAGATAGAAATAAAATTGTACAACTAAATTATAGGGAATCCAGAATATGTATTTTCTTTTTTATCGGGTACCTAATTATATTTATTGTTTATTTTCAGTACTGAAATAAAATGAATACATTTAAAATTGTAGCGACAAAAGAGAAACGGGGAGTGTGCTTTACCGCAGTATCTGATAAGTGGGAGAAAAATAAAACACTATTTTGGCCAGAATACCTTTCAAATTCGCAGCGAGAGACTTTGCGATGCAACGCAGCTTCCGTCCCAGACCCTAAGTGGACCAGGTACCCATGCATTGTAAAGCTTCAAAATATAGTCAGCTTCGCTGAGGCTTTAGACTTCGAAAAAATAATTAGAAAACTGCCCGGACACTGATGCCGAAGAAGAAATATTTGCAAGATTGAAGAGCTTCATTTAATTCGGTTACAAATTTCTGTAAGAATTCATGTAATGGAGGTTTTGATTCTCCACAATAAATTGCCACCACTGTAGGTTGTTGCCTGGGATATCCATGAACTTTCATGAGTATCGGCCAAAATTTTAAAGGAAAACTGTAAAATGGGGGTAATCCATCAATATTAATAATGAGAGAAACCGATTCTTTGTTGTTAGTTTTTAATAAACAAGATATTACATTCTCTCTTATTCCATTATACCAGAATTCTCCATTACCCATCATAACAATGGTACAAGATCTTGTTGTAATCAACAACATTCTGATATCTCCTGGCAACGCTAAGCCTTCATTTTTCAACAAGTGTAATAAGTCGCTTAGAGCTAGGTGGCTTATTCGATGCTTTAAAGCCCAATGTTTTAGATTCTGAGCAATATTACTTGATTTTTTTGGTGGGTTAAATCCGTACTCGGTTTTTTCTTCTTGGGTGGAAACTAATTCATTATTAGGAGTACCTACCAACCCCACATTCCTAAAAAAGTCATGAAAACTTAAAAAAGTCAACTAATTCTCAAAAAATATTGAGTGTTCCTACCTTGTTGAATCGCAACCATACTTCTCTTTTGAATTGAGTTCAGTAGCTTCCTCATCATTATTTTCATTGACAGATTCCTTCGAAGAGTTTAGACCAATTGTGGATAATCGTTATATTTTTCTATAAAAAGAACTAGAATGTTTACAACTTTTTAGTATTTCTGCACTTTAGACATATTATAGACTTTGTACGGTGTGTTTTTAAAAACAAAATAAAAATCTGTAACCTCAAACAAACACGTTCAAGTAGTCGAGATAAATCTCGCACGTTACATATACCGTATGAAAATAACGGATAGGTTGGGTACATATAGTAGTCGCCACTATGAAGAAACTTTTTTCAGTTCCCACTACTCCACAGTGGCGAAATGTAAAAATGGTATAGGACCCGTAACTTTATAGTAACACACCATAATCGCGGCTACTATTTTGGGACTAACAATATCATCCAAACGCCACGTAACTTAAACGTCCCGACTATAGGTTTTCGGAACTATTATGTGACTAAGCTTATGGTAACAGTTACCTTAAACACATATTTCAGTGGTACCAGCTGGTAACAGAATTCTCTTTAATGCTACCTTATAGTTTTTGCCGCTTTGTAGTAACATGGGCCTAGTCCCAGTTACTAAAAATATCATCAACACATTTGCTACTTTAAATTTGGGTATTTCTATTCCAAATAACTAGTAACCGGGTGGTAACAGGCAATTGTTAAAAATTCTTTGGAGTGGCATGAGCTCATATAGTCGCAAATCAAGTATCGGGGTGTACGCAGGAACTTTATGTTAGTAGCGAGTCCTAAACCGATGGTATCCGGAACTATGTGTGTTACTTGGGCAGCTTGTCACAAGTTTCCTAGAATACCTGGCTCCCGAAATTTCTTCCTTGATCGCTTGTTCAAGTATGTTATGAGGTATAGATGGACAAACGTTCGAGATCAGTAATCTTTCTTGAGGAGATATAATTGTTCGGGCATTTAGTGGTGTTTTTGATTATATTTCTAGCTGAACTTTGTCGACTGGCGTAGACATTCAACTAGATGAATAATCTCAATTTCACAAAATTAATGTCGAAATTAATAATTAATTATGTACAAATTTACAAAATGCTACAAAGTTATGAATGCTGAACTTTGGTGGTTTCAGATCGGAAGACACTTTTATGTTTCGATTTGATGAATATTCACTTGGCTCGTATAGAAACTAAGTAACGATGTGTTAGATTTAGTATCTCTGATTGTTTGACTTGGAGTGAAGTTACTTCGATGTGTAACGACGACTCGATGAACTCGATTGAGTGTTGAACTGATTTCATTTTCGAGTTGTAAGCTCGCTTCGATGAGTATTAAACTGACGTTGTTATTGAGCGTTGAGCTCGATTCGATGAGTTTAAAAACTCGTGTCGATGAGTAGTAGAACTGATGAGTGTAAAAAACTTTGTTATTGAGCGTTGAGCTCGATTCGATGAGTTTAGAAACTCGTGTCGATGAGTAGTAGAACTGATGAGTGTAAAAAACTTTGTTATTGAGCGTTGAGCTCGATTCGATGAGTTTAAAAACTCGTGTCGATGAGTAGTAGAACTGATGAGTGTAAAAAACTTTGTTATTGAGCGTTGAGCTCGATTCGATGAGTTTAAAAACTCGCATCGATGAGTAGTAGAACTGATGAGTGTAAAAAACTTTGTTATTTAGCGTTGAGCTCGATTCGATGAGTTTAAAAACTCGCGTCGATGAGTAGTAGAACTGATAAGTGTAAAAAACTTTGTTATTGAACGTTGAGCTCGATTAGATGAGTTTAAAAACTCGTGTCGATGAGTAGTAGAACTGATGAGTGTAGAAAACTTTGTTATTGAACGTTGAGCTCGATTAGATGAGTTTAAAAACTCGTGTCGATGAGTAGTAGAACTGATAAGTGTAAAAAACTTTGTTATTGAACGTTGAGCTCGATTAGATGAGTTTAGAAACTCGTGTCGATGAGTAGTAGAACTGATAAGTGTAAAAAACTTTGTTATTGAACGTTGAGCTCGATTAGATGAGTTTATAAACTCGTGTCGATGAGTAGTAGAACTGATGAGTGTAGAAAACTTTGTTATTGAGCGTTGAGCTCGATTCGATGAGTTTAAAAACTCGTGTCGATGAGTAGTAGAACTGATGAGTGTAAAAAACTTTGTTATTGAGCGTTGAGCTCGATTCGATGAGTTTAAAAACTCGCGTCGATGAGTAGTAGAACTGATGAGTGTAAAAAACTTGGTTATTGAGCGTTGAGCTCGATTCGATGAGTTTAAAAACTCGCGTCAATGAGTAGTAGAACTGATGAGTGTAAAAAACTTTGTTATTGAGCGTTGAGCTCGATTCGATGAGTTTAAAAACTCGCGTCGATGAGTAGTAGAACTGATAAGTGTAAAAAACTTTGTTATTGAACGTTGAGCTCGATTAGATGAGTTTAAAAACTCGTGTCGATGAGTAGTAGAACTGATGAGTGTAGAAAACTTTGTTATTGAGCGTTGAGCTCGATTCGATGAGTTTAAAAACTCGTTTCGATGAGTAGTGGAACTGATGAGTGTAAAAAACTTTGTTATTGAGCGTTGAGCTCGATTCAATGAGTTTAAAAACTCGCGTCGATGAGTAGTAGAACTGATGAGTGTAAAAAACTTGGTTATTGAGCGTTGAGCTCGATTCGATGAGTTTAAAAACTCGCGTCTATGAGTTGTAGAACTGATAAGTGTAAAAAGCTTTGTTATTGAGCGTTGAGCTCGATTCGATGAGTTTAAAACTGACTTTGTTATTGAGCGTTGAGCTCGATTCGATGAGTTCAAAACTCGCGTCTATGAGTTGTAGAACTGATAAGTGTAAAAAGGTTTGTTATTGAGCGTTGAGCTCGATTCGATGAGTTTAAAACTGACTTTGTTATTGAGCGTTGAGCTCGATTCGATGAGTGTAAAAACTCGCGTCGATGAGCAGTAGAACCGATGAGTGTAAAAAAAAACTGATATCTTCACGTTGTAAGACGTGTTAAATAGAAATCTGCAAGGGGCGTGTTTACACGTGGATTGGGTTGACCAGTATCATTGGACTCGTCGGGTTCATCGACAAGAATCAACAATGGATGCCTTCAATAGATATTTCAATTTCTATTGAATACTCCAATAGCAATTGTAACCTTTTTACTCTGAAAGGTTGTTCAAACATTTCTCACAAATCTTCCGATCGTCGACCATAAAAATTCACGCACAATGACAATAAATTCAGGATTTTTACAATACAATAGATAATAGTGTGAAACGTGACATTTTCCTAACTTCTTAACTATAGGATTTCAAACACAATGCGACAATATGTCGACTTTCAAAAATGTGCTATTTCAATACTCAAACAACACTATTTACAATTATTATTGCAAAACGTTATATTTTAAAGGTATTTAACAAAAGCTGGGAATAAAGTGTAACTACCCTTTGAATTTACAACACTAAAAAGATCTTATCAATTATTTAACACCTTTTTACAGCGTTAGCAACTAAAATGAATTTGCCCTTTAAATATATACAAGGACGAGAGAAGTAACATACAAATATCTTACATATTTTTAAAAGCATCGTAAACAATAAAATTCAAGATTTAATAATCTTAAACAAGTAGTGTGTTATCGATTTTTATTGTTCCATGTTTTGTAGTTAGAACAACTTCAACTATTTTTTCGCTTGATACGTAGAAAAATATTCTTGACGAAATAATAATGTTTTTGGGTTGTATCACATTTCCTAAGGTAATTAGATAATCTTCTAATTTAGTATTTGCTACAGATTTAAAGATAAAGGCTTGTTTTTTACTCGGAAAATTAGTAGCAGAAATAATAGATGAATCGGAGTGTTGACGTGAGTCACCTTGATTGCCCCTGTAGTCAGTAGCATTACAATTCGAATCTGCGTACTCATATTACATTTGGTCCTAATTTCGTATTTGGTTGTCTAAATTTTACAAGCTTGATTTCTGTTAATTGCTATATATAGAATAGTTGTCCAGTTCTGATGAATGATTAACGATAAATGAAACTTTCTTAAAGTCACTTGTGTGATGATATTAGGGAGCACTTAATAAACACACTATTGATTTCCTGGAAATTATTTCCATTATTTGTAACAGTTTTATACAATTTTCGGAGACTGGTAATAGACACGACTTATTGCTACCTATACCAGGACTTTATTTACAACAATTTCAATTAAACGCGATAGCAAAACATATTTTATTTCTTCAAATAAGGAAAACTACAAATTGCTTAATCTCAGTTACGAGTAATGTTTTTCTAATTTATTTAAACAGTAAACGGGTGGGATCAACTTTAAACCCACGGTATGGCTACTTACGAATTTATTTAAACACTAAACTACTCACTAACAGTTAATTTATATACACTTAAGTATTCACTTAAATTTAATTTATATACAACAACCTTAATTATTGATTTATATCAACACTTTACTGTTCGCTATTTTGGTTATCAGTATCCGATGAAGACGGTGCCCTGCTATTTCCATAAGATCGAAAAGTGTAGAAATGGCGCCAGTTGCCGATTCAAACATCCAGCTTCGGCTACACAAAAGTTCCAGGAGGAACTGCCATTTGAGGAGGGGCTAATGTTACGAAACAGCACACTGGTATAGTCCCTGAATCCGACTCTGTCTAAGCCATGTATGAAAGTTAAAATTATGGCGGATGCGCAGGGATTTCTTAGAATTGTTTATGATTGTGACTATCTTATCTAGACATTGTTTTTGTGACCAGTCTTATCTAGAAACTGGGCCAATTATTTTTGTGTAAGCCGCAATCTAGAATTATCTAGTAAAAAAGGCACTAATATATATTGAGTGAATGAAAACGACGAATACTCAGTGTGTATAAGTTTATTACTTTCTGGAAAGTAATAAACTAATACACACTGAGTATTCGTCGTTTTCATTCACTCAATTTACATCTAGTGTGTACACCATATCCACAGGCATTACTAATATATATATATATATATATATATATATATATATATATATATGTGTATATATATATATATATATATATATATATATATATATATATATATATAATATATATATATATATATAAAGGACCGACCAGCGGAGAAGTTCAGTTTTAGTTTAAAAAGTGATATCGACAAATAAACAAGAATACACCTAAATAGCGAACAGTAAAGTGTTGACTCGGTTTTGGAACAGCTGACATTTCTTCGGGCTTAACATGAGCTGGGCAGCTTGGAGTCGTTTGAATACGTCTTCCAAATTCTTCAGGTGTTCATCAAATGTCTTCCCCAGTACTACGATGTCGTCCAAATAGACCAGGCATGTCTTTCAAGACAACTCTCTCAAGACATTTTCCATGAGTCTCTCAAATGTCGCAGGCGCATTATAGAGCCCGAATGGCATGACGTTGAATTGCCATAATCCAGATCCGGTGGTAAAAGCAGTCTTCTCTTTGTCTTCTGGGTCCATTTCCACTTGCCAATAACCAGAGTTCAGGTCCAAGGTGGAAAACAGTTTGCTGCCGGCCAAAGTATCTAACGTATCGTCGATTCGCGGCAGAGGATAGCTGTCTTTCTTCGTCACGTTGTTTAGCTGGCGATAATCCACGCAGAATCTTGTAGTTCCATCCTTTTTCTTGACGAACACTACTTGAGACATTCATAGACTAGTAGATGGTTCTATTACTCTTTCTTCAGCCATCTCTCAAATTATTCTTTCAGCTTCCTCTCTCTTCGCTCGTGGAAGTCTTCGAGCTGATTGCCTAATTGGCTTAGCATTACCAGTATCGATTTTGTGTTTAACGGTTGATGTTATACCAGTCTTTCCTCCTTTTGGTACGAATAGGTCTCGATACTGTAAGAGAAATTCCCTCATTATTTTTTTTCCAGCCCGATTCAAGGATTGACCAGGTACTGATAACATCTGTTCGAATCTGGCATTAGAATTGTCAGTGGTCGTTGTTTGGCGAAGTACAGACCTCACTGGCACGCAGGATCCAATCTTGGTTTCCTTCTTGATGGTAACTGGGTAATCATTCACGTTTATCACACGTACTGGGATCTCTTTCGCAGACGTATTCAATCCTTTTCCAATTAGTACTCCTTTGCGAACCTCTTCGTCGTGGTTCCTTGGCTCCATCATAACCGGTGTACCTTCCTCCATGATTCCCTGTAGCCGTGCTAAAGTCATGGGTTCGCTTCGTGCAGGTAGAACGGTATCTTCCTGTACAGCTGCCAACACCGCGCTGCCTTCATATGGATGAAGGAATACCTCCTCGGAATCCACTTTAATGGTTCTGTTTCTAAAGTCTAATTGGAAACCATATACATTCCCACAATCACGCCTTCTTCAATGTCACCTACGATTGCCGTATGCGTGAACTTTCCTGCGCCAATTCCCAATTGGATTTGTATTTCCCCGTGAACGTTGGCACTCTCGCCGTGGCGGTCCGCAGTCGCAGTCTCGTTGGTAGAACCTTCTTCTTGGGGTTTATTATCTCTGGTCGTATAATGGTTCTAGTTGC
Organism: Galeruca laticollis; assembly: GCA_963921935.1. Lineage (NCBI taxonomy): Eukaryota > Metazoa > Arthropoda > Insecta > Coleoptera > Chrysomelidae > Galeruca > Galeruca laticollis. Next base: position 126,409,639 of record OY998180.1, read on the forward strand.
TCCAGTGTCAACCAGCTGAGCATATTTCTTGCCCTTTACTTCGCCATCCACTTATACACTGTCGTTGCGACATCTGAGAGAAGCTATCAGTATGAGAGGGTCTTTGGAACGATGATGGGTCGGTGCTGCCCCCTCGTAGCCGACCCGTTCTAGTTTTCCTTTGACTGGGGTTCTTGGTTTGCAGGAGTCCTGGGGCGCCTACATGAACTGCGTACATGCCCTAGCTCGCCACAATTCCAGCATCTGATCTTTCTCGGCTTCTTGTCCATCATACTTTTGATCAAGCTGACGATCTGGTGAAACTTGTCCATTCTTCTTGGATGGTCCTAACTTTGTTGTAACCCGAAGCCTTCGTTGCTGCTTCAGAGCAGCTGTCAATGCATCAACTAGTGTTTTGGGATGGGCGAAGCGAAGCGTCCTCTGCATATCGGGGTCACGTAAGCCATCAATAAAGGTCTGGATGCCCAGACATTCCCTCATGTTCTCTGCTGCTGATGGATAAGCAAATCGAACGAGTCAGGCAATATCCACTTCATATTCTTGAAATGCTTCGTCACGTTTCTGTGTTCGGTTCTTCAGCTGGGATTGGTACAAATGTTCTAGATGTTCGTGACCATATCGCATGTCCAACCTCTTCTTCAGCTGCTCGAAGTCATCCGTTTCTTCAAGTGGTATCGTCTGAAGTACATCTAAGGCATCTCCCCGAAGCACGATGGTTAAGTTTACTGCCTTCTCCCTATCGGACCAATTATTCACTCTAGCGGCTACTTCAAATTGTTTCACATAATTGGTACACGATGTCTTTCCGTCGAACGTTGGAGCCTTGACTCGGGCAAAACTGCTAATATCTTCTGTCTTGGGTTGTGTTGCTGGCTTGCATATCTCGATCTTCTTTTGTTCTGCTGGCGTGTCTTGTGCTCTTAAATCTGTTATCTTACTCTCTAACTCCTTGACTTTTTCGTCCATAGCTGTCATTTTATTCTCCATTTTCTCGTCCATCGTTGTGATTTTATTCTCAATATCCGATTTAAGAGACGAAATTTTATTTTCCACGTCAGCGGCAATGTTATTTTTCATTAATAAGATATCAGCAGTAAGTTTGTCCATGTTAGCAGAAATATCGTTTTTCATATTTGTGGAAATCTTCTCTTCCATGGCACAAATATCGTTCTTCATATCAGAAATTGACGAGATTGAGGTGGAAGTCTCGTCCTTGAATAAGAATGTTTCTGGATCAAAGCCGTCATTTTCCAGTGCCAGTCTTTCTACTAATTCACTTTTCTTACCGGACGTTTCCAACTCACGATTTTCCAATTCTGCCTTTAGCTTTGTCACTTTCAGCTCACTTAGTCTCTTAGCCATTTTTACGTAGCAACTTATTCATATTATCCCACTTCTGACAACAATGTAATGTTTTTCTAATTTATTTAAACAGTAAACGGGTGGGATCAACTTTCAACCCACGGTATGGCTACTTAGGAATTTATTTAAACACTAAACTACTCACGAACACTTAATTTATATACACTTAAATTTAATTTATATACACACAACCTTAATTATTAATTTATATCAACACTTCACTGTTCGCTATTTCAGTGTATTCTTGTTTATTTGTCGAGATCACTTTTTAAACTAAAACTGAACTTCTCCGCTGGTCGGTCCTTTATATATATATATATATATATATATATATATATATTAGTGCCCTTTTTACTAGATAATTCTAGATTGCGGCTTACACAAAAACAATTGGCCCTGGCATTTTCTAGATAAGACTGGTGTCAAAAACAATGTCTAGATGAGATAGTCACAATCGTGAACAATTCTAAGAAATCCCTGCGCACCCGCCATAATTTTAACTTTCATACATGGCTTAGACAGAGTCGGATTCAGGGACTATACCAGTGTGATGTTTCGTGACAATACAATTGCAATCAATGAAGATATATTTCGATTATACACTTTAATTTGAACTATTATATATTCATTTGAAAATAAAAATAGTTAACTACCTCATATTATCCGTTCTGACATACAATCTGTATCGTTTAATGAAGTGAAAAAGGATTATTAGAAGCACAGATTTCCCGAGGTATTATTTCCATCTTACACAGTTTCAGATCTTTTTTTCTACTATACGAGTAATAAGCCCTTGTTATACTTTATAAGAAGTTTTCTCAGTTTTTGAAGGGATATACATTAATCATTTTTGCGTTATATCATGAGGCAGTATTTAAGTTAATTTTAATTAACCTAATTACAAAATAAATAGTATAGTACAGGCACCTCATTTGAATTATATAAGTCAGTTGCGATAATAAAATTGGCAAATTTCTTGAGTACTGATACACAGTTCAAAAAATCAGTAGTGTATATAGGTTTGAGAAGTTTGATTTTACCAAACGATATATAAGTAGAATATGCTTGTTATCCTATTAACTTGTCGCAAACTAAAGTGAATAAACGGTTTTAAAGATTAAAACTAACTTTTCCGCATCTGTGGCCCTGAACAATATTCTATCAAAAAATTGTTACTTGTATACACTTCGGGGGATGTATCGTGCTAAAAAACCGAAATTTCTCCAAAAATAACCAAAAATTTAGTATATATAGTTTTATAGGACCCGCTGTACTCGCTCTAGTCAACTGAAAATCAATAGGGTACATCTGTGAGACACCTTGAACAATACTTATTCATAAAGTTGATCAATCGTATACTCTCTGGAGGCTGTATCGTGCTAACAAACTGAAACTTCTCCAAAAATGACAAAAATATCGTACTTAAAGTACTGTAGCACCGGTTGTATTGGCTCTGGTGAGCTGAAAATCAATAGGGTTCATCAGTGAGATGTCGTGAATAATATTCAATCATAAAATTGGTGACTTGTCTAACTCCGGAGGCTGTATCGTGCTAACAAACTGAAATTTCTCGAAAAACGACAAAATGTCGTACTTCAAGTACCATAGCACCCGTTGTACTGGCTCTGGTGAGCTGAAAATCAATAGGGTTCATCTGTGAAATGTCCTTAACAATATTCCATTATAAAATTGGTGACTTATTGCACTCCGGAGGCTGTATCGTGCTAACAAGACTTGCAAGGAAAAGTGGCCGACGACAACGACGACGACGACGACGACATACACACAGGATTTTTTTTCTAAAAACCGCTTTTTCGTGTTGTTGTTGATGGATAACGTAAAAATAACTCAAAAAAAAATTTCAAATTTCAAACTTTTTTGTGGGTAAACCAATACTTTTCTCGCATATTAGATAGGTTGGCGAAAAAGTAATAATGGGAAAGAGAGGGGAACATAGTTATAGCAAGAATAAAGTTAGTTACGGATTACTTTCCCAAAAACTAGCTATATGCAAGATTATCATATGTCCACTCTACACACTGTAGAATTTTGAGAGGATATATAATGATATAATCATACCTATGAGGGAAATTCTGTTAAACTTCCAACTTTTGTACAATTTTTATCAATGGGTTGTTAGTTTCCTTATACGAAAAGATATGGTTTTTTGTTATTCCTGTAGTTTCTCCTCTTTTGTATAATTTTTCTGACTTCTTGTTGATTGTAATTACCTGAATGACTTGGATTCCATTCGATTCGAAGGCAAAGAACCGTTTCACCATTATTTACTATTTAACCTGTTTGAGCATATATTTGCAGAAAGTGCTTTCTGTTCAGAAAATTATTGAAGCTAAAATGAGCAACAGTAACAATAAAACCAAAATCAGACCCAATATCAGTTGTCTATTATAATATATTCGATAACTTTTCATTGAAAGTTTAATATTCTATAAATTGGGAAATATAATTTTAACGAACCAATCATTATTAGTAATTAATAACAGACAAGTGCGGAAGTTTTACTACAAGTGCGGAAGTTTTACTACAATTTCCTATAGAATCTATATATTCTCTGTCTCAAATTTATTCATTGGTTCAATTATTCGATGGAATACAATGAACTAAAAATAAGATAAACAATTACTTGCAGCAGCTCGCGTTTTGGCAACTTTAACAATATTGCCACTGTTCATATTATCAACTTTGAGCCGGATAGAGATTTAGAATGATAAAAAAGTTGAAGGCTGCAAGTATTCTAGTGAGGTGAAAGTATTCAAATAAAAAGATAGTAAAATCTGTTACAACAGTCTATTATCATAATAATATACAACTGCATTAAGTTAATAGAACTGACGACGTAGAAGTGTTATTATTTTAATTTAACAATTTAAAAACACGTTTCACGAAAAACATTCACTTAATTCTCGTTGACAGTCTTCTTTTTAAATCAAGCAATGTTGTTGGAAAAGTGGAGAAACTTTTTACAAAGCTAGTGTCTCTAATTTCATTACATAGAAATCCTGCATAGTTGCATTTGACTCTTTCTCCTTTGATATGTCAAATCATAACGTAGGGAGGATAACTTGTTACTAAATAAATTGTAAAGATTAGAACGAAGTTTTCCGCACTTATACAATCCGGAGGCTGTATTGTGCTAACAAACCAAAATTTCTCCAAAAATGTAGAATATCTGGATTTATGGGACCCATTGTATTAGCTCTGGTAACCTAAAGATCGATAGGGTTCATCTGTGAGGCACCCTGAACAATATCCAATCATAAAATTGGTCACTTGTAAATACTCCGGAGAGTGAACTGTGCTAATAAACAATTTTTTTCTAAAATGACCAAAAATGTAATATAAATAGGTCCAGTTATACTGTGTCTGGTGAGCTGAAAATCGATAGGTTTCATCTGTGACACGCCCTGAACAATATCCAATTATAAAATTGGTAACTTATCGTATATCGTTCGCAGAGTGACGTCTAATGTGTGTTTTTGCGTAACAGATGGCGAATAATTCTGGTATAAAAAGCTGGTGCATACTGGGAGATTATAAATGAATTGGTGATAATACCTGACAACGTTTTTTGATGCAGCAGTGCAAATATGATAATGATTTGGATATCGTGATAATATATTATTTATTTACGATAATTTGTGGTCGCTTTATATGTCTTTATTTGGCTGCGACTATAAACTTTACTATTTTTAACGTCTAACTAAAAATTATTCCAACAGAATCATGAGAATTGGTAATACCAAATGCTGGATTACATATACTTGATTATTCAATTCAACACTTTAAATGATGTTTAGTAATACCCTTGTTTATATATAACGCTACGCTCTATATACGAGTATAAACAAGGGTAATACTGTAAGCGTGAAGACGTTCTTTTTTAGTTACACATCTCCAAACTTATATGTATTGTTACGAAACAGCACACTGGTATAGTCCCTAAATCCGACTCTATTTAAGCCAGTTAAAATTATGGCGGACGCGCAGGGTTTCCTAGAATTGTTTACGAATGGTGACTATCTTATCTACATTGTTTTTGTGATCAGTCTTATCTAGAAAATGCCAGAAAGCCAATTGTTTTTGTAATCTAGAATTATCTAGAGAAAAAGGCATTAATATATAAGGGACCAATCAAGAAGAGTTTAGTTAGTTGATAATTTGACATCGTGAGATAAACAAGTAAATAAGTGAATATAAATTAGTGAACTGTTTATATAAATTAGTTTAAGTGAATATACTGTGTAAATAATTGGTGAATAGTTTAGTGTTTAAATAAATTAGTAAGTATCCATACCGTGTGTATAAAATTTATCCCACCCGTTTACTATTTAAATAAATAAAGAAAAACATTACATTGGTGTCAGGTGTGGGGTAATATAAATAAATATCTACGTAAAAATGGCCAAGAGACTAAGGGACATGAAAGTGACCGAGTTAAGAGCAGAATTGGAAGATCGTGAGTTTGAAACGTCCGGTAAGAAAAGTGAATTAGTAGAAAGACTTAAAGTGGCACTGGAAAATGACGGCTTTGATCCAGAAACAGTTTTATTTAATGACGAGGCTTCCACCTTAATATCGTCAATTTCTGCTAATATTTCTGCTAACATGGACGAGAAATTTCTGCCACGGAAGAAAACATGGACGAGAAGATTTCTGCTATGAAGAACGATATTTCTGCCATGGAAGAGAAAATTTCAACGAATATGAAGAACGACATTACTGCTATGAAGAACGACATTTCTGCTAATATTTCTGCTAGCATGGACGAGAAGATTTCTGCCATGGAAGAGAACATGGACGAGAAGATTTCAACTATGAAGAGCGATATTTCTACTTTGAAGAACGTTATATCTGCTGATATCTTATTAATGAAAAACGACATTGCCGCTGATGTTGAAAATGAAATTTCGTCTCTAAAATCTGAAATCGAGAATAAGATTACAACGATGGACGAGAAGATTGAGGATAAGATGACAACGATGGACGAAAAAATCAAGGAGTTAGTAAAAAAGATGACAGATATAAGAACTCAAGACACGCCAGCGGAAAAAAAGAAGACCGAGCAAACAAAAACTTGCAAGACAGAAACACACCCTAAATTAGAACATATTGGCAGTTTCACCCGAGTCAAGGCCCCAACGTTCGATGGAAAAATGTCGTGGACCAATTATGTGAAACAGTTTGAAGCAGCCGCTAGAGTGAATAATTGGTCCGATAAGGAGAAGGCAGTGAACTTAACCATCGCTCTTCGCGGAGATGCCTTAGATGTACTTCAGACGATACCTCTTGTAGAAGCGGATGACTTTGAGCAGCTAAAAAAGAAGCTGGACATGCGATACGGTCACGAACATTTGGAACATTTGTACAGATTCCAGCTGGAGAACCAAAGGCGGAAACGTGACGGAACCCTTCAAAAGTATGAAATGGATATTACCCGACTAGTTCGATTTGCTTATCCATCAGCACCAGAGAACATGATGGAATGTTTAGTCATCCAGGCATTATTGACGGCTTATGTGACCACGATATGGAGAAAACGCTTCGATTAGCCCATCCCAAAACATTAGTTGACGCATTGACAGCTGCTCTTGAATATGAAGCAGCAACGATGGCTTCGGGTTACAACAAAGGTAGGACCATGCAGGAAAAATATGAAGATGACAGACTTGACCAGATCGTCAACCTGTTGAAAGGTATGGTAGACGTGAATCCGAAGAAGATCAGGTGCTGTAATTGCGGCGAGCTAGAGCATGCACGCAGTTTGTGTAAGCATCCTACGACTCCTGCAAACCAAGAACCTCTTAAATGCAAAGCAGCCACGAAGGGCTCGCGGTACAATAAAGGTAGGACCATGCAGGAAGAAGATGACGATGACAATCTTGACCAGATCGTCAACTTGTTGAAAGGTATGGCAGATAAGAAGCCGAAGAAGATCAAATGCCGGAAGTGTGGTGAGCTACAGCACGTACGCAGTCCGTCTAAGCGCCCCAAGACTCCTGTAACCCAAGAACTCCAGTCACAGGGGAAATCAGACACGGGTGAACATCCAGCTGATGTGAATCACCGAAAAGCCAACTCTTTGCCTAGACGGTCATGCCCTGTAGACTATTCACAATGCAACAAGTCGAAATCTAAGAAAGTTGCAGTTTCAATAATTACAGTAGCCAATGAAGAATGGTCGCCCACCAGGATCAGAGAAGATCAGGAGAATGATCCTCACCTGAAGATGATCCGGCAATGGAAGGAAGAAAATCGGCTACCTACCTGGCAAGAAGTGTCAAGATTGTCACCGAAACTCAAAGCGTATTGGGCTCAGTGGGACTCCCTTGTCCTGGAAGAAGGGCTGTTGAAAAGAGTCCTTGAAAACGATGATGGTTCCGAGACGAGGAGATAGCTAGTTATCCCTAGAACGAGAGTAGCTGAGGTACTGAAGAAGTTACACGACAGTCCATCGGGAGGTCATCTGGGAGTGAAGAAAACCCTTCAGCGAGTCCGTGAAAGGTTTTATTGGATGAACAGCTCCGACGATGTGAAGGACTGGTGTAAGAAATGTACGACTTGTACTACGAGTAATGGACCACATTGCAAGAGAAAGGCACCTATGAAACAGTATAATGTTGGAATCCCTTTCGAAAGGATTGCTTTTGATATCGCTGGACCATTTTCGACGACAGAAAATTGTAGCAAATACATACTGGTTGTTATGGATTATTTCACAAAGTGGGTGGAAATTTACGCTATCCCGAACCAAGAGACCACAACTGTTGCGAATGTATTGGTGAAAGAATTTATCAGCCGATATGCAGTGCCCTTGGAAGTCCACAGCAACCAGGGAAGAAATTTCGAAAGTCATCTATTCCAGGAGATTTGCGACAAGCTGGGAATGAAGAAGACCAACAGCATTACATCCACAGTCAGATGGAATGGTCGAAAGAATGAACAGGACTATTGAAAAATACCTGTCCAAAGTAGTATCCAGCCATCAGAGAGATTGGGACCAGTATCTTCCCCTATTCGCATTGGCTTATCGATCTGCCGTCAATAGGTCCACGGATGAAACATCGGCGAAAATCCTGTTTGGACGTGAAATGAGGCTTCCTTGTGACCTGGAATTTGGCTGTCGGCCTGGAGAAGATCTAGCAGGCGAAGACTACGTGATCCAATTGAGAAGAAGGCTGGACGATATTCATGAATTAGTTCGAACAAATCTTCAAGTTGTCAGCGACAGAATGAAAAGTGGGTACGACACGCAGGCCACAGAAGGCGGTTTTAAAGAAGAGAACAAAGTATGGTTACTCAACCCAACGAGGAGAAAAGGATTTTCTCCAAAATTACAAAAATCCTGGGAAGGTCCATACTTAATCAAGAAAAGGATCAATGATGTTATATATCGCATAAGCAAGATCCCCAACGGAAAACCAAAAGTAGTGCACCAAAACCGACTAGCGCCATTCGAAGGAGACCATGAGCTAGAGAAAGGAGTAAACCATATTCGAAATGTGTCTGACCCTACCTTCGATGAATTTATGGGCGCGTATGGAGGTACCAGGCAAGCTAGATATGGAGTCACTTCGGAACAACAACAAGATTTGTTCACGCGCCCGGATGATTATTCACTGGCATGGAACATCCCCGCATGTATCAAGAACGCACGAGGGTTGGCAACCGTCTTTCGAAAGAAGTTTGGGCAATTAGAAAAACTTGAAGACCAGATTTCAACCCCTGGCAAGACACTGAAACTGAAATATAATTCGCGGTACGTCTTCTACGTGGTAACTAAAAATGAATTTCAAGATCGATCTACCTACCGCGACGTGTGGGAAGCACTTCGAAACCTACGAGACCATGTGTTGGAATCCAGTATGAAGAAACTGGCTATGCCTAAGATAGCGAGTAACCAGTTGGATTGGCGAGTCATCAGGAACATGGTAGAGATTATATTTCAAGATACCGGTGTCCAGATATTAATTTGCAGCTACAACTCTCAGTATCCGATGAAGATGGTGCCCTGCTATTTCCATAAGACCGGAAAGTGTAGAAATGGGGCCAGTTGCCGATGCAAACATCCAGTCTCGGCTACACAAAAGTTCGTGGAGGAACTTCCATTTAAGGAGGGGGGAATGTTACGAAACAGCACACTGGTATAGTCCCTAAATCCGACTCTGTCTAAGCCAGGTATAAAAGTTAAAATTATGGCGGACGCCCAGGGTTTCCTCAAATTGTTTTCGAATTGTGGCTATCTTATCTACATTGTTTTTGTGACCAGTCTTATCTATAAAATGCCAGAAAGCCAATTGTTTTCGTAATCTAGAATTATCTAGTGAAAAAGGCATTAATATATAAGGGACCGATCAAGAAGAGTATAGTTAGTTGATAATTTGACATCGTGAGATAAACAAATAAATAAGTGAATATAAATTAGTGAACTGTTTATATAAATTAGTTTGAGTGAATATACTGTGTAAATAATTGGTGAATAGTTTAGTGTTTAAATAAATTAGTAAGTAGCCATACCGTGTGTATAAAATTTATCTCACCCGTTTACTGTTTAAATAAATAAAGAAAAACATTACAGTATATTTGTTAATAAAATACACACAACGTCAAAAGTCTTGGAGCCCCTATATATAGAATGTTTCGCTTAAACCTAGCTCTTTTGCTTATTGTTGTGAAGAAGTACGTGTTGTTAGGAAAAAAAGACAATAAATTGATGTTGATAAAGAGCCCTTGCCATAGTATCAATGTTTCTTCATATTTTGACATTTAAAATATATGCAGTGACAAATGGTACTCTTTCTTTCTTCATTTGTATGCAGGATGTGAAATTTCTCCATTCAACCGAGCAAGAATTACTGATTTCCACGATGCAGAGCATTCCAATCATCAGATATCGGAATTCTTGGGCATTCCTAGATCATCTGTTGTGCGAATAATTCACATATATCAACAACTTGGTACAGTGGAAAACAGACCACGTAGTGGACCTCCTCGAGTGTCTGGCGCAGCGATGATAGTTATTTGGTGCAATATGCCCCCAGACATCACCGAACGGCATCAGCTTCATCTCTAAGGGCTCACTTTCAGGGTACGTTTCGCCGTGTTATATCCACACCTACAGTTCGAAGACGACTCCATGATACAAATTTACGTGCTAGATGGCCATTACGGGTCTCCACTCTACTTCCTAGACATCATTCTGTCCGTTTCCAATGGGGCAAGAGCGTTGGGGTTGGCTTTTTCCCCAATGGAGAAGGGTTTATTTTCAGATGAAACTAGAATGTAACTGATTAGTTATGACAATCGATAAAGTATCCGTAGAGAACCAAGTGGTGAACAGCGACTTAATGTTCCCCGGGAAGCTGCTCCCTATTAAGAGGGTGCTGTAATGTTCTGGGGAGGAATAATGTTCAACCGCCGCACCTCATTAACTCGCATACCACAAAATATAACTAGTTAAATTTACATCCATCAACTTATTAAACCCATTATCTATCCTATACGTATCAATTTACGTGAAAATTTGATGTTTATGGACGACCACGCCCAATCACATCACGCAAGAGGAGTTCAGGACGCACTGGAAGTAGGTCATATCAGGAGATTGAATTGGCCAGCCAACTATCCTGATATGATTCCAATTGAAAACATGTGGGATTTCATTACTAGGGCCATTCACAATCGTGTCAATCCACCTCAGACTGCAGATGAGTTAGCCGCAGCGGCGTTAGAGGATTGGAACAATCTTCCACAAGAAACTATGAATGTGAACGCCCGTTTTCCAGGGGCAGCCCATGATGTATTTATTTGGAATCAATCTCCTTGCCAAGATGTCCTTCGGAATCTTTTTGAGAAGATGAATATCTAACTAGTAACTAAAAAGATATACTTCTTCTCAAAAAGGATTCCGAAGGGCATCTTAGCAAGGAGATTGATTCCAAATAAATGCATCATGGGCTGCTCCTGGCAAACGGACGTTCACATTCATAATACAAAAATGACTATTGCATATCTAAAATAAAAACTTATAATATGAAGAATATCACACAGGATGGAAATTATTACTAGTTGAACATTCAATAAGTGATATTTTTTTCGGTTGATATATAAATTTTCTTCTCTTCCTACAGACCGGTGTACAATGGGTACAGTCTATTACTCCTATAACTCAAGGAAACTCGAATTTTGAAACTGTAAGATATATAAAATTATCTTACAAAGAATAATATTTGAACATTAATATCATTATATGCTGTACATAATATGGGAATTTATTTCATTTAATAAGATAGAGAAGAATGGCCAACAATTTTTTTCTTGGAACATGATGCGGCGAGTGAGGCTATAAAACAGGGCCATTTATATTATTAGAAAATCAAAAGAAAAAACAAATTCACTTGAATAATGAGTAAAATTAATTCACATAGGTACCTATAATGGTGACACAGAATATTAAAATAAAATATTTATTCAAATCAATAATAATGAACTCACTTTTCACATAGAATTTCACATTCTCTAATTGTCGATGGAAATTTGACATGTTGAAAATTTGATTGTAATTGAGAGCAGCAGAAACCTCTTCGATGCACCTACTCACAGAAAATTGGCGATTCCTATCCTAACATTTGCACCAGTTTCCAGTTGGTAACGTACGGATGCAAAAAATTTCACCTACCAGTACCTATAGTTATAACATTAGTTATATATCATCAGTTTTGAGAATAGCTGCTCGCCATTGTTTGCTTATCCAAATCATGAAGCCTCCTAGGAGAAGTGAGAAAAGGATTCAACATTTCTATCAAATCTCGAACTAATTGTTTGTTCAAACGAAGTAAACGGATAAATATATTTTCTCTTAAATTGTCAAATGGATCCAGCTGAAATATCTTATAATATTGTCTCTCAAGACCTTCTTGTACCAAAATTTCAGCTTCCCTCACAATATTATGCATATTGTCCAACAAAATAACTTCTACATTCAATTTTACTTCAAATAATACACAGGAAACCGTCGACAAAAAATTCGTTCAACTCAAGAGAGCACTCGTCGTCGACCGAATATTTGAGCGACTATTTGGGAACGAATAGCTCATGATTCGTTCCCTGAGAATTGTAGCACAAATCTACTCTCATGAAGTCACGAACGTATGCGTTCAACGAACGGACGATCTCGAAAATTGAACGTCTGTAATTGTCACAAGTGAACAACAGAATCGCTTTGTGTGACAAACTTCTAGAAAAAATCCGAATGCTTCTCATTCAATGCTAAACGACAACTTCTGGAAACCACAGGTGTAAGTGTTTCAGTGGACACCAATCGAAAAAAAATTCGTGCTCGATGGTTCTTCGAGCTCTAGGAAGACAATCTAGACTCCAGGCTGTCAGATCTATCCCAAAATATAAAGGAGGAATTGTAATGTTCTGGAGAGGTATCATTATCGGAACAAAAACTCGTTTGCTTCTCATTCAATCAATTTCAACTGTTAACAGATTTGGTTGACTTGGTGCTAGAACCAATAGTTAGACCTTAGAGGTGCAATTGTGAATATTTTTTTCTTTATTCATAATAATGCCTCTTCTCATTCTAGTAGAGTGACTAGAGAATTTGTGGAAACGAAAGGTGTAACAACTGACCTAAATCCCATTCTAAATCACATTGAAAACCTGTGGGACCAGGTCAAAAGAAGGATAACAAATCGACAAGTTAATCCAGGAAATGTGGCAGATACTGACAGCATCTGCAAAATTAAAAAACAGACTCCAAGAAAATGTTGACAATTTAATCAGGAGCATTCCAGCTAGATTTCAAGAATGCATAGTGGTAGAGGTTGACAGGAATTTATGTAAGTAGTAATTGCAAGGAAACCACTCAATTCTTGAACTTTTAAAACAGCAAAATGTAAAACGTGTTGTTGTTTATACCACCAAAAACGAATGAAATGAATTGTTGTGAATAAGCATTATACTTTTTTGAACCAAAAAGAAGACGGCGTTGTGAACGAAAAAGTTAGTAAATGCCTCTCAACTATTTTGTACCGTAGGTACGTAACCAGCAATCCAGACAGTCAGGCGTACAAGGATGATAGTGCAAGCAACGAAAACTTGTGTTAGCATGGAATCTATCGCGCCTACCCACCCCCTAACATCAGCACCGCTGGTCGCACTGTAAACCGAAAAAACCCTACCGACCGACAAAGAGTATCTACGAGAATCCTCACTGGGGTCGACAAAGAACTCTCAACCCCCAAAAATAGTTCACAACGAAACTAAAAAGTGATTGAAAACAACTGTGTTGCATGGTAAAATACTAGGTTAATCCTCTCACTATTAATTGCTATGACCGTTTGATGAGGGAATCATACAACCCAGGACATGATTAGTTAGATTAATTTCATGTCATTCTCCCCCCACGTTTCTTGCGCTATCGTCCTTATACGCCTGACTGTCTGGATTGTTGGTTACATACCTACGGTACAAAATAGTTGAGAGGCATTTACTAACTTTTTCGTTCACAAGGCCGTCTTCTTTTTGTTCCAAAAAAGAATAATGCTTATTTACAAGAATTCATTTCATTCGTTTTTGGTGGTATAAACAACAACACGTTTCACATTTTGTTGTTTTAAAAGTTCAAGAATAGAGTGGTTTCCTTGCAATGGTCTCCTTTGTGAATTTTTTTAAGGATTAACCTCGATTACTTGTGGGTAATAATTTTAAATTAATATTTTTGCTTATTATACCTGTGTATATATTTTTCTAGTTGACTGATGAAGAAATAAACGAATTTCGAAAGCTTTCAACATTAAGTAAAAAGAGTTCATTTATTCCTGACAAGAAGATGTAGGAATATCGCGTGATATGTTAACAACAAAGAGATTCATGGGTAATTCACGCAAAATAAGGGCTACTAAAATAGAGTGGTAACCGTGGACATGCATGTTTCTGGCTCATTTTGCCTCTTCAGCACGGCATAACCAAATAAGGATGTGAAATTTGAGAGCAAAGATGTAAATTACCCATGAATCTCTTTGTTGTTGTTGTTAACATATCACGCGATATCCCTACATCTTCTTTGTTATTTACTATAGGTCGGAAGGTTCATGGCGGGGGGGCTATATGCGCCTCCGTGTCGATATTGGTTGTTGTACTGAAAACTCGGGATCTTCCAATTGAAGACACAAATGAGCGTTTGGTTTCCCTGCTGAAATCCGTTATTTTGTGTTTTCCCATGTTTCGATTAACATCTTAGCTCCCAAATTTCACGTCCTTATTTGGTTATGCCGTACTGAAGAGGCAAAATGAGCCAAACACCTGCATGTCCACGGTTACCACTCTATTTCAGTAGCCCTTATTTTGCGTGAATTACCCATGAATCTCTTTGTTGTTGTTGTTAACATATCACGCGATATTCCTACATCTTCTTTGTTATTTACTATGGGTCGGAAGGTTCATGGCGGGCTCCGTGTCGATGTTGGTTGTTATCCTGAAAACTCGGGATCTTCCAATTGAAGACACAAATGAGCGTTTGGTTACCCTGCTGAAATCCGTTATTTTGTATTTTCCCATGTTTCGATTAACATCTTTGCTCCCAAATTTCACATCCTTATTTGGTTATGCCGTGCTGAAGAGGCAAAATGAGCCAGAAACATGCATGTCCACGGTTACCACTCTATTTCAGTAGCCCTGATTTTGCGTGAATTACTCATGAATCTCTTTGTTGTTGTTGTTAACATATCACGCGATATTCCTACATCTTCTTTGTTATTTACTATGGGTCGGAAGGTTCATGGCGGGGGGGCTATATGCGCCTCCGTGTCGATATTGGTTGTTGTACTGAAAACTCGGGATCTTCCAATTGAAGACACAAATGAGCGTTTGGTTTCCCTGCTGAAATCCGTTATTTTGTGTTTTCCCATGTTTCGATTAACATCTTAGCTCCCAAATTTCACGTCCTTATTTGGTTATGCCGTACTGAAGAGGCAAAATGAGCCAAACACCTGCATGTCCACGGTTACCACTCTATTTCAGTAGCCCTTATTTTGCGTGAATTACCCATGAATCTCTTTGTTGTTGTTGTTAACATATCACGCGATATTCCTACATCTTCTTTGTTATTTACTATGGGTCGGAAGGTTCATGGCGGGGGGGCTATATGCGCCTCCGTGTCGATGTTGGTTGTTGTCCTGAAAACTCGGGATCTTCCAATTGAAGACACAAATGAGCGTTTGGTTTCCCTGCTGAAATCCGTTATTTTGTATTTTCCCGTGTTTCGATTAACATCTTTGCTCCCAAATTTCACATCCTTATTTGGTTATGCCGTGCTGAAGAGGCAAAATGAGCCAGAAACATGCATGTCCACGGTTACCACTCTATTTCAGTAGCCCTGATTTTGCGTGAATTACTCATGAATCTCTTTGTTGTTGTTGTTAACATATCACGCGATATTCCTACATCTTCTTTGTTATTTACTATGGGTCGGAAGGTTCATGGCGGGCTCCGTGTCGATGTTGGTTGTTATCCTGAAAACTCGGGATCTTCCAATTGAAGACACAAATGAGCGTTTGGTTACCCTGCTGAAATCCGTTATTTTGTATTTTCCCATGTTTCGATTAACATCTTTGCTCCCAAATTTCACATCCTTATTTGGTTATGCCGTGCTGAAGAGGCAAAATGAGCCAGAAACATGCATGTCCACGGTTACCACTCTATTTCAGTAGCCCTGATTTTGCGTGAATTACTCATGAATCTCTTTGTTGTTGTTGTTAACATATCACGCGATATTCCTACATCTTCTTTGTTATTTACTATGGGTCGGAAGGTTCATGGCGGGGGGGCTATATGCGCCTCCGTGTCGATATTGGTTGTTGTACTGAAAACTCGGGATCTTCCAATTGAAGACACAAATGAGCGTTTGGTTTCCCTGCTGAAATCCGTTATTTTGTGTTTTCCCATGTTTCGATTAACATCTTAGCTCCCAAATTTCACATCCTTATTTGGTTATGCCGTGCTGAAGAGGCAAAATGAGCCAAAAACCTGCATGTCCACGGTTACCACTCTATTTCAGTAGCCCTTATTTTGCGTGAATTACCCATGAATCTCTTTGTTGTTGTTGTTAACATATCACGCGATATTCCTACATCTTGTTTGTTATTTGCTATGGGTCGGAAGGTTCATGGCGGGGGGGCTATACGCGCCTCCGTGTCGATGTTGATTGTTGTCCTGAAAATCGGGATCTTCCAATTGAAGACACAAATGAGCGTTTGGTTTCCCTGCTGAAATCCGTTATTTTGTGTTTTCCCATGTTTCGATGAACATCATTGCTCCCAAATTTCACATCCTTATTTGGTTATGCCGTGCTGGAGAGGCAAAATGAGCCAGAAACATGCATGTCCACGGTTACCACTCTATTTCAGTAGCCCTTATTTTGCGTGAATTACCCATGAATCTCTTTGTTGTTGTTGTTAACATATCACGCGATATTCCTACATCTTCTTTGTTATTTACTATGGGTCGGAAGGTTCATGGCGGGGGGGCTATATGCGCCTCCGTGTCGATGTTGGTTGTTGTCCTGAAAACTCGGGATCTTCCAATTGAAGACAAAAATGAGCGTTTGGTTTCCCTGCTGAAATCCGTTATTTTGTGTTTTCCCATGTTTCGATTAACATCTTTTCTCCCAAATTTCACATCCTTATTTGGTTATGCCGTGCTGAAGAGGCAAAATGAGCCAGAAACATGCATGTCCACGGTTACCACTCTATTTCAGTAGCCCTTATTTTGCGTGAATTACCCATGAATCTCTTTGTTGTTATATATATATATATATATATATATATATATATATATATATATATATATATATATACACAAAATATGTTCATCAAGAACTGGGTGTAGCAGTCAACAGTGGGGCTGGTGAGAAATCAAACAATTTTATTATTCATCAAGCTTTCAACCCTTGTTTGGGGTCTTCCTCAGGATGACTACAAATATTATATATTTAAAAACAATACGTTACAAAACATAGTCGTACTTACTAAAATGGATTGTCAGATCGACTATACCATAAAAGTTGGAAACAATAAAAACTCAATAAACAATATATACATTTAAAAAACATTTAAAAATAACACAAAAAACCGTTACAAACAATAACATTGTACTGATTTGGATATTTTTATCGGACCAACCACACAATGAATATTACATTTTAAGATGTTAGAAATTACTGACAAAACTCCAAATGAAAACAAATGATAACAAATGGTAAAAGTGACAATTAGCATGGAACAACACGGTGAGCACGGAACAACACAAAATGGCCTTTAACTAAAATGCAAACCAGCGAACACTACATTAACGAAGATGTTATGCATTGTTAGTGTGCTGTGTTAGGGGAAATATTTTAGGAATTTTGTTCTTATTATTCTCATACTCCAAAATGTAATTATAGATGAGACTCAGATTTTGAGTATCTGATCTAGTGTTGAGGGGTCTTTCAATTTTATTAATAAACACCATCTCCAAAAAAATCCTTTTATAGTAGTTATTTTCTCCAATTAAAACTTCAACTCCTTCGAAATCCATATCATGTTGTGATTCAATAACATGGGTCGACAGAGCGCAAGACGGCCTTCCCAATCTGCAATCGCTTTTGTGAGATGTTATTCTACCCTGCAAAAGCCTTGAGGTTTGTCCAATGTATGCTTTATGACAATCCTTGCAATTGATCTTATACACAACATTGGAACTTTCTAACGGTTTGACTTTAGTTTTGGTGCGGGTAAACAGGGAACCTACAGTTTTCACATTCCTCGTTGAAATCTTAACATGTGGAATGTGTTTCAAAACAGAAATAAGTTTGGGAGTCAGATCATTGATATAAGGTAAGGAAACAAATTTCCTGCTCGGAGAGTCTTAAGGAATGGGCGAACATTAACAACCGACTTGCTAGGTTGGAAACTAAGAAAGCTTTTCTTCTGCAATGTAGGCGTTTTCAGTGTTTTCCAAAACACATTAAGAATGGAATCAGCGGAGTTTATTTGATATTAAATCACACTAATGGTAGAACAGGTAACAAGATTCACACATTTAACAATAAGATCAGGAGAAGTATTCTTAACTTAGAAATTAAAGTAGCGTTTTCTGAAATTGAACATAACAATAAGCGATTAGAAACCTTGGTGATTGAACTTCAAAATGTGCTTCCAAATGCAGTAATTAAAGAGTTTCGCATGAGACAAAAAGTCAATTATAATTCCATTTATCGTTCAAACAGTTCACATTTGAAGGAGAAATTTGATAAATTGAAAAATGATAATATTTCTAAAATTGCATATAAAGACCATTGGGTAAAAAACTTAAGTGATGTGTCGATACCACCTGATGTTCTCAAACTCATCTCTCTTGGTCCTAATTTCGGTTTGTTCTCTACAATTCATGATTATAGAGTTTCTTCTATGTTAGCTGATTTGGAGTTGATTTTGATGAATCTCAGTGATTGTCGCAAAAATGTTATTAGAGCTAAATTTACCAATATTATAACTAATCACATACATAAGAATAATGATAATAAACATTTTCTATCTGACCTTTTTAAGAAATGTCAAACTTTTTTTAAGCAAAATCCTAATTTGTATTTGGTTAAAAGTGACAAAGGTAACGTATCAGTAATTATGTATAAAGAGGATTACTTGCAATTGAGTTCCCAACTTCTAGATGATCAAAGATACTATAGGAGACTGAGCAGAAATCCTGGCACCACCTATCAACAAAAAGCCAATAAATTGGTTACAACATTAAAGAACAAAAAGAGCATTCCAGAGGAACATGCTAAATCACTAACAATTTATAATTGCATAACACCGAGATTTTATGCCTTACCCAAGATCCATAAACCAATCCTCAGTATGAGACCAATTGTTTCTTCACTTAATCCACCTAACGGCCCAATTGCTTCGTACCTTACTGGAATTCTAAAAGAATCTTATGATTTCAACAATTCTTTCAACATCACAGATTCTTTTATGTTCAGCGAATTTGTTAATGACATTAAGCTTCCAGAAGACTATGTTTTGGTCAGTTTCGACGTAGTCTCACTTTATACTAACCTTTCACTTCCCACCACAATCGAAGTTATTCGCAGAAGATGGGATATCATTAGTTCGAGATGTCAAATCACTCTAGAAACGTTTATTATTTTGCTAAGTTTCGTTTTCGATTCGAATGTACTAGTGTTCAATGATACTTACTATAAACAAGAATTTGGCACTCCTATGGGCTCTAAGATTTCGCCTATACTTTGTAATTTTGTTTTGGATTTATTGATTGAGAGAGTGCTGGATGTTATTCCTTTTCATATTCCTTTCGTAAAGAGGTACGTTGATGATTTGATACTTGCCGTACCTCATAACAATATACAAATTGCACTGGATGTTTTCAATAGTTTGGATAAAGACATCCAGTTCACGGTTGAAACAGAAACAGATCACTACATTCCTTTTCTTGACATGAAGGTCCATAGAGACAATCAAGGAGTATTACGCACATCTTGGTACCGTAAACCCATGGCAAGTAATAGATTTCTTAATTACCATTCCAATCACACCATGCAAATGAAAGTTAATTTAATTCATACTATGAAAAGCCGCGTATGCCAATTGTCTCATCCTCAATACAGAAATCGTGATTTGAAAATGCTTTACAATATATTTATTGATAATTCTTATCCTTCTAAACTTCTCAACAACATTATTTTCAGTTCTTCTTTTCCAATCCAACGTCGGTTGGCTATAGTTAAGAGTTCTAATGTTGATGATATACGTGAAACAGATATGAAATTTGTTTCCTTACCTTATATCAATGATCTGACTCCCAAACTTATTTCTGTTTTGAAACACATTCCACATGTTAAGATTTCAACGAGGAATGTGAAAACTGTAGGTTCCCTGTTTACCCGCACCAAAACTAAAGTCAAACCGTTAGAAAGTTCCAATGTTGTGTATAAGATCAATTGCAAGGATTGTCATAAAGCATACATTGGACAAACCTCAAGGCTTTTGCAGGGTAGAATAACATCTCACAAAAGCGATTGCAGATTGGGAAGGCCGTCTTGCGCTCTGTCGACCCATGTTATTGAATCACAACATGATATGGATTTCGAAGGAGTTGAAGTTTTAATTGGAGAAAATAACTACTATAAAAGGATTTTTTTGGAGATGGTGTTTATTAATAAAATTGAAAGACCCCTCAACACTAGATCAGATACTCAAAATCTGAGTCTCATCTATAATTACATTTTGGAGTATGAGAATAATAAGAACAAAATTCCTAAAATATTTCCCCTAACACAGCACACTAACAATGCATAACATCTTCGTTAATGTAGTGTTCGCTGGTTTGCATTTTAGTTAAAGGCCATTTTGTGTTGTTCCGTGCTCACCGTGTTGTTCCATGCTAATTGTCACTTTTACCATTTGTTATCATTTGTTTTCATTTGGAGTTTTGTCAGTAATTTCTAACATCTTAAAATGTAATATTCATTGTGTGGTTGGTCCGATAAAAATATCCAAATCAGTACAATGTTATTGTTTGTAACGGTTTTTTGTGTTATTTTTAAATGTTTTTTAAATGTATATATTGTTTATTGAGTTTTTATTGTTTCCAACTTTTATGGTATAGTCGATCTGACAATCCATTTTAGTAAGTACGACTATGTTTTGTAACGTATTGTTTTTAAATATATAATATTTGTAGTCATCCTGAGGAAGACCCCAAACAAGGGTTGAAAGCTTGATGAATAATAAAATTGTTTGATTTCTCACCAGCCCCACTGTTGACTGCTACACCCAGTTCTTGATGAACATATTTTGTTAATATTCATCAGTCAAACGTACCAATACTTTTATATATATATATATATATATATAAAAACTTTCCTTCAACTATATATAGATATATATATATATATATATATATATATATATATATATATTCGTTTGTTTTTCGAATATTGTTAAAACAAACTATAAGCTTGGTTAGGAATATAATATGATGTCTCCGTTTTATGCTTAAATTAGGTAGATATAAAAGGTAGACTGCATTTTCAAATATACTCTACTCAATTATGTTAAATAAACGTTTCTGGCTACAACCAGAGACGTATGACAGAGGGAAGTGACTGGATGACAATTCCCAAATTCTACGCCACTGGCGGAATTACCATTTTAGCACAATTTTTCGATACTCCAACACTTTCTATGTAAATAATGTACTCTTTCTTCGTAAAGATAAAATCATTATTTTTTGAGATATTTATAGTAAAACATGAAGCTGCACAATCTTGTCCGATGTCGGTGTTTTTGGGTCATAACATAACTTCATTTATTGAAATTTCTTGAAAGGAATAAATAGATTTAAAAACAAATTGTTGTTCTCTAAAGAACAATATTATTATAATATAAATGAGAGAGACATTTTTAATAACACGAAAATATCAAAAAGCACATTTTATATAAGAAATTTAATTTAAATCTGAATATTTCAATTCAACAGTTAAAATATTTCCATTTATTAATGATATACCCTGTATTATGTATAATCATTGAAAAGAGTCAGACAGTAAGTCAAGCTTTAGTTATTTTGCAAGTAATGCATTTACAAGTGATAAAAGTTTTACTGTTACAGGGAAGTAGGTACCTTCTAATGAAAATAACACATTGGTCTGGATTTAAAATTTACAGTCGATATTTACTAATTCATTTTCAATAACATATAAGTAAATAAGAGTTGAATGTGATTACTGAATTTCTATTAGTTATTAGAAACCTGAATAATAACAATGTAATAAAATGGCCCCAAGGGATTTATAATTCCAAATAGAAAATACTTTGGAGCTCAATAAACCTTTGATACGTACTCTAATGCTAGTTATGCAAAAGCCCAAAATTTTAGTAATATATCTGTAGCTGGGTAACATTGCATAGGATTGAAAAAATATGGAAAATTTTAAAAAACTATAGTGTTCCATTTTAAAATAATTTTGCTCCATTAGGGAACTAAAAATAATTTCATATTGAACTTTATTTTATGTCTTTTTCGCTTTTGAAGTTATTTTTAATGCCTAGTAAAAATATATTCAGATTAAAAATGTAAATTCATAACAAAATATTATTAGTCTTAGTCTTCAGTAAACACTCACACATATTAAAATCATCAATATTGCATCGTACTACTCTTATACAAAAATATTTAACAAGATGCATTTATGTTTTATTATCAACAAATATTTTAAATCACATCCGTAACTTGAATGTAATTCAAAAGTAGGTAAATATAAAACAGTGATTCTATACATAATTTATTTGTTGAACTTATATATAGATAAAACTATATATAGAAAATATTGCAAATTTTTGGATAAACAACTTCATAGATTGCAACAAAATTTTAAAAACAATATTCAAATCATCGGGTCCACTCAGTGCACTTTTATATATCAGCAGATTTTTTTTATTAAGAGAACGTGGAGTTAAACATTTACGTAATAATGAATATTATGAATATTGTATGGATTATTATGGTGTTTATACATAAAAGTCGCACAAAGATGAATATTGAGAACTTACAGAAATAACACAATGACTTTCTTCATAAGCATTAAAAAACAAAGACATGAATCAAACTCAATAACACTAACGAATTTTTCTAAACAAATTATCCCGAACTGGGGTTTGAGCTTGTAGGAAGAAATCCAACCCGTGTGAAGTTAGCCACGGATTTTTTTCCCATCCACGAATATTTTTTTACAAAATAAACTGTGCTTTTTCAAAAAAATGTTAATATAGGAAACATATAATGACATTTTAATAGGCTACATAATTTTACTACCAAAAATTAAAGATTAAGTAAATAAATTGTTTTCAAATAATTGTTCCTGTACATATTTCAAGATTCTGAATCGAAGACCCAAAAATAAAAAAAAATTATTCAACAATTACAAAGAACATTTAATAAGAAACCAATTGACAAAAAATTGTGATGCAAGTATTTTTTATAACGTCAAAAAAATTCATAAATATTACGATTGAGCGACGACGCGATTAGTTCCTTTTGAACTCGAAGCCCCAACTATTTCAAAGTACACTTAATTAGGAACCAATTGACAAAAAATGGTGATGTAAGTATTTTTTATAACGTTACGATTACGATTGAGCGCCGATGCGCATCATTCGTTTTCAACTCGAAGCCCCAAAATTTTTGGGGCTTCGAGTTCACAACGAACGACGCGCGTCGGCGATCAATCGTATCTTTATGAATTTTTTTGACGTTATAAAAAATACTTACATCACAATTGTTTGACAATTGGTTTCTAATTAACTGTTCTTTGAAATAGTTGAAGAAAATTTGAAAAAAAATTGGGGCTTCGAGTTCAAAACGAACGATGCGCGTCTGTGATCAATCGTATCTTTATCAATTTTTTTTTGACGTTATAAAAATACATCACAATTTTTTGTCATTTGGTTTCTAATCAAGTGTTCTTTAAAATAGTTGAAGAAAATTTGAAAAAAAATTGCGGCTTCGCGTTCAAAACGAACGATGCGCGTCGGCGCTCAATCGTAATCTTTATGAATTTTTTTGACGTTATAAAAAATACTTACATCACAATTTCTTGTCAATTGGTTTCTAATTAAGTGTTCTTTGAAAAAAAATTGGGGCGAGTTCAAAACGAACGATGAGCGTCGGCGATCAATCGTATCTTTATGAATTTTTTTGACGTTATAACAAATACTTACATCACAATTTTTTTTCAATTGGTTTCTAATTAAGTGTTCTTTGAAATAGTTAAAGAAAATTTGAAAAAATGTTGGGGCTTCGACTTCAAAACGAACGAAGCGCGTCGGCGATCAATCGTATCTTTATGAATTTTTTTTGACGTTATAAAAAATACTTACACCACCATTTATTGTCAATTGGTTTCTAATTAGATGTTCTTTGTAATTATGGAATATGTTTTTTTTATTTTTGGGTTTTCGATTCAGAATCGTGAAATAAGAACTTAATTTTTAATTTTTGGTAGTAAAATTATTTAGCCTATTAAAGTGTCATTATATGTTTCCAATATTAACAAGAATATTTGCAAAAGTACAGTTTATTTTTAAAAAAAAATATTCGTGGATGGTAAAAAAAATCCGTGGCTAACTTCACACGGGTAGAACTCCAGGGCACTTTTCTTTCAAACACTCATTAGTAAACTTCTTTAAAATTGACCAAATCAAATTAACTCAATGGACGTAACTATTAACTCAATTGCCATATTTGTAGCGACTGTTATTTTTTAAATTCACTCGTAGACATTCTTTGTCATTAGTTATAAAGGTTTTTAACTTGTTTGCCTTGTAACCTTTTGAAGTTAAAAGCTTTCATTGAATTAAGTAGTTCCACCTACCAAATAAAGTAATTGTAAACAATCCCAAGTACTGAAAGTATTTGAAAGAGAAATTAAAAGAAATATTGGAGAATAAGTATAAAGAAATGTATTTTTAAAGTTCTGCGGTTTCTCAAATATTTATGATTTTATATACAACCTAGAGCTATTGACAGATTGAATTATGATAAATAATCAGATTCGTAAAAGAGAAGTGAGCTAAAGATAGATTTGTTATTGGACAATTTCATATCCTTCTAAAGTGGTTATAGTGCAATTCCATAACATATGAACTTGCTGAGAAGTAGAAAAACTTATTCATCAATATCAATAATTTTTGCCCCAACTTTATTTACCATCTGTTAAAGAATATAACAATAAGTAAATTGTGTGGTAGTGTAAAAAGGTTTGTAGGAAGCAGTTCATCAACTGATTCCTATATTTACGTTAGTTATATTTTAAATATAACCAGAGCGAACGTGTAATAGTCTGAAAAAAATTCACTAAAATATGTACAGAGTCAACTGAGTAATTGCGTTTCAGGCGTTTATGTTGCACTCATTGTGTTAGGTTTAGGATGGTCTTCTAGCCTCGTGGAATATTTTACATAGTGTTATTTAATGTCCTCTTTTATTGTTGGTTTGAAAATAACTTTGTAGATTAGTAGTTTGTTTGTTAAATATAGCTCTGATTTGGGACCGATTATCCAATAGTGTTTATGCAAAATTCAGTCAGTCTACGATCCAAATGGATACTAAGCTACTTTACCTCTTCTTGCTGTGGGATTAGGATATTTTTTAATCTTACGTGGAGCAGCTGTTTTTACGATTCGTGATATGTTTTAGTTTACTTTGATTCGCCATTTAATCAATCAAGACTGTATCTGGAGTAAGTATGACAGCAGTTGATGTGAAGTCATATTTTCGTCTACATGTGAAGTTAAGATGCCCGTATCATCAGCGAAAATCGCAACAGTGGCGTTCCCCGACGTTGGTATATCGGCTGTATAAAGTAGGAATAGGAGGGGATCAAGGACACTTCCTTGTGGTACACTTGCATTAATGGGGTTGAGGGATGAAATTTCATCTATGTATTTTACTCGGAAATTGCGGTCTTGTAGTTTAGATTTTAGGATGCAAAAATAATTAACGGGAAGTACTTTCCCCAGTTTGTACATCAGTCCACGGTGCCAGACTCTGTCGAAGGCTTGGTCGATATCGAGAAACATACCAGAACAATATTTCTTTTCTTCAAAAGCTAGCGAGAATCTCTTAACTATTCGATGAATTTATTCAACAGTGACGTGTGGTCTACTAAAATTAAACTGGAAAACAAGCATTATCTGGAGTTCTTCTAAAATTGGCTCTAATGTCTCTGTTAATAGTGATTCAAATAGCTTGAACATTTTAGGTAGTAAGTTTATGGGCCTGTAGGATATTGCTTTAGGGGGTTTTTACCTGATTTCGCGATTAGTATTATTTCCGCTGTTTTCCACTGAATTGGGAAATGTCCAGTTCTAATTATGGAGTTAAAAACGTAAATCAGTACTTTACTGGATGGTTCAGATAAGATTTTTGCTGTTATTAAATCATAACCGGGTGACTTTTTATTAATATCAATTAAACTAAAAAATATCTATTAGTTTTTTATATAAATACTATTCTTATACATATGTAAGGTAGTTCAGAATAAAGTAAATAACGTTTATCTTTACTCTACTCATAATATAAAGAAATATTTTTTAGTATTCGAGGTACGCTAAAATAAAATAAACGGTTTTAAAGATTAAAACTAACTTTTCCGCGCTTATACACCCCAGAGGCTGTATCGTGCTAACCAACCGACATTTCTCCAAAAATGTACAATATCTGGATTTATAGGATCGATTGTACTGATACTGGTGAGCTAAAAATCTATCGGGTTCTGTGAGTCGCTCCGAACAAAATTCAATCATAAAATAGGTCCAGTTGTACTAGCTCTGGTGAGCTGAAAATCAATAGGATTCTTCTGTAAGACGCCATTAACAATATTCATTCATAAAATTGGTTATTTGTATACACTCCGGAACCTGTATCGTGCTAACAAACCGAAATTTCTTCAAAAATATGGTACTTCAGGTACTATAGCACCCGTTGTACCTACCAGGCTATGGACACTGCAGACCGTGCCATCTATAGAGCCGGTCGAGTAACTACAATCGGTAGATAATTCCAAAAAATTAAGGAAAACTGTAACATCGTTAGTAATCAAATTTTATTGATTTTTATTATTGCGTATGCGCGATGTCGTATTGCTCAACCCCACAGGTTCTGTTATACTGTTATCGTTTCGTTTCTTAGTTCAAGTGTTGAGGTTATGATAAGGTTTCGGAATTTTGGTGTATTTTTTAATCGCTATAGTGTAATATTTATCTGTTGTTTCGTTGCTTTATTGTTATTAATTGAAAATACAATGTCAAAGTGTTTTCTGAAGGAACTATCTGTTGATATGGTGTACACACTAGATGTAAATTGAGTGAATGAAAACGACGAATACTCAGTGTGTATTTATTTATTAATTTCCAGCTAAGCGCTTTCGGCTATTAAGCCATTCTCAAAGCTGTCGTCATTTAAAAAATAGGTGTCGAAACCATCCAGTTGATAAAGAACAATGTTCAAAGTTGAATCACTTGTCACCGGTTTTCATTCTGTTTTTATTTTTGAATGAATTTACATCATGTAAATTATAATTTTACACCCTTCCAATAGAGTTATTTTAGTGTTTTTTAATTCAATGACTTAATCATAACAGTGATTCAACTTTGAACATTGTTCATTATCAACTGGATGGTTTCGACACCTATTTTTTAAATGACGACAGCTTTGAGAATGGCTTAATAGCCGAAAGCGCTTAGCTGGAAATTAATAAATAAATACACACTGAGTATTCGTCGTTTTCATTCACTCAATTTTCTGAAGGAGTCTAATAAGTGGTGTACTCGGTAAGTTTTATTAAAAAAATTTGAGCATTTTTTCTTTCTCAATTAACAACCATTATCTTTATTTTTATAAAACACAGAATTTTTACTAATTAAATCGAAAACTTTAGAGATCATGGTTGTTTTTTACATTAGCTAAACTGAAAATTGCTGCGTCACAAGAGTAAATATTTTTTTTACAGTTTTGTACCTCCAAAACAGGGAGATAAAATTAATATGGCGGAGACTCAGTGGTGATAAATCTTTAAATTTGTCGATGAGGAAACGATGGACGATATGTTCTCTTCATTTTCAAAAACCGTGTTTCTTTAGATTTGAGAAAGACGAAGGGAGGTGATTAAGACAGTTTGATTTGCCTTCCTTTAGCATTCTATAATTTTGGACATTTTAAAATGTCAATTGAGTGAATGAAAAGACGAGTACTGAGTGCGTAATTTTATCAATATTCCAGCTAAGCGCTTTCAGCCATTAGGCCCTTCTCAAAGCTGTCGACAAGGGAAAAACATACAACAGGTGTCAAAAAACATCAAACCCTGTAACTGCTACATACAATGAAATACAATCATTGATGTTACATCATTATTTAAGTAATATTTGTTAAAATTACCCTATAAAGAGGGTGTATAATTGTAATTCACATAGCGAAACGTCTAATTTGAAATTATCAACTAAATGATATGTGTTAACAAATTTTACTTAAATAATGATGTAACATCAAACATTTTATTTCATTGTATGTAGTAGTTACAGGGTTTGATGTTTTTTGACACCTGTTGTATGTTTTTCTCTTGTCGACAGCTTTGAGAATGGCCTAAAAGCTGAAAGCGCTCAGCTGGAATTTTAATAAAATTATACACTCAGTACTCGTCTTTTCATTCACTCAATTTATATTTAGTGTATACACCATACTCAGACAATTCCATTTTAAAATGTACCAATTGAAAAAATAATAATCTGGGATTTATTTTGTGTTATAGCTATTCCCTCCACCAGCTATGGGATGGAAGGTATTGACCCCTTACCGATTTTCATATATAGCCCATGGTATGACAATTTATGGGAAATGAAAGGGAGTATTAACTTTTGTTGAGGCATTACGTCTAAGTATTTGGTCTAGCGGTAACCAAAAATCCAAAATATCCAATAAAGACAAAAAATTAAAAAAAACAATAAATCAAAAAATAGTTAAAATTCAAAAAAATCAAGAACTCCTGAAAAATCAAAAACTCCAGAAAATAGAATTCAAAAAAACCAAAAAAAATTAAACATACAAACATTTTTTGATATTTTCCTGGCTTAGTACAAAAACTTGTGTAAACTTATTATTTCAATAATAAGCACATTTTGTTTTCTTTTGTTGATATAAATTTTCAAACATATTTGTGTGTTTACTTATTTATTGTTGTTATTTTGTGTGTTTACTTGAAGAAGCTCAACCAGAAACGAGAGAGGACTTCCACGAGACGGTGGGATTTTTAAGAGCCCTTAAGAAACATTTTACAATCATATACTGCCAGGAGCTGCAGAGTAACTAAAACTACCTTATACTATGGTTTCACAAGAACGGAATGGTTTTAAATGTGGAAAAATACGAATATGCAATATACTAGGTTTAAGCTTGTGATATATACCTATTTAATACTTCCAATAAAGAAATAAAGACGAGTGGAAATGAAATGTTAGATATATTATTACAAATTTTGTACAGTCACAAGTGCTGTTTAGCACTCTTATATGTAATTACTTGGCACCTTCTATTTACAGAGCTGGGCAGTATTTAACAACTTTTCCTTTGAAAGTATTTCAATTACTTTTGTTCTAACATTCACAGTTATTATACTCAAATGTTTTCTTTCGCAGAAAGTTGCCAAAAATAGTAGTTAACTACTCATTGCTAACACTTTTTTTGATTAAGTAAGTAGCAGTTATACTCCAGTAGTTTGTCCAGCTCTGTGTGTTTATAGGAGTGTAGTAATAAATGAATATATTAATATAAACTTATCATGAATAATTTTCTACTTTTATCTTGATTTAACATCATTTAAAAATCTAATGATACTCCAATCTAGAATGTATGTTACTAAAATTATTTTTTAATTATTGCATTGTTTTTACATTATATGATTACTGTTTTATTTTTTCCAATTTAATTAATCGTTTATGGTCCATCATTTGACATTTCATTTAATTTAACTCAACATCTAAAATCATTATTGAGTTAAATTGAATGAAATGTCAAATGATGGACTATAAATGCTTATTTTGAAATAAAATAATTAAAATACAGTAAATTTGAATATACCGCCAAAACCTAAAACTACAGAAATCTTGCTAACATTACTCAATTGTTTAGTCGACAGGCTCTTTATATGGCGCCCCAATCAGTGTCTCATCTATCTGTGGGTTATCTGTGGTACCAACTGGCTCTGGTGAGCTGAAAATCAATAGGGTTTATCTGTTAGATGCCCTCAACAATAAGCAATCATAAAATTGGTGACTTTATGCACTCCGGAGACTGTATCATGCTAACAAGACATAATTACAAAAAGTAGCCGACTACGACGACATACACACAGGATTTATTTTCTAAAAACCCTTTTTTCCTGTTTTTCTCACTGAAAAACGTAAATATAATTTTAAAAAAATTGAAATTTTCAACTTTTTTTGGGGCAAACCAATACTTTGCCCGCGTCATAGTAGGGTTTGGCGGAAAAGTAATAAGAAAAAGTTAGAGTGCCCTTCATATATCAAAAATTCGATTTTAAAATACAAACACGATTGATTTTTAGAAAAGATTTTTAGTTAGTTCCTTTCGATAGGTAGAGTGAAGGGGTGACTCTACTAATATATATGAAGTAATAAATACTGATACAACTGCCATATTCACTGAGGAAACATGCATACATACTGGTAGATAGAGAAGCTGCAAAAGGCGCAGGAAAAACATATTCATGGATAAAAATTTATTTTATCCAGAATAATGTCAACCGTGCCTAATCAACAATAGGGACTCATAGAGCCATTCATTATTAATTTCAATTTTTCTTAGAATATACAGCGTTCAGTAACGATTTGTGTTCCGCTTTATCATTTTACTACTGTACAGTCAGGTTATTCTTAATGCTAGTATATTATGGTCTAATGACTTTAAACCCTGTTAGTGGGTTGTGTCGCTTAAAGCTTTCCTAATCCATTTAATTACGGTGATCAGTACCCATCTCTATGTTTATATATTTTCCCATTTTCTTCTACATTTGTGTTTTAACATTACTTAAACAAAATTAAACGTTCTTCACATGCTTTACAGTCTAAGAAAAAAATAGTAACTGATCAAGATATAAATAATACAGACATTGAGATTAAGTATTAGGCCAATATGTAAGTTTATTATAATTCATTCAAGTTGCCTAAATAAAGATCGTTTAATGAGAAAGAACGCAGAGAATTGTTTAAATAAGAATCAATGAAAGATTGCAAGTATGTAAACAAATTTTGTTTTATATGCCTTTGTATATATGCAAGGCGATACACTTCAGAGTTGGAACTGTAGCCGCTCAATTTAAGCTCTTTTCACCCAGTATCTTGTGGAGGTTAGCCCACGTTATTCCCACTACTTATATACAAGAGGATTTTGCAGTTTCGACAATTGTTCTTTCTGGCCTTGCATTTGTCTGTTCCAGCTTTATACTCCCAAACATTTCATATCTTTTAGAACCTGATCTTCCCATCTAATTTTTGGTCTTCCTGGCAATCTTTCCTCGTTAGGTCTCCATTCTGTAATTCTCCTTATCTCCTGTCCTTTCTCTATTCTTCTAATGTGCCCGTACCAGCGTATCCTTTTTGATATAATTGTGTTTACTATATCCTTATTTTCTAATATATTTCTAATATCATAGTTCATAAGTCTTCAGTACTCGTTATACCATAGTTTCACTGGTCCATGAATTTTTCTCATTATTCTCCTTTCATATAGTATCTTTAGTTGTTCTTCGTCCTCATTTCTTAGTCTCATAGTTTTTGCCGCGTACGTAACTACCGGTTTTATCCTCGTCCTGTAAACTCTTAATTTTGTTGTTTTGCTTATTCTCTTACACTGCATGATGTTTTTATATTTATTATATGCCCTATACCCTAATCGAATTCTTCGTCTTATCTCGATTTTTGTGTCATTTTTATTACCAATAATTTTTCCCAAGTCGTTAACAACTTCAAAACTGAATTTCATTTATTTTTACTGTTTCTAGTTGGCGGACTTTCATTTCCATATATTTCGTCTTTCCTGATTTATTCTTAATCCTCTTTTTTCCGCCTCTTTTACAGTTTTCTCTAATGTTTCATTAATACTTCTTCGATCTCTTGCTATCATAGTTAAATCATCAGTAGTCTCGTTAGTAGAAGCTTCTCCTTGGAGTTTATTATCTCTGTCCGTATAATGGTTCTAGTTGCTTTTATATTATTTTTTATATACTTTTTTTATATTTGTATCTATTTTTAAATTATGTCGCTTTGTCCATAAAAGTTTTTCATGACAATAAAGCTTATGTCTCTCTTTCTCTCTGCTCCAATGTCTACCAGCAGAGTATATTTCTTGCCATTCACTTCGCCATCTACATATACACTGTCGTTGCGATATCCGAGAGAAGCTATCAATATGAGAGGGTCTTTGGAACGATCTTGTGTCGGTGCTGTCCCCTTGTAGCCGTAGCCGACCCGTTCTAGTTTGCCTGTGACTTGGTTTGCAGGAGTCCTGGGGTGCTTACACGAACTGCGTTCATGCCCTAGCTCGCCACAATTCCTGCATCTAATCTTTTTCGGCTTCGTGTCTATCATACTTTTTATCAAACTGACGATCTGGTCAAGTCTGTCCTCGTAAGTCATCAATAGAAGCCTGGATGCCCAGAGATTTCATCATGTTCTCTGGTGCTGATGGATAAGTGAATCGAACAAGTCGGGCAACGTCCACTTCATGCTCTTCAAGGGTTTCGTCACGTTTCTGCCTTCGATTCTTCAGAATCCTGTTATCCAAGTGGTGTCGTCTGAAGTACATCTAAGACATCTTCCCGAACCGCGATGGTCAAGTTCACTGCCTTCTCCCTATCGGACCAATTATTCACTCTAACGACTGCTTCAAACGGTTTCATATAATTGGTCCACGATGTCTTTCTGTCGAACGTTGGAGCCTTGACTCGGGCAAAACTGCCAATATCTGGGATGTATTTCTTGACCAAAATCAGTACTCTTTGCTATTACTGCTATTTTACAGATCTTCTTTGATATTGGTTTGATTTGATTATAACTACAAAGCTCATTTTTAGTTTAATTTTTCATTTTTTTTTACTTTTACGAAAGAATAGTGCTTCGACCATCCTGGTTTTAGCACGAAACGATACGTTATCTGCTAAAAAGGTTTTCTTTACAACTTCTTTACATCAACGTAACTCCAATATGGGTACGAATACGCGTAGAATCTTATTACAAGCTAAAAGTGTCTATTCCCCACACCTGACACGAATGTAATGTTTCTATTATTTATTTAAATAGTTTTTAACAGAACAGGTGGGATAAATTTATACGCATGGTCTATCTACTTATTTGATTTATTTATACACTTATACACTATTCACTTATGCTTAATTTATGTGCACACCTCATTCTAATTTATATTGAATTCACTATTCTCAGTTCGCTTTTATATTCACTTGTTCTAATCCGTTGGCTATGAAATCAAACTGTAGACTGACTCGCCGCTGGTAGGTAGTCTCTTATATATTAAAACCACCTACTCGAACCTTCGGATTTCGGAAATTTCTAGTATGCGGCTCCCAACAAACAATCGACCTTCTTGGAAATCTCTATAAAAACAATCACAAATAATAAATAGTCCTTCCCAGAAATCGGTGCGCTCCTGCCAAAATTTTCACTTTTATATATAGTATTAGACAGAGTAGGATTCAGGGACTTCAGCAGTGTACATCATTATTGAGATTAGTAAAAGTATTAGGACAGTATTTGAATTTATTATAATTCATTCAAGTTACCTAAATGCAAATGGATTAATGAGAAATAATGGAGAGAAGTGTTTAAATAAGAATCAATGAAATATTGTAAATATGTACAAAAATTTTGTTTAAGGAGCAAACCTTTGTATGTTTCTTTCTTTTCATACGGTTTCTTGGGAACATTATTACAATCACATCGGGAATCTGAGCTTTCTGGAAATATTGGTGAGCATAATTATCAGGTCAAAGTTTCTCATTCATGTTTTGTATTTATCCTTGCCGAATTATAAAATTTTAATTATGTATATCAAAATGATAACCATAATAACTATTTGTGCTCCTTTGAATTTTAGCAGTGTTCCCTCACACACGTCCAAACATGTTATTTGATTAATTTTATGTGTGATTCCCTGATTTCGTAATAATATCTCAAAAGTGTTCACAAGAGCATTAATATTAATACATGCTCTGCTTTAATCATTTTCGATTTATTATAAATTTTTCGGTAGTTTTTGATATTCGCAAATTTTGTTCGCACCCAAAATTAAATAAAAATATTATTAGTATATTATAACAATTTACGTATACTATATGAAGGGTCCTGTCCTGTTTAACGTGAATTCCAAATTAGTATGTCTTCTGAAACTTTGATAAAACTTGAAATTAAATTTTTTGTGCACTGAAATTTGAATCTGTTGACGTGAAAATTAGAATGTACAGATTTTTTGTACAAATCGTAGAACTGTTTTCAGTAGTAATAACCCAAGGACATTGATAATTGTTCGAAAAAACTTTATAACAGATTTCGAAAGCTTGTTGCTTGGAAACAGACCGACGCCGCAGGCGGAGGTCTGTTGCCTATAAGCAACAAGCTTCAGAAAGTTGTTATAAAATTTTTGAGCATTTATCAATGTTCGAGGGTTATTCGGTTAGAAATTTTTTTGCTAATTATAGAAAAGAAGTACAGAGCTTCAATAATTTCATTATTATTCTCGTCAGTATTATGAACAAATCGTGACATTTTGAAATATTAAATATTTGAAACGTCAAAATCGAAATAAATAATCAAATTGTATCCATAGCAACGTGATAGAGTGAAAACAGCCCATGGGATCTGTTTTCAGTATAATGTTGTTCTGATTGGTTGTGTTCAATCAAATGACCTCAAATTAACTGATTTCATTGGATTTTTACTAGAGCAAAAAACTTTCTACAGAATAAAACTTTCATTATAAAAAGTACTAATATTTATTACCTTTATTGAATTTCTTATCTAGTTTCGTAGAACTTTTCCAAAAATAATAACTGCTCTAGTTATGTAAAATGATCTACTTTCTGTTGAGCCTGACTCATTGCATATGTCGTGAAAAATCTCGTTTGCATACCAGATTCACAGATAACCCACATATATATGAAACACTGATTGTGGCGCCATATAAAGAGCCTGTCGACTAAACAATTGAGTGATTTTTTTGAAAAGATTTCTGTAATTTTAGGTTTTGACGGTATATTCAAATCTAGTGTATTTTAATTATTTTATTTCAAAAAGCAATTTCATTTAACATTTCATTCAATTTAACTCCATTAACTCAACAATGATTAGATGTTGAGAGTTAAATTAAATGAAATATCAAATGATGGACTATAAATGCTTAAAATGGAAAAAATGAAACAATATTTGTTTTGGTATAAGAATACACAACAAATAATTTCTGTCACAAAGTACTTTTCTTAACAACATATAATGTAAAAACAATGCAATAATTAAAAATAATTTGAGTAGCATACATTCTAGATTGGAGTATCATTAGATTGTTAAATGATGTTAAATCAAGATAAAAGTAGAAAATTATTTATAAGTTTATATTAATTTATTTATTTATTATTATACTCCTATAAACACACAGAGCTGGACAAACTAGTGGAGTATAAGTGTTAGCAATGAGTAGTTAACTACTATTTTTGGCAACTCTCTGTGAAAGAAACTATCTGAGTATAATTACTGTGACTGTTAGCACAAAAGTAATTAAAATATTTTTAAAGGAAACGTAGTTAACTACTGGCCAGCTCTGTAAATACAAGGTACCAAGCAATAACATATAAGAGTGCTAAACAGCACTTATGACTGTACAAAATTTAAAATAATATATCTAAAATTTCATTTCCACTTAAAACACACCTCTATTTCTTTACTGGAAGTATTTAATAGGTCTGCATGGTCTTAAAACTCCCACCGTCTTGTGGAAATTCTTTCTAGTTTCTGGATGACCTTCTACAATTAACAACAGTTATATAAGTAAACGCACAAAATAACAACAGTAAATAACTAAACACACAAATATGCTTGAACATTTATATCTACAAAAGAAAACTAAATGTGCTAACTATTGAAATCATAATCAAATAATGTTTGAATGTTTAAATTTTGGAGTTTTTGATTTTTTTTTAATTATTGATTTCTGAATTATTTCTTGACTAGGTTTTTTCATTTTTATTGTTTATTTGGATTTTTGGTTACCGCTAGACCAAATACTTAGGCGTAATGGCTCAACAAAAGTTAATACTGACTTTCCCATAAATTGCCATACTATGGGGCTATATATGAAAATCGTTTCTTAAAGAGTAAACTCAAAATATAAGTACTAAGTGGAAAAATAGTGCTTTTGCTAATTGTAAAGCATTCATTTATTTAATTGAATTGAATGTATTGGAACAAACTTTGGCATTAAATAAAATTACCAATGTTAACTACTTACTGATCAATTAAAATAAATGAAAAAATATAATAAACAAGGTTGTCAATTTTACATATATACGATTATGAACATTTACATATTTATTTCTTAAAACTATCTACCTACGTTTGAAAAATGGAAGGATTTTATGCAGATTAATGGTTTTTTCGCTTCGCAACACATTTAGTGAAGGTGGCAAGGACTCAATACCTTCCATCCCATAGCTAGTGAAGGGAATAGCTTCTACCTGTGATGAAGGTGGAAATGGCTCAACACCTTTACTGGTGGAGGGAATGGCTATAACATAATATAAAACCCAGATTATTAGTTTTTCAATGGGTACATTTTAAAATGTTCAAAATTATAGCATGCTATATTGACTTCTGTCATTCTGACGATAATATTTAATATCAGAACAATTGTCAATATTGTGGAATTTTTCTAACAGTAAGTTTGATTTAAAACTGCTATATTGAATACAATAAAACTTACCTTCAATTTTTGTTAATTTCCTCTCATATTTTCTGGTGGGCATTTCAACTTTTCCAACTGGAGAACAATATGTATGGCTGGAAGGCATATCTAGAAAAAAATGTATTTTATTAAACTCTTTTTTTTTCAATTGCAGATAATAAATATCTTTAATTCTTTTAGGGATCGTCTCCTGTAGAGGCTCTTCTACATTGACGGTAAACAGAAAATTGTCTGTTATACCCCCCTTCATTGAACAATCTAAAATATATACATATTCAATAACATTTAATAAATTTATATAAAAAAATTACTCACCAGGCAAAAACAGGGACGGCAAAGCAAACTTTCTTAATAACCTGCCTTTGTCTTTTTCTAATTTTCAAAAACACTGTTTTTGAAAATGAAGGGGACATATCCTCCATTGTTTGCTCGTCGTCAAATTGGATGATTTATTCCCACTGCGTTCCAGCCATATTCACTTTATATCCTGCTGGGTTGGAAGAACAAAACTGTATAAAGAAATAGTGCCCTTAGTAATACAACAATTTTTAGTTTAGCTAATGTAAGAACCCATGATCTATAAAGTTGTCGATTAAATGAGTTAAAATTCTGTATTTTATAAAAATGAAGAAAATGGTTGTTAATTTAGTAAGAAAAAAAGCTCAAATTTTTTTTATTAAAACTCACCGAGTACACCACTTATTACACTCCTTGACCATAAACTTTGTCATTGTCTTTTCCATTAATAACAATAAAATAATAATAAAACAACGCAACAACATATAGAAACAATTAAAATACACACCAAAATACGGAAACCAAATAATAATCTCAACAGTTGAACTAAGAAACGACCACAAAAAACAGAGTAAACGAAAATGACTGGACGGGCAACACAAAATACGGGTCAGTTTTCTGTGACGATCAATATGACATCGCGCATACGCAGTTATAAAAATCAATAAAATTTTATTAATAACGGCGTTACAGTTTTCATTAATATTTTGTAATTTTTTGAAATCTACCGATTTTAGTTACTCGACAGGCTCTATAGATGGCGCGATCTGCAGTGTCCCTAGCCTGACCAGCTTCTACTTTCAAAGCTACTATTGATATTTGCACAATAAACTTACAATTTATCAATCGTGCCTTGAAAGTATACGCCGATATTCAAGGGAGCTTTTTTACGTCGTACACAATGAGTCACTCTCAACTGGAAGTTGTTAGAGTATTTTTGTATATTTTAAGTCCAGAAAATGTAATAAACATAATATTCCAACAAAAGTTCTCAATAATACTAGCTTGAAGACACAATAGTGGAAAATATATGTTACAAGTTACGATCATTAATTTGTCTCATATATATTGGGTGCGTTCATCCAAGACACCGATCCCTGAGCGCTCAGGTTAGCGATCTTTGAAAATTTTATGAACGCGACACTTCCCCTACTTTGCTACTTGAGCGCTCAGGGAGCGGTCGCCATTTTATAGATCATATTTATTTTTGCTCAGTTGATCAAGTATCCGTGATCATAAGACAAGTAGTGGGAATTTTGAATTTAAATTGCGAGCGAGTTGTTGATACAGGAGAGTTTTTTAGAATGGAAAGTGTGGGTTTAGATAAAAATGTTCATGGAATTCTAACAAATGATGTCGGTTTGGTAGAGCAAGACGAGGAAGGCGATATAGTTAGATTGTGAATTAAAGCACACAAATTATTGCATTTTGAGAATGTCATAAGTATATTATTTTTAAAATGAATTACTTCAAACGCCTGTCTCGTCATTCTAAAATGTTCTTTGAATAAAACATATCGTCAAATCTGTAGACTGATTCTTCAATAAAACTTGCATT
The DNA here is from genome assembly GCA_963921935.1 of Galeruca laticollis. Classification (NCBI taxonomy): domain Eukaryota; kingdom Metazoa; phylum Arthropoda; class Insecta; order Coleoptera; family Chrysomelidae; genus Galeruca; species Galeruca laticollis. The sequence goes on from OY998180.1 coordinate 126,448,480, forward strand.
TCTTGGTCTTCTTTCCCTCAATCTACCTTCTAACATATTTCCTGGAATAGGATTAACAAGATTTTCAACTATTGCATTTACTATGTTCAAGTTGAAATTATCATCTGCGTTGCAAACAGATTTGCATCTATTCCTTCAGTCATAGTTTTTATTTTTATTCACAAACAAACAGTTCAAATTGAGAAGTAATAACAATGAATTGTATTCTTTGGTAATAACGGAATAAACAAGCAAGAAACTGAAAAATAATCAACGAATGACATAAATAATATGCGCACGCAAGTGGTGATCACAAATCCCAAGAAATAGCCGTTCATCAGAATCAAAGAGCGATCAAATAACATATGGTGGGGATGAAGTAGCGCTACTTTTAGAGAGATCCCAAAAATTTCCAGATGAACGCAGCCATTATCTCTTCTCCAGCTTGTATTGATCCGTAGTTGCCTATAATCTGTATAATCAGGGATAAATTTGTACTTATATTAATATTGAAAAACGTGTTCTATACTTTAACACTCACATAAAAGTTCACTAATATAATAGAAAAGAAGAAGAATATTTAAACAAATTTTCAGATAGAGAAGAAATATTACCACGTAAAAGCGGTAGCAAAATCAATTTCAAGTTTTTTGAACGTCAGAAGTACCTGGGAGTCAAAGAAATGATTAAGAAAAAGTGAGTGATAAAGAACACTAACAAAAATATTTACTTCGATGTGTAAATAAACATGCTTATAGAAGTGGGATTCTATACATTTCTAGACGTGTCAAAATATAGTAGTTTACCTAACAAGTGCGGAAAGTGATACTTTTCCGCACGCGATTGCAGATCGCATGAGGAAAAGTCACTTTACGCCCGTGTTAGGCACACTATTTTTTCAACTAGCGTCCGGAAAAAACCCAAAAGTTAACATAAACATGTATTATTAAATACATATCAACAAATTAATTAATATTAATATTAATATTAATATTAATATTAATATTAATATTAATATTAATATTAATATTAATATTAATATTAATATTAATATTAATATTAATATTAATATTAATATTAATATTAATATTAATATTAATATTAATATTAATATTAATATTAATATTAATATTAATATTAATATCAATATTAATATTAATATTAATATTAATATTAATATTAATATTAATATTAATATTTCACCAATTTCACTAATATCGTGTATCGGAAAAATATTTGAAAAAATGGTGAACAACAGACTAACCTTTGTGCTAGAATCACGCAGCCTTCTATCAAACCTCCAAGTGGGCTGTCGACGAAATCACTCCTCTCTAGATGCCCTAGTCGCATTAGAGACTGACATTCAAAATGCCTTTTCTAAAAGACAACACCTCGTCGCAGTCATGTTCGACTTGCAAAAAGCGTATGACATGACTTGGAGATATGCAATAATGAAACAAATACACACATGGGGCCTCCGTGGAGCGTTACCTAATATTCTAAATGATTTTCTCTCGGAAAGATTCTTTTGTGTAAGAATTGACAATGAATTTTCATCAACACGAGCCTTAGAAAACGGAATACCACAAGGCTCAGTCCTTAGCGTAACTCTTTTTGCAATTGCAATTAACTGTCTTGTTTGTAACATCGGAGAAAACACCAAAGCAGCTCTATATGTCGACGATCTAACCATTTATTCTTACAGTCATTCAATTCCCGAAATTGAGAATTCATTACAAGGACAAATCAACAGCCTAGAAGAAACTGCTAGAGCCAGCGGTTTTAAATTTTCACCTTCGAAGTCCCACGCCATCCATTTCTGCAGATTAAGATCCGACCACGCCGAACCACAACTAAAGCTGCAAAGTCAGAATATCGAGATAAAACATAAAACAAAATTATTAGGTATGATACTTGACCAAAAATTAAACTGGAGACCGCACATTGAATATCTGATTAACAGATGCCGAAGAGTTATTAACATTATCAAATGTTTGTCGAGTATCCGATGGGGGTCCGACAGAGAAATTTTATTACGCATCTATCAAACTTTAGTGCAATCCAAAATTGACTTTGGCTGTATTGTTTATGGTTCTGCAAGACGTTCACACTTGAACCAGCTAAATAAAATCCAAAATCTCGCAGTAAGACATGCAATCGGTGCATTCAGAACAAGCCCTATAGAAGCAATCTTATGCGATGCTTCGTCCTTACCCCTAAACTTAAGGAGAGATATGCAGCTCATAACATATGGCGTGAAAATACAAACGTTACCCAACCATTTAAATAACAAGATTTTCACAAACCTTCCCAGTCCACACACACTAAGACGTAGTTCAACTAAACCATCCAGTATTCGTTTTTCAGACACATCTGAAGAGTACAGGATAAACTTACAAATAGAAAAAATGACCTATACGTATGACACTCCTCCATGGCTAAGAAAACTACCACAAATAAACATATCTCTCAGTAAATACAAAAAAGAAGATACCGCTCCATCGATCTACCGAACGCTATTTTTAGAATAAATGGATCTATACAACGAACATTTAGTCATCTACACAGATGGTTCCAAATCAGATAATGGAACAGGGGCGGCAATCGTAATCGGTGTAGATTCCTTCTTTTGGACCCTAAACCAAGAGTCTAGTATACTTAATGCCGAGTTGTATGCAATATGGCAAGCGTTGTTGTACTTCAGTCAGAGCAGCTTTGAAAAATGTTTAGTTTGTACGGATTCCTTAACTGCCACTCTCTCGACAAAAAATCGTTTTTCTGCAAATGAATGGGTTGTACGCATTCAAGAATTATCAACCCATCTATACAGTATGCAAAGGACTATTTCAATAATGTGGATACCTGGGCATACCGATATTACCGGTAATACTGAAGCTGATCTAGTAGCAAAAAAAGCCACAAGCGGAACAGTTGACAAAGGCATACCTAACACCTTCCTGGATATGAAAACGGATATAAAGAATAAAATTTACGAAGCATGGCAGAACAGATGGAATACATATGACGGACAATTAAGACACATTAAACCGAGCGTACAAAAATGGTTCTACCCCAAAACTCTTACAAGGCGTGAACAAGTCGTCCTCAGCCGATTAAGGATAGGCCACACAAACCTAACCCATTTACACCTCCTCCTTGGAAAGAACAAACCCAGATGTGAGAAGTGCGGCATCCCACTGACAACCCAACATATATTAACTTGTGCAGCCTTCAATTTTCACAGACAATTCCTCAAAATACCCCAGATCGAAAACATTCTTAGAAACCAAAATGATATTCAATTCGATAAGCCCTTTTGGGAATTTCGTGAGCTTTCTACATAACTTTCTGCGACGCTAGAAGATTTCCAACCTCCGAGGCGTTTAATATTTGTTATTCCTTCTCCGGAATCTGCAAGCATTGTGGCGGCGGAACATCGGAAACTGTGGCCCGTATATAATTCAGGTTTTGGAAGCTGATGGCATTTTTCCGAACATGTTTATTGCGATACATTGTACAGTGCAAGCTCCTTTCTTATATTTCACGAAAAATCGCTTATGGGGTTTCAGGCTTTCTTAAATTCACATACTTTCTGAACAAATTGAGCAATTTTCAATTTTCAGCTTCCTCAGAAATCGTAAGGCTTCTGAAATAGTGGTTTTTTGTGTCTGGGATATTTATCAATAAAATATTTCCTTTGTCATCAATATGATCTAAAGACATCTTTGTTAATTCTTCTCGACTACATACGACCGCCTAACCAAAAATCGTAGCGACTTTTATATGAACATAAATTTCGTCAGGCGCTTCATTTATAAACTTCTGTCATTCTGACGATGATATTGATTTATCGAAACAATTGTCAATTTTTTAGAATTTTCAATAACTTTTATTATATTGTGGAATTAACCGTGAGTTTCATTTAAAACACTAATTAAAAATTTCTTCTTTTGAGAAAATGTTTGCCTTTTTTGGTCTAAATCCAATGTTTTGTTTTTTTCATATATGCCGTAATCTTGAAAACATTTCTTAAATCGACGTCTTTTTTAGAATTTAATTACACTTTTTAACATTGAGTACCTGGACCAAAGAGTGTTTGGCTTGCATGTTTTGGAAGTTTCAGCGAAATAAGCCAAAAAAACGTCTTGTTTAAAAGTTTTAATTCCCTTATTCTGGCACCAGTTTTCAAACAAAATATATTCCTTTTCATACCTATAACGGGCTTTTGATGATAGGAGATCAAAGTTTGCAGTTCTAGCCGCTTCCAAAACTGACTCTGGAAAATCTTCGTCTGAAGAATCCATGAAAAATTATCTTTTAGAAAAAGCAGCGACGGTAAAATTGGTTTTGACAAAGTAGTGTTTTGACTGACAGGTTTATTTTTTCTTTGTTGCTACGGTGATTCAAAGTAACAAATATAAAATGTAAGATGTTTATTATTATTTGACATTTATTTGATGATGCTTATACCAGGGACATTAAAAAATTATTGAAACATACGTTTCTTTTTATTAAAAATTATAGCAGAATTCTAATAAATTTCTTAATTTTTCAGTCATTTTGTAAACTACAACCATACAAATATATATTTTAAATATTCAACTGTCAGAATACTCCCCAAAAACTTTGTGACTCTTTCAACACTAAAATGTGTGCGGAAAAGTGGACTTTTCCGCAAGCTAGTAGAAAAAATATTTTTCGAAGGTTTTGACCGTTTTTCGAAGGAAAAAATGAATGTAATTATTTAATTTGTGTTCCATTCTATAACATAAATTCTTTCAGTAGTACAACGTGCGCTTTGCTCATATCAGATTGTGGTAGTGTAATTAATATAAAAATAGATACGATACTAAAAAATGATATGCCATAACACATTTATATTGTTAATTGGATCTCCCAGTTTTAAATAATATTACCAACAATGTTGGAATAAATAAAACAGATAACTGACACTACTGATATAACTTAGTTTCTATTTTAGAAGAACATCATAAATATGTTTGCATTTTCCGTAATAATTTAATTTTACTTTCAATTTTAAACATATGTTGTTAAGCATAATAAAAATTGTTTTATATTCCATTGAGTGTGAGAAAGTGAAATATTTTGATCATAGGACAATCGGAGACAAAATGAAAAATACTGAGTTCTCAAAAAAAGTTTGGTAAGTATTTATGTCAAAAATAATGTTTTTAAATAATATCAGCAATTCATTTGAACATCGGGTCAAACAGGATATAATAAATGGCAAAAAATTATCTACTTTGTATTCTAATGGTTATGACTAATCTAAACATAAAAGATTAAACCCAATAATGGACCTCTACTGAATGGATATAATTGATAAGAAATTAAAGAAATTTTGTTTAGCGTCATCATTTCCGTTCAAATTAGAGATTGTAGGTGACCGCTAGGTTATCATAGACTTGTTTAAAAATAGTTTGATAACAGCTATTCTACATAATTGAAACATAAAATTCTACAACAAAAAAATGAAGTAAAAAAATATAGCCATTTTTTTTCTCTTAGTGAAAATTGCGTGTTGCATGTTTTTGACCGGCCTCGCTTATTATTTCTTGTTACTTTGGTTTCACATACACTTTTCATGTATCTATTATCACGAATTCATTATATTATCTAGCTTTTTATTCTTTCTCAAACTCTAGTGTTATTCGTAGTTGTTCATTTCAACTCTCCAAGATTTTTAGGATTCCATGAGAAATGCCCTAATCGGCTACATTTCATTTTTCCAATTGCTCATGTGGCAAATGCGTTTGTGTTTTCTCTAGAATTATATGAACAAAAAATCAATAGTGAGTTCAATATTTCCAGTGAGTTATCCATAACCGGATTAGATATTTAATGTTTGCTGTGAAACGATAGGAATTAACCGTATTGTTTACTTCAAAGGAATAAAACTGATACCTATCTTGTAACTCATGAATTACAAGAAATTTAATTTAATACAGAATACACGAGATATCAAATACGAGGTAGTTACTTTGATCATAGAAAATTACCTATCTTACCATGAAAAATTGCTTAGATTTGTCCTCTTCTTAATATCACTGTATAAATAATAGTAAAACTGCAAACTTAAGTATTATGTAATATACCGGGTGGCCCAACACATTCGCCTCGGTATTTCTACGAGAAATGAAGAGAGTTAGGGGAAAACTTTTGGCACAGTCATATGTGGGTCCATGAGGAGCATATTCCAAAATTATTTTGAAATATATAGGGTGATCCCCAAAAAAATAACATACCAAACTTATATTTTTTCTTATGGAACACCCTATATTTTTTTATATTTTTAGATGCTATAGACAAAATAAAGGTGAAATACTATTATATTTCCCATACTTAAAACTGACCGTTACTGCGAAATTTTGAGAAATTTAAAAATACAAACCATAATTTGTGAATTATTTTCACCCTGTAACCTATAACGAGCTGCTCGTGACCAAATGTACTGCTTAGCTCAAAGGTTAAAGTTAACTACCACATGAAATTTTTAATGCAATATTTTACAGAGTGGCGAAAAAAATTGTCTCAAAATTTGGACACACATTTAATCAAATAACTTCTTAAAGTTGAATGGAATGGTATTTAGTGGTATAATTTAACGCAGAATTAGATACCCTTCAAAACTACATTAGGGTTCCCTATAACTATCTGCTCCGCTTTTTACAAAAAAGGCGTTTTTATATTTTACTTTAGGTATTTTATTCATCTTAAAAATGAAACACTGTATTGTAATGAAAAGCAAAAAAGCATTTTTAAGTCATTTTATCGAAAAATTAAGAATCTTAAATAGTTTATTATTTTAATAAATGCTAAAAATGGTGTCCATTATTCTCGATGCATAGGCGAACTCTTTCTTGAAATGAGTGCTGAACTCTGGATAACATATTTTGCGGTATGGAATGAAACGCATTTCTTATCCGTACTTTCATATCCTGAGGTGACGTTGGCGGTGTATCGTGAACAATATTTTTGATATATCCCCATAAAAAATAGCCGGAGACCTGGCTGGCCAGTTGTGTGGACCTCCTCGTCCTATCCATCTATTTGGATATTGTCGATCTAACTCGTTTCTAATATGTCTATCAAAGTGTGCAGGAGCACCATCTAGCTGCATCCACATCCGTTGACGAATATTAATAGGTATACTTCCCAACAGCACAGGCAAATTATCCCTAATTAAACCGAGAAACATTTCGCCGTTTAAGTAACCATCAAAAAAGTAAGGACCTACTACTTGCGTTCCAATTATTCCACCCCACATATTAACAGACCATCTGTGCTGGTGATCAAGGGTTCTAAAAATATTAGGGTTTTCGTCACTGTAATAGTGAAAGTTATGTCTGTTAACTAATCCGTTGTTATGAAAAGTTGACTCATCGGAAAGAAGCACATAATCAAACAAATTTTCTTCATCACCAAACTTTTCTAAAACCCATAAACAAAAATTCAGTCGTCGATCGTCTTCAAAAAGCTGTATTTGGAATTTGTACTTTTCAATTATTCTTTGGATACTCTGTCTGCTTATTCCAGTTATTTCACATATTTTTCGCTGACTTGTGTGAGGGTATTCAACTGGAGATAACATCACCAAATATTCATTTTTATTAATATCTTTAGTTTCTAGGGATTTTACATATTTTTTAAATATTTTTTTTAGCAAACTGATGGAATTTAATCTTATATGAGTCTTATACGTTTCTGGAAGAGAGTTAAACAAACGGGGTGCTATGAATTCGAAGTACCTAGTTCCTACTGTTTTTTTCGCTGTGTTGGTTTGGACAAAATATTTTGTTTTATTTCTAGTATGATAATGGTGACCAGGAGATTGCAAGCATGAGCGATTTTTAAATAAGTAAACAACTAAACTAAAAATATATAGATGCCTTACGGACATTATATTAGTTTCGTTAAAAAGTTGGTTTGTACTATAGGTTAAATCTTTAAAATGCATTATTTTTAGAATTTTTCTTTGCAGAATTTCAACCTGCTCTAGATGAGTAGGCATAGTTCCTCCCCAACCTAATATGCCATATCTAAGACGTGATTCTACAAGAACATGATATATGATTCTCAGATACTGTATGTCCAGTACTCTCCTTATATATTTGAATTTATACAATAAACATCTCAGTGTCTTAGCTACTTCACGTAAGTGAGATGTCCATCGTAGATGTGAGTCTATTTTTAGTCCGAGATACTTTATTTCGTATTTCAGAGAAATATCAATATGTATGTTGTTAATAGTAACAGTAATTTTTTCATAAGGAGGCAGTTTGTGTTTGTAACTAGTGAAAGGTACAATAAATGTTTTCGAATAGTTGACTGTTAAAATTTTATGTCTCAAGATATCAAATAAATGTCTTAGATCGGTTTCTATTTTTTGTTTGAGGCCTTCCCACGTACTGTCTGTATATATTATAGCAGTATCATCCGCGAATCCTATTATTTTACCTGTAGAATTATAAGAGAATAGATCATTGATATACATATTAAATAGTATTGGTCCCAGCACAGTTCCCTGGGGAACCCCGAACAATATATTTTTTCCGTACTGACCTTATCGTTTATCCTTACTATTTGTGTCCTATTTTTTAGATAGCTTTCAAAAAATTTATGAAGCAGACCACGTATTCCTGCATCCCCCAGGACGTCCAACAACTGTTCATGGCTCACAGCGTCAAACGCCTTCGCAATATCCAGAAATACAACTGCCGTTGATTTAGTTTCATCAACAGAACTGTACACAGAAGAAAGCAATGTCTCAATTGCATCATTAGTAGAACGTCCTTCTTGAAAGCCAAATTGATGCTCTGATAATAATTTGTGGTTGGCTATGAATTTAGTTAATCTTTTTTTCGCAGCTTTTTCCATTAGCTTTGTCAATGTCGTAATAAGTGATATGGGCCGATAATTGCACATATTGGCCTTGTTGTCCTTTTTGTAGATTGGGGTTACTACAGCTTTTTTAAAAATAGTGGGACATACGCCTTCTGCAAAGATAAAGTTTATTAAGTCGGCTATAGGTTTAGTCAACTGTTCACTTAATTTTTTAAATATTTCTGCTCGCAGATTGTCTATGCCTGGAGTCTTGTTTTCTTTCAGAGATACTTATCTCTTCCGTAGTTACAGGCATCCAATAAAATGTCTCAGAATTTTTAGATCGCCGAGGAGGGGGTTTAGTCGGTACGGTTATTTTTTGTGCCAAGTTTTTTCCCTCTGTTACAAAGTAACTGTTAAATTCGTCTGCCATATCTGATTTGGATGTTATTTTTTCGTCTTTTTCATTAGTTATAAAATTAATATCATTTTTTGTTTTATTTCCGTTGTTAACTAGGTTCCACATATATTTTTAATTACACCCATTTTTTTGTATTTCGGTTCGGTAGTAGTTTTGTTTCATTATTTTAATTAGGTTATTCACGCGCAAAGATAATAATAAACAATTTAAAAGCTTAACGTACTTTGGAACACCATCCTTAAAAATTAAATCATTTTTAGAAACTTTAGACATGAATATTTGCTTTAAAACTGATTACAATTTATCCAAACTCATTAAAAATAACAAATCTGAATCTTCAAAATTAAACAAATCAAGAGTTTATAAATTAAAATGTGGTAATGATAACTGTGAGAAAATTTATATCGGTAGAACTTTTAGAAATTTTAAAACTAGAATTTCGGAACACAAACGTAGCTATGACAATAAAAAATTAGATTCTAACTATTCAAATCATTTATTAGAAAACCAACACATTTTCGAACCAAATTTTGAAATTTTACATGTAATCGGTAGATCCTTTAGTTTAAATTTATTAGAGGCTCTTGAGATAAACAAAAATAAAGATTCAAGATTCGACCAAATACATGTCAATCACTCTCTTTTATTATACCTTTTTACCTAGAAGATAGCTTAGGAATGTTTGTAGTGAATGAGTTCCAGGTCATTTCTTTCAATCCTTTTTTTAACATTAGTATAGTAGAATTCTGTATTTATGCACTGTATGTATAAAAATATTTTTAAATTATACCTTCATTCGTTTTGAGAAAGCTACTGTGTTAGTGAAACGCGTCAACCAGTTTAAATTGAACATTAGTTCAAATAAATGAAGTTTTAAACAAATTATATCGTTTTATTTCATAGTTTAATTTTGTTTTTTTATGATGTTTTTTATTATACAGAATGTAGAGCCCTGAAGCCCTGATATAGGATAAGCTTCCTCTGCAGGGCTGGTGTTGGGTGGCTTTGATAAGTTTCGTGTTGTGCGTTGAGTGAAAAGTGTTGTTTTATTTGTCGACGTCGGAAGTTTATTAGAAGTGGTACGAACACATTGCGTCGGGTGGATTAAAAGTGACTAGTGTTGCCTGCGAGACGAGAATTTGAAAAATCTCGTCTTGTCTCGCAAAAATAGTGGAAAGTCTCGTCTCAAGTCTTGTTTCGCAGTAAAGGTCTCGTCTCATCTCATGCCTCGCAAAATTCTCGTAAATTTTTCATGTTGCCTATCTAAATAAAATACACAAATTAAATAAGTTCAAATCTTTATTTTAATGAACAAAAACGTAATATTCTAACAGGATAAATAGAAAAAAAACGAAAATCTATCTTAGATACATGAAATACAAAAAAGAATAATCATTTTATTTGCAGAATTAAGTAGGTACAATAGAAACTAACAAATAGACTTTTCAATTCATCTACAAAAAAGAGATAGCATAAAGCAGTGCTGATACAAGGTGCTATCCCTTAAGGTATTACAAATAGGTACAAGATATTTACATATAATGGTTTATCAAACGACATGGTAAATGAATAGGGGAGGAAAAAAAGAACCAAATAAAATATGGATACAGATCGTTTAGCACTAATTATTCTCATTGGTGTTCAATAATTTTTTATAATGTTCTTTAAATTTGCCAACAGCAAGATGCCTTAGGTGGAGGGGAACTTGGTTGAAAAGCTTGAATATCATGTATGAAAATGAACCCTGAAATTTAGCGGTACGATGTAGTGGGGGTGATATGTGTTCCCTAAATCGGATGTGAACGTTATGCACATCACTGCGAAAAGTGATTTTGTTATATAAATTGGGTGGTGTTTTAGAAATAACAATTTTATCATATAATGTTATCATATGCAACTGCCTCCGATTCTTCATATTCAACTAGTTTGCGTCAGCCAACTTATATGTGATTCTTTCATACTTTCTTATACCGTATATGTAACGAAGGCAAGAGTTTTGGGCACGCTGAATGCGAATACTATCAACACTATCAATACATGGACCATAAATAACATCACAGTAATTGAAGTGGCTAAGAACCATAGTGTCACATAATAAAAATTTTGTTTTTTGATCTAAAATGTGCCGATGAGGAAAAAGCATTTTTAGATTTGCATAGGCGCGTTTAATACACTTTTGAACTTTAAATTAGTATCTAAATCTAACCCTAAATTTCTCGCTGGGTCTACACAGGATATGTTTGTCCCATTAACGTTAATAGATAGTTGTCCTGAAACTTCGGTTTTGGATTTGCCAAAAACTAGTATTTGTGTTTTAACACAATTGATACTTAAATGATGCCTATCTGAATATGATAGAATTTTGGACAATTCTGAATTGATAAAGTCATTTATATCTTTATCAGATTTACAGAATGAAAACAGTATTTGGGTATCATCGGCATACATGTAGGGTCTGCAGTTATTCAAAACTGTGCAAATGTTACTGGTATATATACTAAATAGAATAGGCCCCAGTATTGCTCCCCACAAAAAGTATTTTTAATATCTAATTTTCCATTATCTGTGTCTACAAATTGAGATCTATTTGATAAGTAATTTTAATAAATTGTATCGCATTGTGTGAGAAACCCGAATAATGAAGAATACCGTACAGTAATTGATGTTGAATAGTATCAAAAGCTTTGGAGTAATTTAAAAGCACTAAAATATCGGTATTTCCCTTGTCTATATCCATTAGTACATGGGCGTAGCCAGCGAAGGGCGGGGAGTGGCTACTGATTTTTAGTGTTCGATTCAACCACTTAACAGTCGGACATTTTTGAGAAAAATTGTAAAAAAATTGTCACTTTCTCTTTGTTTTCATTTAACTACATTTTTTAATCCTATTAATTAATTAAAATAAATTTATTCCATAAGTAGTTTTAGTGTGAAATATTTTGAAACATTCAATACACAATCTACATCAGAATTCGAAATAAATACTCTTATAACAACTATTGAGTTTGTGTGTAAGTGCTCTCGTATGGCGACAGTGTCCTATTTAATAGTGTAACGAAATGCCACTGGTTTTCTTCGAGTTCCAGAAAATCGATATACAAGTGAGGAATATATGGAAACCGGCGATGCGAATGTTCTGGCAATTTCTAGGCTCAAAAGGGTATATAAAGTTAGTTGCCTATCCGGCGCGAAGACAGAGAGTACAGTACAGTACGTAGTGCAGGATACGAAGTTGCATACGGCGAATAGAAAGCGAGGCACGATAAACAAGAGGGAAAATTCGCAACAATACTTTTACCACAGAATAAAGAGACCGAAAAGGCAATATGGATATAAGAAATTGGTTATAAAGAGGTAAGTTGAATAATTTCAGTAGAAAATTAAATTTTAAATTAAAACTTTAGAGTCATTCCATTAGAAATGGTCCAAAAATTTGAAAATTGGTTGCTCGACCAGCACCAAATAAAATAAAACTAACATGTAATGATAGCTTATAATGTAGATATGTTATATCCGATGTTAATTTTTGTTCAAAATTATTTTTTTTAATTGTAGGCCATTTTTGTATCGCAACGTTTGGAAAAAAATTTAATTGTAGCCCTTTACAAAATTGCCAATTGCTCTTTACTCTTTGCTTGTATCTTTGTGAAACAATTTTTATTAGCTTTGGTTAAAGATTTTGGGAATTATTATTATAATTTTATATATTTTTCATTATTATGATGCCGACTTTTTGCCTTCTGATCTAATTATAACAAACATTACAATAATGCACATATTAAAGATCAAACAGCACTTTATACGTGCTATTAATTTCATTTTGTGTTTTTAATCTAGTGAAAAAATATTAACATCAGATATAGTATATCCACGCCACATTATAAGCTATCATTACATGGTAGTTTTGTTTCATACCAATTTTTATACTAGGGACTAAGAACAAGAATGATATTAGGTTATTATGTTTAGGTCAAAAATCTCAAAAACGGAAAAAAGTTCATGATGACCGTAGTGCAAGTCGAAGCAATGATTGTGATGAAGATGAAAATAGAATGGTCGGAACATCAAAATCGGAATCTATTTTTGAAGGAGGCTCAAGTAGTTCTTCAAATCTACATGAAACTGTCTCTGGAACTGGGACCTCTAAACAAACTGAAGAACGCGATAGCTACCATGAAAATGACATTGGTCATTATGTTAGTTGTGCCAATAATTTGCCTTCTGAAAAAAAGAAGGAATTGTTGACAAACCATCCAATTACGATTTTGCTTCTGATGCCATTCACTTGAAAAGAAAATTTAACCATCACTGGTTAGATCAATGCACTCCATGGCTGGTGTACTCAAGTCGTTTGAAAGGTGCTCTATGTTTGTATTGTGTTTTATTTCCGCCAAGAATTGCTAGAGTTAAAGGAGTTTTGGGGTCATTTACGGTAAGGCCTTACATGAAGTTTAAGGATGTACATGAAGATTGCAGAAAGCACGTTGGCAGCCATTACCACAAATCTTCAACAGCTGTTGCAAAAGCATTTCTTGAAAATGCTCCTGTTGATGTCCAGTTGCAAATAGGGCACCATCAGACGATTGAAGAAAATAAACATATATTGTCAGCAATTTTACATGCATAATATTCTGTGGAATTCATGATTTGCCGCTTAGAGGAAAAGAAGGAAATGAGGGAGTTTTCTTTGACCTTTTAATTTTGAGGATTGACTCTGGTGATGAGAAGCTAAAGAGCCACTTGGATAAATATCAAAAAAACGCAGTCTATACCTCACCAACAATTCAAAATGAGATTATACAATTATGCGGAGAAGTTAACAAAGAAAAAATAATCGAAGACTGTAAACGGGCGAAAGCTTATGCTGTAATGGCTGATGAAATAGCAGATATCGCTGGAAAAGGGCAGCTTTCTATTGGATTAAGGTTCTATGATGAAAGCCAATTCAAAGTTTTTTAGAAAATAATAAGTTTTCCGCCGATAATTGTGTGGCGGATTTGACGAGTATTCCACGATGGCCGGCAAAGAAGTTGGTGTACAGGCCATTCCTAAAAAAAGGTACGCTAAATCTTTATTTTTCCATTGCCACAGCCACAGACTAAATCTTGTGGTCAATGATACTAGCAAGCTACTAGAAATAAGAAACACAATTGCAACGGCTGAAGATACAATAGCATTTTTTCGTGAATCGCCAGCCCGTAGGAAATCGGTTCCAAATCTTTCAAGGCTCTGTGAGACCAGATGGTCGGAAAAATATAAGAGCATAAAAATCTTCAATGACATTGTTAAAGCACTAGAACATCTATCTGTGGAAGGAAACTAAGCAACAAGAAAATCTGCCTACCAGTTGCATTGTGCAGTTACTAAACCAATATTCATCTTAGGCTTAAACATAATTGCAAGATATTCTGCAATTTTGGAACCCGTTGTAAACGTTTTACAAGGTAAAAGTATGGATTTGGTTATGGTGAAGAAACATATTGATGATATTCTAGGTGTAATCAAAGAAGATCGACAAGATGTCGAAAATGTTTCTTATGATTTATTTAAAAAATCACTTGATATCGCAGAGAAAGTAGGGGTTGAGTTGTCAGTGCCACGAGTCACTCAAAAGCAAGTACACAGAAGTAATCCTCCATCTGAGTCTACAGTTGAATACTGGAAGCGGTCAATAATCATCCCCTATCTTGATTCATTAACTTCGTCTTTGGATGCTAGATTCTCCAACGAAAATACACCTGCTTTTGCTTTAACTTTTCTTCATCTTTTAAGCATGCTCCAAACAGCTTCAAAAGATTTCAAAAATAATGCAGAATATTTCATGGAATTTTATAAGTTAGGTGATGTCTCTGCAGAATTAGATTTGTGGTACAATATGTGGAAGAAAAAGAATTTAGCAGAAGACATATTAAAGGACATTGAAGTGGCTGCACTTTTGGAGGAAGCTAATGTTTTTTTCCCTGCAACAAGGCACGCACTGATAATATAAAGTGCTAAAGTGCTTGCCCGTCCACTACTGCTACCGTGGAAAGATCGTTCAGTACCCTACGAAGGGTAAAAACCTGGCTCAGGAGTATAATGGGTGATGACAGACTCACTGGGTTGTTTGATGATTGTGCATCGAACATTTTTGAAGGAAAATCAGGACTGCATAGTTAAGAACGTTTTGGATAAATTTAGTTTAAGCCGAAGAAAAATGTTATTAGTTTAATTTGAGTATAATTAAAATCTCAAAGTTTTGATTTCATTTGCCTTTTCTTTTTATTCTAAAATTTTACATTTTGGACGACGATGGACCATGGCTTGCCCCCCCCCCCCTCCTGTTATAAAACCTGGCTACGTCCTTGCATTAATATGCCATTTGTAACCTCCAATAGTGCCGTGGTGCAGCTGTACCCCTTTCTGAAACCAGATTGACTCGTTGGAAAAATTTTGTAATTATTAATATGTGCTTCAATTTGATATTTTAAAACTTTTTCCAGTACCCCAGATATTAGTCTTAGCTCATGAATACTATGTATATCAGTTTTTTTAGGCAGTGCGATAACCTTAGATACTCCAATTATCAGGAAAAACAGATTTCTCCAAGCAAAAATTTATAATATGTGTAATATAAGCTAGGATGTAAGGACAACACATTAAGATCATGTCGATTTGTAAGTTATCAACCCCTATTGCTTAGGTTTTAATTTCAAGTAAATATTTATAAAGGACACTCTGAGTAACAGCGGCGAAACTTAGTTGCTCCTGAAAATGGGTTTTAAGATTGTTGTTATAAAAAAGTAATAAGTTGGGATCAAGTACAGCACGATTTCCTGTAGCCAGCAAAACATTATCATTGATTTCATTGGGGCGGTTTAGATGATCAGGTATATCAGTTTCAAATGCTTTAGTGCTAATATTTAAACTCTTAACTCTTTTCCACATTTCCCGACTATTTTTACCAAAATTGTTGACACAATACTGAAAATAACCCTTTTTTTCATTTTTATAGCCATATTAGTGAAATTTTTGAGTTCTTTATAAAATTGGTAATGTGCTGGATTTTTTGTTTTCTTGTACCTATTAAGTGCTTTATCTCTTATTCTGAACATAATTTTTAAATTATCTGTGAGCCAAGGAGGGTTAGGTTTTCTTTGTTTTCTTACTTTGACAGGAGCTAATAGATCAAAAATTTCATTTAATAACTAACTGAAATAAGAGACTTTATCGTTAACAGTATTAAACCTGAATATGTTCTCACAAGGTGTGACAAATAAAAGATTTTGAAGCGAATTTGCATTTATGTTTTTTAAATCTCTAAAATAAAAAGTTTTATTGCCTTTAGCTGTTACAAAATTTAACATGCAATAGACCAGTTGATGATCGGATGACAAACAAACGTCTTTATTGCCATGATTATAGGAGTTATGTGATTTTGATATTAGTATAACATCTACCAACGTTTCACTGGTCGAAGTAATTGTTCTTGGTTCGGTAACGACTAGCTGTAAATTAAAAATATTGATACAACTGTTGAATCTGGTTTCATAGCTGCGGGAATCATATAGTAAGTCAATATTAATGTCACCACCAAAATTAATTCATCTGACTGCGTATCCAAATCGGAAAGAATTTCTTCTAAATCATTTAAAAAATCACTTACGCTTTTACCCGAAAGTCAATATAAATTTCCAAACACGAATTTGCGATTACAAAGCTGAAAGCTTTTCCAAATTAATTCAAAAGAGTCTATATTGTCGAGGTGAATTACCTTGTAAGTGAAATTGGATTTAACAAAGGCAGTTCCACCTCATCTGGAACCCCTGTCATGCCTAACAAGATTGTATCCCTCAATATGCACCGCGTTGGATTGTATTTGTTACAAAGAGATTGAGCATTAAAAAGCGCAAAAGTAAATCTAGTATTTTAATTAAAATATAGTAATATATGTAAATGAAGAGATAACAACATTTACTTTCTTTTTCTTTTGATTAGCAAAGAGATAACAGAGATAGAAAAATTAAACACAAACTGCAGAAACATATCCCTCCGCACTACTATAAAAAAATACTAACAATGAGATTTAAATATATGTGGAAAAAGAAATATATACATTCGAAACATATTCTAAAACGATTATAAATAATACAATTTGTGTACGCAACCAGAGTAAATCCTAATTTCAAAATATAAACATGGTAAAAATAATGAAATTGACTGTCTCGACCCTTACTTCGTGGAATATGCTCATATTAGTGTTTTTAAATGAAACTCAAGGTCTCTAGTTAATTCCACAATATAATACAAGTTATTGAAAATTCTAAAAAATTGACAATTGTTTCGATAAATCAATATCTGTAAAAAACTTGTTCATGATAAGAAAGTAACAAAAAACCAATCTCTACAGTTTTATCGAAATAGATTTTAAGTAAATAAATTAATATGTTTTGGTACATTTCAGGTACACTGTGAAAGATAAAGTAAATGGATACAAAATAAAGTTATTCATCAACGGTCATGTTGGATATCAACTGTTTCTTGCCATCAACTAGTGCAAAAACTCTTTCTTCGGTGGTCCATACATTTTGTTGACCATATTTACATGTACTAGATTTATACAAGTTTAGTTGCGATATAGTTAAATCTTCCCTTACTCCAAATCCACTACTTTTGTGTTTTTTATTGGAAAACACATGCTTTTTGATCCTGTTCGAGATAAAACGAATGAGAACTGGCCTGGGCTTAGCTTCGTTTTCATTATATTTGCCTATTCGATAGCAAAAGTCTATATCTGATAGCAGGAAATTTGTAATTTTCATTTTTTCTGTAATAAATTTTGTAACCACTTTTTCAAGATCATCGAATTTTTCACCTTTATTTTCTTTAATGCCATAAACCAATAGATTATTTAGTTTCCGTCTTCGTTCAGCGTATTTCCATTGGGTTTGTAAATTAAGAATAATCTTTTTGTTATCAAAAACTTCCAATTTCACTGTTTTTAAATTATCTTCAAACTAACTTAATAAGTCAGAAAAACGGCTGAAGATCATATCACACTGTTGTTTACAAGTTTTAATTATTATGTCTTCCATTTCTTACTGTCTTGTTTTCGACATTTTTAACAGTGTACCGGTTTAAAATGTGAATTATCGTGTAACCTAAATTGTGTATACAAGTATACGAATTAATCACTAATTCTCTCGGGATGTACTGTATCTTTAATTTGGATGCTCAACAATTTTCGCTTTTTTCCACTAAATTCAACTATTTTGCGCAGAGCACATGAAACGCGTGCGATTCGTGAAGCATGCATAAAATCACTTCTAATTTTCATTTCAACGAACAAAAACAAAATACCGAGAAAACAAAATCTATTATGGTATAAATTGTATCTCCTTAATATCTCAGTTATTAATAATACGATTCTTTTCTCAAACTTCGGTGGTAATAATTATTGTATGTTGGGAAATCATATACAAAAAAATTTATCATTGGCGTATGGTATTAGAGAGTAAAAATGGGACAAATTCTTCTCAACATACATAAATAACTGAGGTGTTTGGGTGGATTGATGAAAAGTGTATTCATCTAACTGATTGAACAATATTTTTATTTTTAACCCAGTCCTTTAAATATAAAAGACATCTAGCTGATGTATTATTAAGCCGGTTCCGATGTTTTCTTATAGTTAAAGAAGCCCGGGAAAACAGCCTTTCTGTCGGTACAGGTGTGGCTTGAAGGCTGAGAAAATCCCTCGCCATCGCACTGAAGACCGAAAACTGAGAATCATGGTCCTTCCACCTTTGTAGTATATTTGTTGTCATATCGTGGCAAATAAATATATTGTTGAAACAGGCGATGATGACACCTAATATAAAGCATGAAAATCTGAGTTTAAAAGCCTTTGTCATGATCGGGTTCTGAACTTTTCAGTGTCTCTGTTTTTTTTAATTTTTCACAGTTTTGAGAAATATATGTATATATATATATATATATATATATATATATATATATATATATATATTGTATATATTTTCAAATTTTTCTATGCTGATTTTCTACATTTTTCCACCCACTTGGTAGCACCAAAAGTTTATAATTTATGCAGAGGATCCAAAATTAAGACTACGATATAAACCCAATTAGTTTTTTGGTAGTGTTTTCGAATTCTATCTCGGGCTGCCTGAAAACCCATATTTATTTATCGTATGGCACATACATGGAGTTGTTTTCAAAAGTATAAAAGACGTACACAAACATGAACTAACCAATTTATATATTTCTATTTGGTAATTTCTTGGGATTCGGTCCTTATTATAAACTTTCATCAAACTACATAATATAATTTACCTACGACCACCCCTGTATGTAGTCAAAAACACACAGTCGGCAATCAATGTAAGACGTCTATAACGCACGGTAAAACAAAACGCACGGCTGTAAAGTAAATCGCACGGCTTCCATAGCAACCACTTAGCAACTGTCAATAGACGTAGCCATTCTATTCAAAATGTATTACTTAGATATTTGACGTTGAATTTTATTCTATATATAAATGGTAGATAACATTTATTACATATGAGATTGCATTTAATACTAAGAGTTATTTGGAATTATATGATAATTGATTCCGTTTCATTCAATCCGCATCTATTAGCTGTCTGAATGTATCTCATATTAGTAAACAATTAGTATATTATACACCAAGCGACTAAAGTGGCCCATTTAATCCCGCGTGTGGTGTTTGATTCCTGAGGGAAGTAATCCACCTAAGGGATTAATGTCACTTTAGTCGAGAGGTGTATACGCTATTTTATGCAATTCCGGTAATTCTACATACATTTTTAATAAAAATAAATACTAATTAGGACGGACTTTTAGGAAACTTGCCTGGGCATCGAGGTTGAACTTCTAACATGCTTGGCTGAGCATCGAGGAGCGACTTTTATAAAACTTGGCTGGGCATCGAGGATGTACGCTTTTACTTGTACTTTAAATACCTTAATAATATTATAAACACAAGTACAAGTGGGTCGTAGGTAAAGTATGGTACGTAAATCGTGTTGTAACGCATTTTACGCCCTCACGGAATTACGCACTCGCCGCTACGCGGCTTCGTGCGTAACTTTTCCGTTCGTGCGTAAAATGCTTCTTACAACACACGTTACGTAATATACTATTATCTAATAACACTTTATTCATATTTAACGTTTCGGCTGATTTTCTAGCCTTTTCAAAAACAAGACATTCCGAAAGTTTATAAGAAGGACCGAATCCCAAGAGATTACCAAATATATAAACGAAAGTAGTTCGTTGCCGAAACTAGTTAGGGCAAACTTTTTAAATTGTGGAATGCGGCGATGTGAGAAAGAAAACTTTGTTTAGATAATCCTAAGCTTTCGATAATTTATTATTATCATTTTCAAAGAATCTACGAAATAAATATTATATAAATTTGAAATATGTTTTAAAGTAAAAATATTTTTTACTTACTCTAATTGAGGTTGTTCACAAAAATATAATATCTATTTATATGAAGAAACATCATTGTATAACTTTAACGTAAAAATATTTAAATTGGCATATTATCAAATTGATGACAACTTTTGATAGTTTGATGTTGTCATAGAAAACATTTGTTATATATATTCAGTACATTAGTATAGGATATTATTAAATGTTTACTATTATACTCTTATTATATTTAAATGAAATATTAGTAAATCAATAAAAATAATTCTCCTCTATAACGCATTGATCTCCATTTTTATCTTTTTTGTCAAATGATAATAAATAACTATAAATTGAATTTATATTCTGAATATCAGTTCTTTTATTTAAACAATTATTCTCTTGAGCAATGAATGTCATTTCCAGGAAAATCCTTTTAGAGTAATTGACTTCTTTACACAAAATTTTGAAGTTTTTATAATCAATTACATGTTTTGTTGAGAAAACGTGTTCAGCTAATGCTGAACGTTCTGAGTATAATCTTGAATCACTCTTATCTAAAGCTAAGCGCTTAGCAATTTTTTGAGAAGTCTGACCCTCAGATACAGATTCGCGTGTAGAGCATGTTAATCTATATACAACATTAGAACGTTCAGGATAAGGATCAATTTCTTTCAGTTTACTAAAAACACGATTAATTGTCAGAACATTTTTATTTGCAAGTTTTATGTTAGTTACTTCTTTTAAAATTTTGGAAATTCTAGGTGTAAGATCTCTAAAATATGGTAAAGATGCAAAAAAGGTATTAGTTGAATTTGTATTCGTTATATTTTCTACGTTATCAGTTGATAAATTAGGTTCATTAGATAATTGTATTGGATGAGGAGTGTTAAATAGTATTTTTCTTACTAATGTTTTTGGATATCCATTATTTATGAATATATTAGATAGTATAATCACATTTTTATTGTGCATCGTATAATCTGAAATATTGATTACTCTATTTTTCATTTGCTTTATTAAATTAATTTTCGTTGAGAATTTATGATATGAAAAATAGGTAGTTTATATATCTTCCTGAACTACAAGGTTTTCTATACCAGTCTACTGTAATTATATCATTACTTCTTATAAGTCTGGTGTCTAGAAATGGAACAGACTGTTCATCATCTTCTGTCTCAATAGTAAATTTCTTCATATAAATTGATATTATATTTTTGTGAACAACCTCAATTAGAGTAAGTAAAAAATATTTTTACTTTAAAACATATTTCAAATTTATATAATATTTATTTTGTAGATTCTTTGAAACTGATAATAATAAATTATCGAAAGCTTAGGATTATCTAAACAGAGTTTTCTTCCTCACATTGCCGCATTCCCCAATTAAGAAAGTTTACTATACATATATATATATATATATATATATATATATATATATATATATATATATATATATATATATATATATATATATATATATATATATATGTATATATATATATATATATATATGACTAGTAAAGCACTTGGATGATTTCTTTTGTCATGTGGAGAAAAAACCGGTGGTAATTTATTCGGATGGATGTGGATACCAGAATAGGAATGTTACACTAGGAAACTCAATTTTGCAGTGGAGCATGGTGTGACCATTTACCAAAATTTTTTGAAAGAAGGTCACACACAAATGGAAGTTGATTCCGCTCATTCGTTAATAGAAAGAAGGCTAAGAGGGAGACAAATTCACATTCCAAGTCTATATCCAATTTTGATAAGGGAAGCACGGAAAAAACCTTCCCCATTTGAAGTTCATTATCTTACTCACGATTTTTTTATCAACTTTGATATCAAAGACAGTTTCACATACCAATATATTCATCCTGGAAGAAAAGCGGGCCATCCTACTGTTAATCATCTCAAATGTTTGCAGTATGCACCTGATGGTATTATTTATTATAAAACAGATTTCCTAGAGGAAAGCTATACACAACTTCCACAAAGGCCAAATTCAACTGCACGCTTTACCAAACAACCTTTATATAAACATAGGGTTCCAATATCTAAGCAAAAATATGATCATCTAAAGGAACTGACTCAAGCCAAAATGAAAAACAATTAATTTTTTTCCTGTTTAATAATGTCATTTAGTATGGTACTGTACTTTCCGTTTTTTTTATAATAAATAATGTTTAGGATTATATTCAGTGTTTTTATTCTCATAATTATGTTTTGAAAATATTATGTGAAAGGTCGTATACCACAATCATATGTGAACGAGATGTCGTAACCCACTAAGTTTTTCAAAAAATAAAAATGATAATAAATATGATTTTTGAAAATGTTACAAACGATTCAACATAACACATGAAATAATCAATGCTGATTCACATAAAGTTCTATCGAAACCAGAAGGTTTTTTGTTTGCACTGAACAATTGTAGTTATTGGGGATACTACGTTTTGCACTTAAGCAATCGATTTATTATATTATGATGTACTTGACTTGAGCCAAATAATTTTAAATGTAATTCACAATCAAATTCGCAAAAACGATAGCACAGCATGAAGATAAAACGAGGTAGAATGTAAATACGAACACTATGTAAAAGACACAGTTACAGTCAAATAACTAAATTGTTCAAAATATAACTGTATATTGTTATATATTATGACGCATTAAGTTTGTTTTCAAAGGGCTCTTTAAATTAGTTTCAAGGGGTAGGGGATAACCCAGAAAATGATTTATAACTTTTAGGCTTATTTCAGAATGAAATAGGGCTATTGTAGAGAATAGCATCCAGTTTTTCGTTTTGGTGTTCCTAGATGCCAAAATCACCCTCCCTCCATATATATATATATATATATATATATATATATATATATATATATATATATATATATATATAGACGAAAGTAGTTCGTTGCCGAAACTAGTTAGGGTAACTTTTTGATTGGGGAATGCGGCAATGTGATAAAGAAAACTCTGTTTAGTTAATCCTAAGCTTTCGATAATTTATTATTATCATTATCAAAGAATCTACAAAATAAATATTATATAAATTTAAAATAATTTTTAAAGTAAAAATATTTTTTACTTACACTAATTGAGGTTGTTCACAATAATATAATATTTATTTATATGAAGAAACATCATTGTACAATTTAATCGTTAAAATATTTAAATTGGCATGTTATCAAATTGATGACAATTTGTGACAAGTTGATGTTGTCATAGAAAACATTTATATATATATATATATATATATATATATATATACAGTACATCAGTATAGTTTACAATAAAATGTTAACTATACTCTTATTATATTTAAACGAAATATAAGTAAATCAATAAACAGAATTATCCTCTTTAACGCCTTGATCTTCATTATTATCTTTTTTGTCGAATGATAATAAATAACTATAAATTGAATTTAGATTATGAATATCAGTTCTTTTATTTAAACAATTATTCTCTTGAGCAATGAATATCATTTCCAAGAAAATCCTTTTAGAGTAATTGTCTTCTTTACACAAAATTTTGAAGTTTTTATAATCAATTATATGTTTTGTTGAGAAAACGTGTTCTGCTAATGCTGAACGTTCGGGGTATAATCTTGAATCACTCTTATGTAGAGCTAAGCGCTTAGTAATTTCTTGAGAAGTCTGACCCACATATACAGATTTGCATGTAGAGCATGTTAATCTATATACAACATTAGAACGTTCAGTATAAAGATCAATTACTTTCAATCTACTAAAAACACGATTAATTGTCAGAACATTTTTATTTGCAAGTTTTATGTTAGTTACTTCCTTTAAAATTTGGGAAATTCTAGGAGTAAGATCTCTAAAATATGGTAAAGATGCAAAAAAGGTATTGGTTGAATTTATATTCGTTATATTTTCTACGATATCAGTTGATAAATTTGGTTCATTAGATAATTGTATTGGATGAGGATTGCTAAATAGTATTTTTCTTACTAATGTTTTTGGATAACCATTATTTATAAATAGATTCGATAATATATTTAAATTTTTATTGTGCATCGTATTATCTGAAATATTGATTATTCTATTATTCATTTGCTTTATCAAATTAATTTTCGTTGAAAATTTATGATATGAAAAATAGTTTATATATCTTCCTGAGCTATAAGGTTTTCTATGCCAGTCTACTGTAATTATATCATTACTTCTTATAAGTCTGGTGTCTAGAAATGGAACAGATTGTTCATTATCTTCTGTTTCAATAGTAAACTGGATGTAGTGATTATAATTATTGAATTTTTCTAATATTTCATTGATGCCTGTACTAGGTAATGCCAATATTATATCGTCTACATATTTTTTCATAAAAGGAAGACGAAAAGATAGTAAAGGAATAACACTATTTAACAATCCATCCATAACATATGTAGCTAAAATTGGAGATATATTTGCTCCCATTGGTGTACCAAAAGTTTGTTAATAATACTTATTATCAAACGTGAAAAAAGTATTATTGAATAAATAAGTAATAATTTCTAAAAAAGTATTTTTGTTTATATCAGAATATAAACGAGTACGTTCCCAATTTTTTTCAATACATTTTAAAGTGATTTCTAAGTATACGTTACTAAATAAAGATATTACATCTAGACTTGCCAAAACATAATTTGATGGAAGTTTCATTTTATTAAGTAATTGTGATATTTGAAAAGAATCTTTTACAAAATATTCATTATTGCAATCATATGCATTCGTTAGGATATTTGATATATATGCTGATATATAATCACTATTATAATCACTACATCCAGTTTACTATTGAAACAGAAGATAATGAACAATCTGTTCCATTTCTAGACACCAGACTTATAAGAAGTAATGATATAATTACAGTAGACTGGTATAGAAAACTTTGTAGCTCAGGAAGATATATAAACTATTTTTCATATCATGAATTTTTAACGAAAATTAATTTAAATATAATATCGAATCTATTTATAAATAATGGATATCCAAAAACATTAGTAAGAAAAATACTATTTAGCAATCCTCATCCAATACAATTATCTAATGAACCAAATTTATCAACTGATATCGTAGAAAATATAACGAATACAAATTCAACCAATACCTTTTTTGCATCTTTACCATATTTTAGAGATCTTACTCCTAGAATTTCCCAAATTTTAAAGGAAGTAACTAACATAAAACTTGCAAATAAAAATGTTCTGACAATTAATCGTGTTTTTAGTAGATTGAAAGTAATTGATCTTTATACTGAACGTTCTAATGTTGTATATAGATTAACATGCTCTACATGCGAATCTGTATATGTGGGTCAGACTTCTCAAAAAATTACTAAGCGCTTAGCTCTACATAAGAGTGATTCAAGATTATACCCCGAACGTTCAGCATTAGCAGAACACGTTTTCTCAACAAAACATATAATTGATTATAAAAACTTCAAAATTTTGTGTAAAGAAGACAATTACTCTAAAAGGATTTTCCTGGAAATGACATTCATTGCTCAAGAGAATAATTGTTTAAATAAAAGAACTGATATTCAGAATCTAAATTCAATTTATAGTTATTTATTATCATTCGACAAAAAAGATAATAATGAAGATCAAGGCGTTATAGAGGATAATTCTGTTTATTGATTTACTTATATTTCATTTAAATATAATAAGAGTATAGTAAACATTTTATTATATACTATACTGATGTACTGAATATATATATATATATATATATATAAAACAATGTTTTCTATGACAACATCAACTTGTCACAAATTGTCATCAATTTGATAACATGCCAATTTAAATATTTTAACGATTAAATTGTACAATGATGTTTCTTCATATAAATAGATATCATATTATAGTGAACAACCTCAATTAGTGTAATTAAAAAATATTTTTACTTTAAAACATATTTTAAATTTAAATAATATTTATTTTGTAGATTCTTTGAAACTGATAATAATAAATTATCGAAAGCTTAGGATTATCTAAACAGAGTTTTCTTCCTCACATTGCCGCATTCCCCAATTAAGAAAGTTTACTATACATATATATATATATATATATATATATATATATATATATATATATATATATATGACTAGCTAGGAACCAGGAATAAAACTAGTGAATATTGGGGACTTGCAGCAAGAAAATTGCCTATTTATATATAAAGTGAGCTCAGACAGGTGTTTCTACCTTTCATTACTTGTTTGTATAACAGTTTAAGAAAAACGTTGTGGCATACCCTATATTTTCAGTGATTGAGGTATATTGAAAAGAGAGAGACTCATTTGCCGATATACAGTATGGGTAAAAACACAGTAGCCCAAAATGTTTTATCAAAATTAACATCAGCGTAGCTTTATAAAAGACCTTAATTTTCGATTATTTTTTATTTTGTTTATCAACAAACTCAAGGCTATTTCGAAATAATACGTCAAATATTTAATAATGAATACAGATTTCTAAATATAGAGACAGGTAAACCAAAGAAAACCCTCAGATACAAAGGGGTTTTTCAAAAAGAACTTTTAATAAGACAATAAAACACCTCATAGGCCAACAAATTTTCATATACATACATTCAAATTTCTTGAAGCCTAGAAGGCAGTGACCAAACTCGAGTGTTCCTGTTACCCATAATTCGAAATGTACAATTTTTCTAAGATGAATACAATTTGTGAAATTTTAATTAAGGTATGAGAGGGATTCATAAAGTGAAAGAACCTATAAATTTTATGTAAGAGAAGTTTAGCAGGTACAAAAGTCGTTAACATTGTGTTGGAAAGTTTAGATTACGCGATGGTTTATACTGGATAAAGTTTTTATATATATTTAGTAATTTTCAGGTTTTGCAAAAATGTATAGCAAAAGTTTGCTAATGAATTTCGTATAATCATAAGCAGTTGGCTCTTTTGTCTTAAAAGTAAGCGAAATTAATTTCAATGTTAAGTGTTCCATTTTGTACGGAACTTGTGGTCGTTTTTGAGTAACGAATGGTATAAAATGTCACAGTAACAATTTTTGTCTAGTTTAAACACTTTTTAATTGTACCAACCAAAAATAATGTTTGGTGAGCATGGTTTTTATTTTTAACCGCGTTGTCCTACGTGAGCGACAACACGCGGCCGGGGCGGCCGACGCAGTGATATCAAAGCATTGATTATTAATTGGTGGTAGATAACTCGCGGCACGCGCGTCTCATCCGATTTTGATGCGGGCACAGCCTGCCGAAATATTTGATATCTCTGCCTCTGCCGGTGTATATAATAACTGACGCATTTATGGATTATTAATGCGTAATTCCAAAAATACCCATGTTCTTTGGGACATATTTCATTTTAGGAGTGATTGCTTTCAAAATCTAGTCAGATGTGCCGGGTATATTTTTCTGCTATTTTCGCGAAATAAATGTGGACTTCTGGAAATACAAATGGTGAATTTTCCCGTATTTAGATTTCCAAAAATATTAAATTCGTATTGTATTTTTTTTACGCTATTTAAGAATTCTTTTGTAGTAGGTGCTCTCGGTTAAAATAATTGTACACATCTTCATTCACGACACCTTGAACTCTGTGAAATGCACGAGACACGAGCATCAAAAGTTTTCGACATGCTTTTGTCTGGTAGGACTCGCTGGTCGCGTTTTCCGCCTATGCCGCGACATACTGTTTACATTTAAATATCACTCTGTAAATTGTTATTCACAAATTTATACTATACATCTCCAGTATCTGTGAATGAATGCGACAACAAACATTCTGCTATTAACTAGATTTTTGAATTACTGCTTTATATGCATAAAGTCGTTGATTGATTTCTAGACTGAATTTGTTAGAGATATACAAAGAAGTAAAATCCAACGGAATAAAGACAATAACATGAATCATTGAACTTCATGCCTTAATAAGATCGAATAACACACAATTGATATGAATATTCGAGATAATTGTTCGGTCTGGGAGGTAAACAAGGTTCCAAAAAAGTATTTGCGCATAATTCACAATGACGTACGTGAAATAGGAATTAGTAATAAGAAATTTGTGTCTGAATTACTTGTTTCTACTACTACCAAATAAATAAGAAATAATATTGATTCCATTTTCTTTTGAAATGAACACACTATTTTTATTGCTGTTTTTCAATCAAAATATAGGGTGATTGATTAGTGTGATAAAGTTCAATATCTCCTATGTCCTCCGATATATCAACTTTAAATTTGGAGGATTATAGCCAACATTAGTCTTCACATTCTAGAATTATTTACAATGTTACAGAGTGTTCCAGAATGCAGTGCCATATCAAAGTTACAATGTTTTAAATGAAACACCGTGTATTTCTCTCCAGATTTGGAATTTGCTTGACTTCCCCATTACAACAATATAGGGTTACGATGTGTTCTACGGGGTATTTAAAAAGTTATTACCAATTGTCCATAAAAATCGTAACCAGTTCAATATCTTCTCAGTTTTCTCAAATGGATCACCCTGTATTTTATGTTGGTATCGAAAAGAACTACCAGCATACTTATTTTTTTATCATGCATTCCCTATACCTAAAACTATTAGTTTTCGAGATATTTTGATTTTTCTATTCAAAATATTGATTAGGTGCCCATCTAATCATTTAACAATTAATTGTGAGTTGGCCATGATTTATCTGTCAAAAACTGACATTTTATCATTGCTATTTGATTCTATAGAGGTTGAATTACAAATACAAATAAATTAGAGGAACGAAATAATAAAAAACAATTCAATTTTACTACAGTGTAGGTACACGTCTTGATTATTATAATAGGTGTTCGAAATGACCTCCAAATACATCTATGCATGCTTGAAAGCGATCATTAAAAGAGTTACTCACATTACATGTCAGCCCTTGTTGTTGGAGGCATTCTATACACTTCATTCTTAATGTGACCCCAGAAAAATTAGTCCATTTTATCGAATTTTGGTGACCTTGGTCGCCACTGTACTAGACCATTTCTTCCAATCCATCTTCCAGGAAATCGTTCATTCAGTTCACCATTAATTAATTGATTAGCGTGAGCAGGCGCACCCTCATGCAAAAACCACATCCTTTGCACACCGTAGTAACTTAGTTCTTGTTCGCTGGAAATACTCCTTACACTTATGTGTGGGTTTTCAGTAACAGTCAGCAAAACATTAATTTAATTTTCTTCTGTTACAGAAGTTTTTGATCGTTAATACTTTCCATAAATAACTGAACCCGTGCGATTGAACCGCTCCATAAATCTCTTCAAGATTGGTTTTGTAAGTTGCCGCCTTTTAGAAAAACGTTCATGGTAAACAGTTGCTGATAGTAAGGCGTTTTTATTGCATTTTCCCTATATCCAGATCATATCAATCATTTCATCACTAGTGAAATTCAATTTTGCCCTAGTTCAAATTCTTCACCAAAAAATTTATGAAACTGCTTAGTCAAAAAACAATAATGCTTTTAACAAATAAATCATGGCCAACTCACAATTAATTGTTAAATGATTAAATAAGTACCTAATCAATCTTTTGCATAGAAAAATCAAAATATCTCAAGAGCTAATAATTTTAAGTATAGGGAATGCTTCATTAAAAAATAAGTATGCTGGTAATTCTTTTCGATACTCGCTTAAAATACAGTGTTATCCATTTGAACAAACTGAGAAAGTAATGTATTTGTATTTTGATTCACCCTGTATCAGACTCAATAAATATTAACGAAATAAATAATTTCCAGAATTTTGACATCACCTTAAACGCTTTGGCAGCAATAGATCTTCATTCTTGAATTTCTTTTGCATTCTACAGGATATCGAACTTGTTACGATATGGAAAATTGGTTATAACTTTTTGAATAGCCCGTAGAACATATCGTAACCCAATATTCTTGTAATGGGGAAGTCAAGCAGATTCGAATTATGGAGTTAAATACAGGGTATTTCATTTAAAAAAAGGTAACTTTGATTTTGCACATCATTCTGGAACACCCTGTAACATTGTAAATAATTTTAAAATGTGAATATTAATGATGGCTATAATCCCCCAAATTTTTCATATTGCTACCTTAAAGGACATAGGAGATACTGAACTTTATCACACTAATCAATCACCCTGTTATTGTGTATATTACTAAAACGTTATATATGTTTTCAGTTTTATATAGATTAGGATTCCCAAGAAAATGATGTGAAAAGGTTATTTATAAACGTAGTGGCGAATAATGTTGAATAGTTGTGTATTGAAAATAAATAATGTGTTCTATAACACGACAGTTTGCTATCTGCATCTCGAGAAGTTTATTAGTAACACTGGTGTTAGGGCCAATAGATTTTTTTAAATGTAAAGTTAATTTGAAGGCTCTTAATCTTAGACTAGTGTTTATAGTCTAAAGCTCCCTCTCATACTGTGTACAATGAATATGCACGATTACACAGTGATAAAATTTCGGGATGTTCAAAGTTCCTTTTTGTTTCAAATTTTGTTAAAATGAAAATTTTTACTCTCTAATATTTTTTTAAATTATCTAACTTAGAGCTTGTTTTTTCCAAGATCATTAAATGGCTTATTAAAAACCATATGAAACCAAATAAATATACATGGTGGGACATCATATTTGAAGAAGAAATCTATTCAATACCAACCTTATGAAGATTTCAAACATAAAGCAACTTAATACAATTTGATATTTATATATTGTAAATGGTATTTATGTATCTGTGGAATTTAGTAGTTTGTACTTAGTTACTAAAAAAACAGCAAATAGATGCATATAAGTACATTTATTGTATTAACATAAAAACTAAAAACAAAACACCTAATTCAAAAACTAATGATAATAAAATATAAAACAATAATGCAAAACAAATGAATATTCAAAAACAAAACAATAATTAACCATGGATATTCTCTTAGAAGACTTTTCGAGGTCCACTTGTAAGCGAGTGGGTAATATTAGACAATACTATCCATTGTTTTGAAGGGTTACAGTTTCGCCCTTCTTTTCCCTCGTGAAGTTTCTAAAAATGTAAGTATATATTAATTATATTAAATAAATAAAACGTATAGTAACAATACCTTGAAATAACTATCTATGTCCTAACCATGAGTGAGATGTCTCTAAACTGTTTATTTCTGGTTCACTATCACCATTGTAAGATTGTACTACGTATTGTTTTCTTTTTCTGTCTTATTGATAAATCACAAAGGCCTCTCAATTTTTTTCGTTTTAAACAGTTATTTTAGCTAAATTTCATAATTAATATTAATCCAAGTATTTGAATGTAAACCAATTTCAATAGCTAAGTGATAATTGATCAATTTCAAGCACTTTTGTCCAGTGGCGGATCCAGGGGGGGGTAAAGGGGGTAATTACCCCCCCAAGCCTCGTCGAAATATTCACAGTTTCAGTGCCGAATCAGCTTTGAAGTAAAAAAAATGCTATGACATTTTCAAAATTCCCTAAGGCTAAGGTTGAGAGCCAGCACTCCACCGTGTTCGAACGCTAGCACCCCCTTTCACAAAATGCACTGTACATCTACATCTTATCCCTTCCCTGCACTTGAACTCGAATATTGTCGAGCCGACCCGTCAAAGGCATCAAATTGTCAGATAGATCAACGATCGACGGCGATTTACTTCTGTTGCATTTCGTCTGTAATTGGCGTAGTAAGCCCGGTAAGCGGTGGCGGGACGTATTATTTCTATCGTACCTATTTTGTTTTTGAAGGGTTTATCGTTCTTTCTGCTTGGTGTGGTGTGATGACTAAATAAATCAATTTGTAAGTATATTGTTATTGTTCTCATCGTGGGTGAATCAGTAAGTTCACAAATTATGATTTATAATATGTTATTCATTGATTTTTCAGACAAAAATGAGTAAAAAAAGAGTTAATGCCACTTTGGATTCATTTTTCATCAAGAAAACCAAAACTGTTGAACAGAAATTTGAAGAATCAGTTGTATCGATAACACCTAGCAGTAGCAAAGCTGAATTGGACATAAATACTAGTTTGAGGTATACGAGTCCAGTTGAGAATGAAAATAAACTTGGCGAAAATGAGAAATTGGAGGAATCCATTGAAAATCAGCCGGATATTGAGATTGCAGAGTTAGAATTCAAACCATCAACATCAACTGACGATGTGAGTGTCTATATAGATATTGGGACCTACACGTTCAAAAACATGAGTGATTTTGACAGATACAATATACTTAAATGTGAATTGATACCATCTGACCGTAAACTACCATTCTCTCTTCACAAAAAATGTGGAAAAGAGGTGAGGTGTTATTTATCCTCCAAACATTTTAAACAATTCAACTGGTTGATGTATTCTGAAAGTTCGAAAGGTAAATTTTGTTTTGTATTTGCAAAGTTTGGTGGTTCCCATCCACAAACCAAATTACAAAAATTAGTTTTCAGTCCCCTGATAACTTTTTCGAAATTACTTGGGAAAGACGGCGATTTAATCAGACATGAAAATAATTATTATCACAAAAATAGTGTGTCTCTTGCCGAATCTTTCCTAAGGACTTACGAATCTCCACAAAAAGACATTAGAAATATTATAAATAACGATAGACTGAAGCGCGTCCAAGAGAACCGACAGAGACTCAAACCAATTATTGAATCTATCATAAAAAATTGACTGTCTCGACCCTTACTTCGTGGAATATGCTCATATTAGTGTTTTTAAATGAAACTCAAGGTCTCTAGTTAATTGTGGAATTAACTAGAGACCTTGAGTTTCATTTAAAAACACGAATCTATCATATTTTTAGGGCGTCAAAATATTCCATTACGCGGGCATCGTGACGATGGAGAGCTAACTTCATCTTCTGTCATCAATGAAGGCAACTTTCGTGAGTTACTGCGATTTCGTGTAGAAGCTGGAGATAAAATTTTACAGAATCATTTAGAAAATTCTTCAGCTACTGCAACATATATCAGTAAAACCACACAAAATGAGATCATTGGGTTTTGTGGTGATGAAATAAGGGAAGTGATATGGGCAAAAATCAGGAAAAGTAAGTTTTCCTCAATAATATTTGATGAAACAACTGATATTAGTCACTGTTCTCAAATGTCCTTCATAATTAGGTATGTTGATACAGAGAATTGCCATATGCGAGAGGATTTTATTGAATTTATAGATTGTCATAAAGAAAATTATGATGATTTTACACAAGAACCAGTGTTGTCTGGCGATGTATTAGCAAAAACAGTTCTAAGTACACTGAATAAATATGGTCTTGATTTGCAGAATTGTGTTGCCATAGGTACTGATGGGTGTAGTGTGATGACAGGCGAGGTGAAGGGTGCAGTTACCGAATTAAAGGGTACTCTTAAGGGAGCAATTAGAAGCCCCTGCTACAGTCATGCACTGAATTTGTCAATTTCTAAATGTTCTACAGTGCAGGCTGTGCGAAATGCAATTGGTACAATAAAAGAAATAATAGCCTTTTTTAATGCTTCGTCAAAAAGAAATAATGTTCTCAAATCTATTAACAACTTATCTCTCATAAGTTTATGCGAAACAAGATGGTTAGAGAGACATGAAGCGGTTATGAGGTTCCAATTGAATTTGATAAAAATCGTAGAAGCTTTAGATTTGATCTCACAATGGAAAGAGAGAGATTCATCTACCAAAGCTACGCTTTTGAAAAATTCAATAACTACCCCTTTGTTTCTTGTTACACTTCATGCGCTTTCTGAAATTTTATCAGCTACAATCACCCTCAGCCGAGTACTGCAAACCAAATCGCTAGATAAACAACTGGCAAAAAATATAATAAATAATACAAAAAAAATTTTGAACGATAAAAGAAAAAATGCCGATTCGGTTTTTCGTAAAATTTTCGACGACACTACCAAAATGATGCTCACTTTGGGAACCGAAATGACATTACCGCGTATTACTGCCAGACAAACAAATCGTCCAAATGCCAAAGCAGAAAGCGCAGAGGCATATTATAGAGTGAACATTTTCATTCCATTGTTAGATAGCATTATCGAAGATCTAAATGACAGATTCACAGATGAAATATTGAACCTTTTTTGAATTGAATGTGCTAGTACCAAACATCATTTTAGAAAAGACTCAGAGTGATCTGCATCTGCTAAATGACTCTGTGAATAGTATCTTAGATTATATGATGAAAGTGAATCCTATGAATGATATCGATATTCTGTCGATGAATCTCAAATCAGAATTATTATTTTGGTCAGAATATTGGAAACAAAAATCAACAAAAATTCCCGATTGTGCTCTCTCGGCTCTTAAAGAGTGTAGTAAAGAAATTTATCCCACTATCAATATGCTTCTACAGATACTTTGTACAATTCCAGTAACGGTCGCATCAGCAGAACGAAGTTTTTCTAGCTTGAAAAGACTGAAGTCATGGTTGAGATCTACCATGTCTCAAGAGAGGTTATCTGGAATTGCTTTATTACATATTCACAGAGATATCAATGTCAATGTCGAAAACGTAATTGATAAATTCGGAAAGGTGAAGGAAAGAAAACTGGAATTTGTTATATAAAATTGATTTTCATTATATTTCTGGTCGTGAGATGTGGGACTACCAAACATTTTAATCAACCTTATATGTATTCTGCCTGTTTTGATCATTACAGAAATGAAGACTGCTTTTTTTAATGTTTGTGATATGTAGAATTTTATTTTCTTGTTTTCACCATTTTTATTATGTTATGAGTACAGTTATAATTTATTTTTGTGATATGTTATTTTCATTATATGCAGGGTGTAATCTAGCTTCTTACATTCCTGTAAATGACGGGTGTAGATTACCATTTTGAAGCAAATTACAGTAGTCCGAAAATTCGAAAAGAAATCTGGAAAAATATAAAATTTGAATTTTAAAATTCGCCGAAATGCTACGAATCGCTGTCCGCCGAACGCCGAACTTCAGTTGTCTCAGAGCCGTCATCCCGTCATTGGCTTCTTACAGCTCTATTCTAGTGAGCTGTGGTTAGGAGAACGGCGGCTCTCAACATTTCGGCGAATTTTAAAAACCAAATTCAATTTTTCCAGATTTTTTTCTTTGAATTTTTCAGCACGGTAATTCGTTTAAAAATGGTATCCTACATCCATCATATACGGGAGTGCAAGGGGTTGGATTACACTCTGTATATACTATATACCATTAGAAATGTGTTTTTATTTTATTTTGATATGTACAGAATGTTATTTGTTTCATTTATTATTAATATGATGACCGAAAAAATATTAATTTTTTCAGTTATTTTCATGTTGAGCAGATATTGTTGACTGGAAATATATTTCGATCTCATTTTTGTGGCATACCAACTATATTATTTGTTTTTATTATTTTCTATGTCTATTGGAAATATACTCAAATTTTACTTTTGTTAAATTTTATATCCATTACCCCCCCCCCCTAAACAGTAACTTGGATCCGCCACTGCTTTTGTCTTGACTTACTAGCTGTGGTCAGGGGATTAAAGGTGTGTATTTTATTTGACATTATTACAAAATCTTCCTGTGCCCTAAGTGAATATCTGGGCGGCGGTATTTGTTTCGGATTAACGACTCCCTACAGAGGGAATTAATGTTAAATCATGTCTAAGTTGTAAGTTAAAACGAAAATATTATTTTTAAAAGGACTTTACTGAGTTCGGTATAATGTAATTTGTTATCGTTTAATTTAAATTTACTTCATTCTATATTTTAATATAGTTAACCATTTTAAC
The DNA here is from genome assembly GCA_963921935.1 of Galeruca laticollis. Classification (NCBI taxonomy): domain Eukaryota; kingdom Metazoa; phylum Arthropoda; class Insecta; order Coleoptera; family Chrysomelidae; genus Galeruca; species Galeruca laticollis. Next base: position 126,484,911 of record OY998180.1, read on the forward strand.
ACGTTCTTTGTAAACGACAGTTGAATCAACGGCTTCATCGGCTATGCCGCTTGCCTGTTCAAAATAATAATAATAATAATAATACTTACATGATGTATTCTTCATTTCTCTTTAAACAAAACTAAAAACAAACACACAGACGTAACTAAAGTAAAACCTTTTAAAACGTTATTATACTTGCGGGTAGATTGACTCGTGACAATTTAAACGTTATATTAGATTGAAAAGCCATCTTCTTTTCTTTTGAAAGGCAGTAACGAGGTTCGTAAATCGAAATACATATGAAATATATAAAATACTTTATTTAACAAATTTTACGTAATAAATATATATAAAAAATTCATATTTATATAGCAGTATTTACATCTTGAATACATATAAAATTAGATATATCCAATATATAAAACATTTGATAATATAAATATTGAGAATATATAACAAAATTTATAAAGATTTTGTTAGATAAATACTACATAGAAATATATAAACGTTTTATATGAAAATCATTCCTCATCTGTTATATATTTTTATGTAACATATACATTTGTGGTTGCTGGGAGTTTTCCGGAAAATCCCGTTTTCATAAATTTTTATCAGTTTTCCACCCTAAATAATTTTTTTACGAACAACTGACAAATTTATTGGAATCCTCGTAACAAAAACCTCCTTCATGCAAAATTTCATCGATAACGGGATCAAAATTTTTTTGAGATTTGGAATCATAATTTAAAAAAAAAAGTTCAACTTTGATGTCTTATAACTCGGTGTGCGTTATCGATGGGAAGATGTAGTATTTTTTTCATAATAGTATGAACACTCCTATTTCGATTTTCATCTATTTCAATCTTATTACATAGACGTACTTACTACAAATTTTGTTAAGGTAATTTCTTACAAAAATTTCTACTCCAGCTTTAATACCGTATATTGTCTACAAATATAAAATGGAAGAATTCAAATATTGTAATTGAGATGCAGCTTTCCATTATCGAATGGCGTAAGAAAGGAATCGATATATAACTTATTTTCGTAATTATAGAATTTTTTTTGGAAGCATATTAAAAAGTTTCCATAAATTTAGCTGTCCTGACCAAAAATTTGTAAATTTTGGCACACAGTGATTGAATGGAAAAAATTATGTAGCTCCATGTATTTTAATACGAGGAATCCGTTTTTTTGTTCAGTTTTATAAAATTTTTTTCTAGTATTAGAATAAAAAATGTTGGGTGAAAACTAATAGCCTCATCACCTAAGGTGAAGTCATGTGCTGCGTACATCAACTGGTCTAAAAATAATACAAAATTTTACGAAACTTACAAAATACAAATGCACCAAGAGCTGAAAGACATTGATTTTGAGGAACGATTGCGGTTTTCTAACTGGGTTAAATCAAAACTTCGGCAAGATCCAGGATTTTTCGAAAGAGTATTATGCCAATGAAAATCCCTGCATCGTCAGAGAAACACACAGCCAATATCGATGGAGTGTAAATGTTTGGGGAGGTATAATTGTGGAACATGTAATTGGGCCGCATTTTTTCGAAGGCCATTTAAACGGCCTGATGTTTGTAGATTTTTTGGCTAATTATCTTCCTCTTTTACTTGAAAACGTCCCCCTTGATATTAGACAATTAACGTGGTACCTACATGATGGAACAGGAGCGCATTATTTACGTGAGGTAGCAGATGAATTACATCAACAGCTCCCTAATAGATGGATCGGTAGAAATCGTCCAAAAAATGGCCAGCTCGATCACCGAACAAAACCTGATTTTTGTAAGTGGGGTTATGTTAAGAATCTTGTTTATCAAACGCCAGCCAGCTACAACACCTGAAAATATGAAGGAGCGAATAATACAAGCATTCAGATCTATTACACCTCAGATGCTAAGAAACGTATTGGCATCATTTAACGAACGAGTAAATTTATGTTTAAGAGAAAATGGCAGACATTTCGAGCACCTTTTATAAAATAAAACTGCATAATTTTTAAATAAATAATCATTGTTGTTACTAATAGCCTTTTATTAAAAAATATGTAAAATTGGTATCTTTAAAACAATAACATTTACTTTTGATCCAATGCGAGAACAGCTTAGATACTTAGATTTTTACAAAAAATGTGTTTCTTTAAATAACCTTTAAACAACGAAAAATAGGTACGTATAATAAATAGCAAAGTTGAAGTAGATAAAATTCAGTATCCATTGATTAATACTTATCTCATTTGAAAAAACTTCCATGCAAGTTTTTGAATTGTAAAATTTATTTAACACCATCCTGTACAAAATAAAAAATTCAGTCTAAACACATCTTCAATCCTTTATCTTTGTACATTGGTAATTTTAATGATGTGCAAATTCAAATTTTTTGGTTTTTTCAGAGTTGGCTGGGAGTTTTACAAAAAAAATTTGGATGTGAATGTAAAAAAAAGTATGGCATTCCATTTGAAAAAAATTCAGCCATTTGCCTAGTTTATTATATGTGAACATAATTTTAAAATGTTTGATTTTCATTACCCTTAACATATATCTTTCAAATAATTATGTAAGGTATACACAATATCAGTTAGGTATAGAACTACGATAGAGGTTTGCCGGACACTGTATAGTTGATGTTTAAGACTAATCCATTCTTGATTGCCAGACACGCTTTGATCTGTCACAAAATGTGCTGGTTTTCATCCAATTAACTAATTCGCCTAACAAAAATAGAAAGTCTCTAAAAATAAGTACCAATATTCATGGAGTTACAGTTGTAACCGTTATTGTTACTGATAACAAAAAAGGAGACATAGCTATTTTATTGTAACAGTATATTCGGAGTATAATTATATCAATTTAAGTTTTAATTGGAGGTTCGTTGCTCCATAAAACGACTTTTGGAATAGACCCTAAAATAGCAAGGATGTGGGAGCCGCTGCATATCGTACATAAAAACAACATTCAAGGTTAAGTCTGCTACGGGTAGTTTGGAAGAAGCACGGTTCGTGAGAAATATAATATGATTTAAAAGATTCAACATTTTTAAAACAGTAAAAATACCTTGTTAACTAAAGTGGGGTTAGATCAAATCTGTATCGGCATTAACTAAAAACTAGGTAAGCATAAAATACAACAGTAATTTTATTAGTAATAATAACAATAATAAATTAAAATTTCCTTATAAATAAAAAATATGTCATTTAAAGGTAGGTATTATTTTATGAGTGTGCTCAGATTCTTTCGATTGGCTAGAAGTTGATGATAAAATAGACATTCGTCGCTAAACATTATTAAAAGCTTCAAAGTTATCTATAGTTAGTGTTTTTAAATGAAACTCACGGTCTCTAGTTAACTCCACAATATAATAAAAGTTATTGAAAATTCTAAAAAATTGACAATTGTTTCGATAAATCAATTGTCAATTTTTTAGAATTTTCAATAACTTTTATTATATTGTGGAGTTAACTAGAGACCGTGAGTTTCATTTAAAAACACTAATATGAGCATATTCCACGAAGTAAGGGTCGAGACAGTTAATTTCATTATCTATAGTTCTTTATACCCTTACAGTAAATTTATGTATACATATAATACCTATAACTATACATTTGTGTAACTAGTTTTGTTTTTGGAATATGGAGTAATTTCCCTAAATGTTTATTTCGTATGTGTTCTGTGTATTTATTCTCAAAATTCATAAGTGTCTGGTTTACCTATATTAAATATAATCCAAATTAGTCATAAATGCCTACATCCAAATTCCAGTTTTAATAAAGTCATGAACAGTAATGTAATGAAATTTATATGGATAGGTCATAATTACAAAATTTCAAACCTAATGCACATGACACGAATTAACATAACCATTCCACCAAATAACATGTACACTTAAGAAGCTCTCCACTTGTAAACTGCATTTTAAACTGAAATCTTTTTTTTGCACTTTTCGTTATGAAACTTTTTGGAAATGTTTAACAAAATAGATAAGAAAATTGTATGAGTTTGATACTTATCTACAAATTTGAAACGAAATAAGGTTTATATTAGAAAAATTGGTAGTTTTAGGTTTTATATTTTATAACATCCTCACTTAACCTCTCAAGTCTCAAGGAATTTTTATCTGAAAGAAATCTTACATGTATTGTTAGTTTGTGCTTCAGTTGGTATTTGCAATTAATTAGTTTACTATTATGAAAGCCCCTAACCATTTAACCACCAATATTGGAAGTCCACTTCTATTATTTCCACTGAACGCCTTAGGCTAGAATATTATAGATATACTGCTACCCCGACGCGACGGGACTAATAATCTCCAACGAATTATATAGTCAAAAGTATTCTAGGGGTGAGAGAGGACGATATGACTTAGATATACCTGGACAATCAGTTGATGAGCAGCTACTGGGAACATCTGTTGAGGCTACTGTTTTGGGATTGAAGGGAAAGATGGTAAAATTATGAAAGCGTATAGAATTCTACAGTGCTGATACTTACGGAAGATAATTATTCCAGACTAGTCAAGCTGATGATTCCTAGAGAATTGATATTCAATATATTTGATGCAAAATATTAGACTGAAAATCGTGACACAGAAGGATAAATATTGCTAGCCTAGAAAATAGTAAAAAATGAGAAGGCAGCAAAATGGAACTGTACATGTTTGAAGACATGATCAGAAGCAAATGCACTAATTATGAAAAAGTGGTAGGTGCACATCTATTAAAATTATGAATTCTCTTTCCTGATATAGTTTGAATCGAGTGGATTGGAACATTTGCCAAAAAGTTGCTCTTAAAATTTTATTATTTCTAATCAACACCAAGTGTCATGTAAATGAGAATACGATTCTGTATCTAGAAATATCAGTTACTTATATATTTAATTAATGATGCATATATTAATTTTTTTCGAATAACAACAGTTCTTTTATACCAATGAACAGTACCAAATTGAAAACCATTGACATTGTGCAATAAAATGTTATTAGAATGAGTTTAAATGAATATGAGTAATAGAATCCAAATAGAATGTTTCAAAATAGGAAAGAAACAAATGAATCACGCAGTATAGAATCAGCTACAGTCCTTGAAACATAATTTTACGAAACTACAAAAGACAGCAGTGTAAAAGTTGTAAATTCGTAAACTACAGATCGTAAATTGTGAAATGTTGTACAGGAATTGAGATAACGGAAGGGCAAACCAACCGCATCACAGCACCAAATGAAAATGTCGCAACATTTTATAACATAAAATAAATAATTTCATCTTCATGCGTAACCATGTTGAACGCCGGCAAGGAAAAGATATAATTTGCCTCCAAATGGGATGTAACAAGAGACAACCAGTGCTGCCAACAGTCATATCAGTGAGTTGTGGGACAATGCCACCATTTTAGTAATGGACTCTGCTGTAGGGCCAACAATTGGTTTAATAAGATGTATTGTTTTCGAATAGAGGAAGAGGGAGAAAGAGTGTGAGACAGAGAGAGGGGGAACGCTCTCAATTTTTGTAATTTGAGCGTGTAGATAACATAACCTCAATATGACTGACACAAAGGAAGAAAAGAGAAAGAAAACAGTACAATAACAGTATTAATATGTAGGAATAATAATATAATATAGTAATTGAGTAAATTTTTAATAATTATACAATTTGAATGTATCTACCAACTCCAATACACTTAAAATTGAATTTTTATTATTATTATTTATATTATTTGAATGTATCTACCTACACCAATACATTCAAAAACTAAGTTTTTATTACTATTATTAAGTTAAAGTAACAAGGGTGGTGGTGTTAGGAGCAACATGGTTGTTTAACACAACTTGATGAGCAAAATTAGTATCCAAGGACAACAAAAATGAGTAGATCTCACTTAAGTGATCAATATCAGTTTTCTTGTTAATTACATTATTGTTTTGTGAAATGAAAGCCATTTCCAAGAATGATCTTTTCGTTCTGTTAGACTTTCACAGCCTCATAATTCATCTGATGATCAAGAGAATTTACATGAAAAGCTAACGCACACCTCTCTGGGTGTAATCTAGAGTCTCTCTTTTATGTGAAACTATACGGTTAGATAGAGATCTTAAAGTCTGTCCGATATACTGTTTATCACAATCTCTGCAAGGAATACTATACACCACGTTAGTAAGTGAGGTCAAAGGATTCTTATCTTTTACTCTAGTGTAAATCGATCTGATTGAAAGAACAGTTTGATTAGCAATTTTAAAATCACCACATGAACGGAGCAGTCTGGCAAGTCTCGGAGTTATGTCCTTAATATATGGCAAAGTAGCGAAAACCGGTCGAGAAGGGGACACATCAGCTCCAACATCCGTCTGGGCTAAGTTAGGATGGCTATCTTCAAGCAACAAGTCCACAGCACATCTAATGCTATATATTAAATATGATTGTATTTTATATTATTATAATATGTTTTATTTATTTATGATATGTTGTTTATTTATTTATGAAATTGTTTGAATACTATAATTTATTTGCTCTACGTTTGGGAGATAAATTGTATATGAAATTTATATATGAGCATTATTATTTTAGTTGTGAATTTTAAATTGAATATCAAATGTATTAATGTTTGTTACTATTGAAATATTACACTCTTGGGCTAGCTAATTTATATATATATATATATATATATATATATATATATATATATTTTACCTTTAATTCCTCCTATTCATTATGCTATTTAATATCATGTGGTTTCATTTAATTCCTAAATTCTATTACCTTGGCTGCTCTTATTTAAACACTACTCTTTAACTCAGTAGGGTTCTGGGCAAATCATAATAAAATCAACAGTACTCATCAATGTAATTTATTTTATGTTATTGATGAAAAGATAAAAAATTTTGAAACACTGAAATATTACTTATACGTATAAAATATATTTGGCGCTTTATTTTATTGTTGGAGTCATATACCTATTATGTATAAAAATAAATTATTATCATTTTCTTACTTATTAAAAATTCTTATGCTATATGATAAAATAATGGATTTTTCTATATACATCTAAATTTCCACATCACACAAGCTTTATGTATATTATAAAAAAAACTATTCATTCTTTTTGAGATGGCTTTTCCAGACTCATTTGCATAAACTTGGATAAGCGTTTGTAAACATTATGTTTCTTTGAAAAGAAATGAACACCTGCGTTTAAAGTTGTTCAACTATTTGTAACTTTTTTTCTTTTTGTTCTTATACATAGGATTATTGAAAATATTTAAACACTGCTTCAGTTTTATTCGGTTCGTGAAATGGAAAGGATATTTGAAATATTTATCTACTTAATTTCGATCTTTTTTAAAAAGTTATTTTAACGTATTAGAACAATTGTGCATGTGATAAAAAAAACTGAAATTAGTTGTGGTTTGTTGTTTTGTGGAAAGTTTTATATATATGTAACTGAAGAAAATTCAACATGACAGAAATTAGATAATGGTAAGTTTTTTATATTTCTTATTTATATGTATTTACACTTATTACTTGAAAATTTTATAACAAAGAACTGGATCACATTGAATTTACCTCTTGCTTCTTCAATTACCAACGCTTAACTGACTATCGCGGGTCTTTTTATCCGCCAAAACCCTTTCTATCGTTTATAACCGGAAGCTGGCAATGTTCTAGAAAAATCTTTGATATTGTTCACCTGTCACTTTGTTTATTAATGTTTTTATTGTTTTTCTGACTTAAACTTAATATAAAATATTGTTTTTTATTCACTATAACCTTATCGTCATTGATTTAATTCACTAACATCTTATTATTATTGTTTTTTCATGTTATTGATTATTTGAAATCTTCCCATTGGTCAATGCAAATATATCATTTTTATACTTCCTACAACCTAAATATTTACATAATATACATGGATACAGTTCATTTCTTATTTTGTTTTATAATATTACATCGATACACATAAATTAGGTCGGTAATCATTTATTTTTATTCTTATATTTTATATTCAATTACATTTTATGTTGGTATACTTGTCTCAACTGTTATATTTGGTATTGGTTTTTGACATTTCCTGTAATTACAGTTTTCTACTTATATTATTATGTTTCCTATTAACTCCTATGATTAAAATATTAACTAACATATCTTATATATATTTTTACTAATTCTAAATGTCATTTATTAATCAATCATCGTAGCACTGTTGATTTTTTTATTACCATCCTATTTATTCTTTAAATATAAGCAGATGCTTTGGGTGTCTAAAATTCCGTGTGGCGTTACGTTATTTTATTGATCTTCATTTGCTTGTTAAGTTCTGTCTGAGGTTGTTTTTTGAAATACAGAATTATTTTAAAACTGTTTTATGAATAATTGTTTATGAATTCTTTTTATTTATTTTCTCTATGATTATGCCCATTGATTGTAATTGATTATGTTGTTAAATAGATATTTTATTAATTTTGGTACTTTATTTACAAATTATTTTTATTGATAGATATTATTACTTTATCCTTTATTGGGCTTTTATGAATGTTATATGCTCGTTCTATCTACAACAATATATATATATATATATATATATATATATATATAATGAATATTTTTGTGGGGATGTGGCAATAAGACACTAGAGTAAATTCTTTTAGATATTTATTCCTTGAAACTTTGCAACGATGTAAAAAATGCGCATGGAAAAACATTAGACTTAGTACTTATGTCTGAAGAAAATTTTAACTCGTGCGGGGTATTTAGGGAAATGTGCTCCTTAGTTCAAGAAGATATATTTCATCCGGCCCTTGTGGCTACTGTGTGTTTAAATAAATGTGAAGTTCCTATTAAAGATAAATTAACATGCAACAAATTTAATTTTAAAAAAGCAAACTTTGATTTAATGTATGAGTATATGAGGAATGTTACTTGGGATAACGTAACTGAATTAAATGATATTAATAAAGCTGTGGAAAGTTTTTACACAAACATAAATGAAATATTGAACGTAACTGTACCAAAATATAAAACGTACGATGGTTTCAATAAATACCCTGCGTGGTTTAATGCCGAAATTAAAAAACTATTAAAAGAAAAATGCCAATGCAGAAAACTGAAGAATACTTCAGAATATCATAATAAACTATATGTAGAAACAAGGAAAAAACTAAAAATATTAATACGGAAGGAGTACAAAAAATATATACGGGACTTGGGTGATAATATAGGGGGGGGCAACATAAATAATTTTTGGAACTATGTAAATCAAAAGAGAAAAAATGTAAATCAATCACAAATTTTTAACTTTGGAGGTCGGGAAGTCTCTGACAAGGATACTGCAGATAAGTTTGCAGATTTTTTTGCATCAGCTCATTCTACAGAAAAATCACTGTATAACTTAGCAAATCTTAATAACACTACGAGTTATAGTAATATCTGTAAGACAGAGAATATAAATTCGGTTGACTATGAGGTTGCGGTAAGAAAATTGAAACCAAAGAAATCGGCTGGTATTGACAATCTACCCCCTTATATTATAAAAGGTTGCCAAGAGTTCCTTCAGAAACCTCTATTACATATTTTCAACTTAATTGTTAAACAATCAACCTATCCCGATCAATGGAAATTAGCCACTTACACTCCTATACACAAAACGGGAAATAAAAAAGATATAGAAAATTACAGAGGCGTGTCCATACTTTGTGCTCCTTCCAAATTGTTTGAGCATATCATTTATAATAAAATTTACAACCACATTAAAAACATATTAGTTGATGAGCAGCATGGTTTTGTGACTGGAAAATCAATAAACACAAACTTGTTGATATTCACGGAAGTAGCGTCTAATACTCTTCATGAAAAATCGCAATTGGATACCATTTATACGGATTTCTCGAAAGCATTTGACCGCGTTAACCACGATATTTTACTTAAAAAAATAAATGATATGGGCATTGCAGGAAATTTGCTTCTATTGCTAAAAAGCTATCTACAGAACAGGCAGTTTGTTGTAAAACATGATGGAATTGTTTCGAACCGAAAAAATTCCATCTCGGGAGTACCGCAGGGTTCTAATCTGGGACCTTTGCTTTTCTTAATTGTTATCAACGATTTACCTACTTGTGTTAAATTTTCAGAGTGTTTAATCTTTGCGGACGACTTCAAATTGTATAAAAAAGTACAAACGGTGAGGGATTGTGTGATGATACAGAGAGATATAGATAACGTTCATTCATGGAGTGTTGATAATAAACTAAATTTTAATGAAGGTAAATGTTGTGTAATGTCAATTACTCGGAGAAAAGACCCTATTATCTTCAATTATATAATGAATAAACAAAATTTAAAACGAGTAGAGGAAACGAAAGACCTAGGGGTCACGTATGATTATCAGTTATCATTTGCTTCACATATTAGATTTACTGTTCAGAACGCCAATCGTATATTAGGGTTTGTTTTAAGACAGACTGCTTTATTTCACAATTTGAAGACAATTATTCTACTATATAAAACATTAGTCAGACCAAAACTAGATTTTGCATGTGTAATTTGGAATCAACAATCACAAATATATTTAGATTCAATAGAAAAAATTCAAAATAAACTGCTACGTCATTTGTATCATAAAAAATATCATAAGTGGCCAGACTATAATTGTGTAAGAACGCAAATGTTACGGGAAGAATTTGCAATCCTTTCACTAAGTACGACACGCAAAATTGCAATGATGAACTTGATATCGAAAGTGATGAAAAACAAAATAAATTGTAGCACTCTTTTATATTATTTACCGATTCATGTTCCTCCAAAGCGCACGAGAAACTCCGTAATGTTTAGTATACAAAATTCTGCTGGTTCTCCACTTCAGTCTATTTGTCGATTGACCAACACAATTAATGCACTGATAAACTTGGACTGGTCTCTACCTTTAGGGCAGTTGAAAAGATTAATAGTATCATATTTTGAAACGTTTGAGATTTGATACTTCTATGATTAAAACACGGGTATGAGTTTCTGATAAGAATTTAAAACATTTCATAAAAGATAAATTTGAATTATTCTACCATTTAATGTGTCTCTCCTCTGCAGTTAGAATAAAATAAGGTATTCCCTTAGATCACATGTAAAAATATTTTTTTTATAATATACTATCCATGTAATAAGGCTATTAAGCCTGTTTGGATCTTTATTCAATAAATAAATAAATAAATAACTTTTATTCATTATCAAAGGATAAAATCTATAGCGAATTTTGGAATAGTTGTAAATCTTTATAATAAATTCTTTTAAACATAAATCAACGAAAAACTCAAAAAACAATATTATATATATATATATATATATATAAATATATATAAAGAGATTCATGGGTAATTCACGCAAAAAGAAAAAGGGCTACTGAAACAGAGTGGTAACCGCGGACATACATGTTTCTGACTCATTTGCCGTCTTCAGCACGGTATAACGAAATTTCACATCCTTATTTGGTTATACAGTGTCAGTTTAAAATATTTGGGAAATTATATAAAAGGAAGTAGAATATGTAATTTGATTATTTAGAAATATAAAACGGAATGTTCTAAAATAAATTAATAAATAATTTGAAACGTGAGATGAGATTTACCAACAAAAATTTGTATAACTTATTTGATTGGTGAATAATGCTTGTAATGTTTTAATCAGCGGCAAGCTGATTTGGAAATTAATAAAAAATGAAGGAGAAGGTTGTTGATAATGGGCACTAATAACTAGGTAGAATTTTTTTTAACAATCAATAGGGGTGAAGATTGAATTTTATGGAACAGAAATTGAGTATTAACAAGAAAAGCTGTGAACGTTGAAAGGTAAATATGAAAAAGAAATACATTATTCATTAAAATAATTCAGTAAAATATGTGAAAGAAATTAATGAGTAAAAGATAACAAGATAATTTTTAATAGAGAAATACTAACCTCGAATATTTATCCGTATAAGTAAAATAAAGTGTTGTATCGTGGAAATAATATATCCACGATACACCTCAGAAAGACTATGGAAACCCATCAAAAATGTATTGATGTAAATGGAATATAATATCATTTTGGTTTATTCCTAAACAAGAGGGACTGCAGAGCATCCAAGGAAGAAACCTAGAAAAGGAATTAAAACAAGGTGAATTGGACATAAGTGAGAAGGTATTTAAAACTATTTCGTTTAAAAGTTGAATAAACTCACTTGCATTGTATATATATCGTTAAACTCCGAAATTTCACAGACTTCAACTATTACCACATCCGCCATTTTGTGTTTTAAAGCTTATTGCCATCATATGGTATATTTTGGTGTATAATATGATGCATAGTTGTACCTATATTTAATATTAATCCATTTGTGTGAATGTGTATTGAATGAACGATCACTGTAGATAAGTTATTCTTTTTTAAAAAAATTTGTATTCGAATAATGTATTTGTTTTTCATGATTTCACATTAAACAACGTCTTCTATTTGAAAAAATTGAACTGAATTGTTGGTGAATTTCTTCTCAAGACTATTATTTAATTTATCAGTTGGCAGCATTGATGAGACGTATCGCAACTTGAGAGGGTCTCGATACAGAATGACAGGACCATTCTGTAAAAATTTGTAGAGAAAATAAAAACAAGAATTTCTTTTTTATTTGAAACTTTTTAGTTGATTACAAAAATTTTCGGCGCTTATAAATATAAACAAGTATAAAATTATTTAATTCCATGAACCCAAGATCCTGAGGTTATTGAGTTCTCATCTATATCGTTAAAGTTAGGATTTTAAAAGTATAAAAAGGTGTAATTATTTCTTGAGATATTTTAAATATACCGCGCAAATAATAATATATAATTTATATAAAGTAAACTAACTAAATAGCTTAATGATGAAGGCGTCACTTGGGACTATTTTTGAACCATTGGATATTTTATTCAACAAATGTATCCTAGAAGGGTGCTGGCCTGATGCACTAAAAATCACTAAAGTGATACCCATTCACAAAAAAGGTGAATTCAGTAAAACTGACAACTATAGACCCATCGGGATTGTACCAGTGATTGGCAAGATCTTTGAGATGCTAATTAAGGAAAAACTCATTTCTTACTTCGAGCACAAAAAATTACTGTCGCCTTCTCAATTTGGTTTTCGTAGAAACATGTCCACAGTTAAGGCCGTGGTAGATATTGTGGAAAGTGTGGTCGATGGCTTTGATGAGAGATATGACACATTTGCTACTATGTGTGATCTTACCAAGGCTTTTGACTGCGTTAACAATGAATATCTTCTAGACAAATTGTCTTATTATGGTCTGAGGGGTAATGAATTGGGGTTATTTAGATCATATTTGTCTAATAGGAACCAGTATGTAAGTTTTGGAGGTGCGAAATCGCGGTTGGCTCCAATAACTAAAGGATTCCGCAGGGATATATACTAGGACCAATTTTGTTCATAATTTATATTAATGATCTACCAACAGCGCTGGAGGAAGCACGTTGTATTCTCTTTGCAGATGATACGACCACATTGGTTAGGGGTGAGGAGATTTTGAACAATTCTAGCATGAGGATACTAAAATCATGGTTTACCAGCAACCATTTAAAGCTGAATGAAGAAAAAACACAGAGCACCTGTTTCACATCTAGTAAGCTCAAAACAATTTCGGAGCCTGTCAGCTTACTTGGGATAACTCTCGACTCGCGATTGGATTGGGCGGCTCACATAGAGGGCTTATGTTCAAGGCTCGCTTCCCAAATATTTGCAAGCAAATGAGGAACTGTCTTAGTCAACAGGTTTTAAGAACAGTATATTTCGCCCTTGTACATAGTCACCTTAACTACGGTGTTGTACTGTGGGGCAGTGCCACTAATGTTGCGAGAGTCTTCTCACTCCAGAAAATGGCTGTACGTGTAATCGTAAACGCCGAATATGGTGATCCTTGCCCAAAACATTTTAAAAAATTACAAATACTTCCGCTTCCTTGTGTATATGTCTACGAGTGTCTGAGGAGTATTCATAGCAATATCGATCTCTTATTACTTCACTCGGACGTACATGGATATGACACTAGGAATGCGACATCCATTGTGCCTCAGAGATCAATAATTTGTTTATCTCAGAACAACAGGCTGAATTATAATTTATATAATGCATTGCAAAAATACTATAAGGACACTGACATGAAAAGATTAAATAAAATTGGTTTTTCGAAATTAATCAAGAAATTGTTATTGGCACACTGTTTTTATAGTGTGGATGACTTTATTGCGTTCTGCAGTAACCCTTGACTTACATATCGGTTCCCAAACGGATGATTTTTAATTGTATATATATTCATATATTTTTTTAATTATTGATTTTTTAATGTAATAGTCTTTGCTGACTGTTAGGAATAAAACTGGTGAATATTGGGGTATGAAGCAAGAGAAAGGAAAAAGTGTACTCTTAACGGAACATTTTCGAGCTTTCGAGGATGATTATCCTCATCATCAGGAATACTGAAATGGAAAAAACAGCATTAAGATACTGTAGTCAATAAGTAAGATACAATACGAAAGAAATCGCAACAGGTGCGAAACTTAACTTCGAGTTGAGGTTAGACTCCATTATGTTGTATAATATTAAACTACGGATATTTAAAATATGAAATAGTTAAGTAACAAAGGTTTAAAATAGCATAATCACATTAAGATGACTAAAAAAGCCAATATGGTGTTAGATATTCGCGACGAAATATAGATACGGTCGTTTAACAAAAATAGCGACTGCATGTTGATTATAAAACTATTAGCATCCATCTAAACTTCATTCCAATGTACAAAAATAAACACAATGAACATATGTTTGATAGGATGGAGCTTGTTATTTAAATAAAAAACTGGAAACCCATATATCTTTCAAGAAGAATACGAGTTTTTAATTAACTAAGATACTTAGTACTTTGAAACAAACTCATTTATTCAGTTGGTTGCAACTGAAAGTATACAATATTTTATTGAGGTGAAACTTTTTATGAGTCACTATAGGAGTATTGGCATGGAAGTAAACTCGTAATTATTTACTTAAGCTGGGTGAGAGAGACGCAATAATGTTCTTTCCTTGACTCCATTGCAACTTTCTTTTTATCTATGAATTCATTCTGCTAATGTATCAAACAATATCGTTAATAACGTAAAGGAGTATATCTGATTTTTATCATAAATATGCATGCATTTACTCAAAGCAACGGAGTAAATGAAAGTTTGACCCAATAAGTTGGTTTGTCCTAACCTTTAATAAAATAATTTCTTAAATAGATTATTTACTTTTGTTTTTCTTTTATTGTAAAAAGTTTTTCATAGTCTATCCGAAAAAGTATTATTTTTCTTTTTGAAATAATTCTTTTTATTTGAATTTTTTTAATAATTATCGTTTCATTTATTTGATGCTTAAGAGCTTTTTTGTACATTTATTGACAGTTTTTGCGTAACATAATAAGTTAAACTTCTAAAGCTGTTTGATTTCGACGGATACATATATTTTTATACCTAGCTGTAAAGTTGGGTACCGACCGAAATAAAGAATTCGCGCGCTGTTCGAGAGCAGCTCCCGAATTGAACTCGAGCAGCTCCCAAACACATCGTCCACACAAGAAGAAGTTCAGTTCTGTGTCCAGTTCGGTCCAGTTCGTTGAAAAGTTCGAACTAGAACTGCACTTTCATAAAAATTGAAATAAGTAAATTTGAAAAATGTCATCGCTAGAAAGCGACGAAGAAAGCGATCTCATCATTGCTTGTGCAGCATACTTTTTAATAAAACAAAATGTTGAGTCGAAAAAAAAGAAACATAAGACTAGGCGGTGGTGGCAAAGAAGTTTATTTCAAAATCGCTCAAGATATGGTGGAGTACCTTTGCTCAGAGATTTAAAAATGGAGGACCAAAGTTTATTTCGAAATTTTAGCCGTATGTCTGTAGCAGATTTTGAAAACTCTTGGTTCTATTAGAACCGATAATATCGAAACTAGATACAAATTATCGGAAGTGTATTTCATCCAGGGAAAGATTGGCTTTGACTTTGCGATTTTTGGCAACAGGAGATTCCTATAAAAGTCTGATATATTTATTCAAAATTTCCAAGCAAAGCATTTCTGCGATTTTACCAGATGTGTGTGAATCTTTAATTACAGTTTTAAGTGACTTAATAAAGGTAAGCAATTTTCTTTTACATTTGTATTCATTTATTTTAAAAAAACATACAAAACAATGTTGTAGGTATACCTACCTACGTTAATTTAAATTCTGATAAGTTTTTGGAATAATAAAATCACTCAAGTGCTCTTCCTCTTGGGGAGACAGCATTGGTGTACTACAAGAACCTGGTCGTACTTGATAATCTGCATCTGTGGAGTAAGCAGTTTCTACAAGAGATGAGTTGCTATTTGCATCACACAATGATGATCGGAAATGCTGTTGAGAATACTGTGAATTGGTGTCATAGTTTGAGAAGGGTGAAGTCATTGCAGTGCTACAACCTGACTGTGGTTGTGAGACCACATAACTGGCTTTACTGAAGTTTGATAGACCTGGGTGTGAGGCGACTCTTCCATGAGGAATTGCCTGTGGATATTGTTGAGTAGATTGCGATTGTAAAATGCTGATTTGGGTGTCATAAATTATTATTTTAATGTTAAGCTCGACATGTGCTCTGGTTAACGGATCAAATTCTCTTAACTTCATAGCAATATGATTTGCAAATAAGGAGCAAGCATCAGATGGCGCATTCTTTTTTTCATATATAGTTTTGAGAATACCGAAAGCTTCTGCGGCTTGGTCTTTATTTTCTGTAGCCTTAATGTTTTTTGACACGTGTTTCTTAGTTGTCAACACACTTTTTCGTTTCTTGCTTAACTCCTCCAAACTCCCTCTTGCAATTTCTGTTAAGTCATCTACATTTAATTCTTTATCCTGAGGTTCATTGTTGTCTGTCGTATTCGCTTCATCGACGGCACCGTCATTAGTATCCACATTTGTTTCAGCAGAAGTTTCCACATTGGCAGATGCATCCTGAGTCTCCTAAAACAAAATTTATTTTACAATAATTTATTTGATTTTCATTTTAACTATGCGCTAGACAGTTGAAATGTATTGGTATTTTTATTTTCAGATTCCGAATTTATCTGAAGAATTGCCGAAGAATATAATAATAGATGGAATTTCCCACACTGTATAGGTGCTATCAATGGTAAACACATCACACTGCAAGCGCCATTTAATAGCGGAAGCGAATATTTCAATTATAAAGGGTACTTCAGCATTGTTCTTATTGCAGCAGTTAATGCAGATTACTCATTTTTATTTGCCAATGTAGGATGTCAGGCAAGGATTTCTGATGGAGGGGTTTTTAAAAACACTGATCTGGCTACAAAGCTTCAAAATGAAACTTTATCCATACTAGCAGCAACAGCATTGTTGGGACAGGAGCGAAATACACAGTTCATTTTTGTTGCTGACGACGCATTTCCTCTACAAGAAAACATATTGAAACCGTACCCAGGAATGCATTTGAAGGGAAGCCGTCAGCGAGCCTTTAATTATAGATTATGTAGAGCTCGACGAATAGTTGAAAATCCGTTTGGGATAGTATCATCCGTGTTTCGTGTTCTACATAAACCACTTTAATTGAAACCAACAAAGGCTACCTCCGTAGTACTTGCATGTATCTATCTACACAATTTTTTAATTCGAAGTAAAAAATCTTCAAAGATATATGCACCTGAAGACGCCTTTGATCGTGAAGATTACCAGACGATGCAAATGATTCCCGGCTCGTGGAGAAAAGATCAATCAGAAATTAGCTTCTTTCAGAGTTTTAGAAACGTTCCAAGAAAATCTACTGTGAATTCACGTTAAATCCGAGATAATTTCGCTGAATATTTTTCTATCGTTGGAAGAGTACAGTGGCAAAGGGATTTTGAATAAAAAAAGCTGTATATAAAAACTTAGCAGTTACATAAAAAAATACTCACCGTATCCCGTATTTCATTTGGCATATATCAAAAAACCCATATGTTTGTATCCAAAACACACTTCTTTATTAATCTCGTCTGTGCCCATTCCTGATTTTTTCATTCGTTCAGCCTTTTGACGAGCTCTTCGGTATTGCGCTAAAATAACATTGATTTTCCTTTCCACCTCATCTTATGGTTTTGACAAAATCCTGCCTATATCTTCGTATGCGTCTTTTTTACATGTCTCTTTTTATAATATTTGTGCCTGGGATTCCACAAATTCTCATGCCGGCGATATTCTTCTATCAACCACACAATTTCGTCCTCTGACGCGCACAGTGCGTATATTATGATACCGAACAGTCAACGTCCACACACATACTGAGTTCGCCACGTGTTCGCAAACGAACCCATTGAAGGTACCGACTCGACTCGGAACCCCAAACGAACTGCCGAGCTGCTCTAGAACTGTTCGCGAACAGGCGTATACACCAAGCTCGAAAAAGTTCGCAAACTATTCGAGAACTTGCTCTGCACCCAGCATAAGCAACCTCGAACCAGTATACCTAGTTCATTGTTATTGAACCAAAAATAATATTTTCCATCTATATCGTAGTCTACCTTGTAAGTTAATCACCCCTGGAAACGAAATATATACTATCATATTTTTCAACGCTGATTTCAAGGTAAAATGCGATAACTTTAGGGCAGGTATTATGTTACGGTTGAGATATAAAAGGTGGAATGTTTTGCAAGATTGGAACAGAGAATTTAAAATTTTAATTAAAACATTACTAATATATAAGGTACCGACGCCAAATAAGGCCCGTTGATTAATAAGGCCCACCTTTATTTTTTTTGGAATAGTGGCAACATAGCGAAACGGTTTCCGTACCGAACATTGGCTTTTTGCTAGTACACAATCAGGCAACAGCGAATAGCTCGCACGGTTGTTGGTCAGTTACAGTTAAACATTTGAATCTATTTTATTGTTACGTCGATCAAAATCTTGAAAGTAAGTATAAAAGTTTAACTTTTTCATGGATTATAATCATTGATAATTAGGCTTTAGTTCAGCATACTCTTTTTGTTTACAAATCTATTCGGTATTTTTTAACTTGAATGTATAACCTAACTTGTTCTTTAAAAAGAAGGCATCCAAATAAGGTCCTCTACTTTGGATCCAAATAAGGCCCACCTTTTAGTTAGGACATTAGGTAACCCGCCTTAACTAATTTTTTATCTGTTGCAGAATTAATACAAAAGCTATAAGAAAATCACCTGTATGCAGGGGCCGTTGGACTGAGGATCAGTTAACAGAAGCTCTAAGGAATGACTGTGAGAAGAGTTGCTGATGTTTAATCGATCCCACGAAGAACATTGAAGAACCATATTAAAACTGGGGTGGAAATAAAGAAAATGGACTAAATTTAATACTTACTAGCGCGCAAGAAAATGAACTCTGCAATCGCATATTTAGACTAGCCAGTATTGGCTATCCCCTTACAGGAAAATTAATTAAAAGATCTGTATTTGTTTTTTGCCAGGAAAACAACAAAAATAACCCATTTCCTCAGGGAAAAGTAATGGCAGGCAAAAAATGGTTAAACCTCTTTAGAAAACGTCACCCAAATTTTACCAAGCGCAAAGCAAAGCATATGTACCAAACCAGAGATGCCAAATGAAATAAATTCATTGTCACAGATATTTTGATAAGCTCAGAAGCATAATGACTGCGATTAATATTTTAGCAAACCCTCATCTTATATATAATACGGACGAGAAGGAATGTCAACTCTCCCTACATAAACAGCCAATGTTGTTTGCTAAAATGGTTTCAAAAGAAGTTTATTTAATAGCCGATGATCATGCCGAAAATGTGACAATTGTATCATGTGGAAACGCAATGGGGCAAACAATTCCACCAATAATCCTATTTAAAGGAAAGAGGGGAAAAGAGGAGTGGAAGGAAAATTTGCCAATTGGATCATGCATCCAACTGACAAAAAAAGGGAACATGACAACCGAAACATTTTTAAAATGAATTCAAAATTTCGCAAAATTTCAGTGTGATTAAAAGGTGTTGCTTATTTTTGATGGAGCCTCTAGTCATTTAGATCACACAATTGTAAATGAAGCGGAGATGCTCAATATTGTTCTTTATTGTATACCAAAACAACACATTATCTGCAACCTATGGATAGCTCAGTTTTTGGTCCGAGCAACCGATTAACTGAGATATATCCCTTTAATTCCAATGCTATTTCTGATAATGTTTTCGCCCATTCGGAAGTGACATTTAGATAGGCTCCTTTGGCAAACAATGAGAGTCTTGCACCCAATTTTATCTTAGCTCAGATTGTAGGTGAAACTGAGCCGCAACCTGGACCAAGTGGCTTAAATTTAAAAAAAAGAAGTTGTATCGCACGGGAACGACAAAATTAAAGCTCATCTGACATCTCATCGGTCAGTTTTTCTGTTCACGATTCACACTCGTATTTAGGGGAAATAGACATTCATGATGATCAGGATCAAGAGGAACAACCAGAACATTAAACGCCAGAATAAACAGAAAGTGAATCACAAAAAATGGCAATATTCATGAAGACACTGTGAGCCGATGAGGGAGCTGAACATAGTTTCTTTCAAAAAATTTCTTCCTACTGCCGAAGTTGAAAAAAGAAAGTTACACACAAAAGAAAATCTACAGAGCACAGCAAGTTACTACAGATTTATTTTAAAAATAAAGATGAAAAAATGACAAAGAAAAACAAAACAAAAAAAACTTAAAAAGAGATTTAGGATTGTCTTTCCGTTTTGGATTTAGTGTACCAATTACGTAAGTCTTGTTTTTGAGTAAATAATCTGCCAAGCTTACACTATTTTAATAGTTATCCAAAAATACCCAGTAGCCTTTATTTAAATAGTTTTTCATTAATTGTTTCACAACTTCTGCTGTATAAGTAGAATTTTCACTGACAATTGTTCCTTTGCCAGTATAGAGGAGGAACACACGCAGCTTAATGCCGCATGTATGGCTCTTATTTTTTAAATACTGTCTAAACAATAATCTTCCGTGCCACGGAAGTACCAGATCCAGAGACAAATATCTGTCTAGACTGACAAGTCTACTTATATTACACAGAACTTTATCTGTAATAACTTTAATTTTACACAATCGATCTGTAGAATCCACCTCTGCATGGTCGACAAATCTTAAAGATTTCATAATGGCTTGAAATCGATTTCTCGGGATTACATGACCACAAAAATGGGATGATAATAAAGTACGTTGTTTTAAACCTACAAATTCAATTACACCTCCCAAGCAACACAGGCCTAGAAATTGTTTTAGTTCACTAACTATCAACTCCTTTGATTTATTTTTATTGTTTTTCTGGAGCTAGTAGTTTTAGGTTTTGTTTCTTCACCTTGTCTATTAGTATCCTGGACAACAATATCTAGGACATCTTGAGAAAACATGAGGTAAAAATAATCAATTGTCTTGGCATCATCTGGCAAGGGGATATTGGAGATTTTGGAATTAAAGGTGGGAGTAGCCGACGAATAAGTAACGCTCCAAAATAATTGATGAAAATAATAACATGTCACAGCGACATGTTACACCCCCTCTCCTCGGAGATAAAAAGGAATTCGCAGAATTACTTTTTTTTGTGAACCTGAACAGCCTACAAAGAAAAGTAGCCAAAACAATAGGAATCTGGTGACCAGATAAAAGAAGATGTAGTAGTGCTTACAAATTCAAGAAATGAAAAGAAGATAAGAAGAAAAATGAGAAGGAGAAAGGAACATATTCAATGGAAGTCTAAGAATTGTTGCTGTCTAATTCAAGACTTCAATTCATTTTGAAAACTAACAAAAGTAAAAAAAATATAATAGGTGCTTAGGCCTTTTATCAATAATAATAATTGCAAGTTAAACGCAATTATGCTCAAAAATAATGTAAACAAAATGCAGTAAGCAATTATAATAGGAGCTTATTCCTATTAACAAAAATTAAACGATATCAATTATTGGTACCGTACTAAGATTCAAGAATAGCATAAAGATTAAATTAGAGGGGTAGCATCTACCAAAATATGAGACACTAAACGCCAAAAAAAATTAGAGGAGTAACCTCCACTCAGAATATGAAATGCTAAACGCTTTAGAAATATATTCAAGAGAAAAATTAGAGAGGTAGTCTCTAATAAAATATGAAATGATAACATCTCAACGATATGACAAGAAAATAACTATATTCTTCGTCTAGAAAAAATAAGCACTAAATGTGATAAAGGGTGGTTAAGATCTCAGGTACACTAACCTCAAAAGAAAAAACTAAAGTAACCAAAAAGATATAAGGAAGAAGTATTAGGTGAGCAAGACCAACTTAGAGTTATAGATGGATGAGAGCATCGATCATGCAGGAAAAACCTCGCGAGAGATGTTAATCGCGTCGTGGTTATTTATTCCCCACAATCAACTTCGCATCTCTACAACTACCGAGGTGTAGACATGATCGTCCAACAGCTACATTCCTTGCAAATGGAAACAAAAGAATTAACAAAATCAAAAGCGAAAAGAAAATAAAAAAATAAAAACGAAGAAATTTTTGAGCAAGCTCGGGTAATTAACAAACCCAGCGTTATGTAGAAACGCCACAACTAAAATGGAAATTTCCAAAGAAAATTCCTTAGAGAAAAAATGACTGGATCTCTAGATTTATAACACCGTGATGCAATGCCCATGTGACACATCCTTCCAGTGCGATAACATGACAAGTCATCAAACCACCCTTTCGGAAAAACGGCGTCCCGTAGGTACGATACGTTATGGAATTATGGCACACCATGACACACCTCTGGAATTCAGATTTCCACTTAAAGATGTCACAAGACTAGCATCATGCCTGTCACAGAACTAGTCCTTAACAAAAAAACAAAATCACGGAAATCTTTTTTAACAGGAAAGCGAAAACCTCCAAAAATTCCGTCATGGGAATGCTATTGCGAGATATTGTTTAAAAAAAAGTACACGGTAAGGGACAGAAATCTACTAAGAAAATTTTTTAACGTGACCAAAAATGTGTGTGTGTATTTAAAATACATTATATAAATATACGGAAAAATAAAAAGGAAAAAATAAGGCATGGCCTTTCCCCCCCTATCCTACTGTCGGAAACTTCGGAGAGAAGAAACCCACCTAGACAGAACCAATTGCTAAAAATTTAGCGATAACACACATAGAATACTCCAAAACTAAAACCGAAAGTTATGTAGAACTTAAATCGGAAACACTTTCGCCATGAAAATACGAAATTATAAACTATGGTATTGCAAACCACATAGAAAGTTGTCCAAAAAATAGTTTGGTCAACAACGGAAAGTGAAAACAAAAGTATGCCGCAAAAAAAATACTATCAGTATGTATCAGTACAGCAAAATAATCCATAAATTGCCATGTAACAAAAAGAACGTGTTTTATTCGTATCAACATACAGGGACGATAAAAATCAAGCGTATACTGATAACGAAAACGCTACCGAGCAAAAATATAATTTCTCAGTACTCACAACAAAAGAGATAGGGGACTACTCAAAATTAACTGAATTCAAAATTTGCCTTAACCAAGAAATTTCAGAAAATATTTCAGTATAAAGGTTGTTCCAAACTAAACTGATTTCTAAAGATGCATAACGCAAGAAAATCTCAGAAAATTTGAAACATTCGCGGGAAAAATTTTTGGCGTTTTTTTCAAAAACCCAAAAACAGAGAAGAGATACGATAAAAGCATAATACATCAAATGTATTATACACAACATAATAGCAAGGATCCAAAATAATGTACTCTAGATACAACATCAAGAGAGAACATAAGGCGTACGAAAAATAAAGATAGTGCTTTTGCACAACGGTAAAGATAAATACAAAAGATAGTGTATAGAGGTACTATGACATATACGATAGTAGAATAGCAAATTCTACTAAATAAAGAAATAAAATGCCTTTGTGACCTAACACAATTGTTGACAATAACAAGTACAAAATACTTGAGAAATATTTTGATATTAAATCAAAATCAAGATAAAAAAGAAAAGTCACGTCAAGAAATTTTAATCCAAAAACTTAATATAGAAAAACGGGATAAATCACCAAACTAATCAGAATCTCTTTCTGATCTGATTCGCAAATTATAACCAAGGCCATATAAATTCGTATCAACAGAATGTTGATCGGAAAACTCACCATCAGGAAGATTTTCATCTACGTCAATAAACTGATTTTTTAAATCTGTAACATGCCAATTACCTAAATCATTACCGGAAAGTCTTTTAAATTATACACTAACTTCGAGATAACTTTGTTGACAATACAAGGTATGTACTTAGGAGCAAATTTAGCTGCAAAATTACTAGATTTTGATGAAAGAACATAATTCTTTTTCCATAACCTGTCACCAACATGAAATTGCAAGTCTCTCTTTCGTAAATTGTAATGTTTTGCATTTTTCTCATATGCATTTTTTAACTTTTTACGAAACTCAACAAAAAGTTTAGGAAGTGTTTGAACATCATTAATTAATTGTAACTTTTCACCAGTGTCAATAATGATATTCGCGTTTTCAGAAATTGCACCGTAAAAATCCCCACTTAACGGAACGTTTCGAGCAAAATTTAGAAAAGCTGGGGAATAACCCGTAACGTCATGTTTCGCGGTTCAAATTGCTTGTGCAACCTTATGTAACGAAGTATCCCAGTTATTGTGAGACGAATTTTCATGAATATAACACCTTAGAGCTGTAACAATTGTCTTATTTGTTCGTTCTGTGTGATTTGCTTGGGGATGATAACGAGCGTTATAAAAAAAATTTTGCACTTTGTACTGTGACATTAGATTCTTAAAAAGAGAAGAAGTGAAAACAGTACCATTGTCAACGGAAAAGATTTGTGGAACACCAAAAAGAAGAAAAACTTGATTTTCTATAAACTACACAATGCCCTTAGCGTGTGGCATTGGATGAACAAGACATAATTTTGTAAACCAATCGGTAATTACTAAAACAAATCTGTTACCAGATTTTGACTTTGGATATGGACCTATTAGATCAGCAGAAATCCGTTGCCAAGGAAAATTAATATCTTTGTATTTACCCATAACACCAGCTTTAGGTAGATTTTGGGTTTTACAAGAACTACAAACATAACATTTATTAACGTAGCGAGATACAGAACTTCTGAGTTTTGGCCAATAATAAATTTCAGAGATACGAGAAATGGTTTTAGATATGCCTAAATGAGCACTTAATTCATTGTCATGAAATAACCTTAATATGTCAATTCGGTTGGCAATAGGAACAACAATTTTCCAATTAGATAGATTACTAGATATTGGATTCGATGAAAACATATGTTTATACAAAACATTATTGTCAACCTTAAATCTGGGATATAAATCGGGATTATTCGAAACTTTCTCAATCATAGAAGTATACCAAGCATCTGGTTTAAAGGTACTTACGTCAATAACAGAAATTTCAGATAAAGAACGAGATAAAGCATCACTGACCACCATAGTGGTTCCTTTTCTGTGTTTGATTTCAAAATCAAACTGGGAGAGCCTAAGAGAAAGACGTGCTAAGCGACCTGAGGGATTAGAAAGTTTAGAAAGATACTGCAAAGAAGAATGATCTGTCTCAAGAGTAAAATGAGTGCCTTCAACATAGCCTCGGAATTTTTCAACACCCAAAATAACTCCTAAAAGTTCTTTTTCTGTTGTACTGTATTTTCTCTCAGTTTTATTCAAAGTACGACTTGCATAAGCCATAGGATGTTCCAGACCATCGCATTTCTGATACAGGATTGCACCAAGACTAGTTTCCCTAGCATCGGTTTGAATGATAAAAGGTTTAGAAAAGTCAGGACTTGCATGAATTGGACTAGAAGTAAGACGTTTCTTAACTTCAGTGAAAGTATTTTCAGCTTGCGGAGTCCAACAAATGGATTGACCTTTCTTTCTGCCATGAAGAAGATCAGTGATTGGAGAACAAATAGTAGAAAAATCTTTAATACATCGACGATACCAACCAATAAGACCTATGAGACGTTTTATATCGGTAGTATTCTTTGGAGCTGGATAATTCAAAATAGCAGAGACTTTGTCGTCATCTGTGCGAAGACCACTTTTGTCAACAACAAAACCTAAAAACTCAAGAGATTCACGACAAAATTCACATTTTTCAAAATTGACAGTAAGATTGGCTGCATTTAGCCTAAGATACAATTTATTGAGAGTTTCCATATGAAGCTCAAAGGTAGGGGTAGCGATAATAATGACATCTAAATAACAAAAACAATATGGCCTAAGGGAAGGATCTATAACTATGTCCATTAGACGAGCCATAGTTTTAGGAGCATTAACTAAACCATAAGGGGTTGTAACAAACTCAAACAGTCCTACACCGTACACAGCGAAAGCTGTTTTCGGACGGGAAGATTCAGAAAGGGGTATTTGTAAAAAATCCTTCTTTAAATCAATAGACGTAAGAAATTTTGCGTCTCGTAATTTACTGGGAATAATATCGACTTGCGCCATAGGATATGAATCAGAAACGGTGACCTTGTTCAATTTTCGACCATCGAAACAAACACGATATTCTCCGGATTTCTTGGGGACAAGCCAGAGAGGCGAACACCACGAGGAGCTGGAGTGCTGAATAACTTTGAGATTTAACATCTCATCTATTTCATTTACAAGAAGTTTTTGCATGGCCGGAGACCAAGGATATTGACGTCGCGCAATTGGCTTTGCATCGCCAGTGTCTATAACATGTTCAACGAAATTAGATCGACCAATTCGGTCCGAAGGAGCAAGTGTAGAAAATAAAGCGATAACTTTGTCCAGTTCATCTTTTTCAAGTGAATTGAGACTAGTAACTGACTGGATTGTGTTTATAACACAAGTAGAAGATAAAAGAGAGTAAGATAAATCATGAAAATTAACGTCTATTTCAAATAGACTCAAAAAATCCATGCCTAAAATAAGAGGATGATTAATCGAAGGAATGATCAGAATTTTAATTGTTTTTGTGACATTATTTACAGTAACAGGAACGGTAATAAAACCCATAAATTGTTGTGGTACATCATCAGCAGTAGTTATACTTATTGAAGCATCATATTCAATAGGTACATGAAGAGAATTAATAAGCGAAAACCCTGGGTTTCCTAGAATAGTAGAATTGCTTCCGGTATCAACCATTGCAACAGCATCAGTATTTAAAACCTTGATAATCATATAAGGACGATTATCATTTGGTTTCTTAACAAACAAAGGACAAATATCGGTAGTAAGTGAATTGATAATATTTTCAGACAAAGAATGATCCACAGGAGTGGGTAACATAGGTAACACAGAGACAACAGGCACATCTAAATCAATACTACAAACATCATCAGATAATTCAACATCCGGTACAGGATTGACAAGTGAAATGGTACAAGAGATAATCGTTTGTCAAGATTTACAGAACGATAACACGAAGACGATAAGAAATCTCTGACAAAACTAAGATAAGCTTACCATTCAGTAGCCGAAGGAGAAAAACTTGTTAATTTTGACTTGTTGACGGTTTGCGGGATTTGCGTTTTGAACTTCCTGACTTTACTTCCGAAGTGGTTTATGTTGGACCGGAGACTGTCGTCAGATTCACAGGACCAGTCCGAACCTCGTTTTTTGGATTGCAAGAACTACAATTTGGTTTTGTAGTGTTTTTAGTACCACAACCATAACAAAAAATAGACTTAGGAGAACGACATTTCGTAAAAATATGACCAGTTCTACTACAATTCCAACATAAACTAGAAGACAAAACGGAAACATCAACAGAACTTTTTCTTTTAGAAGAAGAATTTCATCAACAGTATTGGGACTATGTAATGCCAAAGCAGAAACTAAAAAAGGTAAAAGATTTCTACGAATCTTTGCAACACGAGATTTTTCATCTACAACATTCGTTAAACGATTAAAAAGACCTATCATAGAAGAAATATAAATTGTAACGGGTTCATTCTCACCCATAGTTCGATTTAAAATCTCTAATTCTAAATATGTTTCATAACTATACGGAAGAAAATCTGCTTTTAATTTAGCAACAATATCAGACCAAGTACTGAATCTACTACGATTATTAAGGAACCAGGTAAAAGCACTACCTCGAAAGAACTCACAAGACTGTAAAAACAAATCGGTATCAGAAATACCTCTAGAAACTCTAAGTAATTCAACCTTTTCTAAAAAAAGATGGAGTGATTCATTCTTTCCAGAGAATGAAATATTCCACTTGTATACTGGATCATGACGAGACTGTGGGACTGAAGGAGAAGACAAAGAAGACGAAGCAAGAGGAACATGATTATTATGTGACTCTTCACTATCAACTGAAATAAAAGGAGTAGTTTTCATATCAAAATCAGATTCAAGTAAAAGTACATCCCTATTCAATGAATTTTTAACTTGAACTTGTTGATCATCATCTGGGTCAATATTTAATCTATTTATTCTATTAGTTAAATGAGTTAACCTGGAATTTATTCTGCTAAAAACAGGTTCACGTTTATTTCCATTGAAATTATTTATTACTTCACTCAAATCTCTAATAGTGTTAAGAATCTCTAAATGATCTTCCTGAAAAGTGTAAGTATTTATTGGCGCTGAAAAACTACGGTTAGCTTTTTCACGTGCCAATAAACCATTAAGAAGCCTACGTTTTTCCTCAACAGTATCAGGTACAGTTTCATCTCTGATTTTAATTTCATATGAAAGTTCATATGTTTTCAAATGATTTGACTGCATTTTATTTTAGAATGAAAATTTTTAAAATTTCTAACCAAAAAGCTAAATAAATTTTACTTAAAATATATTAAAAATAACCAAGTTGATTTTAAAAGTAAATCAAGAAAAAAATAAAATTATTCATAGTATTACTTTTGAATAACCCTGTATGTTAAATATTTTAACAAAATTATTGAAAGTCTGAAAGAACAATCAATTTTAAATAGTCCAGGAGGAATCGGCGCATGAGCACCGAAAACTATTCCACCTCAATTTTTTTATGCGATCCTCCTTGAATTGCCCTACTGATGATATAAATGCATGTTGCCATGGGGCAACCTAGTGCCATATTGTTTAAACAATTGGAAGAAATTGCTATTTTTCAACCGGACAATTTTTTTATATTCTTTATTGAAATACAAATAAAAAAAGGTCCCATGACTTTTCACCATAAAGTTAATATTTTTAGAGATATGAATTTTTAAAGGTTCGAAAAATCTCAAATTTGGGTACTTTTGACCCATGAAAAATATATTAAAAAAATATAATAAAAAATAAATAATATTTTTTTAAAATTCTCTATACAATAGTTAATAATATTCTTAATACAGATTTAAGAAAATTTCATTGTTTATACCTGTTTTTTAATTGTTAATTTCGCGCGCTCACAAGTATGCGTCGCTACCTTTAAGTATCGCCGTCTCTATCTGACTCATGCGCTGCATCAGCCTCTCTGTGTCCTGAATCATTTATCATTTATCTTAAAAACCATTAATTTATCAAGATTGGTAAAGAGAGCAATGTTATTAATAATTAAATTGTCTACAATTTGTTTTTAACAAAAGTAATTTAAGTATGAATCGGAACAATTACTTTTTTGTTATTATCATAGTGATTTATGCATTTTTATCAACAATAATAAGATATAATAGTATTTGAAAAATTTTTGGAATCACAATTATATATAAATAATAAGCTTTTGCTCAAACATACATTTGGAAAAATGCATTGAATCCGGAATATAAAACATTAGATTTTGATCAGTTGGAAATGGGCTTTTGTTTATAAATAAAGGTATTAGCAAAGTATCATTCTCTAGTTTGTATCCGAAATAAGTAAAATCTAATGTTTTATATTCCGGATTCAATACATTTATCCAAATGTATGTTTTGAGCAAAAGCTTATTATTTATATATAATTGTGATTCCAAACATTTTTCAAATACCATTATATCTTATTGTTGTTGATAAAAATGCATAAACTACTATGATAATAACAAAAAAGTAATTTTAATTACATGTTCCGATTCATACTTAAATTACTTTTGTTAAAAACAAATTGTATACAATTTAATTATTAATAACATTGCTCTCTTAACCAATCTTGATGAAGGTAATGGTTTCTTAGATAAATGATAAATAATGATTGAGGATACAGAGCGGTCGATGCAGCGCATGAGTCAGATAGAGACGGCGATACTTAAAGGTAGCGACGCATACTTGTGAGCGCGCGAAATTAACAATTAAAAAAAAGGTTAAACAATGAAATTTTCTTAAATCTCTATTAAGAATATTATTAACTATTGTATAAAGAATTTAAAAAAATTATTATTTATATTGTATTTTATTTTTTTAATATATTTTTCATGGGTCAAAAGTACTCCTTTTCGAACTTTTAAAAATTCATATCTCTAAAAATATTAACTTTATCGTGAAAAGTCATAGGACCTTTTTGATTTGTATTTCAATAAAGAATATAAAAAAAATTTCTCCGGTTGAAAAATAACAATTCCTTCCAATTGTTTAAACAATTTCGGTTTAAACAATATGGCACTAGGTTGCCCCGGCAACATGCATTTATATCATCAGTAGGGCAATTCAAAGAGGATCGCATAAAAAAATTGAGGTGGAATAGTTTTCGGTACTAATGCGCCGATTCCTCCTGGACTAAAATACAAAATTCAAAGTTAATTACAACGAAACACGTTGAGAAGCCAACAAGCAATTAACCTTGACAAAGAAAAAAACTAGAAGAACCGAAAAACCAACCATCAACTATTAACTGAATGAAAAAAGGAAATTTGCCTGAAAAGATATGCAAAAGATATTCCAAAAAGCAAATTTCGCAGTATTCGTATTAGATAAAATTTATATTGAATGTTTTAGTAACAACGAAATTTTATATCTCGATGTCACAGAACCCCAATATCTGTAAAAAAATAGTACAACCAGGGGCGTCAAATTTGTCACATACCTAATTACCCGGCCTTGGGACTCTCCTCATGTAGTGAATTCGGCCTTAGTTACACTATTTTTTATTACCTCAATTGGGATAAGGTGAATCAACAAACAAAATTTCGGGACAAATGGATTTATTTGACACACAATAATAAATTTACAAAACCGTATATTCTCGATACAAATACGAATAAATATCAGTTATATAGTAAAAATGTCCAACTCAATATTTTATATATACCAAAAATAAGTTAAGGACTTATCTTGGGAAGACTCGGGACGTACAGCTCGCAGCAGTAGTCGAGGATTCTTGAGCCGTTGTTATATGGACTGGGATTATGTAGTCCGATGAGTGCATCTTGTATCTGGGGTGTAGAGGTCCTTATAGTAAACGGTCCTTAAAGTAGGTGCAGACTAAAGCGGTCCTTAAGGTACAGGCTGCCGAGCAGCGAAGAAAATTACAAATCACACACAAAATGATATTTAAAAAGGAGAATACTGAATAAGTTTTCAGCGAAGAAATGAACAAGCCGATTCCTTGAATCGTAGTTTAAATAGACATTAAATGATAGTAAAAACTGTCAACGATACGTTCCTAATATTCGAAATAATAGGATTTTGGAATTAGAGGTGGGAGTAGCCGACGAATAAGTAACGCTCCAAAATAATTGATGAAAGTAATAACATGTCACAGCGACATGTTACAATTTATACAACAGATATACATAAAAGTTATCTTTTGGAATATGTTTGCTGTGATCCATGCACAATTTCATAGTTCTAAAATTTTAAAACAGAATATTAACATTTCGCCACAACAAAGGGACGACCTCTCTATTTAGTAGGCACAGGCGCAAAAATTACGTTAGACCGCCTAAAGAAAACTGTGAATGTTTTCGAGCAAACCAGAGTTTTATGGGAACACAGAAAACAGAACAAGCCGATCATCCAATGCCACATCTGTCAGTTGTGGGCATACCCCACCTCCAACTGTGGACGAACACCCAGATGTCGGGGGAACATCTTACACCAGAATGCACCAAAGTAAGATCCCTGCTAACCCGGTGTGCAAACTGCAAAGGTAACCACCCTACCATTGTAGAAGTTTGCACTGAGTTCATAAAAAGAAGAATTTTGCTAGAAGAACGAAGTGAAAATCCTAAACCAACCTCATCAAAATATATCCCGGCTCCCCTGCCAAAAGTAAACCCTTAGGGCGAAAAAACCAACAATAACCCAGATTTTCCTAGTCTTCCCTCTAAAAACATCCCCCAAACCCCCCTTAACCTCTATCAAGTAGAACCATTAGCCACCCCAAAAACGCTAGCACAGGCATAAACAAATTCACCGAACTGAACAACATATTCAAAGAGCTGAATTCATTAATCAATCTTGATGAACTGACAAGAGCCGTGTCTGATCTACTCCAGGAAATGAGAGAGGCCTGTAACAAGATCGAAAAATTCACAATATACAATAACTTTGTAACTGGTATCGACAACTATGACAATGTACGAGGAGTTTTTAACAAACTCCACTTAATCAGACATTTTCTCGACATCGTAAACTTGATATATTCTTTCTAATCGAGACGTTTCTCACACGAAATAAATCAACGAATTTCAGAAACCCCAAATATCGTCTCTTTAGTCAAGACTGCCCCGCTTACGCCAACGGTGGCAGTATCGCATTATTAATCAGAAAAGGCATACACTTCAAACTACAATTGAAATGAAATATTAAAGATGTAGCAATGAAGAGATAGGAAGAATAACAATACTAAGCACATTACAAAGGAGTGAGTATATAATGAGTAGGAAATAAGAAAAGCAATTGAAAAACGAAGTAAGTAAAAAAGAAAAAGAGAAGAAAGTAAATCGTTAAATGGATACAAGAGGATACGGAATCCTCCTCCCACCCACGAGGAAAAGGAGAAGGAAATTACGCTAATGCGCCAAAAAAATCACATAATTAAATGGTTTTAACGATTGAACTACTACTATTAAAATTAGTTTGCAAATTATTATTAATAATGCTTGTAAATTATTATTAATTAAGTGAATGTTTTAACGTGAGCGAGTTATACTGAAAGTCTCAATTTTTATCATTGCCGAACGTCAAGTATTTTATGGTCGATGTAAATTGAAAATGACACTTTTTTGGGAGAAGTCAAAAGATTTTATTGAGATTTTTAAATGTCCATTCAAAGGGTTATGAATTCAATAGCTTGTCGAATCATACATCGACGCCGCTGAAGAGGTTATTTTTGATACTTTAAACTAAAAATGTAATTACTTGGCTAATTGCCCTGTTATTGTAGGAGAGACAGTTATTCATTTCTTCATTCCATTTCTTACCTTATGTATGTTTATCCGACGTTAGGTTCAATGAGCTGCATCACTATTATTATTTTTTAAGTTGCGAGTTAGGAATTTTTTTTAATAAAACAGACTAAAAATATCTTATAACTTTTGTTATATTTTCATGTAGATTTTTCCTTGTCTTCACTTTCCTCATTAATTTTATACGAGGTGATTACGTAGTAGTATTGTAGCTCTTTATATTATTCACCTAGATGTTGATCCATCGCACGATTTTTCAATATTTTTCAATTCTCTATAGTTGATAATTCAATGTGTGAGTTCTGCGGTTTTAGTTATGCCGCATTTGTTCAGGACGATATTTTGATTTTTTTAACATTCGGCGTCAAAACGGTAAATTAGTAAATATAGTACAGCGTTTCTGAAAAGTCTCGCACCAAGGGATTATCTTTGAAACGGATAAAGGGAAAGTTATGAAATTCTAGGACGATGAATGAGACTCTATTCTGCATATTTTAGAGCAAATGTCAAATGTTTTTGACGTCAGCGTTTAGCGTACGGCCGCCATCTTGAACTTTTTAAAATGACCATCTAGGTCGTGTGACTCATCACAAAAAAGCTTATTTTTTTGTCAAAAACTTGCAATGTCAAATATCATGTATTAAAGGTTTGTTTATATTAAACGAAAAATATATCAAATCAGTATTTTGTTTTATTTATTGAGTAATATACAGGGTGTTTCCCAAGTAATCTGAAAGATTGCTGTGTGCAATTCAGTATTTAATTTTAAGATGAAAAGTTCCTATAATCATTTGTGATAATTTTTGACATTGAGTTACAGAACGTTGAATTGTATTTAATAAACAAACTTTGAATGGAAGTGAAATTTATTTGAATACAATCA
Organism: Galeruca laticollis; assembly: GCA_963921935.1. Lineage (NCBI taxonomy): Eukaryota > Metazoa > Arthropoda > Insecta > Coleoptera > Chrysomelidae > Galeruca > Galeruca laticollis. The sequence goes on from OY998180.1 coordinate 126,519,165, forward strand.
TATTGCGATGAACATAAACAAAAAAATAATCCATTTCAGAGTAGATGTTCAAAAGGTGCACCTCCAGCCAAAATACAAGCATCTGCTTGACATTAGTAGATTGCGGAATACATTCGAAAAGGCTTGGATTGTTGCACATAATGTTACAGCCTCGTATGATGCGATTTTGAAGGTATACTATGTTTAAGATGGAGGTTGTGTAAATAACTGATTTTAAATATCACCACAAGTAAAAATCCAGGTGTTCTTGATGCCACGGGTGTGGAGATTTTCGTCCAATCCCAGGCCCTACAACTCATTAATGACCAGACTTATCACACATGTTTATAAGAACTTTTTATCTTAAATTTGAATGGTTTCACCCACAGCTATCTTTTAGATTACTTTGAAAACGCCAAGTATTTTTTTGTTAACATTTTTATTCTTTTAATAATTTATTTGTTTTTATTTTTTTATGCTCCAATGCCTCTGCAGCAATTTGGAAACGTATTCTTGCCTCTTGTAATTTTATTTCGTACAGTTCTGTATCTTGCTGCAGTCGTATTTTTACTTCTTCCAATTTTATTTTATGAAGTTCTGAATCTTGATGCATTAGTGCGTCTTGTCTTCTGACTCGTGCATCAATTTCAAATTTAATTGCATAATCTCTTGTAACTAAAAAATACAAACAGATTACTAATATAAATAACTAATTGTTGAATTCCTTTCCTACCTTCCCTACTTTTTCTTTTCGAAGATTGGCTTCTGGCTGAGCATGGTGTTGCATATTCTTGAGTACTTGTACCCTCTAAAGGATCTGAAAAATATATTTTGTATTTATATTATAATTATGAAAATATGAGTTAGAATTAAATACATGTATATACAGATTATACTAAAAATTAATTTGGTTTATGAAAGTATTCAAATTTCATTTCAACTAATAGTTTACATTTGGATTCATTTGTCTACAATTCTTCGCACACTAATTTAATGAATGTAATATCAATTTACCATCCAATACTTGCACGATAATAGTTTCTTCATTATTTTTTGTTTCAAGTAGTGTATCATTGTCTATAGTATCTGTGATTTCAAAATCAATATTCATATTGAGTAAATCATCAATTTCAGAGAGTGGAACTGGCACATATGGACGACCTCCTCCTGTCCCCATTCTCTGTCTTTTTTCAGTGGCTAGCTCCCCTTTTCCAACATTTTTTCAATTGTTCAGGTGTTTTCTATAAAAAATATACATTATATTACTTAAAACATAATCTTGCTATTTAGAAGAAATTATAAAATGAAATTCAGCTTTATTCCAAACAGCATTAATTTATTAAAACATAATCTTTACTACTTACGAAACAACGTTCTCCGCTTGAGTTAAACTCGTGGACCAGTGTCACCCAAGCCTTTTTCGTATCGGCCGCGCTGACACAATCAGTTTTTTATTTTCCACTTGATTATATTTACGAATTAGCTCACTTAATGCAGGTTTTCCGCTAGATGATAAGAACTTTCGCTTGTTTTCCATTTTCCTAAAAAATAATGAACTTTGAGACTTAAGATGAAATAATATTATGAAGATATTAAAAATAAACTAACTTAACGAACTAATTATGATCTAATAAACTATAAAAATTAGAAATGCGAATCTATAACTATCTATTAAATAACTAGGTTAAAAAATAAACATACTCAGCTGATAAGAAGTATATATCTATATATATAATCCGTAGAGAACCAAAAATTTAAAGAATTGCACAAATATCTATAAAATAGACGAAATGTGAACACAAATTCGAATATGAATAAAATGAACGTTAACCGTTAACAAATTGACATCGGACGTTTGTAGATCACAATTGATACCAACCGTAACCAAAAGTTCCTAATAATTGCATTGATGCCAAGCTTTCTTCACTCAAGTTGAAGTATTACTTGAGTAGGAACTGTGGATACGAAAACTCGCCTCAAGCTAAACTCAAACTAAGTTGAGTTTGAGTATGAGTGACCCTCAAGTGTCGACTATGAATTTCACCCAAAATGTTAGTTGGATATGGTGATCGCAAACGTACCCATCTTTTTAACGATTTAAATCCTGAATGCCCTCCTATAAGTAGATCTACAGTGACGAGATTAGTAAATAAATTTAATGAAACTGGTAGTGTAAAAGATATTCCTAGGTCTGGTAGCCCGTGAAGTGCAACTAATGAAGGTAAAACTTTAGATGTTCAAGAAAACCCTAAAACATCTACAAGTATATTGGCAAGAAATCATGGTATTTCTAGACAGTCTATACAAACTATTCTGCATAAAAATAACTTTCATCCTTATAAAGTTCAAAATCTTCAACAATTGGGCGAGGATGAGTTTGATAAGCCATTACAATTTTGTGAAATAGTTACAGAGAAAATAAGGATGCAAAACAATTTCTTACATTTTTTGTTATTCAGTGATGAAGCCACATTTTGCTTGAATGGTTCTGTTAACAGACAATTGTCGGCACTGGTCAGATTGTAATCCGCACTGGATGGAGGAGGTTCATACACAGCATCCACAAAAAGTAAATGTGTGGGCGGGTTTGGTGAAAAACCATTTGATCTGTCCTTTTTTTATTGAAGGTACGCTGACCGGTGCTAAATATCTTGACTTACTCCAAAATGAAATTATACCTGAAATAAATCGATTATTTCCTAATATGAACGTATACTTTCAACAAGATGGCGCACCTCCACATTATCAAAGAGACGTTAGGCAATATTTAAATACAATTTTCCCTCAGAGATGGATTGGTCGAAGAGGTGCAATTGAGTCGCCGGCAAGATCAACCGACTTGACACCACTCGATTTTTTTCTCTGGGCTACCTGAAAGACCGCGTTTATGTAAACAGACCAACTAACTTAAACGATTTAAAGGATCTCATACGTCTCGAAATGCAGGGAATTACTCCACAAATGATCAACGATTATATTCGTAGCTTCGAAGAGAGATTGTATCATTGTCAACAAACAAATGGCCAGCATTTTGAGCACTTACTGTAATGAAGTATTTGCAACTTAAATAACTGTTTAGTTTATAAATTTCTGTAACACGCAGTTTTGATTAAAATATTTTTGTTAAATTTCTATCATAATATCCGAGTCAAGTGATACATTGGGATTATTTTTTGAAAGAGAAAAAAATAAGCTTTTTTGTGATGGGTCACACCACCAAGGTTGTCATTTTAAAAAATTCAAGATGGCGGCCGTACGCTAAACGCTGACGTCAAAAACAATTGACATTTGCTCTAAAATATGCAGAATAGAGTCTTATTCATCGTCCTAGAATTTATCCGTTTCAAAGATAATCCCTTGGTGCGAGACTTTTCAGCAACGCCGTATAACAATAAAATTTACATAAGCTCTTCGATTTTACTATATGAAGGAATCCCATGTACTTTATAGTCTTTACTATTTTTTCTTTAGTGTCTTTCTGATTGTCCTAATCTATAGAATTAGAACTATTTTGATTCTTCATGTGTTAAAATCGGGCCTTTCTTTCTAATTATTACCGTTAACTTTGATTATTTTCAAACCCTTCTATCTCTGTATTTTATATGTTATTTAGTCTTTATATTAGATTTTTTATTATTTTAAGAATTGCACTGTAATTTAGACACATTTCCAATCAACCGGTTCCAGGCAAAATACATTTAACATTCAAAACGTTATCCATTTTATTCAATTTTTTATTGTCTTCGTATTGGACTGTGTAATACGGACGTTATCTGTTAGTTAGTAACAGTCACTTTTGATTAAACATTGATTAATGAGAATGAGAAGAGAGAGATACTAGGGAACTAGGGAGCATCAACAATGCACTAAACAATTACGTTATGTATCTTTCATATAAATTAATCTCTCCGTTTTAATATTGAAATGGTGTTCCGGTAATGTTTAGTCTCCACATACAAATATTTAATAACTGGAAATGACATTTTTTAAAATGAACACGAAGCGAAATCGAGATCAACAATGTAAAATAATACATTTTCAATCTCTATACATAAACTGGAAGTGCATCTGCCAAAATTGGATTTGATTATTTTCCAATTATGAGTAAATACGTTTGAAAAATCATTAAAGACTGCAAGATCATAGAATACAGCAAATACCAGTAGGAAAATTAAAATTTAAAAGGATTTTATTAATTACCATTATTTGTGACTGTGTGTCTTCGGAGTACAGACTCTTTCAAATTCTACTAATATTCAACCCAAATAATTTTTTTCATCAAATAACTCTCCGCCAAAATTCTTACAATTACCCTGAACACATTTTCTTTTATGTATTTGTATAGGATCTTTACATCTCTATGTTTTTCTCCTTTCATTGACGACTCAAACTTTGCACTACTGTACTTCCACCACTACAACTCTATCGGATTTATCGTGTTTTTTCAATCTAATCTTAAAGCGTGCTGTCTAGGCCCGTCCTTTTGATTAGACTCCACAACCGTGACTCTAGCCACTCCAAATAGCTTGCGGGTTCGGGATTTTCCTCTCTCAGCCTTGAAAACCTAAGCCTGCATTGTGCTTCGCAATGGCACCATACATGTACGGTAGTTTCTTCCGCCTCCTGGCAAAACCTACACAGGCTATTTTTTACCAAGCTTATTCTTTCCAGGTGCTTGTTGAATCCACACTATCGCGTTAATTAACCCACCACTATCCTTACAACCTTTCGGCTGTGGCTAAGTATGTCTGATGTGAATTTTGGCGAACAGTGTTTAAGGAACTGCTTTGATTGTCGTTGTCCTTGTTTTTGCAGCCACCAGCCCTGAAAATTTCTGTCTATCCAGTTTTTGATGGCTGTTTTGAAGAGGCCTGATGAAATTCTGGGCCTATCATCTCTGTGGCCGAGGCTGCTTTGGCTAAGCCATCGGCCCCCTCGTTTCCTAGGTGGCATTCATGGCCTGGTACCTAGGCTATGGTAAGTTTGCTAGATGAACCCACTTCATTAACGGCGTGTATACAGTCACTGACCAGTTTGGAACTGATCTTCTGGGCGCTGATTGCCTTTAGGGCCGCTTGGCTGTCCGAGTAAATAACGTTTTTAATCTTAACTTCTTTTTGTTTTATCAGCATTATTACCGCGATTTCCGCCTGTAACACCGTGGCGTGCTGTCTGAGGCTTATGGATACCTTCACCCTCGGTCTGTCTCCGTAGATACCAGCTCCGACCCCCTTGTTGTGCCATCAATATACCAGATTTGGAGGGCCTTCATTCCAGTTTTTTCTATACGGTTTGACAATCCAAAAGTGCCTGCTGGAAATGAAAACAGGAGTTGTTTTGTCTGAGGGCATCTCAAACAAGGAGTTAGTACAGTACTTACTATGACTTTCGAAACAATTATCAATACATCCAAACCGATGTCTTTCCCTCGATGCCATTCAATACGAGTGTAACATCTTCGTCAATTTCTTCTTTTACGGCGTCATTTTCAAGTTTATCTGGATTTCATCATCTAACACAATTTGTTTCGTCATAGATTCTTTCAATTTCGAGCCTACGATGTAGATGGATAATGATACTTGATCATTGTAGTTCTAAAACATATCCTTACAAGAAGTAGTTAACGGTCGCCATCTCCACTTCCAATTTCGATCCACCACTCCATAAATATTTTGCCGTAGTAGTCTACATAAAATGAATTTCACCAACTACGATGTGTATCTAATTTAGTGTAGATGGCGATTCCTACTTTTATTTCAGATTAATTCCAAAACATTCGAAATAGCAGTTTGGTCGTTCATCGAAATGGACAACAACTACTGTCCTAGGTAGAGCCACGCAGAATATTGAATTACAACCCCACGAACCAAATAGAGGCGGTTAAAAGGCGTAATCTTCAGTTTGGATTAGAGACTCCGAACGAAAAGGCAATTACGGCGCTCTTGACGAGACTCAAGAAGATCGAAACCAGTAAGCGTACTATGCCCTTTCTTCTTACAATTGCGAACCAGCAGATAGGTCTGTACGGACAAAAGAGTTGATCGACGCCACGTTCTTCGCAGGTGATATAATTCTATATTCTGCGTGGCACTAGCCAGAAAAGTAGTTGTTGTCCCTTTCGATGAACGACACGACTGCTATTTCGAAAAAGTTTTCGAATTAATCAGAGGTGAAAGTAGGAAACACATCTATACTACATTAGACACACCTCGTAGTTGGTGAAATTTATTATATTATATATAATTTGAAAGGAAGTCTTTGCCAACGAAATAATTAAGGTAATTTATTGTGGGTACGTGGCAATGAAATACCAAGGTGTGCTATATATTCCGAATTTTCGAATATTTTATGTATTCACTTTCAAGGAATAAAATTAATAAATTGTGGTCAGAATATAAAAATAGATATATTATGTATAAATTACTTACATAATTAATCGAGAATAGTTGTATAAATGTAAAATTTATAATAAATTATTGTAAATATCTTACAAATCTAAACTTGAAAAAACAATATATAACGACAATGAATAACGTTGTTAGGTTACTATGAATTTTGATAATTCATCCTACTATGGTATTAAGATCTATTTTATTATAAATTATTAGTACTGGAATTTAAATTTTTTGAATTTTGTTTTTCAAATTCTAAAAGGTGTGGTCAAGATTCTGGCAGATTTATAATTCATAAAATGACCTTCATAAAATACGTGTTCAGCAAGTGCACATTTGTACAATTTACTGTCACTTTTGTGGGAGATAATTCGAGTGAAATCTTGGAATGACCAAATTATTTTTCACACCTAAACTTCCTGGAATATTCGAACAACATAATTTGTAAAAGTTGCTAACAAACAATGCCTTACAATCAATTCAATTTTTAGTCAAATCAAAGATGAAACACCAAGAAATAAGTTGACCAACATAGTTTGTGAAATTCCTTGTATGGATTGTAACAAAAAATACTTTGATCAGCCCAAGAGGACACTTACCAATCTAATCACCTCTCACAAGAGTAACACTAAATTGTACCCTGACAGATGTGCACTTGTTGGAAATGTATTTTATGAAGCCATTCTATAAATTATCAATCTGCCAGAGTCTTGACCATAGAAACAAATTATAAAAAGCGTCTGTTTTTGGCGCCTCCATGTCGATCTTGGTTATTGTCCTGAAAACTCGAGATTTTTCGATTGAAGGCACAAATGAGCGTTTGGTATCCCTGTTAAAATCCGTTGTTTTGTGTTTTCCCATGTTTCGATTAACATCTTTGCTCCCAAATTTCACATCTTTATTTGGTTATACCGTGCTGATGACGGCAATTGAGCCAGAAACATGCATGTCCGCGGTTACCACTCTGTTTCAGTAGCCCTTTTTTCTTTTTGCGTGAATTAACCAAGAATCTCTTCGTTGTTGTTGTTAACATATCACGCGATATTCCTACATCTTCTTTGTTATTTACTATGGGTCGGAAGGTTCAGGCGGGGGGCTATATGCGCCTCCGTATCGATCTTGGTTGTTGTCCTGAAAACTCGGGATCTTCCAATTGAAGGCACAAATGAGCGTTTGGTTTCCCTGCTGAAATCCGTTGTTTTGTGTTTTCCCATGTTTCGATTAACATCTTTGCTCCCAAATTTCACATCTTTATTTGGCAAATGAGCCAGAAACATGCATGTCAGCGGTTACAACTCTGTTTCAGTAGCCCTTTTTCTTTTTGCGTGAATTACCCAAGAATCTCTTTGTTGTTGTATATATATATATATATATATATATATATATATATATATATATATTAATTTGAAAAAAGATATTTGCCAACTTATTTGTAATGGATATTTTTGTGGGGATGTGGCAATAAGACTCCAGAGTAAATTCTTTAAGATATTTATTCCCGAGCTTTCGAATGATTTTCATTCATTATCAAGGGATAAAATCTATAGCGAATGAAAAACTCAAAAAACAATATGTTTTTTGAGTTTTTCATTGAATTATGTTTAAAAGAGTTTATTATAAAAATTTACAACTATTCCAAAATTCGCTATAGATTTTATCCCTTGATAATGAATGAAAATCATTCGAAAGCTCGGGAATAAATATCTTAAAGAATTTACTCTGGAGTCTTATTGCCACATCCCCACAAAAATATCCATATATATATATATATATATATATATATATATATATATATATATATATATATTATATATATATATATATATAACTTCAAAGAGTGGTCTTTGTTAAAAAACCCTCAAAATCGTGGGGATAGCAGCCAAAAAAACTTTACAGGTTAGAGATAAAGTGAATCAAATAGTACATTACCTAAGCTTTCGAAGAGCATTGTCTTCATTCTCAAAGGCTATAATAAACCAGAAAGAAAAAATCGGTTAACTTAATAAAGAAAACAACTTCTGAAATCATTACGACTTACTTGTAGTGTTGATTTGAAATTAAACTCACATTTCACAAATTGCAGGAAAACTTTCATCCACTAAAGATTAAAATGTCGACTAAATATAATTTCTCTCCTACATATAGTAATGAGAGCCAGGATTTTTTTCCGTTTTTTAAAAACCAAAAGACGTACACAAGAAACGAACTGATTTTGTTGAATATCTATTTCGACATGAAATCGACTGCTGTCGAAAGGTAGAGATACGGGGGGCAATTACAAGGTTGAATTAAAAACATTTAATAAAAATCTAAATTTCTCAGCAATACTGTTGTGTTTTTTTGGTTGCTTTGGTGAAAACTTCAAAGAAAAACAATAATAGATTAATGTCCACACCTAGGATCACGTCAAGATTGAAAAATTACACCTTTAAATTTAACCAGACTATTGTCTGACAGCTGCCACCTGTCTTTTGTAAAATGTAAAACATTGGGATGACGAAATAAGCAAACAGTCAGTGAACACTCAAACCTCTCACATTCGGTATTCCCCAACTGTCAACCCATTCCAGCATTACTATTATTAAATAAAAAAGCCAAACAAAACCCACCCGCAAATACTAACGATCTCCACTTTCGTCTGATGTTGATTTCCATGAAAATCAGTATTGATAATTTAAAATTCTCATAACAATAATAATGTCAGTTAGGAAAAGTGATGTAAGATCTGTAACTTTTAACACATGGAAAGGACCTAACCTCCCACGTTAAGGCCCGACTGTTTGGAAATCATTTGCATTCGCAACTGAGCTGTGATAGCCATAATGTATAAAAATTGTTTTGTTTTTAAATGAAATATTAAATAATGTTTGTATTGTCAACACTCGACTGACCTGTCACTTCAGCCAACCATTAACTCAAAACATTAATTTGGGAATCAATCTCCTCGCTACCGGAGTGGACATTATTAAAGTGCAACAAATATGTATAAATCTTACTAAGTGACTCAATGTCAGACCTTCTATTCATTGGTTCCTCAATGTTATTAATATGATACATTTCTAAAAATTTTCTTTTCTTATAGTTTCTTTCTACATCAAGAATCTTTACTTCATCAAAATCTATATGGTGGAACTCATCTATAACATGTTCTGATAATGCACATTTTCGCTTTTTTAACCTAGCATCGCTTTTATGTTGAGCACAACGTGATTTCAAATTCTGAGATGTCATTCCTACATACTTTTTGTTACAATTTTTACAAGAGATACTATATATTACGTTAGTTTTCATCATGGAATCCTCCGGTTGTTTTAACTTAGTAAAAAGAGACTGTAAAGGTTTGGCTGTACTTTGAGCAATTTTGACATTGGTCCCCTTGAACTCTTTGATGATTTTTTCTGACAGATCTTTAACATAAGGAAATGAACCAAAAGTAACCTGCTGTGAATTATTGAAATTAGCATCCTGTTCATTTTCATTACTATTGATATGACTGACAGTACGCTCGCCAGGAGTGTTGTAAATCAACCTCTTGAGAAGTTTGATAGGATAACTATTTTTTTGAAGCGTATCAATCAATATTTTAAGGTTTTTATTAAGTAATGTTGGATGTGATATTTTTTTAATTCTGTTCTTCATCCCCAACACTAAATTAATCATTTTGTAGGGGTGATTGGACTTAAAGTTGAGGTATCTACCTGAACTGGTAGGTTTCACGTACCAGTCAAGTATCACCTTGCCTTCATTGGTCCTTATTAACTTTGTGTCCAAAAATGGTACACATCTGTCAATTTCATCACTCTTTGAAGTTTTATTTTTTAACTAGTCAGCCGTGACTAACTGCCAACTTTTGGTTTTTGGTTATATATATATATATATATATATATATATATATATATATATACGATAAAAGTATTATTTTTCTTCAACCTTCTTGAATAATTTATTTTTCTAATTCTTGGTTGTTAGGTTGTGTAATTAATTAAAACATTTTGTTGTCACTGACGTTTCGTCCCTGGGTTAGGAATTTTCTCAAAGTTTCTTCATGACTGAATCAAGTTTCATTGTTTACAGATTAAAATTAAAAAACACATGTACAATAGGTAAAAAACATTCATAAAACAGACATTTAAAACAAGTACCATCACCAAGTGTACTATTTTATTAAATTATGATGAATCTGATTCAAGTTTTTAACATCTTGTTCATCGTTGACTGCATTTTGTTCCTTTTTAATGTGCACCCTTTCTTTAATTGTTAATTTTTTGTTGTTTGAAATATGAGCTACAATGTTTGTGTTTTTAAAATCAAACTCATGTTTTTCATTGTTTTCATGTTTGTGGAGAGCTGCGGAAGCATTTTTAGTATATTTATGGCCATTTAGTCTGTTTTCTAAAGTCTGTAGGGTCATTCCTATATATTTTTTTGGACAGTTTGAGCATGGTATGGAATATATAACATTTGCTTTTTTTTTCTGTTTTTTCTTTTACTTTTTAATTTGGTGAATAATAGTGATAGGGTATTTTGAGCTTTATGGCATATTGTGATATCATATTTAGAAAATATGTGACTGAGTTTTTCAGAAAGCTGCTCTGTGTATGGCATATTTATTATTGTTTTACACGTTGTTTTTAGAGTATTTCTTTGATGGGTTGTTATATATTTTATAGACTCTTTGTTTGCAAATACGGTTTATGTTATGTATTGGATAGTGATTGTTTATTAAAGTCGTTCTAACCTGTTTTATAATATCTGGTCTGTATTCAGACGAAGTTAGTTTAATGGCTCTATCAACCAATCCAGTAATTACACTGCTTTTATGGGACTTTGGATGGTTGGAATAAAGTTTGGTTTTTCTAGTATTATGGTTAGTTCTTATCAATGTCATATCTAAAAAATGTATTTTGTTATTTTTTTCTGTTTCTACAGTGAATTTGATTTTTTCATGAAAATTATTAAAAGCGGACAGTACGTTATTAATACTATCATTGGATACTGCTGCTAAACAGTCGTCCACATAACGTTTAATAAACAGAATACTGTGATTCAAATCTTTCAATACTACTTCCTCTAGATGTTCCATTACTTAGTGAGTAAGGGTAGAAGATATAGGAGAGCCCATGGTGCATCCATTAAGTTGTTGGAAAAACTCATTATTATATTGAAAGCAATTATTGTTTTGAATTAATAAGATGGCTTCAATGAATTCATTGTATTTGAGTCTAGTGTGTTCTTTTCTAATATCCCATTTTGTTTGTACAGTCCTAATTATTAATTCGTTAGGTATATTAGTATGCATTGATATTACATTCAATGATATTATTTTATAATTAACTGGTATATGAACAGTGTCAATAATTTTTTGAATGAAAATGAATCTTTTAAATAAGTATGTGTGTGTTATTACGGAATTTGTAAGCACGAAAGCACGATAGAGCGCGTATTTTTGGACGGGTCGAAACCAAACTCGCTACAAAAATCGATTAGGCCAAAATCTTGGACGAGTTCGTTAATGAGTCAAATCGGCCTAGTAAAAACAAAAGCGGCCTGTCAAAGTTGAAAAAAAATCGTATTTCACGCAAAAAAGTTACTGAGCTTTTTCATAGACCTTAATACGTTCTACAACTTTTGTATTTAACATTTTTCTCTAAATCGTACATTAAAACATTCACAAATTTACCAGATTTTTTTTTAATTTTTTTGTTTTTGATTTGATGCGAAAATGTTACTTTGGTTTTTTGTACATCTCAAAACATTCTATTACTTTTCTATCGAATTTTTTATTTTGGGTTTTATGCAAAAATGTTACTGAAATAAGCCTGTCCAATTGGTCCTGTGCCATTGGGATTTTTTTTATACTAACGCGACATTTCTATTGCTTCACATACTCTGCATTTCTTTGGCTGGAATAGATGAATGAAATTATCTGCAGAGTAAAGCTCCCAAGTCTTAAAACAGATTTTCGAAGCTTAATTATTTAAATAAAACATACAAATTATTACTGTTTTTAAATGAAACTTACTGTTTCTAAATAATTCCACAATATATTGAATAAAAAGTTATAAATTCTAGGAAATGTGACAATTGTTTCGATATTAAATACCATCGTCATATTTAATATCGAAACAATTGTCAAATTTCCTAGAATTTTTAACTTTTTATTCAATATATTGTGGAATTATTTAGAAACGGTAAGTTTCATTTAAAAACAGTAATATGAGTAGATTCCACGAAGTAAGGGTCGGGACAGTTAATTTCTTACAAATTATTGATAACTTTTATGCCTAACTACACCTTATTACTCGTTTACCCTTGACTATTTTGACTCGCAAATAGTGTGGCTTCTTTTTATCTTTAATGTTGTCTTTTTGTACATTTTCAGGTGTATAATTCATAAGATTAATCAGGGAGACTAACTTTGAACGGACTTTCTAAATGATAAATTTCCAGTGAATAGCTGACCGTATATAAATACATTGTTTCCCCTAATATACGTACGACATACGTCACAGTCTATAATTGGATTGTTTAATCAACGATTTCATCCTTGAAAAGGATTTTTCAACTAAATTATTTATATCAACGCGACGTTTCTTGCAGCATTTAAACTACTCCTGGACCGTTTTATACTGTTTAGTTTTCTTATGAATCTTTTTAATTTATACACAATAAATAAATTGTATATGTACATCTATGCCGTAACTGGATGCTTCTATTTATTCTCATCAAAATTGCGTAATATTGCATAAGGAAACCTATCTTCAAACCTATATCTACCGCATCAATACAAAATGGTTCTCGTATCAACAGGACTACTATTGTATTTAATCATCATTATATAAAATAATGCAATTGTTACGAATCTAATATACTATTTCTTTCAATTACAGAGAACATTCAGCTAACAAGAAGTTATGATAAATAACGACTTCAACGATTACGATCTGGGAAATGGCACGAACGTTACTTATGACACGAACAATCTCGATTTCAACTGGAACGAACTTCTTCCAACATTAATTGTGTATAGTGTCACATTTATTTTGGGCCTCACAGGCAATATATTAATTGTCTTCACCACTTTCAAGTACAGAAGAATGAAAAGCGTTACCAACGTGTTTTTGTCTAGCTTAGCATCGTCTGACTTAATTTTGATCATTGTTTGCATTCCAGTAAAGGTAAATTTCAATTTTACTTAAATATGACAATTTATTAAATTAGTTTACAGGACATTGAAAAATATAGATACTACAAAATCGTGTTTAGTATCTATAAGAACCATTTTTATTATACATTGGTAGTTAGGAGACTAGTATTCGGACTAAACCCTCTCATAGACATTAAATTACAACAGATACGACAAAAAGTTCAATAAATCAACACGAGATATAAAATGTACTACATAAGTTGGTTCTTAAGATCATGCCAACCATCCTAAGCATTGACAAAATTACATGCAGATTTAAAGTTAAGTTCCTTATATGTGTCTCATTTTGGACTACCACGGTGAATATAAATGATTAAATGAAATATATATGGTGGCCATCCGAAGAAATCTCGTTAATTTTTCACAAGATAAATACTAATTTTCCAGAATTTTTATTCCTTCGCTTTAACCACTTAGGTTTATTTAACCCCAAAATATGTTTTAATTGTCAGACCATGTAATGGTGTAAAATGGAGACAACTGTGTAATTTGAACTGATTTTCACCATCAGAATTTTGGAAAAATTAAAATAACGATTATATAGCCTTTTAGGTTTTCATAACTCATTAACGATTTAACAATATACAAGAGTAATGGATAAATACATTCTCAACGTAATTATGAATACAAAAATGTACAAAATTGTATAGAAATATTTAGAAAACAAGTGTGGATAACAATTATATAGATAGTGATAAATGAATATTAGTATTTGATTAATCATCGCTTTCCAACTGAAATCTGGAGTGAATAACCAACGTTGGCAGTTTTTCAACGCCAAATAGGCAAAAATCTCATTCAACAATTTTTTTCAATTCGGCTACAACTGCTAATTTTCTCTTCAGTAATGATTTTTTTTTATTTTAGTTTAACGTGCCTCGACAGCGGTGGTCTTTGGCATAGAAAGAATAATTACAAATATTTACATGAATTAATTAGCAACTACTGCTCTTAAATTATATTTTATGGTAGACGTTTGTAGCTTTGAGAAACTGTAAAACTTTCTTGAGCTCGATGGGGCAGTGAAGCATTCCCTTGATGTTAGGCTGTAGGTAAAATCGTTGATACGTAGCGGAAAATTGTTTACAATCAGTGAGTATGTGTTTATCGGTTAATATAGCATTACATCTACGACAAACAGCACGATTTCCTGATTACATGTGAGCTTAGTGTGACTAACTCGAAATCTTCTGCTTATAGTAGCTTCTCTCCTTGTTAAAAAGTTCATGGAGAAAGAAGCAGTAGATGAATGGATATCGTAAAGTGCTGTCATACTATTACGCCATAGATGTCGCCAAGATTCTTGCATAAAGTTTTTGAAGTGAAACTTTAGGTCAGTTGCAAGCTGGATTATGTGTTTTGGTTTGTTGCTAGAGGCAGCTTCTTTGGCGTTGTGATCCGCAGTTTCGTTACCAGCGAGTCCAATGTAAGTTGGAAGCCAAATAAGAGAGACTGTTATGTTACGAACAAAGAGAGTTTAATAGATCTCATGTATGTTGTGGACAATTGGGTGATCAGTGAATATGGTTTTAATTTACTGAATCGAAGAAAGGGAATCAGTACATATTGCAATCTTTTTGTGGAGAATGGAGATAGATAAAGCCTGAAGAACGCTGTAAATCTCACCCTTGTGAACACTACACGCTGAGGGTAAAGAGAAGGAGCTTATGAGTTCATGTTTAGAAGTACTTGCACAACCAACACCGGAGTCAGTTTTGGAGGCATCGGTATAAAATATTAAATCGTAAGATTTTTTTGTAGTATTTCCAGGAATGCTTTCTTTACAAGTACACTGGGATATTCATGCTTATTATAAATGGTGAATGAGGTATCGATTATAGGAAAAATTTTGGTCCAAGGAGGAGAAGAAGGTAGAGGAAGAGGGGAGGTCAGAGAGAGGTCAGTATATTTGAGTAAAGGTGTGAGCAATTGGGGAATATATTTTATAGTCGTTCGAGGGTTAGTGGGGAGATTAGTCGTTGAAGTGAAAAGCGAGTGAACAGGATTGGAGGATACAAAAGGCAGCATATGAAACGAGCAGGGATTGTCATCTTAAGGACAAAGGTGGTTCATTAGCTTCAATATCATCAGGGCTAGAGCGGAAGGCATCACGGCAAAGGCAGAGAGCGGTATTTTGAATAGAGTTCAATATATCTGTAACGGATTTGGGGGATAACACAACTTCGTCGGTGCACCAATGGCGGTGACTAAAGGTTTTAATTATGTTCAATCTCTTTAGACAGATGCCTTTGATTTCATGGATATGGTGTTTCCAATTAAGTCGAGAGTCGAAAGTTATTCCGAGAATTTTACATTGGTTTACAATTGGTAAAGGGGAGTTATTAAAGAAAATGTGAGGTAAATGAGAATATGTTCTTCTTGAGAATTTAATTAGTTTGGATTTACTTTGTAATAAGGATAATCCCAGGTGAAAAGATCTATTTTGTAGAAGGTTTGCTGCGTTTTGAAGGAGTTTGCATGTGGATGGGATCGATTTACCTTGACAATAAACAATTAGGTCATCATCATATTGGACATATTTTATAGGAGCAGGAAAGTTGTAGCATAGCTCGTTTATTGAGAGGATGAATAGAGTAGAACTTAATACTGTTGAGGCAAGGAGAGTTTACCATTAGCGGAAACCATGAAAGTTCTTCTAGTTAAGGAATTATGGATGATCGATAAAATGTTACTACGAAGATTATATTGGGAAAGTTTATTCAGTATTGCCTTTCTAGATATCGAGTCAAAGGCACCTTCAATATCAAAGATAGTTGCAACGAGGTCCTGATGATTATTTATTGCTGAAGAGATATGTGCTTGTAGAAGAAGAAGGTTCTCTCGAGTGGATCAATGACGCCTGAATCCGGATTGGGAATTTGGAATGATTTTGTACTTTTCAAGAAACCAAAGGAGTCTTCTATTAATCATTTTTTCCAGTAGTTTGCAGGTAGTGCAAGTGAGTGAAATCGGCCGGAAGGACTTACGCGATGTGGTGAATTGATCTGCTTTTTTATTGGAATGATTATAGATTTGCGCCATGCGCCAGTGAACTGATGAGTATTCCAGGTGAGGTTATATATTTCGAGAAGCTGAGAGAGATGGATTCGATAGTTTTTTAAGAAAGATATAAGGGACATCGTCCGGGCCAGCGGCAGAATTTCTACAAGTAGTGAAGACTATTTTCAGTTCATTTAGATTGAAAGAGGCGTTGACAGACGCAACGTGATAATGATTCAACTGAGGACTGGAGGAAGGCTGAATATGAGCATTATGAGAAACAGAAATGAGGTTACGATTATTAAATTTATCTTCAAAATTTTGTGCGAGTGAATCGACAATTGCTTGAGTGTCGGAAATAACAGAATCATTACATGTTAAGGAGGGAGTTTTAATATTAGTTTTCTTGCCTTGGATTTGTCCAATTTTTTTCCGGACTTGACTAAGATTATTTGTATTATGATTCAGGGAGAAAGTATAACTTTGCCATGAGGATTTTTTGCTTTGCTTGACTAATCATTAAGCTTTAGCTTGGAGCTTTTTATGTAGAAGAAGGTTTTCTTTCTTGTGTTCTAGTTCGTCTAAACCTGTTATAAGCATATTTAGCATTTTCGCAAACTGGGTTCCACCAAGGCACAATTTTTTCTGCCGACGAAGTAACTACTTTACCGATGTGAGCCTCGGAAGCGGCAAGAATATGTTCAGTAATTATTTTTAGAGTTTCATTTATATTCGCAGAAATAGCTAAAGAGGATAAATATATTTGGGAGACAGAAGTAAATTTGCGTTTTTTAAGTGCCAGAATCTTCTAGTGATAGTTTCCTTATTAGAAAGGCTAGATATAATGATAGGAAAGTGGTTGCTATCATGTAGGTAATCGGAAAGTTGCTAAAAAAAGGAAAGTGCAGTTTTAGCATCACAAAAACTGAGGACAATGGCAGAAAAGGAACCTGAGAAGATGTTAAAGTGAGTGCATTAAAGTCACCAACAAGGATGTATGAGTGCTAGAGCTGGAACATTAGATCGATAAAGTCTTCTTCATTAAGGGGGCGGTAAGGTGAAATGTAAATACTGCAAATGGTAAGCTTATTAGGGCACCAAGCAGTGACAACAATTGTCTCTAAATTTGAGGTTAGTAGTAGGAGATGAGATAGTATACATCGCTAGCTACAAATATTAATATACCGCCACGGGCTGTTGAACAGTTGATACGGATGTAATGATAACCTTCAAAGTTTCTTAGATTGCGCTGATGGTCAATTTTGAAATTGGTTTGCTGGAGGCAGAGAAAGTCAGGATTATGGAGGGAGATGATTCTCTGAATTATTTCTAAGCAATGGCTTAACTAGGATGAAGTTATGGGGGGGAGGGGAGTATGAACTACCTGGGGACCTGGGTACCGGAAATTTTTTCAAATTTCAAGTCCCTAAAACTGCATTTTGGTTTTGTTTTTCTTATAGCTTATAGCCAGTTCCTAAATTTTAGTACATTTCAATCAAGTAGGCTTGCTGTGATTATGTTTGAGAATTTTTTAATTTTAGGTTTTTGGAGGGGGGTTCTATTCCCTTCATCAGCATACCATCGCAACGGACTAAAATACTAGAATAGCGTATTTTGGGGTCTGAAGTTGCACCGACATTCTAGAGAGGTCTCAAACAAATTTGTACATGAAATAAACGATTTTAATAATTAAAACTAACTTTTCCGCACTTAATACACTCCGGAGGCTGTATCGTGCTAACAAACGGAAATTCCTCCAAAAATGTGATATATATGGATTTATAGGACCCATTGTACTGGGTCTGTTGAGCTGAAAATCAATAGGGTTCATCTGTAAGATGTCCTGAAGAATACCCGATCATAAAATTGGTGACTTGTATACCCTCCGGCGGCTGCAGCGTACTAACAAAACATGTTACAAAAAGTGACCAACGACGACGTACACACAGGATTTTGTCTAAAAACCCGTTTTTCGTGTTTTTCTGCTGAAAACGAGAAAATAATCCCAAATAAAAAAAATTCCAACTTTTTTGGGGTTAATTTGGGCGGAAAAGTAATATGAAATGACATACGGAAAAACATGCCAGCAATAGTTAGCCATGTCAAAACTAGAAGCTTGCTTGCTCAGTGAATAGGGACCTACGGCAAAAATATTTTCAATATTATTTGTTTGATTATTTTCAAAAGCCAGGTACGTGAGTGGCTGAATGCCAGTGACACCAATATTTCTTCCTATAAAAACTACTTAAAATAAGAAATAACATTATTATTGTTTATGCAAATAATTAAAAAGTTTATTTTCAAGTTTTTGACCGTAAACAGAAGCGGATGTTAATGAAATCCACACTGCAGTAGAAAAGAGCATGTCTAAATGATTGCTTATGTTGGCGGAGTATAATAGTAAAGTGTTTTTATGTCGTAAATTCAGTGTACGTACATTAGTTCTATAAATAATATTATTTCGTAGATACCGTGGAAACCTTCCTCTTAAAACCTCAGCGTAAAATAACATCGACTGAATCTCTATGTATTTCGTGTTCAACAATTTAATAATCAAGTGGATGTCTGATATATTGATATTTATGGACACCAAAAATATTTTAATGTATAAGTTTTATAATTTTAGTATCACATTAACATCAAAAGCACATATACAAAAACTATACAATATAGGTACATAGAACAGACAATTGTGAATAAAATCGTTATATAACGTAAAAACTAAAAATTTTATTTCATAGAATCGACAACTATGGTCGAATATTCTGAAACGGTGCTTTGCAGTTGGGCCAGGGCATTACGCCGTTCTGAAGAGATCCAAAAAGATCGAAACCGTTCAATGGACTATGCTCTTCTCCTTGCAATCAGAGATGTCTGTATCGACAAAAGGGTCGAACAACGTCACTATCTTCAATGGGAATGTAATTCAAAATTCGTTGTGGTATTTGCCAGGAAAGTAGTTATTTTCTCTGAGGGACAGTCAGACTGTTATTTCGATATTATTTTTTTCGAATTAAACAGAGGTGGATAGTAAAAAACCATCTATACGATAATAGACACACCTCAAATTTTATTTGTTTTATATATATATATATATATATATATATATATATATATGTATATATATAAAAAATAAAACTTCAAAGAGTGGTCTTTGTTAAAAAAAACCTCAAACTCGTGGGGATAGCAGCCAAAAAAACTTAACAGGTTAGAGATAAAGTGAATCAAATAGTACATTACCCAAGCTTTCGAAGAGCATTGTCTTCATTTTCAAAGGCTATAATAAACCAGAAAGAAAAAATCGGTTAACTTAATAAAGAAAATAATTTTTGAAATCATTACGACTTACTTGTAGTGTTGATTTAAAATTAAACTCACATTTCACAAATTGCAGGAAAACCTTCATCCACCAAAGACTAAAATGTCGACTAAATATAATTTCTCTCCTACATATAGTAATGAGAGCCAGGATTTTTTTCCTGTTTTTTAAAACTAAAAGACGTACAACAAGAAACGAACTGATTTTGTTGAATATATATTTCAACATGAAATCGACTGCTTTCGAGAGGTAGAGATACGGGGGGCAATTACAAAGTTCAAGTAACAACATTTAATAAAAATCTAAATTTATCAGCAATACTGTTGTGTTTTTTTGGTTGCTTTGGTGAAAACTTCAAAGAAAAACAATAATAGATTAATGTCCACACCTAGGATCACGTCAAGATTGAAAAATTACACCTTTGAATTTAACCATACTATTGTCTGACAGCTGCCACCTGTCTTTTGCAAAATGTAAAAAATTGGGATGACGAAATAAGTCAACAGTCAGTGAACACTCAAACCTCTCACATTCGGTATTCCCAAACTGTCAACCCATTCCAGCAATTACTATTGTTAAATATAAAAGCCAAACAAAACCCACCCGCAAATACTAACGATCTCCACTTTCGTCTGATGTTAATTTCCATAAAAATCAGTATTAATAATTTAAAATTCTCATAACAATAATAATGTCAGTTAGGAAAAGTGATGTAAGATCTGTAACTTTTAACACATGGAAAGAACCTAACCTCTCACGTTAAGGCCCGACTGTTTGTAAATCATTTGCATTCGCAACTGAGCTGTGATAGCCATAATGTACACAAAAATTATTTTGCTTTTAAATGAAATATTGAATAATGTTTATATTGTCAACACTCAACTGACCTGTCACATCAGCCAACCATTAACTCAAAACACTAATTTGGGAATCAATCTCCTCGCTACCGGAGTGGACATTATTAAAGTGCAACAAATATGTATAAATCTTACTAAGTGACTCAATGTCAGACCTTCTATTCATTGGTTCCTCAATGTTATTAATATGATACATTTCTAAAAACTTTCTCTTGTTATAGTTTCTTTCTACATCAAGAATCTTTACTTTATCAAAATCTATATGGTGTTCTATAACATGTTCTGATAATGCACATTTCCGCTTTTTTAACCTAGCATCGCTTTTATGTTGAGCACAACGTGATTTCAAATTCTGAGATGTCATTCCTACATACTTTTTGTTACAATTTTTACGAGAGATACTATATATTACGTTAGTTTCCATCATGGAGTCCTCCGGTTGTTTTGACTTAGTAAAAAGAGACTGTAGAGGTTTGGCTGTTCTTTTGAGCAATTTTTAAATTGGTCCCCTTGAACTCTTTGATGATTTTTTCTGACAGATCTTTAATATAAGGAAATGAACCAAAAGTAACCTGCTGTGAATTATTGAAATTAGTATCCTGTTCATTTTCATTACTATTAATATGACCGACCGTATGCTCGCCAGGAGTGTTGTAAATCAACCTCTTGAGAAGTTTGATAGGATAACTATTTTTTTGAAGCGTATCAATCAATATTTTAAGGTTTTTATCCAGTAATGTTGGATGTGATATTTTTTTAATTCTGTTCTTCATCCCTAACACTAAATTAACCTTCATTTTGTAGGGGTGATTGGACTTAAAGTTGAGGTATCTACCCGAACTGGTAGGTTCCACGTACCAGTCAAGTATCACCTTGCCTTCATTGGTCCTTATTAACTTTGTGTCCAAAAATGGTACACATCTGTTAATTTCATTTTCAACTGTGAATTGGATGTATTGATTGTAACCAGTAAAAATGTTAAGAATGGTTTCGATACCATCTTCAGGAACAGCTGTGATGATGTCATCAACATATTTTTTTGAAAAAGGGATATCAAAAGGTAAATTCCCAACACACTCAGCGATCAAATCGTCCATGACATATTGCGCAAAAATGGGTGATACAGAACTACCCATTGGTGTACAAACTTGTTTATAATATTCATCATTAAAAACAAAAACAGAAGTGTTATACACAAAGTCTACTAATTCCAAAAATTGGTCAATATTTAATCTACAAGAATCCTGAATGGAGTTCCAATGTTTGGTAATACTGTTTTTTACTAAATTAATCGGTATATTAGTAAAAAGTGACACAACATCTAAACTAATGATTACATAATTGGTAGGTAACTGATAATTTTGAATAAACGTTGCAAATTCAAAAGAGTCTTTGACAAAAAACCTGTTATTACTATTATAAGATATTGTAAGTTTATCAGTTATGAATTGTGCAATTTTCTCATTAGGTGATTCTATAGATGAGATAATTGGGCGTAAACTTAATGTTTCTTTGTGAATCTTTGGTAATCCATAAAACTTTGGAATAACTGAAGAGCTCATTTTTAATCGTTTTCTATCTTCGTCATCGAAAAATTCCGAAAATTTCCTAACCAATGTTTGCGATTTTTGTAATATTGTTGAATTAGGATTGTTATTAATTTTTTGATAGTAAGTATCATTGTTTAACAGTGTATTCGCAAGTTCAACATACTGATCTTTGTATAAAATTACTGTAACATTGCCTTTATCAGCTTTAGTGACAATCAATTCTGGATGGTTTTTCAGAAATCTTCGACACTTTTCGTACAACGAATTTAAATATGACGTGTTCTTTTTTTCTGATGTAAGAAATTAGTTATGTTATTAGTTATTTTTGCCCTGATTATGTCTTTTCGTAAATTGTCATTGATTCCATTTAAAAGATTCTCAACGTCTGCTAAAATGTTCTTAATTTCTATTTGAGTAATATCAGGAGGTATACCAAATTTATGACCCAATGAAAGAAAATTTCTGACTTCCATGGGTATATCAACATCTGTCAAATTTCTCAACAGTATTTTTCTCTAGATTTCTAAGTTTATTAATATTTCTTAATTTGATTTTTTTGAATTCTCTATTCAATTTTATTTGTTGTCTATGAAAAAATTCATTCCAAACTCCTGAAGGGATATTACTTTTTATATCTGATTCCTTACTTTTTAAGATCTTTGACAGCTTATTGACATACTCATGCGCAAAACCGATTTCAATATTTAAAATTTTATTTTTTAACCTTCTGTTAAAATCCTCCACTCTCCGCAAATTACTTCCATCCTGTGTAAGTAATGAGGAAACAGTTCTATCAGTGTTGTGTAGGATGTGTTGTGGAAAAACCCCTTGTTTTCTACAGTTTAATAAAAATAATTTCCTGTTCTTTGCTTTATTGAGCTTGTTCGAAAAATTAACCCATTGTTTCAAATTTAATGAGATTTCCCGTCCGTAGGATCGGGCAATCTCTTCATAGAACCCCATTCTGATCTAAAAACCAAAAACCAAAAGTTGGCAGTTAGTCACGGCTGACTAGTTAAAAAATAAAACTTCAAAGAGTGTACAGTAGTATATAAGCCCGTTCACTCCACAATGACCTCATTTAACCCCAAAGTTGAACTGAAAATGAACGGTCACAGAACGGTTCCAGAACCGACGGTGCCGTCTTGGGTCGATGACCCCTTCTCAGTTGATAATGTGTATAATGAGGTGGTGGGGGTACCAAAAAGCCACGGACGATGTCGTAAAGACAACGATGGTATATTCTGTGCTAATAGGAATTAGGTGAGTTTATTTTACAATTTTATTTTGGTAGGTTATATTGCTTAATTTATAAACAGTAAAAGTACCTACCTACAATAAAAAAGCTTTAAAAAAATATTTTCTGTATCATACACCAGGGACATATAAACAATAATTAAACACCTTTTTCCATGGCCAACCCAAGAGGTAATAATCTATGCTTAGATTATTATAGGTGTTTGTGGCTTCGTTTTAAGGCTTCATCCTAGGAATCCCCGTTTGAAATTTTATATACTAAAATATATAGAGCATCAAACAGGCCTACCGTATAGTACAAATAGTCTTATAAAGACTTTCATTTCTCCAGACTTCGCCTCTCGAGACTGGCTATTCTGTTTTTCACCAATACGAGATTGCTTTCTCTTCTCAGGCCTTTAAGAACCAAAATTAAAATATTAGTATTTTATTTAGGTAAATTCACCGTTCGAAAGCAACTCTGTGGCCTTAAATTTTAGCTTATTTCTTGTGTTTTTTATTATATTTTTTTATTTTTTTTGTACAACAGTCTCTCTTCAAGGGACTTCAGCTTAGGATACTTTGGGAAAATCTGTACTATATACAGGGACATCTAAGTACGATGCAATACAATACAATAAGTTACTCTCTATACTCATAATAAAGAAACAAAATCTCTCTCTCTCTCTCTTAACAAAAAAATTATCAGGAAAATACACTACGACAATAATACTAGATCAATATAAAAAACAGAGGTTAAGTAAATAGATTAGAAGCCCCAGGGTAAGGTATCGATAATATCAGTGTTATTATTATCAATAACACACCTTTTTTTATAATCCATTCTAAATGTTTTTGACACTCGTTTTCTAGTCTCTAAATCTTTTGTTTTTGAATTACGTGTAATTTGATCAAATTGAAGTGTCACGCTATCTTTACAATCTTCTATTATACTCTTCATAGCGGTACTATTCAGTATTTTACTATTTTCATAATTCAAAGTGAAACCTTTAATTTTAGTGACCTCTTTACCTTTAAGAGTTTTGTAGTAATAGCTTTTTGGTCCTGTCGATATCCATTCGGTGATATAATCATCACTGGAAATTTCATCGCTCCAATCACCAATCATCTCGCCTGTAGGTACGGTATTTTGGCCATCATCAATATAAACTATGGAATCAGTGTCGTAGTAAACAACAGCTTCACCTAGCTTATCTAACATATCATACAATCTGAGGCGGGCATTAGAGGTTGTAAAACTAGCTATAAATATATTGGTGGCTGTTTTATCTTCGTAGAATAAGTCTTTGTGATTAAAAGTAACTTGTACCACATCATCATTTATAAAAACACAATTTGATATATTTACTTTATCATTTAATAATATATCATACCAGTCCTTAGTGGTAGTGACGTATTTACACTCACACAAGTTAGTTCTCATTCCAAAACGACCCCACAATCTATTGAGACAAATCTTTGCAACAGCACGCTTCCCAGGGTTGCCCTTAATCTGATCAATGTCCAAATCAATATTCATCTGTTCTTTAATAGCCTGTGCGTATGCCTCATTCGAATCGTAACTATGGGGGCTTGTTTCCAGTTTAATTTTCATGAAATCACGTATGTACCCTTTGAACATGTCGTTGGTTTTTTGTGTAAAGTGCCAAACCTCAGATATATCAATAATTTTGTATCCTTTCTCAATAGCTTTATTGACTTCCATAGTTGTCCAAGTGCCTGTAAGCATACGTTCTAAGTCTGTATGTGTACATACACCTGTATCATTTTCCATACAACTTCTGCACAGAGCAAATGTTAATTTTGTTGTTTTTACAGGCAAAACAGGGTGATATAATTTACGAGGAGGTAAAGTAGTACACTTTATCAAACCAAACCACGTAGAGTCATACACAGGTGGTTTAGTAATTTTTGTAGCTTCTCTAATCGGATAATAATTAAAATATTGTACTGTTGTATAAAAAGACACAATATCAATATAGCGTAGTTTTTTACCAGTCACTTTTAATTTTGTCGCGTTAGTTCTACCACCGAAGAAAGAATCTCTAGGATTTAAAGGTTCAACAAATTGTACAATTTCAGCCTTTTTAAATTCATCAGATTTTAACCAAGCACATTCCCAAATCTCTACTAAATTGTATCCAACATCTAGAATTTGTTGACTTCTACGTCTTGTTTTCTCGTAGAGGTCCTCCATAGTGTCATGATTTATCTTGTTAACAGTTAACGATGTGAAACACTTGGGACAACCATGCCAAAAGCATCCATGATACTGATACACCGTATTAGTTTCTTTATTGTAACCATCTACTTTTGAACCGCAAATGTGGACCTCTCCACCATTAAGAGCGTGTCTGACTTTAGGGTACTGATTTAACCAAGTGATAGAAGCCTGACTGAAAGTATCTTTTTTCTCGTTTTCTGCAATGGATATTGTATTCTTAGGCAAATATTTAGAACGATAGATGGCCATACAGACACTAGCGATGGTTAGATATTGAAAAGGATCAATGTTAGCAATACCTAAGAATTCCTTGCGGAATTCCAAACAGCTCCTTCTCAGAATATCTACGTCAGAGTCACAATATGTGCGTATCTCCTTTTTAAAGTCAAACAAATAATTTTCGGCTACTCGCTCAGCGTGCCAATCTAAAAATAGATCTCTAGCGCTTTTCTTTCCTGGTTCCTTTGTATCTTTCATGGCATTAGGTCCATAATATTCAATACCGGGTATAGGGCCTATGTAATTTTGATTTTCGGGAGTGTTAAAAAAGTGAGGAAAATAACCCTTTTTCAACTCTTTTAAACCAAATGTTTTTGGAAAAGCAGACAAAGGACCAGCGACAAAGTTTGAGCTATCTATAACTTTTAATTTAATTTGAGGGATTTCCAAAAGCATTAATTTCGAGCCGTTGTAGATAGTGTATGGCTTAATTGTATTTTCAACACAATATTTTAAAATAAAGTATGAGTCATTACCTTTAGCATTATGGGCTATAGCTGTATACTTACGGTGTTTTTCAGATATTAACCAACGACAAAAATCGTAATTGTTGTCAAATATAAATTTATTCCCTTCAAAGTCGTGTGCTATCACTAGATTAGGAATATGTACACCTGTATCTTGTGAAGCTTCATAATCGAAGAAAATGTATTTCTCACTATAAGAGCAGCGTGCTATATTGTCTGAAGACAGACCGTTACAAGTACATTGTTCTGTACAAATTGTTGAATCTTTAATAAATTTATTATATCGACAACCGCGATTAATATCATCGTTTGGGCCATTACATAGACACGGTACATTACAAATACCTCCTTTAGCTGATTTCTTAGCCATATAACATTGATGATTGGCTGTTTCTACAAAATCATCGCAATTTCGACAATACGAAAATCCACACTTGTGAAATTTTGTGCGACTCACAATCTTGTTGCAATCTGCACATTTATATACTTCTTTACAGACTTCATCGTGATTAATGATACACTCGTCATTGTAACAATATCTGTTGCATTTTTCACAAATAATTTTGTTTTTAGTGTTGTTATCGTGCTGTGACTTGTTACATAGTGTACATTTGGGTGCTTTTTTGCATATATGTTTGTTTTTGTTGTCATAGCCTGTGTCACATTTATAACAATAAAAATGGCGGCCATAAAAGCCTGTTAAATTATTTATCACGTCGAAGTGATTTTGGATTTTGTACAAGTATAACTTTGTGGGCTTTTCTATACCTTCGTAAATGACCGAATTAAATGATTCGGCACAAATGACTTTAATCTGAACGTCTAGTAGCTCTTCAGCTTGCTTTATGTCTTCTAGTGAAAAGCCATTATCGTATGAGTCACCCAATAGGTTACACAATTTTAAAGCTAATATTTTTTGGAGCATACGTCCTTTACGTATATCATTAATATCTCCTACAGGCAATATCGTCCCTAATATTTCATTGCTGTGGTATGTTAAAGCTGTAATTATGGCTCGTGCACCACAAAGGGTATCGCTGTTTTGTATGCGGGTAATACTTCTTTTTGTTAAACGATTCTCGGACAGATTTATGATTTTTGAACCATAAGAACCACGAGGTATTTTATATATTTGAACGTCAAAAGTTGTGCCTCTAATATCTACTTCCTGGTTTGATGTGACTATATTCTCGACTTGCTCCAAGATGTTATCAACGGCCACATTTGTGGAAGTTTCCGTTGATATAGGATTATTAAAGCCATCATTCTTAACAATTACCCGTATTTTATCGCCTTTGACGTAATTACCCTGCTTTTTAGCCGCAGCCAAACCTTCTTGTAAAATTTCACGCTTTTCAGCAACTAGGCCACCACCTATTTTACCAAATTCGTTATTAAACTGAATTTGGTATGTTGTTAAATAAGTGTTGAATTTTTAAATATATTTTTTAGATAAAATGTTCAAAGGCCAATCGCAGTTAGAGGACATGTTTTTTCAATTTGTAAGCCTGTTAAAAGTGTTTAAAATTTTGTAAAAATACCTTGCCAGGCAAATGTTTAAAATGTCAAAATTCAACAAAAACTCAAAATTCTTTTTTAAAAATGTAACAAAGTTAAAAAACTCAAAATTCAAAAAATTTCCAAAAAACTAAATTTTTGTTGAAAATCAAAAACAAAATTCAAAATAAAACACACCGCAAGAGCTGATAACTGATCGAGATGAAAGCATCGATACAAATGACTGAGCTCCTGAGACGAAACTCTTTTATAGTCTGAGCAGAGCTGGTGGTATATGAGGGGTAACCTTCTAGTCGGTCGGAAGACTGAACGGTACCATTATTTCTCAAAAAGACCCGCGATTGAGGAAATTTGTGTCTGTTTTCCCATAAGAAAGCACGTAAAAATGATGCATTTTAAGCTAATTGAGCAATTCTGGCACTTTTTCAACCGTAATATTTGAAGAAGGAATGATATATTCTAGTAATGATTCCAATCAACAAACAGTGATTGAAACAAGAAGTTTATGATCTGTATCCGCAGGCTACGATTTAGCTAGATCACAAATTATATTCCGGCATCCTTCAGAACCATTGATTACAAGGAAAACTATGTCACCATTCGAGGAATTTTAAAAGAATAATAAATCACTTTTAAATTGAAATCCTGAATTTGTTGATCACGAATTGTTTATTATTTTTCTATATTATCTATTTACCCATAGTTAAACATATACTATTAATCATCATCTATTTTTCATATGTGAGGTCGAAGGAGATTCTTTAATAGCCTTTAGGCGACAATTTTCTCTAATATGTGTAAAAAACATACAGAATATACTATACGCACTTAAGCTAATAGATAACCGCATGTTTTGTAGACACGTCTTACAGATATCCTAGTTAAGTACTTCTCCCACAGTGTGGTAACTGGCGTATTTCTGTGTAGAAAAAAGTCGATCCCCCGTTTTATACCCGAAGCATCGTCCATAAATTCCAATAAGTCTGGTAACTTCTTTGATGTTGTTGCAAAGCGCCGCGTTTTTTGTTCTAGCTCATAAATCATGCAGATAACAGCCAGGTAGTGTCTAACGGGGGTCAGTCGGCACCGTGAACAATACGTTTACTCGGAAGTAAGTCTACGAGGGTCAGGCGTTAAATATTGATTTATTTATGAATACATTCATAGATACATGTTTGCATGAAAATACATATCTTCGTATCATAATTTAACATAACATAATAAGTATAAAATAATTTGAAATTGCATAGGTACGCAGCTAATAAGCTGAATACTTGAAATATGTTTAAATATACATATATATATATATATATATATATATATATATATATATATATATATATATATATATAATAATTTATCCAGATGAAAGTATACAATAGAATACACTACAAAATACAATATAATAACAATATGCACATGCAGTATTCAATACATTATTAGGAATTTAACACTCCGAATATGTTCGCATAAAGGCAAAGCCTGTCCATGGGGTAGTGTATGGTTTATAACAATAATAATGTTTAATGTTATTTGTAATGTGATAACGATATACAATGTAATTATTATAATTTTACAATTGAAAATACAAAATTTACAAAAATCAATTTACATCTAAGTACACAAATTTATTATATACTCTGCCCTTATCATAACAAAGCCAGGTGATTTATTTGATTTAAGTGTTTTATAGTTTCAATAACTTCGTTTTTATTTGTGGGTGACAGAAATATAGAGGAGCACAAATGCTGAGAGGGCAAGGGAGGATTATTTGGAACAGTTATTTTCTCGGCCAATATATATATTTTAAATATTTACAAATTTTTTAAAATTTTCAATTTCGGATTTTGTTTATTTATACATTGAGATTTCATTTCTCTGTTTGCAAATTTTAATGTGTAGTAGATTCGAACTCTTGTATACAATGAAAGTAAATATTCTTTTGGAAAATTGCTACATGGGTGGGTAAATCCTACATTTGAATATTCTTTCAAAAATATGTTTCCTACACCATCTTGTATACAGTAATTGTTAAAATTGGAAACAAATATATCCTCTAAACGTATTAGGTACTCTGAAAACTCATTTGGAGGGACTGTTAAGCCACCAAATATATTTTTACTATTGTTGTAAGCTTTGAGCTTACAAAATGAAGTTGACTCGTCTCTTTCGGATACTGAACAATATTGAGAACAAACATCACAAGAATGTTTAAAGAGTCATTTACGTAAAAAATATCCACCAACATAGACCAGTGCATTTCCTTCCTCTGATATTAGATTCCTATAATCTGTTGACTCTATTTTTATAACTGGTGAAATATTTTCGTAATTTTTTTCCTGATATTTTTGAACGAGTCCGATTTTATAGTGAGCAAAATATCGCTACTATCTTCCATACAATTACCGTTTTCTGTCTCGTGAAAATATCCTATAGCAAAAAGCTTTTTAAATGCTCTGGTAAACTGTATGGCAGTGGGATTTCTGGCGTTTCCACAAGCGTTTCTGATTTGACCAAAGTAATTCTCGAGACAATCCTGATTAAGATTACGTGTTAATAAAAATCTGTAATTTTTACTTCTCAAAACTTTCCATAAATTTAAGACTGAGGAAATAGTAAGCCTCCAACCGAAAATAAATTTCATAGAATTTGTTACATTCTTTCCCGTTTTATCTAAAAGCTTCAAGTTTGAAAACAGATTGTCCATTCTGTTTAAAAATTCAAATTGCTCTGTAGTTCCCATAAAAGCATGGCATGTTTCCAAATTGCATGAATTCAATATATCAAACAATTTGTTCATTTCCTCAATAAAGTTAGCAGTTACTTTGGCTTCTTCCGGTATTTTCTCAAAATCAATATAAGTGTGCATAGCAACGGCCACAGAGTGACTAAATACTTGAGAGGCTAATTTAACCTTCATTTTTTTGAAATTATTTGGATTTAAGTGTTCGTCACTTAGCCTAGGCGCCAACCTATACTGTTTTGCTTTGTCAAGGGTATACATCGCATCTAAATAATGTTTTTTTGTAACACCATCAACGAGATGAAAGTTATGAGAGAAAAAGTTATTCCTTGTTGATTTTAATAAATGTGGAACATCAAATAAATAAAAAATAATGGATTCGTCTACGAAAAAATATGGTTTTTCAAATGTTTTAACTAATTTATAAAAATTTGGGCCATGATCGGAAGTAACTGCGAGAACATTCAGCCCTATGCCCTTAAGTTTGCGAATAGTCTTGACAATGATATCTTTCAAATCTTCAACATTTACAGAATTTTTTGTTAAAAAATATGAAATAGGTTGTTTCCAGTTATGAGAGATCCCTCTTACCATAGTCATTAATACCGAGGTAGCTATGTTGGTGGACCTTTTGTTTCCTAAATCTTCAAAGCCTACTACGACGTCTCTTGACACATTGTAAAATAAATTTGCTTTCATTGACATTTCGTCAATGCATAAAATACAATCTTTTGATTTCTCTGACATCAAAGGTACTCTCAATTCCAAAATTTTAGAAACGAATACATTAAATCCTGGGGACATTTTCCAGTGTTCAGTTACCTTTCTTAGAGTAGACGGAGATGGCAGTCTTATAAATTTAGATAATTTCTTGTATGCCTTCGGTCCCAACAAAAATAAGCTCAAAGCAAACTGTTTAAATTCACTAGAGTACCTGGCTCCTTTGGGACTTTTGTCCAGTAATACCAGTTGATTTTTTATCAACATAGTGGTCTCCTGCGGGTAGTGCTCGTCCAGATATTCTACAATATTTTCGCGAGTCACGATTTTGCTTCTCTTTGAAGATTTGAGATTGGTCTGCAGTTCTTTAATTTTTCTTTTCAGTCCTCGCTTTCTAGGACTATTACTTGATAATTCCAAAGAAGTCTGACACGATGAATCTATAAACAAATTAACATATTTTAGAAGTTGATTTATGTATAAATACGGATATGCAAAGTAATTTGGATTGAAAAATTAATTTGTCTGTTTCAATTAATTTCTTCTTACCTTCTACAAATTCGTGAGGGAACCCAGTTTGAACAGATTTATCATTGTACAAGAGTACAGCATCAATTTCCTTGTCGGTTGTTGATGTAGTACTGCTCAACCCTAAAATATTTATTCATTTTCATAGTTAGAAACATTCATATAAATTAGCAATTATGTTTATCTTTATAGCAAGCTTTAGCATTTACCTTGGTCAAATTCCTCGCCCATATCCATTTGTGTATAAGCATCTAAGTTAGAAGAATGCAATACGTTGGAAGGGTCCAAACTGTCATCTTTTTGTTCATTACCTGAAAAGAACTTATTTAAAAAAATAATCCATGCTTGAAAAAATGACAAAATCTTACCGTCCAATTTTGTTAATAACTTTGAGGGCACAGCAGTGTTTAATAAATGTTTTCCAGAGGAAGTAAACGATTTATCGTTAAAATGTGCTCTGCAAACTCGTATCCGATTGTAGGCCTCTTCTGGTGTTAATTTTGCGTATTTGTGTTCTCCACTGCTGACACCTGCGAAATGTAATTCGAACATTATTTATAGAATAGTATCAAAGTCAAGTTATACGTAACGCACTTTCAAACATTTTATCCTATAAGTACCCAGCAAACACAAATGTATATGTTACATAAAAATATATAAAAGGGGAGGAATGATTTTTATATAAAATGTTTATATATTTTTTATGTAGTATTTGTGTAACAAAATCTATATAAATTTTGTTATATATTCTCAATATTTATATTATAAAATGTTTTATATATTGGATATATCTAATTTTATATGTATTCAAGATGTAATTTCTGCTACATAAATATGAACATTTTTTTATATATATTTATTATGTAAATTTTGTTACATAATTTTTTTTCTATATCTCATATGTATTTCTTACGAACCTCGTGTAGTGTCTTTCTAGAGAAAAAGAAGAAAGCTCTTCAATATTATAACCTTTAAATTGTCACGAGTCGATCTACCCACATACCTGCAAGCATAATAACGTTTTAAAAGGTATATTACATAGTAATTTGGAAATATTTGAGATATAATTTATAATATGTATTTCTTATATCATTATTGTTCCCTTGCTGTGCCGGCCTTTGTCAGTATTCAATACATAAATATTATCTAGTTGTGAGTTCAGTTTTATATAACTGTGACTTTTATATTTCAAGAAATATGTAACATATATGTATTCAATATATTTTTGTGTTTGCTGGGTATAATTAAAATATTTGTATAATACATTACCTTGAAGTATCTTTGGGGCATCGAAAAAATGAAATATTTCCACGAATACTAGTTCCACAACACTCAACAGAGCAATAAAATCGGTGAGAAGCCATAATTACAATACTTAATGCTCAAAAAACGAAGTTCAAATAAAACGTTTAGTTCGCGCACCCAGTAGAACTTATATCGACACTGCGAACTGTTCAAGTCGAGACACTCTGTTAAACTAGGTAGCCCACCCGGTGGGCGCTCGAGGCAAACCGGCAGCGTAAGGGTGACGCGAGGACAGGAGGGGACGATTTTAGTCACCGGCGAGAGTGAGCGGACTTATTGGAATTTATGGACGATGCCCGAAGAGACCTCAATAAAAATACTTGTATAGTTAAGAAGAATCAATATTTTTTCCAATAAATAATTTTCAATTAAATCAGAATACATCTCAAAATTTATATAAAATTTACATATGAGGTCATAGGCACTCTTCAATAGCCTTTAGGCGACTCTACCCCATAACAGAAAGATACTGTTCATACATAACTCAAAAGGTGACAGCTCGGGTTGTAATCGAGTCTAACCGACACCCTAAGTTTTTTGTACTTCTCCCACAGTGTGGTACCTGGCGTATATCTGTGTAGGAAAAGTCGGTACCCCTTTTTTATACCTGAAGGGACCACTTTGTATGCTATCAAAATTATATATCGCAACTAAAACAATAAATATTTTCGTAGGTAAATACTCAAAAGATACTTACTCGTTCACCTACTTCCTGCAACTATCATAGCGGTCTTCACTCCAGGCGCGAGCTGTTGTGTACCACACGTCATCGGTATTTTAGAAGAGCCCATCTAATTCGAACGTTAGACTAGAAATATAAATGTATTAGTCTAATATTTTACTAACCAAAATTTTCAACAAATAACTTTCAATTGAACTTTTTATATCTACATAATCACCTTAGAGGGGAGATTTTTACTAATCAAACTAATAATTATCATACACAAAAACATTAAAACTAGAGCCTCATTAAAAAATATCTAAACAAATTTGTTAAATTTCAGCTAATTACAAAATGTATATTACTCTCTATATTTCATGTCAAGATCACACCCAAAAACAATTATATCATCAAGTTTACCTCAATTCACAAAATAAATAAATATTTTTTTTAGTCGAAACAAAGACAGAATTACGAAATATTTATAAAAAAAGATCTGAGATATTGAAAGCGCGCCTTTGCTAAGGTGGTGACGGCAAAGCAAGCAAGTCTCGACAATATTTTAGTTGAATTTCGTTTTATATGACTTTAAGATCTACCCCCATCCACCGTACGTTTGAACTTTTTAATGACATTATTACTAAAAAACAATGTATACGGTCTTATCGTCATACATTAACTAATATTTTCTGGTTCAAAGCCATATTTTAACCCCAATCACATGTATACGTCTATTAGAAGCGGAATTAAATTTTATCATCTACCCCCATCCCTCGTACTTATGAACTTTTCAATGAAATTATTACTAAAAAACAAGCTATACACCCATATCTTCATACATTAACTGATATTTAGTGGTTCAAAGATATATTTTAACCCCAAAAACATGTATACATCTAAAACATTTTGCGTTTAATACATTTGGAGCAATCTACAAAAAAAAATTGAAAAACTAGATTTCTAGTAAAAACACTGTATTATAAGTAGACAAACACACACTTGTTGGTACTTACAGTAATTTTTAATCTTCGTTTAAACAAAATTGCAATTTATCACAATGCAAACACTTGACAGAGGACACGCTTGTGAGACGATACTAACTGATCTGATAGTCACATCTGTGTTCGTAATTATATATATATATATATATATATATATATATATATGCAGACCCTTCTCTATTTCTTACATCCTGTCAGGACTTGTTGGAGATCAATTAAAATTAATGGTTCGAAAAAATACACGGCATGGCATTCAAACAAAAGATAATACCGGTATCCTTCACGAGTCTTTTATAAGACTATTTGTACTATACGGTAGGCCTGTTTGATGCTCTATATATTTTAGTATATATAAAATTTCAAACGGGGATTCCTAGGATTAAACCTTAAAACGAAGCCACAAACACCTATAATAATCTAAGCATAGATTATTACCTCTTGGGTTGGCCATGGAAAAAGGTGTTTAATTATTGTTTATATGTCCCTGGTGTATGATACAGAAAATATTTTTTTAAAGCTTTTTTATTGTAGGTAGGTACTTTTACTGTATATAAATTAAGCAATATAACCTACCAAAATAAAATTGTAAAATAAACTCACCTAATTCCTATTAGCACAGAATATACCATCGTTGTCTTTCCGACATCGTGCGTGCCTTTTTGGTACCCCCCACCCCATTATACACATTATCAACTGAGAAGGGGTCATCGACCCAAGACGGCACCGTCGGTTCTGGAACCGTTCTGTGACCGTTCATTTTCAGTTCAACTTTGGGGTTAAATGAGGTCATTGTGGAGTGAACGGGCTTATATACTACTGTACACTCTTTGAAGTTTTATTTTTTAACTAGTCAGCCGTGACTAACTGCCAACTTTTGGTTTTTGGTTTTTGTATATATATATATATATATATATATATATATATATATATATCAAAGAACACTGTAATACGAATTGATTGGTATCGTAAACCATGTCATTCAGGTAGATACCTACATTATAACTCGTACCATGAGTACCAAATGAAAGTCAACCTAATAAAACAAATGAAAAACAGAATTTTAAAAATATCAGATAAAAGCTTTCATAAAAAAAACCTTTTCCTGGACAATGCTTATCCTAAGAATTTGGTTAACCACATCCTATTCAACCTATCATCTACCAGGATTAGTGAAGCCCAAGCAGGTGAACGACTGGTTCAAAACACTTTATCCAATAACAACTCCAATAACAATGTTGGCAGTGAACTTGATAGTAACTAAGAGATAATAAGGCACGTAAGCCTACCATACATCAGGGACATCACACCCATGATATCTAGGGTATTAAAATCAGTCATATCTATTAAAATAGCTAACAAAACAGTTCTAGCAATCAACTCAATATATAGTAATGTAAAAGATAAAACACTGAAAGTATCCTCATGCAATATAGTATACAAAATACCATGTAAGAATTGTGACAAGGTTTACTTTGGTGAAACCGCGAGATCCTTAGCCAACAGGATAATATCACATAAGAGCGATGCCAGACTATATCCGGGTAGGTGTGCTTTGGGTGAACATGTATTTAAAAATAACCATACTATGGACTATGAGTCTGCTACGATTTTTGGAAGAGAATCTAACATAAGTAAAGACTATTTCTAGAGATGTCTTGCATATTTAAAAATTGCATAAACAAATGAACTGATATTGAACACCTCAGTGTGATATACTCTTATCTGTTAGATACTAATATAAAGTCAATAAATCTGAGCAGCAGTATTATCCATGACAAAATTTAACATAACAATAAACCATAAATTATAATAAACAATTGGATGATGCTGACTGTAAGATATACAAAATATAGTACTTAACGTGGGATTCCAAGAAGTCTCAGCACGGAGATCTCCTGGCTGCACTGGGGTCTAGTGACAGAGTCAGGGAGGACAGGGGACCCGAGTTGATTTTGTCGAGTTCTGCGTTGTGTATGTGGCACCGTGAAGGTGTTGCAGCGGTCAATAGTGACAGAATTGGCACGCTGTGATACGTCTGGGGGGTGATGCGCATGGGGCGGTTACTTATGCAGAATTAATTAATACATACAATGAACGTTTCCTTGGATACTACTAACATCTTATATTATAAAAGCAGTTTCCTTGTTGTGGCGATGACTAGTAACAGGGTTATCGTGACAAATAGGAAATACGAGTTCAATTAATACATGATAAGAGCCTGCGTCAATTGGAGGCTGCATTGAATTCGTCATCTCAGTCCAATGTGAGAGAGAGGACATGAGATGTGGGAATTGGTTGCGGTCGCCAAGACACAAAGGCAAAACTTAATCAAACATACGTTGTTAGCAGTTCGATATTCACAAGAATAAACTAACCACAAAACGACATAGCTAACGGCCACAAAACTATTTGACATTGACAAACAATAAGAAAAAAAGAGTGACATTAACCTAACTAAGAGCAAATTGAAAATAACACGTGTCAGCTCGTTGTCATCAATTTTAATCTGTTGTTATGTGTGTTTTATACAATTTTGTATTAGATATCTTTTTACTATTTTAATCTCTAACGGAATTTCAAGCTTCTAAGTGATTAGCTTTGATTTAATATGTACATCACTACAATTAAAACATCATTGGTTAACCCCACAAGGATGTAAGTAGAACTTAAAACTTAACTCAAATAAGTATTGTTAACAGTTGCTTCATTCACTTGTAGCTTCCCTGAAGATGAATATAATAAATAATATTCGAAAGCTTGGATCATCCTACAGAGTTTTCTTAACCTTTTGCTGCTGTCCCCAAAAAAGTGCGATAAGTTTTATATACGAGTATATATATATATATATATATATATATATATATATATATATATATATATATATATATGTAGTCACGGCTGAAAAGTTAAAAACAAAATTCAAAAAATCACGAGGATTGCAGCCTAAATAATGTTGAAAATTCTTGTTATACGGAACCGAGCGCTTTCGAAAGACTTTTTCTTTCTTTTTCAAGGTTGTAAGGTAGAATTATTGGAAATCAAAGAATACAGGATACATAGCAATCACTTCTAACTTCAATTCAAATCAAAACCACTGCCTTATCATTAAAATAAAATACAATAAGAAAACGAAAAATTGAAAAATTGAGTTTAAATTATACATGTAAAATTGGTACTTAGCTTAAATCCCTCCTGAAGGAACACATTTTGGTTTTAAAATTCACCACTACTACATTTTAAACGAGAATATTAGAACTAATTCGGTTGTTTCAAGTGTATCTAGTTTTTGGATAGAAAGACGTTTTTTTAATTTTCAATACCTATTTACAGTCGTATTCTCTTCAAGCGAGTTTGTTTTATTTTTATATCTATATACCAGGGTAGTTGAAAATTTACGAGTGTGATACCAAATGCTGCACCAATCTTAGCAATGAGATTAATATTTAAATTTTTGAATCTTGATGTCTAATTAAAGTCAAAGCTGAAGAAAAACATTCTTTTTGAAAAAATTCTAAATATAACAGTTGCCTGCTGTTATTTTTTTGTTGTTTTTTTAAAAAAGTTGAATTTGCTCAAAGTCACCAAACCGTATGAACTCTCACTTCCTCGCTCCCGTGGCTGTGAACATATCCAGGCAATTATCACGTGTGCAAAGGTTAGCACCGGCTAAAAGAGAACGACACCTGTAGGTGGTAAGTTTAATTATTCCAAGAGGTTTCTTTAAAAAAATCATCAAAGTCCAGTCTCTCTGGAATTTTTAGATTCCGAAATTGCCAACTTCAGAGCCTGTCACCCTCTGAGTAGCAATATTTTTAACAACCTTCAAAGAGGGAAATGACAAGTCCCACCCCCTGTCAAGTTTGTCAGTCCCGACAGAGGGAGAAACCCCCCACAGACCTCCCCGAAATGCTGTTAGTTCAAGTATAGTACTCTCCATGCCTGGTGTTATTTGATTAAAAATGTTTTGACATTTCTTTATGTAACGTAAGTTATAGTGTGAAAATATGTTTATAGCAGAGTCAATTGCTAGTACCACGCCCGTGAAGAAACGCAACAATCCCTTCACAGACTCAATACAACACCTAACTAAGGGAAGAATCGTCACTGCTAGTTGGGTTGACATTTGTACAATGCAATACAATACAATATATATATATATTTCAGTTAAAATATTATTTATTTGACTTATCCAATTGTATTTTGATACAGTTTTATTTTGTTGGTATAGTTGGTAAGTTCTATCTAGCGTTATCTTAGGAAATCTGTTTGGGGACAATTTTTTAATCTTTAGCAAATATTCTAGAGCTTGTTTCATAATAAAAAACCCAATTTTCACTAGTCTTATTTCCGCTCTCAAAATGTAACTGGGAGTTGTTTTCTGTAAATAGAGAAAAAATTTCCAAAATTGATTTTGAATTATTTCTCCCTCATTTATGTATACTGAAGTCCCCATATTTCACTGGCGTATGTGTAGGCTGGAACTACAATGCTATAATAAAGCGATTTAACACTTTCCATATCGTTCATATGTGAAGATTTAATTAAATTTTGTGTTGCGTTTTGTGTTATTCTCTCTTTCTTTATACGTGATTTTAATGCCGTTAAACGATAATTTCACTCCTAAGTAATTATAGCTGTTTACTTGTTCTATTAGTGCATTTTTATACCAAAATTTAGGTTTATGTCCAATATTTGGGCTTTTTCTGAATATAACTACCTTTGTTTTATCTACATTAACTTCTAATTTATTAGTGTCGCAATAACTTTCTAATATTTTCATTGATCTATTCAACTGAAATTCCGAGTCTTCTAGTACTGCAAAGTCATCAGCGTAGCCCAGCAATGAAATGTCTTTGTTTTGATCTAGAGATAAACCTCTAGCTCCTCGTTGTTTAAAGTAGTCGTCTATGTCTGACACATATAAAGCAAATAACAGTGGACTTATCGAGTCGCCTTGGATGATGCCTTTAGTGATTTTAATTAAATCGGGAGTATTGGATGCATCCCATCTACAACGAGAGATTATTGCATGGACATTTTTGTACGTTGCATTCCAATTTACTAGATTCCCGGAAAGTTTTTTGCCATTTATCGAATGAACATGTCCAATTTCAGTGAACTTGTCAAATTAATTGGACCAGCAGCGATGGAGAAGAACTGGGCAACGCCATCATGAAAAATATGCACGACCGCACGTTTACAGTGTACTAATGCATCGAGCAAATGAATTAAGTCGACCGGGTCGCCCGACTAAACTATCGGCCTCCATGCCATACTGATTAAGCGGTTGGTCGATAATTTGCCAATAGTTCAGTTTGAAGACAATCTTGAAGTTCATCAAACTTATTAGTCGGCCGATACCAAATCAGTGTAATGTGCGTACTTTCATACATGTTCATATTGATTAACAGCCCAATTAAACTATCGGCCGAAAAAAAGTCCTTAGTCTGCGGAGGCTGTAAATTTCATCCGTACAAAATAATAATGGTTCAAGAATTGAAGGAAGATGATCCGGATCGACGTTGACAGTTTTGCGAAAATTTTACACAGCGGTAGATTTACTTTACATTTGTTTCTCCGAAGAAAAGACGTTTACGTTGAATAATGAAGTCAACAGGCATAATTGGAATGATACCACACATTTTCAGAGAAGATCATACACAAGCGCCCCAAAAATTGAATGTTTGGGCAGGTATTCTGGGAATCCACCTTATCGGGCTACTTTTTATTGATGTGAATTTGATTGGTAACATTTACTTGAACTTGTTAGAAGACCCTATTGATCCTTTAATATCCTAAACATGGAAGATGATGTAAATGTCCATGAAAACCAACTTTTTGTTCAAAGGATGGAGCGCCTCCACACTATGATGTACAACTTTTTAGATGCACGTTTTGCCGGACAATGGATAGAGGTTCCATCAAATGACTAGCTAGGTCGCCCGATTAAATTCCTCTGGATTTTTTGTGGGATTACGTAAAGATCAAAGCTTATGCTACACCACCTAAATCGCCTCAAGACCTTCGACAAAGGATCGGGACAGAATGCCGTTTATTTACACCAGTAATGTTGCGAAAAGTTAGAGAAGCATTTGCGAACAGGCTCTATCATTGCATGGAAGTTGGATTGGGCACTTTTAACAATACATTCGTTAAAATTAAATTGTTTCTTTAGAAGTACTGTTGTTTTCTTTCACAATAATCTAAGCAATTTTCTCAAAAAAGAGTCGGTCAAAATAAAATAAAGAACGGGGTTGCATAAATAATGAAAACAGCTTCAAAATGAAGTGTTACTTAGTACCCCTTACCCTTTAAAGCTTTACAGCGGATGGGCCCTGGCGCTAAGGGGATGAAAACAGAAATTTGAAGCTATTATAAAAATTGAGCCATTTAGATTAAAATTGACCTGTTTTAGCATTATTTCAAAATCTGGATATAACTCGAGATATTGGGAGGTGCAAATTTTACTTGTAGGACACACCATATGATCCAGCATATAAAATTTGATGAATGCCACATTAACTGTTGCCAATCAACAGTTTTATGTTTACTTGTTATTCCAAAACATTCGTTTTTAAACGCACGTCTGTTGGTCTAGGTATATTTTGAAACAACCATACACCAATCATCTGACTCAATATCAATTATACCACAGCTTCTATACTGGCTGAAGCGTAAAACAGGTGAACTGCGTTTACGTCATAGAAGACAACTTCTCAGCATATTTTATGCTACTAATGTTGCTACAAATCCACATCATCCAACATACGCCAACTCCTTTAAAAATCATTATAGCGATCTGTACAAAAACAAAAAAAGAGCAGCTCTAGCATTTTACAAAAGGGTTGCCGATTATTACAAATATTTAGTTATCACCATACCAGTTATGTCCTTAGCTAACAACAAACCCAGCACTCTACCTTGGACTATTACTAGTCCGAAATGCCATTTTGATATTTGCTGTTTCAATAGACAAAACAGACATCCAGCCCTTATTAAGTCAAACTTTCAAAGCACTGTTGATTTTTACCCCCCATACGTACAAATCTAGACGGATGCATCAAAAACATCACAAGGAGTAATTATAACAGTGATACTCCAAAACGATACTCGAATATACTATGGTCTGTATTCCCTGTTGAGTTATTTGCAATACTTCAAGCCCTTATACTTATTCAAGAGAGACCAGAACAAGAGTATTTAATCACATTCGAGTCTCTAAGCTCGATGAAAACTCTTCAAATTTTATTCAGCCATTGCCCCCTTTCGCAAATGATCAAGCAACAACTTCACTTAATTCAGCATAGCGGCAAAGAGGTTGTATTCATTTGGGTACCTTCGCACATGGGAATTCTCGGAAACAAAGAGGCAGATAGGGCAACATAAGAAGCAATTACAAGTGATTGTGCAGTGCGCGAAAGCAGAGTGCTTCCGTCAAACTACAAATGTCACATAACAAGTGACAGGCCGAGTGGGATTAATCTTTTGGCCGTGCTAGACGCACGTACGAAGAGAAATTAGTCATGGCAAATCTTACAACATTCGAAGAATAAAGACGTCTCCGAGGTGACCTTATTCTCTCGTTCAGAATTTTTAAATTCAACTTCGGCGACCTACAAGCAGCACTCTACCTCAGTTTGGACGACCGTCTAGGTGGACACTCTCTAAAGCTGAAGAAAGGGCCTTTTAGAACACGCAATAGGCAAAACTTTCTGTGTAACAGAATCTTTGACATTTGCAATAGTCTTCCTCCGCAAATAATTTATTCAGAAAATGTTAATAACTTCAAAAACCAAATAGACTTTTATATTTTTTAATCCTTAGTTTAGTTTTAGACTTAGTACTATAATGCAAAACTTTTCATAAATGTACCTGAGCTAATACAGAAATAAGGTTATATTACTCTCTCGTACATAGAAATAGACTTCAGTTTTTGTTTTCTGCAGCCCCTCCATAGGCAATTATATTCAATAACTCGTTATGGGCAAAACAGGACTTGGTCCTCTGCCCTTACCAATAGTAGTAGTAATAATAATAATAATAATAATAATAATAATAAAGGTCACACAGTCCCAAAATATGACACTGATGGATAACATAACAACAATCCCATCCCTAGGCCCAGAGGACAGATACAAATACTTAGGCTTTCAGCAAGGATTAAGCCTCGACAAGAAAGGTAATCAAGAAAGAGCAACAGCAGAATTTTTCCGTCGAATTAATACCGTTTTGAAAACACAACTGAACTCTAAGAACAAAATACAGGCAATCAATGGATGGGCAGTACCCGGGTTGGCGTACTCATTTGGCATAATAGATTGGACACATACAGAAATACAACAAATAGACAGACAAGTACGTACAACGCTCACAAAATTTCGCCTACACCATCCAAAATCTGCGATGGAGCGATTGTATATACCCAGGAAAGAAGGTGGCCGTGGACTGACTAATCTCGAGAGCATGTTAGTGGATGAAACTCAAAAACTGAGAGGATATTTTAAAAATAAGAACTTACCTCTATTCAGATGCCTAGTTACAGTAGATGATGGATACTCGGCACTAAACCTCGCCGACGGGGAACCTGATAGGGAAAATGACTGCATCAATAAAATGAAGGAAACTTGGCAGGTAAAAGTGTTACATGGCAGATATTACAACTCACTGCACCAGGCAGATGCAGATTTCAGAGCAACGAATACTTACCTCATGACGGGGTACTTGTTTGCGGAAACCGAAGGCGCACTCGATGCAATCCAGGACCAAGTGGTGGCAACGCGTTGCCACCAGAAATATATCATTAAAATGGACATCCCAAACCCCCGCTGTAGACTCTGTAATAAGGAACAGGAGACGATCCAGCACATAATATCAGCCTGCACCCAATTAGCCCCCACCGCTTACCTGAGTAGACACAACAATATGGGAAAGGAACTACATCTCGCTGTGACCCAAATATTAAATCTAAAAACTGGAAAAACACCAGGGTACAAACATCAACCGT
This sequence comes from Galeruca laticollis, assembly GCA_963921935.1. Taxonomy (NCBI): domain Eukaryota; kingdom Metazoa; phylum Arthropoda; class Insecta; order Coleoptera; family Chrysomelidae; genus Galeruca; species Galeruca laticollis. The sequence continues at coordinate 126,563,176 of OY998180.1, forward strand.
TAAGTCTAGTTGAAAATGAGCACTATAAAGTCTATTGGGATACTTTGATAAGAACAGACCGAGAAGTTCAACACAACAAACCGGACATGATCGTGCTAGATAAAAACAGCAAATCTGCGATCATTATTGATTTTTCGGTCCCACTGGACGAAAATCTGGGGAAAGCTTACAAAGACAAGATAGTGCGATATCGTCCGCTAGCAGATGAGGTAAGAGATTTATGGAATTTAAGAAAGGTAGAGATCAAACCATTCATAATTTCTGCAAATGGCTTAGTGCACGTTAAAGTAACTAGACACCTGGAAGAGCTAAGCATATCTCGACATATCTGTGGTTTGATGCAAAGAGCAGTAATTCTGGGAACAACTGCAATTGTCCGAAGAACACTAACCCCCTAATTAAGTAGGTTTATACCTTGATGCAACTGCGTCCGGTAGAAACTGCAACCACCAACCACGTACAAGTGTGAAAAAAAAAATAATATCATTAACACACTATTTTGTTTGTAACCACACAATCGTGCGATAAACAGTCTTAAGATATAGCACGAATTACATCAACGATTCCCATAGGAACCGATGAGTTGCTGTTCCACGGTATAAGAAGAAGACCCCGTAATTAGCACAAATATTATATATATAAAATTACTTGTTGTAAATAAAGTTAGTCAGTTACTAGATTTTACATTGTTTGTCGTAGTTTGTAGAATTATCATTTTGTAAAACAAACGTTTTTAAAAACAGTATTTCGAGTTAGTAATTTGAAAGTGGCGCAGTCAGTAAGATATTCAGAATTAATACGTATCGAACGCGTTAATTTTCGTTTTAACGATTGACTGAGTATCGGAATCTACGGACTTAGTTGTTTTTGTGTAAGTGGAAGTTTAGAGTGGCTCCTAGAACCTCAGGAAACCCAGTGTATCACACACCGAAACGATCCCAAGCACGAAGAAGTCCATCAACGAGAATTGGAACGACAATAGTCCAATTTTGCAGAGATATTTATCTGAGGAAGACAAAAATTGCCGAACCGGAGTATATCTCTATAGGAATGCTTGAAATATTTCTTCTATTATTACTGTAAGTACAATAAATTTTTATGTCTGAAGTTGACCAATTATCAAACATTCTTCAGAGCTTAAAGTTAGATCCTTCAACTGACTCACTAATTTTAAATCAAAGTTCAATTAATAATAATTTAATCATGGCCGAATTTAGACCAGAATATCTAAAATGTGTGCCAGATTTCGATGGCAATCCAAATGATGATACCTAAGTGTCTGTAAATCAATAATTGATTCATTTTACAGAATAGACACACCAAATTGTTTCCAAAATGTGTATTTATTGAATTGTCTAATATCTAAATTAACTGGTAATGCTAAATTAGTCGTAAATATACAAAATGTATTTACTTGGAACGAGTTAAGAGATGTTTTAACGAGAAATTTCGCAGATCAGAGAGACGAAACTTGTCTAAATAGGGATTTAGTAATAATGAGACAACAATCAAATGAAAAACCACAGCAATTCTATGATAGAGTTTTAAACATTCTCAATCTTTTTTGTAGCTATGTAGACGTTCATGAAATCGAAAATGACTCAAAAATCTTAAAAAGAAATTTATATAATAATGTAGCTTTAACAACATTTTTATCAGGACTTAAAGAACCGTTAGGTACAACTATTAGATGCATGAAACCAAATAATTTAGCCGAAGCTTTACAATATGTTTTAAAAGAAGACAATGTACATTATTTCCAAAATTTTACTCATAAAACAAATATAAAGCAACTGCAATACTCTGGTAAGATCCTTCATAGATCCCGAAATTGCATTTGAATATTTTTCAGATAACCTAACTCATGACCCATTTACTGTGAAATCAGTTTTTCAAGAATCTTCCCATAAATATAGCACTCCAATCCCTCCTTCAAAAATTTTCAATTTATCTGATAATTTAAATCTCAAATTCTATGTATTCAAATTCCATAGTGTATTCCAAGGACTTATTGGCCTAGAAAACTTGAAATTATTGAAAGCCAACATAAACTTTTCTAGTGGATGGTTAATAACTCCACATAGTAAAATTAAATTAAATTTTCATAAAACTCAGAAAGACATAAACTTTATTACTATTGAACCTAAAACTGAAAAGATTATCAAAATAAAAACAAGTATAAAAAATGGTGAAATCATCATTCCACATCAAAAATTTCACGGTTGTGAAATACCAGAGTCGCTATCAATTGCAAGAAATGGAGAAGCCATTACTACAATTCTAAATATCACAATAAATCCAGTTAAATTGAGTTTTTCAGAACCACTTCCTGTAGAAAAATTTGATAACAATGCTTTTAAAAATTTCGAATTGAATAACCTAGAAGATACTTCTACACAAACTTTAGATTTAAATAATATTAGAACAGATCACTTGAACGACGAGGAAAAATCCAAAATACTTAAACTTTGTTCCGAATATTCTGACATATTTTATAACGAAAACACACCACTTACTTTTACGAATAAAATTAAACATGAAATACGAACCACCGACGAGATTCCTGTTTACGCTAAAACCTATCGATATCCTTTTGTGTACAAAAAAGAAGTAAATAAACAAATTCAGAAATTTCTTGAACATAAAATTATCCGACCAAGCTCAAGTGCCTGGAATCTGCCAATTTGGGTCATACCCAAGAAACAAGACGCTTCTGGGAAAGCCAAATTTCGTGTAGTCATAGACTATAGACGTCTTAACGAAAAAACTATTGATGACAAGTACCCACTTCCTAATATAACGGACTTATTAGACATGTTAGCTAGATGCCAATACTTTACAACTTTGGATCTAGCTTCAGGTTTTCATCAGCTAGAGATGGCTGAAAAAGATATAGAAAAACAGCTTTCAGCACCGAATCCGGACACTGGAAGTTCTTCCGGATGCCATTCGGTTTGAAAAATGCCCCAGCTACCTTCCAGCGGGCAATGGACAATATACTACGAGGCATACAAAATGAAAAATGCCTTGTATACCTTGACGATATAATCGTTTTTTCCACTTCATTACAGGAGCATATAGAGAGACTAAAATGTGTATTTGATCGACTTAGAGAATCTAATTTCAAGATTCAATTAGATAAATCGGAATTCCTGAGAAAAGAAGTAGCTTATCTCGGACATGTAGTCTCCTCTTCTGTAGTGAAATGCAACCCAGATAAAATTAAAGACATCAATGATTACCCTATACCCAAAACTACTAAACAAATCAAAGGATTTTTGGGACTGATGGGATATTATAGACGTTTTATAAAAAACTTCGCCCACTTGACGAAACCACTGACAAAATTCCTAAAAAAGGGCGCGACAATCGAACACAATGACGAATTCTTATCATGCTTCGAAACATGCAAAAATATTCTGACCAATGACCCAATTCTCCAGTATCCCGACTTCACGAAACCTTTCAACTTGACCACAGACGCCAGTAATGTAGCACTCGGTGCAGTGCTTTCCCAAGGTCCTATCGGAAAAGATCTTCCAATTGCTTACGCATCTCGAACCCTTAACGATTCTGAACGCAATTATGATACCACAGAAAAAGAACTTTTGGCCATTGTATGGGCCACCAAATATTTCCGACCTTATTTATATGGCAAAAAATTTACCATTGTTTGTGACCACAAACTACTTCAATGGCTTTTTTCTCTAAAAGACCCAAATTCTAAACTCATTAGATGGCGAATTAAATTAGATGAATTTGATTATAAAATTGTATATAAACGTGGAAGCCTTAATACTAATGCGGATGCATTATCTAGAATAGAAATAAATACTAAAGAAACGAACGAAATTCTTAATGATGAAAATTTTTGGAAAAATGTTGACGATGTTTTGAGACGCGATATAAATTTTAGCAATGAACCAATTCCGTTTCAATTACAACGAAGTATTAATACACCTTCGTCATTTACAGTTGAAAATCAACTAAAAATTCCAACAACAGAAGTAACTCAAGACGATAACCCTGACTTAGATACTATATCCTTGATAGTAAATCCCGACGCTGAACTAGACAATGGAAATTTGTCGACAACAAACTCAAGTAACAACAATCCTGACTCTGCATTACAGCAGATAGCACCTGACCGTCAAACTGAACCCAACGACGATAGAATCAACGTAGACGAAAACGAGTCTCTTACGATTCATTCTAATGCTGAAGAAAATCCGGTAATAGGTATCCCTATCGCAAAATGCGCAGTTAACGTCTGACAAAATCAAATTATAATTAGTTCCGTTTTACATTCTCCAGCGAAACCTAAATTTAGAATATTATTTGAGAAAAAGTAACAAATAAATGTGCAAATATCAAAAAATAACCTAGAACAAGACATTATCAATTTTATTAAAGAATTTATTTCACCAAATATTCAATATCACGTTTATTTCGAAAGCCCCGAATTGTACGAACCATTTTCGACAATATTACAAAAATATTTCAGATCGAATTCAATCCAATTAAAACGTTGTACCACAAAACTAATAGATGTAACAGATCAAGAAGAGATCAAAACTATCATACAAAGCTATCACGAAGGAAAATCAAATCACCGAGGAATAGATGAAACTTATTTAAGATTAAAAGAAAAATATTATTGGCCTAACCTAAAAGAATCCGTACAAACATTTATAAACGAATGTCAAATTTGCCATCAAAGTAAATATGAACGAAATCCAGTACATATGGAATTAAATATCACCCCAACCGCCTCGAATCCATTCGAAATTATTCATTTAGATTCTTTCACGGTCGAACAAACAAAATTTTCAACTATTATTGATAGCTTTTCTAAATACGCTCAAGCATATCACATAAATTCTGCCTCTGGTACAGAAGTGGTAGACAATCTTATCAAATTCTTCTCTCATCACGGCATACCGAAACAAATCATAGTTGACAATGGCACAGAATTCAAAAATTTCGTATTAACAGAACTACTGAGCCTCCATAAAATTCAAGTTCATTTTACCTCTCCCAATCATCCTCAATCCAACGGACAAATAGAAAGACTCCATTCAACTCTAATAGAACATATACGACTCCTAAATACTAAAGGTTTCTCAAAAACCCCAGTTAAAATGAAAACGTTATATGCTATACTTGCTTACAATCATTCGATTCATTCCAGTACAAAAATGAAACCGATAGATATAGTCAATGGACATATTAATAATAATGATGTTTATGACATTGACATAAATAAGATACTCTTGAATGATTACATAAACAATCACAAAGAAAAAACAAAATTATTGTACTCAAAAATTAATTCCGACTTAATTAATCGAAAAGAAAAAATTACTTCTAAACTAAATACAAACCGTGACCAACCGGAAATATTTAAACCTAATCAAAAAGTATATGTAAGAAAACACATACGACAAAAACACGCTAATAAGTATACTTTACCAATCAAATTCAAAACCGTCAACATTGCAAATAAAACAGCTACAACTGAAAATAGAGATAAGGTACATATGGACAACTTGAAACGTCCTCGGAAAAAACGTGAAAAATAGAAAATGATGTACGATACTTTTACACAACATTCACACGTAATATTAAGACAATAATTTAGAATGTAGAATTTTGCTTTATTTCAGATTTTCTGGAACTATGGAACTCCTAGATAAAATAACAATTAGAAATCTTGTTAACAATCCCGGGTTCCTACCCTTTAAGTTAGGAACCGTAAAAATTGAAATGTACAGTTATGGACTTATACACTATTATGATTTGAACCCAATTATTTTAGCAATAAATAAATTACAAATTCAAGCCACAAAAATTAGGACCTTTGCTGTTCAAAACATACAATACGCTAATGATCTCTCAAATTATTGTAAATTGCTTCACATAAACCAAGATTAACGATAAGCTAGCAGAAATATTACCCCATCCTTCAAGAACTAAAAGAAGCCTTATAAACGGCATAGGATCAATCTTTAAATCTATCACTGGAAATTTAGATTCTAACGATGGAGAAAGATTTGAATCTCTCATCAAAGAATTACAAAATAACCAAAATAATTTAGCTAGTAGTATAACAAATCAAAATTCATTATCAGTCTCGCTCATTGATACATTTAATAGAACCATCGAACAAATAACCAATAACGAACAAATTTTGGAAACAAAAATTAAATTTATCCATAATTCAATCAACAGACAAGCAAATTACGAATATTATGCACATATTAAGATGGCTATTAGCTCAATCATAGATCTGTATGAATTGATTAATTCGGTTTTAAACGATATTGAAAATTCAATTACATTTGCTAAACTTCAAGTATGCATCCAAGCATAATTAAAACTTCTGATTTATTTAAACAATTAAAGAATTTGGAGAAAATATTTACAAAAAACGAATTGCCCTTAGAAATTGAATTCGATAAAATTTTACTTTATGAAAAATTAATTAAAATTGATTGCTACTCATATAATAATAAAATTACATTTATTTTAAAAATTCCTGTAACATATCCCAAAGTTTTTTATTACTACCATTTATTTTCGGCTCCAATACTAGAAGGGAGTCAGTTTAAGGGGATAATACCTCAGAATAAATTTTCAATTACGAATGGTGTCAACTTTGCTTATTCAAGCAAACCTTGCAAAGAGATTCTCCCTCAGCAGTATGTCTGCCCGAGAATAGACCTGCAGGAAATTCAAGAAGAAAGGCCTTGTGAAATAAACTTACTTGAAATGAAACGCACTTTCACCTGCGAGAAAACCAAATTTCAATTGTCGAAGCCATTTCTGAAACAACTAAACAATTTCCACTGGTTGTACGTCATTCCATTCCAGGATACAGCAAATTTCAAATGTCCAAATCAGGAGGAAACCAAGTATCTTACAGCGGGTACTTATCTCTTAGAAATTCCTTTGAGATGCCAAGTAGTAGCTCGTCACACAGTCATAAATAACCAACAACTCTATAGTAGCTTCAGCCAGCCGATACTACTATTAAATCTAGACAACAGTACCTTTCGCCCAACCACATCAAACCTCGACTTTCATTTATAGGAAGCAGAACTAGACGATCTTCAACCGCTAAAAAGTAAATTTGTAGAAAATCAACCTCAATTAACATTCGGACAAGTCTCAAAAACCCCCAGCTTATGGACCTTATTAATTTATTTATTGTAAATTTTTATTTTTGTATTCTGTATATATAAAAAATGGGCATCGAAGTACTGCACAGCTGCAAAGAAACCATCCCAGGTGGACCACTCAACCGTTCAACTTCCTCGCTAGCTGCGTAAGTTGAATTTACGAGGGGAGGAATTATATCAACGATTCCCATAGAAACCGATGAGTTGCTGTTCCACGGTATAAGATGAAGGCCGCGTAATCAGCACAAATATTATATATATAAAATTACTTGTAAATAAAGTTAGTCACTTACTAGATTTCACATTGTTTGTCGTAGTTTGTAGAATTATCATTTTGTAAAATAAACGTTTTTAAAAACAGTATTTCGAGTTAGTAATTTGAAAGTCACGTCCAGAAAATCGCACGTATCCGCATCCAATGTAACCATACACTTACTGTTTAACTGTTAGTTTGTGCATATTTTGAATATTGAACCTTTTATTAACTGAAAACAGTTTTTTAGTGTCTCTTGACGAAACTGCCAAATAAACAGAGGAAAATATAAATAATGTTACTTGTTCCATACACTATAAACGATAACATTTCTACTTTTCTTATCCCGCTGCTACATTTGGAAATCTGCCAATTTAGTTGCCATGCCCATATATTTTTATTGTTTACATCATAAACAATGAAATTTGTACAGAACATCAAAATTCTATGTCTATATAGTTCGAACATTTTATTAACTATACTATGAATTCTAGAAACAATGTATAAATAAAAATATTAGATTATATTAGGTAGGTACTTTATGCAAAAGTTTCTCGATCGTGTATTTACTAGGTACTGTAATAATTCTCTTCAAATTATATACTCTAACCATTTTTATGTTTAATGAAAAATTTGAGTGCATGAGGGCCTCTGTTTCTTAGAATTATTTTAACCACTTTTTATAAACTTTCCTCCACCTGTATTGTTTACTAGAAACTGTTCATTGATGAACTATGACTAAACTAAAAAAAATTGTTCTTTAAGCTTTGTTTACAATATATACACTTTTTTTCTTTTAGTCTTGCAGTTACTTTAGGACTCAACTTTTCACATGACTGTTTACTTCATTTCTATTATATTGCCGGTAAAAACGTTTTGTTACAGTACTTACCCATTGTTCATCTCTATTTGTTAGTGAAATAGTTCCTTCAACGATTTTCAATCATGGGATTTTTTACATTTTAGACCATATTTTAATAATCCTTCTCAATGAGTGTGATGCTACAAAAATGGCCCTAACAATCAGTGCCGTCTTTCAAATTAAACAACTTAAAATTATTACTTACAATTAGTGTTTATATTTATTTTACATAAAGTCGTCAAAACATTCATTTTAAAGTAGATCATAATTTCTTCTAACTAAAATACAAAGATGAAATCTCATCCTAAAACATTAAGATTAATAACTAAATAAACCATAAACCGCGCTATGTAAATGATTATTTTCTTGCTCTTAGGTGTGAAAAATTTTGTTATCAAAATTTATATATAGTAATATCTCATTTTCAATACACATAAATGATAGACTCTTTAGTCTCTCCACTGCAGTTAGTCATCCTTAATGATAAAAATATTCTCAATGGAATAATGGCAGCATTAGGAAATGAATCCTCTAATTTGTTAGATATTAAAATATTGTATAGGTCCAATAAACTGATTAGCTGGGTTTTATACATTTCGGATGAATTTAAATATTGTGCCAAATGAATGCATCCCAACTCTCATTCTTTCACATTTACACCAAGACTGTAATTGTCTACAAATCTTGAGCAACTAAGGTGCATATCGACTTGACTGATTGCTTTTAATATTGTTAGGAAACCAAACCGACTGAAAATGCTATCGTATGCAGCAAATCGCCGGTTAAGTTCAGCTATTAACAAATCCATATTTGGAAAAAAAATTTTAAATTTTGCTTCTCCGCTAAATTGGGCTTCTTCAGTTGGTCCATCAAAAAATTTGATTCCCTAACTACGTTCAGTTTTCTGTTTGAAGTCACTAATTGGAAATTTATCTTTAGCAACGCTATAATACTTTTCAAAATAAATTCTTTCGTTATTCAGTAAATTAATTAGTGATTTCAATAACTTCACTGCTACTTTCATCGTAAGAGAAGTACTTTGTAAGCTAACATTTACTTTATTAACGGTTGTTAATACATTATTCCATTCCGTGAGAATAGGTTTTTCTGATTGGTTATCATCAGTTGTTTTATTAAACCAAGTTGCTTCTCTTTCTTTATATTAAATATTATATTCATTCTGTTGGTTTTTGGTGCTGGGGCCCCGAAGACAGCGGGTCCCTGGATCCGTACGGAAAGACGGCACTGCCCACAATGATAACTACACTATACTATACAATAATTTAACGATAGATTAAAAATTCCAAACAGTTTATTAGTTGTTAACAGTAACAATAATCAAAAGTTCAACAATACCGTAAAATTCTTTTTAGAAGTTGCTTTTGTCGGAAGATATCAAAACAGAAGTTTATTCTGCAATACTTTGGCATAATATTTATGACTTGGCCATTTTTTGTTGGAATATTCACACAAAAGTTTCTAAATAAGTAAAATGCCCTCTTAAATAAATTGGTGTTTTTTTACTTTACCTATCTAATATGCGAGAAAAGTATTGGTTTACCCCAAAAAAAGTTGGAATTTTGGAAAAAAAATTGAATTATTTTTACGTTTTTCAAAAAGAACAACACGAAAAAAAAGTTTTAGAAAAAAAATTCTGTGTGTATGTCGTCGTTGTCGTCGGCCACTTTTCGTAACATGGTCTTGTTAGCACGATACAGCCTCTGGAGTGCAACAAGTCACCAATTTTATGATTGAATATCGTTCAGGACCTATCACAGATGAACCCTATTGATTTTCAGCTCACCAGTTCCAGTACCACGGGTGCTATGGTACTAGAAGTACGGAATTTTTATCATTTTTGTAGAAATTTAAGTTTGTTAGCACGATACAGCCTCCGGAGTGCAACAAGTCACAAATTTTATGATTGAATATTGTCCAGGACATATCGCAGATGAACCGTATTGATTTTGAGCTCACCAGAGCCAGTACAAAGGGTGCTATGGAACTTGAAGTACGACATTTTTGTCATTTTTTGAGAAATATCAGTTTGTTAGCACGATACAGCCTCCGGAGTATATACAAGTGACCAATTTTATGATGAGATATTGTTCAGAGCATCTTACAGATGAACTCTATTAATTTTCAGCTCACTAAAGCCAGTACATCGGGTGCTATGGTACTTGAAGTACCAATTTTTTGTAATTTTTGGGGAGTTTTCAGTTTGTTAGCACAATACAGCCTCTGAAGTATTCACAAGTGACCAATTTTGTGATTAGATATTGTTGAACGTGTCATATAGATGAACCTTATTGATATTCAGCTCACTGGGAACAGTACAACGGGTGCTATGGCAATGGAAGGGCCTCATTTTTGGTCGTTTTTTGAGAAATTTGGGGTTGTTAGCACGATACAGCCCCCGGAGTGTATACAAGTGACCAATATTATAATTGTATATTCTTTAGTGTGTTTCACTGATGAACCGTATTGATTTTCAGCTCACTAGAGCGAGTACAACGGGTCCTATAATTCCAGATATACCACAATTTTGGTTATTTTTTGAGAAATTTCGGTTTGTTAACACGATACAGCCTCCGAAGTGTATACAAGTGACAATGTTACGATAGGATAATATTTAGGGTGTCTGACAAATACGGAAAAATTAGTTTCGATCTTTAAAACCGTTTATTTTTCAATGATTTCGAGTCCTATTGATGTGTCTTACCTTAACTGTGTCTTACCTTAATTGTGTCTTACCTTAACTTTTTCACATTTTCAATATTACAGTTGTATAGGTGAAAAACAAGAACAAATGTACCTAATAATATTCATTATCTAGATTTCATAAAAATTGAATTTAGAAAAAATATTAAATTAAATTCATAGCTTAAAGTTCTGTTCTTGGTTTATTACTTTTTCGCCCAACCTATCTAATATGCGAGAAAAGTATTGGTTTACCCCAAAAAAAGTTGGAATTTTGAAGAAAAATTTGAGTTATTTTCACGTTTTCCATCAAGAACAACACGAAAAAATAGTTTTTAGAACAAAAATCCTGTGTGTATGTCGTCGTCGTCGTTGTCGTCAGCCACTTTTCGTTACATGTCTTGTTAGCACGATACAGCCACCGGAGTGCAACAAGTCACAATTGAATATTGTTCAGGACATCTCACAGATGAACCCTATTGATGTTAAGCTCCCCAGAGCCAGTACAGTGAGTGCTATGGTACTTGAAGTACTACATTTTGTCATTTTTTGAGAAATTTCAGTTTGTTAGCACGATACAGCCTCCGGAATGAAACAAGTCACCAATTTTATGATTGAATATTATTCAGAACATCTTACAGATGAACTATATTGATTTTCAGCTCACCAGGTACAACAGGTGCTATAGTACTTTGAGTACGACATTTTTGTCATTTTTTGAGAAATTTCAGTTTGTTAGCAAGATACAGCCTCCGGAGTATATAAAAGTGACCAATTTTATAATTGGATACTATTCAGGGCATCTCAAAGATTAACCATGTTGATATTCAGCTCATTAAAGCCAATACAACGAGTGCTATGGTACTTGAAGTACCAAATTTTTGTCATTTTTGGAGAATTTTCAGTTTGTTAGCACGATACAGCCTCCAGCGTGTATACAAGTGAACCATTTTATGATTAAATATTGTTCAGGGCGTGTTATAGATGAAGCTTATTGATTCTTAGCTCACCAGAGCTAGTACAACAGGTGCTATGTAACCTGAAGTGCCACATTTTTGGTACATTTTGGAGAAATTTCGGATTGTTAGTACGATACCACCTCCGGAGTGTATACAAGTGATCAATTTTATAATTGAATATTTTTCAAGGTGCCTCACAGATGTACCCAATTGATTTTCACCTGACTAGAGCGAGTGCAGCGGGTCCTATAAATCCAGATATACTACATTTTTGGTTACTTTTTAGTACAGTTTTGGAAATTTCGGTTTGTTAGCACGATACATTCCCCGAAGTGTATACAAGTATGATGGAGTATTGTTCGTTTTAATCTTTAAAACCGTTTATTTATTTTTATTGCTACTCAATGGTCAAGTTCCATTCGAAAGTAACATTTTCTTAGAGAACGAGAATGTATGTACTTCAAAAATATCAACACTTGTGAGTATACAGTGCTAACAAAAAATATGGAATATTTCACTTTTATATCCTGAAATAATTTCTCGTTTAGGTATTACAGTCGAAATTTTATGAAATAATAAAAAGTAACAGATTACAAAAGTAAATGAAGAATAATAACACATTTTTTTGATACAAATACAACAAATTTACTACAATGTCGTTATCTGTAACATTCTTAATGTTAATAATGCCCACAGCTTTAGGTTTAAATTAGACGAATATCGGAAATGACTGTACCTTTTTAATAAAAATGTAACTTGCCTATCGGCTGTTACTATTTCGATTGGACTATGGTATTTTAATTTTATCAGACTAATGGACTAAAAAACTAGTTGCACCTCCAAATTTTGTGTATTTAAACGATATCGTACATAGAAGAATCCTCTTTTATTCAGTTAATAATTTAAAGTCTATTGTGGTGGTTTTCACATATTCGATACTCTCCCTGGAAGAACTAGAGAAGATCGCTAGGATAAAGCCCTAGAACCACAGGGAACCGGCTAGGATGGTAAATTAAGCACCCCATTTCCATCTACTAGGACCCAGCTGGAGATTTTTATTGTATAACTGCTTTCGTACTCTTCTTTTATTTTGGATATGCCGTCAATGTGAATTATCTTATTGCTCTTATTGATTTATGAATAAATATAATTTGCTGAAACAATTTATTTTATGTTAGACCATCGCGTTAGGATTTTCAGTATTTTGTTTGTTGAGTTAAAGTAAATATAAAGTTTTGCAGTTTTTAACCTTCTTAGTTGTTTTTGCTTAAATAAAGTTATTATTGCTTAAAAAACTGGTAGCGTCCAATTTAATATCGATTGTTCACCCAGTCCCAGTGTAAGCTACAAGACTACTTTAACTGAGGAAGAGTGTCCAGTGAGACCCTTCCAAATGGCGCCCGGTTAGATGTATTTTTTTGCTGATTGATGAGATCGTGTGGAAAATCTATATTAAAAATTTATTTAGTTTATCCTATCAAACACAAATTTTTTATTACTTTAACTTAATTTTTATTACCGTAACACTCAAAATTTTTATATAGACGCAGTTTTACGATACAGTTTAACAAATTTGTTTCGAAATACGTTAATTTCGATTTCATATTGTTTTCATGGTTATTTTCGCCAGAAATATATTGCAGGTTTTATGTTGGTCAGTTTTTTTGTGTTTTATGAAGGGAATTATATTTGCGATAATAGTTGACATCAAGGAATTTCTCTATTGTGTTATCAGAAAGTTATTTCTAAATCAGTTTACAATTTGAAAGATCTGTCTAGTAATGACTCAGATAACTGGCATGTTACTGCTTAAAAAAACAATTTAGTTACGTATATGAAAATCTTCTTGACGATGAATCTTCAGATCAATATTCTATAGATATGGATTTATCTGGCCATAATTGAAGATACAAGTGGATAAAGGTATCATGTCGCAAATTCATTTTTTTGAGATAATTAACTTTAAATATTTTTTATTGGAACTTTTTTATGTGATTGAATTGAAAATGTTAGTTTCAATATTTCGTTAAGGATTATAATATACAAGTTTGAATTATATTTAAATTTTTGGTGAAAACTCATCTCAATAAAAAAATGAAGTTTGAATGTACATGACACCTTCATCCATTGAAGATTAAAAAAAAATTATTATCTATTAAAAAGTAAAAAGGCGTCATGTACAAAAACATGTATTTTATTAAGTTAAACAACTACAAAAAAATGACAAAAATATTCTTATTTCAATGTTATTTGGTTTTTCTCCTTTTCTTAGGATTTTTTTTCGTTTTCTTTCAAGATACGTTCATAAAACCATTTATATTCTTCTTTAATAAACACCAGTTGTTCACGCAAGTTCGACAGTTTTTCAGATGTGACTCCACCCCTTTTTTGCGTAATTCTTTGAACTTTAATATTATCTGCTCTAGTCACCATCCTACTTCCTTTCTTCAATAGGTCAACCTTGTGAAATGGTGACATTTCGTCAAGATTTTCTTTGTACATGTAACTTCCAAACTCATCAACTCTGACCCATTTAACACCATCCCTAAAAATAACTTTTTTATTCAATGCATTGTGTTTTTTATTCCAAATATATAACTTTGTAGGTAGTTCGTCGAAGGCAAAAAAGTAGTTTTCCATATTACTACATACAGCATGTTTGGCACTTGCAGCCTTAATAATATCACTGTATTGTTCTGGCACGTAGATATTCTCATACTTCCTGAGTTTTTTCTCTATTCGCCCAAAATTTCGATCCGAATCTAAGTAGCTGTGACCCACTTCTGGGTACTTATGGTCAATTACTTTATATATGCCATTTAAAATTAAAAGCTGATAGAGGCAGATTATCGTAAAATTTTTATTTTGTCCGGAACACGAGTCCGACCAAATGATAAGGTGGTCGATTTGTTTATAGTCGTCTTTCAGCAGCTGACAAAATCTAAACAAACAACTTGCTATCTCAAGATTTCCCTGATTGGCCACGTCTTCCGTCCAATTAAAAAAATGGTTTAGGCCCGTCAGGTGTTATACAGTGTATTCCAAAATTGTATAACCACATTTGACGCAAATAAAAAGCTTTACTAGTAGACAGTTTTGGAAGGGGCATGGTCTGCTGTAAATCCATGGTAATAAAGCAGGTATTTTTATCAGTTAATGGTTTTTTCCTGTCTCGATTTTGCGCATCATATGCAACTTTATAATTTTCAGTGTGAATTTCTGCGTTCCGACTAGAATCACAGGTGCTGCACGTATCGCTTCGTGGCTGGCCAAATGATAAATTAAATGCATTTGAAAATATATAGACATACGATGGAAGTTTAACTTTGAAGGAGTCATCAAGATTATTTTCTTCACATTCTTGAAGATACATCTTTGTGCATCACACTCATATTAAGAATGGGAGACAAATACTTTTTATGGCAATTTTTGTTGCGTGAGTAGTGTGATCTTCCGCAGGATATTTTTTGATGTGGTTAGTGATATAAGTCACTACTTCTTTATTAATCTTATGGGGCCGATTTCCGTGTCGGCCCCTCATATCTGGCGATGGCGCATTCAGTCCCTTTTTTAACTTATTTTGTATTACTTCCATTTTTTTTCGGCTAAACTGATAAAGGGAACACATCGCATCTCGGCATATTACCTCTTTTTTTTATTAAAGACAACTGAATAAGAAAATGTAAAGCTTTTCTCTTTTTTTGCACCAGCTCTATGTCTTTTAACAGGATGAATGTTAATACTTCTAAACAACAAAGAATTTTTGGAGTTTACGTCTAGCGAATAATATTTTTTCAAAATCGCTTCTCTGTTTTGTTCGTTTAACTTTTCAGAGCATTTTAACCTACACTTTTCTTTACCTAGCAATCCTACCTTTATTTTCTTTTCCGGCATGAGTTTTCCTCTCTGAGAAATATATTCTTCGCCTTTTTGTCCAGCGATGGCAGATTTATTTTTCTTCCAATTATCTGGATTTCTGATACGAACCTTTGCAGTTTTTTCCTTAAGTTGAAATATCTTTCTCTTTTTTCTTCAAAAATTTGGTTTTCATTCAAATCTATCCATGTATTACTATCGCCTGTAACATGACCACAAAAATAATTTTCTGGAGTGGCCAAACCCTTTTCCAAAGAGTTCTGATTCATTTGAAACGCCTTATTACGAATGTTGGATAATGGTTCATTATCTGAATCATCGCTGGATTCGTCCACAGGCATGTATTCACTACCAGATGGATCATATTCTTCACTGTAATCAGTTTGTGACAATGTGGAACTATTAAGACCTAAAATTGCATACCAAAAATTATTAAGTATGCTTCAAAACAGTTTAATTTGAAGCATTTTACCTGATGTGACGATCGTATTAGCAGACATTAAGGTTTCAGCTGCAACTACTTCTTAGCTGGTAGGCTAGGAGTATATCTCGGGGTAAGTTCATAATTTTCCGTCGCGACTACTATTTTGCAGGTATTATGTAAATTTTGTCTTCCTCGTTCAGGCTCAACTATCACTTTTTTTGATAGATTCTCGATATGTCCACAGATTTCTGTTTCAACAATTGCATTTCCAAAAGGTGTTCTCGTATTATATAGGTTATGGAAGAAATCCGTATGGGTGTCTAAACCAAAATTGAAATACATTACAATATATTAGATAGCAACAAATCTAGTAATTTCTTACCTTTTGTTGAATGATTTTGTTCTGTTGCTTCTTGAGCAAAGACATATGTTTTCCTCGAGACATCACTTTTTACTCAACCCTTTAAAAGACATTCAAAAAAACTTTTGAGCTCACGTTCACTTTCACACACTTTGTCATGAAATATTGATTTGGCATAACCTCAAAATAATGTGTCATGTACACTCTGGCTCCACCGACCTCCAAATAAATTTTAGTGGATAAAGGTGTCATGTTACCTTGACATCTTCATCCATCGAAATTAATCTAAATATCGGAACATAACACTTTTATCCATGAAAAATCTGAGCTATTTACAGAACTTTCGAAACAAAAGTACCACAGAATAAAAATATCATATATAATAATATGTTTAATAAAAAAAAAACCGTTTTTTGAAAAAAATGTTACATGACACCTTTATCCACTTGTGTCTTCAATTATGATTTGCGAATTTTTTGTTTTTCACACTTCCGTGAATGTTTCAAATTTTTTGAGATTTTATTGCTTTAAGCACCTTCAGAAATCAATTTAGTTTGGAACAAACCTTATGCTCAAATATTTACTGGACTTCTTTTGCTTCAGGCAAATTTTGGATTCAGATTATTTTGTAGCAGTCCCTTTATTTATTGCACTGAAAACTTACCTTGTTGCTTGGTATCGTTTTCGTTCTCAGTATACGTTTTAGTTGTTTTTATCTTCCCTGTATTTTGAAACGACTATAATACATTCTTTTTGTTTGCACGACAATTTATCGATTATTTTTTTGTACTGATACATACTGATAGTATTTTATCACGACATATTTTTGTTTTCTCTTTTCCGTTGTTGACAAAACTATTTTTTTCTAGATAACTTTATATGTGGTTTGAAATACCACAGTTTATAATTTCATAGCGAAAGTGTTTCCGATTTATTATTTTGAGTTCTTCTATATATATTTCTATTTGGTTTTGAGCATCCTGTGTGTGTTATCGCTAAATCCTTAGCACTTAGTTCTGTCCTGGCGAGTTTCTCCTCTGCAAACAACTTTCCCTTTCCGAGAGTAGAAAGGTGGAAAATACCATGCTTTGTTTTGTTTCTTTCTCTGTTTATCTTCTTTAATCTGTTACGTATTGTATTTTGCAATCCACAAACATATTTTTTAAGTCACAATAGTAGAAAATTATCTTACTAGTTTGTTTTTTAGTTTAATGTACCTAACTTAAACACCCAATATCACACTTTGAGATATATTTTTTTGTGGATGAGGAACTATTATAGATGTTTTCTTGTCTTATCGTTGAGAGATTTAGCATTTCATTATCTCCTGCCTATGTATCTCGTATCGTTGGTTGAAATGTTAAGCATTCCATATTTTGATAGAGACTGCCTATCTAATTATCTTTTTTGGTATCTTATGATCACTGTATAGTACCAACAACTGTTTTTGGTTAAATTTTTCATTTACCATTGATAGCAATACGCTCCTATTATATATATTTTGACATTGCTGCATTTTGCTTTCAAAATTTTACCCCTAATTGGAATACCTATGCTCCTATTATACAAATTTTTGAAATTGCTGCATTTTGTTTTCAAAAAATTTTTCTTCTTGTTCTGCTGATCACCACAATCTTGTTGGTTTGGTTACTTTTCTTTGTAGACTGTTTAGGATTTTCAGTATTTTGTTTTGTTGAGTTAAAGTAAATATAAGGTTTTCCAGTTTTCAACCTTCTTAGTTTTTTTTATTAAAATAAAGTTTATATATATATATATATATATATATATATATATATATATATATATATATATATATATCTTGTGGGGGTCAGCCCACGTTTTTCTTGCTGTTTATCTACAATTTATTAGAGATTTTTGCAGTTTCGACAATTGTTCTCCAGTCCTTTCTGTCCTGCATCTGTCTCTCCCCGCCTTGTACTCCCAAATTTTTATATCTTTCACAACCTGATCTTCCCATCTAATTTTTGGTCTTCCTGGTAATCTTTCCTCATTCGGTCTCCATTCTGTAAGTCTCCTCACCTCCTGTCCTTTCTCCATTCTTTTAACATGTCCGTACCAACGAATCCTTTTTGATTTAATTATGTTTACTATGTCCTCATTTTCTAATATATTTCTAATTTCATAATTCATAAGTCTTCGGTACTCGTTATACCCTAGTTTGACCGGTCCATAAATATTTCTAATTATTCTTCTTTCATATATCCTTAGTTGCTCTTCGTCCTCATTTGTCAGTCTTATAGTTTCTGCCGCATATGTAACTACCGGTTTTATCGCCGTCCTGTAGACTCTTAATTTTGTTGATCGGCTTATTCTCTTACTCTGCATGATGTTTTTAAATTTATTGTATGCTCTATACCCTGCTTGAATTATTTGCCTTATCTCGATTTTTGTGTCATTTTTGTTACTAATAATTGTTCCCAGATACTTAAACGTGTTAACAACTTCAAAACTGAATTCATTTAACTTTACTGCTTCTGGTTGGTAGACTTCCTTCTTTCTTTTCATTTCAATATATTTTGTTCCTGATTTATTCTTAATCCTCTTTTTCCCGCCTCTTTTACAATTTTCTCTAATATTTCTTCAAGACTCTTTCGGTCTCTCGCTATTATGGTTAAATCATCAGCATATGCCATTATTTGTTTTGATTTATTAATTATGCTTCCATTGATATTACAAGTCTTAATTATGCCATCCACTGCTATGCACTGCAATGCTAAACAATACCGCTGACAGCCCATCTCCTTGCCTTACTCCAGCATTTATCTCAAACTCCTTCGATGTACCTTCCCTTGTCATTACTTTTGCCCTAGAATCTTTCATCGTCATTTTCACCAACCGTATGATCTTTTGTGGTACATTTAGTTGTTCCATATCCTTTATGATTGTCCTCTGTTTCAAGCTGTCGAAAGCTTGCTTGAAGTCAATAAATAGCATTTGGACTCCAACATTGTGTTCATAACATTTTTCAATTACTTGATTTATAGTATGTATGGCATCTACTGTTGATTTTCCTTTCCGAAAACCTTTTTGATACTCCCCTATTTTTGATTCCATTACCTTTTTTAGCCTTTCATTTATTATCGTTGTTAGTATTTTATATACGGTGTGGAGTAAACTAATTCCTCTATAATTGCTACAAATATTACGATTTCCTTTCTTCATTATGGGTATAATCATACCAGTAGACCATTCTTTTGGCATTGTTTCTGATTCCCATATTCTTTCCATGATTTTAAATATTCTATGTCTTAGGTCATCTCCTCCATATTTTATCAGCTCATTTATTATTTCGTCTGACCCTCCTGCTTTGTTGTGTTTCAATTTATTAATTATGTCGTTACATTCCTCTTCGGTCGGTTTTTCTTCGTATTCTATCCCTGTATCATTATCAGTCATATCATCTTTAATGAAAGGTATAATGGATCTCAGTGAAACACAAATAAAAAGTCTAAATTGTTTTATTTACTTCGAGCCGTAATTTGTAAGTATTTCTAGGACTACTTCGCAACGACTAACTATATAGAATATTAGTTACAGTCAAATTTAAAGAAAACTAAACACGATACGTTATTTGTAAAACTCCTGACTCGGCTTTTAGAAAGGCGAGTCCATGTAGGATAAACAATCTAAATATCTGAATATAATTTTTGCTTAATAACCAATACACCCCCTCAAAAAATATATGAGGAAAAACTTATTTCTTTACGGCTTTCTGGGGAATTCACAATGATCCAACATCTGTTGCTTGGGTTAGGGAAACCCCACAAAACCTAACCAGATCATTAACACTTAAATTTCTAAATCAGTAATAAAAAGAATTTTATAATGTGAACATTATTTTTCTTCTAATCCCATTTTCTTTCTCAGTTCTTTGAACTGCTGTGGTGGCAACGACTTTGTCAACAAATCAGCTTCTTGATTACCTGTGGACAAATATTTCAAACAGATCATCTTGTTCTCTACTTGTTCCCTCGTAAAATGGTATTTAATGTCGATATGTTTAGAACGTTTGTGACTTACGGGATCATTTGACATTGCTATACAACTTTGGTTTTCTTTATATAAAATCATTGGTTTAAACATATTGACATTAATACTGACAAATAAAGATCTTAGCCATAGGGCTTCTTTTACAGCCTCAAAAACGGCCATATATTCCGCTTCGGTTGACGACGCTGCAACCGAATTCTGTCGCCGTGTAATCCAAGTTACTATACAATTGTCATACAGTTTAAATAAACAGCCCGTTGTACTTCGGCGATCAACTTCATTATTTGCCCAATCAGCATCAACATACCCTGTTAATATTTGTGCATAACAGTCAATTCTTCTATATACCAATTTGATATTAATCGTTCCTTTTACATATCTTAATACCCGCTTTAAGCATAATCATAATTCTTTATTATTTTTAGTTTGGTACCTACTTAGTAAATTTACCGCTGTACACAGATCGGGACGTGTGCACAGCATTGCGTACATTAAACAGTCAATTACATTTCTACAAGGTGCATCATAACTATCCTCTGAATTTAATGCGGTATAGTTTAATTTTACTGGTAATGGTGTACTGACGGGGTTGCAATTACTCATATTATATTTTTGTAATACAGACTTTAAATACGTTGTTGTGAAATTTCTGAGTTTGATCTGCTTATTCTTATACCCAAAAAATAATTAATTTCTTGTAAATCAACCATATCAAATTGTTTCATTAAAAACTGTTAAAAATTATTCATTGTATTGTTATCTTTAGTTGCAATCACTAAATCATCCACATATAAAATTACGTAGATATTTTTATTGACTTTTCCTCTGTTCAAAAAATATAAACAACTATCTGCTGCTGAATTTACAAATCCTTTTTCAATTAATACGTTATTAAAACATTCAAACCAACATCGAGCAGATTGTTTTAAGCCGTATAAAGACTTATTTAATTTACATATAACATTATTTGCATTAACTACAACACCGTCAGGTACTCTCATGTAAATGTTTTCTTTTAATGTTCCATTCAAAAATGCTGTCTTCACATCCATTTGATGAACTAACAGCTCATTTTGATTTGCGAACACAAGCAAGCATCTAAAAGTGCTGATTCGCGCTACCGGCGCGAACGTTTTATCGTAATCTAACATTTTTCTTTGGCTAAAACCGCGCGCTACCAAGCGAGCTTTATATTTGACCCATTTTCCATTACTATCGCCTTTTATTGTAAACACCCATTTGCAGTCGACGATATTTACGTTATTTGAATTTTGTACTAGCGTCCACGTTTTATTTTGATCTAATGATTTTAACTCATCTTTTATGGCTTCTTCCCATTCAACTCTAAATTTACTTTTACTTCAAAACACTTTGGAATTTCATTTTCCAATATTTGACCAGCTATTAAGTAATTTTTAAATTCAAAATCATCTTCTTCTTCGCCATCGTAAGATATTATTGGTTTAGCTTTTAATCTCTCACTCCTTCTTATATCCTGCGCATTATTATTTAACTTTCTTAATTTACACGGAGTTATATCAGAACTATCTGAGTTCGTACTTATATGCTCAGAGACATCCTTTATTTTAGATGTTTGACCTTTAATGCAATTTTCAGGGACAACCTTTTTTATAAGGGTTTGATCGCATATTTTATTATCCGTTTAACCAGGAGAGATTTTATCACCAGCATCACTATCAGCATTACCTCCTGCTGATAAATTATCTGTGCCTACTGATACATTTTTGCCACCAATTTTTATTTGATCATCGATTTCTTGTCTTGATGTTTTGAATGTAATTTCATCATAAATTACATCTCGTGCAACTATGAATTTTTTCGATTCTGAATCAAAAATCTTATATCCATTTGGCATGTAACCCACAGAAATTCCCTTAGATGATTTACTATCAAATTTTTTTTGTTTTTGTATTATTATGTACATAAGCTGTACAGCCAAATATTTTTAAAATACTTAATTTCGGTTTTCTATCATGCCACATCTCGTAGGGAGTTTTATTAAATTTTATGGCTTTAGTAGGTGACCTATTTACTAAGTTGCAGTTAAAACTGCTTCGCCCCAAAATCGTTTGTCTAAACCCGAGCTATATACCATTGCACGTGCTTTTTCGGTTAAAGTTCGATTCATCCGTTCCGCCACACCGTTTTGTTGCGGAGTATATGGCACCGTAAGATGATATGTTATTCCTTTTTGTTTACAATACTCCTTCATTTCGCCAGATAAATATTCTCGACCGTTATCGCAATATAAATTGACTATTTTCGTATTAAAATGGGCTTCGCCTTTTGCAGCGTAATCTTTAAAATAAGTAAAGACTTCAGATTTCTTTGACATTAAATAGGTTATGGTATAATGAGTATATTCATCTATAAAGTTTACAAAATAATTTTTGTCATCTATCGTAGATGGTGTTATTGGACCACATACGTCTGAATGAACAATAAATAGCGGTCTTTTAATATGACGTTTATCTTTTATTTTGGCGAAAGGAAGGCGTGTTTGTTTTCCGCTTATGCACGCTTCACAAACTGAATTAATAGGGTTTATATTTTTTAAATAAATATTATCACTTGCAAGTTCATTTTCTTTAAATTTTGAAAAATTTTCTTTACTCATGTGGCACATTCGTTCATGACACAATATATTTTTGTCAATACTTTTAACAGCAGCCACGTGGCCTGCGGCCCGTGCTGTATTTCGCGCATTTCAATAATCAATCAATAATATACAAATTATTTATGCGCTTACCTTTTATCATTGTCATGCTTCCCCTTTTGATTTCCACGTTGCCAGTTTCCGTGAACACGACTGACATCCCAGCCTCCTGTATACGCCTCACTGAGATGAGGTTGGCAGGTACACTGCTGCTGTAGAGGACATCCTTCAATGTTCCATTGTAGCCAAGGGTTGTGTTGATTTCCACTTGCCCAATATGTGTCGCCTCGATGTTTGCACCTTTCTTCGCCACAGTTATGCAAATTGGCTTTGCTAGCTGTCTGTGTTCTGTGAAGAGCCCCAAATCGTTGATAATATGCTCGGTCGCACCAGAGTCTAATATAAAACGTCCTGATTATTTTTCTTCGTAATTTGAATCGTTAGTACACATAAAGGCAAACGGTTCCTCTACTGCTGCAGAAACATTAGCACTAGTCTCCTGATAATTGTTTTTCTTCTTTTGATAGTGAGGTTTTTGATACGTCTTCAAACTCTGTTTGTAGAAGAATCAATCACGTTTAAGGTGGTTTTTCCTACCACAATGGAAACATTTTTGCACCTGTTTGTTTTCAAATGTTTTATTTTTAGGAAAATGTTTTTCTTTCTTCCACCCTTTGTCGTTTGTACTACGAAAATGGAGAGCTTTAGTTGTTGTATCATTATTCTCTCTCGCTAGATATTCCTCGTGCTCAAGAAGCATTCCTTTTACAAAGGCCAATGTAAGTCTATCATATGCCATTGTTTTTATTGCAGCTTTAATTGGTGCATAACTTAAAGGTAGTGAGTTGAGCATATACCATACTTTTGTTGTCTCGTTCACTTCCAAGCCACATGCAGTTAAATCACGCACCATTTCTTCAATTTCCAGCATGTGTTTCTTCATTGATGTATCAGGCTTTAGTTTGCAACAATCGATCTTGGACACATAGTTGTGTGGATACCTTTTTGCAAGCATATAGTCCATCGAACTTTTCTAAGATTTGTCGAGCTGTCGCCCGTCCTGGAGGTAATTGCTACAGTGTGATATCGTCCAAATATTAAATCAAGGTACCTCTGGCAAACCGCTCCCATTTTATCCACTCATCAGTGAGTGGTTCTGGTGGATCCTCGTTCAGCACTTTACTCGCACCTTCTTGTTCGATTATTTCCGAAAGTCTAAATTTCCACATTAAATAGTTTTCTCCATTAAAGAGTTTTAAATTCCGTTTCATCACAGTTGACGCGCCACTCGCCATTGTTATTTATTTTTATTTTTTATTTATTTCAACTGAACAACTGAAACTCACGCACAATCACAATCGGTGACTGGGCCCATAACCTAATGAAATGTATAATGGATCTCAGTGAAACACAAATAAAAAGTCTAAATTGTTTTATTTACTTCGAGCCGTAAATTGTAAGTCTTTCTAGGACTACTTCGCAACGACTAACTATATGGAATATTAGTTACAGTCAAATTTAAAGAAAACTAAACACGATACGTTATTTGTAAAACTCCTGACTCGGCTTTTAGAAAGGCGAGTCCATGTAGGATAAACAATCTTAATATCTGAATATAATTTTTGCTTAATAACCAATAATCTTCTTCATACTCCCCATCTTCTTCCGTTAATAAATTCTTGAAATATTTACTCCACTCTTTTTCCTTAATATTTATTACAGTTGATTTTCTGCTTTGTCTCTTTATATATTGATATAATTTTACATTACTTTTATTATCATTCTCTAATATGTCCATTCTTTCATTTAACCATTTTATTCTTTTTGCTTTTATCAACTTGGCGCTCTCTTTTCTTATTTTTCTGTATTCATCATAAAAATTTTGTTGCTTAGTTCGCAGCCATTTTAGTCTGGCTTCTTTTTTCTCTTTTATCTTAATTTTACATTCTTGATCAAACCATTAATTATTCTGTCTTGTGTCTTTTGTACCAACCACTTCCTCTGCTGCCGTTATTATACTTCTTTTTATTTCCTTCCATTGTTCATCGATATTATCTTGTTCTTTGCTCTTTTGCAGTTGCTTCTTTACTTTTTCCCCATATTCATTTTTACTACTTTTCAATTTCTGCACGTTCCATTTCCTACATTTTGTTGTCCTATTTACTATATTTACAATTCTTATTTCCATTTTGACAATTACTAATTGATGATCAGTATCAACACTTGTTCCTCTGTATGATCTTACATTCTGTATCATCTTTGATCTTCTTTTTGCTATCAGAACATGATCTATCTGGTTCCCCGTAGTAGTCCCAGGTATAATTCATGTAATTTTATGTTCTTTCTTATGCTTGAAACTAGTGCTACTAATATACATGTTGAGCTCCTCAGCTAAATGGCATAGTCGCCGTCCATTGTCGTTAGATGTTTCATTCCCTGCAACATTATTTAAGTAGTCTTCTTTTCCTATTTTCGCATTCATATCTCCAATAATTATTAATGTATCATGTCTTGCGGTTTCCTCACATACCTTTACCAATTTCTCGTAAAATTCTTCTTTGTCTTCATCTTTTGCTTCTTCCGTCGGTGCATAACTATTAATTATTGCAATATTTGCCATGTGGTTTTTTAATCTTAATTTTGATATTCTACCGCTTATAACTGTGTAATCTAGGATATTATTTCATAAATCCTGTGCCGTTCTTTCCTCGACTGTCTTCCCCTCCATAAAACAATATATATTCTCCTTTGTTTATTTGTTCTTCACCTTTCCACCGTATTTCTTGAAGTGCCAATATCTCTATTTTATATTCCAACATCTCTTTTGCAATTTCCTCCATTTTTCCCATTGTCAGCATTGTCCTGACATTCCATGTTGCCATTCTCACTAAACTCTTGCGTTTACTTCTCTTATTTTACCCTTACTCATTATCCATTGCATTGCATTGTCTTCAATTGTATATATCGTATTTTCTTTAGCTACTAGTTTTTTGACTTCTTCTCTTTGTTGCCTCCTCCATGTTCCGGCGAACGATCGGTTGCTGTACGTTTCTTATCATCATTTTCTTTTAGCTTTTCATCCCCAAATGCATCTGCTCCATAAATTCTGTTGTTTATAATTAATTTATTAAACTTAAGTACTGCGTTGTGTTAATGTGTTAATCAACACAATTTAGATTTCGATTTTAACAATGTTGGATTGTTTTATGACAAATTTTCCTATTGTCTCAGTATTTGGAGAATACTCACCAATTATATGTGATAGTTTACACTTACACAAGATGTTTTTGTACTTTTTGTTAATTACAGTTTTTAACTTTGCTCACAATTTGATATTATCGCTCCCTCGATTTAACTGTATTCTTTCCACATTAGATGCAGGACCGTGTACCAAATAAAGTTATTATCGCTTAAAAAACTGGTGGCGTAAAATTTAATATCGATTGTTTACCCCATCCCAGTGTAAGATATAAGAATACTTTAACTGAGGCCGAATACCGCTACCTGAGGAAGAGTATCCAGTCGGGGTAGGTTAGGTTATTGAGACTCTTCCAAAAACTTGATGCATATGAATTTTTGTTAACCTAATTTCTGATATAAATGTTCTTCCATTTTCGTATACCTACTTGGAAAACTGTAATGATTTTGCTCCTAAGTAACAACGACAGGTTAACACAAAATTAATCCCATACTTAATTAGCTTAAACCAATGTAATCCCTTAAATATAACCAATGGAACATTATGAATAAAATTGATAAATTGATATAGGTCATTACATTATGGAAGCATCCTAATTGATACTTTATTGATAACATACCTATCAATGTATTAGGATGCAGATCGGAGCTTTTGATGATTGTATCTGTTTGCCGACGTAAGTATTACGATAAACTTGCAACATGTGTTTAATATTTACACACTATAGAGGCAATAATGAACTGTACATGTTAATGTAATGATAATGATAGGTTTTTACTTCTTTTTTCTATTTAACTAATCAAGCGCGTCAGTAAAGCAGATTATATAAGTTAAAAATATTTATTAATCAATGCATGTGGAATATATATTGAGAAATAATTATTTTCAATATTACAGTAATTTCTCTAGTACTGCATATTTTTTGAAGCAGCCATCAGTTTCTGCTAACTTTATGTAGTTCATACAGTGTTCCTAAATCTTGTATTGTAATCTACAATGGGAATGATATTAAAGAGGTAGGTTCCGTATCATAAACAGAATTTTCTTTGTTTGTTCCTCAACTGCCTTTGGGTTCCAATTTGCGGCGACCATTAAAAACACAAACATCTGCTTTACGATGCATTTGTGTATAATATTCGGCTCTATTAACCGTAGATATGAACTTTTTTAGCAAATTAAATCTGTAATTAGTTAATCTTCGGTATTTTTAAGTTTTGCAAAATCTTCCATTTTCTTTGTCACGCAATTTATATACTACATAAAATACCTGTAAACGTACCAGCAATCTCTCACGTTATGCCAGATAAACCGATCCAATGTGAGCAGATAATGTATGTCATCTGCTAATATCAAATTATCAGACCCGGATTTCCATCGACCTGCACCGTTCGACAAATTATTAGGAGCAGGCACTACTCTGTATGTGCAACAAATCAATTTAGCAGCTCCTGATCACCAAGAATTAAACCAACGTCACATGTCCCCTGTTGTGGATAATCCGTTGATATCAGATGGTTACCATTTACCTGATTACGCAGTTATTAAGAAAACGAATCCGATTATTAAAGTCCGTATGGTATGAATGAATGAATGAATGTTTATTTATCTATAAATACATACATAGATGCGTTTACATAAAAATACATGTCTTCATATAATAATTTAACATAACATAATAATTATAAAATAATCTGAATAATAAAATTACATAGATACAAAATTTAATAAGCCATCGGTATAGTGTTCATGAACAGATGCGCTGTACATTAAATAAACAAGAGTAGTAGAGTACCCGACTAAGTTCATCAAAGAACTTGTCTTCGGGTATTGATTCTTTATAGAAAATATATCTTCAATGTATTTGACAAATGTAAAAATTTAAAAAAAAAATATAAACAGTATTAACGAGTATTATATTAAAATGTGCTTTGACTCATGAAAAATTACAAATATAATAATTTTTTACATTTATCATTAGTTATGGCACTAATAACTTTTATTAAGGTGAAAGACATATTTAGGACAGTTAATATTTTTATAAACTAAGAATATACACTCATATATAAACACAAGGTATAAAATAACAAACAACATTTATATAACTAAAATCGGATCAATTACATCAGCGAAATGTTTTCTGTCATTTGAAAATATCCATTCCTTTAATTTGTTTTTGGAAAGACGAGATGAATTATATTTTTTCAAGGTCTTGGGTAAATTGTTCCATAGTTTTGATCCAATAAAGCAGAAGCTTTTCTGGCCAAGTGCTTTATGAGTTACGGGGGCATATATAGCGGATTGCGTATTTTGTCTCGTTCCGTGAGTATGTGGTATATTATATGTATAATGCCTGTTTGTGTACAAAAAACAAAGAGTTTTAAAGCAAAAGAGTCGCCGAATGTCCATTACCTTTGAATTAATGTATACTTGATTAGACGAGAATCTGCGTGGTTTTTTTAGAATAAGTTTCAGAATGAGTTTCTCGATGATATTGATCGAGCTTAGATAATTATTCCTAATTCCTCCCCAACCAATGATACCATATAGTAATATGGATTCAACAAAAGTGGAGTATATAATTTTCAGTTGTTCATGAGATAAATACTCTACTAGTTGTTTGAATCTGTAGATTAGGCCTCTGAGCTTATTGGTGATGTTGCAAGCAAGAACGTCCCATTTCAAAAAGGAGTCAATTTATACGCCTAGATATTTGACTTTGTGCACGAGCTCTAGAGTACGATTACCTACAGAGATAGTATTATATTCCGGTAGAAATGGTTTATATGAAGTAAATGGTATAATTTTAGTTTTAGTGGCGTTAACAGTCAATTTGTTCGATTCAAACCACTTTATGGATATTCTGCATTTCATTAGATGCAATTTGTTGGATTTCAGACCAGTTTTGCCCATCGTAAATAGTCGATGTGTTATCAGCAAATGACAAGATTACTCCAATTGAGTCCAACATTAGCAAATCGTTCAAGTAAATCATGAATAGTATCGGCCCAAGGACGGTTCCTTGGAGAATTCTGACTGTTACTAACTCTTCTTGGCTACACATTTCATCCAATTTAATAACTTGTTTGCGGTCTTTGAGATAACTTTCGAAAATATCCAGCGCAATGCCGCGAATTCCAAGACTTTCCAATTTATCAAGCAATAACTGATGATTTACTGTGTCAAAAGCTATACGATGGTTCTTCAAAGACTTCTACAAGTGTATCGTAGAATGACCTGTATACCGGTTCTAATATTCAATCTGATTTATTCACAACTTTAATTCGGTTTCGTGAACCTCCTATCGTGATTACATGTGATTTAAAGCAAATGTATCGACAATTTTTAGTCAGAAAATAATACCGTAAATTTCAATGTATAATTTGAAGAGATCAAAGGAAAAATGAATTTTCGAATTAAATATCGTCACATTCGGTATTACATGTGCTTCTTATCTAGCAATTCCAGATTTACAGCAATTAAGTAAAGATGAGTATAAAAGATATACCATAGTCGCAACATTATTATTAACCAAATTTTATGTGTGCGATTTCGTCAGTAGAACTAACAATTTTTTGATTATTAATTAGTTAAACATTGTCAAATATATTAGGAATCTTGATTTGACAACGTTAATGTCAAAATGAATAGTTTATTATGTACAAATTTAAAAAATGAATCGGACAAATTGATTACTGTTTGAACTTCGACGGTATTAAGATCAGAAGGCAATCACGAACTTAATTATTTCGGGGAAACGTTACGTTTCGACTGGATAAGGTAACGACTTGTAACGACTGTATACCTCTACTTTGGTATTATTTGAATACTTACTTAGAAACGATATGTTTGACTTAGTAACTTAACTTCACGGAGAAACGATGAGTTTCGACATTGAATATACGCACTACCCCTGGAGACCGTATGTCTATGGTTTGTTGAGAAGTTAGTATTGATTCGGAGAGACGGTATGTCTCGACTTGGGTGAGGCCACTGACTTTCTTTCGCTGGAAGCTGTCTTAAATACAAAAACTTCAAGGGGGTGTGTTTTCATGAATATTGGGGGGACTAGAGAAAGCGCGCTTTGCTGATCGCTGTTCATTGTTAAGCCGACCTGTACAATTGGTAAGGCTCAACAATGGAATACAGCCATTCGGTTTTTCCAATTATCATTGAAAAATATTTCAAAGGTATGACATTCATATTGAAAATATTTTAAAAGCATATAATTACTATTGAGGATATTTCAAAGGTACAAATTGCTTTAGTAAAGGCAGTCCGGCAACTTTTTAGAGCGCAATTCACTTGGACTTTCCTTCAAAGATACATTGGAAGTTCAGAATTTAGTAAAATTAAAAAAGATGCAATAAACCTAAATTGCAAATAATATATACATAAAATATACGTGATATTCTAAGGATATTTCTAGTCAAAAAGAATTCTATTCTATGGTATTACAATTTTAACAACACTAAAATAAAAATGGTATTATGAAAACGTGAAATTTTTATAAAAATATAACAATGTCATAGACATGAAAGAAATTATACCCTTAAACGCACAAAAATGTCATGGAAGATAAAAACTTTATATTCTCAAATAAATAACCGACAGTGTAACAATAATTCACATTCTTAAATCTACAGCAACATATACAAAATTAAAAGCATTTACATTCTTGAACAATAGCATTCGGGTGCGCTAGGAGTGTACATGTGGAAATTATTCTATTGTAACAGTAGCCAGAGCGTCAGTAGGTTAATCCCCGAGAATTATACTTATGGATAATATGATAAGAAGATCATCAACTAGAATTTTCTACAATAGTGCCCTTTTGCATTGCATAGTATCCGTCATTTCTGCTTTTACGCCGCTTTAAATATATGATTAATCATAGTACATTCAAGGTGGTGGGTTCCATGCCCCTGTTAGATCATTATTCGAGCGTATTTTCAAATAAAATGATATGAAATGAGATTTTATTGTAAGTTTGCAAATTTTAACATATTTAAAGACTAAATTGTTATGAAATTAACTGTCTCGACCCTTACTTCGTGGAATCTAATACTAAATTGTTATCTAAAAAACTATTTTTTCCATTTACTTAGCAATATCTTATATCTACAAATCTAAATATGCATTTCACATTAATGTCTCCCAGTTTTTTGGAGGATATTGTATATATGTATATGTCGCAAGATATAATCAATTTTACATTTGCATGTAATAAATTATTGATAACCATAAATGAACCTTCGTCATATTATAATGCTTGTGTAATATTACATACTCTTAATTTCTAGAATATACCAGGATATTTTCACAAACTTGTCGTTTCTAACTTAAAAATAAATAAATATTTGTTAAGATCAATATTCAAATGCTATTAAAT
The DNA here is from genome assembly GCA_963921935.1 of Galeruca laticollis. Lineage (NCBI taxonomy): Eukaryota > Metazoa > Arthropoda > Insecta > Coleoptera > Chrysomelidae > Galeruca > Galeruca laticollis. Next base: position 126,595,068 of record OY998180.1, read on the forward strand.
CTCGCTATTGAAGTTTGTATTAGCGAGAAAGTAAAATAGATTGTGTTGTTGATTCACACCATGAAAACCGCTTTACCATGCAAACCTTTTATTAACTCTAAAATATAGTATGTACTCATCGAACGAATAAATCAACGGGATGTAATTTGTAGACACCTGCAAAAGCAGATCCACAAGGTGTAATATGAACTGGGATTTAAATAATATTACACAATTCTATTGCAGATTGCTGTAAACTTTCTCATGTTATTAATATCAGCCCAAAAACCTCATGACGAGGTGAAAATAGGCGACACAAGTAGGTACACCCCTTATAAAAGACGTGCTACCAAATCATACGATGTATATGGTGACACAAGTACTTTATCTACTTATAATCTTATTAAAATAAAGGTAAGCTATGGCTACATATTCACACTTCATTCCATATTAATTTGAAAGGTTCAAATATAATTGATGTACTTGCGTCCAGCCCTGTTTAAATAATGTTAGTATTTGTCTGTGTTCTTCTCAGTTTCATTTTAATGCATTTTATTTTTCAACCGGTCTTATTAAACTACAGATAAAAAAAACCTTTTTGTTTGTTTTGTAGTTCTGACAACTCAAGCGTAACAGTTGTGGCCTTTGCTTTGTAATGCGTTTCGATAGTATAATTCGGATGGGGCCCTTTCTTTCTAATGTGTTTTAATAGTATAAATAGGATTGGGCCCATTCTTTGTTATGTGTTTTGATAGTGTAATTCAGATGGGGTCCTTTCTTTGTTATGTGGTTTTTGTGGTACATATAAAACTGATGAAGCCTTTCTTTGTATTGTATTTTGGATGTATTGATTGAATGAAGCATTTTCTATATATTGTAATCATATATATTTTGGTAGTATGAACATCTAAAATATATACAGAAATTTTAAAGATTTTTGTAAAATTTAAAGACAGGAAAAAGTCACCTTCTCAGCTTTGAGTACAGCTAGGAGGCTGAAATTTTACTGTAGCACTACCTAAGCGCCCCAAGTTAACTGACAGAATTATATCGTGATCGTGTACTTGCGTCACTCGGCAACCACCGTTGCCTATGATAAAACAAGATAATAATTTGGTTAGGGACTCTGGTTTCAACAAATACAGGATGATGTTTGTTAGGGTTGCTTGTACACATATCTTGTTTCTGCGGTTTTTATAATAAAGCGGTTTTCAGTTTGTGAGCTCAATGCTAATTTACTGACCTATATAAAATTAGTTTTTTATTTGTGTGTGTCTTTATGCCTAGGTTCAATTGTGAAAACGGTGTTTAAATACAGGCAACTGACATTATATGCAACAAATTTACAAACAAATTTTGAATAATAAACGTTGAGTCCATATTTTATTCATAATTTCAGAGCCTAAACAATAGATAAAGCTATGTTCATATTCTCGGACGGAATTTATTGGAAATTGGAACTGATTCCATTAAAAGGGATACTGTTACCAAATCAATTGGGAAGTGGTCTGAGGATGTGGGTGCTCATGAATTTGAAGTCGAAAATGTTTAAACTGGCCTGCCAACTAAACTTTGGTTAAGTTAATCCTTCAGTCATTTTTAGAATAGGGAAGAACATAACTATTCCAAAGAATGAATTTCCGATATTATTGGTTCACTAGATATTTATTTATTTATTAATAGCTCCATTCATCAACAACTTTTTATATAGAAATTTATAAATAAATATTCAATGTCCTTAAAATAGTACGTTTTGATAAATTGATGATAGGTTCGTAACTCAAAACCAATTTTTAGTTAAAGCTAAAGCTGACATAATTTATATCTCGCAATAAATTTTATTTTCTAGGTTAGTTGGGCTTATTCTTTAGACAATATTCCAATAAAAATAAATCATACATCCTTGGTGGAATTTCAAAACAAAAATCACAAATTGTAATTTGTCATAAGCAACGATAAAAGTGTATATGATCTTAAGTGTTTCAAATATAAATATAAACATGTATCTGTTTACAATCAAAAGATTTTACTATAATTATTAATTTCCAAAGCTGATCGCTTCTGTAAACAGTTTCACGAGTTTGAAAACTTGACATTATTTTTCATTTATTGATACTCATTGATGGCATCCTGAATCGTGTATCTTACTGTTTTCGATTCAGTTGAATCTAATGGGATTTGTCGAAATAAAAAACGGTAAAATTGATAATCTGGTGTTCAATAGTTAATCATTAGTTTATTCTCAGGTCAACGCATATATAAAGTCTGAACCTACACTATATCTATTTTGAACTACTAATAAATAGAATAGTTAATATATTTACGTCTAACGCTGGAGGTACCAACATTTACACCAACTACTGTAAATTAGCGGAAAGCAATGAACCTCTATAAAATGAGCTCTGGTAAAAATATTTAAATTTTTGGTGACCAGCTTATCCCATTAGTCTTGGCAAATAAATTGTAGCTGTAGTGAATTGTCCTCTTTTAAATATGAATACACTATCCGCTTGCTTAGCCATACTTTTCTAAATGCATTAAAAGATATCCCTCTTTAATTATTGCTCTGTAATGCTTCAAGATCATTTGGATACCATCAGTAGTTCTTGTAAAACATAAATTGATTGATATAAATCAAATTTCGGTGCTGGACTACATTTCAGATAAATTACAAATCGGTTTTCTCAGGTCTTTAGTACAGACAATGTAGGAAGTATTGTACACTTGTTCCCTCTCTGGGAAATCTTAACACTTGTCCGATCACCAGATTTACCACTCTCAAAATTTTCCTCTAGGAATTGCTTATACGACATGAAACATAACTGCATCCCAGAAGCATCCAAAACTTACAATGATAAATACTGTATAAATAAATATCCTCAATATCTATAAACGTTCTAAAAGTGTATGCGTGTACCTATGTGTATGAAGTCGAAGTTGATTTAAATTCTTTGTTGATGTTTCAATAAGTCGGTTATTTGAACGAGTTTCAAAGGAAAATTAGAGCAATTATTTATATTGAGAAAAACCAGTAGGTTAAACAAGTATTAATTGTGCATATAATTCCACGTGTAACACACAATAATTTTATGATTCCGTAAATCTCTTAATTCAACAATTTATTTTTGTTGAAAGTTATTCCACTATAAAACAAAATATATTCCCGTTAATCAAATTTACATAAAACTTACATTAATAAAAAAGTTATTTCAATGCAGAATATGCTTTTAAGTAAACTGTAATTGTCATAACGTAGGCATAACTTTATGTTGTTCATTAAAAAGTATGTCTCAGGAGTATATAGCAAAATATAGAGTGTCTCATAAAAAATTGCAAATAAATAGAGAGAATTCTCATGACAACATATAATAATCATTCAAAAATATACCTTTTGGGATTGTAAAAAGAAATATTTTGTAGAACAGCTTCTAAATGTTTCAAAAAAATTTTAGGTTCAATTGCATTAAAGGAATTGTATCACTTTGCGGTTCTTAAGCAGTTGTACTATTATGCTATATGCCTACCATGACATCTAACCCTAAAATTACTTGTATCTTCGGCAAAAAGGTCCAAAGGTTGAAAAATGTGTGGGATGTGTTGTTTATAAAGTGCACTTAGTGAGAACTATCAACACATGTTGTAACATTCCCTCATTTCTTATAATGGAACATAGAGTAAACAACAAATAATATGTACGAATATCGCATGATATGTAAACAACAACAACAAAGAGATTCTTGGGTAATGCACGCAGAGAGAAAAAAGGGGTTACTGAAACGTAGTGATAACCGCAGACATGCATGTTTCTGGCTCATGAGCCGTCCTCAATACGGTATAACCAAGAGTAAGGGATGTATAACTTGGGAGCAAAGCTGTTGATCGGAACATGGAAAAACACAAAACAATGGATTTCATCAGGAAAACCAAACACAACATTTGTGCCTTCAATTGGAAGATTCCGAGTTTTCGAGGCAACATCCAACTTCGACACGGAGGCGCATATAGCCCCCCTGTCTGAAACTTCCGACCTAGAGTAAATAACAAACAAGATGTACGAATATTGTGTGATATGTTAACAACAACAAGAACAAAGAGATTATTTTTAAGGAACTTCTTATACAAAATCACCTACCCGGTGAAAATATATATCTTTTCTGATGGAGGAGTAATTACAATGTAAAATATGACTGTCAACGCAAATAAATCGATGAAAAAGTACGAATCTATATTGACAATTCTATTACATATTTTTCTATCTGTCATCAACTAACTACGTTCAAAACTGTCACATACAAAGTGAATCAAGAACACAAAATAAAGTATTCCAAAGTATCATTTACAACAATTATTGGGTAATGCACGCAGAGAGAAAAAAGGGGGCTACTGAAACGTAGTGGTAACCGCAGACATTAGAGAGTTATCGATAACCCAAATAACGTCAGGCCATATTAGCGCATATGTTATTTTGACACTTAACGTATGCGCGATTCTTAAGACAACGTCCCTAAATATCGTTACCGCCAAGCGTTATTTACGGAGCCTAACGACAGGCCGTATTTTAAATAGCGCTTAATAGTTAACTAGCCGGGCATGCGCAGAGTTTTTTATGTTAAAGTTATTTGTTGTGGATTTACCACATAAACTCTCTGTTTTGAGTATATAGTAAAATGTTTGAAAGAGAACCAAAAAAATTAAGGTTTGGACCAGAGGACGACATGGCTCTCCTCAAAGAGTTTATTAATTTAAAACCGTTGGAATACCGAAAAATAGGAAACAATCCAATCCAACATACACGTCATAACTAGAAAATAGTTTTTAATAAGAACTCTAAAAGATCATTTGTTCCGTTTATTAGGGTATGTGGTTGAAAAAAGACAAAGGAAACCAGATAATGTAGGTATTCAAATAATTTTCATGAATAATTATTAAATACTTATATTAGTATTATTCATTCTCATATGCCTATTAATTTTTTATGTGTAGGTCTGGAGTGGAAGAAATATTTTGTGAAAGAGACCAGCTTCTACAAGAAGTAAGCGATATTTATAATAATGCAAATGTTAAGCCTATTACAAAAAAAAGGAAAATTAGCAAAGAAAAACAAATTCAGGAACTAAGAATATCAGCAAGAGATGAGTGTGCTAGAACTCTGAGTTTGAAGTAAAAGAATGTATGTACATATCCTTAAAATAATGAGAATACCCCTTCTTCTTCTTGTGATCATGATTGTTACTGTAAGTGCAACAGTAGACTGCAGATTTAAAACGTATTCTAAGTTTTTTTTGTATCTTATTTGAGACACCAAAATAAAAATTTTTATTTTAAAATAAAATTACAAAAGTTGGTTTATCATCAAATAATGATTATTCAAGATACTTAACAGTTGTTTCAAAATATGTTTGACTTTATGGAATACGTTTTATTTATTTATTTTCTTAGTAATTCCTACAATAGAATATGAAGTAGAGATTTCAAATGATAAGCACGAACTTAACCTAACCTAACCAACCAACCTAACCAACAATAACAATAAAGCAAGGTTATCTACATACTATGCAATAAAGCTAGATTAAGTCACATTATCGAATAGCGCATAGCGCGGGCAAAGCGTCGCTTCCGATAACTGTTAAATAAAATTGAAATACCGCTTGACGTAAAACCAATACGGCAGTACGTTAATAACGTTCACATGCGCAATTCATTTCACCGATATCTCTCTATTTTATGCAGCTGGAAGCTTTTATATCGTATGTAGTGATTTCTGTTATGTTAGTAAAACGACAGCCTTCACTGTCATTCAAGAAGTGACTGCAGTAATTGCATGATTACGGCCTCAATCTGTAAATATGCCACAAACTGCAGAAGAAATTGCAACTGTCCACTTACAGTTTGATAATAAGGCCAGATTTCCAAAAATACTTGGGGATATAGATTGTAGCCATATTAGACTTCAGTCACCAGGTATCTACTATACAATTACTCAGTAGAATAGACTATTTTTTTCAATTCTAGGGGGTGAGTTTGCTGAACTATACAGAAATAGAATGAGTTATTTCTCAAAAAAGAGGTGTAATGAGAAACCACGTTTTTATTGGTGAATCGGGGTATGAAGCTCTCCCCTATTTAATGGTTCCTATACCTCGTCCAGTTTTACCTGAAGAGCAACTGTATAATGAGTCGTTAATACGAACTCGTTCCACAATTGAAAGACTGTCCAGGGTATGGAAACGATGTTTCCTATTATATCTACATGTATTAGGATAAGTAGGGGTAATATTCAAAAAGCAGATGCAACTATTGTTGCATGTGTTGTTTTACACAATATAGCCTGTAAACATCAAGAAGAAGTTCCCCTTGCAGATCCTGAAGTACCAGTGCCACCAGATGAAGACTTTGATTAAGATAATGTACCTCTTAATGTTGTTGGCAATGCACGAGAAGCAGTTCGTAGTGCTTTAATTAATTAATGGTTTGCAGTCTTTTTATAAATTCAATCTTCACTTCACCAGTTTTATTTTTTATGCTAAATAAAAATGTGTTACACACTTTTGTTTTGTAATTGTTTTAGTTCGTTCTTCAATATTTCCATTTTTAAATTGTGCTCCTCCCTGGCCCACTCATGCTGTTCTTTTTTATTTGTTTCTTCCTGAACTTGAACTTCTACTAGTTTTAGGAAATATTTTTTTCCATTTCAGCAGCCTCCTTCTTGGCCTCTACCATGTCGGCATGCGTTTTTACCACATTTTTTGTATAGGTTTATCTCTTTTTACAGGAATAAACTTTTGTAATATTTTAATCTGTTTCTTGGGAGTGAATAAAAAAATTAAAAATGCATTCCTGTTTAAATGTAATTGTTAGCTTTTAAAAAATAAGCTGGAATCATATTAATATTTAAAGCTGGATGCTTTAATTGTTTTAACGATGCAGGAGTGGATGTTGCCCAGTTATTTTCAGGATGTAATTCTGCTTGGTTTTCTCCTTCTGGTTCATACTCAATGATAATATTTTCTTAAAAAGTATTTAGAATAATATCCCATAAGGTGTATCTGAAAGTACTTACACTTTCACAAAACTGGATCAAGGTTTCAATACAATTTCACTATTTATAAACCAAATAAGAAACAAATCCTAAAGTTTACCATGTCTCGTGACTCCTGCCTCCTGCATGTCAATACTTCTTCTATCGTCGCTCTCGCATTACTGAGAATCGTGATCACTGACAAAGATCAAAGATCAAAGATTACCACTCGAGCAGGTGAGGTTGACATTTGGGTAGTTTCGATGTTTTGATGATTAGTATTACCCCTTACACCCCATGTCAATACTATTTGCTAAGAATAAGAGGGCTGGCAATAACTGTATCCAGCTACAGGTGCATATAAAATTAAAGATTTCAAAAAATTTTAGGATACGCAAATAACAATAATACCTTCCGTTGCATCACAATCAAAGTCATTTGTCCCTCCTGTGATAGTTTCGGCACCCAGTTCATGAATTTTAATGGATATTTCTGATATTCCTGGTGCTTTGTATTCACCTCCTCCTGTGTCCATATAATGTTTTGCTTTTCTTCGGCATATTCTCTTCGTGCCGATTTTATTTTCACCAAATCCATTTATTATGGAGTTGTGTGGCTGATCTTCTGCCATAAATGCCGGAACTGTTCAGCTCAGCGGCAATTTTTACCCAACATTGCTGCCTTGCCTTCCAGGTTACAGTATCTGTCTTTTATTTTAAATTATTTTATAATATTTTTTGGTTAATACCAATAGAGCATCTATTTCGGTTTTTAAAAAAAGTTTTTTCCCTACTTTTTTTGTTTCTTTCTTTCTTTTATTTTCTGTTCTTCCACTTCGTGTTTTACTTTGTCTTCTATTTTCAATAAAAACAATCTGACAAAACAAGGTGCTTTGTGTATATGACATATAACCAAACTTTTATCTGTAGTGTTTAGGCGGAAAAGTCAAATTTTGTACAATATCTTTATAATGGAAAACTATCGATGTTAAGTAACCACTAGTCAAAAGTAGCTGACACATGATGATAGAACACATTTTTTCCTAACCTCAAGGTAAACACCTGACCAGCGGTTGACAAACTCTCACTTTAGACCAGAGGTGGTAGAACCAGGACTAAGTCTCTAATTGTAATTAATTTTATTTTCTTCAGTATAAAACATAATTGGTGTGACTTATTTTTTCTTCAGAGTAGATAGTTTTCATCGAAAAACAATGTATATAGTCTTAATTTTTATTTTAGCGATTGACCAAATATAACCTAATTAATAGTCTATTACTTGTAACAGGGTAGATACATTGAAATATTTTATTGATTCTTTTGGAATAATACAGAATTATTCAGTTGACGCAAGTTAACTACTTCAAAACACAATTATTTTAGATTAAAAATGCACAGAACCTGTTGTAATTGCTATCCGCCAATTTTCAGATACTATCATTTAGATTAAAAACAAAAAATAATATTAATTAAATCGAATGTGTTCCTAAAATATATATTACCATTATTATTTGAATGAAATAAAAATGATGGTAATAGTTTTGCTAATTTTTGAAACAAAATTTACTTCTAGTGTATAGGGTGTAATAAATTGCCTGCCGCACTTGGTTTTTCTAAATAATATTCCCCATAAAGTATATATTTCTGTAGATCGTACATCAAACTGCATTAAATGCCGCTGTCAAACTGGCGTAAAAATGAGACTTTGCTGTGCTTTGTAAAGATGAATAAAAAGGAAAATTCATGAATGAAAATACTTTTTCTGATTACATGAAAAAAGTGACATTTATACTATCATTCGTGAACGATAGTTAGTATTCTTAACGCAATCAGGAAAAGCAAAAACCAGAACTTGTTCATTTTGTAATTTGTGAACCCCTACAGAAAATAAGTTAACTTATTCTATTAAATGCTCGAAGTGAGCGCCATCTGTTTCTAAACTCATTTGTACTCGATCTCGCAGGCCATTCTATTAATGCACTGCGATTACCAACCCACCCTAAGGCCATTTAGAAAGTTTGTTAGGACTTCGGCATTATGTGGATAGGCTCCATAGCATTTCCAATCTCCAGTGGAAGGTCTTCCAACAAATCCGGGAATTCTTTTACCTGAAGCAATGTTAAGTATCTACCACCAGTAAGAGTTTTTTAGGTAATTTCCTTAAGAAAACGAGGCTTTAGATCACGAGTAATAGTACCTTTTTTATAGCGTGAAAAGAAGTAATATGATTGCAACATGTTTATTTATTTATAACAAACTCTTGTCACAAAAAATCAAATATTTGTGCAGACATGAATTCAGAAAAACATTTTCTATTAAAATATGTAACCAAACAAATGCCGTCCAATGTAAAAATAATAGTTATTGTGACACATTTTACGCCAGTTTGACATTGGCATTTAAGGCAGTTTGATATGCGATCTACAGAAATATATACTTTATGGGGTATATTGTTTGAAATAACTAAGTTATAAGGGTGGGACAGGCAACTTGTGACGCCCTGTATATACACTCCACATTTATAAATAAACTGTTTCATAAAAATTTCCACTTGACTCATAATTTATGCCATTCTGCGAAAACTTTCTCGTCTATGAATGCGGTCATTTGTAGATAAACCAAAATAACTCCAAAATTCAAACAACTGCTTTTGATTACTCATAAATAGACGACGCGTTGGTACTTTATTAATACAAACTGAAAGTTTATGTACCTATTATTGAGAAGAATAATTTGGAATTGTAAAACAAATTTAGGACTATAATCAAGAACGGGTTTTTTCGCCTATAGAAATATTTCAATAAGAACGTTATCTTCAATTTATTGATTTAGCGTATCATAAATAGTGTTACATACAAACATTTAACGAATTAATAGAGCTATTGATTCTGGCGTCGCCGTCAGGAAATCTTCGGGTGTCCGTGCATAGGCAGTTATTGGGCATTCTTCTATAATGTGTGTAATGGTTTGGCCCTCTCCACATTCGCAGAAGGACGGTTCTTGCCCCACTTATACAGGAAGTAGCCGCATCAACCATGCTGGGTCGTTATTCGATTTAAAGTTGCCCATGTTTTCGCGGCAAGTCATAGCCTGGAAGCCGTAGGGTAATGCATGGGATTTGATTGTTGTTCTGTATCAAGCATTAGTTAGGCTAAATCCTTCTTCGGTGGCATGTATAGCTGTTCTGATAGGCGGTTTTCTAGATCTAAGGCCATTTTGGCTAGCGTCCTCAATATTCTCGTGAATTGTCAGATTTCGATTGTTCATTATTTTTTTATACTCTCTCCTCGTAAGCACGTTTATGCGTCGCAGGTTGAGAGGTGGTATGTGGCTGAGTACTGAAAGCCACTCCACCAGGGTAGATCTGATAACACCCGCTATCATTCATCATTGCGTTGTTGAGTTGAGCGTCGATTCTGTGGACCACACTGGTGCCCAATATTCAGCGGCTGAGAAAACGAGGCTTCGAGCTGAAGAGCGTAAGAAGGACGCCGATGCACCCCATGTCGTTCCACAGAGTTTTTGTGTCATGTTATTTCGCGTTTCCAATTTCTCTTCCCAGTTCTTCCAAGTCAGCCGTCAGAATATCTTCTGCCTCCTCAAATGACCCACATCTCGTGGTTAGTGCCCAGTCATCAGCTTAGCAGTACTTTTTACATCTTGTCTCAGGCATGTCTGCGATGTAGAGGTTGAGAAGGAGGGGTGCGAGTAATGACCCTTGAGGTAGACCGTTCTTAAGTTTCCTTAGTGAGCTTGTATCGGACCCCATGATAACTCAGAATATTCTCTCGTTCGGTATATTGTTTTGTAGCCGAGCTGTCAATTTGCAGTGGATTACAAGGAGGAACTTGTAAATCATGCCTTCTTTCCAGACGGTGTCGTAAGCGGCTGATAAATTAATGAATGTGGCAGAAGTTTTAAGCTTCCTTTGAAATCCCGCCTCTATATAGGTTGTAAGCGACAGGACCTGGAACAAGCAGCTTCGTTTAGGTCTAAAACATGCTTGTTCGATCGGAATTACGTCATATATTTTCTGGCCGATTCTGTTCTTAATCAGCTTTTCCAGTAGTTTGTATGTCACGGATAATAATGCTATAGTCTGTTGCTCTGGGGCGAGTCAGCTGGTTTGCCTGGTTTCAAGATGGCTATTACTTTCGATTGGGCACGCTACCAGTCTGCATTATGTCAGTGAAGAGTTTGGCCATCCAGAGTTTTGCAGTTTATCGGGAATTCTTGGTGGATGTTATCGAATCCTGGTGCTTTTCCCGGGGTGATTCTTTGAGCGCTGATTCAATTTCTTCATATGAGAAAGGGTGTGCGTATTCAGTGTTCGTAGCTTCGTTCCACAGGGTTCTCAGTTCCCGTCTTATCCCTTTTGTGTACGTTTTGTCACTTGGTGCTCTGGACATTGCTACTATGTGGGAAGTTACGGTATTTGGGGACACATTTGTTGTTTGTCTTTGGGCAGGTGCTCCGCTTTCTAGCTTCCTTAGTAGGGACCATGCTTGGCGGCTTGAGGTCTGGAAGTTTAGACTTTCTACATTTTCTGCCAATTTTTTTTGCCTTGTAGCTGCGGAGAAGTTTTGGTAGAGGTCTTCGCTGTTTTGGGACCACCCTGGAATATATTCTTTGCGAAATCCTCTAGGGATGCACTTCTTAGCGGTGCTTGTTACTACTCCAATGAATATGCCATAATTTTGACTGATTGGTGATATACATCCCAGGAATTTATCTAAGTCCCAGGAGAACGTTTCCCACTTAGCATTTTGGAAGTTCCATCTAGGGCGGGGTATAGAAGTCACGATTGGTAGTTGGCTGCCTGTCTCTATGATACCTGAACGGTGTTGGCTGTGAGGGAAGTCGCATAGTACATGTCTGGTGACTGGCAGAGGCTGGTTATTGCCACCAGATGAGGTGAAGCATATACCTGGGTTATATTCCTGCTTCCACTCTGCAGATTTGAAGGTATTTGAGTCTTTAGCATCGAAGATAAGATTGAGACTTTCGTCTTAGGTCCATTTTACTAAACATTTGCATCGCAATACCTTTATTTCCACTGCTCGTGGTGGCTGTTAAAATCACCCAGGTAAATTGCAGGGTGGGATTGTGTTTGGATTATAGATATTGGCCTTGGAACAGCTGGTGGTTTATAAATATTGGATATGGTTACATACCCAATTTTTACAACGGCATTATGGATTTCGTTGTCTGAGGACGTGGAGATGAGAGTAGCATTTTCTACGTCGTGTCTAATATAGGTTGCGACTTCGTATACATGAAGGTATGTGGCACCAAGTAGTTCATATCCAGCTATCCTGTCCCTTTTCCCCTTCTTGCAGTTGTTCCTCAACACTGCAATGTGTTTCCTGAATTGCAATCAGATCAATCTTCAGTAACGGTATCCCAAGTAACAAGTTTTGATTTGGAAGAGATGTCTGCTTGAAAGTCACATTTTCCTTATGCAAATTTCTACATATTTAATTCAAATATTAGTGTTTGGAACAGCTGCATGCGCTAACAGGAAAATTGGCTGGTAAAATTGTAATTATCGGAAAATTCCCGTATTTAAAGCATTTTATTTGCACAGTCTCAAATTTAAGTGTGTCGTAAAATTATTTATCTGCTGTTCTTTATTTCGCATAGCAACTGACATAAATTCAGTAATCAGTTAGGTATTAATTCTTTATAATCCTTCCTATTCTAGCGATATGCGACTATAGTTAATCTTACAAGGTTATACGAAAATTTGTAGTTTGTTAATTCAGGAGCTGATTATCTATCCGATATTATCATAGACCTACTTCATTACGAGAAATTGCAGTTTAACACTTTATAATAAAAACCGTTCTGGAATTATCAATTATTCAACTGTAGACTATCATCACAGATTCTCATTCTCTTACTTACAATTGAACCGGATAGTAAAATTATTACAAGTGCAAATAAAACAGAGTTTTCAAGTGTTTAAATAGTTAATACAAGTTTTCCTGAAATCAACGGAGTTTACTCATTGATTTTCTAACCTTTCTACCACACCCAGTTACGGGGTCTCCATATTCAACAGAATATACAAAACGACTTAGGGAAAAGATTCCATAAGCTTAATGAACTTAAGCCAGAACTTTTTGAGTGCGACAATATATTTAAAGACAATAACGTGAGTATAAAGAAACATCTAGTTACAGTGAAAAACTCTCCCAGAAAAATCAAAGGTACGTTTAGCCATAGAATACAAAAAAGAAATAAAATAAAACAATCATTAAAGACATCACAATAAACTAATTCAAAAAAAGTTGACTGGGAAGGTAAACGAAATACTGAAGAAGACGAACCACGTTGCCTTACAGATAAAGTACCCTTACCTACACTCACGAAATATTCAAACGAATTAAAAATTATTGAATATAAGACAAGGAATTAAAAGTTAAAAATAAAAATGATTCAAAATTAGTATACTTAAACGAGGAAACTATATCCCCTGATGAAAAATCAATAGAATCTGAAAATAGTCACTTAAATATATCAGAACAGTTTAAAATACCTAAAAAGTGTCTAGACTCGGTATACATAGACACACTCAATAAAAGTATTAAAATCACAAATACAAAGTGTCTATAAACAAATAAAGAGTGTCTAGAAACAAATAAAAATATTATAAAAACACAAAAGAGAAAAGTATAGAACCGACAAATAAAAACACCAAATCTCCGAATCCGACTTAATCTATCCCAACTTATCGATGTAATAACACCAATAATACCTCCATACCAGACAAATCAAAAATAAATAAATACCAATCCTCATCGCAGATGGACGAGGGCACTATAGGACCACATATTAATGTTAATACGTCTGATGAAATGGAGTAAAATATCAATACGCCATCAAGCCTACAAACCAAAACAATAGAAGCGCTAATCAACAAACCGGCTAACAGTTCCTGGGCACAATAAATGGAAGAAGCTGCAAACTCAACGGCTAATAAATAAATCGACAATTTCACATCACAGTATGCAAAATTAATAGTAAAGCAACCAAATCTCAGGTATACAACTGAATATGAAAACTCCGAAAGATAAGCCTAAACAAATAGAAGATGTAAACGCCAGTTAAGATATTTTGTTTGAGAAATAACTTTTTAAAAAGTTTAAATTGAATTTTAAAATACAACTTTATTGCTTTAGAGTTACAAACGGAATGAATGATAAATGTGAGAAAAATACAAAGTTAGTTTATAATTAAATGCTGACAATATGATATACGATATGATATTATTATGTAATATGCAAAGTGACTTCGCATAACTCCTCCCTCTTTAAGATAGAACAACACCGTCAAAGGGGTTGTTTTATTGGGTTGGTGGTTACTTTCTTTCTTCAGTTTTCAATATCTCTAGAGTATACAAGTTACGGCAGCTAGTATTAGGAGTGATAGAAGGCCGGGAATATTCCATACTGCGGGGTGTGATTTTGTATTGGCTTCGTTAATTCAGCTTGAAGTTTCAAATCTTTAATGGATTGAAGATCGATTGCTTCTAATTTGATGGGCACTTCTGTATTCGTGAGTTCCCATTCGAATTTTGGGAGTATTAATGGATTTATTGCTGTTATTTCTTGGATATTACTAAATGTAGAATTTTCGGTCCTGATTTCACATCCTGCGGGGATTTTGAATACAGTATTTTGTTTGACTAATAATATGCGTCTCTTGTTACAGTTCGACTCAATCTAAATCGGCACACTTGAAGGCAAGGCTAGGATAAACTGGTCGTTAATTCTTTCAATCAGCGGATGTGTCAAAATTGCTGAGCTTTCTCGACAGGTGGGTTTTTCAGCTTTCAAAATTGAGATGATGCAAATGTCTGGACTGATATCTTCGTGATTTTGGCACAGATAAAGGTCGTTCAACTTCGGACATGGGATGTGTTTGTATTGATGACTGCTGGTACCGAGTATCAAAAAGGATTTGACGGAAATGATTATGGAGTTGTGGTAGGGTAGGCTAATAAGACGAAAAGTTTGGTTATTATCAATTTTTAAGATAGGTAGATGTATTTTGAAAATAATATTAGTTTTATTAATTAGAGTTTGTATACCGGCTAATTCGTAATAGTAAAATGGATTTTTGAATTTAAGGACTTCATTTTCTCTGTAAAGTTTTCCTAAATGGTCTACTAGTTTCAGTAGTTCGTTAATAGGAATTATTGGGGTATGTAAAACTCCTGAATGAGCAAACATAATGACGTTTTCGAAATTATCTAGAAAATTAATGAGATTTTGGCAATTTAGAATGATAGTGTCTATAGCGTTTTATTTTTTGTACTAGTTATTTGATCTTTATAAAATTCACGGCAAAGCTATAATGTACGTGTATGTTTATTTTGGTAAGGTAAACAGATTTACAGTGGTGTCTTGAAGCCAGGGACGGACTACTCGCAATAGTTGGTGATCCAAAAAATTTGCAGGGATGGCACACCCTGTATGAAATTATCGAAATTCACTTCCCCACACATTAAGCTAACGAAAAGGTACTCTTGTTAGAATTCGATAAAATAAGCCGTTCGGCTAATATTGACAGTTTTATTGCACTACGTACATTCACCATTTTTATAAGTACACAACGAGGTAAAACTAACTTATTAATACGATGTCCAAGATTTACCTTCAGTACTACAAAAAAATAATTTAACGATAGCAGAAGATGAAAAACATTAACGACTTATTAATTGGAAAGTTGGTAAAAACTTTTTAAAAGTGTTTTTACCGTTTATCAAGTAACCATAGGATTAGTTGTCAAACATTGTGTAAAATAGTTCGTAGTCAGTACTTGTCAATAATTCATAAGTCCTTAATTTAACAGTTACAATGGCAGAATTCACTTTTATTGAGTACGCAGATATGAATTTAATGTATGGACTGGTTTCTCGAAACTGTTTAGAGGCCAGAAGGCTTTATGCAGAACATTTTGCAAACAGAGCATTTCCAGACAGACGAATGTTTGAGCGTATTGATCTCAGGTTACGAGAAACAGGTATGAATAAGTAAATGTAATTTTCCATGTATACAAAACAAAGGTATAAATTTTAGAACGTTTTTTGCCAAAAAAAAAAAGGTGGAGAAGGTCCAGTACGAAGCGTACGTACTGTGGCAGTTGAACAAGACTTGTTAAATGCAGTTGATAATGAACCATCAACGAGTTTACGAAAATTATCAAGAGAACATAACGTCTCGAAATCAGTTGTGCATCGCGTTCTAAAAGAACAGCTGTTATATCCTTTTCACATGAAAAAAGTACACAGTATGACAGTGGCTGATTATCCTTCACGACTTGAGTATAGCCAGTGGTTTCTGCGACAACAACAAGCAGACAATACATTTATTAGTAACGTTCTCTTTACGAACGAATCCGGTTTCACCAGAGATGTAGTCATAAATTCTCATAATATGCATTTATGGGATGATGCGAATCCACATGGCATTAGTCAAACTAGGAGCCAGCATAGATTCATGATTAATGTTTGGGCAGGAATAGTTGGAAATCATTTGATAGGGCCATACTTTATTGACGATACTTTGACCGGTCAGAGATATTTGGAGTTTTTGCAAAATGAGTTATGGAACCTGTTTGATGATGTGCTACTACAAACTCGTAGGAATTTATGGTTCATGCATTATGGGGCCCCTCCTCATTTCAGTTTAGATGTACGATAGCATTTACACACAAGGTTTCCTAATAGATGGATTGGTCGTGGAGGCCCTTTTCAATGACCACCGCAATCAGGAGATGTTAATCCTATGGATTTCTTCCTCTAGGGTTATCTCAAAAGTAAGGTATACGCAACACCTGTGCAAACAAGGCAAGATTTAATAGACAGAAATCTGTTACACTGCAATGTTATTAGAAGTGCAAAGAAACAACCGTCGTAGACTTAGAATGTGCGTGGAAGTGGGAGGAGCTCATATTGAACATTTATTAGAAGAACGTTAGTTTTTGTTGTTTAGGAATTAGTTTCAGTCGATTGTTTTATAACTTGTGTTTTATGAGGTTTTCTTAATGGTTTAATAATGTTGTGTTCGTAATTTTGATTAAAAGCAACTAATTACGTTGTCTGCGTACCTTTTTAATTCCCATTAAATAAGTTCTTAATGTTTTTATCATCTGCTATCATCAAATTATTTTTTTGTAGTACATCGTATTAATAAGTTAGTTAGGTAAATTTGTACGTAGTGCATTAATAAAACTGTAAATATTAGCCAAACGGCTCATTTTATCGAATTCCAGCGAGAGTACCTTTTCGTTAGCTTAATGTGTGGGGAAGTCAATTTCGATAATTTCATACAGGGTGTGCCATCCCTGCAAATTTTTTGGATCACTAACCATTGCGAGTAGTCCGTCCCTGGCTTCAAGGCACTACTGTAAATCTGTTTACCTTTCCAAAATAAACATACACGTACATTATAGCTTTGCCGTAAATTTTACAAAGATCAAATAACTAGTAAAAAAAATAAAAATAAAAACCAAATTCAAAATTAAAACTTTGGAGGCCTATATCTTCCGTAAAATTACTTGATTTTTAAATGTCTTTTGAAGTGTAGTAATTAGTATTGAGATTAATTCGGTTGCGGATTCAACGATATGTATGCAATAGAGTTTTTTCAGGTCTATGAAATTTTTGAATACGTGTATGAGTTCTTTTTCGAAATCATCTGTAAAATTAACTGAAACAAGCGTTTGAGTAATATTAAAAGACTTATTTCCATTTTGTTTAATTATTAATTGATTGTTGTAAGAGTTGGTTATATTTTCGCTGTATGGTATGCTTAATATAGGGTTTTATTGGGCTGAATGTACAGTTTCGTTATCGTCTGTTTCACTAGATGTTTTTTTGTTTGAATTTAAAAGTTTTTCTATTTCGTCTATTATTTCTTGTTCAGCTAGATTTTGTTCGTCGGTGTTATTTTCGTCTGTAAGGGTTCCTATTATTTCGTCTATATCTCCTGGATTTTCCAAGATAGAGTCGTTCTCAATATCTATTGTGTTAATTTCTATTCGGCTCAAGGCATCAGCATTGGAGTTTTGTGATCTGGGCTTGTAGTGGATGACGAAATCATATTCTTCCAGTAGAAGTCGCCATCTTATGAATTTCGAGTTGCGATCTTTTAGATTGAAAAGCCATTTAAGGGGTTTGTGATCGGTAATTAATTTGATTTTGCGTCCATAAATGTATGGTCGAAAATGTTTTACGGCCCAAGTTATCGCTAAAAGTTCTTTCTCTGTCGTACTATAATTAATTTCGGCGGAGTTGAGTGTACGCGACGCGTAGGCAATTGGTAGATCGTTACCGATTGGTCCTTGGCTTAGCACGGTGCCGAAAGCAAAATTGGAAGCATCGGTGGGAACATTAAAGGGTTTTTCGAAGTTAGGAAATTGTAGGATAGGATCATTTGTTAATACATTTTTACAAAGTTCGAATGTTTCAATAAATTCGGAAGAATGTATAATTGTTTCTCCTTTTTTCAGGCATTTAGTAAAAGGTTTCATTATTTTCATCATTTCCTATAATAGCCTAATAGACCGAAAAATGATTTGATTTCTTTTGAAGTTTATGGTAGAGGAAATCGCTTTATAGCTTCTATTTTCTTTGAGTTGGGTTTAACGCCTTCGGGTGTGATGGTATGACCCAAAAACTCAACTTCTTTTCGGAGAAACTTCGATGTATCTAGTTATCTAGGAGCCAAAATTATATAGCGATGACAAAGTTACAAACCCAAACAAAATTTATGGATAATGCTATGTAAGCAAGGAGCCATGTACCTAACCACCGTAGATGAACACAAGAAGCCTGTGGATGGCCAGAACATCGACATTCACTTTTCTACTGTAATCCTTTTGAGTTTTGTAAATAGGGAAACAAAATATTTTTAATAAAGAACATTTTAATCCAATCACAGATTCTCTATAAGTAACAGACCTTGACCTCTGGCCAGTACTTCGGTTACAGGGCTACAAACTTTGATCCTTGAAACCATTTAATAAACGGAATTCACAATTTCTAATGTCGGATACTCGATGTTAATTGCTCGTATTTACTAAATTTCACTGACTCATATTTCATACAACTGTTGCCATTAAATATGGTGCTTTTATTTTATTATAACAAAATATAAAACTTGAATTGCTGCATGGAGAGTTATGGATACTTGAATAAAATTTAAGTTCTATAATTAATGGACATTCTAATATTAAAGCACTAATAAATCTGTAGTTAACTTCAAAATTACTCATTCTCCAATCTGTTTTCGGTCAAATTCTATTATTTTTATTTCTTTTATTTGAATATACTTCGTATAGTATTGAAATCAGATTGAAAAAGCAATGGTAGTAAAGACTGTTCTTAGGTTATACACCTATCAGAAATACGACATGCTTCTGACAGGGGTACAATGATGTAAAGCTCCTTTTCTTTAAATAAACGGTTTTAAGGATTAAAACTAACTTTTCCGCATCTGTGAGACGCCCTGAACAATATCATATAAAATTGTCACTTCTATACACTTTGGAGGCTGTATTAATCTGTGAGATGACCCGTACAATATTCAATCATAAAATTGGTGACTTATTGCACTCCGGAGGCTGTATCGTGCTAACAAACTGAAATTTCTCCAAAAATGACAGAAATATTGTACTTCAAGTACCATAGCACCCATTGTACTGGCTCTGGTGAGCTAAAAATCCATAGGGTTCATCTGTGAGATGTCCTGAACAATATTCAATCATGAAATTGGTGATTTGTTGCACTCTGGAGGCTGTATCGTGCGAACAAGACATGTTACGGAAAGTGGCCGACGACGACGACATTCACACAGGATTGTTTTTCTAAAAACTGTTTTTTCCTGTTGTTCTTGCTGAAAAACGTAAAAATAACTCAAAAAAAATCCAAAATTCTAACTTTTTTTGAGGTAAACCAATACTTTTCTCGCATATTAGATAGGTTTAGCGGAAAAGTAAAAATGATGTTACTTATCCTTCAGTTGCGCTGAACATTTGTATATAAAGAAGATTAAATGCAAAGATCAGAAAAATTCAAGTGGAGGTGTCTGTGATATAATATTTGGATGTAATGAATCATCGACCAGAGCCAATCAACAATGCAGTACCAACATAAAATTATCTACTTTTGTATCATTTACCAACCTAATTTCTATTTATGCTGACAGAGCCATCTAGGGCTCTAAACCGATGTTAAAAAATGTATTTAACCTTGAGTCATCTGCGTGAATCGTTTATAGAATAGGTGGGTTGTGAAAATATTTACGTATTGGTAACGAACTGCTTGTCTATCAAACAAGCAACAAATTAAAAAAATAATACGTTCAACCTAGTATTGAAAGCAATTGATGTTGACATAGTTCAACTACTCCAAGTCTGAAAAAAAACATTTATTTTAATACCTAATAATAAAAATGAAACAGACTTTGAAAATATTCGACAGTAATATGTAATCCAAAGAAATTCTAAAATAAGAATTATTTTAAAGAATGTGTATATATCTTATCTTAATATTGCTTACTAAAAACATAAATAAATGTTAATTGTAAGTAAACGTAAAGATATATATTGGATTTACTAGCATAGTTGCAATAGTTAAAAAATTAGTCAACAGAAACAAAATTTAACATTAATGAATAAATTTAAATAATACACTTTTATGTATTGACTGACAATCTTTACAAAATACGTTGAGCATTTTTGAATGTTGCACATTTAATGCAATGAGTTATTACTATCCTTATGTTTTAGGTAAACATTATGTATTATCGATTTTGCCTCTGTAAAGAATAATCCTGCGATTTTTCTATTCTTGAACAAATCATATTGGAAATAGATCTACACTAATGCAGTAATATGACTTGTTTAAATGCCTAATTAGATTGAATCCAGTAATCTGTCACCTGTCGTTCCCTTTTTAGTTATAATATCTAAGATAACTGAACATTGTTAAGGCCCATATATCCTGAACATGTAAATTACTTATCACACTGTCATTTTTGTTTCATTATTTATCTTGTTTTAGGTAGCAAAACTGTTTTCATATACTTGGGAAATGGGAGCAGCAGTTTGTAAAGGTATACACTATATGCAGTATGTCTCAGCTATATGTTCTGTCTTGACATTAACAGCAATAAGTATAGAAAGGTAATACTCTCCCCAAAAATTTTACATATAGTAATTGTATAATTTTTTCATTGGATAAAAAACATCAGTCTACATACAAAGTATGCGGACAATTATTTCATAGATGCCAGATTATCCAAATCTATATTTATTCTATGACACAGTGGTGGCTACACTTTTAAATACACGGTATTCCAACAAAAAGTATCCACTCTAAATAACTGCGGAGATAATAACTTTCTAAAAAAGTGGTGTAATACGTCGACCTTGATTTCAAGGGGGACACATCTTACCATGATACTTGTATACATAACGTGACCCCTCTACCCTACACAGTCGCTAATACCTCTTTTAAAAGATCTTTGAATTCTCTTTACAATCGTCTATAATTGTTTATAAAATTTATCAATGGGTTTGTGAAAAAAATGACTGTTTTAATAATTTTGGATTTTAAAAATAAAAACACGAAGGATATAATTTAAATTATCGTCTGTATTGTTCAAAATGATCTACGTTGACTTCCACAAAATGGTATAATATATTTCCAAATGCTGTGCGGACATTTCTGAGCACGTATGGAGTCAATAAACGGCATTCTCGTACGATTCTTTGACGTAATTATTCTCGAGATTCAGGTTGTGTTGCAAATATATTCGATTTCAAATGACCCTGATAAAGAAATATAAAGTATTTAAATCTGGTGACAGGGATGGCCACTCCACAGGACCTCTTCTTCCCATCCATCGACCAGGAAAGTGATTATTCAGAAATTGACGAACCGGTACAGCAAAATGTGGTGGTGCACCATCTTGTTTAAGAGCCAGTTTGTGCTACAAAACGTGTTGTCATCTTAAAGAATTTGGGTGATCATTGGATCGATGTAATTTTCCAACAGATGTAAGTAACTGGCGCCATCTAGGTTACCAGGAATGAAGAACGACCCTGTATTAGCTCTTTCATCTCGCAGAATTCAAGCCGGCGGTTGTGAACATCTTCGTTTAATTCTTATACTAATCGTATTTTATATGGATGAAATTTGTGGGACTTTAAAATTCTTTACGGTACACCAGAAACCTGAGCTACTTTCTGTGTCTACTGTACCCGCAAGTAATCCAAAACTGCCACCTCGACTGCTTCATTCCTGATCGGTCGCTGAGATTCATGTCGTCTGTTTTCAACAGAATCCGTTTCCATAAATTTATTCATCAACTTTGAAACATACCGATGACCAATGTTTAGATTTGGATTATTATTGAATATGCGCGCTATGGCTCTAGCACGTTCATAATTTTTAAAATAAATTCTCACAATTTCTATTCTCTCCAGAAATATACTATTTTAACAAAGAAATGTGGTAAGTAAATGTACCACAAATTTTGTTGCACGTGCACGGTACCGATGTGTATTGATAATTTATTGATCGACAACTCTTACGAGAAGTACTTTATCATGATAACAATTAGTTGGTGTGCTATCCAGTGTCGTGTATTTCTGTAATTCCAACAATCATCTGTCGAAAAAATAAGCGATCATTTTCACAAACCCATTGATAATTTTTTTAAAAAATTACTGGCGATGGTAAAGAGAATTCAAACATATTTTAAAAGAGGTATATTATACTTGACCTTCCCTGCAATTTAAATTGTTTTACGGAGGTGGCTGTGTGGGGTAGAGGGGTGACGTTACGTATACAGGTATTATGGTCGACGTATTTTGCAATTTCTTTAGAAATTTATTACTTCCGCATTTATTTAGGGTTGGTACTTCTCGGTGGGACACCGTGTATAGTTGAAGTTTAGCATATTTTTTTCTTCATAGGAACATATCTTACAAATATTTCTAACGGCATATCTTTAAAAACTGTCTAAAACATTGTTTTGATAAACGTTTAGTTACCGAGCTGCAATTAAAATAAGAATATACCAATGGAAAGTATAGTTTTATGAATTATTTAATAAAGATGAATTTAGGATCGCACATTATTCAGTTGTATAGTCTATTTCTTAATGTCTGACAGCACAGTAGCCTCATTAAATATTCAAATAGAAAATTATCTCTTACAGAGTGATCCTAAGAATTTTACAAGTAAATACTAAAATTCTAATGCAAAACAAGTAGGTGTCTGTATTGGTTATCTGTACATCCCTGTTTCAGCTCAAAATACAATATGGTAATAAAACTGAACAATGCCAGCAAAAGGATAAACAGTGCGGCAGTGGCGGAGATTACGATATTAGTTCATTTTGCTTATTTAATTAGATTCGGTCAACATTACAGTTGAAATAAAATTCATTCGTTTAGGCCTATTAACAAGTTACATTTTCATTTTTATTAAATTTAATTAATTAAAGAAAATATAGTTTAATTATCATAATTCAAATTTATTGACAATGAATTAATATGTATATTAAGTAAAGTAAACATACCATTTATAGGAAATATAAAATTCCATCTATAGTATCATCCTCTTCGCTGGCCATACAAGAATCATCCGAAGACTCGTCGAGAGAGTTCACTATCGGTTCTATAGTTTGTTCTATGAGGTTATCTAAAACCCACATTTTCTCTTCCTCTTTAATTACATGATTCACAGCATCTCTCCAGTTCTCTTCAGTTATTGTTGTCAATGAGTACTTCATGAGTTCACGAATATCTTTCATTTTAAATGTTTTATTATGTCTAGCTACATAACCTTTCATTTGGGCCCATAATAACTCTATCGCATTTAATTCACAATGGTATGGCGGCAAACAAAGCACTCTTATCCCACGATTCTTGGCTATTTCATCAATAACAATCTTGTTAAATTGTAGCTTGTGATCTGAAGCAACCTTTAAAAGTTCTTTTTTCAACATATCATCTTCAAATGATATATCTTTTACGATTAACCAGTTTCTAATATCAGCTTTTCTTCAAGAGGTAGAATGAAGATTTTCTGTTAATCGCGAATAATAAGTGGCATTGTCCAGAACGATTACAGCATTATTTGGAATTAATTCGACCATTTGTGTAAAATACATCTGCAGTCATTTCTTCATGATAGTCTTTGGTTGATGTTGACTGAAACTCCAGTAAACCACCTTCAACGAACCCTTGATTGCATCCAATATGCGTTATTATTAGTCGGCGACCTTTACCGATAGGAGTTTTCAGTCCAGTAGATAAACCTTCTATGAAAACTTGACGACTGGTTTGAATACTTTTGGCCTGCCATACTTTTTTCACTAAATGTCCTTCATTGAGCCATGTCTCATCTAGATAATGGATTTGTCTTCCCTCCTGTCTGTATTTTCGGATATCTCGTAAATACTGGAGTCTCCAGTTGTCGATTAGCACTGATTTAATTTGTGTAATATTTTCCACAAAGTTTTTCGCCCTATATCAGGCAAATTCTCGTCCTCCTTCACCATTCTTAGAATTCTGTCAAGGGATTGGGATCTCTTTTTTAAAATATAATTCATGTAGTTTTCGTCTTAATGTATTTTGCATATGTTCATCAAGATCAAATGGTTTTCTTCCAGTTGACTTTTTCCTCTCTCTTAGAAGCCTGTAAATAGTAGATTCACTAACTCCTGTCATATTGGAACATGTCGAAACTTTATTTCTAACAGTAGCAGCCGGCATTTGATGTACAACAGCACCATGCACATTTAACACTACAGTCTTCGTTTGTAAGCTAATCACGCTCTTATACTTTACTGAGGTAAAACTTGAAGACATTTTTCACAACACAGTTAACACTTATGGAACATAAGCGACTCTAAGCAAAACAAATTATACAAATTTGGGCGAGGCCAAGTTTCACCGTATATACCTGCAAAATTTCTAAGTAGTCATTGGGACAATCCCTAGTAGGACCCTATTGTAATGTTTCTTGGAAATGTTATTATCAACATTTCGAAAATCAGAAAGTAATTATCTGGAGAATCAATTGATAAATGGTTTGTTAATATATGTCTCCCAAGAATTGACCTGCTCCAAATTCTCAAGATAATTAATGAAATATTCAGTCAGAATAGTTGCGTTACAAGATTATTTCAAAAATAATTTATTGTTTTAACTGTATGTACTCTACATATGTATGAAGGTCAGTTAGTGGTTTTAACTAACCGAATTTACATTTATATTACTTTTATATATCAGATCGGGTATACAATTAAATAGTAAATAAATTCCTTAGATGAACTGTGACGCTTATGATTTACTACCTGACTAGCATCTGTGACCTTTTCGCGACATCAATAAGACACAGACTATAATAATAATTATTATTCTAGATGAACTAGGTAAATCACTAATCTGTGTTGTTAGGAACACATTTTTCACAACACGGAATAGGTATTAAAAGAAGATACCTACAATAGTTATTTGTAAAACAAGTGTCACATAATGACTCATTTTATAGTACGAGTGAAGTTTTCGCAACGAACCGCGAAGCGGTGAGTTGCGCAAATCACGAGTACTACAGAAAGTCATTGTGACACAAGTTTTACACCATATTTTTTAAAATTCGCATTTATTTAATTTATTAAATAAAATAGAATTACATATAACCCCCGTTTTTAAACTAGGAGGAGTGCTTTGAGTTTAAGTTGGCAATCCTGTGGATTCCTAATTGGTCAGATCACAGATGGTTTTATTCAGCACTTTTGACTTTGGACATATTATGACCGATTAATAGTGTAAACTGTAAACAAACTTTCATTTAAGCACACAGAGGATGATTATTTGTTTAAAAAAGAGCTTCTTCCGATCTATTTATATTATATCATGAACATAATTATTTCTATAATACATCTTCACATAGATATCTGGTAATTTATCCCAAAAATCGAACATTATGTATACCTATATATTGATCCTATACAATATAAAAATAAACAATTGACAAGTCATTGATGAATAAACGTTAGCGTACTTTATTTATTAATATTTTTAATATATAATTTATTCAAACTTACCGCTAGACCATTTTATAATTAGTTTCAAGGTTAAAGTCAAATGTCAAATAAAAGTATATACTACATACAATAACCAACTGTATGACACTAAAAATTACTAAAAAAGTGTTCAAAAGAGGCTTCATTGTGACACTGTAAACAATGTTATAATGAAGTCTCTCTTATTCGCGAATTATAAAAATAGTATATTATAAGTACCAAGTGTTAGAAACGTTACTTTAGTCACGAGTTTTATTGGGTACGAGTGGAGCGAAGCGGAACGAGTTCCTTATGAAACTAGTGATTAAAGATGTTTTTAACATGAGGTGCTCACTATACTTTTTCTACGCCTGCAGGAATAAAAGAATCTTATATATTAAAAAAAATTAGAAGTGGAGTGAATTCGAATTGCTTGAGTGAATGTGTCCCATAAGAAATGTACAGGGAAGTTTTTGAAAACTGAAGTCTGGCCGTTCTATCCGGCCGATTTCCTTCATTTTTTTAAATGAAAGGTATTTAGACAGATATGTCATTAATCATTGAAATTTACTCAACTCAACACCTTACTCAAGTTATACTCAAACTCGATTCTTCCCTGTACATTTCTTATGGGACACATTCACTCAAGCAATTCGAATTCTCGTGACTCCTCTTCTAATGAATGGATCTTGATCGTTTCACTCTCATAACACTCAGTGGATCAAGCTCTTTCTTTTGAGCTATAAAATGCTTAAACTCGTTGAGTTTGAGGAAAGTTATGTGTGCACAATCCACTTTACTTTCAATTTTCTCCAAATACTGGGACCGACGCACAGCTAATATTTTCTGGAAGGAAGTACTGTGAAATGATTTTAAGTAATAATTACACCCTCTCATACATAGTCTAACCTAATGCTGCGGAGCAGCACGGGTCCTCTAGTGTATATAAGAAGTAGAGAAAGTTAAGCTACCAAATGCCTTAATCAAAATAAATGAAAAAGGATAATTTTTTGATTCAGTATTAAATATTAATTGTATACCTAAAACTGTAACATTTTCAAAACTTAACTTAGAACCATACGAAATAAATACTGTAAATAATATTCAACTAACTACCCAAGAAATGTGTACCGAGAGAACATCGGAATTAAAAAAGCAACTAAGAATTGATCATCTTAGTGAAGAAGAACGAGTCTTAATTTCCCAACTCTGTCTTGATTTTTGTCTGCGGTTTCAGTAGCCCTTTTTCTTTCTGCGTGAATTACCCATGAATATCTATGTTGTTGTTGCTTACACATCACGCGATATTCCTTCATCTTCTTTGTTGTTTACTATGGGTCGGAAGGTTCAGGCAGGGGGGCTATATGCGCCACCGTGTCGATCTTGGTTGTTGTCCGAAAAACTCGGGATCTTCCAATTGAAGGCACAAATGAACATTTGGTTTCCCTGTTGAAATTCGTTGCTTTGTGTTTTCCTATGTTTCGATTAACATCTTTGCTCGCAAGTTTCACATCCTTATTTGGTTATACTGTGCTGAGGACGGCAAATGAGCTAGAAACATGCATGTCTGAGGTTACCACTCTGTTTCAGTAGCCCTTTTTCTTTTTGCGTGAATTACCCATGAATCTCTTTGTTGTTGTTGTTTACATATCATGCGATATTCCTACATCTTCTTTATATATGTATATGTATATGTATATATATATATATATATATATATATATATATACAGGGTGTCCCAAAATTGACGCCCGTCCTTTCAGAATATGAATCGGGGGGCTAAAACAAATTAAAACGTAAGAATAAAAAATTGCGTTATGTCCATGGTTACAAAGTTATTGACAAAAAACAAAGATCTAACATTCAATGTTTACACTTTATTAAAAACGAATATTTGTTACAAAACAAGAAATTAATTTATAAAAGGTGTTCAAACAAATCGCCTCCTACTTCAATGCAAATATTTGCACGATTTATCATTGAATCACGAACCCTCTGTAGCATGTTTTCGTCTATAAATGTCACAGCAGCGTGAATACGAGCTGCCACATCTTCCGCACTCTCAACAGGTTCAAAGTAAATTTTTTCTTTCAAGAATCCCCAGAAGAAAAAATCTAATGGATTTAGATCTGGAGATCTAGGAGGCCATAGTACGGGTCCACCTCTTCCAATCCAACAGTCGGGGAATGTTTGATTTAGTAATGTTCTCACTTGTCTACCATAATGTGCAGGAGCACCATCATGTTGTAACCAACAATTCAATCTAGTTGCTAATGGAACTTGATCGAGAAATGGCAGTGGTAAATTGTCGTTTAAAAAATGAAAATACGATGCTGAATTAAGTCGGTTGGGTAACATATTTGGGCCGATTACATTATTATTTAATAATCCAGCCCAAATGTTTACTGACCATCGTCTTTGGTGACATCTTTTACGTATTAAATAAGGGTTTTCATCTCTCCACTCGTGCAAATTATGAGTATTTATAATCCCTGTCTGTGTAAATGTACACTCATCAGGAAACATAATATTTTCTATAAAATGTGGATCATTGTTTACGTTATCCAATAACCATCTACAAAAATTAATCCGAAGCTCCCTATCTCCTTCATGTAAAACTTGAACTTTTTGAGGCCTAAATGGATATAAGACTTCTTAATAATCTATGAATGGTATCTTTTTGGAAATGCGTTTGTCTCGATGTAACTCGAAGACTTGTATTTGGTTCCGCTTCAACAAAATCAAGAACTTGCTCTTCTTGGACGACGTTGAGCGTAGAATGGCGTCCTCCCTTATTTAATCTGGGATTTAAATTACCTATTTCCAGTAATCTTTGTTCAACCCGTCGTATAGTTTTTGCATCAGGGTGCCGTCGATTTGGGAATTTTACGGTATATGCTCTAGCTGCAGCACTGGCATTATCATTATGCGCACCTAATACTTTTAACATATCAACATATTCTCGATTGGAATAATAACGTTCCATTTTTAAAACAAATAACCGTATGAAATTATACGTATACTTATTATGACAAAAGTTGACAGAACTAATAATTAACATTACCACAGCAACCTATGCTACTCATTTGTTTTTAGCTGACTTCGTTTTTAATAAAGTGTAAACATTGAATGTTCGATCTTTGTTTTTTGTCAATAACTCTGTAACCATAGACATAACGCAATTTTTTTATTCTTACGTTTTAATTCGTTTTAGTCCCCCGATTCATATTCTGAAAGGACGGGCGTCAATTTTGAGACACCCTGTGTTCTCAAATTGAAATTGCATACTTAAAAAAATAATAATGATGATCCTAGACAAATATTTCATCTTACAAGCTTATAAAGATTAGGTATGATCCATGTCTCTTACTCTTGTCTTTTTATGAAACGAAACAGCTTCATGAAAACCCTTGTAATGCTACTACATATTATACAATTTGTCCATGAGCTACATAATTTATTTCAAATTAATATTTATTCATATTCAACTAATTTAATTATTCTATATTTAATCTGGGCACAAAATAAGTATACCTATTTATCGGTTTTTTTCTCGTGAATTAACATTGCAAAATACAATTTAAGGTTAAAAATACTGAGCTAGCGCTATAAATTTGATTATTTTGCATTCCATATTGAACAAAGAAAATTACAAGTTATACAAAATTTTATCCAAATTAAAGAGGTTATCAAATTGTATCTTTACAATGTTCCCAATCATTCAACACGCGCATATTTTTTTTAGATATTATGCAATCGTACATCCTATGAAGGCAAAATATGTTTGTACGATTAGCCAGGCGAAAAGAATTATTCTGGTAATATGGATACTGGCGATACTTTTGGGAATACCAACCTTAAAAGCACAAGTAAGTATTTCACTTCAACAATGCTATTTTAGCATAGGTAAAATAATAACTTTGATATAAAATTCGGTTGTTTTTATTCATATTTATAGAACAGAATATAAAATCAATATCCTAACCATTTGGATTAAAAATATTGCGTCAAGTAATTACAATCAACGATATTGCTGCTGCTAAAAAATTATTTGTGAATACACTTTTTAAAAACAATTGGCTGCTGTTTGTAAAGGCATCAGGTTCTTAATAGCCAAGTTAATTACATGCTCAATGAATTCGATCCTATAAAAACGTCAAAGAAGAAAATTGTGCTAATCGTATTCGACTAATAAACAATCTTAATGAAAAACAGAGATAAAATTAATTTCAGTTTTAAAAAAATCCTTTAGAGTGAAAGGAACAAAAAATAAAAATAATTTACAAAATAAAGGTGTATTTAAGACAATAGAACGATATTATCTGATTCGACATAATTTTTTGTATAATCTACTAACACAAAAAGTAATTTGCTTTGACACTCTCATAATACTGACCAATTGGCATCAATCACCCAACGCTTTTCTTACATTTTTTTTGTTAGTAAGTACCTTCCTATTATTTAAAAGATTAATATCCAACAATATTTGATTAATTGACATTACTAGAAACAACCCGCCTTTAGTTATTGTTGTTATTATGATTTTATTATAGTCTTTAGTATTAAAAGTTTGATTACTAAAATATTGAAAATCGAAACGGGAGAATAAAAAATAGGATGTTTATACTAAAGTCTCTGAACTTCGCTATAAGTTCCTATATTGGTTCGAAATAGTATTCTTCGAAAATTCAATTTTTTATCGTATTCAAAAATCACCATACTTCTACCATACGAACGAACGAAACGAACTATTATTTATTTTATTCTTTGAATCTCATTTGGTTTTCGGGACACCCCGTAAAACATATCTATTTAGGACACCATGTACATATATGTATTTATAAATATGAGAGGATTTTAGAATATTTCAAGCGTAAAAGACGTTTTTACATTTTTAGTTACATTTACCAGTTGGTAAAAGAAATGAATCAAATTATTGCGTCAGAGGCTGGGACGATAATCCAACGATGCACAAGTTTCACGAACTTTATATGTTTATTTTAATACTTGTTGGTCCATTCTGCATCATGGCATTTTCATATGGATTAATTTGTTGGGAAATCTGGAAAGTTATGGAAAGGAGATCTACAATGACCAGTGAGCAAGTGTAAGTTAAAGTAAATGTTTTATTGTTCAGTTAGACAAGGATATTCTGGTGCTAATAGTTCATCTAAAATCCGTTTTAACCCATTTATCTTATCTCCAAAACATTGGTAACAATTGAATGAAATCTTGTTTGCCCCATTCTACTTGGAGAAGCACTTCTCTGATGGCTCTGGTGACTTTATTAAATAAATTGGTGAATTCAAAATTAAATTATGGTATTCATTAATGTAACTGAATATGTGATTAATAGCATTTTTTCCGTTTTGAATGTGATTATAGAATTTCATTATGCCTCTACTTATGTTAATGCTATACAACATACAAAAATTAAAAAGTTTCGTATCAACAAAATTTATATGAATTTCACTTATTTAAAAGCATTTCAATATTTTGCTAGAATGATGTGGGTAATTTAATATAAGTTTCTTATATATTTATTTTGAGTTCAGCATAGGTATATTGATACTAAGTATATATGGAGCCGAAACTAAAAAGATATTGTAACAAGACTTTAATTTTAATCTACTGAATGTATCTCAACTTATTTGTAAAAGTCAGATAATAATTTGAATATTTTCAAAAATATTCAGACCAAGCAATTGAAATAACAGAAATTTAGCATAAATACCTAAACCTGACAAAAACAGTACGCACCTTGCTTGGCTCCTGTGTAATGACAAATGAAAAACTATTCAAAAACAGAGGCCAAGCAAAGAGGAAAGTCTTTTAAATATAGGTAAAAGGGAAGGTTTTCCATTGAACTGTTAATCAAATTCATAACAAGGTATGGTTGTTTCGTCTCCTGTCCTCGGAAAACGTTTAAATCTGTTTTAATTTTCAAATAGTACTGTGGATTTGATTTATTATTATTAGCGTTCGTTTGAATGCATTATGAAAATAATTTCATGATTATTAAATTATCTACATTTTTTAATTTTACAGTTTGTCTCGACTTCCAGGAAAATATACAATATCCCAAAATAAAAAGCTGATCGAAACTGCTCACATCAATAATGGTAAAAAAGCAAAAAATGGTGCTAGAGATGATACTACCGTAGTGAAGCAAGTAATATGTATGTTAGTAACAGTTGTAGTTCTTTTTGCAGTTTGTTGGACCCCTATGTTGATAGATAACGTCCTAACAGCATATGGTGTACTACCTTTCATGAAATTTGGAGCTCTTAAATATATGTCAAATGCATTTTCCCTTATGGCCTATTTTAATAGGTATGTAAATTTCTCCACAGCTGGAGTTTTTCAGAATATTTTATATTCCAACGTAACATAATGAAATTCTTATGGATTTCATTTTTAGTGTCAAAATAACATACTTTATTATACTGAGTACTATGTATCATTTCATTCGAGTACTAAAATATCTAGGTATACTATGCAAATGTATGAAAAATTTATTGAAAACAACATTTTTCTGTTTATTCTTTATTTGTACATTTTCGCTTTCTTGTCGGCTTTCCTCGTTAAATTTATAAGGTGTACAGAATTCCAAGAAAAAAAGCGTTATTGTGCAAAAATAATTTTGATTACAACTTAAATTGCAAACTTCCATATAATGAGATTCTCTTTTTCCAATTTTCACTTGGCTTAATCCATTCTTTCCTTCTGTCAACAGGTTCTCTGTCCTCAATTTCGGTTTCCAGAAAAACTTCCAAATTTCCTGCTACTGAAAAACTGTTAAAGCTCAGTTCAGGTCTTTTTTGCTCAGGACCACTGAGGAACGCAACAGTAATAATTATTCATATTCAAAGTGAATAAAACGGAAAAATAATTTAATTCACAACCTCAATTTCACACTGCTTTAAGTTATCCAAAACACAACAATGTATCCCTAGTGAATATGCCATATACAACCATATACAAAATTAATATGGAACTGATATTGTTCAATGTGTGTATCTGAAACTGGAAATTATGTACAAATAATAATATAAGTTCCCTATATGTAAATTTACTATAATTCCATATAAGTTTACTCTTATTACATATACATTTACTATAATTCCATATAGATTCACTATTATTCCATATATAAGTTTATTGTTATTCCATATACATTTACTATAATTCCATATATGATTTACTATAATTCCATATAGGATTTACTATAAATTCCATATAGATTCACTATTGTTCCATATAAAATTACTATTACTTTCCGAATAAATTAACTGTTGTTCCATATAAAACGTTGAAATCAAAATTTCAAGTTTTGTTAGAAATTTTATATGGTGCAACAACTATGACACACATTGTTTAAGCAATTTAGCTGAATCAGTACGTAAAACAGGACCCCTTTAGGCAACCAGCACATTTCCATTTCAATCCGGAATACAACAAATGGTTACTGGTCCAACACACAACAAAACAAATTTCAATTTCGAAAAAAATACACCGTGCGAATGCTATGTGACATTGATAATACTGTAATGTTTTTCTAATTTATTTAAAACGTAAACGGGTGGGATAAATTTTAAACAATCGGTATGGCTACTTACTAATTTATTTAAACACTAACTCACTAACACTAATTTATATGTACTTAACTAATCACTTAAATTTAATTTATATGCACACTAACTTATTAATTTATAACACTTTTATATTCACTTAATTACTGTTTAACTCACTACGGCAAATTATAAACTGAACTCATCCGCTGATCGGTCCTGTATTTATATCAAAAACTTTCTTTACTAGAACATTCGGGACGGGACATGCCTTTCGCGATATTTCTTAAAATGCCTTTCGAGAACATGTTTAAAAAGGACGGTCACAATAGATCCCAATAGACCTCCTCAGAATTCGGCGCGCTCGCCTTTTTCTTAACTCCGTTAACATAAGGTTACAGGGCCGTACTTAGTATCTGCTTCGGTGTGCGAGTTCGTAACATTACCCCTTCCTTAAATGAAAGTTCCTCCTGGAACTTTTGTGTAGCCGAGACTGGATGTTTGAATCGGCAACTAGCCCCATTTCTACACTTTCCGATCTTATGAAAATAGCAGGGCACCGTCTTCATCGGATACTGATAACGGGGGATGTAGCTGCAAATCAATATCTGGACACCGGTATCTTGAAAGATAATCTCTACCATGTTCCTGATGATTCGCCAATCCAACTGGTTACTCGCTATCTTAGGCATAGCCAGTTTCTTCACGTTGGATTCCAACACGTGGTCTCGGAGGTTTCGGAGTGCTTCCCACACATCGCGGTAGGTAGATCGATCTTGGAATTCATTTTTAGTTACCACGTAGAAAACGTACCGCGAATTATGTTTCAGTTTCAGTGTCTTGCCAGGGGCTGGAATCTGGTCTTCAAGTTTTTCTAATTGCCCGAACTTCTTCCGAAAGACGGTTGCCAATCCTCGTGCGTTCCTGATACGGGCGGGGATGTTGTATGCCAGTGAATAATATTCTGGGAGAGTGAACAAATCTTGTTGTTGTTCCGAAGTGACTCCATATCTAGCTTTCCCGGTACCTCCATACGCGCCCATAAATTCATCGAAGGTGGGGTCAGACACATCTCGAATAAGGTTTACTCCTTCCTCTATGTCATGGTCTCCTTCGTATGGCGCTAGTCGGTTTCGGTGAACTACTTTTGGTTTTCCGTTGGGGATCTTGCTTATGCGATATAAAACATCATTGATCCTTTTCTTGATCAAGTATGGACCTTCCCAGGATTTTTGTAATTTTGGAGAAAATCCTTTTCTCCTCGCCGGGTTGTGTAACCATACTTTGTCCCCTTCTTTAAAACCGCCCTCTGTGGCCTGCGTGTCGTACCGACTTTTCATTCTGTCGCTGGCAACTTGAAGATTTGTTCGAACTAGTTCATGAATATCGTCCAGCCTTCTTCTCAATTGGATCACGTAGTCTTCGCCTGCTATATCTTCTCCAGGCCGACAGCCAAATTCCAGGTCACAAGGAAGCCTCATTTCACGTCCAAACAGGATTTTCGCAGGTGTTTCACCCGTGGACTCATTGACGGCAGATCGATAAGCCAATGCGAATAGGAAGAGATACTGGTCCCAATCTCTCTGATGGCTGGATACTACTTTGGACAGGTATTTTCCAATAGTCCTGTTCATTCTCTCGACCATTCCATCTGACTGTGTATGTAATGCTGTTGTTCTGGTCTTCTTCATTCCCAGCTTGTCGCAAATCTCCTGGAATAGATGGCTTTCGAAATTTCTTCCCTGGTCACTGTGGACTTCCATGGGCACTCCATATCGGCTGATGAATTCTTTCACCAATACATCCGCGACAGTTGTGGCCTCTTGGTTCGGGATAGCGAAAATTTCCACCCACTTTGTAAAATAATCCATTGCAACCAGTATGTACTTGCTACCATTTTGTGTCGTCGGAAATGGTCCAGCGATATCTAAAGCAATCCTTTCGAAAGGGCTTCCAACATTGTACTGTTTCATGGGTGCCTTTCTCTTGCGATGTGGTCCATTACTCGTAGCACAAGTCGTACATTTCTTACACCAGTCCTTCACATCGTCGGAGCTGTTCATCCAATAAAACCTTTCACGAACTCGCTGAAGGGTTTTCTTCATTCCCAGATGACCTCCCGATGGACTGTCGTGTAACTTCTTCAGTACCTCAGCTACTCTTGTTCTCGGGATAACTAGCTGTCTCCTCATATCAGAACCATTATCGTTTTCAAGGACTCTTTTCAACAGTCCTTCATCCAGGACAAGGGAGTCCCATTGAGCCCAATACGCCTTGAGTGTCGGTTAAAATCTTGACACTTCTTGCCAGGTAGGTCGCCGATTTTCTTCCTTCCATTGCCTGATCATCTTCAGGTGAGGATCATTCTCCTGATCTTCTCTGACCCTGGTGGGTGACCATTCCTCGTTGACTACAGTAGTTCTTGAAACTGCAGCTTCCCTAGATTCCACCTTGTTGCAGTGGGAACAGTCTGTTGGGCACAGCCGTCTGGACAGGGAGTCGGCATTTCGGTGACTCACACCAGCTCGATGTTCGATGTTGAAATCGTATTCTTGAAGTCGTTCAATCCATCTAGCGATCTGGCCCTCGGGATTCTTGAACTGCATCAACCACTTAAGTGCTGCATGATCAGTCCGGATTAAAAACTTCCTACCATAGAGATACTGGTAAAAGTGTTCCTCGGACTTCACTACTGCCAAAAGTTCTCTTCTTGTGACGCAGTAGTTTCGTTCTGGTTTGGAGAGGACTTTACTGAAATATCCCAGCACTCTTTCTTGCCCTCATTGGATCTGTGAGAGCACTCCACCAATTCCTACGTTGCTTGCGTCAGTGTCAAGAACAAAGTCTCCCTCTGGTAATGGATATCCTAATATCGGCGCCGAGGTTAAATGCCTCTTCAAAGTTTCAAAAGCCGTTTGACAGTCTTCGTCCCATTGGAAAGCTCTTGCTTCTTCTGTAAGTCGCGTTAGAGGCTTGGCAATATCCCCAAACTTCCTGATAAATCTTCTGTAATACGTGCAAAGTCCAAGGAAACTCCTAATTTGATGTTTGTCGGTTGGTTGCGGCCATTGCTGAATGGAAGCAACTTTCTCTGGATCCACCGCCACTACTTCATTGCTCACTATATGACCTAGATAGTTGACTCGGTTTTGGAACAGCTGACATTTCTTCGGGTTTAACATGAGCTGGGCAGCTTGGAGTCGTTTGAATACGTCTTCCAAATTTTTCAGATATTCGTCAAATGTCTTTCCCAGTACTACGATGTCGTCCAAATAGACCAGGCATGTCTTCCAAGACAACCCTCTCAAGATATTTTCCATAAGTCTTTCAAATGTCGCAGGCGCATTACAGAGCCCGAATGGCATGACGTTGAATTGCCATAATCCAGATCCGCTGGTAAAAGCAGTCTTCTCTTTATCTTCTGGGTCCATTTCTACTTGCCAATAATCAGACTTCAGGTCCAAGGTGGAAAACAGTTTGCTGCCGGCCAACGTGTTTAGCGTATCGTCAATTCGGGGCAGAGGATAGCTGTCTTTCTTCGTCACGTTGTTAAGCTGGCGATAATCCACGCAGAATCTCGTAGTTCCATCCTTTTTCTTGACGAGCACTACTGGAGACACCCATGGACTAGTAGATGGTTCTATCACTTTTTCTTCTGCCATCTCTCGAATTATTCTTTCAGCTTCCTCTCTCTTCGCTCGTGGAAGTCTTCGAGCTGATTGCCTAATTGGCTTAGCATTACCAGTATCGATTTTGTGTTTGACGGCTGATGTTCTGCCAGTCTTTCCCCCTCTTGGTACGAATAAGTCTCGATACTGCAGGAGAAATTCTCTCATTCTCTGTTTTTCAGCTCGATCCAAAGATTGACCAGCTACTGATAACATTTGTTCGAATCTGGCATTGGAATTGTCAGTGGTCGTTGTCTGACGAACTATAGACGTCACTGGTACGCAGGATCCAATCTTGGTTTCCTTCTTGATTGTAATTGGGTAATCGTTCACGTTTATCACACGTACTGGGATCTCTTTCGCCGACGTGACCAATCCTTTTCCAATTAGTACTCCTTTGCCAACTTCTTCGTCGTGGTTCCTTGGCTCCATCATAACCGGTGTACCTTCCTCCATGATTCCCTGTAGCCGTGCTACTATCATGGTTTCGCTTCGTGCAGGTAGAACGGTATCTTCCTGTACAGCTGCCAATACCGCGCTGCCTTCATATAGATGCAGGAATACCTCCTCGGAACCCACTTTAATGGTTCTGTTTCTAAAGTCTAATTGGAATCCATGTACATTCATTACGTCCATTCCCAGAATCACGTCTTCTTCAATGTCAGCTACGATTACCGTATGCGTGAACTTTTCTGCGCCAATTCCCAATTGGATTTGTGTTTCCCCGTGAACGTTGGCACTCTCGCCTGTGGCGGTCCGCAGTCGCAGTCTCGTTGGTAGAAGTTTCTTCTTGGGGTTTATTATCTCTGGTCGTATAATGGTTCTAGTTGCCCCAGTGTCAACCAGCAGAGCATATATCCCTTGCCATTTACTTCGCCATCCACATATACACTGTCGTTGCGACATCTGAGAGAAGCTATCAGTATGAGAGGGTCTTTGGAACGGTCGTGGGTCGGTGCTGCCCCCTCGTAGCCGACCCGTTCTAGTTTTCCTGTGTCTGGGGTTCTTGGTTTGCAGGAGTCTTGGGGCGCTTACACGAACTACGTACATGCCCTAGCTCGCCACAATTCCAGCATCTGATCTTTCTTGGCTTCTTGTCCATCATACTTTTTATTAAACTGACGAACTGGTCAAATCTGTCTTCGACACCTTCTTCTTGGATGGTCCTGATTTTGTTATATCCTGAAGCCTTCGTTGCTGCTTCATATTCAAGAGCAGCTGTCAATGCGTCAACTAATGTTTTGGGATGGGCTAAACGAAGCGTCCTCTGCATATCGGGGTCACGTAAGCCACCAATAAAGGCCTGGATGCCCAGACATTCCATCATGTTCCCTGGTGCTGACGGATAAGCAAATCGAACGAGTCGGGCAATATCTACTTCATACTCTTGAAGGGCTTCATCGCGTTTCTGCCTTCGGTTCTTCAGTTGGGACTGGTACAAATGTTCTAGATGTTCGTGACCGTACCGCATGTCCAACCTCTTCTTCAGCAGCTCGAAATCATCCGTTTCTTCCAGAGGTATCGTCTGAAGTATATCTAAGGCATCTCCCCGAACCGCGATAGTTAGGTTCACTGCTTTCTCCTTATCGGACCAATTATTCACTCTAGCGGCTGCTTCGAACTGTTTTACGTAATTGGTCCACGACATCTTTCCATCGAACGTTGGGGCCTTGACTCGGGTAAAACTGCCAATATCATCTGTCTTGGGTTGTGCTTCTGGCTTGCAGATCTCGATCTTCTTTTCTTCTGTTGAAGTGTCCTGTGTTCTTAAATCAGCAATCTTTGTCTCCAAATCCTTGATTTTCTCGTCCATCTGATTTTCCATCGTTGTCATCTTATTTTCAATGTCTGATTTTAGAGACGTAATTTTATTCTCGACGTCAGCAGCAATGTCATTTTTTAACGATAAGATATCGGCAGAAATGTCATTTTTCATAGTGGAAATCTTCTCGTCCATATTAGTAGAAATATCGTTCTTCATGGTTGAAATCTTCTCGTCCATGGCAGAAATTGACGAGATTATGGTGGAAGCCTCGTCATTGAATAAAAATAATTCTGGATTAAAGCCGTCATTTTCCAGTGCCACTTTAAGTCTTTCTACTAATTCACTTTTCTTGCCGGACGTTTCCAACTCACGATCTTCCAATTCTGCCCTTAATTCCGTGACTTTCAGATCACATAGTCTCTTGGCCATTTTTATGTAGTTATTTATTTATATTACCCCACACCTGACACCAATGTAATGTTTTTCTAATTTATTTAAAACGTAAACGGGTGGGATAAATTTTAAACACTCGGTATGGCTACTTACTAATTTATTTAAACACTAACTCACTAACACTAATTTATATGTACTTAACTAATCACTTAAAATTAATTTTATGCACACTAACTTATTAATTTATAACACTTTTATATTCACTTAATTACTGTTTAACTCACTACGGCAAATTATAAACTGAACTCATCCGCTGATCGGTCCTGTATTTATATCAAAAACTTTCTTTACTAGAACATTTGGGACGTGACATGCCTTTCGCGATATTTCTTAAAATGCCTTTCGAGAACATGTTTAAAAAGGACGGTCACAATAGATCCCAATAGACCTTCTCAGAATTCGGCGCGCTCGCCTTTTTCTTAACTCCGTTAACATAAGGTTACAGGGCCGTACTTAGTATCTGCTTCGGTGTGCGAGTTCGTAACAATACTGATAAAAACTATAATATAAAATGTATAAAGTTTGATCATTCATTATATAATATTAATTTCCAAAATAATATAGGAATTGTTAAGTTTAAGGTAAAACAATATTCACTAGATCCTAACGATAATAAGAAATATAAAACCTTAAATTACGATTATAGTGGCGAGGATAATTTCACAGTAAAAAGGTGTGTATTTAATAATGTAATATTACATAGCATAAATTATACGAGACCGAAAAAGACGTATGACTGCATTGTTGAACTCCAAGCTGAAGAACATTTTCAAATATTAGAAATTATAGGGTCCAATGAAAATGCATATTTATATGCCAAAAAGATAAATGTGAAAAAGTTGAAATGTGGCAAAAACAAAACTTCAGCACTTATTTATAGTCCAATCTTTTACTGGAAATTATTATTTAATTAATATTAAAAATGTGAAACAAAAATTTATATGTATCAAATTGAAAAAAAAATTTTTATATCAGTAAATTACCCAATACTGTAGAAATACAGTGAAAACATGTAGAAATACAGTGATAAAAATAAATGTATTTTATTAAAATATATTTTATTGACTACTATGAAAAATAAACAAAAAATAAAAACTACTTTTGGAACCTTTACTAAAAAAATGTATGGAGTTGGTTCCAATAAAATTATTTCAGCCTTTTCGATTTCAGCTTGAATCAGCTCTCCAGACTCATCAATGAAACTCTTAAATTATCTTCATTGCCCTCTTCTCTGTTTTTAGCAAATATATCTTCTCTGTATTCTTCTTCTTGTTCTTCTTTCTCTTCTTTATTATTTTCTGTGTTTATATTTTGGGCTTTGCGTTTAGAACCTGTAAATAAAGAATTAATTGTTGTTTATGAATTTACTATACAACAAACCTTTCACAAGAGATGGCCGAGAAGGACGGTTTAGATCAATAATTTTCTGAGAAATTATTGCTGGAATAGCCAAACAAATGTTTTTCTCTTCTTCATTTTTTTTCCTTAAACGCCATGCAACTATGTCTGAAATAAATACAAAAATATAGATATAATATAAATGAAATTATTATACTAAATACCTTTGATGACCATTATCTTCTGAGGATCTAATATACTTTTCCTGTAACGGAGGAATTTTTAAGAACTTTAACCCCAAACAAATTGAGAGCAATTCCCTAATAAATTTGGTTGGGTTTTTTCCTCTCAAATCAACGATATCGTATAGATGCTTATGGAGCCAGACATGAATCTACAACAAATATAATAATATAACACCTTATAATAAGGCCAATAATATATATATATATATATATATATATATATATATATATATATATATATATATATATATATATATACTAAATTTTCCATCTTTTCTGGTTTCTATCTCCACATTATCTACCGCCTTCTGTACTATTGTCCTCTCGACTGTCTTATTTATCAAACTAAAGTTTTGTGTGACATCTGAAAATTAAAAATTGTTTCAATATAAAAATATGAGACTTCCTTAAAACAAAGCAAATAATTTGAAGAATTTACAATGAATTGGGACATCCTACATATTATTCATACGCTTTTACAACTGAAGTTGTATGCCTTACCATTCCATTTTCCTAAAATTTCTTTCTATAATTTATAATTAAGGTTTTCTAAAATCAATTTTGTTTTGCTTGTGTTTTAGTTCTCTTTTTAAGGACTCGACTTCCTCTTGAAGTTTTTTATTCTCAGTGTTTATGTTTATTTGCTCCTGTTCATCACTCTTCTTAATATTTTTTCTGATTTTTTTTCTTGTAAAATCTCTTTCACCATCTGGCCATAATTCTCCTTTTGTGGATATGTCAACCCCTAAAGTTA
Source organism: Galeruca laticollis (assembly GCA_963921935.1). Lineage (NCBI taxonomy): Eukaryota > Metazoa > Arthropoda > Insecta > Coleoptera > Chrysomelidae > Galeruca > Galeruca laticollis. The sequence goes on from OY998180.1 coordinate 126,636,952, forward strand.
TTAAATAAGCTATGTACTATGTATATAATATAAATCACCAAAAATTTTACTATTTCCTATGACAAGAGAAATAAGAATTAAACTAGTAATACGAATACAACTAATATTACAATGATTCATATTCTGGTAGTCGACGAGTACACATTACTTATCGGTGCTTTAATAGTACGAGTTTGTGTATCGTGAAAAAGTAGTAAGATAACAGTGTAAACATTATTAGTGCATACATAGAGGTGACCAACTGTAAGTTGCATGAACTTTTTCCATTTCGCAAATTAAAACAAATTAAACAATCATAATTACCTTAGTCTAATAGACAAAATCAGTTTTTTACTGATTTATATACAAAAAATATTCAAGCAGGCAGATCCGGCCTCAGAACGTATGAAATCTCCCACAGAAAATGTATTAATTGAAACATGAATACAACCTCTGACGGGGTTTCTGACAACAGGGGCCCCTCTCAAAGTACAGTAACAAATTATCCACAGTCTCAAAATACATCTTATGCATCCGCTCTCACTCAACAAACATTTCCCAGCAAGGAGCAAGCGATTGTGTTTCCAACAATTGATGGATTGTTTCTCCAGGATTACATATACGCACTAGGGTCTCTGATTGGTCCAAAATCTATTATATTTTGCTCAAGAATCTCCAATGGAAGAATATGTATATACCTAATAAACAAACAATCAGTGGACACTTTTATGAATAAACATGTATGTCCATCTATACCCCATGATGTCTTGGTAAATGAACTGAAACAGTTAGGTCTCACCCTACTGTCGCCTATAACCTTTTTAAAAGTGAATGTGTCGAACCCTGACTATAGTCATATTCTAAGTTTTCGCCGACAAGTGTACATAAAACCTATCTCAACTCCTACAGATATACCTTCCTACATTACTTTATCTTTTGACGGCACACCTTATCGTATATACATATCACAAGACGGTCTTTCCTGTTACAAATGCAAAAAAGATGGTCATATCGCCTCCCAGTGCCCCGATTTTTTACCAGCTGTCAAATATTCAAAATACAAATACTGACATTGAAACACAACCTCTCAGAGAAAATACAGATCAATTACAAAAGATTCAAGCTCCGAAACCTCCACCAATACCTGCACCACAACTAGCCCCAATCGACATAAATACCGCGCATAGTGGAAGTAAAAGACGCATAGACCAGATTATCTCTACGCCAGATACACCCGAAGAAAATAAGGACTCAAAACAATTCATAAAACCCAAACAAAAAAAGAAGCACCCAAAAACTTATGAATCCAAAAGCTGCAGAGAATCACTATTACCAGCACAAACATTTATAAACAGTCAAAACCCTCCCAACTCACTCGATTTTGATCAACTGGTGCTCTTGCTCGATAATACAATGGGAGACCCTGACCCTGTAAAAACCATTCTCGAATTCACCGATAATCTTGACAACTTGGCTTTGCAACTTTACCAAATCCGACCTTATCTCACAGAAAAAAGCATTAAATCTCGCTGTACACGACTCAGGACAAGAATCATGAAGCACTTTGGCACTCGTTCTACGGATATAGAAAGTGACGCATCATCATCCCAGGAATTGTGCTAATGAAGAAACTTATAAATATATCTATTACATCAACCTACATTGGTCAGTGGAACCTGAACGGGTTTCACTCGCAGTTACCTATGCTACAACATTTAATAAGTCAATATAACCCATTCATTGTAGTGAAATTGACTGTCTCGACCCTTACTTCGTGAAATATGCTCATATTAGTGGTTTTAAATGAAACTCAAGGTCTCTAGTTAATTCCACAATATAATACAAGTTATTGAAAATTCTAAAAAATTGACAATTGTTTCGATAAATCAATATCATCGTCAGAATGGCAGAAGTTACATTTCATTTTATGCCTACCAGTTAAATCTAGGGAATTCTCCACTAATAAACTGTCTTCTTAAGTGATAATTGTAAAGATCAGCAGATATAGTTTTCCTGGTTTTCTATATCATTGCACAGTTATACTGATCTTAATTGGAAAAATGATATCCAGGATATCACCATAGGGCTAATAATATCTAAGCTTCAATATTTGTAATATCACATCTTCTTCTTTTTTCTATAAACATATATTAAGCCAATCACAAGTTAGGTTACTTCTTGGTCTAGCCAAAAATATAACTACTAAACATCAGGTAGGCATAAAATGAAATGTAACTTCTGTCATTCTGACGATTATATTGATTTATCGAAACAATTGTCAATTTTTTAGAATTTTCAATAACTTGTATTATATTGTGGAATTAACTAGAGACCTTGAGTTTCATTTAAAAACACCATTCATTGTAGGATTACAGGAAATAAATTTTACGGAAAAGAAAATAACTGGATTAAAAAATTATACAGCTTTCTATAAAAACAGGGTAAACGCAAATATAGCTAGTGGAGGAGTTGCAATTTACATAAAAAATGACGCTGATGTCAACGAAATATCTCTAAAAACAAATTTAGAAGCTGTTGCAGTCTCTATCAACCTAGAACGAAAAATTTCTATTTGTAATGTGTACATACCCCCCAATGAAGAAATTTCAAGTCAAGAACTAACAGATCTCTTCTCTCAAATAACATCTCCACGCCTCATTATTGGAGATTTCAACTGCCACAACACCGAATGGGGATGCAAAACGACTTCCAACAAAGGCAAACTGCTATCATCAACTACAGATCTCTGCGGTCTTTGCCTACTGAACAGTGGGGAAGGCACTAGGCTCAACCTCTGCACTGGAGAGACGGCAGCACTAGACCTTACCTTTTGTAGCCCAAATTTACTAACCGAACTAACTTGGGAAATTCTACCTTTCATTTATAATAGTGATCATGCTCCAATAATTATTAATAACTCCGATCACAGGAATATAACCAATACAAACATTAGTACAAAATGGCAATATAAAAACGCAAATTGGGCACTGTATCAGCAAACAATCGAAGAAAATATAACAAACTTTGAAATAAAATCGGATATAGACGAAACAGTTGATAATTTTGCAAATACCATGTTAGAAGCAGCAAAAGAATCAATAAAAAAAACATCACTGATTAAAAATCGTCAACCCGTACCATGGTGGAACAAAAACTGCCAAGAAGCGATTAGAGCAAGTAAACATGCTTACAATGTATGGAAAAAGCACAAAAATCAAGAAAAACCTGATCGAATTCAAAAAACAAGATGGAAATACATAATAAAAAAACGCAAAAAAGAATCGTGGCATGAATTCGTAGCCAGCATTAATGACAACACTCCACCCACAGAAATTTGGAACAAAATTCGACGAGTATCAGGGAAACGCACCATCACAGGAATACGATCCCTTCAATATCAGAACAAGCTCACATCTGAAAATGAACTAATAGCCAATGTTTTAGCTGAAACTTACAGAAAACACTCTAGCAACTCAAATTTTTGTGCACAATTTCTCGACTTGAAACAACAACAAGAAAAAGACTTTCCCATAACTATAGATCCAAATGACGAAATCCCTGCAATTTTTATCAAAAATTTGCCTAGCTGTGCCAAAAGAATCTTATTGGACATCTACAATGTTATTTGGACTGAAAACAAATTCCCGAAAAAATGGACCCAAGCTACAATCATACCTATATTAAAACAGAACAAAAACAAAACTGATCCAGAATCTTATCGACCAATATCTCTAACATGCGTGATGTGTAAATTATTGGAAAAAATTGTAAACCAGCGGTTGATGTGGTATCTAGAGTATCACAACTATATAGCAATGCAACAATGTGGCTTCAGGCAACAAAGATCTGCGCAAGACAACATAATCGAACTAGAATCTGAAGTACATGAAGCTTTTGCCACCAATCAATCATGTATCACAATATTTTTTGACATCCAACGTGCATTTGATGCTGCTTGGCACTACAAAATATTAAAACAATTAACAGAGTGGGGGCCATATGCTTTCATTTATCTCCAGTTTTTTAAGAAACAGATCCTCCCGAATCAAAGTTAATGGAGAACTCTCAAAAAGCTTCTTCCATGAAAATGATACTCCTCAAGGATCAGTAATTAGTACTACACTTTTTCTCACAGCTATTAATAACATCGTCGATACAGCTACAGCGCCTGTCAAGTACAGATTATACGACTTAGTACTTATTGCCAAAGGAAGGAACTTAGAATCAATTTCGAGAGTAATTCAAAATCAATTAAATTCTATAGAAAACTGGTCAAAAGAAACTGGATTTATCTTCTCAACAGAAAAAACGAAATCCATTATCTTTTCAAAACACAACAATAATTATCAACCTTGTCTCACACTATACAATAAAAATCTCAGTTTCGTACAAACTTACAAATTTCTAGGAGTAATATTTGATTCTAAATTAAATTGGAAAAATCATATTCTAGAACTCGTGAGGACCTGCAAAAACAAGTTAAATATAATAAAAATGTTGAGCAACACAAGTTGGGGATCTGACTCAAATACTCTTCAGAGAATCTATAGAGCAATCATTAGATCTCAAATTGAGTATGGAGCAATTGCCTATGGCTCGGCCACAAACACCACTCTCAAACAATTGAATACCATCCATAATACTGCCATTCGTTTAGCCATTGGAGCATTTTGTACCAGTCCTACTTCAAGTGTACTATGTGAAGCAGGTGAACTACCTTTACATCATAGAAGACAACTACTCAGCATGTCTTATGCTACTAATGTTGCAGCAAACCCACAATATCCAACATATGCCAACACCTTTAAAAATCATTATAGAAATCTGTATCAAAACAAAAAAAGAGCAGCTCCAGCATTTTATGAAAGGGTTGCCAATTATTATAACGATTTAGATATCACCATACCAGTTATATTCTTAGCTAACACTCCAACTTGGACTATTGCTAGTCCGAAATGCCACTTTGATCTAACCTAACCTAACCAAAACATACTTAATATTTACCCCTCCCATGTGCAAATCTACACGGATGCATCAAAAACATCGGAAGGAGTAGGAATAGCAGTGAAAGTCCAAAACGATACTCGAATGTACCAACTACCCAAACTATCATCTGTATTCTCTGCAGAGTTATTTGCAATATATCAAGCCCTTATACTTATTCAAGGGAGGCCAGAACAAGAGTACTTAATCATTTTCGACTCTCTAACCTCGCTGAAAACTCTCAAAAATATATACAGCCATTGTCCCCTCTCAAAGATGATCAAGCAACAATTCCACTCAATTCGGCATGGCGGAAAAGAGGTTGTATTCATATGGGTATCCTCGCACATAGGAATTCTCGGAAACGAAGAAGCAGGCAGGGCAGCACAAGAAGCAATTACACGTGATAGTGCAGTGCGCGAAAACAGAGTGCTTGCGTCAGACTACAAATGTCACATAAAATCATTAATATATAACAAGTGGCAGGCCGAGTGGGATCAATCTAAAGATAAACTGAGACCAATTAAACCAACCATCAAACCTAAAATTAACAACGTAAAGAATAGAAAATGTCAAACTGTGTTAACACTTCTCAGAATTGGTCACACTCGGTTTACTCACCAACATTTAATCACAAAATCTGATCCGCCAGTGTGTGATTTATGTAGAGTTATTGTAACTTGTAGAATGCCTAAAGTACAAACAAAATCGTCAAGCGCACGGACTACCGACCGATTCAAAAAGTAAGTTAAATAACACCTTCTTGAATGTAATTGACTTCTTAAAAGGAGATCAATCTTTACAATCTAATTTAAATTGCAAACATTCCAATCAATAACAGTACCGTTAAAGCGCTAATAACCCTAGTAGTTGATGCGCTTAAAAAAATATTACAATAGCTATCTTATTTTTATAAACTTACATTTTTTTTTCGTTCTGTAGTTTTCTGCTCAGAAATCACATCCGATTCCGAATCAACAATGGATGTTGTACACCGATTTTCTATTAATGGGCTGAGTGGTAATCTGGGCCTTTTAACTGATATTATTTTTTGAACATCTTCATATGTTTCTTAAAAAAACTTTTAAGTAATTACCTCCTATTATTAAAATGGTGGTTAGGGTCGAGATAGGCCAAATAGATAGAAATAAAAATAGATTAAAAAATGTACTCCAACTTTTAGATTATTTATTTACATTCATAAATTACAAAGGCAAAAAATAAAACAAATTAAGCTGTGTAAACAAATGCAGTACACAATGAATAATCATTAGGCAAAATAAAAATGTATATAAAGATAGATAATTCATTTTAATCAAATAAGAGAACAACAAAAAACAAAAAAACGGAAAAACGTTCACAGGAGCACGCATGGAGCTGGGAGCATGCCACCTCAAACATTGACTGTTGACACTCCAAATTCTGTCAACTTTGGTTACAGCTGCGCGCTCTACCTTGAATTACATATGGAATTTTGTCAAATTTCCATTTTGGGAACTAAACCATATTAAACCAGATACGAATTCAGTATGAAATTCTCGTCCATATACAACCATTGAAATCCATATAAAAATACAATTTTGTTTCTGATATGGTTCTATATGTAAATTGTGCCATATACAATACATATAGATCCAGATAGCTTTTTAATAAATCATTTTTTTATTCCATATACGATCCACATACAAAAATAGAATCCATATAGAACCAAATTTGATTTCTTAAATGGATCAATATATGGTGCATTTTCACTAGGGATATTAACTTAGTTACACAAACACTCGTCAGAGGGAGTGTCGGTTATGAAGATTTACCTATTGGCATAGATTTTTTCAATTTCAATTTCTGGGGGTAAATAATTCATTTTTCAATAAATTTAAACTTTTACAATGATATAAGAATATAAGCAAACAATTCCTTTGTTTGTTACCTCACGTAACTACGCACATTACTGAAATTAAGCTACTACATCGCTTACTCAAATGCAACAAGAAATTTATTTTTAAAGAAATCATCGTAATATAAAATTGTGATGAGCAAGATCTAGCCATAAGGGTCCCAAAAAAACTCGAGGTGACAGAATGCTTAAAACATATAAAGAATAATAAGAGTGCAGGAGAAAACAATATTCCAATAGAAATTTTAAAATATGGAGGCGAACAATTAACGGAGAGAATATGGCAGTTGTTGAAACAAGTATGGCGAGAAGAAAAAATCCCTAAAAACTGGGACAAGACATTAATAATTCCAATCCACAAAAAAGGTCCCAAGGAAGAATGCGATAACTACCGCGGAATAGCACTTTTAGATGTAACATACAAAGTTCTGGCAAAAATCGATTAGACAAATACCACAATGAAAATGTAGGAGAATACCAAGGGGGTTTTAAAGCAGGTAGATCGACAATAGACCAAATTTTCATTATGAAACAACTTCAGGAGAATGCTTACGAACAAAATTTAAGTCTGCATATGCTATTCATCGATTACAGACAGGCCTATGATACTATCAAAAGAAAAAAAATATATGAGGCAATGAGAAAGCTAAAAATACCAGTTAAATTGAGAAGACTAGTGGAAATGACCATACGAAAAACCGAGAGCAAAGTAATTTTGGAGGGCAGTATTCTAACGAATTCAAGATAGAGAAAGGTCTGAGACAAGGAGACCCATTATCCACAACCCTCTTTAACCTAGTTCAGGAAATTATACTAAGAGAAAGTGGTTATAAAAACCCGAGGTTTAATTTATGGGAATAAACATCAGTGTCTAGCATATGCGAACGGCATAGTACTTATGGCAAGATCCAGGAAAGAACTGCTAAGCGTATTTAAGCTACTGGAAGAGAAGGCAAGAGAATATGGTCTAGTGATCAAGGAGAAAAAAACAAAATACATGATAATGAAGGATAATGAAAAAACCGATATTATTATAAATTGTAATGGAAACAAAAGCTACAAAATAGAAAAAGTGGAACAAATCGAATATTTGGGAGTCACTATCACAAATAAAGGAGACGAAGAAAGGGAAATAGAAAAAAGGTTAACAAAAGGCAGTAAAGCAGCAGGAATAGTATCACAGATGTTTAACTCAAAAGACATATCACGAACAGCTAAAATAAGAATGTACCAAACAATAATAAGACCGTCAGTTACCTACGCTTGTGAAACCTGGACAATGAACAAAAAAGAGTAGATTAAACTAGAGATATGGGAACGTAAAATGCTCAGAACGATTTATGGTGGAATAAAAGAAAATGGAATATACAGAAGAAGAACAAACAGAGAATTATCAGATTTGTATAATCACCCAAGTATAACCCATATAATTAAAGCACAGAGAGCGAGATGGTTAGGACATATAGGTAGAATGGCAGAAGATAGATGGGTAAAACGAGTGCTGAAAGGAGGAGAAGGTGGTAAAAAGAGAAGAGGAAGACCAAGGAAGAAATGGTTGGAGGAGGTTAGGAGAGACCTGAGATCAGTGGGAGTAAGGGACTGGCAAAACGAGGCGAGGAATAGAGAATAATGGAAAAAGAGAGTGAAAGATCCCTATAGGCCTTTAGCGCTGATATATAATATATATATATATATATATATATATATATATATATATATATATATATATAAAATTTTGTATGAAATTCGGATCATAAGCAATCATTACGGCACAAGCCATGTTATCATCAGACTCGGCTGACGACACGATAATATTCATGGCTATAATAGTAGCCTAATGATCGTTATTACGATCCTTATAATTGAATGGTATTGAAATAAAAGTATAAAAGTGAGATTAACGTGTTATTTTAAAAGGTGATTCTTCTAACAAAATATAGGATGAATTGGGTGGATTCGGAAAAATATTAAATTAAGTAAAACCCCGAAGTGAAAATTGAATGGATTCTACAGTGTCCTAAAAAAATTATTACATCGAATTCATTTCCAAATAATTGGCTATTATTTTTCATATTATATGGGACATTTTAAAAAATTGTTCATTTCAAAACTAGAAATTTGATAATATATATTATTGGAGAATCAGTTTGTTCAGTTGAGAATAATTATCACCGCCATATTACATTAGTGTTTTGAAAACATTTGAGACTTTTTGTATAGTATATGTGCATTTATTCCATCGATGTTTTACAATTTATTATACAGGATCTTTCAAAAAAATGTGACCCCCTTGCTAGGATAGATAAAACTCTGCAAAAATACTTTATACCAGCATTAGTTATTACTTCATCATTTTCAAATCAAAATATTCCGAAAACGGTACACAGTATCGAGTTTTACAAAAAGTACCTTTTTTGTGTAAAATTGAATGTTGTTTGAGTTCACATAAAATTTGGGCTACAAAATTCAACCTCAAAAAAATATGTTTAAAACTACTCGGTATGAACCGTCTAACTAGCGTACTCTGTGAGAGGCAGATATAAAAACAAATTTATGCGATCCGTCAGCTTCCAAAATATATTCGTACAAAATGTCGCCAGTAGTTTCAACATAATCGTAAAAAATGTGTATAAGAATTATTTTTTCAACACCCTGTATCTTGAAAACGGATGCTGTTAAGACATTTTTTATTGGACGAGCCCAGCTTATTTTGCAGTGTTCTACTTATCCTAGCAATTCAATTCTCAATAGTTCCAATTAACAGACAATGTCTAACATATATCAATTCCTTTGTAGAATTTAAAAATTGGAAAATGCTTGACCTGTAAGATCCTAATTTAAGTCCAATTTCAATTGTAATTCCTTTCATAAAATTGTCAAAAATTAATTTTTCTATATTAATTATATTCTTTTCAGTCATGTCACAAAATCGTTAAAATTATATACTTTTTTATTTTGATGTTATTAAAAATCTTTTGTTTTAGTTGTATTAACCCAATAATATACGGATTTATGTCGAAGAACTTCAGAGACAGCTTTGTTCAAGCATTGTGCTTAAACAGAAGAGCTCTTCATGATCGAGCCAATAGCTACAGCCTTCGCCATGTTTCAACAAGAGCATCTTCTGTAAAAAGTATTGTGACAAGAACTACGTCATTGAAATGAAATAAGCTTATGGGTACTGCTCTTTAATTTGTGTAAATATTTTACAGCAGTCCCAAGCGTTAAAATTTATTTTCTAAGTGTTTACTGTGATATATGAATGATTATTTATTGTTTCCACTAATATTATGTGGAAAAGCTACCGTTCCAGCAGCATCTAAGAAAATATGTACTGTAACTGATGTTTGCTGAATATTGTAAAAAGCATTTAGTAACAATTTTTTATCTTAAAATTTGTAATAATTATTACTAATCGAAAATATAAAAAAGCCATGGAACAGAGATGTTTCCATTATTTGCAGACTTTAAAATGGTAAAATTATGAGAGTTTTCAACTGTTGACAAAATTGTTATTTACGAAAAGTTCTAAAACAATTAACAGAAAAACATACTAGTGAAAAATTAAAATTTACGGAGTAAAAAATATTAATATCAGAAAAGATCCTTCAGCATCACTTTTAATATAGATTAGGGAGTCTTTTATCTATGATTTTAATAAAATATACATAATAGATAAACATGTTAGTTTCAATGATGACCTTAAAAAATGTCTACAAAATACACTTAGCAGCAAAAGTATCGCATAATTCTAATAGTTGTTGTAATTCTTCTAAAAACAGATATAATCAAATAATTACGATGTTAACCTGTATAAAAAAACTATAACAAATAAAATCAAATATTTTTTTAATGATTATTTTTTGTCCACTTTTTTTAGAAAATAAAAAGTCAGCGATTTGGGTATTATTTCTTCAGTATAGTAAAATATAGGCTAGTTGCTTATCTACAATATATTAATTTATCTAATGTCTGTACATTTAAAATGAATCCACACCGAATATAAAACAGAGTAGGAATCCGTGGTGGCGCAGTCACCCTGAGCGGTGAAGGGAGAAATCAGAATTACATTGCTCAGTAATTCAGTGTGAATCAGTCTACCATTAGTAGGGCTTTAAGTCGTTTCAGGGAAACTAGGCAGCATACGAAAAGACCAGTCGCTGGACGTCCAAGGGTTACCACCACTGTGCAAGAGACCAGTCCCTGGACGTCCAAGGGTCACCACCCCATTTCCTTCAATTAGTAACACTTAGAACAAGAAATGTAACCGCATCATATTTACAAAATAGACTTCTAGATGCCCATCAAGTTCATGTAAGTTGAGCAGAAAACGATTGGTCCAGAGTTCTTTTCTCTTCCCTGATGAATCCAGGCTTTTTTGTTCAATAATGATGAACGAGTAAGAGTATATAGACGTAAAGGAGAGAGATATGCCCAATGTAACATTCTTGCTGGAATGAAGTATGGAGGCAGATCAGTAATGGTGTGGGGAGAAATTTCTTTGGGTGCACGTATGGAGTTTGTAGTTTGTTCAAAATAGAGCTCTCACTGCTCGAAGGTACATAGTCAGTTTTAGAACCTCACATTATGCCATATTGCCCTCTTATTGAAGAAAATTTTCTGTTTATGTAGTATTTGGAAGAGGTAGAAATTGATACAATGGCATGGCCAAGTAGAAGCCCTGATCTCAACCCCATAGAACACATATGTGATATGGGCAGAATAATTTCAACTCGTCAAAACCCTCTGAATAACCTGGATGACCTTAGCAGTACCCTGCACCTTAGCAGCACCCTGCTTGATATATGGGAGACAATACCAAAAAATATCATTAGGAATCATCTTAGCATGCCAAGAAGATGTCAAGATGTTATTCGTGCACGTGGTCGAAATACGAGGTACTGAAAACAAAATTAGTGCAGTTGATTTTTTTATTCATAAATCGAATACTCATGTTTTTTATTATACGTATTTACTGCAAATAAATACAAAAATAAAAATTCGTATTTTGGTTTTTTTGGTGTATTATGATATTATGAGATACTTTTGCTGCTAAGTGTAAGTAGGAGAAAACATGAATTATAGTGAAATTAAAATAATAGCGCGAACAGGATGCTGCTTGAAGAAAATAATATATTATGCTAGTGGGTCTATTACAGAAATGTAATAAAGACATGCTTTCAAATCATTGACATAAGAATATTTATAAAAAGTGTTAGATCAATTATTATTGTAAGAATGTGTTGTATTTTAGCTGTCTATGTCTTTGCCGTTGGTTGTAAGGTGGTTACTTTATCAAAGAAATGTATCATTCTACACATTGTTACTACCACTCTTTCGTATATGTATATTAACGTGTCTAACATTTTTAAAAAACGTACACTTCTTTCACTTACACATCAATTCTATAAAAGCAAACCGCATATGGTATGCGTAGATACTATTAAAATATCCTAACCCTTTTTCATGTTCATTTTTACAAGTATTGTTTGTGCATATTTGTTTCCTTTGTACTTCAAACGTAGAATATTTTCAATACGTTTTACCTGTTGATCTGAAAATTTTGTGGAAATTTTTGTCCATAATAAATCAAAGTGACTGTAACTTAAAATTCCACTATAAAATGTATATTCTACAATTGTTTCTTGAATATGTTTTTGGTAGGTTTGTGTATTTGTATGATTGTGTTAATCTAAGTGTTTTGTAAATATATCAATTCAATTTATTAAAATGTGCACATTCTACTGTCATTTAAGAGGAACCTATACTATTTGCTGAAGTTATTATGTCTATAATTTTGAAATATTTGAGATTGTAAATAATAATTGTATTTTATTGTCATTCCTAGTGATGTGAATAACACAAAAAAATAATTGTAAATTCTCCAAAACAAACACGAAACTTTCAATCATATACTGCACAATTTGTTTAATTATATTTTTAATCAATTGAATCAATATTATTTACAAATATACTGGTCTAGTCAATTCAACAGATTCCAAGGTAAGACCCTGCCCTTTTCTAATGGCAAAGTGGCGTTCCGTCAAATGTGATAAATTTTGAATATGATGTTGTACTCGACTTGTTGACCAAAAGTGTCCATGATACCAATTCAATCCTATGACTAGTTTTCAAAATGCAGGGTGTTAAAATCGAGAAATACATATATTTTGAAACTACGTAACTTGATTAAAAAGAAAAAAATAAGCATTTTTAGTTGATTGTAGCATTAATGTCCTAGTCTAACGCAAACGTACACATAAATAGTTCAAAATGTAAACATATAAAGGGTGGTTCTCAGTTACATCAGGGGGAGTTTTTGAAATTCTGGGAGAATGTGATATGGAATGAAAACATGGTCAAAAATAAAAACTTACATAATATTTACTATTCTGACATTATATAAACCCATTTTAAATTATATGTATACAGGGTGATTGTTAATTCATCCACAGAAAGGCGTTTCTTAAAAAAATAAAAATTACACTCTTTATATATTAGAGAATTTGTTATTAATGTTGATTATGCATTTAATAACTAGAGGACAATAGTTTTTATGGAATACAGGGTGATAGAGACATCTAATTCGTTTTTGATGCAGCAATAATTAAAGAAATATTCCCTTTTCAAAATCACCCTATATTTTTCAATTCGATTCGTCAAAATGAACGATCTATTTATTTTTGTAATTAGTTTTAAGCAATTAATAACTTCATATAATTTCATAATTTTAGTATGATGCGTTTTTGAGATTCCAATATATGTATATAGTGAACCATATTAAATATCAGACATATCCATTCATGTACGAGTATAAAAACCATTTGTGAGTTATAATATTGGAAATCCCCTTCCGATACACAGAACTGTTCAACTGCGTTTTTCTCGAAAACGAATGAGAATATCGTGTTTGAACAAGAGTACCAATATTACGTAGAAATGATGTTTATGTCATATTTTCTAATAAAAATCACTAAAAAGTTTCGTCAAAAAAGTTACCAGTCAATTTCATCATCAGAAATCCTTCACGGGGCTCCCCCTGTAACAAAATATCAAATAATACATAAAATAAAGTATAAAAGTATGCCTCTGTGCCGATTTTGATAACAATCGATAAATATACAGTGAAATTATTAGCAAAAAACGAAAAAAAAATTCAACTTTAACGCCCTTTATCTTTTTCCACAGCAATATTTTATTGCGGTTATTTGGTCCTATCGCTATATTTTGGTCCAAACAATCTACCCTTAGCATAACAATAGTTATGAATCACCCTGTATATTGAAATCTCAAAAACGGATCACACTAAAATTATGAAATTATACGAAGGTATTAATTGTTTACAGCTAATGACAAAAATAAATATATCGTACATTTTGACGGATCGAATTGAAAAATATGGGGTGATTCTGAAAAATGAATATTTCTTTAATTGTTGCTGCATCAAAAACGAATTAGACGTATCAGCCTGTATTTCATAAAAAGTATTGTTATCTAGGTATTTATTTATTACTAATATTATTAACAAATTCCTTGATATACAGGGTGTATTTTTTTAAGAAACGCCTTTCTGTGGATGAATTAGCAATCACCCTGTATACATATAATGTGAAATGGGTTTATATGTCAAAACAGTAAACACTATGTAACTTTATTTTTGACCATTTTTCATTCCATACCAGAATCTCTTAATTTTGTACTATTCTAAACAAGTGTGCTGTGGAAACAAATGAAGTGCGTTAGAAATGTCATCCTCATTGTCAATTTAACATTAATTGTTGTGTTGAGATATTATAATATGGCTTTTGCAAATAGAATGCAGTGTTACGTTTGTGGCCACTTTTATTTTTCAAGACAAACTGTTCGTTTAATTCGCGATGATAACATAGATTTTCTTCAAATTGCCGGTAACAGAAGGCAAGCAGCTAGATTTCCTGTCGTCGATATTTTTGACAACACACGGATATGTACTAATTGAAATATTTCTATAGCAAATGAACTGAGAAATATAGAAAATAATAATAATTACCTATGGTTAAATGTTTTATCACCTGCTACAAACCGCTCCTGCATAATATGTGAATCAAGAGTAAACCTTCAACGAGTAACTAAAGTATAGAGTTGACATTTTTGTTGCGTGTAACATATATGTACCCGATTTTTAAGAATTTGTAGCCATCATTTGGATGATCGTGGTTTTTTATTGCCCCAATTACAAGAGTGTTTGAAATTTATAAATAAACCTTACACAATGACAATGTTTATTCAAGGTTTAAGAGATATGGCCCATGAAAATCGCCAAAGTCAGAAACTGGGAGGATATAAACAGTTTTAGTGACGAGGAGTTCAAATCCATAACCTCGCTTTCCAGAAATAATTTTTTGGAATTGTATGAATTTTGTGACTCGATTGAGCATGGTGGAAATATGAGAAATATTAATAAAAAAGATTTATTGACCTTCCTAATTAAACTAAGACATGGTGTTTCAGATGATTTTTTGAAAATTCTTTTCAACTATGGTTCCTAGCAGAATAATTTCTATTGTAAGAACTTCTTTGCAACATAGATTTGTACCAAACCACATAGGGTTCGATTCAATTACAAGGGAGGATTATATCAACAACCATGTATCTCCATATATTAATCAATTGTACAATCCTACTCCTGATATTCCTAAATATATAGCATATATAGATTGCACCTATAATGAAATAGAAAAAAGCAGCAATTTCCGGACTCTGCGACAGTCTTATTGCTTTCACATAAATAAACATTTAGTGAAACCTGAAATTATATGTGCTGCTGACGGATATATTTTAGCTATTAAATGGACCATATTTTTCTGATTCAAAGAACAATGATGCATCTATTTTGGATTATGAATTCGCAAACGACGTCTACAGAATGCGAATTTGGTTTTCTGAAGGTACCGTGGTGATATTAGATAGGGGATACAGAGACTCTATTCCGTTGATAGAAGAACTAGGTCTACACTATCATATGCCACCATTTTTACCTAGAAATTGACCACAGTTAACAACGTTCGAAGCGAATACGGCTCGTTTAATAACAAGTACGCGCTGGATAGTAGAGGTCAGAAATGGAGATTTAAAATCCATTTTCTGGACGAATTAGCGTAACTCGCGCAGCAAAACTGCGGGAGTTTTATTCTATTGCTGGTGCCTTACTTAATAAATTCCATCCTTTAATAGCAATACCTGGAACAGTGGAATTAGCAAATCAAATGTTAACTCATTCTGAAGATGTAAATATTGTTCAGGCGCGAGTAGAACACGAAAATCTTGGAGGACAACATGGTCAATGGACTCGATTAGATCACAGGCATGTACCAATATTTCCACATATAGAACAAGAATATTTAAAAAATTTAACAGGTCCATATCAAGTTCATCTTGCCAGTTCTTATATCCAGGATAAATTACAAAGAGAGGAAGATTATATTTTACAGGTCGATGAACACGTGGAAGAACCGAACGTTTTGAGATTCCGGCTATATTCTAGATTTAGAAATAATACTAAACATATGCTATGGGTAGTTTATGAAGATCCTAATGATGACGATGAAGAGCAATTAATCTTGGGATATTTCTGTACTTGCAGGTCAGGAACTAGAACCCTAGGAACATGTGCTCATGTAGCAAGTGTTATATGGTTCCTTGGTTTTGCCAGGCATCAAGAACATGTTAAGTTTCCATCAATCAAACTATTAAATTATATTGATGATGCACATGACAGAATTCTACCTGAAAATATTGAAATGGGTCCAGATATTTTATAAAAAAATATTTAACATTTACTAAAATAATGCTTTTAGAAGATACCAAATCCATAACAAAATACTGTAAACATTAAAATTATTAAATAAATATTTTTATCCAATTGCATTTCTGTTTCTTCCTATTTAACCGATAGATACTAGCTCCATGGCCGATAGTTAACTACGATTTTTGTACTCACAAATGGAAATTATTATACATTAATGGATATGTCTGATATTTAATATGGTTCACTATATACATATATTGGAATTTCAAAAACGCATCATACTAAAATTATGAAATTATATGAAGTTATTAATTGCTTAAAGCTAATTACAAAAATAAATAGATCGTATATTTTGACGGATCGAATTGAAAAATATAGGGTGATTCTGAAAAGGGAATATTTATTTAATTATTGCTGCATCAAAAACGAATTAGATGCCTCTATCACCCTGTATTCCATAAAAACTATTGTTCTCTAGTTATTAAATGCATAATCCATATTAATAACAAATTCCCTAATACACAGAGTGTAATTTTTTATTTTTTAAGAAACCCCTTTCTGTGGATGAATTAACAATCACCCTGTATACATATGATGTAAAATGGGTTTATATAATGTCAGAACAGTAAACATTATGTAAGTTTTTATTTCTGACCATGTTTTCATTCCATATCACATTCTCCCAGAATTTCAAAAACTCCCCCTGATGTAACTGAGAACCACCCTTTATATGTTTACATTTTGAACTATTTATGTGTACGTTTGCGTTAGACTAGGACATAATTATGCTACAATTAACTAAAAATGCTTATTTTTCTCTTTTTAATCAAGTTACGTAGTTTCAAAAAATATGGATTTCTCGACTTTTAACACCCTGTATTTTAAAAACTAGTCATAGAATTGAATTGGTCCCATGGACACTTTTGGTCAACAAGTCGAGTACAACATCATATTCAAAATTTATTACATTTGACGGAACGCCACTTTGGCATTAGAAAAGGACGGGATCTTTTGGATATCTCTATACATACATGCATTCATTCCCGTATGCATTGTAAGTACTCCTGCAAGAGAAAGATTAACTAATTGTTTAAGGATTTTACGGTATAGTCATCATGGACACTGTTATAAATATCCAAGCTGATGAGTTCCCGTATAATCAATTATAGAAACATATCCTAAAATCAGATACAAAGCTGATTTACATTAATATGATTGGTATCTGTAATCCTTCAAATTTGAAGGTTTAACTGTATACTCACTTGAAACAATCTTGAATGGTACACTGAAAATGTTGATATTGTGTAAATTATTTTGGTATAATATACAAGATATAAATTTGTTACACAAATTTGTGCATCCCATTTTTTAGAAACACATTTCAAATTAATTAATTCTTTCGATATGTAATATGTGTACATCTATAAAATATTAATAAATTTTACATTCCATAAATAGGTTTTATTATTTCAAACTTCATATTTAATTAAGCTAGACTTTCAACAGTATGTCAACTATAGACTTAAACTAATTCAATTTTCCAAACCATTCATTATTGGATACATTTTCAAGCGATTTCACATTATCTAAACAATGTATGCATAATTATGGCTAAAACATTTTCAACGATAATTTATTTATCTCTACTACAAATGTTCTTTCATTTCATCTTCAATTATATATAATTAAAAATGGGTTCAACAATAGATTGTTGGATACCTACAACAAAAAGTATACAAATGGTTAGATATCAAAAATAGCAGTATTATTAAGTTTAAAACAAATATGTTCTCCTCATAGTCCTCTTTAAAGCTATATCGTGAAATTTAGAGAATTATGTTCCTGTGAACTATTTAGCCAAAAATAAAGAGATCAAGTTGTGCCTGCATTCTAACAAATTCATGATTCACCAGTGAGTGATTGTATGGTAATTACTGAAAGTCATTATAAACGTAATATAGAAATATATTTGAGATAAAATTTGTACAGAAAGTTCAAATTACAACAAACAATAAAACACTTTTTGTTTTTAAAACAAATATTGCTTAAATACAACCCAATAACCACAAACATAGAATACAAATTTAACAAAAAAAATGTATTCCACGCAGTAAACCATTAAACTTTCAACAGAAGAATATATTAACAGATTTTTAAATGCATGTGTAAATGGGTGGTCCTTAAAATTTATGTTGATTGATTTTTTTAGTTTTGTTGACTAATTTATATTAATATACTGCCTAATGATTCATTGTAATCATACATCGGCTTGTATATATTTGTGTTTGCTCTAGGATTTAAAGCGGTTATTGTTTTAAAATATGAATTATCTATACACAATTGCCAAATTTCTTCTTTGATCCCTCAACATTTCGTGAAATACTTATTTGCCCAGTGATGGTACGTTCGCATTACCATTTCCAGTAATGTAAATACAGAAACAAGTAAAATAAATAACTGCATCATACTAAAAAATTGGCATTACTTAAATTAACAATGGTCAAAAGTCCAAGAAGCTGAATGATTTAGTAAAAAGCCAAGTGCCTCTAGTTCTGAGCAATATAGAATAATAACAGCCTCAAGAGATATTTAATTGTGATAAGACACCTCTGATGTTTGTTTTTGTTAAACGCCCTCTCTTTTTTATGTTTCAGTTTTAAACATTTGATATATACCAAGTTTGGTGATTCTTAAAAATACTTGTTTTTCCTACAATGTGGCAAAATTATAAAAATGTGTGATACTTCTTAAATTTGTTTCCAACTCATGACCTACGTCACATATCAAATTAAGGGATTGAAATAAGATCAAATATTGTATTAGGATTCAATGCCAACATTTAACCTATAGAGCAATCCGCGCCAAATATATCCCACAAATTTGGAGCAGGTTAACGACCAATATTTCTGAAAGCCCCCGTCGAAAAATCAAACAGATGAAAAGAAGAAAACTAATTTGGGAATTAACAAGAAGAGTGAGCTTAACCAGACTCTCAAAAGTCAGAAGAAATATTACCAAATACTTCTCAAAGCTTATTAAAAAATAGTGAAAAAAATGAATGCATGTCAAAAAATCTAACAAATAAAAATTCTAATATTAATATTTGGAATAACAAGAAACAAAATCCTTATTTTCCGAAAACATGTTTGATATATGAGTAAAAGAATACTCATTTAAAATTTCACAGTATCAATACACAATGTCTCACCAGAACGCCTCAAATTTACCTTCATTAAAAAAGCTAGTTTGATTATTGAATTGTATACCTAATAGAAAGTATGATTGAGTCATATATAACTTGTGTTCAGTCAAATATTGTTCAGGATACCAGAATATTATATACCAACAGACATAGTGTGATTGTTATTCAAAGGGGTATATTTGAGAAAAAATGTTAATAAATAAGCCTATGTGTTTAATATGAAACTAAAATTGATCATAAATATTGTTTTTGAACAATTTGGGATCATTTTTATTCACATAAACAACAACAGTTACCAAGGAAAATTGAAAATTTATGTTTTTAAAATTTAAAAAATAACATTAGTATTTAAGGATCCACCGCCACTTATAATTATTTGTAATTATTTTTTGAAAATATTACAATAGATAAACTTTTTATTGATTAAAAAACTCAATTTAACAGTAAATACTCTAACTACAAGATATAGAAAAATTATATAACAGATCTATCAAGAGATTTAACAAAGAAACGACTATGATTAAATTTTTTAACAAATATTTACGAATTGGTTATCAGGTGTCCCACAATTTTGAAATTCCAGTATTTTTAACATTTCATTAAAAAACTCCTCTCTAGAAATGAATTTTATACTACAATATAGCATGTTACTCCTAAGAGCAGATTTATAAAATCAAAGGGCTTTTTAATCTACATGTTAAGACTTTTCTGGGTTTCTTTAATAAATGATAGAAAATCAGATCATAAAATGAAATTAATAAAAATACTTTGTCTCAACAACAAAAAACAATTTTAACTTTCATTGTAGTAACTAAATTAGGCTACTTCCAACTAGTGAAACATATTTACAAGTATTTATATCTACATTTTTGGCCAATATCACATTAATAAAGAACGGTTCTTCAACAAACACAACAGGACATTTGTTAATAAGACTAATATGGCCAGAATTGCAGATATTTTTAACAATCGTTTTAAACTAAAAATTACATTGTTTTGAATAATTCAACAAATTTAAAGTTTACATACTCGTATAAAACATTTACTGTTTTTTGAAACATATAGTATGAACCTTTCTTTTAAAAGAAATTGAATATACTGCCTACACAAATCATCAAAAAGTTAACTATCAAATTTATGGCTTTTGTGGGACAACCAGAATAATCAATATCACAAGATTATAATCAATATTATCTATAATGACAATCATTTACATAAATATAATAAAGGAAAAATACATGGATATATATGTATATATATATATATATATATATATATATATATATATATCACTGGGATGTTTAAAATTAATAAAATAATAATTGTATTTCAATTAAGAGGAACTGTGGCACATTAATTTTGTGCAATATTTTTAACTACACTTTATATGATACAAGAAATAGAAATATTCATGACAAAATTATATATTTAAAAGATACCAAACCAAAACAGCTGAACCAATTAATTGAAATAAAAACAAAAGGCCCAAAAACTCGAACATTTGGCTAGGAACCTATTCTACGTATCCTAAGTTAAAGTTTTGAGCATTGAAAGATCTATACTTCCTTTGAAATCAATCTGTAGACATTTTAAATAAAATAAGATTGAAGTATAATGTGTGTAAATTTTTAAAATTTTATAAAAAATATAACATAAAATGCATCTTATTTATTGATTCATCAGATTTTATAACCATTTAAAATGTTTACAGAGTATATATGATTATTTATTTTAAGACTAGCATCTAAGTCAAATTTGAAGTCTGCAAATAAGCAGAATTGGAACTTAAAAGTCCTAATCTCTGCTTCTGTTTTCTTTGTTCTGCCATCTGATCCTTTAACTCCATGAGCTGTTGACTCAAAGTAGTCACCAATAGCTCTGTCTTCTGCAATTGAACTTGGAGACTTTTGAATTCAATCTGTTCCCCTTCTCTTTCTACGGCTGCTAATGATATGGCACGCAATCTCGGGAACCATTCGAGGTTTGCAGCTTTAACCATTGCATAGACGTAACTTTCTGGACCAGTAAATTCAGTGGGATCTTTTACTTGAATTAGAACTATGAAGTACAGATAGTGCCACATATTATGTTCACATTTTATATGATCTTCGAAACTTACGATCTTGTTATCAAACGCCGATCTATTTAAACCTAAAATATGAACTGTCAGTTAACTTATTTATTTTTCATCTTGAGTTTCTAAAATGAATTTGTTTG
The DNA here is from genome assembly GCA_963921935.1 of Galeruca laticollis. Classification (NCBI taxonomy): domain Eukaryota; kingdom Metazoa; phylum Arthropoda; class Insecta; order Coleoptera; family Chrysomelidae; genus Galeruca; species Galeruca laticollis. The sequence continues at coordinate 126,659,017 of OY998180.1, forward strand.
TTTTAACTCGATGAACCAACATATTGACTTCATTCATTTGACTTTTACCACCTGAAAGCCATGTTATTTATTTATTTTCTCATATCTTGATCATTTAAATTGAAAAATGTCTACCAAAGTGATTAACTATTTGTAATAACTATTTATTGCAGAAATTTTCAGTATGTCATTTAATTTGATTACTGATTTCACCAAATTCTGTGTAATTAAGTATAGTTTTCAGAATTAAGAACTTTTTAAAATAAACTGAAGTCTACAGGTATATGTGCAAAGTAGGGGAGGGCGGGTCACAGTGACCAGTGGGGAACAGTTGCCAGTTTGGAATAATTTTAGAATGCATTCAGTATATGTGTTGCCATCTAGCAGGAAGCTGCTAAACTGTGCAAAGAACAGTGTCCGTCATGTGTTAGTTCCTAAATTTATCGCAAATTAGTTTTATTGCATTTTTGTCTCTATGGTGCAGCACGTGTGTTAGTATTGTTTTTTGTACCATTACAATTTGCAGTGATTTTTGACTACTTAGTTATATCGTGTTGAATATTGATACATTATGCTAATAATCATCGCATGCTAGGGGCTAAAAACTTGTGAACAAAATTTTAGATTTGTACACAGTGGCCAGGGTCATTTGGGACATAGTGGTCACTCCTCACTATCAGACTTTGATAATTAGTCGATTTGTGTTCAGCATTTCTCCTTCATCTTTTCTGACTGACGCATGTTTTTTAATTTATTTCAGATTGAAAGATTGTGACGATGCCATGCAACAGGAAACGCAAAAGCCCTATTGGTCTAGCAGATGAAAACGATATGAAATCGGCTGTTAGATCTGTATTAGATGAGGGTTTATCTACAAAAGCGGCTGCAGTTCGTTACAATATAGTACGAACCACATTACGTAGATATATTAAAAATGCCGTGATATAAATATACATTGGGATGAACTAGAATTTCCAAAAATGAAGCCAAATTATGAATGCAAAAAGATTTTTACTAACGAAGAAGAGGTGGAGTTATGTGAATACCTAAAGAAATGTGGAAAACTACACCATGGTTTACCACCAAAAGCTGCTAGAAAACTGGCATTTGACCTTGCAGTGGCTAACAACAAGAATATTCCGGAAAGCTGGCAACGAGATCAATATGCTGGAGAGGAATGGTTAACAGCGTTCATGAAAAGGAATCCTACAATTTCCTTATGAACAGCAGAAGCAACTTCTATAACTTTTAATAAGCCCGTTGTCCATAAGTATGATGATTTAAGGGATTTATATGAAAAATACCCATCTTTGAATGCAAGCAGAATCTGACAAAACAGCTTTAACAACTGTTCAGGGATCAACTAAAATAATTGCACAAAAAAGACAAAGGCAAGTTGGTCAAATTACTTCCGCTGAACGAGGCGTTCTAGTAACCATGTGTGGTACAATTAACGCTCTTGGAAAATGTATTCCGCCTCTTTTAATATTTCCAAGAGTCAATTTTAAAGATAACATGATTCAGAACGCTCCCATTGGGGGCAGCTTCACCGACAGGTTGGATGACGTCTAAAATATTCGAGAACTGGATGCATCATTTCATTAAGCATGCCAGGCCTTCATTACAAGACCCTGTATTACTGTTATTGGATAACCATGCAGCACATGTATCCTTTGAAGTCATTAGGATGGCAAAGAATTCTGGCGTTATTCTTTTTACACTACCACCACATACACGCCATAAGTTGCAGTCTCTAGACAAATGTGTATATGGTCCTCTGAAGCATTACTATAATGAGGCATGTAGATCCTGGCTAGCATCAAATCCTGGCAAAAGAATAACAATATACGAAATTGAAAGCACAGGTATTTTTCCAATAAATAAATATTTGTACGGAGATGATGAGTATTTAGCAGCAAATGTAACAGATATATTAAAACATGAGCAAACCACATCAACTAGTATAGAAAGAGAAAATCCACGTCCAACAACTACTGTAGGTCAAGTCATACCATCAACCAGAACATTTAGTACGAGTTCTCCTGTTTCACCAGGGTAATTTTATTCTTTAAATGATAATGTGCCAGCCTCCAAATTGTCTCACCAGAGATATTACGCCCCTATCCGAAAACCAATACCGAACAGAATATAACTAGAAGGGGTAGTAGGAAGAAAAAGAAAGAAGAAGTTTTAACAAGCACGCCAGTAATGAATAGACTAGAAGAAGAAATCATGGAAAAAATTACACTGGAAAATTTAAAGCGAAAGAGAAATATGGAAAAAGTGATCAAAAGCAAAAGAAAAAACTCATTATGGAACTTATGGAATCCACAAGCGAGAGTGAAAATAAGATGTTGGACTTATCAAATGCTTCGAATAATGACGTATCCGAGAATTCTGAAGATAATTCTGGCAGTGCAATTGTTGTTGAGTCATTTGTTTTAGTTTAATTTACAAAAAAAAAAACATAAAATATTTTCAATTTATATATAATTAATAGTTCTTCGCCAACTTCTTTTATAAGAAATAAAACTTCAAAAGCTTTTATTTTTTTTCCAACGTTTCGAATCCTTTATTTAGGTTCATCATCAGCGCTATTCGTATAATACACACAATGAATGTTCTATTACAATTTCGTTATAAGACAATCTGCAACAATACCTTACAATAATAAAAACTTTTCTTATTTTTATTAAATCAAGGTTGAAAATATAAAATTGAGAGTTTACAACAAACATTAGTTAAATATCCCTATTTTTTTCTTATATTAGAAAGCTTAAAGTTGAAAAACTCACCACTTTAACATATCCATTTTGGTTTTTTTAAAAACAATTATAATGAAACATACATATAAGACGAGGACAGTGAACTTTTTAAAATCATCTAAGTCATTTTCAGAATGAAAGTGTGGTAATTTTTATGGTCTACATATTTCCATTGCTCAATTCATTTTATATTTCAAATAGGTAGAGAAATCTTTACTGTATGCATTGTTGGCGATATGAATTAATTTCTTTTTAAACGTAAAAGCACCAAAATAATAAAACTTTTAGTACGGTTGTTGTTGTTTTATTTCTTATACAAGAAGTTGGTGAAGAACCATTAATTATATATAAATTGAAAATTTTCATACTGCCAATTAACCAATAAATATATAAAATATTTTGTTCGTCAAGTCAATAATATCAGTACGGAATTGAATGAATATTCAATTAATTTTTTAAGGAAAGTTGGGGATAAGTTTGTATTTCCTAATGTTAAAGATTGTGGAATAGTACCATTCGATTATATTGTTACCGTTCTCCCACCACCTTTAAATTCTGGAGGTACCTCCAGACTACAAACCACTTATAGATGTGGTATTGACCTTAGAGGCTATAACATGGTATAATTCTATCTTACTTAATTCTGTTTTTTATCAGTTCTATTTGGGTGACCAATGTGCCCTATGTATGTGGCCACTGTTTCCCGCGTGTGGGGTACAATGGCCAGTTTTCATGTTCTCAAAAAATCATTATTATTTATTTCATGCATCGTTTGTTTTTTTTCAAATACATTTTTTATAGGTAGTAAAAACTCTATTTATTATGATACTGCAAACTATATATCAATGAAGGCATTCGCAGTAGAGAAAAAAAATATAAACAAAAAAGTGGCCACTGTGACCCACTCTCCCCTACTTTGAATCATAAACAAAAAAAGCATTAGTTAAAACAAACACATAAGACTGAAAAACGAAACTTATTTTCTACTGAACTGAGAATTAAGTCAGTCTCTAAACAACATCAAACCATAAAGATCATAGATTAAAATATCAATTTTTAAGTTTTATGATGATACTATAACATGATAATATTTGAAACATTCAAAATTCCCTTTACTGATACCAACAAAATGAAAAGATTCATTTTCAAATGGTAGTAGGTCACGAAGAATCTTTTTAAAAATAAAAATTAATATCGATTATTTAAGGTGCTTTTGATCTTAATGATATTAGATGGAATTATTAAATCCAATATGTCATTGCATGCAGTTAATCAAGAGAAATGTCAAGCTTCATCTTAAAACATTTATTACTAGCTGTTCGTGATTGAATCCAGATATGCCTTATATATTTTAAATTCAACAGCGCAATGTTGACATTTTCACGTCGTCAAAGTTTTGTACCGAGTGTGTGTAAATTATAGTAGTAGTAAGACAATCAACGCGCGCTACAGTACAACGGTGTGTGAGTGAAGCTACATCGTTATTACAACGCCGGCCGGTTAGCATATTTCAAAACTGCACATTGGTACAAAACCAGTAGTTAAATGCTGCGCTGCCATTGGCTGGATTGTGTAGTTACCGTCTTTTAAACTGAAACTTAAAATGTTCCTTGCTGTTGTTTACAACTTAGGGATGTCAATTTTCTTCAATTAGATTTTACTTTCATAATAGCATTTTGCAAAAAATGTACTAATACCATGGGATCACCCTGCATAAAAATATTGATAGCAATTTTACTTAAATCTAAATTATTGCATAATTTAGTAATTGTCATTCCACAATGGCAGCGACAGCATAAAACCAATTGATGTATCGTATTCGAATAAAAACGGTCGCGGTCACATAGGGAATGACGGTGGAAGTCCAGCAAATAGCAGCGCCGCATTTAGCTACTGGCTTCGTATCCACATGTTTAGAAATATGCGGCCGGTTAATCTCCGAGAAATAAGTAAAAGGTAAAATGTCAGCTTTTAATTAATTATTATTAATGAATATGACAGTTCACTTCATTTGAAATTTAAAACAAAAGGGAAATTGCTATCGTACCGAACAGTAGCTATTTAAACATAAGTTTAGTAGTTTTAATATGCATGCCATAACTAATGTTAATACTATTAGTGAGTTGTCAATGAAATTGTTAGTTCACCTACTTCCTCCCATGCATCTAAGGTATACGAAGTACTTACCACAAATGAAGCATGTATTTTTCAATATCAGTTCCTTTTGTTGCTTTTCAGATCTTAAATCAGCGAAAGTGTCAATAATGACACCGAAAATGAGATTAAGTACAATAATTATAACCAGGAAGAAAAACAGCAAATCATATACTACTCTAGCCAAAAATAATGGTTCCTAAAAAAGACAGATTTTAAATGTAAATTTACTCTACTTCTTTAAAAGGTTTACAGAAAATTATTAATAAAAACGTGCATGTCATAATTCAATGAAGTTATTCCAAAATACGTATAATCATTAATGCGCCATGATATGTGACTACATTTTAAACTTTCATTCCCTGTTATTCTGTTTATAATACAATAGGTATCAAGAAAAATTTAACATACCTAAAAAAATGTATGGTATTCCAAAACTAGCAGCTTTAGAAGTGAAACTCTGTATGTTATGCTAAAACTATGAATGAGTGTACAAGGAAAATGACACACAAAATAAAACGTTCATTCTTTTAAAAAATGGAATGATAATATTTATTTCCAAAAGAGAAACAATATTTTTCGGATAGACTATAAAAAACGATTTGCAATAAAAGATAGACAGAAGTGAATATTCTTTTAAAAAAATTATTTTATTAAATGTTCGCACAAACCACCATTTTGGGCCAAATTTTAATTAAATTCGTTACTTTAAGTAAATGCATGAATATTTAAGAAAAAATCAGATATATTCTTTACAACAATGCTGATATTAAAAGATAAATATCATCCATAGCTCAAATGTGACTGACAGTAATTTTTGAATAAAACTCAAAGTCAATATGTCACAGCATTATTTAATAAATGTCAAACAGCTACTAGTTTCGGCCTACATAAGGGCCATCTTCAGGCTACAAAAATCTTAGGTATAAGCAAAAGGAACAATTACAAAAGTTTCCAACATTACCTGATAAAACACTTTTCAATGGGCAACACACATGAATCTTCAGGAATGTTAAGTTTATAAGTTAGGAGAAATAGATGTGAGGTTGGAAAATTCAAACTTGAAAAAACCTTTCTCTGTTCATATTGAAGTTAAAAATTAAAATGTAAAAATTTGTCAAAAATGGATGTTACATATGAAAGAAATTTATTACTAAGAAGAAGAAGTTAGAAGATTAAATCGGTTATAGAATTGAATTCAAAGTGAGTGATCAACGAACGTGAAATAAAGTATTTAAAGGGGGGGGGGGAAGGGGGTTAAGCGTCAAACACTGCCCATTGGTGTTAATGAGAAAATAAAATCGAGGTAGAGGGGGGAAGTTTCTTATTTATAGGAACATTATTAGCTTCAATTCTCAGATGGATGAGTATAGCAACATCCGCCTCAATTCCTAAAAGGAAGAGTCCAGAATAGTCAGTCTCAATTCCCAGAAGGAAGTGTCGATAATGGTAATCAATCAGCTTGGGAGGAAGCAAACGAAGGTGAGGGTAGAAAAATCTTATAATAAAAGATGAATTATAGGATTATTATTACAAACGTGCAACTGAAGAATGCTGACATTGTTTGATACATTAGCAGAATGGATATATCGATAAAAAAGTCGAGAGTCGAGAGCCGGGATCGAACCATGGACCTATAGATCTTCAGTCTAACGTTCTCCCAACAGCTATTTCGCTTGTTGTTAATCTCGAGTTGAGTGATCAAACAGAAGGGGAGAACAGCGTCGCGTCTCTCTCACTCAGCTTAAGTAAATAATAATTAGAAAAAGACAAATAAGAAGGAGAGATATTTGTTAGTTTAACGAGTTTACTCTAAAGCCAAATTTTCTATAGCGTCCCATAAAAAGTTTCACTTCAACAACTTTTTAACCTACCTCACTACTAGGAGCTCTCAAAATATCACCAATTCCCCCTCCATTTCTTAAGCCCTGATTCAAAGTAGTAATAATACACATTCTCAAAGAGTCACATGCACGTTCTTGTCTGTCTTCACTAATATCCACAAGTTCACAAAACTGACCAGTTTCGTCTTCTTCATAACGTTTGCCCATAACATCGGATAAAGTTTCGCATGATTCATCTAAAAATTGGACAAAATTCAAATTAAATAGATAAATGTTATTAATATTGAAATTAAGAAAAAAATTAATTATTTTACTTACTTTTTTTGTTTACACTGAGTACAAAATCGTTCTTAAAGAAAATATATCCTATTATTGAAAATATGTATACAAGGAACAAGGCTAAGACTGCTGTTAAAAACATGGATCGGCCATTTCTGGTAACTGAACGGATCACATTTAATAATGTTTCTTCACGATATACAACATCAAACAACTAAAAAAATAAGTCAGAATATTACTGTCATATCGTTTTTATGCATATGAAAAATAAATTCCTTTTTATGGATCAGAAACTGGTAAAATTGAGGAGCAGAATGCAAAAGCCTGATATATCGAGCTCTTTGTTATTTTTCTTGTTACTAAAACTAAACAATTGTCCTAGTATTATTGACCTCTGTACACTGATGAATTATGTAATATTTTTTGGTACTCCAATGCAGAATAAAATTATTTTAATTTCGTAGATAACCTTATTTAGAAACTTAAAATTTAGCAGAATCCTAAATAATACATCAACAACTTGCTTATGAAGCGTTACATACACAATTAGACACTGATATTACCCTTCAGTTCGAAGTGTATATTAAGTCATTTATACACAATAGCTTTATATAATTTATATCTAACTTACCAGGACGCTATAGAAAAACGGATGTGCAAGACCCAAGACACAAAATATTAAGTACACCAAATGATATACCAGCTCCGCGTCCGTTAAAACCTGTTGATATGTTTTAGTCAGTGTACCATGATTTCCCATTATACTGACTAGATGTATAAACTTTAGTGCAATTGTTAAGGTACCCAAAAGCGACAATGTTGGTTCAGGACCAAATGAGCATATCAGTCTGAAAATTGTAGAAGCTGCTAACAGTTGAATCGCAGTTTCTCCAGGAGACGTCATCACTATAGCGATAGAACACATTATTATAAGCCAAACAAATAGAGATGCTGATGAATCAATAACTAAAAAAATACAATATAGAAGGTCATAGTTGTACTTACAAAACGACTTACTTGGAATTACATTATCGAATGGATAATAACAAGCCACTATTAGATTGATAGCTCTAACAAAATTGAAAAGAATAGTACTCCATAAAGACATATAGTTACTAATCCAGAATCTCACAGGTTGTGCTAGAAATAAAAGATTAAAAAAATATTGTCCATGAAATTAACTGTCTCCACCCTTACTTCGTGGAATCTACTCATATTAGTGTTTTAAATGAAACTCACTGTTTCTATCTAATTCCACAATATAATTTTCAACATTTTTCATTATATTGTGGAATTTGATAGAAACACTAATATTATTCATATTAATAATAAATAATAGATACCTCTAAGTTCTTTTTGCCTCTTCATTTCGTTAAACATATCTTCTGTTCTTTTAAAGAAATCAGCCACTTTAGAACCTTGATCATCTCTCTCTGCAGTATTGAGAACTCGACACTTAGTATCATCTGTTAAATACTCACAAATTTCTGGTATAGGAAACACTATTTGCTCTAAAGTGCGATCCTGTCGAACAATTTCAATTTGTGCAGTGTGAGAAGCATAATAGTCCACAGCTTTTTGAGTTTTCTGGTTTCCAATTTCAGATGGTTTAAGCAAGGTAGCCAAGTCTTTATTATGTTGAGCTAGTTGATGACACAAAATCCAAATATTATGTCCGACTTCTCTTGGAGATACCATATTATCTCTATCTGAATCGTTAGAGTCATTGTTTTCATCTTCTTGATGAAAAGCATTACAAGCAACGTCAACCAACTGTTTTGGAATCATATTTGATAAGATTCTTTCAGCATTCTCACTATCACCACGACTTTCCATAATAGCGAGTAGTAATTTAGAAGCGTTATTCTTCAATTCCAACACTAAATCCATATTTGTCTTTCCTAATGGATTTATATCATTCAAAATTAATGCTATGATAATATCCAAACCATTCGACTCATGTGTGGCTATACAATTTTGATTTTCATGACATGGGCCTTGACAATATTCTGTTAAGGTTTCAAGGGTTTGATTTATAAGTGAAACATTGTTTTCATTTATGTACAGACCTAAAAGTCCTAAGCCTCCTGTGGTAGATCCACATATGCAATCCAAGAACATTAAGCTTTCCGAGACTAAGTTGAAATTACTTTTGTTGTTTTGATTTCGTAAAAGATTCTGCAGTGATGAATTATGATTTTCGCATAGTAACTGTAGAAATCTTAATATTGGTTGCATTATCAGAATTTTATTAGATAAAGCATTGGGATCTTCACGTTCTCTTTGTTTTTCAAATTTTTCAGCTAATAAATCTTCAAGTGAAGAAGCAGTTGACACAAGTGTACCGTCATCACCTTGAGCATTAGTTTCTGCAGTTACACAACTTAGTTCGTCTCTCAGTTCAGGAGTTATAAGTAGTCCATCAGATTTACTATCAGACTTTTGAGACATTTTTTCATTTTTGTCATCCTGTTTATTTCCTTGAGCTTTCGCCGCTAACTCCGAAGTATTAACAGTTACAGTAGACTTAATTTCTTGCTGAGCATCTTTCATTTTATCATGGAATACCTAAAAAATGTATATTGAGCAAATTGAGACAATAAATGAATTGAGACAATAAATGGGCGGAGCATTGCAAGTTCAAACAGTAAATAAACTGAAATGCTTCAGAATTGGAAAAGGGCGAAACCATAATGGACAGATGCCTATAAAAGTATGTTTTACCAGTGAAAACGAGAAGGAAGAATTCTTGGAGGCTAGAAAGAAGTAAATGATAAATGCGAAAGACCTGGGATACGAAGAAGAAAACATTATCTACCTAAATCATGATTTAACAAAAGCAAATCAATACCTATTCAAAGAAGTGCTGATATACAAGAAAGAAAATAACTATAGATTTGCATGGATACGTCGTGGGAAAATTTATATGCGCAAAGATGAACATAGCCCAGTGCAGCCAATCGAAGACACCAGTAATCTAAAAAACTAGAAAAATCCAATGAAATTAGCAAACCAACAGCAGAAGCACAACTAAGAATTTTATATATAAATGCTCAAAGTCTCAGAAACAAGTTGGAGGAACTACAGTGTCTCGTGAAAATGGAATATTATGATATATTAGTAATGGAAACCTGGTTATATAAAAATGAAGTACACCAATTCGTAATTAATGGATATACAGCTGTGCACGCATGTAGAGATACTAAAGAACACATCAAGTTCATTGAGATGAACAATGTTGGTGGGGACAGCCAATTCAACATGATTGGGATGAATCTACAGGTAAATGGTGTAAAAATTATAGCCTTATACAGACCATCATTCAATGGAATTCCTGGAAATATTGGAAGAAATACAACAGCCTGAGAAAAAAACACTAATAGTTGGTGATTTTAACATAAATTTATTAGATAATAATGAGACCACCAGTGACTATAGGAATTAATTCTGTTATATTGAATGGTTTTGAAATCCGAAACAATATAGGCATATAATATGCAACCAGAATTACACAACATTCTCATACTATTATCGATCATGTTTTAGCAACAAGTAACATAGACTGTAAGGTGAACATTGAATATAGCACAATTTCGGATCACAATATATTAGAAATAGAATTATATACGAAAAATAAAAATTATAATTGTAAAGTTCAGAAAACATTTGAGAAACTAGATAACTCAAAATATGAAGACAATTTGAAAGATCAATTGCAAACCTCTATACCGGTTGATACATTCGAAACATTGATCAAACTAATATAAGAACCTAAAATAAGGCTACAAAAACAATTAAAATGAAAATTAGGGAAAATAATGATTGGATAACCCCCCAGTTTTTAGAATTATTGAAAAGAAGAGAAGAATTATACAAACTAATAAAAAAATTCCTCAAGATCAACGAATCTTAGGGGACTTCAGAAATGAAAAGAAGAAAGTTGAAAACGAAAAAAGAAATCTAAAAACTAACTTTTTCAGAAAAAAATGGAATGATGCTGATGGAAATCCAAAGAAACAATGGAATTTCATAAATAACCTAATAAAACATGAAAAGAAACAAACTAGTGTAGATACAATAGAGGTAGATAAAACATTAACTGATAAATTAGAAACAAATTTAACGAATATTTCTGTGATATAGGTCAATCAATCGTCAATAAAATCAATGCAAAACTTTTAAGTAACCCACATTCACACTATTTTGAGGAAATCAATATAAAAAACTCCTTGTACCTATATGATACTAATATCAAAGAAGTAAGAGAAATTTTTAATGAAATGAATGAAAACTCTGCTGCAGGTAATGATAAAATTTCTGTAAAAATTTATTAAGAGTACAGGAGGTAATAATACCAATTTTAGCCAACTTGGTTAATAAAATGTTTAAAACAGGGGAATTTCCGAAGGAGCTGAGAGCGGGTAAGGTTACCCCTATCCATAAAACTGGGCCAAAAAACAATTTAGAAAACTATCGCTCAATTACTGTAGTTTGTGCATTGTCAAAATTTGTGGAAATTCTTTTCAAAAAACGTATCATGAACATTCTTACTAGGTATGTTGAATTGGACAAGTATCAATATGGTTTTCAGAAACACTCGAACACCCAAGCCATACAACAGACTTCCTAAATCATGTTGTATCCAACTTGGATGACAAAAAATTTGCAATATTTATTGACTTACAAAAAGCATTCGATGTAGTGGATCATGAAATACTACTCGAGAAATTGTACCTATTAGGTATAAGAGGAAAAAGTGCAAGTATATTAAAATCATATCTAAAGGATCGGCAACAGTATGTGTGTCTCTGCATAAAGTAAATAGAGAAATCGCAAATATAAACTGCGGAATCTCACAAGGCTCAGTCCTTGGGCCACTATTATATCCACTACACACTCTAAACTTGAAAAAAGGCAAATCTTAAAGCTCGCTATTAGATATTCACAGATGATACCATCCTAGTATATGAGGGGTCTAACTTGGGAGAACTGGAAGCCTTGGTAAATAGTGATCTACAACTATATGGTAAATGCCTCCTAGCTAACAAGTTGCAAATAAATGTGAGTAAAACAGTGTATATGCTCTTCAAAAATAAAAATATAAATAAAGAAAGCTGGGACCCAGATATCAGAATTGGGGATCAGGCCATTCAAAAGGTCGATCATGCCAAATATCTAGGATTGGAAATTGATGACAAACTAAATTGGCACAAACATGCAGAGCACATGATAAAAAAAATTGTACCAATGATTGGAGCACTTGATAGATGTCAGAGCTACCTGAATCTACAGAATAAAATTATGATATATAATGCTTATTTTCTTTCTATATTCCGAAATCTGATAACAAACTGAGGGGTATGTTCTCAGACATTATTTAAAAAAATCAAAACTCTGCAAAATAAGGTGGTAAAAACTTTATTTGGCTATGATTACAGGGCTAATACAGAAATGATCTACCATCAAACTAAAATATTACTGCTGGAAAAAATTCAACAGATAGAACAATGTAAATTTATCTACAAAATAACAAAAAATCAACAAAAATGCAACACAAAAATGAATATAATTAATGAAATACATTCCTATGAAACTAGAAGTCAAAAACAAATTTATCTACCCCAGGTGAGAGCGAACATTGCTCTAAATAATCCCTTTTCTAAATGTCTTCAGTCATTCAATATTTTGCCAAACTATATGAAACATAAAGATAGCTATTCTTCGTTCAAAGCGGAAATGATGCAATTTGTAAATGGCCATGAAACTTAAAATATATATGTTCCGGTACCAGCATTTATTGCTGGTTAGGAACAATGCTTCACAAAAATTATGATTATATACATATATTCTTTAGTTTTGTTGTTGTATGTATATGTGTGTGCGTGAATAGGTGTATGTATGTATGTATATGTATGCGTATGTATGTATGAAATTTTTTCGATACTATTAATTGAGCTTGTCCTGAACATTGCAATTAGGTGTAATTAGTTTTAAGAATCCTTTATAACCTGAATATGTGATGGGCTAAGAGATTATTTTTTCATACATTGTACTGTGACTTTGTACACTTGTTGAAATAAAAGCATATTTAATAAAAAAAAATGTAATGTAGGTATAACAAATTTTAAAAAAGGTGCAGATTAGGAAGAGCCCTGGGCAGTGTCTCCAGCCACTTACTAGAGTGACAACTGACAAACTATCAACTAAAAAGATTAAAAAAGAGTCCACATCAGTTTCTTCATTACTTGATAATAAGTAAATAAAACCAGTTAATGCTGCAACTCCAGTGTCATCTCTTTTTTTGTGAAAACATATTATTCCTGTATATCAGGTATTTTGTATTACTAAACAATTTACTATCAACAAATATTCTATTTCACATATTAAAAATCACTTACCCTAAAGAATGATTGGCTCATGTCACCTCCAACCAACTTATTGAACATACTTTTCTGTATAATCGGATTACCGCCTTCAAGAAGGGCTATACCCAATTCAACAGCTTCACTAAATATTGACGGCGAGTTTCCACTTTTAATAACTAATTCTACAACTATATCAGAGGCTCCCTCCCGATCTAAATATGTTTGTACTTCATGTAATGTTCTTCCTGCCCTGCTTAAAATTTTGGCTAAAAAATGTAAGATATTGTCGTATACAAAAAAGATGTAGATAACTTAATTCATAAATAGCGTAATACTGTGGCATACTACGAATTTTAATTCAAAATATACATAATAGTTTTATTTTTCCTGTTTAATGTAGTATTATTATTATTATTTTGTTTTTTAATAAAACTTACCTCCAGGACCATGGGTTGCAGGTAGAGGAAGTCCACTGCTTAACTGCACAGAACAGTTATTTAAAACGTATGCCTTTTGGAAGTATCGTGCTAATAAAATGTTTCTAAGAACATCGCCCTGTAAATATTTCAGGTTAGTTAAAACGTAAAAATACAAATAAGCATTTGAAGAATGGTTATTCTGACTCCAAACACAAATAGAGATTTAAAGGATGGTTATTCTAACTCCAAACACAAAAAACAGGATATAGAGCAAATTTAATTCGGATATACACCTTAAAAAATGTTACTGAGAGTTGCAAAACTACGAAAATTAAAACAGGCTAAAAACAAAAACTTCACACTAAAACTACTACATTTAAAATGTCAATACCATACCATCTCAATTTCAGACTGATTGTCGTTCTAAGCGGCATGTGAAAAAAAGAGAAGTCAGTTTTAAATATGAAGAGTAAAAATTTAGATAATATATAACCTTTTCACCATGTTCGCAGTTGATGGCCATCATTTCCCTTAACGTTCTTAAAACTTTCACACATAGTTTTTCCTCTTTTTCTTCCATAAGTTTTTCTGTATGCTTAATGAGTCTGAAAATATTGAAAACTGAACTATAAGAATTCTATCAAAATGCGAACTTTGCATTTGCTTTCTTTTTAATACACTAAGCAATAGTTTATGAAAAGTGATATAACAAATAAATTATGGACACATTAAAATGTAATAAAATAATAATTTAAATGTGATATATAAACTAATTGCTAACTGATAGCATAAAATTGAAATGCAAATTGTAATTATCATAATTACCTTCTAATAAAACCACCACTTTCACATTTTTTTCTAGGTTCAGTGCCTGTTGGGAATAATAATTCAGGTCTATATAAAACGTCAACTAACAGAGAAAGTTCTGATTGTACTAAAGGTTTCAACTGATCTTCTAGAACCGATACTATATCTTGTAATCCTTCTATAATACTTCTATCCAGTCTCATAATCTAAAAAAGTAAATTATTTCAACTTATAAAAGTTCAAAGTTTATACATTTACCTACCTGTGATTGAGATCTTTCCATTTTTGGAGCTTTAGAGGCCTGTAACCATTTACTAGTCTGTCGAGTTAAAATTGTCGCTCTATTAAACATTGCAGTTACTTGACTTTCTAAATCCAAAGGTATAGCAATACCTCTATTTTTAGCTACAATGAAATATTAGACATCAGTATCAATTCGCTGCTAATGGAAAAAATACGTCACTGGTACACGTAGATAAATTCTAATTCATGTAAAATCTTTAAATATTGAATTTGTGGAAACTACAACTAAAGTTTAACATGACAGTGAATGCAGATATAATAACAGAAAAGAAAAGATTGGAATACAAATGTGGTAAAAGTGCGTAGAAATAAAGTAAAATACAATATAAAAAAGTCGGATTGAAAATGGAAGGTATGACTAAAAAACAGAACGAAAATTTAAAATTTGGAGTCTTAGAAGAAGCTCTAACTAAAAACGTGATATTTTGGTAAATCGGATTTAAGTAATTAAATTAATAGCGATGGAAGAGAGAACCCCCTTATAGAAATCGTTGATTAGAATATGGGCGTCTCAGATATAAATTTCTAAACAAAGTACGGTCGATGTAGGGGAAAGAGGTCACCATTCGTACGCGGGGCACATTCGTACAGTTGGTTAAAAAAAATCCAAACGACGCACGAGCACGCCTTTGCTTGTGAGCATAGACATACCGGCCGCCATGTTGCTAGCGGAGTGTCGCGCCAGTCGCACTACGGTGTATCAGCTGACAAGACGTAACGTGTTTTCGCGGGCGGTGACTAATGTTTTTACCTAAGTTTAGTTCGTGATTGTAATTAGAATTGGCATGTTTTGACAAAATGGTGATGATTAATTAATGTGAACATTGTTTGAGCTCTAATTGTTATATTTCTTAAACTAAATTAGAATTTGAATAAAGTTGTATTTTATTTTGTGCAAAGGCATGGGGTGCATTCGGACACCCAGACAGGGGGCACATTCGTACGCGTACGAATGCTCCCCGTTAGATTTTATCAACCACCAGTATATCAAAATTCAATTTTTAAGAAATAAAATATACCTAGTATCTTTTAAAATTATCGCACAGACAGCATACTAACATATTTTTTCTTATATTCTACTTCTAACAGAATGAAATATTTTTATTGAGTCAACCTTATACTTATAATTAATATTTTATTGCAGAATCATGGTGCGAAAATATAAAAAAAGGGTACGCGTACTCAAGAAGTGGATGAAGAGTCTATGAAGTTAGCAATTGATGATATAATAAAAGGAAGGTTGTCGTATAGGAAAGCCGCGTTAAATTACAACATCAAAACATCAACGTTGGAAAGCAGAGTCAAGAATTTAAAGATGGCTTTAACGCCGATGTACCCTTACGAACTTTCCATTCAAAATTCACGAGTCTACAAGTCTTCTCCATGGAAGAAGAGGCACGCTTAAATGACTATATTACTAATTGCTGCAAAATGCATTATGGGCTAACGATAGTACAAATTCGGAAACTTGTCTACGAGTAGGACGAAAATCAAATGGCTGGCTTAGAGTGGATGCGTAAATACAGGGAACGAAACGCCAACCTCAGTCTGCGAAAGCCAGAAATCACTAGCGCTGCTCGATCATTCGCGTTTAATAATACAGTCCAAGAGTTCTATAAAAATTTGGCTGATATATTACAGCGACATAATTTTGCTGCCGACAGGATATTTAACTTTGACGAGTCCGGCGTGTCTACTGTTTTAGAAACTCCTAAAGTTTTGGCTCCTAAATCACAGAAACAAGTGGGGCAAATCGTGTCAGCGGAAACAGGCGGATTGATAACATTTGGTGGTATTATTGCTTCAAGTGGAAATACTATCCCTCCGCTTTTTGTATTTCCACGGGTGCACTACAAAGATCATTTTCTTGAAGGTGCGTCTGAAGGAGGCCTCGGAGCTGCTAATAGAAGTGGGTGGATAAATGCGGACATATTTGTTTCAGTATTAAAACACATTCAGGCGCACACACTGAGCTCTAAGGAGCATCCGATTTTACTGCTATGTGATAATCACGAAAGCCACATCAGCTTAGAGGCTATAACATTTGCTCGAGATAATGGCATTATTGTTGTGTCTTTTCCGCCGCACACTAGTCAACGATTGCAACCCTTAGACGTTGGAGTATTCGGCTCATTCAAGGCAAAGTTGAAAATAGCGTTCAATAATTGGCATATGTCGAATCCAGGCAAAACAATCAACATTTATATTATTCCTAAATTGGTAAAACTTTCATATTTCGAATCTTTTACCGCCAAAAATATTACAAGTGGATTTGAAAAGCCAGGTATATGGCCATTCAATGAAATGGCCTTTAGCGATGAAGATATCGCTCCCATTGACGTGTATGCTTCAAATAATTCGGTAAATGTGCCATCTAATCCGGAAACAAGTACTGTCGCTCAAGAACCACAATCTTACACCAGCGTGCCATCGACTGATATGAATGAATGAATGAACCTGAACCTTCCACTTCTGCGGCACAATCTGAACTGAGTTCTTATCTTCCCATAACACCAGAAGTCATAAGACCTTATCCTACAGCTGTTAGAACCAGAAAAACCAATAAAGGAAGAAAACCGGGTAAATCCCGTATATATACAGATACACCTGAAAAAAACTGAACTAGAAGAGAGACATAGACAGAAAGAATTGCAAAAAATAGAACAGGAAAGGAAAGCCAGAGTTAAAGCAGTGAAACGTAGTTTGAAGGAACTTAATTCAAGACAAAATAAAAAGAAAGCTAAGAAAGTCGAAAGCGATGAAGATTCAGAGGAATCTGAAGGATCGCAATTTAGCTTGCGGGAGAGTTCAACATCTCCAGTAGATTCAGAAATGGACGAAGAGACTGATGATAGCAGTATCAATAATAATTTAAATGTGACACCAGAGAAGATCAAGGAAAATTGTTATGTTTTGGTAAAGTTTGAAAAAAAGACTTCTGTTGTTTATTAGGTCGGAAAAGTTCTCTGTCTTTATTCGGATACAGAGATGCAAATATCTTATCTTCGGAAGAAACCAGGATTATCATGGTCATTATTTTTCCCTGATATAGAAGACATACACACTCTGTATATCAGCGATGTCATTATGATCCTCCCTGATCCTCAATCACTAGAATGGCTAGACTTTTTACTTTAGCAGTTAATTTAAATGATTATAATGTACAATAAGTTCAAAATAACAACCAAATGTATAATTACCTACTTTAAGTTCAAATTGTCAAAGACTGTGTAACGATATCATACAAAATGGTATTAAACATCTCATTCAGACTGATTGTAAGCTCAGAATTATATCAATAAGTAAACTGCGGATGAATGATTTTATGTTTCGTTATTTTTCTAAATACAGATTTATCGACTATGAGCTAAGTCACACACTATTAAGTTAGTTCTTTGATAAATAAATATTTTTATAATAACAATAATAAAAGTACCCCACCTACTGTACGAATGTACCCCGTACGTGGGGTACTTTCGTACAAATATCTTATCGCAGAAAAATGACTATAACCCTTTAACCGTTTGACGTACTAGTATCGGACTTTTTTGTAACAAACTACAATATATTTGTTACACTTAGGTACATAAACTAGATAATTTCGACAATTATTCATAAAGTAAAAAAATCTAAAAAGTGTACGAAGGGTAACCACTCTCCCCTAATGGCGGGTCATTCAGAATCCAATAAACTATATAAATAAAAGTTAATTCAGGAAATTTTATATTCAAGTTTATTAATCATTTCATACACTACCAGTGACGTAGTGATATTCAGTTGTAGAATATTAATATGAATATAAAATATTTTAATTAAAAACTAACCAACTTCAGAAAGAGTACGAATACAATTTTCAACATTAAAGCGTTGTGATGCGGCTAGCCAAGGACACTGAGATACTCTGAATGCTGATTGCAATAGCTGTACAAAAATGGGTTGCCTTGTCTGCAAAATATATTTATTTAAAAAAAAACAATGGTGACGATTGACACTGACATTGATAAAGAAACGTGTACGGCTGTGATACATTTTAGCTTAAAAAATCGCCAATGTGAAAAGCGCATGCAGGAAAAAATATCAAAAATAATTTCTATTGCAAGAATTTTACGAAACAATGATAATATCTATCAATCACTACATTTAACAGTAACGCTTAAGTATCCACAGCTATACCGTTTTTTTAGAAAGCAACACTTATACACATCAATAAATTTTTGCGCCGAATAGGTACACACAGGATGCCCAATTAATAACTATTGGTCACTATAACTCGAAAACCATAAAAAGCTTGGTCAAACATAAGATAACAATGTGATCAGGAATAATTCAAATGAAAACATTTCCAAAAGATACATTGAGTTTTTTTTTGGTTTTATGGCGTTTGTAGGTATCCATGCAGCCAAATACTTTGTGTTAGGTTATATATACAGTATATATAGTGATGTATTTGAAGTTTATATTTGAATCCAATTTCAATTAAGTGCAAATCAGAATCGATACTGAATTTGTTATTGATTTTCGTGTTGTGGATATGTATCCTATTACTTAAGCGAGCCCTAATTTAACCTATCAAACTATCGTCGTCTGCGATTCAAGTTAATACCGCTTTTCGATCAAAGGATTGGTACAGAGTTACAAGTTTTCTCGCCCAGGGGTCGTTCAGGGCTTTATTTGAACACATACAAAGGTAGACCACGGATGGAAGGTATAAACATTTGGGTTAGGGTAACAAAGGTCACAAGCTCTATATAACTTAACTATATCGATATGTTAGTCATCCTTAGAAATTTTACTAGGTAGTCTAATATTTTGATGTTATTCAGCGCCAGTAAGTGTAACATGTTGATGGGAGGGAATATTTTTTCATGTATTATGTTATTATAAAGTTCTTTCGTGGCATTACGATATTCCAAGCATTCAAAAAATATATGATCCAGGTCTCCTATAACATTGCAGGCTGTGCATAAGTTTGATTCGATTACGCCTATTTTGCTTACGTGCTCTGGGTACGACGCGTGTCCAAATTTCATTCGAATTATACATCTAATTTCCCTACGTGAATAATTAATTCCTTTATACCACTGTTGTTTTGGTATTTCCCTATGCAGTAGTGTGTATCTAGTAGGCTTTGTTTTTACATAGTGGTCCCATTTCTCTTTCCATGCTGCTTGAAATTTTCTTTTGTATTTATTTAAGCAATCTTGTAGTGCCCCTTCGTTCGGTTGACATTCATCTTTTTCAGCACTTGTTTTGGCTAACTGATCAGCTTTTTCGTTTCCGTAAATTCCATAATGTGCTTTTACCCATATTATTTGAACGTCACTCTCTTTAGTAAGTTGGTGTAATAGGGATTGAATTTTTTTAATGTGCGGGTGAGTGATGGTATCTACTGCATTATTCAAACATTGGATGACAGACAGCGAATCCGTTAGGATAGATACATTTTTCTTTTTTTGGTGGATTGTGTGTTCTAGCGCCTTCATTATGCCTGCAGCTTTTGCTGAAAATATAGAATAGTCGTTGCTTAGCTTAAAAGGTTTTTCCTTCTTTCGTTTCTTGCACATAGAATGCTGTGCCTGTACCTTTTGTTGTCTTTGATGCATCTGTATATATTGTTATTGTACTGTTGATGTCTTTTTTTGTAAGTCTGATAATTTTTTCTTTGTTTAAGTCTGGTATTTCTGAGTACGCAGTAATTATTATTTTTGAGTGTTCTATGTTCTCAAAGTAATTGCAACTTTCATACGTTAAAATTTCTTCTTTATTTGTGTTACGAAATGCGGTGTATATCGGTGGCGAGTTCTTTTTTTTCCAATATTTATTTGTCAGGTCCAATGTATTTAATTCACATATTTTTCCATCAGTGTAGAATTTTTTGCTTTACTCTTAAGTACCATTTTTTCAGCGGGAAATGTTCTTCTCAATTCCAATTGTGGTTCGAGTGCTTCCACCCTTAGTGGTTCCACTGGTGTTGTTGACATCGCTCCTAAGCATATTCTTAACGCTTTATTCTGTATTACTTCTAGCTATTTCAGTGATTGTTTTGATGCAGATCCGTATAGGACGGAACCATAGTCTAAAATGGACCTTATATATGCTTTATAGAATAACAGGTATATTTCAGTACTTGCGCCCCACCATGTTTTGGTGATCATTTTGAGGAAATTAATAGCTTTATTACATTTTATTTTGATTGCTTCGATATATGGTTTCCAATTTAATTTATTATCTAATGTTACTCCTAAGTACTTAATTTCTTTTTTATATGGTATCATGTGGTCCCCCAACTGGATGTTCCGAGTTTCTGGGATATGGTGCCTTGAAAAGATGGTTATATTTGATTTAGACGTTGATAGATCGAACCCTACATCTTCAATAGCTTTTATGATGTTTGAGGTGGCCTTGTTTAGAGTATTTAGACAATTTTCATATTTTTTGTCCTTGACATATATTACAAAGTCATCAGCATATTGTAAAAGTGTGTAATTCCTGCATGCTTGATGCATTTTGATGGTATATATGTTGAATAACAGTGGTGCTAAAACGAAGCCCTGTGGTAAACCTCTAGATGTATGTCATGGTCCTAATAATGCGTCTTTTTGTCTTATAAATATTTTTCTGTCTGTCATAATATCGCACAGAATGTTTCGTAGGCATACCGATTTGTTTCAGTATTCCGTTCAGTATTGGAATTTCTACCGAGTCGTATGCGCCTTTTACATCCAGGAATGTAGCTGCAGTATACCCATTTTCTTCAAAATTAATTTGTATATCAGTGACAAGTTGGCTCACTGCGTCCATTGTGCCATATCCTTTCCTGAATCCGTACTGATGAATTGGTAATATTTTGTGTTCTTCTGACCACCGTTCTATTCTGTTTTTTAATATCCTTTCGAATGTTTTCAATAGGCATGCTAATAATGATATGATTCTGTAGGAGCCAGGGTCATTTGGATCTTTTTGATGTTTTAATATTGGAACTGCAATTAGGTTTTTCCAATCTTGTATTGTGCATTTGCCCATTTGTAGTATGTTGTTATATATTCAAAATAAAAAAGATTTGGCATTTTTTGGTAGGTTGCATAACATCGGATATCTGATATTGTCTAAGCCTGGTGCAGTGTTTTTTCTTTGTTTTGTTGTGTTTTCTAGTTCTTGAATATTCATCAGATTTTTGAATATTTGTGGTATTGTTTCCTCATGTTCCTGCTCATTTTCTAAATTATTTTGGTAGAAGGTAGATGGCGGTGCTATTCTCTCTAGTAGCTTTTCTTTCCAATCCTCACTGCGGAAATGAATGTTCTCTGTCCGTATGAAAGTTCTTTTCATTTTCTTGGCCTGTTTCCAAATGTCTGACATTGATGTGTTTTTATTCAGATTGGTGCAGTATGCTCTCCATGAGGATCTTGCCTTTTCTTTCAAAAATTTTTTTGTGCTTCCTGCTATTTTTTGCACTGTAATGAAGTTTTCCAACGTGCTGTTAATTTTGTAGGCAATTACCGCATTTTTTCTATCTGTTACAGCTATATCACATTCTCTGTCCCACCAAGGTGGTAGTGTTCTTGACTTTATCTTGAATGGTTTGTTTGTTGGCATGGATACTTGGGCAGCTGTGTTTATTCCTTGTATTAGATATTCATATTTTGCATTATTGTCATTAAAAATAGGTGGTGTTTGTGAGAAATACAGTTCTGCTTCGTTTTTGAATATTGACCAGTCTGCTCTATTTATATTCCATTTATTGGAAGGGCATATTAATTCCTTTGTTTGTAGACACTTGGCACATTGATGTTAATAAGTATTGGAAAGTGATCTGAACCCAGTGTGTCCTTTATTACGTTCCAATCTATGTTGTTTATGAGCTAGGGTGTACTAAGTGTCAGATCCACTGCGGAATTTTCCCCGTCGCGGTTTAATCTAGTAGGTGTTCCAACGTTTGCCAATATTAAGTCATGATTTTCTAAGACGTCTAGAAGTTGTATACCCCATCATTTTTGTATGAACCCCATGTTCTGTTGTGTGCGTTAAAATCTCCACATATTATGCCGTTCTCTTTAGATATAATATTAAATATGCTTTTCCAGTCGCTGTTATTGATGCTAATTTTTGGGGGGCAATACACAGATAATAATTTAAATTGTAAATATTTATTAAAATTAATTTCGGCAGCACATATGTTGATGTATTTACTATGATGTTAATATCTACTTTTTTAAAATTTATTTTTACCTTTATTAGTATTGCTGTACCTCCATATCCGTCATCCCTATCAGTTCTAATTAGATTATAACCTGGAAAATTGATGATTTTTTTTTAAACCACGTTTCAGATATAACGCAAATATGAATATCGTGTTCTGACAGAGACTTCATCAAACTATATTTATTTGCAATTGCCGAGCGCGCGTTCCACTGTAATATTTTAATTTTATTAAGCATTGGTATTTTTTGGCACATTATGATTCATTTTATATAACCTATCTGTTACAAATTGAATGTAACTTTTTGTAATTCTTCAAATGAACTAATGTCTTCCAAGATGTTTCTGAAAACTTGGAAAAACGTTTGAATAAATGTTGTATCATTTTCTTCATTTGACTGCATGGATTCTATCTCCATATTTTAATTTGTACTATTATTTTTAAATTGAAATACTGGTTTACTGGGACCCAAGGATCTGGGAAACATGGGTGCTTGTGTGATTGTATCCTACGTTTTTTGGTTTGTGTGATTGTGTGTTTACTGTGTGATGTTGAGAGTTCTGATGGTGTATTTTTTTTAAATGTATTACTTTCCCTATTTGTTTTGTATTGTTGTCTTAGGAAGTAATGGAAAGCTTTCCGACGTATTATCAAGTACATTGAACATTATTGCTAATTTTACTAATATATGAATTATCAGACAATTTTTTGCTTCTATATAGGTTACATTATTATCTGACATGAGTTGTTTTATTTGCTTCTGTTTTTCAAATTCGGGGCATTTTTTATGTATAGTTATATGATCGTTTGATTTACAAAAAAAAACAAAATGTGTCTTCAGGATCTTTGCATGAATTATTTTCTTCCTTTTTCTTGCTACAATTTATGCATAGTGTGTTAGTGCTTTTACACTGCTTGGCCACATGGCAGTTGTAACACTGTACTACCTTTTGAATGTATTTTTCTACAGGACATACAACGCTATTAATTATAACAAATGGGGGTAACACGTTACCCTCGAATGACACTAAAACTGTTTGCCTTGGTATATATACCGCTTCCCCATCAATATCAATTTTTCGTTTAAATCTACGAATACTGGTGACTGCGTTTGGAGACTCAATATTTTCCAACAAATACTCGTCACTAAATGTGGTATCTACTTCTTTGATTACCCCTTTCCTTTCTATTAAATTATTGGTTATTCGTTTTCTATAAACATATTAGCGTCTTTAGTAGTATTAACATCTACTCTTACTCTATTTCTACCTACCTTTTGTATTTTAGTAACGTTTTGAACTTTTAGTTTTTTATGTAATAAGTGTCCAACTGACATGGGATGTAAATTTCCTAAATTCTCATTATTAATTTTTTCGATAAATACGTAAATTTTGTCAATTGAATATAAATTAGGTTTATCAAGTTTGAACTTGTTTGCTACTTGTACTGAAATACCTGTCGGTGTCTGACCAGACAAGCGTGTTTCTTTATTATTTTCTTTATCCTTTCCTAAGTTTTTGCTTTCCTGAAATGCTGTTTGGTATGTTGAATTGTAACGCACATTCCTTGAGTTATCATTATTATTGCACAGATCTGAAGTTCCCCCTTTGTAGGGAGATCTGCACTAGACATTTTTTACTGAACTATAAATTTGATTATCTGATTTACTAGGTGGATTGACCGGTTCAATAGAATTGGAATTCTTAACAAAAACGTTTTGTTGATAAGAGAGCTGTTTTAAACACGTCTATACTAATTGACTGTTAAAATCGCACTGTACATTTAAATTACGGAATTCTAAAACCAGCATATAATTTTAGAAGTTGTGAGAGTTGGAATTTATTATAGTGCTCTTTTGTATATTTATATAATTACACATAGTGTGTGCTTTAACTTGAGGTAATAAGCTAATGATATATATATATATATATATATATATATATATATCAATCAGATACATAATTCCACTCCCATCCCCTAATTAGAAAGCTTCCCTTTCTGCATCCCTTAATACCAATATAAATATTTGTTCAAATACAAAGTTTACTGACAGAAACGCATTTTTTCCTAAAATATTTGAGTCTTTTCGTGCCACAGAAAGAAGAGCGCAGATTATTAAACAGAAATCATATTGAAGAATATAAAATAATTTAGTTTTTAAAATTTTTAAAAAATAAATGAGATTTTTATTCGAGAAGAAAACTTGTAAGTTGAATATATGCTTTAGTTTTAAATATTATATGGAGTTCTTCATTATATAAAATAAAATCATTGCTCCTAATTCATATTATTTAACAACTATTTTATATTACTTTTTTAAATGCATCTAACTGTTTTTAAATAATTCCAAAATATAATGAAAAATTTCACTATTCCTATATATTTCCTTCAAATCATATCTATTGATTTATTTTAAA
This sequence comes from Galeruca laticollis, assembly GCA_963921935.1. Taxonomy (NCBI): domain Eukaryota; kingdom Metazoa; phylum Arthropoda; class Insecta; order Coleoptera; family Chrysomelidae; genus Galeruca; species Galeruca laticollis. The sequence goes on from OY998180.1 coordinate 126,684,549, forward strand.
TTTTGGAAAAGCTGAACATGTAAAGCTTACCACTTTTTAAAGCTCCATACAAAAGCATTATAGTACGATTAGTAACGTCGGGGAAAATGTACTTTTCAATTTCTAGTAATTTTCTATATTAGAACAAAACTCTAATAGATATATGGTTAGCCCCTCAGATTAACATATAAAATAGATATGTTTGTTTTGATTTTTTCCTGTCCCAAGCATGGAGTCCATTCTATGCTCACTTGCAGACACTTCCACTGCTTTGCCATATTTATAAATTCTCTTTAGTTGCAGGAAAAATGAAATTAGAAGTTCAATTGAAAATTTGTTAAAAAGTTACGCAAAGAAAAAAAAGTCATACTAATTTATGCATTTGAGTATCTGCTTTTAAAGTTAATTAATAATATTTGAATTTTATTTAATAAAGACATATTCTTATATAAATTTCAAATAAGCATTTCTTCTAACCTTAGATACCTTTATGGTTATAACTAAAAGTGGCAACATTGCTCAAAATTTCAGTACCTGTTTTATGTGTCAAGGTTAACGTATTTAGTAGTTTTGTCCTTGTTTAATTACTATATAAAGAGAGATGCAAATATCGTCAGAATGTGCTCGACGATAATTTCGAATACGCCGTAGTAATGTAGTAAATAATGTCAAACGTGGTTTGTTTATACGATCGCCATTACGACTAGAGAGTAGTTCTTTCGTTTTGATGAGTTTTTCAGGACTTTTAGTGAAAAAATAACCTTTTAAGTTAATTAATTAAATGTTTTTGGATTATCATGGTTCTTCGGTGCCAAGTTTGTTTGAAAAAAGGCAGAAATTACCAAGGCCATGTATCTACAAAACCATCCCCAGTATTTGTAATTCATTCATTATTTCACTAGTGGCGTTTAGGATTGTTGGCCGCAAAAATAAACGTGTTTACGAATGAAATGCCCTCTCTATTGTATATTAGTCCCAGTTAATGTAGAAGTGAAACAGCAAGAACTTTAGACTTTTGATAGCCGGTTTGTTATAAAAAATTGACAAGCATTTTTAATAGGTATCAAACGATCATTTCATACCAGCAGATTGTATGTAATACGCCGTTTCTAATACTGTATCCAATACTGGACGAAATGTGTAGAATTAGAAGCTTAATGTATGTTTATAGACAAGCTAAAGAACTATTGTACCAATCAATAGGTATGTTGACTACTTTTGGTAAAGTGTTTTAAATCACTTGTGCCTAAGATAGCCACAAATATTTCTTATTTTTTAAATATGGCTAATATGGCTAAAGCTTCAAAATCATGTATTTTAAATAACGTTTCAAATTTCGCGCAATAACACCAATACTTGTGACGTCACTGCTGTGACATCATTAGTTCCAAAACACAGTGAGATGCTAATAGATTTTTCGTAATAACTAGTTGTTGTTATGAAAGTTATTAAAGTTTTGTAAATGTATGGTGCCTCAGTGTACGAGTACTGCAATAGAAACACCTGAAAATATAATCATTCATGTCCCACGTTCCATCTTGCTGGCAGGGATCCGTTGCTTGTTACTATACAATCTAAAATGTATCTTTGTGAAGATCATTTCGATGTAAGTTTTAGTAATACTTACTATTTGTTTATTTTTCTAATATGTTAATATTTATCAAATTTTCAAAAAAAATATTAGAATTTTTAGGCTAAAAATTAGGTTAATGAATGTTTGTACTCGTTTTATTCTAGTTGCCAAATGATATTATTCATGATTACTGACTACAGAAATAACAATTATTGACATACAACTTACATGGATGTCTTCACATTTCTGAATTCAGTAGACCAGAAATTACTGTTTGTTGTGAAGAAATTTACCACTGTAAAATAGTCAATTCTCGGCAAATTCGAACTGCTTGCCTTAATAAATCCACTCTCCACTATGTTTATATTAGTTTTCAAAGATGAAATATACTAATTTCGATTAAATTACTTAGAAACCAATAGACATCAACCAAATAACAAGACTTTTGACAGCGTCAGATGATGTTTTGGAACAGTTGACGTCATAACCTCTGATTGGTGTTCAATGTCATGTGACTTGAGACTCATTTATTTAAATTTTATTCAATAAATAATAATTAACTTGCTTAAAAATAAGGAGAACTATTGTGTTTTTTAGTATTTCTATGATAACAACTACCACCTTACGTTAAAATAATGTTTCTATTTGGATACAGTCAACATCCCTATTGTATGATAGAAAGGCATACATTTTGTTAACACTTGGTATTCAATCAAAATTAATTACACACTTCAAAGAATTGTACTGTAAAGATAAAAATTCTAATATTTATATAATAAAAATGGCTTCTTTATTCCGAATATATATATATATATATATATATATATATATATATATATATTTGTTATTTTGTTTGATAATAAACCCATAAAAACTGTCAATTATTCGAGATATGCTGTGCACTGAAAAAATGGTGCAATCACAGAAATTGAAAATACAAAACTGACAATTTGTTAAGGCAGACAGTAGCATGCAGACAAATCAATCAACAAATACAATCCAAACAGATGGACACGGAATTCTAGTATCTACTGATAATACCAAAAATGGACCCAATGTTAAAATGATACCCACATGAGGATATGGAAACTAGCAACATAATCAAGGAGCTACTAAAATACCAGAGATTAAAATCAATACCTTTTCAGGATTCTAAAGCAGTGGCCAAAATACAGATTCCTATAAAACTCATTTTAAACCAAAATTAATAAATCCCAAGTATGTATTACTGATCTTATAAAAAGTCATTACGATGTAGAAACAAGAACATTTGTATTTTGACAGCCACCAAGAAAATCTTGAAATCCTCTGAGATTATGATGTACTATTTTTTATTTTACTGTTTTTATAGAAGTATTTTAGTTTTTTCTTTTGTTAAGTTTCAATATTTTAATTTTGACATACTCAACCAGGTACAATTAGATATAATAATTAGTAACATAAATAAAATTTTCCCATAATATATTACAAAACTTACCCGGTAATAATAGTATGAATATTTAGTTTCTCATATTTTTTAAACGTGAACAAACAAATGTAACAATAATATGAATTACTCAACGAAAATGTTATGATTACTGAAGATATTTCGAAAATATAAAACATGATCGATAAAAAAATTGACAGAAACAATCTAAAAACAAGAAATATAACGATATGGTTCAAATTATCACTAAAATATTGATTTTGCTCATACCTGAATTAATGTTAGATACAACTTATTTCTATTATGTATTATATTCTATTACCAAGGTATTTTAACAAAAATGTACATACATTAAATATTACAGTCTGGTAGACTGTACCTGGTTAATATATCTAATGCAGCATGTATGAAACATATACGAAAAACATAGAAGTTATGTTTTGTATTTTTAACAAGACGTGCTTATCCTTCTTCTAAAACTTACTATACTGTTTAGTTAGTCCAAAGGAGCAGTAATTATGATCATATATCTATTTTGCTATACCAGATTTACTGTTCCCTTATATTTCTACATTTCTCCATGGTTCTGTTTAAGATAATAAAATTTCATCAATACTTGCAGTTTTAGTGTTTAAAAGTATCTCCATTTAATACTGCTAGTCAATGTTACCTTGTTTACCAATTGTTGCCTGGGAAATATCCCTTCTATATTAAAACAAAAAGTTACAGTGCTGGTGCTCATGATTTCTGATTAAAATTGTCTATCAACAATTCACTCTAATCCATTAAGGAAAGGCCCTAATAATTGGGTACCTACTATACATTGAACATTTGTTGTCTTTGAATACAGTATTCAAGAAATAAGTGTAAAATTGGCTGGAAAGCCATTTTCTATTTAAATCTTAACTCTGAAAAACTGAATGAATTTTGTACTATTTCATATGTAAAAGTTAAAATACTGAACAATTCTTATTCGGCGTGGTGTGAAATTGTAACTCATACAAATATGTCTGCACACACTATAAGCAGACATATACAATAGAATTTCTACCTCCAAATCATGGTTCTATAGTCGAAAGTCGAAATTCTGTACAGTGACTCATCACCCCCTAGCAAGCAATGTATTATATAAGTGGTGTTGCCAGATATATTCTAGCAATAGGTAATTGATTACACAAATAACAATCAAATCCATATATTTTAGTGTTTTTCTTATACTTGTAATGTTTCAGAGAGTACCGTATATAAAATTTTGAGAAATGTACAAGAAGGGACGTTGACAAGAGAAGGAAATCAAAATTGTAAGCAGGAAACTAGAGGAAGGAAATTGTCGACGACCAAACACGTAACGCTGTACGTAGACTGATTCATTCTTTTTATTTTAAAAATGAAATCCCCAGATTAACAAAAATTAGTAAAGCTATAGAAGCAGATGCAACGTTACCAAACATCAGCAATAAGGCTTTAAGGAGGACTTTAATACTAATAAACTTTCGTTACGTGAAAAGAAGCAGAAAAAGTGCTTTAGTCGAATGAAATGAAATTGTTCAATGGCGGAGAAACTATTTAAAGCAGATACGACAGTTTCGTAACGAAAGAAGACAAATTTATTATCTTGACGAAGCTTGGGTTAACGAAGGTCACACTGTATGAAAAGTATGGGAGGACTTGAATATCCAAAGTAGTCGACAAGCCTTTATGGAGGGTTGGTCTACCGGTTTGAAAGCCCCTTCTGGAAAAGGGCGCAGACTCATTATTGCACATATCGGCAGCGAAGAAGGATTTGTGAAAGGAGCCTTATTGACTTTCGAGTCAAAAAAATCTGGTGATTACCATGAAGAGATGGATGGTAACAGATTTGAAGCATGGTTTAAGTCAATATTAACAAAAGTGGCTCCCGGTTCGGTAATAGTTATGGATAATGCTTCATACCACAGTCGCCGTCTGGAGCACATACCTACTTCAGCTAGCCGCAAGAGTGTTGTAATGGATTGGCTGGCAAGTAAACGTATTCCGCACGAAGAAACAATGCTAAAAACTGAATTATTATCCCTGGTGCGGCAACATAGAGCCAATTATATAAAATATATAGTTGGTGAAATGACAAAAGAATTCAACGTTTCAGTTCTTAGACTTCCACCCTACCACTGCGAATTAAATCCGATAGAGCTTATTTGGGCCGACGTGAAAAACTATGATGCACGACCGGGAGGTCGATAAACATCCCCCAACCCAAGGTGTCAAGCGACCCGTGCCAATGGGTGCATGGCGGTGGAGGAGCACCGTCGCAAACGGAGCCTCTGGGAAACCGGGCGACCTCCCAGAGTATTAGCCTTATTCTCCCAAACGGATCACTGGGGGAATGGACCGCACTAACCCGGTACTCGTGGGAACAGATGGATGACCCGATAATAAAACAAAAAACTTCTGAATTGGAATGTGGCCAAGAGACCGCAGGCATTCCTATTCAGTCAAAAACAAGCAACAATTCTCCTACAGCGATGGAGGAGGACAAGTTGCTAAGTTCTGGGGAGGAGGGCAACACCTCAAAGAACCCAGGTAGGCAGTCTGTGGTGGTTACTTAGTAAGGGTCCCTCGTATACTCGACGGTTACCATAAAGGCATATTATTATGGAGGAAACCGCTTACCCAGCAACCTGTGTTCGGGAACAGAATAAACAATAACACATTTATAAAATCACTGGGTTCAAGTTTAATACATTTAAAATTACCTATAAATATCAAAACGACTTATTCAAAGTATTAATAACAATCATAATATCATCCTGGTTCGTTCACACCCATTATATAGGAAACATAGTTGTGTTTTCTACACATCCGACCTCGGTCTGTAAACTATACATGTCTGTTTATAAAATAACAAAAACAATCTTTCCTTGGTAAATGACATTGACTATGGCCGGCCGATGCTCCCTAAATACTATAATTAATATTAACCTGAATTTAAATATTATTTCTAAGTTAGTGTCCTTTTGTCTTTAATGTCTTTTAAGGGATCACTACAAGTCGCCAAAGGAAGAACCAAAAAAGAGGCTCTCTAGAGGCGAGAGGATTCTCTCCAGAAAAGACAGTTGGTGTGGAAGGAGAAGCATGGTGCTCCGGCTGAACCACCCCTTAGCAAGTCCGGTTCCTCTGGAACCCTGGGCGCGGGGGTGAAGCCGAGGCAAGGTGCGAAACCAGAAGCCCAACCGTCATCATCCAAACACGTAACTCCAGGAGGGAAAAGGTTGCACTCGCAGCGAACTCCGGAGGAATCTGTAATGATGACAAAAAGATCTAAGGCAGAGGGAAGCTCAGCGAGAACCTTAAAGGCACCTGAGTCCTTCGCCGAGAAACTGATGGTTGAAAAGATGGCAATTGTCCATGTGAACCATCCAGAAACAAGGCTGGACAAAGAGACAGCCTTAAAAATCAAAATGGAGCTGGGGAGACGTGCCCTACGGGGCGAAGACGTGAGAATATCCAGCTGCCACCCTGAGAACGGTGCAGTAGTTGTAGGCTGCGTAAATTCTATCACAAAGGTATGGTTAGAAGCCCAGTTCAAGCAGCTGAATCCGTTTGGCGAGATTCAGCTGAGACTGGGCCCGGCCAAAAACCTTGTGAAGATGTGCAAAGTCACAACTTTTGTAACACGATCCACGGGAGCGGAGACCAAGGAAGACGTGATGCTTGGTCTAAAGAGCCAGAGTGGATTAAACACCGAGCACTGGGCTGTTGTGGGTGGTAATACCACGCCAGAAGGACAGTTCCTAGTCATCCACATTGACGACGAATCCCTGCAGAAGCTGAGGAAACTTGGTATGCGCCCATTCGTGGGAGCAGAAAGAGTTCTCTTCAAGTTGCAGGGTGGATCTCATAAGGGTAGCAATGATGACCGCAGTGCTGCAAATCAACCTGCATCACAGTAGAGCGGCAACGGCGACGCTCTGCCAGAAGATCCTGGCTGATGACATAGGAGTGGTTCTTATTCAAGAACCATGGACCGTCAAAGGCAGAGTAATGGGAATGAGCGCTGCGAAGGGTAAGTTAATCTACGACACTGATAATGCAAATCCAAGGGAATGTATTTTTATCAGGAATAATATCAAAATGTTGAAAATAACGGATTTATGTTCTAGGGACACTGCCGCGACTGAGGTACACCTGCAGGCAGGTGATGGAAACATCAGAATCCTGCTTGCATCAGTGTATCTGCCATACGATTCCACAGAAGCACCTCCGTCAATGGAAATGAGGAGGATAGTGTAACACGGATCAGAGACGGAGAAGCACCTCATCTTGGGAATGGACGCCAATGCCCACCATCTTGCCTGGGCGAGCTCCAATACCAATAAACGGGGTGAGTACCTTATTGATTATCTAATAGAGTCGAATCTATCATTATTGAATCAGGGCCGCAAGCCAACTTTCCAACAAAGAAGTGGGAATTTGCTTAGGGAAGAGGTTCTGGACATAACTTTGGCCAGCCACTTCGTGGCAAGCAAAATTAAGGGCTGGGAAGAATTAGACGAAGCCTCAGCGTCGGATCATAATTACATATCCTTTACTATTAAGTCGACCTATAAAAAAAGAGACTTATAGAAACCCAAGGAATACAGATTGGGAAGCATTTCGGATGAAATTGGAAACCAATCTAGCCCCACTTGACCCAGTCTCAGGACAAGGGGTTGAGAGAATGACTTGTGACATGACCAATGCCATAATGAACTCATATACCGAGACCTGCCCTGAGACGGTCAGAAGGACCAACCGAAATGCACGTTGGTGGAACAGGAAGCTCGAATCGATGAGAAGGAACGTTCGAAGGCTGTACAATCAGTGCAAACGCACAGGAAATTGGGACAGTCACACGAAGGCGCTCACTGAATTCAATAAAGCAGTGAGGAAAGCCAAGAGAAGCTCATGGAGAAATTTCTGTCAGGACATTGAAATTGTCTCTGACTGTGCAAAACTCCACAGAGTCATGGCTCAAAATCCAGTTAACACTCCAGAGACCGTACTCAAAGAAGACGGCTCACACACGGATGAACCGGAGGAGACACTGGCAGTAATGCTCAGTGCGCACTTCCCGGGATCCACCGAAATACAAGTCGAAGCAACGAGCGAAATCAGAGAAGAACGGCAAGTTGCCCGCAGTCTGGCAACTCGTGATAGCTGGACTTGTGTAAAGTCCATAGTCACATATGGGTCTGTGACATGGGCTAATCAATCTTTCAATCCCTTCAAGGCGCCTGGAATGGACGGAATTTACCCCGTACTACTCCAAAAAAGCGCCGACATAATAACTCCAAGACTTGTGAATCTGTTCAGACTAAGCCTAGCCACAGGAGTTATACCTACGGTGTCGGAAATCTCCAAGGTGGTATTCATACCAAAACCTGGAAGACCCTCTTACGATACTGCAAAGGCTCATCGTCCGATAAGTCTCTTGTCATTTCTTCTTAAGGCCCTAGAGAAGATGATAGATAGGCATTTGAGGGTCAAGGTGCTGCGCGACAAGCCGCTGCATCCCAATCAACATGCCTACCAAAGTGGCAAATCTTGCGAAACAGCCTCGCATAGCTTGGTGAGCAAGATAGAGCAAGCCATTACTTACAAAGAAGTTGCACTGGCTGTGTTCCTGGATATCGAAGGAGCATTTGACAATACGAGCACTCGCTCAATATTGTCAAAGCTGGATCCAGAGGCACAGACAGGACAATCATCCGATGGATAGAGAACATGCAAAGCAGCAGGAGAGCACAAGCATCCCTGTGTGGTGTCACAAGAGAGGTGAAGACAGAAAGAGGATGTCCACAGGGAGGCGTTCTGTCACCAAAGCTGTGGAATCTGGTAGTCGACGACCTTCTTGTCTCACTAAACGAGCAGGGGTGGTATGCTCAAGGATATGCTGACGACATAATCATTCTAATACGGGGAAAACACGTGGGCATCTGCCTGGAACTAATGCAAAGGGCAATGTCCGTAGTGGAGAGATGGTGTGATGCGGAGGGATTGTCTGTCAATGCCTCGAAAACCATCATGGTACCATTTACAAAACAGCGAATCGCAGAGATTACTAGTGCGCCAAAACTCTTCGGCAATCAGATAAATGTTGCCAGGGAGTCAAAATATCTAGGAATCCGGTTAGATGACAAGCTAACCAGCCATCTAGCGAGTATCACAAGCCGTTCTCAGATTACGCTAATGACGATGAGACGAGCAATTGGGTGCACCTGGGGACTAACTCCGGCAATGGTAAACTGGTTATACACCAGAGTAATCAGACCAATGATGGTGTATGGTGCGATCGCATGGTGGCCTAAAGTTCAGCAAAGCACAACCGCCAAAACGCTTTCTAAAGTGCAGCGAGCTGCGTGTCTGAGCATTACAGGCGCCATGAAGTGCACCCCAACCGCAGCATTGGAAATACTGCTAAACATCCCACCATTAGATCTCTATATACAGGGGGAGGCTAAAATGGCTGCATACAGAATGCAGTGCAATGGCAACTGGTGCAAGCACCATGCTATGAAGCATACTAAAATACACGACAACATGAGGTGCTACATCATCGAAATGCCACCTGACAGAATGCCCAAGGTCGTGGAAACTGAGATACCATATCGTGTCAACTTAAGTGGCAGATCCGAATGGGCCCAGGGAGAACCTCAACGCATGTTGAACAGTATCACCTGGTACACCGACGGGTCAAAGACCCTAACGGGTACAGGAGCAGGCGTTTACGGCGTCAGACCCATGCAAAGCACAAGTGTTTGCCTTGGCAAAATGACGACCGTATTTCAAGCAGAAATAGCTGCACTAATCGAATGCGGCAGAACATGCATGGACAGGAAATATAACAAAAAGACCATATATGTGAACACGGACAGTCGGGCGGCCCTTTTGGCCTTAGCAAACCACAGCTATACGTCGAAGATAGTGTGGGACTGTCACAATACCTTGAAACCCTTGGCAAAAGACAATAGAGTCATTCTTACTTGGGTGCCGAGCCATACAGGGGTAGCAGGAAATGAGGGAGCCTAGAAAGGAGCTCATCTCACCCTCATGGGACCAGAACCAGCATACGGCGTTTCATACAGCGCCGTACGAAAAACTGTTTCCAACTGGGTGTCGCTTGAACACCAAAAGCGCTGGAACAGAATCACGGGACATGCTCAGTCCAAAAGAATGCTAAAAGGACCATCGAGTTCCTACGCAGCAAATGCTTTTAGACTGGGTAGGAAAGAACTGCGAAAAGTGGTAGGATTCATAACTGGCCACTGGATATTCAACGCACACCTAGTGAAAATGGGGATTGAAATAACAAATCCTATTTGCAGGATGTGTGGAGAAGTAGAAGAAACCACAAAGCACGTGGTCTTCGATTGCCCTGCCTTGTGCAGAAGGCGAGCCTCCTGTCTAGATATCTTCCTAGGCATGAAAACATAGTCCGACATAGTCCGACGAATCTCAATGTTCGGTAAGAATTTAGGATGGGACTCTGCTTAATACCTGTGAGTGGGGGTGCACAATAAGCCAATCAATGGCTGAGCGGCAACAATTAGGGCACCTGAACCCTAACCCCCTCGTGACTAAAAAAAAAATGTTGCACAAAAAAACCAAACATTTGAAATGGTTGACGTTAAAAAACTGTTTGAGACGATGCTTTAGAGACTGTTACTGCTGATACTTGGCATACATGTATTGATATTAGTTATACATTCAGTTTTGTTACTGTCTCCTTATGAATGACATCCCAGGATTTACAGCTAAAAAAAATTGTATCGTTTAGAAGTAACTAAAAGATGTAAAACAGCAGATTGTAAAAAATGTTTTGCTTCGTATGCTATAAGAGGCTCGCTCGTGTATTAATTACCATAATTACATGATTGTTGTATAAAACGTTATTATGATCTACATACACCTTATTATAGCTCATCCTTAAAAATGTATATTATTTTTGATAACACCCTGTATATACATAATGATACCTACCATAATAATTTCGTATTTCTGTTCTCTCAAATTTAAACGCCAGAGCATACAAGAATATTTTCTATTGATTTTTTATTTAGGATTATTAAGAACCCTTCAAAAATGATGTGCTCATGAAGTTCGCTTCTGCAACTGATTTTATGGACAGTAAGAGCGATGAGTCACTGTACAGAATTTCGATCTACGACTATAATACTAATAGGAAAAAAATATTCTATAAACAATGGCCAATAATCAGCCAGAGAAGGTTTGATAAAGAATCAAAGTCATATGATTGTCAGTAAATCTCGAATTTTTTCCGTTATAACGGAAACTGTTTGATCTTCACAACAGGAAAATATGTCCCAGAAATAATTTTGAAAATCTTGAAATACATGACGTGGCTAAATTGCTATAATATATCTAAGAGAAAACAGAAAGAAACATCTCGAAATTAATGTTTAATTGGCAAAATATAGAAACTATATTTCAACTTATTGAAGTTAGTCACTATTGGATGAAATTTATAATTGTTTGAGGTACACCTGCTTACACGTTCTAGATAAAAATACAAATTTAACTTTCTGGCAGGGTTTTCCTTATGTTTGCTGTACATTATAAAAACATAAAAGAAACTGATCAAATCAAAGAAAGAAATAAATAAATGATAACTTTTTACACCACTGAACAGAATTATAGTTAATCCTACGTGTTATTAAAATTACTAATTCTAGTAAGAAAAAAGGAATATATTGAAATCAAACATGAGCTTCAATGGTTGTATCAATTCCGAATGGATAAATAAGAAGCAATTTGTTATTATGCCCATGATTAAAAACTAAACACAATGACAAAATATGAAATAAATTATGTGCATAATTTTCAGGAAAATATTTTACAAATTAACAAAGGAGTGACGCTGAGTTGGGTTTTCTCCACATTATATCTAGAAGAAGTTTGAATCAATCACAGAATTGATTTATTAGTACTGTAGAATCTGCTATTTACAGTAGTTAAAATTAGTCTGAACCAAATTTAGTTCAAGAACAAATGTACATTCAAGATATTATGTGGTATATGATCTATTAAAAACACTCAATAAAGTATCACAGAAATTATCACATATAGTCAATAGGATTGCTTCATGAGACACAATTATTAATGTCTTGAATATATTTTTCAATTAATTGTACTATCTACATGGAAAAAAAATTAGCTACGTTTTGAACTTATTAATTTTTATTTGTCGGATTCTACTATAACAATTTCAGTGCATAAAATTTTAGGTTAGTATAAGCTTAGACATTTGTTTAGTATCATGTTCTTAGACCAGATGATTTACTTACGTTAGTAGATAATGGAGATTGTTTGAGTTGAACATTACCCGAGAAAGGATCATAATCATCCATTGTAGAGTCGCTCCAAAATACCCTTGCTTCATGCAGATGTTTCTAATAAGAAAGATACCCAAAAAAACACCATAAAAGCAGGTAATCCATATTGATAGTTTAAATAACGGTATTTTTGGGTTAAAAACAAAAATTAGAACATTACTATCAATATATACCCAATTAAAGTGAAATTAAACAAAGCAATAACTAATTTATAAGCACATGCAGTGTTAATGAAGGATTTTTTAGAAAAGGAAATGTTCTATTTTTGGGTAACAAACATTATACATACCTGAACTGTAGTACTTTGATCAGAAAAGGGACTATTAAAGAAAGTAGTAATTATATTCATAACGCAATTCGTAACGTAGTTTTCGAGAGCTTTATCTGAGTGTTTCCTGTCGTTTGGCGCTGTTGCTATGTCAGCCATATCGACAAGAAAAGATTTTTCAAAGAGTGTCCACATGTGACTTGAATTATAAATCTCTTTCATTTCCACTTCTGTATCTATGTAACAATGATTCAGAAAACCTACGTATGCTTCTTTCACTTCTGGTATACAATCTGGATGAATAACCATTGCAACTATATCATCTAGAGGTAATAAACTATGACATTTAATTTCAGTATAGACGTTTTTGCCCATTGTACAGCATGAAAGTAGTTTTACTAGCTCTACATGATATTTTAAGGGATTTCCTTCATCCATGCAATGGCGTTCAGACCTCATCATTTCTATGAACTGATTGAAGGACGCTTTGTCATTGTAAAAAACTAGCACATCTTCACCAGCATTAATCAACTACAAAAATAAAATAGAATGGCACTCGAAACTCAATAAAATTAGTGAATTGGTATTTTGAAATATTGGAGATATTTTATTAGCTTTCGAAATATTTAGTGGAGTAATTTACATAAAACAAAATATGTGTTTTAATATAATATTTTTCGCTCAATACCATTTGACAGAGTAAGTCATTTTTATCAAATATCTAAAAAAACTTCAATTTATCAAACTAGAAATCTTTCAAAGATTTATGAAATGCATCCATCATGTTTTTCTAATAAGCCACCAAATACTGTTGTGCTTCAGCTATAAAACAACAAAACGTTTGAAAAAAAAGAAATTACTAAACTGAAAAATTGACAAATACGACAATGATATCATATCCAACTACTTTACATTAGATTGTCATCATTAAAATAGAAATACCAAAAACGTTATACATAATAACATTATAAATACCTACGAATATTGTTAAAAGGTGAATTTATAAGTTAACAACAGTATTCTGGTTATTTTGAATACAATAAAAACGAAAAGTTCTTACCGCTTGCATAACCATATCTTGGCACTTGCGAATAAATTTATTTTCTGCTTTTACTATAGTTTGTAGAAACTTCAAATATTGCACATGTCTTCCGTGTGTTGCTATACAATATACAAAATGTTGTATAACTTTTTCATTTTCTTCATTGCATAATTTTGAATTATCTTGAAATATTGCACATACCGTCTGAGCTTCTCTAATCTGAAGAATTCTTATTATAATTATAATTAACACATTTGGCAAATTTAATTCTTACCCCTGGATTAAGAAAGAGATCTAATTGCTTATAAAGCAACACTTGATTCTGTTTATTTCCCAAACAGAAGTTTTGTAAAAACTCATGAGCGAGCCTCATAAGTTCATTCATTCTGATATCTTCTTTTTCGTCATAAGGAACCTGTAGAAGATCTAGAACAACTGTATGGACTCCGACGTTTCTCAATAGTCGTTGTTCGTGTTTTTGCGGTTTAATAATTCCCCCTGGTGAACCCTGAGTGCACAGTTTATTCATTCTTATTAATATTTGTTGAATTTTTTTATATTCGTCAGCTTGGTCAGGATGTAATGGAGGTCCTACGTCTAGATTTATAGCAGAGCCTTTTTTCTCCAAAACACCCATTGTAGTGGACTTATTACTAGATGTAGTTTCTTCTTCTTCGTTTTTATTCTTCTTAGTAGGGGCATGATCTTCTAAAGATCTTGCTTTATAGACCCAAAGTTCTGATTTTTCTACAGACTGTCTTAAAACATCTAAATCGGCTTTTATTTGTTTATATGATTCTACATCACTATCAGAAACTAATAGTTGAACTTGTCTAAATGCCTGCAAAACTTCTTGGCGCTGGCTAAAATGTCTAAACATTAACTGTAAAGCACCTGATACCAAAGGAGGATAATCATGCATAGTTAAATGTAGTAGGACTCTTAAAAATGTTCTCCCGCCATGTCCGTCTAAATCTAGAACCGCACACTCTTCACTACTGCCAAATATTCCTTCTGCTTGACTGGCTATTCGTTCTAAATCAATATTCTTTTGTCCCAAATTTACATCACCACCTCCGCTACTCGTATTTTTTTCGTTCTCGTCAAATTCTTGTTTGAAAATACTAAGAAGGCAACTAATGCGGTAGTCCAGCCTTACATCCAAAATAAACTGAAAATATAATATCAAAATAAATGTTTTGCACAATTCATAGAAGATTATAAAATATAAACCATTTATATGTAGTGACTACTGAAATAACAGTATCAAAACAAAGAAGATATTATAAGATTAAGGTCGATTTCAATAGGAATATATACAAAATAATGCTTGTTTTCTTTAGATTAAAGATAGCCATTTGGTTTATTTTGACAAAATATATGATTTAAAAAGCGCTTTCTGTATGCTTATGAACTTCTTGATATTTCTCATTTTGATTCAATTTCTATGAAAATTCAATTTTTAGAAAGTAACATTTAAAAAATAAGTAGTGTGTATAAAACTACAATGATCGCTAATTTTATTTTGCTAACTTGAACAATAAACCAATTAATTTCCGATCACTTATTTTAGAGATGAAATTGCATACATTATCTAACACACTTGATTGTGTAATAATAGTAAAAAGGACTTTATTTACAATAGTTTATATCCCTAATTACATGTAGCTCAAGAAATATACAATAAGTAAGTAATGCCGATGTTCTGGCCATTTCCGAACCACTTGTGTACGTCTGAGGGTATGAGTTGGCTCCCTGGTCTTGTGGCATCATCCAATTGTTTCTAGGTGAGGAAGTCACTTTGTCCCTGGTATAGAATTATGACTCCCTAGTTTTTTTTTTCGACTGGTATGTCCCTGAAAAGCAGCTGAAAAACAGGGTTTCAAAATCAAACGTTGGGTTAGGTTATGTGAGACGGCAACTTGACTGAAGTTGGTAATGATACAATTTTGTTTTAGTTGATTTATGATATGGACTTGTTTTTAGGAGTAACTAGGTTAACTCCTAAGTTGAAGCAGTTGGTTGTTGGAGATAACAATCAGTTATGTGTATAGCGACCCGTGCAGAAGCCTATACCCACTGTCGCGGATGTCTTCTGCGCGATTGGCGGCTTTGAGTTGTTCACGAAGATTTTTTGGGAGACAGTGATTGTAAAAATTAAATGAAATTTTTGATATGAAGTCCTTGACAGTGGGTATGTCGGCTTGTTCGTGTAACCATGAGGTTTTTGGAAATTTGGGGTAGCTTGTTTTGTATTTGATTGCCATGCGGAGACACTTGTTCAGCACCACCTGCAGGGTATGGAAATTGTGTTTTGTGCCAGTAAAACACACTGGGGCAGCGTATGTCAAGATTGGACGGATGATTTGTTTATATATGATTAATTTATTCGCCGTTGAGAGATAGCTATTTTTGCATATGATGGGATATAATCTGCTCATTGCAATTTTAGCTTTTTGAACTTGCTTCTTTATATGTGCATTAGCGTTTGTGTTACCTTGTAAAGTATATCCTAGATATGTCAATGCACAGTTGATATTGCAATGAGCTGTTTTTCCATGCGATTCTTCTGAGTAACAAGTACTCTGTCTTGGATGTGTTGATAGTTAGCTTATTCTCTCTAACGTATGGTATGATTTGTGTGTTTATGTGTGTCTGTACGTTGTGTAGTACAGTGTCCGAGACTTTTGCTGATGCTACTAAACAGGTGTCATCTGCATACATGGCTGTTAGGACTTGTGGTGTGGTTGGTAAATCGTGGGTAAATATTGAATATAACAAAGGTGATAGAACTGAGCCCTGAGGAATTCCGGCTTTTATGGGGAAAGGTCCAGCCGAGCCTTCATTGATGCTTACATAAAACTTACGGTTAGTAACATATGAGTGCAATATATTAATTAAGTATTTAGGTAAATTTATAAATTAATCCCTAGAGCCATACAGAGTCAAATGATTTTTGTATATCAATAGTGACCATAACGGATTTGTTCTTTTCTCGAAATCCCTCTCTGACGTGGTTAAATACTCTAATTTGTGCAATAGTACTGTGTCCTTCCCTGAAACCGTATTGCTCGGGCGGTATAATGTGGTTTTTGTCTGTGAAATTTTGTTTTCTTTTAAAAATTATTTTGTCTATGACCTTTGCTATGTTATTTAATAAGGAAATAGGTCTGTAGCTATCCACATAACATGGTTGTTTGTTAGCTTTGATGATAGGTATGATATTGGCAATCTTGAGCATATCGGGATAGTTGCCTGTTTTAATTATATGTGAGTTGTACAAGAGCTTTCTTAGGAAGATTTTCTAATACAATGTTAGGAATGCCATCCCTTCCAGGGGCTGTTTTATTTTTTAACGATTGTATGGTGTTACAAATTTCATTATATGTGGCCAGATTTTTTGTGTTTGGTGTGTGATTTGTGTGTAGGTAGTTTTGAACCAATTGTGTAATATTATTGTGTAGTTGTGTATTTTGTGTGTTATTTGTGAAATTATTTTGGAAATACTCTCCAAAGTTTTCTCTGCTATTTCAGATTTATTAGTGACAGCTTGTCCATTAACAATAATTTTGGTCATTTCGTTATTCTTGTTTTTTAGGCTTCTAGCGATTTTCCAGAGAGAGTTATCTACTGGTTTTAGTTTCTCTAAGATCTTCCAAGAATGATTTTTGTATTCATGTACTAACGTATTAATTAAGTTTTGGTAATATTTCAGCAGTATCTTGTCATTGCTGTGTCTGGTAGTTTGCCATTTTTTACGAATTTTATTTTTCTCGTGTATGATTTTGGTTATATGATCGGGTAAGGTATTGTTGATTTGGAATTTAGGTTGTGTTATTTCTGGCAGTTATGATATTTCGCAAATTTTTAATTATGTTTGTTAACTATGTTGTATTTTCTATTTGATTAGTAATTATTAAATTTTCATCAATAATTTTTCTGAATTTTATCCAGCTTGTAGTGCTATAGTCATGGATTTTTTTAGTGGGTGTGTGTATGTTATATGTAATTTTTAATTCTATAAGGATGGGGTCATGATCGGAGATGAGGTCGAGTAAGATTTTCATTTTGGAAATATTGTTTATATTACGCCCTATGGCTAGATCTATTGTAGTCGGAGTGTAGTTAGAATAAGGGAAATGGGATCATCTGTATTGAAAATGTTACAGTCACTGTTATCACAAAATCTGAGGAGAGTATTTCCATTTGTGTTAGGATATTTAGCATAGGAGTCCCATAGTGGATGCTTACAGTTTAAGTCACCCACCATGAGGACCCTATTGTGTGTTTTAATAATGTTGAACAAATCGATCTCTTTCAACTTATTATTGGGAGGACTGTATGCTCCAACGATATTAATTTTATTGTCTAACAATATAGCGATATGCTCAATAGAAGAATTATTTTGTTGCGGCAGTTGGAAATTGATGCCTTTTTTGATTAATACTGCGATGCCACCTCCGCCGACATTAACGGGGCGGTCTTGTCTAAAAAGACTATATTCGAGGTTTCGAAAGTTAACAGTTTTGTTAACTTTAAGGAGCGTCTCAATTAAGAAGAATATATCTGGTTTATGAATGTCGAGAAAATGTCTGATAAGATGAAGTTTATTAAAAACTCCACGTACATTACAAAAAATTATTATGAGATTATTTCGTTTTTGAATCCCTGTTTTACCACCTACCTGTCTAAATGTCATATTTATCTATTCCAGCGACAAAGTTGTTATAGATAGTGAATTTCTCCAACTTGTTGGTGGCAGCATTCATTTCGTGCAATAAGTCAGAGACGGCCCAGGTCAGTTCGTCCAGGTTAACAATTTCGTGGAGTTATTTAAATAAATCGTTTAGATGTATGAATTGACCTATATCTGTAGTGGCTTCCTGGTTAACGGTTTGACTGTGAAGATTAGGGGTAGAGCTTTGAGGAGTTGGTCTAGATACTGCTTTGGTGGGAAGACTAGGGAACTCTTGGGTTCCGAAGCGTGTTTTCTGGTTCCATGGATTAATAATAGGAATGGGTGCGGGAATGAATGTTGTGGCTGCTGGCTTGTTATTTGTGCTTTTAGTTCTTTTAAGTTCTAACCATTCTCCTAGTTTTATGTATTCTGGGCCGATAACAGCATTGGCAGTATGGTCACCTTTGCAATTTGCACATTTTTCAGGTTTGTTCCTGTCCTTCGGGGATTCAGGCGTTAAATGTGAGGCCGCACATTTGAGACATCTAGGGGCTCTGCCGCAATTTTATGTAGCATGACCCCAGAGCTGGCAGATGTGGCATTGTATGATAGGTTTTGTTTGACGTCTGTGCTCCCATTGGACACGTTATCACCAGGTATAGTGGCCTACCCTTAGTGGTCATCCTATAAATGTTTTTAACTATGATTTTATATGTATTGGTAAGTTCGTCCTTTATGTCATCGAGTTGGAGTCCCTCCACTAACCCGCGCAATACAAAGGCATGAGTTTTTTCCTCACGTCTGGAATATGTGAGAAATGGCACTTTCTCTTCCCGTAGTGTTTTCTTTAGGCTACTGAAGTCAGATACTTCCTTTGTAAATGTTATGGTAGAATTGTTAGTGTATTTAATTACGAAATGGTTTTTGATTTCTCCTTTTATTACACTAACTAATTGTCTGTGTGCAGAAACGTTGCCATCAATAACGATGGGAGG
Organism: Galeruca laticollis; assembly: GCA_963921935.1. NCBI lineage: Eukaryota > Metazoa > Arthropoda > Insecta > Coleoptera > Chrysomelidae > Galeruca > Galeruca laticollis. The sequence goes on from OY998180.1 coordinate 126,703,881, forward strand.
GCAAGTGGAGGAGCTTTTTTTATGGGTGGTGCTGGTAGTTTCTTTAGTTTTAATTCGCTTGCTATATTGTTTATTTACGTTATCTTCCGAGTCGATGGATGAATCGTTGAATTTTCAAAACCTCAATTTTTTATGTTTTTTTTGAGTGGTGTTGGGTTCGCGTAGGTCATCATCAGATACTTCTGATAACGAGTCATATTTGTTATGAGTAACTGCGGTTTGTTGACTTTGGGATGATTGTTTGATAATCTCAGTGAATTTTCTATACTTTTTCGGTTTAATAAAATCTGCGGGCATCACTTCGGAAACTTCCATTTGTTCACTTTGCGTAACAAGTTGTAATAGCGTTTAGATCCTCTACATCCTTGGGCGTCACGCCTAGTGTTCTGGCTGTAATTGACTTACTTCTTTTAATCAGGGTGTCCGTACTGTGACTTAAATTTGTCGGTAGCTGGTTTATCGGCGATATTTTCAATTTGGTCTTCTACTTCCTGAGCCCAGAATGGGTTCGTTTGTTTATGTACTTGGGCCTTAGTAATTGTCATTTTTATGGGCAGGTTTTTTGTTTGCGAACTGTTTGAGTTCTCTGAGGTAGATTCACTTGTCTCATACCCAATTGTATCTTCTTCCATATTGTTATAAATAAATTTCCTTTTGGCTATTTCTGATTTGTCTGGCGTTGAAGTTCTAGTTGAATTGTTTCCAAGACAGGTGGGTATATCTAAATTTAGGCTTTGTAATTCGATATTTGACTGAGTTGTAAGGACAGAATTTTCTATACACTTGTTAATCGTTGATTCAAGTGTCTTCTTATTGTATTCTCAACAATTTTTATTTTTGTTTCCTAGACTATTAACTTCTAATGTTTCTGTGTTTAATTGAGAAATAATAGAGTTATTTAAATTATGTTGATTATCGATGTTTTGCTCGTTTAAATAAACCAATTTAAGGTAGTTTTAGGTTTTTATTCTTTAATTCTAGTTTTTTGGTTTTAATCATATTTATTTCGTTAAAACATTTGTTGTAATTATGAGAATCTACAAATACTGCCGGCTGACGTAGTTTTCCATCAACATTTAGCGATTTACAATTTTGAATTACTTCCCAGACACCTTTTTGTCTGATAAGTTTTTGTGCAATGGAAATTTTTACTGAATGTTTTGATTTATTTCTTTTAATATTTTTGGATTTGAATGTACCTTTCTTTATGGCCCTTCTTGAGGATGTTTTAACTTTCACTGCGAATTTTTAAAATTGTTTGAATTGTTTTTCACGCACACAGTATTATCACTCAACAGATTTTCACTAGCAAATAGTTCAAGTTTGATGGTATTCAGTTTATGAATTTCCTCCCTTAATTTTCGGGTATACTCTGTGGGGCACGGAGTACCCGTGATTGGGGGTGAGAAATTAATAGGCAATTTCTACAATTTCTATTTAAAATTTATTTAGTAAATAAATTTTTTTGTCACACTTTAATCACTTTAAGAATTCAAAGTTTTACGTCTATACTATTATGAAGGAACGAACGAACTCTTGATTGTGTAATATGTCCAATTTAGCATAAGGACTATAATTTTTTGTCACAGTGAAATTACATTCCGTATGAAAATAAGCATGGCTAATAATTATTAACTGAAATAATAAATATAACAAACCTGTAATATCTCTATGATTTTAAGTTTAGTATCCATAACTAATGGATATTCTTTCATGTACTGTATAGCTTTTCCATGTGATGCAGAAGTAGGTGATAAGCCACCTCTACCTCCTGATCCTAGTGTTAATGATGTCATAACAGCTCCCATATCTCCTATGGTTCTTAAAACACCTCCCTCCGCTGTTTAATAAGCAAATTATTAAATAAATATTGGAATTTTTTAGAACAAATATGTTTATAAAAAATGTGAATAAAATAAATTCAAAGAGTGTAAAGGCTATAGGAAATATAGGAACACAAAACTGGTGTGTAAGTGGTAAGAATTATTGCTAAGGATCAAATTTTTTATATTTTAAGAGATTAAAACATACATCCATTATTTCCTAGATTATTATACTTCTCAACGTATTAATATTTACGTTATTTAGCTCGTTTTAAATATATTATCACTGTTTGAGATCTTCTCTAATATCTGCGAATTTTACGTTTAATAGTGGACTACTATTAACTATAACATTGAGCATTTTACATCCTTCTGGAGAAGCAAATTACTTCTGAGAATTCTACGGATTTCACATAGCTGAGGAATAAATAAAAGTGTATGTTCGATTTTCTCATTTTCCTGTTCACATTCTATACAAAGAGGTGTGTCAATTATCTCCATTTTAAGAAGACAATGGGGGACCAATGCAGATTCCATAGATTTATTTTTTAGCTTCTTTTTTTGCCAGGGTGCTGTAGTAATTCCCATAAAATTCAGCTATAGGTTTGGTCAATACTCTTTACACCTCAATAGTGCATATAATCAAACTTGTGCAATAAAAGTGCTACATTTATACAGATTCAAGTAAGAATATGCAAAAATTACTGAATTGAGAAACTAAATAGGCAATGCTACATTCACAAATTAGTTTCTATCTAATCTATATATTTTTCAGAAGATCTGCTACAAACTTACAAATGTACTTTTACAATCAACCTCAAAAACATATTTACAGCAATGCAAACATATTAGAGAGAACAATCAGAAAAAAACACGTTAATCACAAATTACATCAAATACCTCTACTCTCTAGTGATGGCTCTCCTGCTGTATAAAAAAAGTGGCATTAAATAAGGGTTCGAGATAAATTGGCTATATTTGAATACACAATATTAATACATATTTAAATTAGTGACAAAAAAAGAACAACTTGTCTATAAACTATTTTTTTCGCCAAAAACAATAATCTAGCCAACCCACTTACATTCATAAAATTTATAGTTTTCTGAAAATTTTATACAGAACCACACTATTTTTAGGCCAGACTATGGAACTTAATTATTTCTATTTTTATTTACTGTATCCCCATCAATTTTTATCGATATAATCTTCTAATCTGGATCGTTGAAGACAAATATTAACTATATTTAATAGATATAGATGTATGATAACAACTGAAAAATACTTACAATCAATATCTACTATGGGAACACGTCCATCCATAAAATCGCTCTCAGATACACAGTCCAAAATATTGAGTAGAGTTTTTGTTAATTTAAGCAAATCTGAGAAACTATAAAAGCCAAAATAAATTAGTTCTTTAGCTAATTTCACGACCTGAAATTTCAATCAATAAAATTTTCACACCAAACACAAAAATTACTAAATAGTTTACCTCAGACGTTAACTTATTTTGTTCTTGATCAGCGAAAGACCATTTTTTAGATACTACATTGCAAAGATACTCTCCAACAAAAGAAATAGTTGAAGAAAAATTTTCTCTAACAGCTTCTTTATTAGCATTTGGAGTTTTATTGGAATCATAGCTGAAAATAGTAAACCTTTAGTTTTTTCATTAGCACTTGTAATATAAACGAAAAAGGTTGGGAATTTGTTGAATATACGAATCATTTAATTTACGTGAGGATGTCCACTGAACATGAATAAGTTACTATTTTCCTATTTTCTCTTCCGAGATTTATCACAAAATGTAGACAGATGGTATATATATATATATATATATATATATATATATATATATATATATTAATACAGTTCCTCTATTTAAAAATTAAAAGAAACATTAAAATAAGGAAAATTATTTATGTGTGTATGCAATACTTTTGATACACACTGTATTATATGTATAATCAATAATTTTGAAAGATTCAGTATACAAATCAAATTTGACATTTTAATTTCTAATGACGTTTATGCAGAATATATCTAATGGTAGATACATTATATTATGATTTGGAAAATATATTTGAAATTTTAAAATACAGATGTCTCTGCTATCAGAATTACAATGGTATTAAAAGAATTCAAATCTCTCTTTGTTATATGGAAACATAAATTAGTATTTTTTTAAACAAAAGAATTTTTCGTAACCACAGGAGAAGAGATTTATTTATTTGAACAAAGTTTAGGCAGTTGAATTTGAAACCACCACGAGACAACATCGTAATAAGAGTTGTCTCAAATTTTTTTAGAATTTAATAGAAATTGTATAACTATACAATCAGATCATAAAGCCATACATTATAAAGCCAGTGCGTGCATAATTCGTAGAAGAATTGCAACGTATCAAGTGTAAGTGGTTCCAGTTTCTAAATCATATAAAGAGAGTTTTGCAGAATTCTAAATACATTTAGAATACGTACGAGTTTTCCTGTCCTATTTGGTGAGTCCACTCCAGTTTAAAATTATTTCTCGAGAATTAACAGGCCTTTTTAAATACATTTCGAAAATAGATGCATCTATATCATAATTTGAGCTAAACCAAATTAACGTTACACATATGAGATTTTACATCAAGTGAAAAATTTTTGAATAGACAATTTGAACGAAAAATTGCGTTATTAGACATTGATACACGTCAAGTGTAAATTAGACGAGTTGAACTTTTGATTATAAATTTTAGTTAGTTGATTTATACAATAGGTTGTACTAATATTAAGGTTGGTAGATAGTATTATCTTTGTTTCGTTTATAATATTTTTGGGAAACAATAAATACTTTTGTAATTTTGTTATCTGATCGTATAATATATAATTTTGATTCTAACTCACTGTGGTATTAATTCAGTATCTATTTTCATCGTATTCAACGTTTGGCATGCTATAGAAATTTTGATCTAATCAGTGACATTTGCTTAATTTCCAGTGACAGTAAAATTGTAAATGTCATAAGATAATTCAAGTGCCTTTATTATATTGAATAAACAGTTACTCGAGATTCTGAATATAGAGTAATATTTGATTTGGATAATACTTGAAAATTATAAAATTTGAATTATTATTATTTAAAATTTTTTGATCCCACCATGAGACAAGAATGATTAAGTCAATTGTGAATTAATTTATCTTTCAAAGTACAGAAATTAATATTTATCTTAGCAGGGCATTGTTTGACAACTACTGTCAAAAGTAAATTAGGTTACATATGCTGCTAAAGGTGTGTGTGCAATAGTGTCGCTACAATCACAAATTGTAAAAACGTCGACGAATAATATTTTATATTCATATATCAATTAAAATATAACTATTAAAACTATAAAATAACGATATATATATATATATATATATATATATATATATATATATATATATATATATACATCCTGCTATTCATCCGACGCCCCTTTCATAGGCAAGCATCGGACTTCCTCCCCAAAACACGGGGTAGTTTATACTTTTGTGCAAGTATACAGTTTTAAATGCTATCTTTACCTATATATTTGTGTTATATTCTTGTTAAAATTAGTTTTAATTTTTTGTCAAAATTTGATAATTAGGGAATATGACGTCCTTTCGAAAATGAGCTATTGGACGTCGAAATGTATAAAAATTGTACTTACTGCAGTCATTGGGGTACCTACAGCGCTGCCACATTTTCATGAACTGGATTCTACAGTTATATACTAATATTGAATTGCAAACCCCGATATAATAATTTAATCTACTAGAAGATAGGAAACCATATCAGAATCACTAACTAGATACATTTAAAAATTGTTTACTTCCAGGTACTACACAGTTTTGATCAATTTTTTTAATCTATTGTTTGTATATAAATAAATACCTACATAGATAATTGAATAAATTTCTCAATTCTACTCTCATATTTGCCCCCTTGCCTTTTTTGTAACTCCAGAAATCCAACTTAACACATTCTTTTTTATTTTATTCATTCAACTTGCTTTAATATTCTTTTTAAATTCAGTTCTATTTTTTTGTAACACTTAATTATTTTACACTAATGCAGAAGTTTTACGGTAAACTTTTCTGTTAATATTTATTTAAAAATGCAGTGATGTACCACATAAACTGGTTTGTTTAATATTTTAGTCAAAATAGCACCTACAAATTTTAATAAAAATAAAAAAAAATAAAAGTATAAAGATATATTATTCCTTAAATTTACTTTTGTAGACATTTTGTACAAAAACTTTAATTTTAAACCAGTTTTTGTTTTCGAGAAGTTTTCCAGTCAAAAAAATTAATTCTTCACATGCCATTTGTTTAGGTGGCTTTTTATTTTTAATGTGATTTAAAAAAAATCACTTAATTTTGTTGTTCTTGCATCCAAGGTTCTCTCTTTATTTGTTTTTCGTTTAGATAATATTCCCTGTTCTCCTCCAGTCCTTTCTTGCATTAAGTTAACTTGAACATTAGTATTTTCAGTCAATTCAGAAAGTATCCAAACGTTTTCCTTTAAATGCTGCAGCACCTCCTTTTGGCACGAATAGTAAAATTATTGCAACCTTCGCAGATTGATATACACCATCAGGCAAACGATAGTGACTCTTATGTGTTAGATAAACGTGTCCCATTAAAGTAGACAGTTGTTCCAAATCAGTGTCAGTCATACTTAAAATTTGAGAAAGAGTAGCTAGATGTTTTCTTATCCTTGTAGAAGTTAAATCTTCACTATCGCGATGGGGATAGGGACATGTAGCCGTTTTTCTCGATTTTCAACCGTTAGGTTACTCCAGCTTCCTAAACTCAAAAAAATGGGATTTTCAGTTGATTGTAGATCCTTTACTATGCATAACAGACATCAAGTATGATACATCGTTGAAATAACCTCGTCTAGAGAAATGAAAAATGTAGACTTCAAATTTTAACATGATTTAATAATACTCGCAATAATATTATAATAATTTCTAGTCCAAAATAATAAATTGATCAACTAAAACAAAGTTCCATATTGTAATTTATACCATTATCCCATTATTGGTATTGGTAATACCGAAAACGAGTTGTCAAATCTAGCCTAACTTGTTTTCTCATTGTTAAATAAAGTAAATGGAACACAATTGTTTCTGGCCGGAAAATTATATTGCGTAAAACAGGCAGCACATTTTACTTCAGAAACAATTTTATGTTTCATGTGTTTTAACATGGGAAAACTGAGACGCGCTAAAAATCTGCAAGTCTGGCGGAATTTCCTCCAAATTGTGGGACAGGCCTCAGAATAGCGGCCTATGAGGGAAATTGCGTTACAACGGATATTCGGCCAAACCTGACTCTAGACTAATTATCCATATAATGTAAATAAAACGTGTTGTTGCCGCGTGAAAAAAGAACCAACAACCTAGTAACAAGTCGCATTGCAACCTTCAGAGCTATACAAAAGTTTTGAAATAACTCTAACGGTTTGTTTTCCCTTTTAAAAGAAAATATTCGTATCGTATACTTAAGATTTATAGAAACTGACTTTAGAATACTTGAAAACATACCTATCATTGCTGTACTTTTTCAGTTTCCCTCCAAAAAACTTTCTTTATAAATAACTTTAAATTATCATTTTGATTGGTTTGAAATTGTGAATCATCTCTTGTATGATGCTTTCGACTGCGTGTAGTATAAATTTAAAATCAAAATAAATAATTTGTTTTGAAATAAATATAGATTGTAGCCAGATATGTATAGATATTATTGTTAGATATTTACTTCAAAAGTGTACCACCTTTTTCTTTAAAATTTGCACAACGCGGTGCCTAAGAAGATACACAAAAATAAATGATAGGTACATAATTTAAAATCAATTAAATATTATTTTTATATAAAATGTATTTTAGCGGGAACAGAATGTTTATTATTTCTAAATGCTAATAAGAAACTTATTAGAGGTTAGGCATGTAATAGTAATTAAACTTAATAACTAAATAAATAATATAAAGAAGGCAATTTAAAAAGATATTGATACATGGTTAACTTTAAAATCTATAGCCAAATTGCATACTGACTATAAGCAGCTAGCAGCAATAATTTTCAGTGACCTCTTCGTTGTTTAAGATGCACAAATGAAGAAAACAGAACTAAGTTGCGAAAGCGTTATTGCCAAATCGAGGGACGTCCGATAACTTTAAGGTAAAAGTAACAACGGAATGTATATTTATATACAAAGTGATGTAAAATCGATAGTCGCGCTTGAAGCAGTAAATCGTTGAACTAAGATATACGATTTAGTTCATAATACGATTTTTGGACGTCCCCCTTGATATAGGTATGGTTCGACTCTATTTTTTGTTTAGATTACGAAAAACTTAAAAGTATGATTTTGCTATCGGACGTCCCTTATACGGACGTCCGATGCAAAACAGACGTCCGATTGATAGTAAAAGCGTAATGTATGGATGTCTCATGGCTGGATGATATATATATATATATATATATATATATATATATTTATATATACATATATATATCTTCACCTAATAGATGAAGTCATATATAGTAAGTCCGTAAGAGAAGTATTTATTAGATAATAATAATTTTGGGTGTAATGGGGAAATTTGGAATAAAGTGTTAATAAACGAAAATCAGTTAAAATAACTTACTCTAATATTGACATTTGAGATGGAATTTCTGACCAAAGTCTTGCATACTTTACAGAAGTAACAAGTTCTTGCGGGTCTCTGTCGACATGCAAATTCTGCATAAGTCTGCAAAATGACGCCCTGAGATCGAAGCTAACACTTTCATCTGACATACACTTCAATATTAATTCAATTGAGAGTCTGGGAGATAAATTATTAAGAGCCAAGTATTGTCGATTTAAGCACATATTTGAAAATAGATCTAATTGGTGTCGGTAATAATCTAAAATTGATTGATCTTCTTTATTTCCTAGTCGAGCGGTTCTACAGAGATCTGTCAGGAAAACAGTTTTCTGGGGAGTTCCAAATGATAATTGTATTTCTTCCATATCTGTAATAACAGATTCATCTTCTCGTTCTATTGAACCATCTTCATTGACTTCTTGTACTTCAACTTGAGTGTTTATCATTTCAGTTTCAATCAATATATCCGAATTTTTTTGACTAAGAACACTTTTACATATAAGTTCTTGTGTTACTGGTATTGCTTTTTTATTAGAAATACACAGATCTGACAAGTAATCTAAAAATCTGGATTGCCAATTGTTCATATTCTTCCTAACTAATCCTACAAAAGTTTCTATTTCTGCTGGAGTTATATGCTTTTCTAATAACTTCCTATTATTATGAAGTAGGGCAGTTATTGTATCTTCCGCCAAAATATCGTATCCTATTTGCTTTTGCATAAAGCCAAAGTGTTTTGCTATATATTCTTGATTTTTTCTATAATCTTGCTGACTCAACCTTAAAATTCTGTAACAAAGTCTAAATATGTGTTTGTATGGGGCATGTTTAGGATCGCTCAACTCCTCTATTTTCAGAAAAGGACCATCACCACCTTTATCCAAAAATGGAACCTTAAAAATAAAAAATGAATCCAACAATTGTTCAATCTCCAATTCATATTGTATGATTATGATATCAGGATGAATAGAATTAAACATTATTAAAACAACCCAATACCTGTAATATTTTAAACAGTTGTTTTAGAATAGATTGCTCTCTTAAAAGCTTTTGGCGATCCCGATTTGGATTTGTTATTATTAATTCCAATGCTTCTGCTTTGTTCTGTTCGTTTTCAAGTTCAGCAATGAAGTACACAATGTCATGGAGAAGTGTTGTTAAAGATCTGTAACAAAATAATTCAAAAATGTACAATTGAAATTTACCCCAAATCCTTACATAATCTTAAAGGTACATTTACATAACTAAACAAAGAATTGGGACTACTTGGACAATTAACTACATTAATTAAACTTCGGACAACCACTTATGATAAGAAGGATTAGTTGTAAAATTAGTTTTTAATAATTCCTATCTGCTTTGACTGCAAACCTTAAAACTGTCCCTCTATCATTTTCAACAGCACTGAAATGATTGACAAAACATAAAAGGCTAGATTCGTTAATGATTATGTTTGAAATTGACAATAAACTACCCCTATGATTTAAAGTTGGACTTTTTATTCTATTAAAAATATAATTGTGGAGTTTTAAAACGTAAGCAGTGTAGACATTTACCTTCTTTCATTCTGAGATATGGTTCCTTGTTCCAATGTAACTGATAAAGATGTTAGTAACTTACAAGCATCATTCGCAAAATCTAAGTCCCTAACTTCAACTGGAGAGACAGCAACAAGAGCAAATGCTTCCTTATCTTCTTTAGTTACGGCAGATCCAACTTTTGACATTACAGGTTTTTCTTCATCCTTATCTATTGATTCGGAAGTTGAATGTACCCAACTATTTGTAATCATGTGATGTAATCGCACATAGCTCGATTGTGGTACCAAAGAATCTGCTCTTGTTAAACTGGTAGGATCTAATTCGAATAAAGTAGCGATGTCATAAACGCAGCCTAGTGGTACAAGATGGTATTTACGATTATCATTGCGTTCAGATTCGCTTTTATTTTTGTCTTCTTCAGTTTCTACATGGTCATTATCTACATCTACTGCTAAGTACTGTCCTGTTGCTAAATGTTTAAATCGAAATAATGAGTCCCAATTACCGGCTCCTCCTCGGCAAGGATCATGTCGAACTACTTCAACTTCCCACAAAGCTAAAATTCAAACAGTTCAAACATAGAAAAAAATTTAAATTTGAAATAATTAGATTTTTAAAATATAGTGTGCTTCCCTTCCCGCTCAACCTTGTTAAAAACTTAATGTGATTGTAGTCTTAAAATGTTTGAACTAACCTTTACTACTAGTAGCTGCTGTAGCACTAGTACGCCCTGTGGTTCTCAAAAACACATTATATTGTTTCTTATATTCATCCATAGTGAGAAATTTCTCCTGTTCTGCATGAAACAATCTCACTACGTCTCCGCCTTTTAAAATGTCCTCCAAATTTTCTTTATGTTCCAAGAAAAGTGTAACTTTCCAAGATGTATTTCCATTAACAATATTAACTTCTTTACAACTAGGATTATCTGGTAATTTATGGTTAGAAACATGAAGTTGCTGGCCAGGACTTAAAGGATTTAAAATTACTTTATCGCCAAGAACAATATTATCACCTGTCGCTCTGAGCTTATAAAAAGGCAAAATATAAAACCAAGATCCTTCGTTTCCATTGCTGTCTAAGTACACTCTCATTGCATTTTTCTCTAGTAATGCAGGTAATCGCTTGTTTACTGTTAAGTACTTATTTGACTTAAGGTGAAGTAACTGAAAATTATCAAATTTAGTGATATAACTGGAAAACAAATCACATACAGTAAGGGAGCTAGGCCGGTTCTAGACCATTCCTTATATAAATTAACATGGGAAATCGCCAAGGTCCATCGTGGTAATTTTTGACTCAATTTCGATCTGCGCATGCGTCAATCATGAAGCGGCCGTCAGCAATTTTGTGCCACGTGCGCATCCACCTTGAGACACGTTCGATATACAGGATGTAGTCATAAATATGCCATAAGAGCACTACCATATATCTCTGTTATTATTGGGCGGATTGAAGTCGAACAAACGCCATTGTGATAGGTGGAACATTTTTACAGATGTCCAAAGATGCCTTAAGGGCACTAGCATATATCTCTGTTATTATTGGTCGGATTGAAGTCGAACAAACGCCATTGCGATAGGTGGAACATTATTACAGGATGTACAAAGATGCCATAAGGGCACTAGCATATATCTCTGATTGGTCGGATTGAAGTGGAATAAACAACATTATGAAGAAGAGGGGACAAGAGGTAAATATGTAAAGCCATAAGGGCACTAGTGTACCATGCTGATGACGTCACCCATGCTCAGTCAGTCGATAATGGGGTATCAAAATGAAGAACAATTGAATAAACATTTTATTGTACAATATAAGAATAGAAATCTTTGTTATTATTTTCATTTATTATACTTTTCAATTTTATATTGTACAATAAAATGTTTATTCAATTGTTCTTTATTTTGATACCCCATTATCGACTGACTGACCATGGGTGACGTCATCAACATGGTACACTAGTGCCCTTATGGCTTTACATATTTACCTCTTGTCCCCTCTTCTTCATAATGTTGTTTATTCCACTTCAATCCGACCAATCAGAGATATATGCTAGTGCCCTTATGGCATCTTTGTACATCCTGTAAAAATGTTCCACCTATCACAATGGCGTTTGTTCGACTTCAATCCGACCAATAATAACAGAGATATATGGTAGTGCCCTTATGGCATTTTTATGACTACATCCTGTATATCGAACGTGTCTCAAGGTGGATGCGCACGTGGCACAAAATTGCTGACGGCCGCTTCATGATTGACGCATGCGCAGATCGAAATTGAGTCAAAATTACCACGATGGACCTTGGCGATTTACCATGTTAATTTACATAAGGAATGGTCTAGAACCGGCCTAACTCCTTTACTACATACGTATACGAGGTTGGTCAACAATTATGAGTTTTTCTCAAGAGTAAAGTAGGTACCTTTAAATTTGACAATATCGAAAAATGTTACTAAAAAAAGTTGATCAGAATTAAATTTACGTTTAAATATGTAATTTATTTACATTTACATTAATAAAATTATTTTTAAACCGTATGTTTACAATAATGCAAATTTAACTGTAGTTACATGTAATCTATGATGCACTGACAAACAAATAATTTGTTGATAGAAGGAAATGTTGACAGTAAATTTCAAACCGCGTTAGAATTTATAAGACACATAAAAATGGTACCGTTATTAACTGATGAAGAGAAAATATAAATTGTTTTGAGTGTGGGAGATTATTATAAAAGACATAGAGAAGCAGCAAATATTTTCAATAATAGATAGATATATAGATAGATGGTTTATTGACCCCATTCACATACATAGTACATTAGAAGTCAGTGAAAGTAGTACATATGAATACATCCCAATAAAAATATAATCCAATCAACTGTAACGAAAATAGTAAATAAATTTAGAAGAACTGGAAGTATTAAAAATAATTTTAATGGAAAACGTCGAAAACTGGTTTCTGACGAGAATACGCAGTTTTATGTAATACTGTCTGTTGTAGCAAATCCAAAATTGTCATTGCGCAAAAGTCGTTGTTACAACAAAATGTAAGTAAAAATACAGTGGCAAGAATTTTAGAACTAAATAAATACAAACCAACAATCGTACACACATTAAAAGAAAGAGATTATGATATGCGCTCTCTCATCCAAGAAGAGTTAGAGGAGGACCCTTTTTTTACGAGGCATATAATTTTTTCCAATGAGGCGACATTTTCGTCAAATGAAACTGTCTCGTCTCAATATTGTCGCTGGTGGTTTGAGGAAAATCCCAATTTTGTATTAAAGTCTCATGACCAATATTCGTTTAAGACGAACGTGTGGCGTGGAATTCATAATAACAAATTAATAGGACCTTTTCTTTTCGCGAATATATGAATGCCGAACGTTATTTACAGTTTTTACAAACTCATATCAATGAATTCATGGACGAACTACCCTTAATAGAGCGTCAATGAATCTGGTACCAACAAGACGGCGCCGCATGCCACAGTACAATAAATGTAAGGAACTATCTTGAAAATTTGTTTCATGGAAAAGTTATTCACAGATATTCTGATCTCTTTTGGCCTGCTAGATCCCCTCACCTAACCCCCCTTGATTACGTTTTATGGGGTTAGGTTGCCAGAAAGAAAAAGTTTACCAGAAAGCGCCGTTTTAAGATATTGACCACTTGGAGAGGATACTTTTAGAAACATGTCAAGAAATTTCTCCACAAATGATAAGGAATGTATTACATGAATTTTACAATAAAACGATTAAGTGTATTGAATGAGAGGGTGGATATGTCGAAGCATTAGTATGAGTGAACAATAAATTTGTTTGTTCCTAATATTAATATATTAGTTTTATAATTTAGTATTTGAATGTATTTTATTATTTGCAAAATAAATGAATATGCACTTATTACGCGTTTTAATTGCAAAATTATTAGAAAACATTGAAAAACTAAAAGGTTATCATGTGTTTCGTAATCACAAGAGATAAATGTTCATTGAAAATAGAAATATTAGTGAAAAATAAAATAATCTGAAGTTTTAATTTAAATGGATGAACTTGAATATTTAAACGTAGTTATTAATTCTGATCAACTTTTTTAGTAATATTTTTCGATATTTTCAAACTTAAAGGTATTTTACTCTTGAGTAAAACTCATATTTTTTAACAAACCTCGTATACGACTAAAAAATTTGATATTTGATGACTTTTTGTGAAGAATAACTTTTTTTCCTAAAATTAATAATAAAAAAGTTTTCCATATGATTCCAACTTAGGGGGACAATTAGTAAATATATCGATATTTGAACTTTTTAAAAAAATACAATCATGTCATTTTGACAGATATGTGAACATAAACATTTTCTTTATATGCTAAATTTTTTTTGAAAACAAAAGAAAATATGTTATGTTTGTAATATAGGTTAATTGATATTGGAATATTCTTCTTTTATTATATAAAACTCAACTTCAAATTATTATAGATGTCATCTTAATAATTTCTTCATATAGTCTATATAGAAAGGACAAGGAGTAATAAATCATTCATTTAAGTAGATTTCATAGACGTACCAAAATATATTTTAAGAGGGTATACCGTAAGGTACATTTTGTATCGAACGAATGAGTTGCAGCTATGCTAAAGAATATACGATTTAGGTCAGAGGTAACGGGATGTACTAATTTTAATAAAAAAAAGTGATAGAGGTACATAAATTTTAGTAAGTTTGACAAAGAAAGGCAACACAGTTTAATCCGGAGTATCCGAACTCTGCCACAAAATGCAGGTAGTCATTACGGGTTGTTCGAACTCTGCCAGTGTTTAAAATTTTGGAGATTAACTACAAAACCAGTAGGGGTCTCATAGCCTAATCCGATTTAACAATTTACCTTGAACTTTAGGTACTCAAATTCAATATAAGAAAATATTAATAACATACATATATTTTCAACGTATATTTGCCACTTCTAAAAAATTACATCTACATTACATCTACATTACAATAAAATATATTCAATATACATAAACATATAAAAAAAACAAAAAATTAAACGTGTGGAAGATTTTTACATGCAACCGTTTTCACAAACATAAAGCGAGAAATAACATTTTTCCTATATTGATCCAAATGATCATTAATGAAATTAATTTTAACATTAATAGTTTTTTTCTGGCTTTGGTTTGCCGAACGAATTTTCGCGTATACCTCCGTTTGTAAATCCAATAACACACTAGTAAATTGAACAATGTTTGGATGTGCTTTGTAAAAAGAAGCACCGAAATGCGAATGAAAACTCTCACAAGAATTCGTTGTTCTCTTAAAAAAGGATGCATTATTTGCCCAAATAAGTGGTGGAAATATCGAATTTTGCGTTATATATGTTTTATTGACATAATTTCGGAATTCTATAACTCTTTCGTCATTCGGAAGCAAAAAATGTAGTTCATTATAAAAAAATTCTACTTCCTCAGGACTAAGATACATAATACCGAAATGTACTTTTAAGTATTCGCCAATTACAGAACCTTTCTGTATGTACTCTTGTACCAAATGAAACTCCTGAATCTTACGAAACCAAGCTTGACAGAGATGAAATTTACAACCAAAACGAATTTGATCTCTGCCAAAACATTTATATATAGCGTTATGAATGCTTAGTTCAAAATCTACTACGACTTCTTTAGGTTGAAAATTTAAGCCTACTTCTTTACATTTTTGTCTTAAAATTAAAAACAAATTTGAATATGTTTGACTTGATTTGTCCGGCAGCAAACAAAAAACAAGAGGTACGTAATAGCCGTTTTTAAACCATGAATGGTAAACATTTGGTAAAAAAAGTTGAACAGTATTTAAAAGTCCCATCCATCAAAATACAATCCGAATTACATAAAAAATTAAGGTTGGAAAAACAGGAGAACACAATAATTTTAAATACCTGGTCTGCTGTTAATAGAAATTCCTCTTCTCGGTTCGTTCGTAATTGTAATTCACGAACACTCTTAAATACTTCTTCCTGATTTTTAGGCAATAGTGTAAGTGCATCAACATCCTTCCCCTAATCCCCTAAATATCGATCAAAACAATCACGATTTCTTCAAAATATTTAATTCAAGAAATCTTTGAAACCTTTCAGAAATATACATAATTCTATGGGCCTCCGATTTTATCTATTATAAACCCTAATGACTCTAATAGGATTAAACTAAATGGTTGCGGCACAGTTCGAACATTTCAGTAATCCTCAAATTGATACAAGTCAGGTAAAATTTAATTTTGTGGCAGAGTTCGGATATGCCCGGTTATTCATAATATTTTTTATTTGTATTACTCCTATATGTAGTGTTTGGGGAGTTTTTCTCAGAAATTTTAAATGGCAAGTGGCCTACTGTAATCGGTTTAATACGATTACACCTATTTACATATTATTCGATTATTGAGAGGGATTTTCCAAACAACCCAGTTTTCTTAGAAACATTATCGGGAATATAAGTAGGTACATTAAATCAGTACTTAGTATTAGTTCTTTGAGTAAACTTGTATGCACTTGTATGGTTGTCATAATATTGTAAACATTTGGAATATATTTAAAACATTTGTTGAATGTTAATTGTGCAAGTACCAAACAATGTCGATAAGCCAAGGACCATCTAAACGACCAAAAACAGGTCCATTATCTTTAAATGAAAAAACTCTGATATTGAATTGTTATATATCATTGAAAAACAAGGATCCAAGTGCAAGTGTTGATGATATTGTGGAATTAACGGCTGCTATGTTGTGTGTTGCTAAATCAACAATTTATAGATTCCTAAAAGAAAGCAAGAATGGAACTCTTCAACCCCCTAAAATTCCTTCAGGCCGAAAACCAATTGAGATCGATGAGTCATTAAAACAAAGACTAAGGCGTAAAGTCCATGGATTTTACGTACGAAAGGAAATTCCAACACTTGACAAAATTATGACATCAGTGCAAGAAGATACGGACTATCCAAAATTCTCCAGAATGACATTATGCACACTTTTGAAAGATGTGGGTTTCAGATATACAAAACATAATAGAAAATCTCTCTTGATAGATAAACCGGAAATAGTTTTTTGGAGAAGAGACTATTTAAGAAGCATTCGACATGTCAGAGAACAAAATTTGAAAATCTTCTACTTAGACGAAACATGGATAAATGCTGGATATACAGTTTCCAAATCTTGGCAAGATGAAAACATTAAAAGCGGAAGGCAGGCATTCGTGGAAGGTTTGTCGTTAGGTTTGCAGCCACCATCTGGAAAAGGAAAAAGACTTATCATTGTCCATGTTGGAAGTTCTGAAGGTTTTGTTGATGGTGGATTATTAACTTTTATTTCAAAATGCACGGGGGACTATCACGAAGATATGAATGGGGATGTCTTCGAGGAATGGTTTGTTCAAATGTTGGATCTGATTCCAAAAGGGGCTGTTATTGTTATGGACAACGCAAGTTACCATTCACGGTTACGAGAAGCATTGCCCACAAGTCGTTGGCGTAAAGCAGAGCGCTTTTGGAGTGGCTTATTTCGAAAAATATTAAGTTTCCAAAAGATCCACTAAGAAAAGAACTTTACAGAATTGCAAAAATGAACAAGAATAAATACAAAACCTACATTGTAGAAGAAATGGTTTCTTCTCGTGGTATATCAGTTCTTCGACTTCCCCCTTATCATTGTGAACTTAATCCCATAGAATTAATATGGGCTCAGGTAAAGGGGGAAGTTGGAAAAAAAATACTACTTTTAAAATAAACGATGTTGTGAAATTGTTTGAGAGTGCTGTAAGTCATGTGAGTAAGGAAAATTGGACAAACTGTATCGAGCATGTTATCAAAGTAGAGGCAAATATGTGGAAAATTGACAATATTTGTGATGATTTAATCGACCCTATTATTATTAATGTCAACAACGATTCTTCCTCTTCCGAGTCGGATATAGAATAAAATGTAAGTAATAAATGTATTCCAATAATTATTTCTTTTCATTTTCTATTATATTATAATTTAAAACGTATTTTTTTCCCAAAATACACACCACTGCATTGCGTTATTGCTTATCTGCTAATCCTTTAACAATGAATAAACCCTAAACTTTGCTACAACTGAAACAAATACGGGGTCGATCTACCTGGTTTTTAGATTTACGGAAGAAATGTAATTTAAAGCAAGAGATTTATCAAAAATTTCATGGTGCTCCCTGTAAAGGTTTTGCATACTTAATTAGGGTTTATTACTCCTCGTACTTTCTGTACATACTATAGATATTTAAAATTATAATAAAAGATTATAACAAATTCATTTTACATATAATTATTGTAAATATTAAAATCATTTACCTAAAATAAAACATCGAACTTTTATTTAGTTTTAATTATGTATAAGAATTTGAAATTTAGTTATTTTTATTATCAATAGTTAGTAGATAATAATAAATATCACTCAGATTATTATGGCCACCACCATTTTTTGTTAATAGTATTAGGTTCTTGAAATATATAAGCCATTTCTAAGAAAAGTCTTTTTTTGGTATTGGGTTGTATGCCCAGAACAGAAACAGTGTTGCCGAGTTTCATTGTATATTTATATTATTTGTAAAATGCATTGTTCTAACATGAGAACAAGTTATAAGAAGCTTTTAATTATGATAATTCAAGAGGTTGTAACAGATCAAGATAATTAATCCCACCTATTTGTTGAATATTTTATTGTAATGCTAGAAGTTGTTCTAGTTTCCATTTGAAAGCGGTTAAAACTTTTACTTTTTTTCAGATTTGGCAACGTGAAATTTGTCTCTGTCATCTGGGATTTGAATCAAAGAATGTATTAGTAAAAAAAATTAGTCTTATTTACGTTTGTTTGTAAATGAGAAACGAATTCTCTGTGTAAACACACACAGTACAAATTAAAAAACGCTATGGTAATAAACTTAAATAGCATCAAATTGTAATGAAAGTACCTACTGTTTTTAAATAAAAGTAATATTCTGATAGATAATAAATTAAAAAATAAAAATAAAACTTCTTAATTCTTCAATGAACTTAAATCAAATGTTCGAATAAACCCCCGTTTTGAGATAAACAGTAACCGAGCCGGTTATAAAATTCTTGATGGTGTATCTGCATACTCATTTTATAAGATTTACAAAAGATCGTTAAGAGGGGCCTCCTCACAGGTATATAAACCTACAAACCTACACAATACTAGTTACTAATTTAGAAATTATTTGGTTCAAAATATTTACGATAGATGTCGATAGTAGTACTGAATCGGCTTTTACTTATTCAACATATTTTCTTTCTCTGCCTTTCCACTCTTGACGGTTCAAAGAAACGCATCTCTGTTCGAATGTTTTGATTTGAAATATATCAACTTATTGTGAGCACAGAAACATTATCTCTGTTTTTTATGTTGCATCCAAACTACAGCACACCTGTGCATAGATAAGAGAATACTATATACACAGATCCAAACAAAATTTGTTGACATAATTTCAATTTGAGTGTAGATTTTTGATTATTTAAGAGTTTCATAAATGTTTTTGAAAGGAATAAATTGTTAAAAAGTACGTAATCGTATCGACCCGATATCAAAGATTATAGTTATGATAATGTAAATTATCCTGCAATCCGTATTTTTCAATTTTAAAAGCTATGTTTGAGGTTATGTTTACTGGATTATTTGATTAATGTGAAAATATGAGATAAATAATACTGATGGTTTGTTCTAGTATCATCAAACCATCTTTCAACATTCTCTTGAAACCCTGTTGTAATGATAATATGGGTTTGTTAGCGAAAAGCGAAAAATGCTTAATTGAAGTGAAGTGACCTTTGAAGTATCTGAATGAAGAAAAATTAAAACCGCTCTCAAAAGACAAGAATTGCATAATTCTTTTTGATGAATATATAATAGTGATAATTGAAAAATATAACTATTATCACCTGATACAAGGTGCATTACATATTGCATGAAAGGACATGTGCTATTTAATAATATGGATACCAAGGGACAGCATTGTGGGAATTGCTAGAAATTAAGAATGGAAGAAAAATATACATACTTTAAAAACATTCTACCTTTCAAAATTTGTACCATTTATATTAACATAATAAAATGTTTTCATAATTATAAATTTTTGATTGTTTCATGCTACGAAAATTAAACTGCGGAAAAGTTGCAAATGTACATGATTTAAAATAGGCGATTTAGTCTGAAAACACAGAACGTCGTGTCACAACTTTGCCTCAATCTAATCATATTTGTATCAGTTTCAGAGTTTCTGTTGGTTGCTTTCAAATTTTATTTGACATGTAGGCTCTGTTTTCAACTACATGTGTAAATATATTCAATTTTATCTAGAAACAAATAATATAAACAAAGAGTTTCCAAATTTATTATACAAAGAAATATTTACTTGTAATACAAGCTTTATATTTAATAGAAAAAGGAAAGTAAGGTACAGTGAGGAATTTCAATTTAAAATAGCAAACGTTTAAAAACCTTACAAAGCAACTATAACAACTAATAAAAAATTTAAAGCGAAAGATCTATAATGACAAATAATAATGTATATATTGTGGGGAGATCGATATATACAGTACAAAATCAAACATACAATCAACATGTACAAGTTTGCTTCTACCTTGTTTGCAAAGATTGATCATGTGTTGTGGAGATTGGAACTGAAACATTATTCCTTCATTATACAAAAAAATAGTTGGTTCATTCTCTTTTTTCCATGACAGATACACATATGTGTGATCACCTGAATGGTAAATATTTTTTTGTTTTTGTATAATACATTATTGGTTTTATTACTTTTCTATCCAACCCATCTAATATGCGAGAAAAGTATAGGTTTACCCAAAAAAAGTTTGAATTTTGGATTTTTTTGAGTTGTTTTTACGTTTTTTCAGCGAGAACGACACTAAAAAATGGTTTTTAGAAAATAAAACCTATCTGTATAACTCGATACACCCCCCGAAGTGCAACAAGTAGACAAAATTAACTTTTTAGTCGTCCTTTGTTTTACAATTTTTTTTTAATATCAACAACTAATACTATTACTAAGTCATCGTTTAATAATAATATGGTTACTTATTTTCTTTGATTTTTTGAAATGCTTATATAATCAAACAATTTGCAAGGAAATTTCGACTATTGGCTAGACAAAGTTTTAAAATATTTATGGTTCAAAGATTTTTAAAATATAATGTTACCTACTTCATTCATTAATTTTATTCAACAATTACTATTACCTATGGTGCATAGGCTAAGGCAAGCTAAAAAGTGGATAACCATCCTAATTTCTTATAAAATCTTTGGATAGGTTGTTAAGAGAAAAATAAATACACCTTGTCATTCTCTTGTTAAAACTGTTCTTAAAAAGACTTATTGTATGACGGAGGTAATGGAGTATGGAACTCTTAAGGGCTAAGTGGCTAAGAGCATTTTTGAACAAGTACAAAATGTTGTGGTGGTTGATTCAGGATTGTGGGTAGATGTTCAACACGGTTTTCTAGGTGCTTCTCCTGATGGTAAATATATTTAACATAACAAATAATTATCATGTGTTATAAATTCTTTTTGCATATTAAATGACATACATTTATTGATAAAATATTTTAGGGCTTGTAGGTGATGATGCACTACTTGAAATAAAATGTCTCCACTCTGCATCAAAACTGAATTTACAAACAAATACAATAAGCGAAATAATTGACCTCATGAAGAACAAAATTTGTCTAGAAAAACACAACAATAAAATTCAACTTAAGCGGAATCACAATTACTATTATCAGGTATAAACATGATA
The DNA here is from genome assembly GCA_963921935.1 of Galeruca laticollis. Lineage (NCBI taxonomy): Eukaryota > Metazoa > Arthropoda > Insecta > Coleoptera > Chrysomelidae > Galeruca > Galeruca laticollis. Next base: position 126,725,751 of record OY998180.1, read on the forward strand.
TATTTATTCCAAAGAACAAAAACTCAAAATCATTCTCACATAATATATTTAATCACTTTGATGCATTTACCAACAATAAATAAGAATAACATTAAAAAGTAGTTATTTGTGTAATAGGTGCAAAAAGTGCATTTTTGTTGCAAGGAAGCATGAAGCACTAAACATAATCTTGTGGAGTAAATATAAATAGCATTTACGAAGCACAAATTTACTTATTTAGCATGAAAATTACTTAATTATAATCACTTACAAATACAATACACACTAAACTATAAATTTAGGATATTTTTATGAACACAAAACATATGACAACAGCATATTTGACCCATAGAGAAAGTTATAATATTATTTGTCTATGAATTGACCGTCGTCTTCTGTCATTGTTCTATACAGCGCCATGCATCAAGACGGTGGAGCGGTTGAACTAAAGTAAAAAGATATTCGTTTGCAAAAATTTGCGCATAACAAATCTCAAAAAATACAATGATTTGAGATTTCATATTTTCAGAATCGAATTCTCTAGGCTTCCTTTTGGGGATCAGGTTTTGGTGTCCAGATTGGTGACCGCAAATTGTCAAAACTGTCAAAATCACACCATCACTTAATGGCTTATATATTTTTTATAACAATATAAAACTCAACCAAAATACCTGATCCCCAAGACAAAGGTCCAAGTTATATTGTGTTAAAATTTCCACACTTAATTCCCTGCGTTCTTTAGATTTGTTGTGTACAAAATGACCTAAATTTTGTTGCAAATCACGGGTGCCAACTGTTTTCAGGTTCCTAAAACGTGAGGCCCCTCTTAATCATTCGCAAACAAACGTTTAGTGAAGTACCCAGATGTACAGTTAAACATCCCCAAGAGGCGCACGCGCGATTCGTATTCGTCTGGTATAATAATCTACGCTAACTTTTGATTGTCTATCTCACTATTGTCTTTCTTTAACACACCGGTAATGCCATGTGACCGTTATATTTTCCCGTTGACTATGAGAGGATTATCATTTTAGATTGAAATTTAATAAAGAATTGTTTTTGTTATGAATAAAAAGGAAAATTATATGGGCACACTTTCAACGCGTACATTGAAAATGGAGAGATAAAAGTAGAAGAATTACGGTTGTAGTCGAAATCGTTTTATCAGGAGCGTAGGAATTGGGTACAGGCGGTTTATTATTGAGATATTTGTAAACACATTAGTTATAATAGAGTTTTTCAGCTTACAAATATAACCTAGATTTTAGGTATAGTTATGGTTAACTTTATCAATAATAACGATTACATTGAATAAGAAAAGAGGGGATTTTAAGCCATCTAAAAATAACGTATTCTGACACAGATGAAATATAATGACAGTTGACGAATTGGAAATATAACCCCATGTTATTGATATATTAAATGCATCAATATTTTATAAATTTAACTATGGAAGAAGTTTTAGAAAATGTCATTGTTAGAAGGGATCCTAACAGACTGGATAATAATTAATAATGGATAATAATAATTAAGGTTAGGTTTTATGTTTGGTATAATAAATTCTTGATGTCAGATTTTCTCAGAGGAAAAATGTAACAGCTTGCTGACCAAAAAAATATTGTTTCATAAACTATTGTCTTCTAAAAATCTTCCCATAAAAATATTGCGGTTTCCTTTATATTGGAGAAATTAAGTAGGTTTTAACAATTGCGTGTACCAAAATATATCAATTTTGACAACGTTGTAATCAGAAAAAAAAATAACTAATACATTCTCTGATTCAAACCCCAGATGTTCAGAGACAAATTTCACGTTGCCAAATCTGATTAATTATCTTGATCTGTTACAACCTCTTGAATTATCATAATTAAAAGCTTCTTATAACTTGTTCTCATGTTAGAACAATGCATTTTACAATTAATATAAATATACAATGAAAGTTGGCAACACTGTTTCTGTTCGTATGTAGAAACAAATTGTTACACATTGACGTTATGGACACGTCTCTCGAGGGCGGTGCCTACCAGACGTTTTCCACGCTATGATATCCTGTTAGCGAAAAAGAATAATACACTGAATTTATAGATATATTTTGTCTCTTTCTAACACATTGACGATAAAACATATGTGCCCTCAGAATTTTCCTATATATATATATATATATATATATATATATATATATATATATATATATATATATATATATATATACCGACTGCGCCACAGAAAACAGTCCACCTCGATATTTGGCAGTATTCATTAAATTTTAAGGAAATGCTGAAACACGTCGATTTTTGTTGTAAGGGGACATTTTTACGATACAGACATATGTCATTTGTCAACCCCCTCCCTTCCACCTACCCAACCCCTTATTTTTAAATAGGGAATATGCCATGTGTAGCACATTATTAGAAAGGCATTTATATAGAGTATTCAGACATAACAATCGTCAACGATTTTTTTCGAGATGGTTGAAAGAAAGCCCATCAAACAATTCCTTCCGATACCCCAAAAGGTGAACATACAAAAAATAGAGTGTGTAGCTTGAATGCCAAATTTTAGGAAATTAACATTTTTATACATTTCTAACATTGAAATTTCTTATGTATGAGTTAAAAAAATAAAGAAAGAATTTGTAAAAACAACAGTTTTGCTTGCCGCATTCGAGATTATCTACCGCATTTTGAGATTGTGTAAAGGAAAACAAACAATTTACAGATTAGCAAAACACGTAAGTCGGCGATACCAACTTATCCGATACAAGTTATTTATAAAATATATATAAAATAAATTAATCAAGTGATCGGCCGCCAAATATAAATTAATTGCTAATATTTATCAGACATTTTAGTATTCGAATTGAAAAGTTACTATAAATACGTTACGGAGAAGCACGATTTTTTTTATTGTGTTTAAGGCGCACTATCAACAAAAATATTACAGCAAACGAGATGGATAATAAAAAAGAATTCAACGTATTCCCATTAAATGTGATTAAAGTTGTTACTAAAAAATTTCAACGAAATAAAACATACAACACACTTTTCATGGACTGAAATGTTTTAAATTTGTTTCAAAAAGTTTTAATTGCATTGCTTCTGAGAAGAAAACAAAAAACTAATTGATAATAAGATAATATTTGTTTTAAAAATGTTTCCAACAGATTAAATATCCTTAATGACCACAACATGAAAAATCACCATTGTTAGTTCTAGTGGATTCAAATGATTAAACTTTACATCCATCGAAAGCTTTAACAAGATTATGGTTGCTAACCTTGTGAGATATTGCACAAAGAAAAAGAAATATGTAAGCAAATAAAAGTAAAATAAACGGTTTTAAAGATTAAAACTAACTTTTCCGCATCTGTGAGATGCCCTGAACAATATCCTATCATAACATTGGTCACTTGTATACACTCCGGAGGCTGTATCGTACTCACAACCCGAAATTTCTTCAAAAAGGACCAAAAATGTAGCACTTCGGGTACCATAGCACCCGTTGTACTAGCTCTGGTGAGCTAAAAATCAATTAGCTTCTTCGATAACACGCCCTGAATAATATTCAATCATAAAAGTCAATTTTATACTCTATGGAGGCTGTATCGTGTTAACAAACTGAAAATTCTCCAAAAATTTGGTACTTCAAGTACCATAGCACTCGTTGTACTGGCTTTAGTGAGCTGAATATCAATACGGTTCATCTTTGAGAGGCCCTGAATAATATCCAGTCATAAAATTGGTCACTAGTATATACTCCGGAGGCTGTATCGTTTGGAATGGTCAATAAGCACCTTTCAACCATATAAATCACCAGGAGTGGATGGAATATTTCCAGCACTCCTACAGCAAGGGATAGATGAGATTCTTCCTCACCTGCTGAAGATTACAAGAAGCAGTCTAGCAGTGGGTCTAATACCTAGAAAATGGAGAAGGGCAAGGGTAACCTTCATACCAAAAATAGGGAAAAAAGATGGGACTGATCCCCGATCTTTTAGACCCATCTGTCTAACATCGTTTCTACTCAAATCGATGGAGAAAGTAGTGGATAACCACATAAGAACAGAGAATCTGGAGAATATACCACTTCATACATGTCAACATGCCTACAGAGCGGGTCGATCAACTGAGACGGCTCTGTATCAGCTGACAGAAGTCATCCAGAGAACTCTGAACAACAAAGAAATCGCAATGTGCGCATTCCTGGATATATCAGGGGCCTTTGACAACACACCTCTACATCTGGTGATAGAAAGATCTGCCCAAGAGGCAATTCTTAGAATATCTAAGGAAGGTTCAGGCAATGAGAGTATTAAAAATCAGGGAGCTTGGTCCTCTCTGACAAGATACACCTCATTAGCGAATCTTCCCAGTAACGAAATGATCAGGAAAGTAAGCATCGAAAAGAATTTCACCACGATGCTAAATACAAGGAGAGACTGGGAAAGGGAATACACCACCCAAACTCTCAAAGAAAACACCATTAGATGGTATACGGATGGTTCAAAAACCACCATTCGAGCAGGCGCTGGAGTATTTGGGCCTGGCACCAGATACTCATTATCGTTAGGCTCCTTCCCGAGCGTATTTCAGGCAGAAATACTTGCGATCGAAAGATGCGTGGAAATGAACCTAGAAAGAAACTACCAGAAATGTGACATAACGATCCATTCTGATAGTCAAGCAGCTATCAAAGCATTGAGCTCCCATGTCATTGACTCACGGGAAATGAAGAGGCCAATACACTTGCCAGGAAAGGAGCACAAATGCCCTTTATTGGCCCGGAGCCTTTCTGTGGTGTAGCAAAATGCTCCTACAAGAAAGAGTTTCGGAAGAAAGAGGAAACCGAAAGATAAGCACTCTGGCGGTGCCTTCCCGGGTTGGAACATTCCAAAAAGTTCCTGGAAACTTTGAGACTGCTAGATCCAAAAAATATTTGGACCTCAGTAAAGATAAGCTACATCTCCTCGCGGGCTTTCTTACAGGACACTGCCGCCTTTGGAAGCACTTAATGAGAATAGGTCTAGCAGAGATTGACGAGTGTAGATTCTGTGGGGAGGAGGATGAAACTCCTGATCACCTAGTTCTGAAATGCCTCGCCATTGCACGCCAACGCAAGAAATGCTTTGGACAAGAAACTTGTAAGAGTGAGGACCTAACCTCGTTGAAGCCGTCCCAAATACTAGAGTTCATTGGAACCTTGGAACTGGAAGGCGAGCTGTAGTAGTAGCGAGAACAGCTCTGATAGGGGGGCACAATAAACCTTTGGTTTCAGTGCACTGTAAACCCGTTAAAATCTAATCTAATCATGCTAACAAACTGAAATTTCTCAAAAAATTACAAAAATGTCGTACTTCGAGTACCATAGCACTCGCTGTACTGGCTCTGGTGAGCTGAAAATCAATAGGGTTCATCTGTAAGATGTCCTGAACAATATTCAATCATAAAATTGGTGACTTGTTGCACTCCGGAGGCTGTATCGTGCTAACAAGACATGTAACGAAAAGTGGCCGACGACAACGACATACACACAGGATTTTTTTTCTAAAAACCATTTTTTCGTGTTGTTCTTGATGGAAAACATGAAAATAACTCAATTTTTTTTTCAAAATTCCAACTTTTTTTGTGGTAAACCAATATTTTTCTCGCATATTAGATAAGTTGGGCGGAAAAGTAGTATGGTATAAATTAAAATTCCATGATATTTATAGCGATAATTATTCCAAAAAACAACTCTGGAATAGTAATAATAAAATTAGGTACACAACATAGGACAAAATTGCTTAAAATTTTTAAACTGATGGAAAAATAAAAATGACATGCCTTATTTTACTTCTAATGCAATTTAGCATTACTTACAGGAACCTTAATGTATCATTGATCATAATAATATGCTTTGTATTTTCAAACATTACAAGCTACTGTGTAATATGATATCTATAATCTTCAGCATAGAGAAACTTAAATGTATCGATTTAATAATTTAATATAATTTAAACCTACATTAATTTTTAGTATTCAAAAACATTTCAGTAATATAAAGCTAATTAGGATATACAACAGGGTACACACAATTTTTGTTTACAATGGTATCGTTTTGAATTAAATTATGTGAGTATGAATACATAATTCTTTACTTTTATTGGCGAGGTATACGGCCTAGTAAATTTATTACTATTGCTAGTTTCAGTAGATCAGTACAAATTATATACCTATTGTTTATTTGTCAAATGAATTTTAGTGAACTGGTATCAAAATAGTATTAACAGATTAATAAAGTTGATAGTGTAAGTTACCATAATATTGTTTTTTTAATATCATGAGATTAAAAAATAATGAAGTGAATTCCGAAAAAGTTATCCCTTCAACAATAATTGCCCTTTAGTAATGTGTTCTGGGAGAAAATGTACCCCGTTTCATAAAAAATGTTAAAATTATAACCATTTTTCCCCAATTACGATGTATCTTGCTAGAATTTGTTTAAAAAGAAACTATGGTCTTTATACATTATAACCTTTAAAGTCAGCATGTCCAGGTCCGTATTACTAAAAAACAACTAGTGAGCTAAAAACTATAAAAATCATGTATTTTATATTGGTTTGTCAGAGACGTAACGAATTTGTTTTCAGTTAATACATTCATTTATTTATACAAATTATAGTATAAAATTAGTGTAAGAAGCTTACCTGAACAACGTTTCCGTACTGAACCTTTGTACCCAATAATTTTTTGTTTTCGGATTCATTTTGCTTTTTCTCGATTTCAGCAGCATGCTGTAAAAAAGTATTCGCTAATACAATATTAATAGATATAGTTTGAATGTCTCAATATAAAACTTCCAGATTTTGTGACGAAAAATTTACTTCCATACACAACTTCGACAATGTGTCTGGAACACCTTTTTGGATGTTCTTAACTACATAATATTCAGAATAATAATGACAGTATTCAAAGTTTGGCAAAATAATTCCATTTCTACTAGTCCGAAGCTTGTTATTAATTTTTGTAATAATTAAATGACTTTGGTGGATAAATCCGATTCTATATGTCCCCACTTTTTCCTTCAACATCATATCAATGAAAAGTGAGTGAATAATAAATGAAAATCTGGTAATATTTTCACTTTACGATATTCCTATACCTAAATATATATTTTTAAAACATCCTGGTATAATATATGTATTTTATTTTCAATACAGTACTTAACATTCAGCAGATAAGTAATACCTATTTTTTCAGTTGTATTTGTTCTCCACTTAAGTAATGGTCAACATATCCACATCGGTTACTACGATAATTATTGTTTATTTTGAAGTCTGACACGATGAAAGTAGAGTAATGTCCATAACTGTATTAAAATGCAAACTATTATTTTAAATTGACAAAAACAGCTGTCGAAGAAAATTGCAAAAAATCTTTGTCATTGTTCTCATTTTGTACAACACAATGGTGTGAAAAGTATGTCAGCTATTATACTTACTTCAAAATGAAATCACGATTTGTGTGATCAGAAATATATTTTTATTTTTGAAACGTGAAATATTTATGATTATCTAAATTATTTTGAAATTTTTTTAATGTCTCAAATTTGACATTTCAACAATGTTCCGACTGTTTTTTTATTGTTGTTTTAGCCAATGAGCAAAATTATCGCCTAATTGTATTAGGCGATAATTTTGCACTAGTGCAAATTATCGATAAAATGCAGACCTAATTATAACAGTTTATTATTTCAAAATTTGCAGCAATTCTTTGTAAGTGAAAGCCGATGAGCTTTCTTTTCTCTTTTCCGGGTTCATTTGTAATATTTTGTGCGCAGCATCTCGTGCACCCCTAGCAGATTTAAATCTTACATCATTAAATGGATCTATTGCAATGCCGAAATCTTCGTAATATTTTTCCTGAACAAGTTTTGATGTCACGTTCCACATTGTTTTCACCACACTTTCTTTATAAAGTGATCCATCCTTCTGGCGCATGTTGCTTGCCCAGTCCTTTAGAATGAAGGCAATTTTTTCCACCGAAGTTCCTTGTTCTAATGTTTGTATTCGTTGGTGTAAGATTGTCTATATTCTTATCAATATCTGCAGCAGAAGCGTTTCCAAATCGCGACATTGCACAAATTTTACAATGGGTGTTTTATAAAGCATCGTTTACTAACAAATTTTTCTTTGTCCGTAGCAACGATTATTACAGACAGCTCCTACATGCCTGCGATGAGTATAAAGTATTTAATATTATTGTCGCCACAGGTGACGGCAAAGTGACAGCAACTGACAGTGACACAATACGATTTGATTGATTCATAAAATTTTCTTATAAAATTTAACTCTTCCAATGAAAATGAATCGATTATTTTTGACAAATCTGCTCTCATGCAAGTTAAATTGAAATAGGCACTGAGCTCTCCGCGCACTCGTGCTCTTTTTCAAGTTAACTTGCATTCGAGCATCTTTCCCAAAAAATATTTCGATAATTTTCGGTTTTCTTCTTTAAAATATTCTTTTCCTCGATCGCGCCGATTTTTTAGTTACGCAAATTGAAAATTAATTAGCTAACTGTAAGTAATAATCATTATCACAAAGATAAAACTAAGAGAAATGAATCAAATATGTTCATCGTACGTACAATACCATGCAACAAATTATGTGAATAGTATTGACATGGTAGTTATATTTGTGTTTATTAAATAATGTTGGTTTTAGTTGATCCAATTAAAATTATTTACTTACATGTAACCTTTTCAAAAGACTTGTGTCCGTATTAGATGTCATACTCTGTTTGGCTGCTTTCCAGAATTGCTTCTGGGCTGAGTACCTGTTCATGGGACATATTTTAAACAAACAATCCCTGAACTTCTTTGGTGGATTAGTTAAATTTCCTGATTCAGGACATACTACACATCTGTCATCTACTAACCTGAAATAAATGTTTGAGTAAACTCAATTCTGCTTTCCTTGGTTTTTAGCTGTGTTCAAAACTAATAAATATTTTGTACATTCAGATTGTTTGCTTTTAACAAAACATACTCTATGAACAATTAAAATAGAAGAGTATAACACTACAAGCATCTCAATATAAGAACAAACACAATAGATCTTCCCATTTCTAAAAATGTTATGTGGTTTTTTTATAGGTATGGGCAGTTGCCAATCAGTAAAGTAAATGTTTATAACTGATACTAAACTGATAAGGTTCTTATCAAAGTATCTATTAGATTATTTTATTTAGATTTATAAGAAAGGTACAAATATAAAGGTGACTGTACAATCAACTTTACATTCAGTTTTTTCAAGATTTTCCTTCACTTAAACCTCTATAACTAGAGTTCTAATTAACGTAGGCTGTTGAAACAAGTCTAAGAACACTTAGTGAATCAAGCCCTTTCTTTTGAGCTATTAACTGTTTAAATTCGTTGAGTTTGAGGAAAGTTACGTGTGCACAATAATATAACAAAGAATGATAAAACTTAAGTCATGTGGGTTAAAGCACACATTAGTTTGAAGCATAATGAGTAAGTACAGTCCGCGATTTTACAATTCCTATACTGATATGGTCAGGGGAGCGACTGAACTAGTATAGTTTTTGTTTGCAGAATATCAGCTGCATAACCTATTCTATTACGGTTCAAAAATGAACCATATTGGTATAGAATCTGTAAGACAAATTTAAGATCAAATAATGAATAAATGTCAACATTGCTTCAGTTATTTGAGTACTTATAATATTGACCCTCCTCTATATGCTTTATTTAGAGTTATTGAATGATGTTTCATACAAAATTACATTTTTTGCCGTTTTTTATAATCTATTGTTAAACAGAACATTTGAACACTGGAACGAAAATATCTGACTAGGTGGGTGGGTATTTATTTTTTGAATAGGAAAGTCTTTATGCAACTCAATATTTCGGAAAGGCATAAGTATTTTGCTGAGTTAAAAATTATTAAATAATATATCTACAGATAATTCAGACGGTTTTGAAATATCAAGCTCTAGAGATTATAAAATAAATCGCAGTGAATCCCTGGATATCTGAAATATGGTTTAATTTTTTTTATAAAATTCTTGCATAAAAAATCTAAAAACCCATATTTTCATAAAAATGAAACTCAATCAGTAGGAACAAAAATTGTTTATTGTTAACAAAATCAAAAGCCACATATTTGCATAAAACTGAAACCAAATAAGTACATAATAATATAACTACAAACTTATCTTTTCAGATTTTATTGGACGTTGTCACGCGCTGTTGAGTTATGTTTTTTGCAGTGGATTCGTTTCTTTCTATGTTTAGGCTAATATTGTGAGATTTTAGTTTTTTTCCTTTTCTTCGAGTTTGGATGGCCTTCCAGACTGTATGCGATTATTACCTCTAAGTCCCCTTTCCTTTCTTCGGGATACAGCGGTTGGTTGTACATGAATTTTTCGGCTCCTGTTAAATCGAGTTGTGTGGGAAAAAATGGACACAATTTGAGACGTCGTCTGAACTTTTTCCAATTTAGTTACCATTTTTCTTAATACTGCGATATTGGAAGGGCATTGGTCTTTCTTCAATATCTCTGAAGCTCGAGTAAATTCGGTTTGGATTCTATCAATGGCTGCGTTATAGTATTGACTGATTGTTTTGGTAATTGGCAAATCAAACGAGCTGTCAACAGTTTCAGGTTGATCTGACTGAACAGTGTTATTATTTTCTGTGTAACAAGTTTCACTGGTTTACTCGAGATCAATTATGTCATCATAGAAAGCAGGTAAATATGTATCCCCTAATGAAATTTTAGCAAAATCTTGCCGATCAGTTTTATTCAAAAACAAGAAATTTTTTAAATAAAGTCCGTACTTTTGTTCAACTGCACATAAATGCTTACAATATTGTCCTCCTTTGCCAAAATAACAATTACAACACTCAGTTTCTATATTTACTTCGAAATAGTCACTTTTGTGTTTAACACGATAATTAAGATGGCTGATATGTGTTATTTCTTCAATATCGCTTATTTTACGAGAACACTTATCATAAGCTAGAGTTAAATTTCGTCCTGTTGCGTTTGCAAATTTTAGAAGTCTATTTTTGTGATAATTTTCGAAAATACAATCAGTAGCACATTGATGTCATCATCAAAATTTTCAGATAAAAAGAATTCATGATAAGTTTTGGCTGCGAAAGCTGTCATACCAGATACAAAATATCGGTGAAAAGTTTCTTTTGTATCTTTATTGCATCGTAATAAGCTAAATGCTTGAGCAACCTGTATTCGGTGAGAAGGTTCATAGTTTATATTGATAACTACATTCAAACCTTTTTTGAATAGGTTAGACCTTCTCAAAGTGACTTCAGTAATTTTTAGGAATTTTATGTTTATACTTGCCAAACACTCGTAATTTCTTGTGCAACCTTTTTTCTTGGATACATGTTTATTCTTCTTGGCTAGATGACACACATAGAATTTGCGAAATTCATAACGAACACAATTATTGAACACTTTGTTTACAATCCAGTTAGTGTTTATGCTACGCGAAAAGTCTTTGATGAAGTTTTCACATTTTTCCGTGCAATTTTCTCCTGTTGTTAACTTGCACTGAAATTTAGTCACAAAATGATCTTGATTTTACTCCTGAAATTCAAAATAATGAATGTCACTACCCACGATACTATTTATTACGGTTTTGGCCATTTCAGTGCACTAAAAATCGTTAACAAAAAGATATTAAAGAAGCACAGTCTTATAACCTCAAATTAAACTATGTGCCGCCACACAATAATAAGAACAGAGAGGACAATCTTTTACCGCCAAACTGCTTACTGATAACTGAAATGGGCTAAATTTTGTACCCGTAATAGCTAACAAAATGACCTTAACAAATTCTGTTCCAGTGCGGTCAATTTTAGCACTGTAATAGACTAGAATGTGTAACTATTTTTTTGCAAACAAAAACTACTAGAGTTCAGTCACCATCTTAACTATATCGATATAGACTTTGTAAAATCGCGTACAGTCCCGGTAAAGAATAGTTATTTGTAAAACAATTGTCACAATGACTCGTTTTGTAGTGCGAGTGAAGTTTGCACAACGAACCGCGAAGCGGTGAGTTGTACAAATCACGAGTACTACAGAAAGTCATTGTGGCACAAGTTTTACACAATATTTTTTATAATTCGCATTTATTTAATTATTTAAATAAAATAGAATTTCATATAATCCCTGTTTTTAAACTAGGAGTGGTTTGAATTTACGTTGGCAATTCTGTAGATTCCTAATCGGTCAGATCACAGATGGTTTTATTCAGCACTTCTGACTTTTCACATATTATAACCGAATAATTGTGTAAATTGTAAACAAAATTTCATTTAAGCAAAAAGGGGATAATTATTTGTATAAAAAAGAGCTTCTTCGTATATGCTCTTGCGATCTATTCATATTATATCATGAACAGAATTATTTCTGTAATACATCTTCACATAGATATCTGGTAATTTATCCCAAAAATCGAACGTTTTGTATAACTATATATTGATCCTATACAATATAAAAATAATCAATTGATAAATAAACGTTAACGTACTTTATTCATTAATATTTTTAACCCTTAACCGGGGACCTGGGGTGTTGTCAACACCCCTCGTGAAGATTTGTAGATATAATTAGCATGTCTTGTTAATGCCAACTTTGAGGTTGGCAGTATCTTCCTGTTAGTTGTCATTCTCTGCTAACATAACCTCACAATTTCGTTTTTGTGTGATTTGTAGCTGTAAAGTCGTTTTTTAAACGTTGGGGTGTCATCATACCCCCACCTGACCAGTTGCGTTTTTATAACTAACTAGTGTAAAATGTGTAGCAAAACGTTTAGAAGCTATGAAGAAGAACAAGAATATTTACAAAGCCTCTTGCTTGAATCGGAAGATCGCCCGACATTTTATGATGACTCTGATGGGGAAGAAATAGATTGTTTAGAAGAACGGAGTGACAGCGAAAGTGAGCAAGAAGTTTCAAATTATTCCGAAAGTGATGCTGAACAAAGTGTTGATCGCGATACACCATTTTACTTAGGCAAAGATAAGAAAACGAAATGGACAAAAATGTGCGGATCAAGTAAAGTAAGAACACGTGCCCAAAACATAATCAGAGACTTGCCTGGAGTAAGGAATGTTGCTAGGGATGTAAAAACACCAGTAGATTGTTTTTTTCTTTTTTTTGATGATGGAATGGTACAAGATATTACAAAATTCACGAATATTTACATCCAAACTGTTTGTGGTAACTATAAAAATTACAGCGATGTGAAACCTACGGATGAAACAGAAATTATTTCTTTTGTGGGACTTCTGATTTTAGCTGGTGCTCAACGTGCCGGTCATCAGAATCTTGAAGACTTATGGGATCAAAGCGGTTTTGGAATAGAAATATTCTATACGACAATGTCTCTAAAACGCTTCCTTTTTCTGCTACGTTGTTTACGATTCGATGATGTTCGCAATCGAACCGAAAGGAGGGCGTTAGATAAGATGGCTGCGTTTAGGAATATTTTTGAAACCTTTGAAAAAAATTGCCAAAAACATTATTCAGTTGGAGAATACACCACTGTAGACGAACAACTTGTAGCATTTCGTGGAAAATGTCCATTTCGCCAATACATCCCAAGCAAACCGGCAAAATATGGCGTAAAAATCTTGACCTTATGTGATTCCACAACATGGTATACACTAAGTATGGAGGTGTATGTTGGTACGCAACCTGACGGTCCTTATCTTGTTTCAAATAGTGCCAAAGATGTTGTTATGAGGTTGGCGAAGCCAATTGCAGGAACGAATCGCAATATAACGGCTGACAACTGGTTTTGTAGTGTACCATTGCTAGAAGAATTATTCAAAATCAAACTAACATTAGTTGGGACATTACGTAAAAATAAAAAGGAACTTCCGTTAGAGTTAGTGAATACAAAAAATCGACCACTCAAAAGCAGCATATTTGCGTTTCAAGACAATATGACATTAGTGTCATATGTTCCTAAAAAGAATAAAAATGTTTTAGCCATATCTTCTATGCATTTTGATGACTCTATTGACCCTAAAACAGGAGATGAGTGCAAACCTGAAATCATAACATGGTATAACGCAACTAAAGCTGGAGTCGACGTAGTAGACGAAATGTGTGCCACATATTCTACATCAAGAAGAACAAGGCGCTGGCCTATGGCCCTCTTTTATAGATTGCTGGACATTGCTGGAATAAATGCTCAAGTTATTTACGAAGCTAATAACGGTCCAAGGAAAGTTGTAAGAAGATTGTTTCTGCGTGATCTTGGAATAGCATTAGTCCGACCTCAAATTAAAAAACGGGCGTCTAACATGCACATACCTAGAACCCTGCGAGAAAAAGCTGCTAGAATATCAGGATCACAAAAAGATGTACATTCAGCTGGGGTGAGCAAAGAGATTCCTGAAGAAATTACTGTAACAAAACCAGGAAGATGTGTAGTTTGTCCTAGAAATAAAGACATTAAGACTAAATATTTTTGCTTTGACTGCAAAAAGCGGATGTGTTTGAATCACATGATCAACATTTGTAAAAACTGTCAAGAAAACAAAAATAATTAAAAAAAATAAATAAACAATTGTTTTAATTTGTCGATATTATTATTTACTTCAACTAGAGTTCTCAAAAAACAATAAATCATATGGGGTGTTGTGAACACCCCACCTGACCAGTTGCGTTTTAAAACTTCACCTCCCTGGTTAAGGGTTAATATATAAATCATTCTAATTTATCTTTAGTTTAATAATTTGCTAGTTAGAACAACGCTAGACCGTTTTATTTATAATTTGTATCAAGGTTAAAGTCAAATGTCAAATAAAAATATATCTAAATTCAATAACCAACTGTACACTAAAAATTACTATAACAGTGTTCAAAGAGCTTCATTGTGACACTGTAAACAATGTTATAATGAAGTCTCTTTTATACGCGAATTATAAAAACATTTTTGCAAACCTCGATTTTTCAGTATGAACAAATACAACCTTTGTGCATAATGAAAATTGGTAGAAACATATACACTCAGTGACATTAGAAGTGTTACACCCAAAAGGAATAATTTCTTGACATTTAATTTTTGGCCATATTTAGAGTAGGCTATGATAACAATATCAACGTTTTATCTTTGACCATGTTTCCAAAAACAAATGTTTTCTTTTAATTTTTTTTCTGAAGAAACCTGTTTACTAAAGCCGAATAGTACAAATATTGTTAGTTATTGCGAGGTTGTTAACTTGTGTTAAGCGTGACAAAATGTCTCAAGTTCGAAGACGTTAAAATTATCACCATGTTAGAGATTTTGCCAGGGGTCATGAGTGTGTGGGCAGAAGAAGGTAGATGAACACGAAAAAGATCAACTGGTCAACCGAGGCGCGCACCACCGAGCGTCAAGATAGGCGCTTCAGGCAATTAGCTCTGCGAGACCGTTTGCTACTACGCGTCAAATTGCTGACCAATGGTTTGTAGAGGAAGGTAGACCTGTAACTATGCGTACCATATATCGCCACATTCGAGCCTTTGATCTCTTTTCATACCGTCCACGATTAGAGCTTGCTTTGACTGCGGATCACCGTTGTCAACGTTTGAACTGGTGCAAAGAACCCCAGCCCTGTGTGGCAGAATGGCGTAATATCGTATTCAGCAACGAATCGTGATTCTGTTTTGGTGCGCATGACGGCCGTAGGAGGGTAAGACCCCGCCGTGGAGAGCGACGTGATATTGAGTTTCGAGTTGAAAGGCATGTGCACAGGACTATTGGAGTAATGGTTTGAGGGTCTATTGCTTAGGGTATCCAATCACCACTTGTGTTCGAGGCAGTATGACAGCTGGGAGTTGTGTTGATGATGTCCCTACAAACCACTTTACTGCCTTTTCTAAATGGGCGTTCACAAGTCCTTTTTCAGCATGACCAAGCACGTCGAACTACGGAGTTTGTCCAAGAAGCTGGCGTTCATGTTTTGCCTTGGCCACCCCGGTCAGCAGATTTAAATCCCATCGAACATGTGTGGGATATGATAGGAAGGAGACTGTCCAATTTGCACCACCCTCCACAGAGTATGGCGCAGTTAATCCACGAAGTTCAAGTTGCTTAGAACGAGGTACCACGAGCAGACATCGACCACCTCCTTTGGTCAATGCCTAGACGTGTACAGGAGTGTATTCAGCTACGGTGTCGCCAAACACATTATTAACCCATTAGCGCCGGAATTAATTGTTTTTATTTCTATCACAAATGTTTCATTGTTTTGAGAAAAGTATGCACCATTGAGCTATAAAATGAAATTTTTTTCAATTTTTTCAATTAGAGGTTAAAGAAAAACGCTGATACCATATGGACTCTGTAGGCGTTAGGGAACATTTTTATTACAAAATATATCAAAAACCTATGTAAAATGTGTGAAAGCAGTATTTATTTTGTGTGATAACTGATACCAACGTCACACTTCTGACAAATTGTTCTTCCAAAATATTTACATCCTAGTTCGGCACATCTTCGTCTATTGCAAGAAATCACAAAATGATCCTTTCTCTAAAATCTAATATCTGGAAGTAAATTTCTTGTTAGACTTATCCGGCCAGGAACTTTGGTATATGTTTTATATTTTGTCCGGTATACTAGCACTATGTGTCTTCTAAAGTTCAATGCTGATATGTTTCCGTTTTTACGACTTAGATATCAGACATTGGGTACTGCTACGTCAATAAGCCATGTAAAAATTGGTCAATACTACTTCTTTCCACGAATTCCAATGCGATAAGTGGCAACTCCCTGATCCATAAGATCGATTCCAAGCATGTTCTGATTATAAGCACCTACGCAGTGTGGACGAGGAATCATTACATGCTTTTTTCTGTTTGGCAGTACTTTTTTTACTGTTCGTTCTGGCTGAACACCGGCTCTAGTTAAGGTAATAGTTATAACGGATTTGTCCATCCATCATACTAAGAGAACACCATAATTTCTTCCAATAACATTTCATGAGAGCTGTCGAATTTTACTTACATTATCAGGCCTGTCGTATTCACTCAATTCTCTCATTGTTTAGCAATTTTATATCAGCGGACGCAACTGACGACCTGTCATATTAGGGATAATAAACTTTGAATATAAAAAGTCATACGTCTATTTTATTTTCTTATTATCTTACCATTGAGGTTGCAAATCGTTCCTTCTTCGTCCTCCTCTGTGTTAATGTTAGGCTCAGGGAAATCTACAAAAAATGTATCTACGTTCTGAAGCAATGGGTCATCTTCCTCCAGCATATCCAATGATTGGGAACATGAAAACCTCTTCTAAAACGTTAAGAAATATTTTAACATAGTATGACGACATTAATAGGTTCCAAAACGCCTACCGATACCATATGGTATCAGTGAGTGTTGACCCTACTTGGTTCAATCACATTAGGCCGTAATAACTTTATTTGTTGAAAGCGGTATTCTATCATTCATAATCTATTGAATACCGTATCATACTCCACCCAAAATAATATAGAAATATGTAAAAAAATACTTACGCCCATCGCAAATCAATTTTTTCTTCTAACAGGAAGTATCCTAACAAGAAAACTCTCACAACACTGCTGGAACGTTACTACAGACACTGGCTGCTACGGAAACCCAAAGTCAACAACCTACTTAGCACAAAAACAACCGCGCCCGTCTCTTAAGATTCGACCTTGATCTAGTGCGGTCAGATTGGGCGATTTATCGCAATTTTGGCTACTTTTTAGACATTTTTGCGACTGTTTATTTTAGGAAAATCGCAAAGCGGTTTTTGAGCTACAAATTTTAAAATATTGCGATTTTTATCTTGTTAATAAAAAAAGCTAATCGAATTTAAATATCAATTTTGGGAAATATATGAGACACTGGCAACGTTGCGATTTTGGGCGACATGTGACAGCTAATTTGGCGACAAGCATCCTCGGATATCTGGCCACACTGCCTTGATCCCAACTCCCTAAAGAAGGGATGCAAGTTTTGCTATAGGGTAAATGCACCAGTGAATGAACAAATTGAAATATATCTGAAAGTATTAAGAATATGGTGTCTTTCTCGTAAACACTGCAATATCCCTCATGACGTGCAACATGTTCCTCTTAACGTGATACTTCGTTAGTTCAAGTCAGTTGTTATGAATGAACGTACTGCTGTGTTTTTGTTAATTGGTTTCAAGTGATTTTATCGTAAACCTAACCTCAAAATACACCGAAATCGTTATTAAATTCAATAATTTGAGTGTTCATTCCTTGGTGCATGTGCTGAGCCCAGTAAACGAACAAAATGTTCATTCATTGGGATTTTACGTATTAATCTAGATTTCATCGATCTGATCCTTATATACTCGTTTAGAAAGGCTGTTTCACGGGTTCCGTCAGGAAATGTCTACTAAGCTTGCTATCCAGTAAACGAACGACTTTGTTCATTCATTGAATCATAACATACATCAATGGTGCTCCAATGAATGAACAATTTATTCTTTCTCTGCTTTTTCTGATTTCATATTTTTTTCAATCATTTGACAGAAATATGGAAGGTGGAAAGTCCAAACCAGAACATCAGAAAAAGATTCCGATGACTGTCTCCAGAAGGACGTGGAAGCAATAAGAAAAAAGGAAATCACCATCAACGCGGCCAGCAGACAATATGGGATTCCGAAAAGCACACTTTTCATCAAAACCACTGGAAAAGTTCCCATGATTCGAAAAATGGGACCTCCCACCATTTTGACCTCCGAAGAAGAAACTACTCTAGAAACTTGGATTCTATCCAAAGCTCTATTAGGATTTCCCATTCATCCCGATGAGGTGAAGGACTCAGTGCAACATGTCCTCAAAGCTGTTGATAGGTCCATTAAATTCATGGATGATAGACCGTGTAGGAAATGGTTACATTTTTTCACAAAGACATCCAAAAATAACCACAAGGAATACAGAATTAATATCCAAGGCGAGAGCATCTGTAACAGAGGAAAATATTCGAAAATGGTTTCAGGAGATGAAGGAATATTTAATTGGAGAAGGCGTTGAAGACATCCTTTCTGAGCCTGATAGAATTTTTAATGGGGATGAAACCGGTTTGCAGACTTGTACCAAAACTGGAAGGCTTCTGGGTCCCAAAAATTACAGGAATTTTTATGAAATTGCTAGTGGCCCAGAAAAAGAATGCATAACAGTTCTCTGTATATTTTCTGCCTCAGGAGAATCTGTTCCACCTATGATTGTGTACCTGTACAAGCGTATGCCAAGATATATTACACAAACTATACCTGAGGAGTGGGGTATTGGCCGATCAGATAGTGGATGGATGACGAGTGCAACATTCTACGAATTTATTGCGAATATTTTCTTCCCTTAGCTTCAAGAAAACAACATTAAATTTCCTGTTTTACTATTGCTTGACGGTCATAAATCGCATATCAATATGGATTTGTATAATTTCTGTGTACAGAAAAGAATAATACTATACTGTCTTCTGCCCAATGCAACACATATCTTGCAACCTTGTGACGTATCAGTATTCAAGTCTCTCAAAGGACACTGGAAAGAGATCAGTTTGAAACATAAACAGAACACCAATACATCAGTTACAAAAAATACCCTTGCCCCTCTTTTCCAAAAAGCTTTTGAAGAATCGATCAAACCGGAAATCATCAAAAACGGTTTCAGAAAATGTACAGACGCTGTGAATTATTCTCAATACATGTCAACAAGTAGACAGCAGCTTGACCTAAATTGTGACAAGGAAGTTTCTGTGACCAGAGACGAATATGAAACTGTCCTAAAAATCATTAAACATCATGTAGATTCAAAAACTTTGATAGAATTCAATAGTGCCTATGAAGGTGAAAAAGCAGTCGACATTCAGTTCCACAACTTTTGGAAAAAATGTAAAGAAGCAACCGATGCCGATGGAACGAATCATTTGAGAAATGCTGATGGAATGAACCAAGTATGTGAAGAAGCCTTCGAAAAAAACTCGCAGAATATTGCTAATTTTGACATACCGGATATACAAGAATACACAACAGACTTAACAGATGACCTGTTGAACCTACCATTGGAAATGGTATTCTCTATCCAGCTAACATATCTGACAATTCAACAATAATATTGAATGTGGATAGAACGAAAGATATAGAAAACGTTATCATAGAAGAAATTGAAAATCCTGAAGATATATTGGACGGTACCGAGCAAGAGAGTATAACTAATAATGATACTCTAATAGAAGGTTACGAGAAAAAAACAAGTAAAACAGATGATCTGAATGCTGTAGAAGAACTCGAGATTCCAGATAAAATAGACGTAGTAATAGATAACAGTAGTGCCGATTTCCATAATCAAGAGCCGCCGAAGCCGAAAACTAACAGAGACGTATCACTAAAACTTCTTCATTGGCCAAATATTGAAAAAAAGTGTGGCAAAAGGAAACAGGCAACTTTAAAGCCGTTTGCCATCTCTTCCAAAAAATGGAAAGACTATACAGATACAAAAGAATCTGAGAAAAAGGAAAAAGAAGCTGAGAAATTGAAACAAAAATCAATTAGAGAGAAAAAAACAAGAAGCATCCACAAGAAGAACCGCGAAAAGAACCAAAGCACCACCAGCAACAGAAGTTATCTGTTTACATGCTGATATAATCGATACTGGCAATCAAGATAAAAATCCTAGTGTTTCCCAAGAAATATTTTCCGGGCATAGTAGAAACTATTGACAATAATGAATATGAAGTCCACGCTATGACACCAGCTGGTCTTAATACCTTTAGATGGCTAGATTGTGTTGACCAGATATGGTACAAGAAGTCTTCAATTGCAGAAGTGATCGAAGCACCTAAGATTATTAGACGTGGTTCCTACGAGTGTCCCGAAATTCGTAAATATTCTGAAAATATTAATCCGAGCAACATAAGGAATATACTATCTTCCCCAGAGGATGATATCAACAGGGATAAAAATGGAGCAAAAATCAATGATTCACAAGAAATTACTATTGGAGATTATTCATAATAATGTATAACCAAAAATATTTTCCTGGAGTAGTGGAAAATGCAGAAGGTGATGAATATGAAGTTCGCGCTATGACACCAGCAGGTCACAATACTTTCAAATGACCAGAACGTGTTGACCAAATATGATACGAGAAAACTTCAATTGTGGAAATGATTGAAGCACCCAAGCTTGTAAGACGTGGTTTTTGCGAATGTCCAGAAATGCTGAAATTTGTCTGAAATAATATTGTATCACCATATGTTGTGTTGTCGTTGATAATCATTGATTAAAAATTGTTCAACGTTTATTTTCTTCATAAGTTCATTCATTGGATCAGCCATATTCAATCAATTCAATTCGTTCATTTACTGGGGTATTATGCAACATTTTACATTTTATTTTTTACTTAAACTGTCTACTTCTGTAACTATCGTATGCAACGTGTTCACTATTTCATTGAACACGAAGTGTTATTTTTCTGGAGCTGAAAATCAGTACGGATGGTTTATAAAAATTCAGTGAAGTTCAAAAATGTCTTCAGTGTTCATTCACTGGCGCATTTACCCTACCATACGGCATCCGAAGGCGCTAAAGGTTTTTTTATGAGAACATCTTAATAAAAATTTCTTGCAAATTTTATTTAATTCTTGATATAAGGCTATTTACTACTTTACTTTATATTACTAAAAAATCAAGGTCGATAAATTATTCCTTCTGGGTGTAACACTTCTAATGTCACTGATTATAATTTATCCACCCAGATATATTACTACTTTGAGTTAAATAAGATTTAGATATTATGCATGTTACCCTTCCCATTTATTTGCACATGATGTCAAGTCAGTAGCGATTTGAACTATTTTAAGTGTCAATAATACCCCAATCAATTACTAGTTTATTAATAATTTAATGAAAAATAAATATTACCCCCCTTTATCATCTTGTACTGAACGATAACATTAAATTTGTTAGTGAAAAAGGAATGTGTTCATAGTTATCTAGTTTTGTTATTTTTATCCCATCTGTTACACGCTTTGGAGAATTAATAAATCTAGAATATCAAGCATTTAAATAGAAGCACAAATACTTCAATTTAAAAAGTGACTTCAATACGTTTTAAAATTTCCATTAGTTTGCCTAGAAATACTTTTAAAGTAAATATTTGTAATATTGTTTATTATCTTTATTTCATAATTATATGATCTTCAAAATGTATATTTGCATATACACTTGTAGATGTTCTATATTTTTTGGTCAGTTATTTGTTCATTCTACTAAATAACTATATATCAATCTTTACAAATGAAATGTTTTCAAATACAGACTCGTATAGGGATTTATTATCGTATCGTGTCCTATTTATTGGTAATCAATGTTACACTTTTCCACCTTTTCGATAGCGTTTCTTAATTTACATATAATTCATAGATTTTTTTTATTGGATAAACTCCAATGGAGTTTTTTAACTTACCGGATATAACGAAATCAAAATTGATACCAATATTAACTAGCTGAAAAACATACTTCCAACATCGATAGTAAAACTATTTATGTATGTTTATTTAATTAATGAGGTCTTATCATGTGAACTTATTATTTGTTTCAATCTGAACTATTTTCATTTTTTTTAAATCCTAGCCATTGTCCTTTAACTGAGGTCAAAAAATATATTCCAATGTATTGGTACCTTTTTAGAAACAATCAAATTTGGATATTATTGGAGACAATTTAATTCATCTGTCAAAAACAACGCATCTTAATACACGTTTTGTCAGTTTGACAACGGATAAACTGCTAGTAGGTAGTTTGCAAGTGGATAAACTGCATGTTGATTCTCCATGGTAACGAAAGGTTAATTCTTACAGTAACGCTCAAATAAACGTCAGACAAAAGTTTTTATTACAAAATATTGATTTTTATTACTTTTTACATTCTTCTCTTCAACGATGAATCGCTTTGGCAATGCTACTGAAGAAAATATAACAGCAGCTGTATCGTACTGTACCTAGGAATACAATAAAAACGAAAGCCTCAATATGGAATCAATTCTTGCAATTTTGCTCCGAGGGAAAGTATAATTTGGAAGCCAAAGGAATGTTGTGTTTTGGCGTGGTTTAAGTAAAAATATAGTTGTTTTTCAATTTTAATTAAATGATTCATTAACCCTTTCGCTACCGAATTTTTAATTTGCAAGTTAAAATTTTGCTATTTGGTACATAGACTTTTCAATTTTTTTACTTTTTTTTAGAATGGGTACCAATTTAAAAAAAATATTTTTTTGAGTTTTTGAAAGGTACACGAAAGTGGTAGTGAGAGGCTGCAAAAGAATATGAAAATGTATTTTATTTATTTATTTAGAGTGTATTGAACACTCAAAAGAAACATATTTTTTTTTGGTATGATATTTTATAGGTCTGTGACGCGGTACCTGTCAATTCCAAAATGGAAGAAAATTCAGAGATGGGGAAAGCACTGGGGAAAATATTGGGAAAACTAGAAGAAATTGAAAATAGAAATGAAAGGATTGAGCAAAAATTAGATAGCATTCAGAGCGAAATGGCGGAAATAAAAAGAGAAAACAACCGCATTAGACTGGAGAACCATTAACTAAAAGAGGCTTTAGCCAGGCATGAAGAGAAAATAGAAAAACTAGAGCGTGAAGCTAGGAGCAAAAACCTTATAATACAGGGAGTAAGAGAAACGGGAAACGAAGATGAGCTGCAACTAACGAGTGTCTTACAAAATGTAATGGAGAAGCTGGAGCTAACTTAAAAGCGATGAAGTTAGAAGAATAGGGAAACAAAATCTTAACCCTAGTAAACCAAGACCGATTTTGTTGGTACTGAAGGAATACAAGAAGAAAGTAGAAATATTAAAACAAAAAAACAAATTAAAAAATACACCAATATACATAAACGAAGACTTTACTAGAGAAGTACTAATACAACGGAAAGAACTTAGATCATACATGAAACAAGCAAGGAATGAAGGACATCAAGCGAATCTAAATTATAACAGACTATGGATAAACGGAACGGCTTACTCTTTAAATGAATTAAAACAAAGCATGCAAGGGAAGGATACAGTTAGACCATCAGGTTCCAAACCCAAAGGAAGAACATTCAGCAGTAGATCAATGACCGAAGAAGAAGAGGATATTGATAAAGAAAGAACTACAAAAATGTTTAAAAATCTTACGGATATAAAAAAAGGAAAAAACTAGCAGCAAAAGTAGCTCAAGAGGATCGAAACATTGTAAAAATGACCACGGCAAATAACAAGGAAAAAAAAGTAACTAAAACTATAACAAAAACCAAAGACAACGTTAGGAAAATATCAAAGAGGGTGAAGCGGGTGAAACAAAAAGTAAACTCATTGAAAATTGGAACTTGGAATATCAAAACAATGCTAAAAGATGGGAAAATGTACAGCATAGCGCAAGAAATGATGAATTATGATTTAGACATTCTGGCGTTACAAGAAATCAGATGGAGAAAACAAGGGAAAATAGAAAACAAAAACTTTACGATGTATTACTCGGGGGAGGAAAAACAAGGAAGGAATGGAACAGCAATAATGGTCAGTAAAAAAATACGAAACAAAGTAATTGAGTTTAAGCCAATCGACGGTAGGATTTCATATTTAAAACTTGAGAATAAACAAGCAAATGTAAGTATAATTAATGCCTACGCCCCAACGGAAGAAGCAAGCGAAGAAGAGAAAATAAAGTTTTATGAGAAGATAAGTGACGCCTGTGAAGATATCTCTAGAAATGACATTTTGATAATAATAGGAGATTTTAATGCACAGATAGGAAAAGAAGAAAATAATCGAGAAATAGCTGGAAAAGAAATAATACACGAGATCACAAACGATAACGGCAAAAGACTGTGCAACCTAGCTGCGGAGACAAATACTTTTATAATTAGTACAAAATTTAAGCATAAAAAGGAGCACAAGACAACTTGGTTATTCCCAGGAAAAAGAAGCGGCAACCAAATCGATCATGTTGTGATATCAAAGAAATGGATGAAAATGGTTAAAGACACAAGGTCATACCGAGGAACAAATGCAGATACAGACCACATTTTACTAATAGCGAAGATGAACATGAAAATATCAAGATATAAACCTTCCAAACAAAACAAAAGAAAGTGGAACTTAAAAAAGCTGGAAAGAGAGAAGGGTAAAAATAATTATGCGGAAGCCCTAACAAATAAACTGAGAATTCATAATGAAAAAGGAGATATAGACAGTGAATGGAACATCATTAAAAATAGCATTATAGACTCTGCAGAGAAAGAAATTGGATTACAACAAAACAAAGCATCCAAAGAATGGTTCGACGAAGAATGTAAGCTGGTAAGTGTAGAGAAAAAACAAGCAAGAAATAAATGGTTGGAAACAGGAAAATATGAAGAGATGGACAAATACAGAAAGATAAGGCAAAAAGCGGAAAAAACCTACAGAAGAAAAAAATCAAATTGGGTTGCAGAACAAATGCAAAAAATAGAAGAGAACAATAGGGATAAAAGAAAACTCTTCGAATATGTGAGAAAGCAATACAGTAGCAGAAACGCAATTGGGACAGTAAAAATAAATAAAAAAGAATGGGAAACATACTTTCAAAATCTATACCAAAACAATCATATTATGGACGAAAATTATAAGGAAGCAGTAACGGAGGGAGAAATCGGTGAACAGCAGTACAGACCCTCTTTTTCGAGGAATTTATAGATGTTGTGAAACAACTCAAACCAAACAAGGCGGTAGGTCCAGATGATATAAATAACGAACTAATCCAACATGAAGGAGAAGCCTTACTTAAACAAATATATGACCTGATAATGAATATATGGGCAGCAGAACGTATGCCAAACGAGTGGAGTATTGGACATATAGTTGCAATCTTCAAAAAAGGAGACCCAACCAAATGCAAGAATTACAGGAGTATAATGCTGCTTAACACTACTTACAAGATATTAACCAATCTAATAAAAATAGAACTAAATAAACAGGCTGAACCCATATTAGGTCAATATCAACAGGGATTTAGAAAAGGAAGATCTACGGTAGACGCCATACACCTACTAACACAGACTATCGAAAAGTGTTATGAACATGACATGTATTATTCATCGACTTTCAGCAAGCGTTTGACTCTGTCAACAGAGAATGGCTAATATCTGACATGAGGAACATAGAAATTTCTGAAAAACTTATAAGACTAGTGAAAATGACAATGAAGGATTCTACTGCAAAGGTGATAACCAGAGACGGGAATACAGGAGACATAAACATTGATGTAGGTGTAAGGCAAGGAGATAGTTTGTCTACAACTCTTTTTAACATAACCCTAGATGGAGTGATTAAAGCAATAGACATAAAAGGAATGATTAGTAACAGCTCCACGCAAATAATAGGATATGCCGATGACTTAGCTTTAATTACTAGAGACAAAGAAACCCTAGAAAATACATTCAAGAACTTAATAAAAGAGGCAGCAAAGAGAGGGCTGGTAGTTAACCAAGAGAAGACAAAATATATGCAAACTTCGAGGAAGACAGACAACACAGCCACTATAAATATGGGAGGTTACACTTTTCAAAGAGCAAGTCAATTCAGATACCTGGGAATAGTAATTGATGAGAAGAACAACAGAAGTGCGGAGATAAACGCAAGAATAATAGCAGGGAACAAAGTGTATTGGAAGTATCAGAAACTGCTAAGGGACAAAAGCATCAGTAAAAAAAAACAAAATTAAAATTTATAAAGCTGCAATACGACCAGTAATAACGTATGCCGGTGAAAATATGAGCTTAACTGATAAAGATGAAGAAAATCTCAGAGTGCTAGAGAGGAAAATCATGCGGAGGATAATAGGACTAAAACATATCCCGAATGAAGGGTATAGAAGGCTATATAACTACGAAATAAGTCAGTACATGAATGGTAAAGATATAGTCAAACATATAAAAGCGCAGCGTCTAAGATGGTACGGGCATCTTCGAAGAAGGAATAAGGACGATCCAATGAGGAAAATCACTAATTGGAAGCCTGCCAACCCCAGGCCCAGAGGACGTCCCAAACTTAGATGGGAAGATCAGGTGATTGATGACCTAAGGAAAATGGGAGTCAGTGACTGGGGAAGAAAAATAGAGGACAGAAAGGAGTGGAAAAAAATTACAAAGATGGCGAACAAGCAGTAGATATCACACGGATTGATCCACCGTACAAAAGGGATCAAAAGAGCTCAAAAAGAGCGGCCTATACTCCGACACAGGAGTGCTGGCCTATATATATATATATATATATATATATATATATATATATATATATATATATGATATTTTATATAGCAGTTTGATTTCTGGGTGAGACATAAATGTACCTTACAATGCGAACATATGGTTCGTGATCTCCCAGAACAATTTTCATTTTTACACTTCGATGCGAAGTTCTTGTCGTCTAGCTCAGGTAGGTGATTTATTCCGTCAAAACGAATATCGTCAATAGGCCTTATTTCAGATCTAGGTCTGGGTGAAGATTTAGGCGTTTGTGGTCCCTCATCAGATACAGCAGATGGTCGTCCCCGTTTCTTAGGTCCTGATGTTGATGATAAAATCAATGCTTCTCCCACATAAGCTCTGAACTGTAGTAGGTCTAAAATTTGTTTTTTCGGCACACCTAATGCAATAGTCTGGGTCCTATATTCTAACCATGCGTTCACACAGGATAAATCAATTCCGTGCGTGAACATCCTCAGGGTCCACTTCTTAGATCGTATAAATGACCTATAAATAGTTACCAGGAAATCGAACTTATCAACACCTCCCATATTCACCCATATTCAAATTATACTGCTGAATTACTTGTGGTCGTGATACACATACTCTTTTTGTTTCTTGTCCCACCTTTTGCACATATCTGCTTCGCCGATTCCCATTTAATTGGAAGCCATAGTTACAGCTTTGTTGTTGAACCATTTGGTGAGAATAACTTCTCCGTCATTACTAATGAGTTCTTCGGATGTCCAACGACCTTTTGTTTGCAACACTTTATCTGATGAAAACGGAGGTGCTTTGAAACGGTCAAACCGTGCTGTTCCGGATGCCCAAATTTGTTTCTGTCTCAAAAATTGAAGAAGTTGATAATTTGAGAAATAGTCATAATATAGTCGCACATTTTGTTCTGAAAGTCTTTCTGCCAACTTCCGCACCACTGCAGCACCTAATCCCAAATGCTTCTTGAAAGTTTCGTCTAACTAGGTTGTAGACCCTTGATATAATAAAAAAAGTCGTACAGCAGGCCGCTGGCGCCACAAAGTGCAAAGATCTTGATGCCCCAAGGACACGCTTCCCTTTTACGTATTGTTTCACATCAATCTTACTTTTGAAAGGCACCATCTGTTCATCTACACACAGACACTTTTCTAAAGGAAGTTTCAAACATTTCTTCCGAATAGAATTGAAAAGGGGCCGGACTTTCCAAAAATGAACGTTATTATTAGACTTTTCCATCGTATTTACAAAATGGAGATGTTGCCTCAATTTAAAGAAATTATTACGGGACATACTATTGGCTATGATGGGAACCTGTAACCTAGCCTCCCAATACTTCTGTACCCTTGTGTAGCGGATATTACCGATCAATATGTGTATACCTATTAATACCTTCATCTCAGCTGCATTTGTCGTCTGAAATCGGGATCCTTGCTGAACTGCATACAGGTTTGTGTTTTCAATCATGCAACAATTAGTTCACTTGTAAAATACTGATAAAAAAATTGTGTAGGGCTTTCCAAATCTACAACTTCTGGAATGGTATGTGAAAACCATGTAATTGGTGGTGTTTGATATGTGACATTTTTCATCCATTTTATATCTGCTTTTCTTGACAAATTATTTGCAGTGAAAAAATCTTCCCCTATTACACCTTTCACTGTAGCAGTACATGACTTACTGGTACCAGCTTTCACCGTGTCCAATGTAGGAAGTATAGATGTAGCTTCAATTTCAACATGATTTGAAATATCCATCTGTTCTGTTTCTTCATGATTTTCGTCCTTCGAAAGTGAAATATCACTAACATTTTCATTATTTTGC
Organism: Galeruca laticollis; assembly: GCA_963921935.1. NCBI lineage: Eukaryota > Metazoa > Arthropoda > Insecta > Coleoptera > Chrysomelidae > Galeruca > Galeruca laticollis. The sequence goes on from OY998180.1 coordinate 126,754,867, forward strand.
CATTCATCGTCCTCAAAATCACCTGCGTTGTCAAAATCTTCGATATCTGACAATGCATCTATATACTCCAGCAGTTGCGCTTCCGTAAGAGGTTTATTTCCTGCCATACTAGAGTCTAAAGCTGATAAAAAAATAAATAAATCAACCAAAAGAATCTTTTGAGGTTAGGCATATCTTACAGTGCTTTACTACTGCTGTGCACAATTGTGTACACAACTTCAAAGTAACCAATATCAAAGTCTATAAATAAAATTGTCTTTATCTCACTCTGAACGTGAAAAACCAGCTCTCATAAACGAAATATAAAATTGACAACTAAAAAGACTACTCTGATAAGTCAAATGAAATATGAAATTAACTGTCTCGACCCTTACTTCGTGGAATATGCTGATATTAGTGTTTTTAAATGAAACTCACGGTCTCTAGTTAATTCCACAATATAATAAAAGATATTGAAAATTCTAAAAAATTGACAATTGTTTCAATAAATCAATATCATCGTCAGAATGACAGAAGTTACATTTCATTTTATGCCTACCTGATGTTTAGTAGTTATTTTTGGCTAGACCAAGGAGTAACCTAACTTGTGATTGGCTTAATATATGTTTATAGAAAAAATATATGTTTATTTATAGGTTACTTCTTGGTCTAGCCAAAAATAACTACTAAACATCAGGTAGGCATAAAATGAAATGTAACTTCTGTCATTCTGACGATGATATTGATTTATCGAAACAATTGTCAAGTTTTTAGAATTTTCAATAACTTTTATTATATTGTGGAATTAACTAGAGACCGTGAGTTTCATTTAAAACACTCATATGAGCATATTCCACGAAGTAAGGGCCGAGACAGTTAATTTCATTAAAAAATCTTCGAGAGAAGATTTGACCCGACTATACCAGAATTTACTACAAAAACGTTACAAAGCATCACAAAACATTTGGTTTAACCAAGAATGCCTTAGGAAAAAGGTAATACCAAATTATGTGAATATAAATGTCACACTAAAACACCACAAGCACAAAAAGCTATAAAATGTGCTCAACGAGTTTGGAAAAAATCAGAATGTAAGAAATGGTTCAAAGTTAGAGACTCCTTAGACAACTACATAAAAGTTGTACATTCAGAACTCACATTCCAATTACATCCAGTAGAATTTGACTGTTTGGATGACAAAATTAAAGAAAATGTCAGCACGATGAAGCATATGAAATTTAAGAAACAAGAAAAGAAGCTACAGACTCTTGAACACACACAACATAAAATTCAATACTTAAAACATCATGAAACTGTAAGTACCTACATACCAACACACTTTGCACCACGATTTGAAAACCTTTCAGACACTAATTTTACAGATAGTGAAATAGAATTTTTAAATAAAGGTTTAAAGTACAGCATACCACCAAAATTTATGAATAATATTAAACAAATTATAGCTACAGAGTCAGAAATAGCTTTAAGATCTAATTCAAATAATTTTCTTTATGAGAAATTAAAAATTGCCAATTTAATCAAAAATATTGAACCTTCAAAAGTTAAACGTCAAACAAAAAATGACATTACAGTTTTAAATGCAATAAAAAAGAAGATAGAGGATAATAACCTAACAGTTACAAAATCTGATAAGGGGAACACAACTGTCATTTTGACGACTGAAAATTACAATTCCAAAGTATATAACTTTATAGAATCCAGCGATGTAAAAGTTCTTAAAGCAGACCCAACAAAAAAGTTTTCTAATAATGTAAGGGATATTGTTAATAATTCAAATTATCTTTTAAATGATTACGAAAAGAGGTCTATCATACATAAGAATCCTCATTGTCCACAATTATATGGAACAGTTAAATTACATAAAATAACGAAACCAATTAGACCTGTAGTCTCTTATGTTAATACTCCTAGTAATATATTGGCAAAGAAGCTCAACAATATACTCAATACTTACGGATATAAATCTCAGTACTCAATTAGAAATTCAATAGAACTAATCAAAAAGTTGAAAGCAATCCACTTGCAAGATAACTATAAACTCATTTCGTTCGATGTAACTAATATGTTTACTAAAATTCCTCCTAAAGAATGTCTAATACTTGTAAGAAAATTACTAGAAGATAAAAATATTAATCCAGGAATAATATCAGATATACTTAATTTATTTGATGTATGCATTAATCAGAATTATTTCACTTTTGACAATAAGATATATATTCAAAATGAAGGTTTACCAATGGGAAGCCCTATATCACCTATTTTAGCAAACATTTTTATGGACAATTTAGAAAGAAAGATCTTTGAAAAATATTTTATTTTGGTATAGATATGTAGATGGCATATTAGCTTGTTTTATGGGCATAGAACGACAATTAGATGTATTTTTCAACCACATCAATAATTTACACCCGAAAATTAAATTTACATTAGAAATTGAAGAAAATAGCTCAATCAATTTTCTTGATTTAAAAATTCAAAGAGTTAATAATGTACTTGATTATTCAATTTACCGAAAACCAACACAGACTGATGTGACAATTCCATTCAATTCTAACCACCCTATGTCACACAGACTAGCAGCATATAATTCAATGATACATAGAGCTTTTTCAGTTCCTATGAACAAATGTAATTTTGATAGAGAGATTAATACAATTAGACAAATAGCAACATCTAACGGTTATCCATTAGATATGATAAATAAGCTAATTAGTAAAAAAGAAGAAAAAGTGGCATTACAACTAATATATCCTAAACAAGCTGATGAAATTAAAACTTATAAAACCATCACATACACAGGAAATATTTCTAATAATATTTCAAAGATAATATCTTCAGCAACGAATACAACAATTTCTTTTAAAACAGAAAGTAACGTTAGTACAAAATTGTTAAATGTAAAAACAAAAATACCACTATTAAAGAAGTCAGGTATATATAAACTCAAATGTCCAGAATGTAATGCTGTCTATTTGGGTCAGACCCTTAGGAATTTTAAAATACGATACAGTGAGCACTTACGAGTATACAGATTAAAACAACCAGATAAATCCCACTACGCAAAACATCTACTTGACACCAATCATTCATTAACACCTAACACAGAACTAGAAGTGCTGCATATTTGTGAAAAGAAACAAGAACTGGATTTCCTTGAAGAACTGGAAATTAGAAGACATTTAAGAAACCCACAATATGAAGTTGTCAATGAACAGTTAAATCTAGGGAGTTCTCCACTAATAAACTGTCTTCTTAAGTGATAATTGTAAAGATCAGCAGATATAGTTTTCCTGGTTTTCTATATCATTGCACAGTTATACTGATCTTAATTGGAAAAATGATATCCAGGATATCACCATAGGGCTAATAATATCTAAGCTTCAATATTTGTAAAATCACATCTTCTTCTTTTTTCTATAAACATATATTAAGCCAATCACAAGTTAGGTTACTTCTTGGTCTAGCCAAAAATAACTAATAAACATCAGGTAGGCATAAAATGAAATGTAACTTCTGTCATTCTGACGATGATATTGATTTATCGAAACAATTGTCAATTTTTTAGAATTTTCAATAACTTTTATTATATTGTGGAATTAACTAGAGACCGTGAGTTTCATTTAAAAATACCAAATGAAATATATCTAGCGACCTCTGCATATGTCTTCACTAGCAACCAGTTACTACTCCATTTCATTCCAATTCACATTTATCGTTTGCCGGTTCAGATGGCACTGTACGTCCTTGAGTGATCCCTAACCCCTACACGAATGTGGATGTTGGGAGCAGATGTACAAAATTATTGTAGTTTACTGCTACAAAAGCATTGAAAGCGCTGTACACAAGTGTGTATGTAGGTAGCTAAAGGGTTAAATCGTCTTACCAAATACCATTCGAGCTTGTGTTTATTTCCGGAACAAACTTTCATTTTGACTAAACTCGAGCTTTGTTGCTTATAGGTAATACGGCTCGAGCAAATAACAAAAGGTAAAATCACTACTCCTTCGGGGTCGTGATTTTAATATGTTATTTGCTCTCGCCAATTACCAAGAAACGAAGCTTTGGTTCATTAGTTAGAAAGTTTATCGGATAAACACAAGCTTTTTTGGTATTACCTCCGACAAAACAAAATGCACAACTCAAATAATCTTCTAATTCAAAACTCAATGACCAATTATATAGAAAAACTAATCAAATTATCATAAAATTATTGACTTGAAAATTCATATAAAGTAAACCTATAGAACGAAATGTTCCTTATTAAGTGAATGCTCAACAAATTCAACATTTTTTAATATTAGTTTTAAAGGTATAGGAAGTATTCCCATTTATACAAATGACCTTTTTTGAACTTGTTATGATCTTCAAACAAATTATTCCATTATGTTGAGAAGCTAAAGCTAATAAGGAATGATTTACTATAAATTGAATTGAATGTTTTGTTTTAAAAATAAAAGCACTTTTTTTCATGTTACTTTTTTAAATGAAACTAACCGTTTCTAAATAATTCCACAATATCACGAAAAAAAGATGCCACATAGTAAGGGTCGAAACAGTTAATTTCATAAAAATAGTATATTAAGTACCAAGTGTCAAAACGGTTACTTTAGTCACGAGTTTTACTAGGCACGAGTGAAACGAAGCGGAACGAGTTTCTTGTGAAACGAGTGACTAAAGACGTTTTTAACACGAGGTGCTTACTATACTTTTTCTTCGCCCGCGGGAAGGAAAACATATTATATTTGAATTATATGACGGACGATGACTGACAGCTGACTGATAAATCAAATGACGCAGAATAACAAAATTATCAAGGAGCATGAAATTTAACATACAAAAGATACACTTAATTTGACGTTTAAAAAACAAAAGATAAACGAGATGTGACTTTTCGCATTTTAAACACTAGTGTTTAACGAGTCGTTTTGTGCATGTCAAACCCGTGTTCAAGGTGCGGTTTTAGTAGCGGAAGTAGAAACACTTTTTTTCATAATCGAAATATCACATTTGTAGTACAAAAACCATATGCAACTCTCATTTTAAAATTAAAGATAAACTTCATATTCATCTAACATGGAAGTTACCACACAATTGTCGTGTTTTTGACTAGGTATATTATTGTCATCAAACTAACATACTTTTAATCAATTAATTATACAATTGTTTAAAGTTATTGCTTATAAAGTGGCATAATGGCTTAACTAACATAAATACAATAATACATTAAAACACTTCTACAATGGACTGAATAGTACAGTCAATAGATTATTACTTTTCCGCCCAACCTATCTAATATGCGAGAAAAGTATTGGTTTACCCCCAAAAAAGTAGGAATTTTGAAAAAATGTTTTGAGTTATTTCCACGTTTTTCATCATGAACAACACGAACAAACGGTTTTTAGAAAAAAAAATCCTGTGTGTATGTCGTCGTCATTGGCCACTTTTCGTTACATGTCTTGTTAGCACGATACAGCCTCCGGAGTGCAACAAGTCTCTAATTGAATATTGTTCAGGACATCTCACAGATGAACCCTATTGATTTTCAGCTCACCAGAGCCAGTACAACGGGTGCTATGGTACTGTAATTTTTTGAGAAATTTCAGTTTGTTAGCACGATAAAGCTTCCGGAGTATATACAAGTGACCAATTTTATGATTGGATATTATTCAGGGCGTCTCAAAGATGAACCCAATTGATATTCAGTACACTAAAGCAAGTACAACGGGTGCTACAGTACTTGAAGTACCAAATTTTTGTCATTTTTGGAGAATTTTCAGTTTGTTAGCACGATACAGCCTCCAGACTGTATACAAGTAACCAATTTTATGATTGAAAATTAATCAGGCCGTCTTATAGATAAACCTTATTGATTTGTAGCTCAGAAGACCTAGTACAACGGGTGCTACGGTACCTGAAGTGTCACATTTTTGGTCCTTTTTGGAGAAATTTCGGGTTGTTAGCACGATACAGCCTCCGGAGTGTATAAGTGACCAATCTTATGATTGGATATTTTCCAAAGTGTCTCACAGATGTACCCTATTGATTTTTAGCTGACTAGATCAAGCGGGTCCTATAAATCCAGATATACTACATTTTTCGTTATTTTTGGAGAAATGTCGGTTCCTTAGCACGATACATCCCCCGAAGTGTGTACAAGTGACAATTTTATGATAGAATATTGTTCAGGGCATCTTACAGATGCGGAAAAGTTAGTTTTAATCTTTAAAATCGTTTATTTTTTCTTGCACTGAATTGCATGAGTTATTTTCTTTTCAGTTCAGTATCACTTACTGAATGTAAATGCACAAAATTCTTACAAATTTGGAGGACGGAAGTGTCACCATTTTGGGAAAAACCGTTTCGGCCTATATCACCGCAACCGTGCACTTTAGGCCAAAATTGATAATAACCTTTATTGTAGATAATTAAATTTCCTATCTTTTTCGGTAAATACTTTTTTTGTATGACTCATTGTTAACGACTTATTTATTGACTTTTGGATCCATATCGCTTCTAATAATTGTTTAAACAATAAAATCTACAAATTTTGTAGAACTTTTGCTTTAAACTTTATTTCTAAAATTAATATTTTTGAAGTTATACCGCGTTCAATGTTGCACTACCGTGTGCAATAAATAATTTCCATTCTTATCTGCAAAAAACAGCGACTACACGTGGAATTTTCTTTAAATTTATATTATATTTTATCGCCCCTCGATTATTATCAAATAAATAATTATACACTGACAGCATGATGAAACAAAGAAATAAGAAGACGGGACATTTATGTAAAAAGACATGAAAAATTTATTATCAAAAACGTACAACCCAAAATGAATCAGAAATATTCTTCAACTCTCGCGCGTTTAGCGGCCGTTGAAGATTCAATTATATCCTCCCCTCCCTCTTCGTTACCTTCTTCGGTGGGATATAAAGATCTCAACGCCCCAATGAATTTTTCATCGCCGTTATCTACAATATCTTCTTCGACGTCGTACAATTCGGTATCGTTGACGCAGTTCTCACTGATTACCGTGCAGTCCAACCCTACTTTTCGGCACCCACAGGTTCTGCCACAGTCGGTTCTGCATTTGCACGAAATGCACTCTATACTTCGTTTCAAAGTAGTTGATAGCACAAATCGCCAATCATAAACGGAAAACTGAGGTCGGGTGTCTCAAAAATGTTTTACAATATACAGGGTGTCCGGTAATGAATTTAATATTTCGAATTATTCTGACACCGGCCCTGCACTAAATAGGATGATGGGGGATTGTAGACAGGTAGCGTAACCATGCGGATTTCAGTTACGATGGCACCGTGGCCTGCAGAACGATCGTTCATCATCGAATAATTTTTTAAATTAAATGATTCGTATGTTGTGGCGCGTCGACGTTTCGGAATTTTTTACGCCCATCCCTACCACAGTTTCCTGGCTATGATAACAACGGCACGTAGTTTCAACAAGATAGCGCTCGGTACATACTGCAGCGATATCCATAAATGCAGTGACCGAAGTGTTTCCTGGCACGGTAATGTCTATCAATTGCGATATTCCATTTCCTCCACGCTCACCAGATCTAACCCCCCTCGATTTTGTCCTATGGGGATACTTGAATAATCTCGTCTACACGGAACCGATGCCACAAACCATCCAGCAGCTGAAGGACCGCATCACCCATGCTATACGTGGCATACCCATGGCGATGTGTCAGAACGTTTTCCGCAGCTTACGCTCCAGATTAACAGCTTGCTACGATCAAGACGGTCGGCATTTAAACGATATTCTGTTTAAACACTAAATCCGCATATTTACTATGTCTAATAATGCTAATAAACCTGGTATATCATGTTCTGAAGGTAAGTTTTATTCCGTTAAAGCCTTAAATTCATTACCGGACACCCTGTATCTCGACTAAGAAGAAAGAAATTGTGACCGGGCCACCCGGTAACCGGTCAAATAACAATAGGTAATAAAAAGCAAATGAAAGCATACGCAGGTAACCAAACGGTCCATATCCGTAGAACAGGGTTATTTATGATTTTTGCTTAACGTTCATTATAATTCATATAATGAAAATACAAACACATCACATACAGATATTACAATTCATAATAGTTCGGTCCACCCATTCAGTCATAAACTAGCAGCTTTCAATAGTATGATACACAGACTCTTAACAGTCCCATTGAATATTAATAATTATAACAAAGAATTAAATATCATAAAACAAATAGCAGTTAATAATAATTACAATCCAAATTTAATTGACAATATCATAAATAAAAAGATAAAAAAACAGACTTTAGAACAAGTATTCCCTTCAGATAAAAATAATAATAAACAATTTAAAAGCTTAACATATTTTGGAACACCATCCTTAAAAATTAAATCATTTTTAGAAACGTTAGACATGAATATTTCCTTTAAAACTGATTAGAATTTATCCAAATTCATTGAAAATAATAAATCTAAATCTTCAAAATTAAACAAATCAGGAGTTTATAAATTAAAATGTGGTAATGACAACTGTGATAAAATTTATATCGGTAGAACTTTTAGAAATTAAAAAACTAGAATTTCGGAACACAAACGTAGCTATGACAACAAAAAATTAGATTCTAACTATTCAAATCATTTATTAGAAAACCAACACATTTTCGACCCAAATTTTGAAATTCTCCATGTAGTCGGTAAATCCTTTAGTTTAAATTTATTAGAGGTCCTAGAGATTAACAAAAATAAATATTCAGGTAATCTTCTTAACGACCAAATAGATATCAATCAGTCTCCTTTATTAAACCTCTTTACCTAGAAGATAGCTTAGGGATGTTTGTAGTGAATGAATTTCCAGGTAATTTCTTTCAATACCGTTGTTAACATTAGTAAATAGAATTCTGTATTTATGCACTGTATATATTAAGACATTTTTATATTTTACCTTCATTCGTTTTGACAAAGCTACTGTGTTAGTGAAACACGTCAACAAGTTTAAATTGAATATTAGTTCAAATAAATGGAGATTTAAATAAATTATATTGTTTCATTTCATCGTTCAGTATGGATCTTCATCAAGTAAAAAGTAAAAGCCTCATCTATTCAATTTCCTAATTATACATTTGTTTCAAATAGCGATATTCTTAATTCAATACTACGGATTCTGAAATTAAATGAATATTTGAACAAAATCAATAATATTTTTTTCATTTTAACAGTCTGGTATTTAACCAAACAATATGTATTCTTAAATTCAAGTAAATATTTGTTCCATTTGAGTATTTAATATTCTTGAATATACTAAATCGTTTATTTGCTTCGATGGAGGAATACATTCTCAGATAAAAGTGAAATTATTCTTGCATCAAATAAACCCGAAGAATTGAATGGACGAAATATAACAATTGACATCATCTAATATTTTCTTGTATCAAACAAATATTGGTCTTGGAATCCAAATAAACTAGCGTTTTCTTTTAAATGATAGGTTTATTTCACCATATTGAAAGAACAAATTTGTTTGACTAAAATATATTTGGTTTGATTCAATACTTTCTTTTTTTCTGTGTAGTTCCGTCGCGTCTATGGTTTACGACCATTTTATGGTCCGAACCCCCGATCCTTGCTATCAACTCCATTGGGATAGACTTTAACAGACTGGGTGGTGCAATTGACATGGTCGAGGCGACTGGTTGAAGACCCTGTGGTGTATGTGTCCAGCTCCATTCTTCTGGGTCCAAATAATTTCCAAGCCAGGCCTGAGCTTCCTGGTAAGTGTGGTAAGAATGGTACCTCGTAGCATTTTCTGTTGGAGGCAGACATGCTACATGTTAAGCTTTGGTTCTTTTTTTGAATAGAATATAAAAAACCACAAAGTCTAAAACACAGTTGATCTGTGTAATAAATAAGTATGTAGGCAAATTTGTTTTTCAAGTTGTTGATTAAGAAATGTTAAAACAGTTGTCATTTTTTTTTAAAATAAAAAAGTTACCTTGCAAGAATAAAGTAGTTTTAATCTTTATTAATGAAATACTGTCCATACAATGAACCAGTACATGCCGATTCAATTAAAAGGAATGTTTAGGTAAACAGTTATCTACACTACATTTATTTTATTTTTTGTCGATAAGCCAATGTAATTGCGATATCACAGGTAAGTCGAGTGTCGTTTCGTTTGGATTATCACCATAAAGCGCAAAAAGATATTCTTGCCAGCTTGCTCAACTTCCAAAGATTGTTTTTTTCTCAGTGAAAACCTTCAGAATGTTGCTTAAATTTTTATGCTTCACAAGTGTTGTAAACATTTTCATTTTCCCAATATTGTACGGTGCTGAAGTTGTATCGCAACCACTGAAGGCATGCAATGCCTGTAAGTTTTGAAGGTCTTTCATGGAGCTGTATTTTTTTACAAGCGAAGCAGAAGTGCAGTACAGATCTGAGACTCGTATCCTTCGGGACTTCCAAAAGAAAACATTCGTATATTTGTTTCTCAGAGCTGCTAAAAGAACAAGCAGATCAACGTTCTCACCGACGATCACAATCGAAGAATGTTCTTTAGTCAAACCAAGATCGGTATTAAATATTAATGTGTCGGCATCTTCAACAGTAATCTCAGACTGTCTCAAAAATTTCGTTAACATCGTTATGAAACGAGTTTTATTACGCTCATTTGACACGAACTGTCGTTGTTTCATGATCGATATCATAGTTTCGGTGATCATGATGTCTGCAGAGCGCTGACCTTGATTTCGCTGAAAACGTTCAGAACATTGTGTACCTAGAGTCACAACATCGTCGAGATATCCATCAAAAACCATAATGTCCTTCATTATAATGGACATACTTTTGACATATTTCTAGGTATGTCAAGTGATTGTCCGACACCATCACAGACGCTGACCGAGACTCGAAGTTCGGAACTTTTCTTAGTGCGGTGAAACATTGATACAATTTCGATTAGTATCGTACCCAGACTGGCGTCAAACGCCTACACTCAGGATTTTTGAAATTAATGCGTTATAACTTCAAAAATATCAATTTTAGAAAAAAAAGCGTCGTACAAAATTTGTACATATACAAATTAGGTCATTAGCATTTTATTGTTTAAACAATTATTAGAACAGATATGGGTCCAAAAGTCAATGATTAAATGATAGTAGTCGTATAAGCCGTTAATGGTGAGTCAGACAAAAAAAATTATTTAACGAAAAAGATAGGAAATTTAATTATTTACAATAAAAGTTATTATCATTTTTGGCCGGTAGTGCACGGTTACGGATATATAGGCCGAAACGGCATTTCTCAAAATGGCGGCACTTCCGCCCTCCAAATTTGTAAGGATTTTGTGCATTTACATCCAGTACGTGATGTATGTATACTAGCACTACAGACCGTGTAGGTCCATGGCTGATGTTTCAACACTAGCAGTGGGTGCTCGGAGTTCCATACGAAACTCTTCTGCTACAATCTACTAAGTTCAATTGCCACTTTCGCACAGACTATCCGAATGCCCACTACTTCGGTTCATTCCAAAATTTCTTGTGTTCTGCACCTATTTCCAATTTGCACATTAATAACTTAACCCTTCCATGGCTTGGTTGACGACTTGCCTCCATCCCATCTTGTCATTTGTCTTACTTTTCCAATTTCTGATATTAAGTCTTCGTAGGTCCTCTTCAACCTCCGCTTTCCATCTTGTTCTGGGTCTACCTCTCCTTCGCCTTCCTCCTATAGAACTATATATCAATATTTTCGGTAGCCTTCCTGTTCCCATTCTTTCTATATGTCCTAACCATCTTAGTCTTTAAGATTTTATCATTCCAATAATACCCGGATTTTTATATAATTCTTCGAGCTCTTTGTTTGTCCTCCTCATCCATATTCCATCTTGTAATTTTCTCCCAAATATCTTCCTCAATAGTTTTCTTTCCCATATTTGTAGCATTCCTTGTTCTTTTTGGTTTAATGTCTATGTTTCTGAGGCATATGTAACTATAGGCCTAATCACAGTCTTGTAAATCCTGATTTTCGCACTCTGATATATTTTTGCTTTTCAATAATCTATTCAAGGCATAACGGCAATTATTGCCACGCATTATTCTGTTTTGGATTTCCTCCCCTATATTGGGTTTTCGTGTAATTATTGTTCCAAGGTACTCGAATCAATCTATTTCGTCAAATTTATATATCTTTACTTTGGCTGTTTCTACTGTTAAATAATTCCCTTTTATAAAGTCTCGATCTGTCCATTCCATGTATTTTGTTTTCAGTTCATTGATATAGAGCCCTTTGTTTTCTGCTTTTTCTGCAATATTTTTTATTACCTGTCTTATTTCCTCTTTACTTCTCGCTAATACTGCTATGTCATCTGCAAATGCTAAACATTGGTGTCTCTTATGATATATAAGTCCAGACCTATTTATGCCTGCTTCTTGAATTACTTTTTCCAATAACAGACTAAAGAGAATAGATGACAGTGGATCGCCTTGTCTTACGCCTTCAGTGATGATGAATTTCCCTGACACACCGTTATTTATTCTTACTTCATTTTCGGTACTTTGTAGTGTTAGCCGAATCATTCTGATCCCGCTTATTCCTAGGTCTTCCAAAGCTTTATACAGTTCCTTTCTTTTTACTTTATCGAATGCTTGTTTGAAGTCGACGAATAGCACCATCGTCTGTTTTCTCGTAGCATGAAGATTTGCTCCACTGTGCTCCTACCTCGTCTAAATCCACATTGGTATTCTCCGATTATATTTTCCAAATTTTACTTTAAAATATCCTTGATATAAGTGGCAAGTATCTTGTATGTCACATTTAATAGTGCTATTCCTCTATAGTTGTGGCATTCATTTTTATTGCGTTGGTCCACTCTGTCTGTATTCGTTCTTCTTCCCATATGTTTTGCAGTAGTTTTTCCATTTCATCACCTAATCGCGTTCCTCCATATTTGAACATTTCCGCTGTTATGTGGTCACTTCCCGGACTTTAGATTAACTATAATATAATTTATTTTATCTCTACTCGGAGGAGGTTCTTTCGAGTGCAGCTCGAAATTTATTCTTACATTCTCTTCATTATCCAGTTCTTCATCCTCATTTCTTCGCCCATTTAAAAGATGTTCAAAGTATGTTTTCCATCGCTCTAAAATTTCTTTTTCGCCCAGTAGCATTTCTCCATGTTTATTTCTAATGAATACGGGATTTGAATTGGATCCTCTTTTTTCTCTTTTGACTCGTTGATACAGGTTTCTCAGATCTTTGTTTCTGTAATTATCTTCTACATTTTGCAGTAGTCGCTCATTGTACTCCCTCTTCTTCCTTCTCAATAATCTCTTTGTTCTTTTCTTTTGTTCGCTGTATTCTTCTTTAGCATCGTGTACTTCTGTTGTTAGAGTCTTTAATCTTAGTTTATTTCTTTTATCTATTTTGTGCAAGCATTCATCATCAAACCATGGTTTCAGTTTCTTTCTTTCATCTTTACTCGTTTTTTTGGCTGCAGTATTCATTATGGTCTTTATTGTTTCCCAATGATGCTCTATATCTCTTTCCGTTATGTCATCCATTTCCTCGCTGATTACTTTTTCATATCCTTCTTTCTCCTTATTTGTTAATAACCTTGCAACTATTCTGTCTTCCATTCGTTTCCTCTTTTCATTTTTGTTTATTGGTATGAGTTGCTTTAATGTGACTCCCACCATGAAATGATCAGAGTCCAGATCGGGTCCTCTATACGTTCGTATATTGGTGATGCATTGGTCTTCTTCTAGTTCAATTAAAACATGGTCGATTTGGTTCATTGTTTTTCCGTCTGGCGATATCCACGTACCTTTATGAATATTTTTACGCTGAAAATATGTGCTTTTGATTCTGAGGTTGTGTTCTTTCGCAAAATCTATCAACAATCGGCCATTTTCATTTGTTTTCTCATGCAGACTATATTTTCCAATTGTTGGCATATACGTCTCCTCTTTACCTATCTTGGCGTTGGCGTCTCCCAATACCATTTTCAAATCATAATTGGGGATAGCCTCAAATACTCTGTCAAGATTACTATAGAATTCTTCTTTCACTTCTATATCCTTCTCTTCTGATGGTGCATGTATGTTTACAAGTGTAATTTTGTGATACTTTCCTCTTATTCTTATAGTGCACAATCTTTCTGAGATGGGTTTAAAGTCCATGACCATCCATTTTAGTTTTTTCCTAACTATAAAACCAGTCTCTAACATTCTGTTTTCGCCCCCACTATTAAAGAATGCATGATCCGCCATTTCTTGTGAGCCTTGCCTGGCCAGTACGTGATAAAGAACCTATTTAAAAAAGAAAATAACTCCGACAAGTTAGTGCACTATGGACAAGAATAACAGGCTCCTCTGTTGACTGTACTAGAACCTGAATTGTTCAATTATGTTGAAGATGGAAAATAATTTTTTGTATACCTATTATAATAGATGCACATATTAATTAACAGTTTGTAAATTTGAAAAAAAAATATTTCTGGGATATCCTAAAAAAGTTTAAGAACATGTAAATTTCCCACAGTCTCAAAGTAAAGCATTGATGATTATCAACCACAATTCTCAAAACTACGTTTCATTTTATTTCACATAAGTCTGCTTATCAATTGTTGTGTAAAACTGACTTTCCAAAAAGAAGAATTTCGCTTTCAGGTTTAGAAACACTGAACTTACTCCACTACAACTGGGAAGGGGGCACAATGTGATGTATTTAGTCAGTAGACTTATTGATGACTGGATAATTGCGAGAAAACTATCTGTCTTTGTTCGGTGAAAGATCTAGCCATTACATAAATCTATATTTCAAAAACAGAATGCCGGGAAGCTAAACAAACAATTATACAGCTTTGGAAAAGCAGCAAAAATTATAAAATCTGCGAATATCATACACTTTGATGCAGATGAATACATTTTAGTTGCATAAGATTGATTAAAATTTGGAGGAACTTATTTGATAACTGCAGATATACATCTTTAATATTAATTTATAATATAACAACCAGTATGCTAGAGTGCTTAAATTTTATCTTTATTAATAATATGAACAAAAGTGATGATACAAATTCTGCAAATTAGTTACATTTCTTAAGAAGTATGGCGTAAAATTATATTTCTATATCCAGCAAAAATGAAGCATATTCCTAGAAATATCATAGAGGCAAAATTAGCTTTTTATCAAACAACCTTACAATTCCTTATCAATCAAGTGATTAAGTTGTAAGTTCGATATCCTTGGAATAGCTTATTATGGTGATTCCAAAATGAATGCATTGAAAATTGATAGATATGAATTTGATCAGTTTCTTAAAAAATAACTGTCAAGCAAATTGATAATTTTCTACATAGCTGAGGTCAACATGATACACATTTCATGGATTCTATCAATTTATAAGTATTTAACTAATAGTTTTTAATAATTTGCTAATAAGACCTACTACACTCTGAGCTGAGCTGAGATATAACAGATATAGTACCAAAAGATAAAAAACTTACTTTATTTTCATCTTAAAAAAATTAATATAACAAAAAGTCCCTATTTTTGTTATAATATTGTGCACTCACTTAAAATAAAGTGTCAACAATAAAAATACAAGAGCTTTTTTATAAGATAAATTTCTTTTTGTAAGGAAATAATTTTGCAAATCAGTAATTTTACGCGAAAAACTGACGATTATGATGTGATGTCAGTTTTTCGAGCAAAATTACTGATGGAAAATTTTTGAGTTAAAAGAAAAGCTTGAGTGCGAGATAAATTAACGACCGAATATATGAATGAACAACACTAATTATCTTTGATACAATTAAATTATTTTAATGAACAGTTATTAAATACAAAATTATTGTTATATATTGTTTGGTACGATGTACTGATTTCAAAATTTTCTTCTCTGGTATTCACACATGTGGAATATGCATTTTAATCTTTCTTATTCCAGGATTCTAAGGACCTAATAAGATTTTTGTGATGTTCAGGGCCAATTTGGAGGTAGGGTTTAATAGAAGATGATGATGAGTGTCCCGTTATTTTTGTAAGTTGTTGGTCACTTACTCCTGCTTTGGCTAACTGGGAAACTGTACAATCCCAGTATGAATGATTGATAATTTTATTATTTGTCATGTCGAGTCTAATTTTAGTTGCAGAATTTTTGGTTCAAGTACAAATTGTAAAAATACCCAGTGGAACATTTTTGTACCAACCTTCAGAATTTGTATTTTGCCAAATGGGATTTGGGGTTAAAAAAATGTCGTTAAGATGTTATGTTTTCACTTATTTTTTGTAACAGTAAATTTAACAATGCAACGGGACAAATACCTTCATCCATTTGCTGTCTTCCAATTTTTCTGACCCACCTTGTGCCGTCTTTGAAAATAATGAATTGTATTCAAATCTCTCTTTTGGAGTTCCATCTTGATTTTTTTCTTCTTTAAAATGGTAAATTTTACAGTTTACAGCTTTTCCTCCCCTCCAAGCTAATTCATAAGAAGCTATATAAAAGAATCTTTTTTGTAATCCCTCTGGTACGTCTATATTCCTCAATTTTGCCATTTTTAGTATATTTTTCTTGTTCAATGCTAAAGAACATACTTTATTTTTCTCTGGAATAGCTTGTAATTCTTTCCGTTGGCTATTTCTCACATCATGAGCTTCTTTAAAAGTTATGTTGGCAAAATTATCAAATTTAATATTTTATTCAATAAAATATTTTTCTACATCTTTGCAGTTGAATTCCAAATTGATTTAACTGAATATTCTTTACAATCTTCTCGATTCCTCTTTTTCATATTATAGATCGAATCCTTTAATATATTTCCAACTTCTTGTAACAGAGTTAATGTCAACAGTTCGTAATTTTGGACTTGACAAAACTCCATAAATTGTCTCTATATTGACGCTTTAGTGTTTTTTATGGATGTGGAATTAATTTTTCTATATTACTTTTCCGCCCAACCTATCTAATATGCGAAAAAAGTATTGGTTTACCCCAAGAAAAGTTGGAATTTAAAATAAAAATTTGAATTATTTTTACGTTTTTCATCAATAACAACATGAAAAAACGGTTTCTAGAAAAACAATGCTGTGTGTATGTCGTCGTTACCAATTTTATGATTGAATATTGTTCAAGACATCTCACAGATGAATCCTATTGATTTTCAGCTCACCCGAGCCAATACAATGGGTGCTATGGTACTTGAAGTATGACATTTTTATCATTTTTTGAGAAACTTCAGTTTGTTAGCACGATACAGCCTCCAGACTGCAACAAGTCAACAATTTTATGATTGAATATTATTCAGGACCTCTCACAGATGAACCCTATTGATTTTCAGCTCACCTGAGCCAATACAACAGGTGCTATGGTACTTGATGTACAAAATTTTTATAATTTTTTGATAAATTTCAGTTTGTTAGCATGATACAGCCTCCGGAGTGCTACAAGTCATGAATTTTATGATTGAAAAATCCTGTGTGTATGTCGTCGTCGTCGGCCACTTTTCGTTACATGCCTTGTTAGTACAAAACAGCATCCAGAGTGCAACAAGTCACCAGTTTTATGATTGCATATTGTCCAAGACATCTCACAGATGAATTCTATTGATTTTCAGCTTACCCGAACCAAAACAACGGGTGCTATGGAACTTCAAGTACGACATTTTTATCATTTTTTGAGAAATTTCAGTTTTTTAGCACAATACAGCCTCCGAAGTGCATCAAGTCAACAATTTTATTCAGGACCTCTCACAGATTAACCCTATTGATTTTCAGCTCACCCGAGCCAATACAATGGGTGCTATGGTACTTGAAGTATGAAATTTTTATCATTTTTTGAGAAATTTCAGTTTGTTAGCACGATACAGCCTCTGGAGTGCTACAATTCACCAATTTTATGATTGAATATTATTCAGAACCTCTCACAGATGAACCCTATTGATTTTCAGCTCACCAGAGCCACTAAAACAGGCGCTATAGTACTTTAAGTATGACATTTTTGTCATTTTTGGAGAAATTTCAGTTTGTTAGCATGATACAGCCTCCGTAGTGCAAAAAGTCACCAATTTTATGATTGTATATTATTCAGAGCATCTCAAAGATGATCCCTATTGATATGCAGCTCACTAAAGCCAGTACATCGAGTGCTATGGTACTTGAAGTACCAAATTTTGGTAATTTTTGGAGAATTTTCAGTCTGTTAGCATGATACTGCCTCCAGAGTGTATACAAATGACCGATTTTATTATTGAAGACAACTTATAAATGAACCTTATTGATTTTTAGCTCACCAGAGCTAGTACAACGGGTGCTATGGTACCTGAAGTGCCACATTTTTGGCCCTTTTTGGAGAAATTTCGGGTTGTTACCACGGTTCAGTCTCTGTAGTGTATACAAGTGACCAATTTTATACTTGAATATTTTTCAGGGTGTTCAGATGTACCCTATTGATTTTCAGCTGACTAGAGCGAATACTGCTGGTCCTATATATCCAGATATAGAACATTTTTGGTTATTTTCGGAGATATTCCGGTTTGTTAGTACAATACATCTCCCGAAGTGTATACAAGTGACAATTTTATGATAGAATATTGTTCAGGGCATCTCCCAGATGCGGAAAAGTTAGTTTTAATCTTTAAACCCATTTATTTTGTGTTTAGTTGAAACTTCATCAAAACAACTCAGTATCAAGTATCAACAATACTTAATAATTATAGCTGACAGGACAGACAATAAATTGATGTAAGCATACTAGATATAGTCTGGTTCTGAGGAACCGGCTTTTCATTGGAGATAAAAGAGGATGCGCCTTTTTTTATCACTGTCAAAATGACAAAACTGTAATCATTAAATGACACATTTTATGTAGGTGTTAATTTATGAAAGTAATTCAAAATATTTCCAATTATGTATTTACAATTTATTAAAAGATATGAATGGTAAATCCAAATTGGTATTTTTAAATGTTATTAGATATTTAAAAATAATACTTTTATGGTAGAACATGAAAAGCTGCTGAAACTGGATGTAATTTAACTAAATCACTATTAGTCCAACTGTATACGAATGAATTGTTTGATTTAAACATCTCCAATGATATACAAATAATGTATTTTCTATAATAGTACAGAAACAATGATTATGTACTCTAATCAGTTTCATATCTACTTTTAGTTTTCATTATTATGATTATAATATAGTAAATCTTATTTACATACTACTAAATATCAAATAACAAGTTTGAAGTTCAAGTGGACCAATTAAATTAAATCCAAAATAATTAAAAAGAAAAGAAAGAATATATTAATAACAATTCAACTTTCAGTTATTTTGTGGAGATTAATTTGAATGAGCACCTAGATCAATGATAAATTTGCTTTGTAGTTTGAAATGATATAGTTTAAAGAGCAGTTGTAACTAAATGAAAATGGTTTGATCAACATTGCATTTAGTTATATCATTATTCAGAAAATGAATAATAAGAATCTAATCTATCTAAACTTGTAGGTGCAATTTAATTTAGTAATGACAAGTAAATAACATCTATAGTTTTCACATTATGCCAATTCTGAAAAATATGTGCATAAGTGTAAATCATTTGCAGAGAAGCAGTTAGAACCAATATTAAGCAAAATATTTAAGTATGAAAAAGGATTTGAGATAATATATAGTTGTCATCCACTTTAACAATTTTATCTGAAGGTAAAAGTTTCATTATTCTTTGTGTTAATCCAATGAATTGTCAATCATTGTTAAGTAAATCACAACCGTATTTCAATTTTATTACACTGTTTATTTTGAACTTACCCCAAAGTACTTAAAAATCCACAAACATTTCCTTCTGCATATAGGGAGACGATGTCTCCCATATGCAGAATGCTTGAATTTCCTAATTCCATTTTTATGTAATTACTGATGTAACATTACAGGATCTTCATAATATTGAACTTCCATAAAATAATCGGGTAGGTGTCGACCTAACACTAAAAATAAAATTAAAACAAAATATTTAACAATTAAAGTAACATCTGTCAAATGTCAAAGTGCTGGTATTGTTTATATTAGATTAAAATAGAAGCTTGGCAGTACTTAGGTCCATAACAAAAATAAATTAAGTAGACAAAATTTAAATAAGCCAAAAAAACAACCTATAACATTTTTGTTAGGAAAAACAAATATAGGTTATGTACATAAAAACAGTACACTTACCAATAAGCAATCACTTATTACTTATTCTAACTTCAATATATTAAAAGTTTATATTATGAATACATTATATCATTAGTAGATAGTTTCACTAGCCTACATATGAAGTTTATTGACGAATTTCCTTTTGAATCCAGCTATCAACAATCAACAATATGCCATTTGCGCAGACGTGAAACACTACCTGTCATTTTCATTCAAAATTTTTAACCATTCAAATTTTTATTAATCAAAAACTGAAATTCTTTCAAATACCTACTAACCGCAATTCTCTACTAATAGTAAAAATGTTTATTGGTAAGTTGAATTAAATTTTGAAAAATTTATCAGCTCTTATGACCATGGGCGTATCACATGATTCAAATAACTCTCTTCCTCCTCCTAGCAAACCGACGGAAAATATCAGTACCACAGTACCCACGCACTATTTTAAGTTAACGGGGATTTAAAAAAAATGAAATATATTTTTCAAATCATCAATGTTCAAATTATACGATGAATTCATTTTATTTGCCCAGAATTTAGATTAACAACTGACTCACTTTTTACGTGCTTACCTCTATTCGCTAATAGAAATAAATGCTTACTATTCTAACTACTAATAATATATGTAAATGAAAATAATTATACTTCAAGTAAATACAAACCTAGAGTTGTTTTATTACTATAAATCAATTGAAAAAGAACAATTTTGCACGTTTATTACAAAAACGAATATAATTCTTTTCTTATTTTATACCATAATCATACTGTTTACGCGT
Source organism: Galeruca laticollis (assembly GCA_963921935.1). Lineage (NCBI taxonomy): Eukaryota > Metazoa > Arthropoda > Insecta > Coleoptera > Chrysomelidae > Galeruca > Galeruca laticollis. The sequence goes on from OY998180.1 coordinate 126,775,839, forward strand.
CACCCGAAAATAAAACGTACTGGTAGAAACAAAATAAATGAGCTTGAATTAATGAGAAATTCTGATATCATTTTGATAAAGCCTTACATTTTAATAATACTATAAAAAGTACACGCAGCAGAGCGCGCAGGTTTAACAAGCAACCAATGTGGCAAATATAATTAATGAAACTATTAAGTACTAATAAGAAAATTTCTCCAAAGTTACATTTATTTAATGGTACTTGATAGAGTATATAGATTAGAAAAAGTATGATAAAAGTAGAAGATTCATTAATGTCGCACTGCAGTGGGAGGAAAATGTTTACTGTATAAAACAGAATTTTAAGTTCAGCATACATAAATTTGTTTTGGAATTTTATCAATAAAAATCAAACTCAAACAACATATGGGAATGAAAACAGTTATTGGAATTTTATACTGAACAGTGCTGAAAAAAATTACATTACCTCTAGATATCACGTACTTAAAGGTTCGAAGTCTAGAAAAATGAAAAATCACACAGTTTTATTCTCATTTTCACCTATAACCATTGGAAAATACAGCAAATATTCTTTCAAGTTTTTAAAAAGTGTAGGCAACCAATTTTACAGTGGTAGCGGTAATACCATTGTCTGTGGTAGTAACATTATAGTAAATAGTGTAGTCAATAATCAATTATTTTGATATAAAAAAATCCGGAAACTTGTATAATCAGATTGAATTGTTGATATTTCTAACTTTTTACTTTTCCGCCCAACCTATCTGATATGCGAGAAAAGTAATATGGTATACCCCAAAAAAAGTTGGAATTTTGAAAATTTTTGTTGAGTTATTTTTACGTTTTTCATCAAGAACAACAAGAAAAAACCGTTTTTAGAAAAAAAATCCTGTGTGTATGTCGTCGTCGTCGGCCACTTTTCGTGACATGTCTTGTTAGCATGATATATAGCCACCGGAGTGCAACAAGTCACCAGAGCCAGTACAACTGGTGCTATGTTACTTGAAGTAGGACATTTTTGCCTTCTTTTGAAATATTTCAGTTTGTTAGCACGATACAGCCTCCGGAAGATATACAAGTGACAAATTTTATGATTGGATATTATTCAGAGCGTCTCAAAGGTGAACTCTATTCATATTCAGCTCACTGAAGCCAGTACAACGAGTGCTATGGTACTTGAAGTACCATAGCCTCCGGAGTATATACAAGGTCGGTTAGGTTTTCGTTTCTTACATAATGGTTGTTGGGAGCGGCTGGTGCCTGGCTGGGAGATGGCGACTTGGTTATTTTTTGTAGGAAATGGTTGAATAGATGAATAATTATTAAAAGTCTTTCGAATATTTGAAAAGCTACGACCGTAATTTTATAATGCAGAAAAGGAATTATAGTTTGTCAAGCCAGCAAAAGAATTTTGACACATTTGTTTTGCCTGTAGAAAAGAAGTTTTCTGTTCTACCATGATGTTTTTAATCTTCTGTTGTTCATTATAAAGTGGACACTTTTTGGAAATTGACACATATGTTCATTGCTTTTACAGTGAATGCGGTGAATGCTTCCAACACAAGGTTCAACTGGGAAATACATACGATTAAAATCCACGTAATTGAGTAGTACATTACCTTTAAACGTGATTATTACAGTTATTTTTGGAACCAATTATATAGATTTATCATCTTTTTGGATTTTGCGCTGAGTTATATAAATGTTTACTACTTTCGAGGGAATTCAATGTTATTTAATTAATGTCGAATATTGTGTCGACATCGCGAATTATACCTTTAATTTCTAACAAATGATTACAGATATATGCTTTTAGGTTTTCTAATTTTAAAGAACCATCATTAACTAGATTGTTTGCTTCTAGAAATTAATTTGCTAAAACTTTAATTCTTCTTTTTCCGATACTTTTCACGTATTTGATGTTTGTCAGTTCCAGTTCTTTAAAATGGATGTGGCCAACAGTCATTGGATATAATCTTCCCAGATTTCCATCAGCATTTTTTTCAATATATACCCATATGTTATTCAAGTTATATTTAGCAGATACTAAATTGAATCGTTTTGCTTTATTTTGCTTTTCCTTCGTATCCATATTCTTTCTTCTTGGATTAACACCATTATCACTCATTATCACCTCAGGCGTCACATAAGACGTCTCTGGTTGTGTTTTGTCCCCATGGGGGACACCTTATTTTAATAATTTTATAAAATTAATGATATTTTAAATGATATTTTAATAGTTAAGATACGACTAAAAAGGTAAAAAGGAAGAACACTAATGTTAAATTTGTGAATCTTGAGAGAATGAAAGAAACATGATATGTGGAGAGAAACTAGAGGGTAAAAGATAAAGAGGAAGACCAAAGAGATGATAAAGGAAGCGGTAATAGAGTCTAGAAGAGAAACATATTCAAAACTGGAGAGAGGTGGCAAAACTTGGTTTCCTGAAACCATTTTTAAATTTCTGTCGAACCTGCATTTGAGTCTGGCTATATGATTTTTGACTCTCGCTCTATCGCTTACCCATTTTCTTCCTTCCGATCTGATAGTCTTACCACCAACATTATTCTATACGTAGCCATTATTTTGGCTATTTTGTCCACGTTCTAATTTCATAGTGTCCATGTTTATGCTCTAATGGGAGGATTAATGCAGAGATCAAATAGCCTTGTATACAGATTTTGTGATATTTTGATGAATAATACCCATCTCAATTTATCAAATCCTGTTACTACCAGCCTAATTCTCCTCAAAATTTCAGTGGTTACACGCCCTTCATTTGATTTAATATTTGTCCCAACATATGTGTTCAGTCACTGTTTCCAGGCTATCAGCGTTTAGTCCGACATTCCTCAAATCATCACAGTTTTTCCCATATTCATTTTCAACTATAATTTTCTTGATACTTGCCGATAATATTCACACTAAATCAGGCCTGTTATTTGTGTACATGTGTCTTCTAACACCAGTGTGAATAGCGTTGAGAATATGACATCACCCTCCGATTACCTATTTCAATGGGTACGGGTGTAATAGTAGGGAAGTCCATGATGCTATATGTGAATTTACTCGAGCGTCGTGGAAACCTACTAGATTTGGTATATTAGATGACAGGAAGACTACATGGTCCTATAATGTTCCCGCTTTCAGCGGCGGGGGAAGCGTCTACAGATTTTCAAAATTGTAAAAAAATGCCATGGAAATACTCAAGATATTGATATTTTTCATACTCCAACATGTCTCTGATATGAAATATATAATAATTTGCCGATTTGCGTGGTGGGTAAAACCATGCGGGAGAGAAGAACAAAAAAATTACTAGAGCATGTCAGATGCTCCAATTTCTGAGATTGACTATTTGAAAGTGACGCAAGCTCACAGCGAATTCCTCAAAATTTAAAAAAGATCGATATCTTGAAATACTTGAGCGTATCAGATTAGCGTACTGAAGGTTTATCACATGCTGTCCCATCCATAGTGACAAAAAATCTAACGATTATTTTGAGAGGTATTGGTAATCTGACAACTTGAAATTTTTTTTTAAATTGACCAATAAAATACGAAAAATTACCAATATATTTAGAAATATTATTTATTTTCAACTTCATATAAAAAAATTATAATTTGATAATTAGGTATTATGATTTAAATATTTAATCCAAAGAATTGTCATAATCCAAATTTAGGAATTCCATGGGTTCTGGTGAAAATTCAATATTATCATACACAGTGCGAGATTATCTTTGATGCGGCTTACTGTGACAGTACTCCAATACCGTTAAACATTTTTTTAATGTTTCAAATGTGAATTTCGGACACCGCCACTGGGCTTGAACGAGTAAAGTTGGATTAAGATCAGTCCGTAGTTTTTCAAAGCTTTTTCAGAGTTTTTGCACTAGGTAGATCTCTTTATCGTACACTTATCCTGAAAATTATAACGGGATTCGTGTTATTTTGATTTAATTAGTAAACAGTAATAATAAATTTCTGTGTGATGACTGATAAGAAGATAAGCAAACCAGTTATTCTACACTCGCTGGTTCAGTTTTTCTATAGGCAACCAATTTAACACTATTGTGTATTTTGGTTTGCTGACAAATAAAACACAAAATGTCTACCATTAGCATAACACAAGAAGCTGCCTTTGACTACAAGGACAGCAACAATTACAACTTACACATCGAAAACAAACCTACAATGACTGAAAATAACTCTAATGCTCCTCAAATTTCCACTTCATATATACCAGCCGCAAAATCTACACTAAAACCAACGTTTTCCAAGAAATAACATGCCATCCTTTTCCACTCCGCTGATAATTTGAAATTATTCGAGTACGTTAAAGCAGTTCGTGATATTATAGGCCCAAGAAATATGTGCTTCGCATCAAGAATTTGCAATAACAGAATCTGCATTTATCTAAACAAAATTGAACTAGTTGACCAACTGATTACCAACCATTCGACAATTAAAGTTGGAGACATGGAACTGAATGTAAGAAGATTAGTTACCGCCGCAAAACGCCTTGTTTTTTCAAATGTGTGCCCATCCATTCCTCACGAACTAATTGAAACAGCATTAATACATCTTGGACTACAGTTAGCATCACCAATATATCTTCTCTGAATGCTGGCATTCCCGGGGATGAATACAATCATATATTATCGTTCCGTAGACAAGTTTATATTGTACCAACTTCCGAAAATTTTGAGCTCCAGACTTCCTTATTAATTTCTTTTGAAAATAATGGCTATAGAATCTTTCTTTCAATCGATAAAATGGAGTATTTTATATGCAAGCAAACCGGCCATATTGCAACCAACTGCCCTAATACCCAAATTGCTTCCCAGCCATCAGCATTAAACATGCAAGCATCAAACACGCAAGCATCAAACACGAACAGTCCTCATATTCAATCTGATCTTCCGCCATCAGCTTCCCAGAAATCAGATATACAGGTCCCCCAATCCACAAACAACACACCTATAACTGCAGATATAATTAAAGTTCCTCTGTCTACTACAAATCTCCCAAATATACAGGTACCACCTACATAAAAAAGACCCTTGCCAAGTTCCACAGACACAGAATCTGTTTCTCCCAGTGCAATCAACACAGCCCCCACTTTCGATATTCCATCCATAGATATTTCAGAACCTGTCAAGAGAAAAGCTAAGAAAGAATCAACACTTGATAATAAGATACCGGAAAGTTCCAGGACAATAATCTCCGACATGTATAATAAATCTCCTGACTCATTCACACTCCTTTAGAATACTTTATAGCTTTTCTGGAAAACACATATGGATCTAAGGATCCACTATCAGAAGCTCAATAATTTACCAAAGACATTAAATCGTTACTTTATCACTTTCCTAAGATCACCCTGCTTTGGAACTCTCCTCGGGTGGTGAATTTGGCCTCAGTTACACTATTTTTTATTACCTCAATTGGGATAAGGTGAATCAGCAAACAAAATTTCGGGACAAATGGATTTATTTGACACAAAAATAAATTTACATAAACCGTATATTCTCAATACAATACGAACAAGAATCAGTTATTACAATAAAAATGTCCAACTCAATATTTTATATCTACCAAAAATAAGTTAGGGTCTTATCTTGGGAAGACTCGGGACGTACAGCTCGCAGCAGTATTCACGGGTTCTTGAGCCGTCGGTGTCTGAACTCTGGAACTATATGGTCCGGTAGAGTGGATTATGTGGAGGGTCCGTAAGGTTCGTAAGATCCGTAAAGGTCCGTAGGGTTCGTAAAGTCCGTAAAGATCCGTAAACTACGGAAAGGTCCGTAAAGGTCCGTGAAGGTCCGTAAAGGTCCTTAAAGGTCCGTAGAGGCTGCAGAGCAGCAAGGAAAATTAAAATCACACACAAAGTATTATTTAAAAAGTGAATGCTGAATTGCTTCTTAGCGAAGAATGAACAAGCGACGATTCCCTGAATCGTAGTTTAAGTAGATATTTAACGATGGTAAAAACGATCACAGATACGTTCTTAATATTTGAAATAAAAGGATTTGGAATTAGAGGTGGGAGTAGTCGACGAATAAGTAACGCTCCATAATAATTAATGGAAATAGGAACATGTCTCAGTGACATGTTACACCCCCTCTCCTCGGGGAAAAAAGGAATTCGAAGAATTACTTTTTTTGTAAACCTGAACAGGCTACAAAGAAAAGTAGCCAAAACAGCAGGAATGTGGTGACCAGATAAAAGAAGATGTAGTAGTGCTTACAAATTCAAGAAAACAAACAAGAAATGAAAAGAAGATTAGAAAATAAACAAGAAAAATAAGAAGAAGAAAGGAAACATATTCAATGAAAGTCCAAGAATTGTTGCTTTCTAATTCAAGACTTCAATTCATTTTGAAAACTAATAATTATTATAGGAGTTCATTTCTATTATTAACAAAAATTAATAAAAAATTAAACGATATTAGTTATTGGTACCGTACTGAGATTCTAGAATAATCAAAAAATTAAATTAGAGGGGTAGCCTCTACCAAAATATGAGACGCTAAACGCCCAAAAAAATTAGAGGAGTAACCTCCACTTAGAATATGAAATGCTGATCGCTTTAGCAAAATATCCAAGAAAAAATTAGACATCTCAACGATATGATAAGAAAATAACTATATTCTTCGTCTACAAAAAAATAATCACTAAATGTGATATAGGGTGGTTAAGATCTCAGGTACACTAACCTCAAAAGAAAAAAAAGAAAACAACCAAATATAAATAAGGAAGAAGTATTAGGAGAGCAAGACCAACACAGAGTCATAGATGGATGAGAGTCATAGATGGATGAGCTATCATGCAGGAAAAACCTCGCGAGAGATGTTAATCGCGTCGTGGTTATTTATTCCCCACAATCAACTTCGCATCCCTACAACTTGACATGATCGTCCAACAACTACATTCCTTGCAACTGGAAACAAAAGAATTAACAAAATCAAAAGCGATGAGAAAAATTAAAAAAACGAAGAAATTTTTGAGCAAGCTCAGGTAATTAACAAACTCAGCGTTATGTAGAAACGCCACAACTAAAATGGAAATTTCCAAAGAAAATTCCAAAAAGAAAATAAATGACTGGAAATCTACTAAGAAATTTTTTTAACGTGACCAAAAAAGTTTGTGTGTATTTAAAATACATTACGTAACTATACGGAAAAATAAAAAGAAAAAACAACAAGGCATGGCCTTTCCCCCCCTTTCCTACTGTTTGAAAGTTTGGAGAGAAGATACCCACCTAGACAGAACCAATTGCTAAAAATTTAGCGATAACATACATAGAATACTCAAAAACCGAAATAGAAAGTTATATAGGAGAACTTATTATTACAAATTGGAAACACTTCCGCTATGAAAGTACGAAATTGTAAGCTATGGTATTGCAAACCACATAGAAAGTTATCCAAAAAATAGTTTTGTCAACAACGGAAAGAGAAAACAAAAGTATGCCGTAAAAAAATACTATCACTATGTATCAGTACACCAAAATAATCCATAAATTGTCATGTAACAAAAGAACGTGTTGTACTCGTATCAACATACAGGAACGATAAAAATCAAGCGTATACTGAGAACGTCAACGCTACCAAGCAAAAATATAATTTCTCAGTACACACAACAAAAGAGATAGGGGACTACTCAAAATTAACTGAAATCAAAATTTGTCTAAAGCAAGAAATTTCAGAAAATATTTCAGTATAAAGGTTGTTCCAAACTAAACCGATTTCTAAAGGAGCATAACGCAAGAAAATCTCAGAAAATTTAAAACAATCGCGGGAAAAATTTTTGGCGTTTTTTCAAAAACCCAAAAACAAAAAAAGAGACGATAAAAAACACAAACATAATACACCAAATGTATTATACACAACATAATAGCAAGGATTCAAAATAATGTCCTCTAGATACAACATCAAGAGAGAACATAAGGCATACGAAAAATAAAGATATTAGTGCTTTTGCACAAGGGTAAAGATAAACACAAAAGATAGTGTATAGAGGTACTATGACATATACGATAGTAGAAAAGCAAATTCCACTAAACAAAGAGACAAAATGCATTTGTAACCTAACACAATTGTTGACAATAACAACTACAAAATCATGGCCAGATAGGAAAACTCACCATCAGGAAGATTTTCATCCACGTCAATAAACTGATTTTTTTAAATCTGTAACATACCAATTACCTAAATCATTACCGGAGAGGTCTTTTAAATTATACACTAACTTCGAGATCACTTTGTTGACAATACAAGGTATGTACTTAGGAGCAAATTTAGCTGCAAAATTGTTAGATTTTGATGAAAGAACATAATTCTTTTTCCATAACCTGTCACCAACATGAAATTGCAAATCTCTCTTTCGTAAATTGTAATGTTTTGCATTTTTCTCATATGCATTTCTTAACTTTTTACGAACGTCAACAAAAAGTTTAGGAAGTGTTTGAATATCATTAATTAATTATAATTTTTCACCAGTGTTAATAATGTTATTTGCGTTTTCAGAAATTGCACCGTAAAAATCTCCACTTAACGGAACGTTTCGAGCAAAATTTAGAAAAGCTGGGGAATAACCTGTAACGTCATGTTTCGCGGTTCAAATTGCTTGTGCAACCTTATGTAACGAAGTATCCCAGTTATTGTGAGACGAATTTTCATGAATATAACACCTTAGAGCTAGCTGTAACAATTGTCTTATTTGTTCGTTCTTTGTGATTTGCTTGGGGATGATAACGAGCGCTATAAAAAAAATTTGCACTTGGTACTGTGACATTAGATTCCTAAAAAGGGAAGAAGTGAAAACAGTACCATTGTCAACAGAAAAGATTTGGGGAACACCAAAAAGAAGAAAAACTTGATTTTCTATTAACTTCACAATGCCCTTAGCAATTGCGTGTGGCATTGGATGAACAAGACATAATTTTGTAAACCAATCTGTAATTACTAAAACAAATCTGTTACCAGAGTTTGACTTTGCATATGGACCTATAAGATCAGAAGAAATCCATTACCAAGGAAAATTAATATCTTTGTATTGACCCATAACACCAGCTTTAGGTAGATTTTGGGTTTTACAAGAACTACAAACAGAACATTTATTAACGTAGCGAGATACAGAACTTCTTTTTTACTAATCTGACGGGTTCCCCTGAGCGACCCCCCAATATTAAGGGCTCATACTGGTTGGAGGTACTTATCAATATGTCAGGTAGCCTACCTTATATTAATCTGGCTCGCTCGAGTAAATCCCAAAATCCCCTCTTGGGGCCCCCTACTATAATATAATTATTATTCATGAATGGTTTTAAGTATATATTTTGTATATCTGATATCAATTCTACATTTGTCGATACATTTTCTGTGGGCCACAATTCTACACTGTCGAAGGTTTACATACGGCGCCAAATACAGATATAGGGGATACTCATTTGCTTTCTCTATTAATGTTCTCATTTTGAGAAGATTCAGAGGTAATGAGCCTTCCCTGAGCCTAGCTTGCTCTATCGTCTGATGTGCGACTAGTTTTCTGGCTAGTCAATTATTTGTGACTCCCGTGAATAGTTGCATAGGTCTGTAATTTTGTGAGTCACCTTTGTTTCATTTTTTGAATAGTAATATGGCCACACTTGTTGTTATCCAGTCCAGGACTTTATTATCCATTAGAAAGAGATAGAGGAAGCAGATTCAATTTCATATTTATCGGCTAGTTTCTTAGAATTTTCATTGGTGTTGGTATCCGTTCCGTTTATGGAGCATGCAGTTTTTGATAGAAGTACTTTGCCACCCAAATTTTATTCACAACTTGTTGTTTGGTTCTATTTTTGCCTCTTATAGATAGTTGAACTGGACTTCCTAAAGGTGGTCTCAGACATTTTATCCCTCGGCTTCTTTTTATTACTCTCTCTATTTTATAGTTGTTGTTTTGGAATTGACAAACAGGAAGTTGAAAAGAAGATACAAAATTTGCAAAGCCAGTTTGCTAGAGAAAGAAAGAAAGAAAAAGAGTCAAGAAAAACTGGGACTGGCGCAGATGATGTGTACATAAGTAAATGGTTTGCATACAAAATGTTGATGTTTTTGGCCGATAAAAACCTACCAACGAACACTCGGGATACGAAGGTAAATTGGTCAATAACCAGGCAGGGAAAAAGTCAGACAAATTTATTTTAATCTTTTAATTTTAGTTTAATTAAAAATTACAGATTAAACTTTTTTTCTAAAATACAAATACAAAAGTTGGGTTGGAGGACATTTATAATTGATCACCATCAAATCACTTGTCGTATTGAAATAGTACTTTGCCTTGGTCGGAAACAAAGTAGTCTAAAAATTCATTTCTAATAGTCTGAGCGTCAGTGCAACTTCTTCTTGGAACTGCAGGCAAGTCATTTATTTGGCTTGTTGATGGATCTCGCCTTCATATGCCCGGAATAACTTTACCACTGTCAGAACATTCCGTATCCAGCATCCCAACGGAGCAGTAAACATTTCTTGATCCGCCTTTTCTCAAATAGTTATGTAAATATATTGTTGCCAATGTCACTTTTGTTGCCGTATCTGGCTCCAATATCATTGGTTTTCTAAATATACGGAAACTGGAAGATATTATACCGAATGCATTTTCAGAAACTTTTCTAGCCCTACTTAATCGGTAGTTAAATATCCTTTCATGTGATACATTATTATGCAGCCCAGAGAATGCGGCTTCATAATAATGGGGCTTAGTTGAAAAGCTTCGTCCCCTACAAAGACATATGGTAGGGGAAGGCTTCGTTGTGGTAGAGTTCAGGGTAATGGAAGTTTCATCTTGTTGTCATCTAGACACTTCTTAAAACATGTATTATTGAAAAATCCCCCATCAGAAATTCGATCCTGTCAACCAACGTACGCGAACATAAAATTGTAATTTGCATCAACTACAGCAAGCAAGACAATACTAAAAAAAAACCTTGTAATTAAAATATTCTGAGCCCGAGTGTATTGGTGCTTGAGTGTTTATATGCTTGCCATTAATGGCACCCACACAGTTGGGATAGTTCCACTTTTCATTGAATAATTTTACAACACATACTCATTCCTCTGTATTTTGCGGCATCTGTAAAAAGAAAAAGAAAGTTGAATTAAAAAAATTATAACTAAAAGCTAATAGCTGTTAAATTGTATTTATACAGTACATTAATTCCAGGGTTCACAACATACAGAGGACGACGAACATACATAAGACAACGAACATGCAGAGGACAACGAAAACGAAAATGATAATAAAAGAAACGTGGATAATGCAGAGTCATCAAACGCGGGAGACAATATTATAGGTACAGACACACATACTGAGAAAATATTTAACTCCTCAAAACAACCATCTAAGAAACGTAAAGTAATTTCAACTTCTGCTACTAACGCTCCAATGATTGATGAGACGGTAAACCTATTGAGGGCGATTCAAACAAGGTAGGTTTAGGGCACAACAGATGATTCATAATGGGACATTTCTCTTACAATTCGCAACCCAATTTTTCTGGACGGCCAACTTTTCAACCTCCTCACAATTCGCCAGCCAATTTTTATGGACAACCAACTTTTCAACTTCCTTACAATTCGCAACCCATTTTTTATTGATAACCAACTTTTCAATCTCCGCCATCCACACAGAGCTTAACTTCACCACATTCATTTTCATCTTATACTTGACCGTCACCTTCACCTGCTCCATCTCATAACTCAACAAGTGAAAATGTCATTTCCGCAACTGACTTTGAGACGACCAGCTTCTTTCTCTATGAATAACTCAACTCAACTCATCAACCTCATCTAGCAGTAAATCCGTTGTAAATTCCTGTGTATGATATTTTTTCCTACCATTGACGAGGCTGAGTCGTACCGAAAATCTTCGAGGGCGACGAAAACGCTGTTGCTGGTTTCCAACAACTGCAATAATAATTGCAGCAGCAGCTGCTACTACAGCATCTTCTGCATCACTCATAATTAAAAATTTTGATGAAGCAAAACCAATTCAAAATATTTTCAGTTTTGATAATGGCGAGGCGATGTACGTCGGTCAACACGTCTACATATACTGACAATGTGGACGAGTTGAAACTCGAACGTGTCGAATGAGATTTGCCAGATCTGGACGCAGCTTTTATGAACTTCAATTGACTGACATACTTTGTTAAGCTCATTTCTTTTATTAATTTTGGGTTAGTTATACACTCTTGAGTATCGTATTGATATCTGAATAGGTTATATGAAGTTATGGATTCAATGAAAATTGTCCAATATCTGTTAATTCCCTGATACAACTGCAATTACCAGGTTGGTTATTGAAGTTTGTTCATTATATCATATCACATACATATATATCAAGATCTAATAAGCTATTGACGTAATATTTGCAGTCATTTGCCAATGATTAATCTAATTTTCAATTTGGCTTAGTTAGAGTTTCTGGAGCCGTTGGTAATAGTCATAATGAACATACTATTTACTACTACTACACTAACATTTACGAGTACACTATCTGGCGCGCCTTTCGATAACAAATATATCGTCTTCAGAGACCGAAGGTAAACTAAAACTTTCTAGTTTTGTCCTACGTATATCGTCGCCTCGAAGTCAAAACCTCGTATCTCGAATTTTGCTCTTTTTGAGTTACGAGTCTTGCAGGTTATAGAATGCGCATACGTGGGAAATACTTGGATCTAGATATTTAGATAGAATGCGGCTGCGCAAACTTATTTGAAATTTTCGTATCTCGAATGACGCACACAAACCTCGTATCTCATTTTAAGAAAAACAAAATTGTTATGCAGTTTGAATCACCGTGTCGATATTGTGTCTGATTTAAATAGGTAGTTGGTCAGAAAGGAGCTCTAAGATATGGTAAGTAAAATCCTATCTGTTTTATAAATTTTTATGCATGAGAAATGTGTTAGTTTTTAAAGTAGAAAAAAGTGAGGTTAGAAGCTACATTTTTGAGAGTAAACGGTACATAATGTTGTAACAATTTGAACAAATTTATTACAACTACTAAAACTAAGTTTTTTAAGCACCAGAGGTTAATAGTTACAATTTATTATGAGTATAGCAAACAACTTAAACGGCTTAAAATCAAGATACGAGGTTTTGCAATTTTGCAACTGTAAAAATAAACTGGCATTGATGATTTACGAGTTTTTAATAAACCGATTTAAAGTTTTTTTTTTATTGTTTGTAGGCGTCTCGTGCTAGTAAAATATTAGCTATGGCACTACAAAGCCCTCAGGATTCTTCTTGCGAGAGTCAACCGGTTCCATCAGCTGTAGTGACAGACCGAAATTCACAAAAATTTGGATCTGGCACGAATTTTTCTTCACACGTTGAACTGTGTTGTAACGTTAATCCGTCTGCAGCTGTAGAGATTGATCAAAAAATATCACAGAACATTTCAATATGCGTTGATCAAAGTTTAGTCACAAATAATAATTTCAATGAGGAGGACACCGATGAAGACCCTTTCCAAGATTCTGGATCTAGCTTTCACCCCAGTAATGGCTCAGAAGACGAATCCCAATCAGAAACATACCATGATGAAGAAGTACTAGAAGATCAAAACGGGACTGTAGATAATCAGTTAAAAAAGAAACGTGCCAAAAAAGGACAAGGAAATCCCACTACTTGGAAGAGAAATAGTGCTTAAATACGCAGAAGAAATGGAGAGGAATATGAAGCACAAAAAAAAACACAGAGATGGATCGAAAACAGATGTTAAAAGAAGTGCACGGATCATGAAAGAGGGATGCAACTCAGGCAAGTGTCTAAAAGAAAAAGACAATGCGCTTCCATAACGGACGATCAAAGAAAAGAATTATTTACTAGGTTTTGGGAAGAAATGGACTGGAGTCAGAGAAAAGTGCTTGTGGCGACTTTGGTAAATAAGTCTACAACTTTACAAAAAACGACTAAGAAGACATCACGCCGCAACACCAGTTTATTTTATCATTTAAAAGTGAACAACAAAGTACTTCCCGTTTGCAAAAAAATGTTCCTCTCAACATTCGCCTAATGAGAATGGACAGTTTTAAACTGAGTAAAAAATAGTAATCACTCTGGGATAGTAGATTTCTCGAGGAAGTGCCCAAATAAAAGTAAACCTTGTGATAAATAAAAAAGAGTTCAAATAAAAGAATTTTTGGAGAAGTTGCCGAAACTACCTTCACATTATTGTAGATCGACAACCAGTAAACTATACGTGGAAACTATCTTTAAATCACACACTGAGGTGTAAAATGTATACAAAGCACAAGTGGGAGAAAATTCTGCCGCGAGCAAAGATGTTTTTACATCAGAAATGAAACATTTGAATATTGACATCTACCATCCACGAAAAGATCAATGTGACTTGTGTTTTAGTTTCAAACTAAATAATGTTGGACTAGATGAATATAACTTCCACATCAACCAAAAAGAACGAGCTCGTCAGGAAAAACAAAAAGACAAAGACGATGCCGTCGCTAAGAAAGTACTTCACATGCATTCACGTTGGATGTACAGGCGGTGCAGCTTGTGCCATTTTTGCCAGCTGGCATGATTTATTTTAAACAAAAATTAGCTTGCTATAACTTTACCATTTACAATTTGGGTAGTGATGCTGTCGTATGCTATGTATGGCACGAAGGGGAGGGGGAATGGATGCTAATTGTTTTGCCTCATGTCTAACAGATTATATCAACAATTAAATTGCCGGAGATGATAAAGACAAATTAAAAATCTTTTATAGTGATGGCTGTTGTGCTCAGAATAGGAACGTAACCTTAGCTAATGATTTGCAACATTACTGCATAATGAAGGAAACCAACGATATTGTTCAAAAATATCTTACTAAGGGCCATTCTCAGATGGAATGCGACAGCGTGCATTCCACCATCGAAATGCGTAAAAAAATAGAGAAGTTCACGCCCTCAAATTACGTTCAGATCATTGAACAAGCTCGTCGAAACTCTAAAGGACCATACAAAGTGAAGTACGTTGATCATAGATTCTTCAACAGCTATGACGAAATTAAATATTAGAAGACTATACGTCCAGGTGTCAAGACCGGCGATCCTTGTGTAACTGACTTAGTAGCCCTTAAATATTCAGCTGACAGTGGGATACAATTCAAATTGAGGTTTGATGATGAGTGGTCTCTCCTTCCCCACAGAATGTCATATAATACGGGAACTGTAAAGAAACTATACAAAGCTGTATTGCCTCTCAAAGGTGATAAATATGATCATCTTCAGTCTTTGAAAAAGGTTATTCATCAAGATTATCATGGATTTTATGATTCTCTACTTCATTAATTTTTTTATACGTTTTTTCATCCAAACTTAGCATTCAATCTAAGTCGAAAAAATATTATTTATATTGTATTTTGTGTATTATTTGTTATAACTACCGATTACCAGAATAAAATGTTCCTTTCTTTCTTAATTTGTTCAATTTTTATAGTTCACTTTGCAGTGAGTAAACCTCGGAAGTCCAAAATTAATAGTGAGATACGAGTTTTGCGGTTACAAAGAAAAAAACAAGAAAAAACTAAAATTTAATTTATTCAGGATTTTACTCTTATCCAGGCCTTCAATATGACAATACCCTGTACCAAAATTATCATAACAGCAAATTATACTAAGTTTTTTGGGTTTCCTGAAAAGCTGTGAATTTTGACATACGAGGTTTTGACTTCGAGGCGACGATATACTGAATTTTGGGTTCCAATGCAACTCTTCTCGCGGGAAATAGTTCCAGAGAGAAAACTAACTTTAGAAGGAAATATTTTATATTTAATTTTTTTGTAATTAACTATAGAGTGGATTATGATGGAAATGGTCCTTTGTGACTATTCTTACATCTAAATATTTTTAAATGCATTTAATAATTTATTGTTCGATACTTTTTAAAACAATTTTATATTACCTAAATTTATTGGAAGATTATGATTAACACCTAGCTCGGCAATACTCGATTTTTTTGTACGTCCATATTTCATGTGAGTGATTCATAACTTAAAGTTAAATCTACATCGTTGAAAATATTCGTTGAACGTTTTGTAGAAACAGGATCAAAAGGTAATGAAATTTCCCCTGCTTTTCACTTCAATTTTGGAAAAAATAGTCTCACGAAGAGATTTCTTAAAGCAATGAAGAGTAAGTATTTTATCTACCATTATTTTCCCCGAACCCTATCTTCGATGCGAGAAAAGTATTGGTTTACCCCAAAAAAAGTCGGAATTTTCGATTTGTTTTGAGTGATTTTCACGTTTTTCAGAGAGAGAAACGCGAAAAATGGGTTTATGAAAAAATGTCTGTGTTTATTTTGCGATTGGTCATCAGGGTATCCCACAAATGAATCCAATTGATTTTAATCTCACTGGAGCCAGTACAATGGATGCTATGGTACTTGAAGAACCACATTTGGGGTTATTTTTGGAGAAATTTCAGTTTGTTATTACGATACAGCCTCCGTAGTGTATACAAGTGACCAATTTTATAATTGAATATTGTTAAGGTCGTTTCGCAGATGAACGGGCATAGGCAATGGCAGGGATGGACGAAATTACTCTCGCATAGAGGCGCTAATGCGGTTGGAGGTCTTTCGTTTTTGACAAACTGTGCTTTTTGTATGACGATTACTGTGTTTTGTTCAATTTCGTATAATTTTTGTTGGTTTTGAGACGTTTTTTTTGCAAAAATGGTGATAAATTTGATGGTTGGAATGTAAAGCAATTGGAGAAACAGTTGAGAAATAGGAATACTGAGGTTGCTGCGAAAAAAGAAGACTTAATAGAAAAGTAAGCCATCCATAACCTCAGCATACTCCTATTTCATGTCAATGAATGATAAATTGTTATTTTCAAATGGGAATAACGAATACATTTAATTTGTTTGATTCTAGATTGGCATACTGTTATATATCCTGTATGCCAAATGAACACTTGTAACTACTGTATGTAAAGTGAATACTAACAATTGACATAACAGTATAAAATAAAGATCATAGAGGCTAGAGAGAAGGAGAACGATCGCTACGTGTTGAAGCATGAGTCCCTAAAAATTTGTAGAATTTATAATTAATTTTTCAGCCACCAACCGCGCTGGCGTCAGTTACTAGTATCTGCAAAGTTAGCTGTTTATGAGTAGGTATATTAATCGTTGATGTGTCGTTTTAAGTTAGCGCTTTTCTATTGACACAAATTAGCGATAGCAGCGCCTCACTTATTTTCTCAATATTTGTGGGACACTTTTTTCTATAGCGATCGTTCTGCTTCTCTGCAACCTCCATGATAAAGATGATGTTGAAGAACTACATGTTTTAATACGATCTCAGTAATCCTGATAAATTATAATCATTACGTGCCATCCTATAATTAGAACCTACTTAAATGAAGGGAACAACCTAATATACATCCTACGATAGAAATGATAATTTTGGAAGCAGCTCTCTAGAGAACATACTCATTAGGCATCACATAGTCTGACTGAACAAAATGTTTATTACAGACACGATGATTTGTTGTTAGTTTATATTTATCCCGTCTTATAGCCACAATCCACTTCTTGAGCAACTTTTCGTCTTTTGGAACCCTATATCCTAACGTTCTTGAGGGCACAGAGGATCATTGTGGCATTTAACTATTAATAATCAACACATTAACAGTAAACTAATCAAAACGACTATATTTGAATATAAATAAGCTGACGTTGGCAATTGACAGTTAAAATACCTCTAGCCTAACTAGCGCCACCTACTTCAAACTTTCCAGATTGCCTGCCATTGACCATAGCTATTCCTTCATATTAGGCAATCCAACGCCCTATCAAAATAAATTCAATATGGCGATGACGGTCAAATAAATAACAAAGTTGTTGTAGAGTGTGATTGTTTAACCCACGTTAAATTGATTTTCCTTCTGTTTATTGGCTGTAAATTGTGGTTTTTAAATAATGTAGTGTTTGTCTTCGATATGTATTGTAGTTGGTTGTGGAAGCCGTTCTAATCGTGATGAAGCTTCGTTTTGATCCCGCAGAGACAAAACACAGGATTATAACGAAGAAAAACGTTTTGACCAAACTTCGCAGAGCTGCATGGATATCTGTGGCATGGATTGCAGCAATAAAGAGAGACGATCAGACCGAATCTGTATTGAAACACCAGAAAGTTTGCTGTAGAACCTTTATAACTGGTAGGCTTCTTATCAAATATATCAACTCTACTAGCTCCAAGGACGTCGCCAGCCGATGGCGCAGGGGGGGGGGGCAAGTTGACTTTACATACTACAATTCATACTTTCTCATTCTCTATGAATGAGAAAAGTAGGTATGAATTGTAGGTAAAGTAGGTATTCTGTGACAGTACAGAGTCCAATGTGTAAAGCTACACGAGCACGAGCTCTTGACTATGCAATAAAAAACTTGTAAATAAGTTATAATAACATTTATTAGAAAAATAGAATAAAAAGGAGTTTGAATTTGAATAAGTGTACAGCGTACAGCGTATTTTTTTTAAATATCAGATTTTAATATTATAATGGTCGTTGTTTGTTTATATTAGGTTAATTAAAATATAATTTTCGGGGATTCATTGTAAACTTCTCGACCACTTTATTATTAAAATCTTGTAAGTTTCCATGTATAAGTTTTCGGTGCACACTCATCATTGCCAAACCATTGAGGCGATTTTCACTCATAGTGCTTCTTAGCCAGGTTTTTAGTCTCCTGAGGCTGCTAAACGATCGCTCTACCGTACACGTCGTGCATGGAAGAGCGATCAAAATTTTCAACGCTTTTTCCGTGTCGGGAAAGAAGGTTTTTGCTTCTTTTAGGATATCAACAACGGTTTGATCTGTTGAGTTTGGTTTATTATGCCAGAATTGCTGCCAAAGCTCGACTTCAATTTTTATGTTTGGTAAATTATCAAACTGAGCGATAGTTTCACAAGTTTCTGTGAGATTTTCGACTGACATCATTTGCATTTGTGCGGGGTGTAATTTAGATAAAGCAAATGATGGAGTATTTTCTTCAGCAAAGCGTGTTTCAAGCGATGTAATAACGGAGTCCAAGTATGATATTATAAATGATCTTTTCCAGAATTCTGAAGGGCTTTCTGCTGGGTGATTGCTTCGATGACGTTGTTTCCCAACATTGCGCGGCATTGAAGTGATATCCTCCTCCAGGCCGACTTTCTCCGCAACAACAGTAGCATCCTTTATAATTTCATATGTGACTCTTTCGGGATTATCACGGTGGCTCTTAAGCAATTGCAAAATGCGTTTAACGTGTTGCGAGGCCTTAACCACATCCAAAGCTATGGATTGGAGTGCGTTGACAACAGGTTCTAACAAAGCAGAGTATTTAGCTATCAAAGTAATACAAAGTATAAACGAAATTTTGAAAGCAGCCGCATGGAGTTGAAAGGCATTTTTTCGAGTAGCACTGTTTCCTTCACGCGATAAGTTTTCTAAGGCTTCCAATATAACAGGAAAATTCTCCTTAAATACTCTGATAGTTTTATGTTTCTCACTCCATCTTGTTTCGCAGAGCCTGGCAATATTAGGTACCAATTTTCTTCTCAAAACAGATTCCCGAAAAAAATTAATAATATCTTTAGTGGTTCCCATGGTGTTTCGAATTTCAGGAAGAATATTGAGACCATTTATTACCAGATTCAGTTTATGGGACGAGCAATGAAAGAACAGTGCTTTGGTATATTTTTTGCGAAGGATCGCTTGTACTCCACCGTCTTTTCCGGACATCGTCGAACAACCGTCAAATCCAAAACCAACGCATTTATCAGCAGGATTAAGGTCTTCTTTTGTCAGAAACTCATCGATGCAATATGCAATAGATTTCGCATCCAGACCTTTCAGCTCAACAAATCCGACGAACATTTCTTGGACCTCATTGGCTTCCTCGTCAAAATATCGCAGCCCAATCGATAATTGTTCAGTACCGGAAATATCAGCTGTTTCGTCTGCTAACACACTATAAGCTTCTGCTTCTTTTACTTTTTTCACAATGTCTGCCTTAATAACATCTCCATAAATTGCGATAATTTCATTTTGAATAGCAATCGATCGATAGCTTGCATTCTTTTTCCCATGCTCAATGTGTTTCTTCAAAACTAAATCTCCCGCGTCAATTCGTAGCTTGTATAAGTTCTCGAGAATACCTTCGCCATAATGTTTTCCTCTCAGAGCTAAGTCGTGCGACCCGCAAAACGTAATGCAGGAAATAATAGATGTTATAATTTTTCGGTTTTCTACAATAATGCCCCGGGAGTATTTGTTGAGTTGTAAATCTACAGGCACACTTCCAAGAAATGATTTAGCGGCTTCCAGTGCCATCTTATGGAAGTGGGTTTCCATGTGCTTTTTGCAATGCTCGTGAATATCTTTGAACTTACAAAACGGCCTTATGATAAATGACCCTAATACGCCTCTAAAAGAATTTGGATTTGGCGGGAACAATGTACAATATTTACAAAAGGCTCCTTTTTGGTGCCTGGAATAGGCCAACCATGGAGAGTACGTTTCCAACCATGAATAATTGAATTTCCTCTTCAAATGTTTAGCGTCTTCCGCAAAGTCATACGTCGCAGACGGAGACCAAGTGTTTTCAAGCAATTCTTTCTTCATTTCAGTCGATAACATTGATGCTTGTCCAATTAATTTACCGATGTCATTTTCGTTGCAGTCATTTATCGAAGAGTCGGGAACTAAGTTCGGTTCTTTGGATGTGCTAGGTCTCGCCAGGTCACCCACGGAATCATCGCTGTCACTGCTTGCTCCTTCAGGTTTCTTTCTTTTTAAAACTGCAAAATAAAATATTTGAAATAGCAACAACTTCTTCTGGTCCGCAATTCACATTGAAAACATAAATGCCCTTCAAGACGGCGGCAGGCTCGAGCCCGCGCAAGGACTAGCGTCAACGATATTTTTTATATCAACAGTTCCTAGCTATTTCGAGCGGCTTAACCGCCGCGGCTATGCTCGCGCGGTCTCGGGCGTCCTCGCTCGAGCACTCTAGAGCGGGCGCGACGACACGCACGCACCGGAGTCTTAAGCATACGCGAGCCAACTGTGCCGAATCGGCACTGCCGATATTCATTCATACAATTTTCTACTTTAAGCTTTGTTAATACGGTCCTATTTTCGATTGAACCATTAAATTGAGCAATTTTCCTTTTGGTTTAAACTGACGACCCTCAAGAATCGGATATCGTGCCTAGAAACGGATCTTTGCGATTTTAAAAACCGATACAAAATCAGCATTTATAATCAAATCAATTGACGTTATTTTACGGACGGAAAATACGAAAGCTAAACGCAAATGATACCAAAAAATTTTCTGATGTCCATATTGATTATGTGGTCACAGCAACTATTTAGATGTGATAATAGCGCACAAAACAAACGTAAAAGCGGGCAGTGGCAACGCTAACGCACGAATAAATGACAGAGAGACGATAAAACAAAGGCGGCTACATGTTGCTTTGCTTCCCCACTCCCTCTCTCCCGCTTCAACGATAGAGTAGAGCAGAGCGCAGCGTAGTACGGAATATTAAGAGTGGAATTGGTGAATTCATTCGAGTTTCGACGTACGGGAATGATTGTTCAAGGCTTGAACTTCAAGAAAATCAACTCAAATACTTAGGACTTTGGTTGCATTATATTTGGCAACTTTTTTAGAATCTCTAGGGGGGGCAGCTGCCCCTCCCTACCCCCCCTTGGCGACGCCCTTGACTAGCTCCTAGTTTACGTAGTTTGTACTCAAGTAAGTATTAACTCATTTTAGACAAACTTGCTGTCCTCGAAGATAAAGAACACCCTGACTGGGTACCATCTCAACATATGGGACATGTGTCTCAGAAAGTAAAAAAAAGGGCTGCAGATGTTGACCGAAAGAATCGCAGAGATAAAATGACAAAACTGACTGACACTAAGGTAAAAAATAATTAATAGTAGTCCTTTTTTATGTAAATTGTCTCACGAGCTAAATGACAATTGATTGAGATATGTGTAACTGATCGTCCCGGTCAAGAAAAGATACTCAATGAGCATGTTTTGCACATTTAATTTTGATAAAAAGAATGTTAATTTTTAGTAATAGCAATGTTAAGTTATGTATTGATAGTTGCTGAAAATTGTTACAATTAATTACTTTGTCAACAGATCATGGATATTGATGAAATGCCTCAACAGTTCCAGGATGATCAAATTGAATTTATGGAGACGGTGGTGTCTATGATGCTTAAGTATTTATGTTTTAGTTTTGAAGCTAAATATTTAGTAAATATTATTTTGCAACTTTTATTATTTCTCAACATTTAATGCATGTTTTATTTTGATTTGTACTTAAATTAGTAATAATGCTTGTCTCTTCATAATACGTATAACGTTTATGTACTAAGTGTTATTATAGTAATATATTTTTACATAGCTTTGTCAATAAGATCAAAATCTTTGAACAACGAGGCTGAAGTTCATTGATTTTACTCATGTTAATATTAGAAATATGTATTGTAATGTACACATGTCAAAATGAAATAAAATTTATATTTTGCAGTGTAAAATAATTGTTGCTCTAATGCATTAAATGTCACATAGGGAACAATAAAAAACCAAAACCCTTATATATAACAGTTTATTTTTTCCAAAAACAAAAAAAACTAGAAAATAAAACCCCTAAGGTCATAGAAACAATTTCACAAGACAAATACATATATAATTCCTTACAGTTAATGAAAGCTAACTTAGTTCTACATTTATGTACAAAAAATAAAATACAACACTGATTTAATAGCAGAAGGTTACACATAATATATCTATTAGCTGAACCACAGCTAAACTATTTATGTTTCTCCAACATCTGGATTTTACACTAATAACGATTTAAAATAAGCACTCTTTATCTTAAATAGGAAATTTGTCCTCAAACACTACAAAACCCCACAAAATACAAAGTAAACCGTTTTATAACTATAAAACTCTGCAGCTTTATAAACATAAATGAATGTACTGAATCCAATGTTGGACCTTCGCCGCCATATTGACAGCTAAAAAGTCACGTGGTTTGGATTGCCTAATTGTTGATAAATAGTAGTATATCTATAACTACTGTGAAAAGTAGCGTATTTCACATAGCCTACTTAATTTTAAAATCATATATTGCTCTTACTGTGAGAAATATTATTTCTAACGGTACTTTTGACCACACCACATACCTTTTTACACAACCACTATGCAAAACACGCATTTCTACACAAAATTTTATATGCAAAGCAAGCATTTTCTTAATTTCTTCGATAAATTTTGGAAAAGTAATAATATAGAGTGGGCAAAGTACACATTATGACACTTATCCACATGAAAATGTCAATGTCAAAATTTTTTGACAATTGAATATTACATTTATAGTGACAAACACTAATATTACAAAAATGTAAACTTATTTTATCAAAAAAAGATATACTAGGAGTACCAATTCAAAATTGTTCAGATTTTACTATCAACCAACTGATTTTCATAGATTCAATATGAATTTTTCAATTCTTTTTGTTCAAAGTTTGAATGAAATATAAGTTACTTTTAGTTAGTTAATTTAATAAACGTGGATGTAGAAAAAATATTGTGTACAATTCGTACGCATAGCACTTTTCCCACTCGCTGGATTTGCGGAATTCTTCTTAGGGCTTGTGACACAAACTACTGCGCTCGTGGGAAAAGTGACGCTTTGCTCACTTGTTGTATATTCCGATACGAATGCGGAAAGCAGCTAATTCCATACGAGTGTGAATGTTTTTAACACGAGATAATTTTCAATTGATATGCTTGGTGTATCTTTTATAATATTAATTTTTCATTAATTGTGATATCCTTGTCTGTTAACTAAATTCGGTATAAAGATAATATTAGATTGTAAAAAAAATGACATTGACATTTCCGTGGGGAAAAGTGCTATAGCGTTTACTTTTACCACTCTAAATTATCACTTTTCCAACGGATATCATAGAAATCAAGAAGATACCTGCTTTGCGTATGAAAATTTGTGTAGAAAAGCGTGTTTTGCATAGTGGTAGTTGAAAAATTAGTATTTATATTGAAAGTAATTTTCTTCTATGCACAATCCTGCCAAACGTAGATATTTGGTGCGTTCTTTTTGACTGAGATCTCAGATCACTTCAGTTAAGGTGATTTGAGATAAAGTGATGTGAGTAAGCACCAAAAAGAACGTCATCTCAATTGAAGCGCGCGATCTGTCGATATATTTAAACTATACGACATATTCGTATCAGCATCTAATAATGTTAATTAATATATCCATAATTTGTAACAAAATAAAAATAGATTATGTGTGTTTATTATTTATATGTCAATGGTTAAAACCTTAGAAAACCTTGGTTAAAACTACATATAAACCAAGCAAATCAAATATTTCTTCATCCCCTCCACTTTATTTCCGACTCAATTCCAACTGATACCCCCTTACAACACATTCAGCATCGGTGAAGGGGGAGGAAAAATCTCAGCTCACTTGAAGTGAGTAAAACAAAAAGAACGCTCACATTACTGATGTGAGCTGAGATTAACTGAGATCTCAGTAAAAAAGAACGCACCTATTATTATGTTATTATATCGGCACCGAAATTATTAGTGTTTAGTACACACAGTGCATTTTTCTCTTAAAAATTATGAAAAGTATATGAGGTGGT
This sequence comes from Galeruca laticollis, assembly GCA_963921935.1. Lineage (NCBI taxonomy): Eukaryota > Metazoa > Arthropoda > Insecta > Coleoptera > Chrysomelidae > Galeruca > Galeruca laticollis. Next base: position 126,800,575 of record OY998180.1, read on the forward strand.
TGTTGAATACAAATTGTAAAAGTCAGATATAAAAAAAGAAATAGACAATAATATTCGACAATATGTCATCGACCGATCATGTTGACATCCTTGTCAATTAATGAAATGGTCGAACATCATCCTACATATTACTCTTATTATCTGCTGCTTTTGGCGGACAAAATTATCGTATCTGACGTTGAATTAATCGAAAAACTATAGAAAAGAACTTCCGCAATTGAGTCATGGAAGAAGATAGTAATTGGTCTACCACAGTGAAATGCAGTATGTGCGACAAAATTCCCGAAACATTGCCGTTATTTCAGTGTCCGATAGAACATCAATATTGCAGGGATTGTTTTTTCAAATTGCGAGAGAGTTACAATGGGTCTATCCTGAATGAAGCCACTTGTGTTGTTTGTAAAGCTACTGGAATCTTTACGCGAAGTAAGATTAATTCTGATTTTTTGGAAAAAATTAAAGCTAGACCAGGCATTGGAAGACCTTACAGATACGACGTTAATGAAATTGCTAGTAATGGTTCCGAACATTTGAGGTAACTAACTATATTTTTTCAATAATATTGGTAGATAAATTGGTAAAGCGTCACTTTTACTGTGATACATGTGTTTCCTGACAGGTCGGAAAACCGATAGTTAGCATTTGAGATTCTGATCATTTCTTTATATTTTAGACCGTCGACTACGAGCCTGCCTAAACAAGGGAACACACCAAACATAACCGTCGAAACTTTATTTGGTCTTCCATCAGAAGAGGTGAAACTATTGTTGGCTAGTAAGATCAAAACCCCTGAAGCAGTGCCTAAGAATGAACCTCATTGCTCATCACACGGTTCCACATTGTGTCTTTCGTCGAAATCAAACCCTTATCACATCCCTTCGCAACAATCCAAACTACCAACAAAATGTCCACACGGACCTTGCAAAAAAGTGATAACCACTTCATCTTTGATATCACACTTCAAGCACGATCATTCAGATATTCCCACTCATGATATAAGAAGAGACAGAGAATTGTCTCTTACGTTAAACGTTATGATCATAGAAGACAATAATAATATTTGTTTAGGGATGATAACGGTGTATGAACGTAATAATATCGATATGAGAAAATTGCAAAATTCACAAAATGTCGTTAATGCTTTCAAACAGTATATCCCCGTAGATTCATTTTGGCTAATGGTGACAGGTTCTATTATTGGAAAAACACCTAGTCATCATGATTTGGTTATCGTTTGGTTGTTTTGTCCTCGCGAGGAACCTTTCTATTGTACAATAGAACTATGTTCTCAATCGGGTTCCACGGCGTTTTCTACTTACTGTGAAGTTCACAGTAACGCTCACAATTTTGAATTCGAAGAAATTGCCAGTGGGTTGCACGGTTTGATGATAAATACGGCTTCGATAGCTGCTCTATTAGAAGATGGACCTGAAATAAATTTAAATTTAACTATACATTGAGTAATGAAGTACAATTTAAATTATTGTGTTTGATATGAAATCAATAAAATTAAATCTTGATATCAATTCGTTTTTTAATATCTAATTTTGGGTTAGAGTTCATTAAACAATATGCTTGTTTAAAAAATATTTTCCTGGGTTGATTGAGACACTGACATACATACAATTTTTAGATTCACAGAAAATACTGATAAATTCTTATAGCAGAGTCAAATGAAAATATCTAAATATCTAAGATGGGACTACAAAGAAAGTAACATATCAAAAAGGCTTTATGATGTGTCTCTGGTATTATTGGTGTAATACCTTTTTGATTAAAAGCGAGGATGACGTAATTATACAGGGTATAGTCGTAGTGATAACTCAATATCAAAAAGGCATTAAGATGTGTTGCTGTTGATAATGGTCGAAGATCTCTTCGATCATACGTGGTTGATGTAATAGGCATGATGATACGCTAGTTCCGAAAAATACATTATTTCAGCAACAAACTAATTTTTAACGAAAATGATTGCATTTTATTCTATTCACTTTGAATTATGTGCAAAAACGCATGTTACGTCAGTAAGTAAATCTTCCGGTTTTGCAGACACTGTTGATAATGTGGGAAAATGGATGTACTCACCTCTACCAAGATTTCTTTTGAATATAAGAAGTTTTCCTGCAAAAGCAGCTATGACGTTTTTAGTTTTAATTAAATTTAAATCATCACCTTGCAATTGTAGATTAACTTGATTAAATACTTTAAACAGGTCCGTCAAATAAGCGACGTAATCAGGTTTTCGCGCAATTGTTCGTTTTCTTCACGAAATTCCAACACTGAGTCAAATAGATTGAAAATACGATTCAGACAAACACCTTTAGAGAGCCAACGTACTTCTGTATGCAGCAGCAAGCGATTGTAGTCTTCATAATTTTCATTGCAAAGCTTATGAAACAAACGGTCATTCAATGAATTGCTTCTAATGATATTGATTGCTTTAATAACGTTATTGAGGGACGCATGCAGACGTTCATTTAATTTTTTTGCAACCAAATGCTGACGGTGAATAATGCAATGTACAGCGAGTACATTTGGCACTGCTTTTCTCAAATGTGCTATAAAACCCTTATGACGCCCGGTCATTGCTGGAGCACCATCAGTAGCAGCAGACAAAATATTGCTAATAGGAATTTCTTTCTCTTGAAAAAATTCTTGCATGGTATTAAATATAGAATGTCTCTTTGTATCAGATTCCAAACTCTTAATAAATAATAATTCTTGATGCATTTTTTCTTCTTTTATAAATCGTACGTATGATAAGAGTAGAGCTTCGTTACTTGATAGAGTTGATTCATCGAGTTCAATGGAAAATTTGCAAGTCTTTAGGTAATCGCATAATGATATTTCAACTTCATTTGCCATTTCATCTATTCTTCTTTGCACTGAATTATTACTGAGAGGAATTTTTTTAATGATATCAAATGGTGTCTTATGATAGAGAACAGTTTTTAATATCTCTTCGACTGCCGGCAAAATTAATTCCTCGCCAATGGTGTGTGGTTTTCCTGACTTTGCGATTAACAATGAAACGTTATATGAGGCTCGTAGCCCATCATCGTCTCGTTTAGAAGACGATGCAAAAAGGTTTGATATAGTTGGCTGATTTAAATATTGTTTTTCGAGTTCTTGAAAATATAATATATCTTTGTTCTTCTTATCAGGATGCGTTTTATGTAAATGCTCTTGTAGCCTAAAAGGTTTCATAGCTTCATTTGAAAAAACTTTTCGGCAAATTAAACACATAGGTAATGATTTGTTTGTAGAAGATTCCGCAAATCCATATTTTAAATATTCAATACTGTATTGCCGGCATTTCTTTTTTAATTTAGAAAAAGATTCAGCCATTTTCATACAAAAATTGAATTCTCAATAGATTTATAGATAGTAATGTTTATAAAATGACATACCACTCACGATTATTTACTACGGCAGAGCTTATGATTCACGACTATATATCGCGGCCAAGCACATACAACTAACTAACAAAAAATTCGTAGAGCTGTTGCTTTTATACGTTTCATTTCGTGCATGATTCAACTTGTCTGTGTGCGTACATGTCGAAACATGTTATTTTGTATGAACATCGCGCGTTCGCTTATCAACGTGCGAGGACAAGTCATATACTTCTATTCTGAACTAAAAGAAATTATTATAATTATTAGTATTATTATTAATGCTAATTTAAAATTGCTTATTAACCCTTATTAAATCATTTTTATTTCACAATTCCTCTTGACTGCTTATTATTTGCTTCTGAATCCGCTACCGCCCCCCCATCTTCACTTTCAGTTGCGAACCAACACCTCAGATAAATGCGACCGTATTAGTCTCATGAAATAAAATGAATATAATTTCATAAAATACGAGGTGTCTATATGAAATATAAATTTCGATTTTCTACTACACCTGTTTTAGTCGAAATTTCAATAATTTCACAGATGTCCGTATCGGCAAAATGGCCGATCGACGTCACGGTTTTAGAAGGGGATGTAATTCAATATTCTGAGTGGTATTAGCCAGAAATGTAGTTGTTTTTCCCTTCGAAGAACGGTCAGGCCAATACGTCGAAATTATTGAAATTTCGACTAAAGCAGGTGTAGTAGAAAATCGAAATTTATATTTCATATAGACACTTCGTATTTCATGAAATTAGTTGTATTATAGTTGATATATGAATATAACAATATAAAATATTATTCGTCGACGTTTTCACAATTTGTGATTGTAGCAACACTATTGCACACACACCTTTAGCAGCGTATGTAACCTAATTTACTTTTGACAGTAGTTGTCAAACAGCTCCCGGCTAAAATAAATATTAATTTCTGTATTTTGAAAGATAAATTAATTCACAATTGACTTAATCACTCTTGTCTCAGGATGGGATCAGAAATTTTAAATAATAATAATTCAAATTTTATAATTTTCAAGTATTATCCAAATCAAATATTACTCTATATTCAGAATCTCGAGTAACTGTTTATTCAATATAATAAAAGGCACTTGAATTATCTTATGACATTTACAATTTTTCTGTCACTGGAAATTAAGCAAATGTCACTGATTAGATCAAAATTTCTATAGCATACAAAATGTTAAATACGATGAAAATAGATACTGAATGAATACCACAGTGAGTTGGAATCAAAATTATATATTATACGATCAGATAACAAAATTACAAAAGTATTTATTGTTTCCCAAAAATATTATAAACGAAACAAAGATAATACTATCTACCAACCTTAATATTAGTACAACCTGTTCTATAAATCAACTAATTAAAATTTTTAATCAAAAGTTCAACTCGTCTAATATACACTTGACGTGTATCAATGTCAAATAACGCAATTTTTCGTTCAAATTGTCTATTCAAAATTTTTTCACTTGATGTAAAATCTTATATATGTAACGTTAATTTGGTTTAGCTCAGATTATGATACAGATGCATCTATTTTCGAAATGTATTTAAAAAGGCCTCTTAATTCTCGAGAAATAATTTTTAACTGGAGTGGACTCACCAAATAGGACAGGAAAACTCGTACGTATTCTAAATGTATTTAGAATTCTGCAAAACTTTCTAAATATATGATTTAGAAACTGGAACCACTTACACTTGATACGTTGCAATTCTTCTACGAATTATGCACGCACTGGCTTTATAATGCAAGGCTTTATGATCTGATTGTATAGTTATACAATTTCTATTAAATTCTCAAAAATTTTGAGGCAACTCTTATTACGATGTTGTCTCGTGGGGGTTTCAAATTCAACTGCCTAAACTTTGTTCAAATAAATAAATCTCTTCTCCTGTGGTTACCAAAAATTCCTTTTTTTAAAAAAAAATACTAATTTATGTTTCCCTATAACAAAGAGAGATTTGAATTCTTTTATTACCATTGTAATTCTGATAGCAGAGACATCTGTATTTTAAAATTTCAAATATATTTTCCAAATCATAATATAATTTATCTATCATTAGATATATTCTGCATAAATTTCATCAGAAATTATATGTCAAATTTGATTTGTATACCGAATCTTTCAAAATTATTGATTATACATATAATACAGTGTGTATCGAAAGTATTGCATACACATATAAATAATTTTCCTTATTTTAATGTTTCTTTTAATTTTTAAATAGAGGAACTGTATTAATATATATATATATATATATATATATATATATATATATATATACACTGCGTTGTAGTATCAAGTGGAATTCGGTCGAGATTTGAACCGTTATGACATCCTGCAATATACATGTATATTATATTCATGAAAACGTCCTTGCACACGTCTTCAGTAGCATCCGTTCGAGATTACGCTTCTAATGGCGTCCGATATAAACATTTTGTTTTAATCGGCATCCGTTCATTAATATTTTGTCAGAAGTGGCGTGTTGCCAATAGCAATAACATTTTTTTTGCTTTGTAAGGCATAATATGTAAAATATTTCATTTTAACCCGTAATTTGTATGGTACATTTTCTGGAACGTCAGTAGTAAGGTGAAGTCAAACAGACCCCAGTCCTTTAAAATATGTAATGAGAAAAAATAAATAAATTAACATTATAATTTCCGAACAAGCAAATATAATTTAGTAAATAATATATCAGATGCATGAAATACAAGGTATTTAAAAGTATTAAATACTTTTTATTTAATTGTTTTCCTTAAATAAATTTTTAAAATTATTGAAGAAGACGGATACTTTAACTCTCAAAAAAATGTATTCCAAAGATGACTGAAATAAACAGTCGAAACGTCGACATATATTGAATAAACGAGAACTCTAATTTTTTTATTGGAGCTGTTTCCTACTAATCCCAACCATCAAATCAAAAATTGGGTCGGTAATCATCGAAAAAATTATAAAAAGCAGGATGTGAATTCAAATTGTTGAGCGCAGTAGGAAATTTTAAAATATTGTGCTTCAAATCAAAACTGGAGAATAATATGACACTCTTTCGTGTTTAAGTAAGTATTCTAATAATTTTGCTTATCATTATTTAAAACGTAAAATTTTTCATTGAGGGTCATAGGTGAAAATAAAAAAGTATATGTTTCAGTGTTTTGGATTTTATTTCAGTTTTGCATTTCATTTCAGGTTTGTATCTCATTAAGGGGAAATCGAGAAGGCGAATACTTGAAGAAATTTAAAAAAATGTCCTTATGTTTTTTGTTTGTGACGTAAGTTTCTGTATTTTATTGAGTTCTTTTTTTTTGATAAAAAAATTACTTGATTTTGCGTCATTCGTACAACGTAAATTTTCATATTTAACATAGTCGAAAAAAATTGAAAACATCATTTTACAACTGTTGAAAATAAGGGAAAGGAAATTGTTGTTTAACAACAAAATCGTAATGGCGATCCAAATTTATTCATCCAGGTTCAGTTGTCCTTTCCCTAGAGGCTTAAAAAATGTGTATTTGTGTTCAGAGACACTTTACGGCATACTAATTAGAATGAATTACAAAAAAAGATATTAATTAAAGTGTTATTTACTACACTGTTCCGTAAGTAAAAGCTCAAATAAAAATAGATACAAGAGTTAATTATTCTCATTCAATTTTTTTAAATTTTGATTTAATTGAACAAACAGAAAATAAGCTAGTATATACAGGTTGGAAAACTAATTTTGGCAGTCGGAAGTTTGGCAACGTCCGATGCGCCGTAGCAAAGACGTATGCGGATTGCAAGAGCTCACTTCGCTGGCAGAATTCGTAAGCTTCGTTTCGACAGTACAGTTCAGAGAAAAGTGTGATTATCGGGGTTGTGCAATACTAACTTGTTATGGCGACTCCAGAAAGTGAAGTTGTTTATAAAAAGTTGAGTGAGCAGTGTCGTGAAATAATTATGAACGTTTTAAATTCCACGACCGAAGAGGCAAACAATGGCAAGTCGACTGCTTGGACTAAGCAACAATTAAAAAACTGGCATTCTGAAAGAAACATATATTGCAGTGAACAAATGTTAAAGCCGGATCATTATAACGTTGCAAATACGTACAAACAGCAATATAAAACTTATAAAATTGATGAATTGTTTATTCGACATGGATTGCAAGTTTTAAGGATACCTCCTTATCAGCCGGAATTAAATCCGATCGAAAGTGTTTGGGCGGTACTTAAAGAATATGTGGCCAAACGAAATGTTACCTTTAATTTGACAAAGGTTAAAGAATTCTGTAATGAGTTTTTTGACACATTTTCTGCAAATGATTGGAAAGTTAGATATGACCATGTTAAAAAGATGAAGATGAATTTATGAACGATGAACCACTTTTAGATACTGTTGTAGATAATATTATTATTAATTTGGCCGAAGACGGAGATAGCGAGGATGATGAAGTTGATATAGGAAGTGATTTTGAAGAATCATTTGTAGATGCACATCATTATTTTACTGTTGATGATCCCTGTACATCTAAAACATATTTTTCATTATAGTGTTTGTTTGTAGGTGGTATGACTGAATACATTAAACGGAACAAATGCAAATATGTGTTATAAAATTGTAGATATTAGAGACGAATTCCACTAGAGTAGTATATTTGTAGCACATCTGTACATAGTCCTAAATAACAATAATTGACGGCACCCAGAACCAAGATTTTTTTGTTTTGCCAGTCCTAACTCTGTAAAAAGTGTCAAGGGATGTTCTAATTTCATAGTAAATGTTTGCAAGAACCCAAAAATTTACATATGAAAGTAGAAATATCTATCACAAAAAAGCTTTAATATTTTACTTATATTATTAGTATACTTATTAGACCGTCTCTAAAGGCGATTTCCTCAATTTGTTTTTCAAATTTTATGTGTAAACCTGAATTTTTACATAATTATCTACTACATATGATTAGGAATAACAATTTTAGAAAGCTTAATAGGTAGGTATGTCATTAACTATTACTACGAACAGATAGGAAAAATTGTTGGCCATTGTTAAATTTAGAAAGTCGTTTAACAATCCTTATCATATTGGACGCTTTATGCACAAAATCTACCTGACTTCCAATTTATATACAAATAAACCTCAATGACGAATACTATGAAGGGATCGCCACCGAATACTGCTCTACGAATAGAAAAACATTTATATTTTTAACACACCCGGAGGATGGCGCTGTCAAAGGTTGTTGCGCTACTCATTATAATTGTTCTATGTTTTGGTAGATGTCTCTGTAATGACGGTAAATATTTAAACGTTTTATTGAATATAAGAGGGCACCGCGTCCTAGTATTTTCTATACGAGAGAGCAGTTGTAAGAAACGAACCGCAGTATATTTTATTTCCTTCGTTAAAAATTAAACTTGTCCCTTGTGATTATAAGAATAATAGTGTATTCCTAAAATGGATTCAGATTGTGTGTGTGTGTGTGTGTGTGGGGGAGAATGGCCTCAGACATAGTCTATTAGCCACAGAAAGTTAAAAGTGAGTAAAGGTTGAAAAATTAAAAGGACTGTAAAGGAGTAAGGATATAAAATTGCTAATTACTGGGCATAAATCTAAGCATATATCTAAATAGACAATTTAGAATTATTTATGAAATCCACTATGGAATCAAGTACAGACTTCTCAGTATTTGCCAAAAGAGCGGTTATATTTGTGGGAAGAGGAACGTTGAAATTGATAAGAAAATTGTAAAGTTCAGTAGTTGCCTTTTCATTTTCAGTGCATTCAAAGAAAATATGGTTCAGATCTCCTACTGATGCCTTGTTACAGGAGCAAGCTGGAGAATTGACAATACCTATTTTAAAAAGATGAGCTGGGAAACGACCGTGATTTATTCTTAAACGTGATATGATGGAGGTATATTGTTTTCTATAATCAAAATTAAAAATATGAGGGATCTTAGTTGGTAAAGTAGGATGCAAAAGGAAATATTGGCTATTAGATGTTTTAGCGAAGTCGGCGTAAGACCGCTCCCAATTAGTTCTAATATGTTTCTTATAATAATTTAAAAGGTCTGAGAAGACATAAAGATTGGTATAAGAAGTCATTTTGCAGGCTATCTTGGCTTCCAAGTCCACGTACTCATTTCCTTTTAAACCGCAGTGCCCTTTTACCCACATGAATACTATACTTTTGTTCAGGGTTTTTAATTCGCTTGTTAATTTTTTAATTTCTAAAATTATATTTTGTCTGTAACACTTGAATGGAGAACTTTCTATAGCCTGTAATACTGACTTGGAATCACACATAATAACAGCTCTTTGAATCGGATTTAAAGCACACCAAGTTAACGCTTTTGATATGGCGAAGGCTTCTGCAGAAAAAACAGAACAATAATTGGGAATTCTAAATCTTTCCACGTAATTAGTATTTGAAACAAGAAATGCTGCCCCAGTTCCTTCATCACATTTCGATCCATCAGTGTATATTGTGGTAACATTGTCGCCTATATTGTTAAGTTCAGTTTTCAAAATTACTTGGTTGATACTAGAAAATTCGTAAAAAGAGGGGTATGTTACTTTCTGTTTTAAAAGAAATTGTTGTATTCGTTGCTGAAGATATTATCTTTGAAATATTTTTAGAAATATTTCCTGCATATGTGATGGTTTTATAAGTTTTAATTTCATCAGCTTGTTTAGGATATATTAGTTGTAATGCCACTTTTTCCTCTTTTCTACTAATTAGCTTATTTATCATATCTAATGGATAACCGTTAGATGTTGCTATTTGTCTAATTGTATTAATCTCTCTATCAAAATTACATTTGTTCATAGGAACTGAAAAAGCTCTATGTATCATTGAATTATATGCTGCTAGTCTGTGAGACACAGGGTGGTTAGAATTGAATGGAATTGTTACATCAGTTTGTGTTGGTTTTCGGTAAATTGAATAATCAAGTACATTATTAACTCTTTGAATTTGTAAATCAAGAAAATTGATTGAGCTATTTTCTTCAATTTCTAATGTAAATTTAATTTTCGGGTGTAAATTATTGATGTAGTTGAAAAATACATCTAATTGTCGTTCACTACCCATAAAACAAGCTAATATGTCATCTACATATCTATACCAAAATAAAATATTTTTCATTAGTAAAAAAGAGGAAAAAGTGGCATTACAACTAATATATCCTAAACAAGCTGATGAAATTAAAACTTATAAAACCATCACATATGCAGGAAATATTTCTAAAAATATTTCAAAGATAATATCTTCAGCAACGAATACAACAATTTCTTTTAAAACAGAAAGTAACGTTAGTACAAAATTGTTAAATGTAAAATCAAAAATACCACTATTAAAGAAGTCATGTATATATAAACTCAAATGTCCAGAATGTAATGCTGTCTATTTGGGTCAGACCCTTAGGAATTTTGAAATACGATACAGTGAGCACTTACGAGCATACAGATTAAAACAACCAGATAAATCCCACTACGCAAAACATCTACTTGACACCAATCATTCATTGACACCTAACACAGAACTAGAAGTACTGCATATTTGTGAAAAGAAACAAGAACTGGATTTCCTTGAAGAACTGGAAATAAGAATACATTTAAGAAACCCACAATATGAAGTTGTCAATGAACAGTTAAATCTAGGGAATTCTCCACTAATAAACTGTCTTCTTAAGTGATAATTGTAAAGATCAGCAGATATAGTTTTCCTGGTTTTCTATATCATTGCACAGTTATACTGATCTTAATTGGAAAAATTATATCCAGGATATCACCATAGGGCTAATAATATCTAAGCTTCAATATTTGTAATATCACATCTTCTTCTTTTTTCTATAAACATGTATTAAGCCAATCACAAGTTAGGTTACTTCTTGGTCTAGCCAAAAATAACTACTAAACATCAGGTAGGCATAAAATGAAATGTAACTTCTGTCATCCTGACGATGATATTGATTTATCGAAACAATTGTCAATTTTTTAGAATTTTCAATAACTTGTATTATATTGTGGAATTAACTAGAGACCTTGAATTTCATTTAAAAACACTAATATGAGCATATTCCACGAAGTAAGGGTCGAGACAGTCAATTTCAATAATTAAACTGTTGGCCAAGATATAATTTCTGTTCTCTGAGGTACAACCGTCGCTATACAAGATCAGATTTTGCCTCGGCTGTAGATCATTTTTAACATGATCCTTTATAAACTGGCAAATGATGGAAGCCTAATCGTTTGTCGTTACTCCCCCGGCTGACTCATTCCAAATATAGCAGTACCCATCTTTTGTTTTTAATTTGAAGAAAGTAAAATTGTATACACTGTGCTTCGTCTTGAAGTAAAGTGAAGAAACGTTTGATTGTGGTGATATCAATACTGATTGTAGGTCCATACAAAAAACCATATTGGCTGATACTTTGTCTTTAAACTTCTCACTTCTCGCTTCTAGTCTTTTTTCTCGATGTAAGGCGAATTATTCATCAGCTAAATTTCCAGTTTTGTGTGCCACACATGCGTCACACTCAACCTTGTTTGTCCGGAAAAGTGATAAGTTCATTTTATCAAAGACATGGTGAAACGACACAATGGATAGATGGATAGATGAGAGTATTTTTCTGTTGACACCAATTTTTATAAAACTTATAAAGTGCAGACTTAGATTGCCAATTGGGCTCCAGGTAAAGTTTTGTCGATGAAGATTGACAGTAATGAGACTCAACTTTAGGAAGTTCCTTAAAAAAAATTTTTAGCTTTTTATTCAAGTCTGTATAACGCCCACGTTCTACAGGATCGTGGGTTTCTGATGAATGTTCTGCATTATTGTCGTGTCTTTCCTCTTTTTTGTTTTTGACTTCATTCTGCTATTTCAACCGATCGAGAATCAGATTTTCTTTCACGCCATGAGTATTCAAGAACATTTGTTTACATACTGTTTTCCGCTCATTATTTAATTTAAGGTGATATATTAAAGTCCCGCTTCTCCTAGAAACACCCTCTGAAACTTTATTTCTACTTCTTTTTGTGAATACAGAAACAATTAAAAAAGAGGTGTAAACTTTTCTCTCTTTCCAGCCCATATCAGACCAAAAGTGATTAAATATAGTATTCCTTTCTTCATCAGAAAACGTCCTACAGTTTAACCTTTACCCTTCAAAGAAGCTTTGCAGTTACATGGTTCCTTCATTTTTCTTTTTTCTTTTTGAACATTATATTTCCATTTTTCGTCAATATTTTTTTCTGCCATTATGATCTTGTCCCATTTCTCTTTCAATTTTTGCACGGTTATTCTCCCAATCTTCAGTACGCACCATTTGTCTTTTCTTTCTTTTTATTTCAGTGTTTTTATTCGCCTCGTCAGATTCAATTTCAATCTCAGGTTCACAGTCGGGATCTTTTCCGGCATTATTTGCATTTTTCTCTTCTATTACAAGTTCTACTGCAGGAGTTTCAAACAATTTATTTGTCGTAGTAACATGTTCCATTTCCAAATCGGGATTTTTGGTAATGGTTTCTGTTAGATAAGTATCTATCTTCTGATCAAGGATGTTGTTTTCTGTCCATGGATGGTCATCTTGTTCCTTAAGGGTGTCACTAAAATCTTCTTTTTCAGCACTAAGCGGGACGGCGTTTAAGTTCGTCAGATTAGGTACTTCAGTTTCTTTAATGCCATCAGTAATTTCTGGAATATCTAGTATCGGCAATTTGTTATTCGTTGATTCATTTAACAAGCCATTATTGTTAGCAAAGATATTTTCTAGCTGCGGTTTGTTCTGATTATCGGCGACGAATATATCACTCTTGTTATTTTCTATATTGGTTTGTTGTTCACAATTCAACATAATTATTTGCGTCCTTCTTGATATGGAAGCGAACATCGTGAACCTCGATCCTGAAAAAATATTTAGTTGTAAGGTCCTCGACTCCATCCTTCAAATAATAATTTTTTTTAAAGTTTAAGGTATTTTCTTACTCAAAAAAACTAATAAAGGGTCTTATCCCCGTATTTTTAAGTTGTGTGACAACAAATACTGCAAAGGAATCTGTTTAGGTTTTTTGATAAAAACATTAATTTTTAATGGAAATAAAAACCTTTTTAAACTATTCCAATAGCATTCCATTGCCATGGATACCTGATAATGGATAATTCTATAATCATACAAATACATAAAACGAGAAATCTCCGTATCTCCCCAGCATCATGATGTCTGAGCAAATTTAGTATTTTAGAAAAATCCGTGTAAGTCCAAGACAAATGCAAAATGGCAATTGAGAGTGTAAAACCATTAGTTTTCAGTAAATAAAAGTGTTGAACATGTTTGCATGTTCTTACCGTTCATATTTATACACTTTCATCAAATCTAACTTACAGAATCGCACAACACAGAGCAAGTCTATTGTTTACATCCAAATGGCGGTTTGATTGTGGACATACTGGGTTTACGTTTATCGGTAAATATTTAAACGTTTTATTGAATATAAGAGGGCACCGCGTCCTAGTATTTTCTATACGAGAGAGCAGTTGTAAGAAACGAACCGCAGTATATTTTATTTCCTTCGTTAAAAATTAAACTTGTCCCTTGTGATTATAAGAATAATAGTGTATTCCTAAAATGGATTCAGATTGTGTGTGTGTGTGTGTGTGTGTGTGGGGGAGAATGGCCTCAGACATAGTCTATTAGCCACAGAAAGTTAAAAGTGAGTAAAGGTTGAAAAATTAAAAGGACTGTAAAGGAGTAAGGATATAAAATTGCTAATTACTGGGCATAAATCTAAGCATATATCTAAATAGACAATTTAGAATTATTTATGAAATCCACTATGGAATCAAGTACAGACTTCTCAGTATTTGCCAAAAGAGCGGTTATATTTGTGGGAAGAGGAACGTTGAAATTGATAAGAAAATTGTAAAGTTCAGTAGTTGCCTTTTCATTTTCAGTGCATTCAAAGAAAATATGGTTCAGATCTCCTACTGATGCCTTGTTACAGGAGCAAGCTGGAGAATTGACAATACCTATTTTAAAAAGATGAGCTGGGAAACGACCGTGATTTATTCTTAAACGTGATATGATGGAGGTATATTGTTTTCTATAATCAAAATTAAAAATATGAGGGATCTTAGTTGGTAAAGTAGGATGCAAAAGGAAATATTGGCTATTAGATGTTTTAGCGAAGTCGGCGTAAGACCGCTCCCAATTAGTTCTAATATGTTTCTTATAATAATTTAAAAGGTCTGAGAAGACATAAAGATTGGTATAAGAAGTCATTTTGCAGGCTCTCTTGGCTTCCAAGTCCACGTACTCATTTCCTTTTAAACCGCAGTGCCCTTTTACCCACATGAATACTATACTTTTGTTCAGGGTTTTTAATTCGCTTGTTAATTTTTTAATTTCTAAAATTATATTTTGTCTGTAACACTTGAATGGAGAACTTTCTATAGCCTGTAATACTGACTTGGAATCACACATAATAACAGCTCTTTGAATCGGATTTAAAGCACACCAAGTTAACGCTTTTGATATGGCGAAGGCTTCTGCAGAAAAAACAGAACAATAATTGGGAATTCTAAATCTTTCCACGTAATTAGTATTTGAAACAAGAAATGCTGCCCCAGTTCCTTCATCACATTTCGATCCATCAGTGTATATTGTGGTAACATTGTCGCCTATATTGTTAAGTTCAGTTTTCAAAATTACTTGGTTGATACTAGAAAATTCGTAAAAAGAGGGGTATATGATGTTAGGAGCAGTCACTAAAGATTCATAATTGCATTGAAAAATAGGGAAAGTATCTTGCTTTAAGATATGATTTTCTTTGCTGTTGGTATTAAGAAAAGCCTCAGCTAATGGAGGACTGGTTTTTATTCTCCAGTATGGCATAGTCAGATTGTTAGTGTTTATTGCTGAAATCTTTTGAACCATGTACGTGTTAAATGTTCGGTATTTAATAAGAAGCTTTTCGGCTAGGTATTGCCTTCTAATATGCAACGGGGGCTCTTGCATTTCTGCTAAGACAGCTTGATTAGGTGATGACATCATAACTCCTAGGCATATTTTTAATGATTTGTATTGAATTCGGTCAACAGCTATTAAATTGGTTTTTGATGAGGAACCATAAAATGTACACCCGTAATCCAATATTGAACGGATATAAGACTTATAAAAAATGAAGGAGATGTTTGAGTCAGCTCCCCATTTTTGTTTGGAAACTACTCTGAGAAGATTCATACCTTTTTCACATTTTTGTTTAGTGTACTTGATATGGCTAGTCCATAATAATTTTTTGTCCAGGACAATACCCAGATATTTGTATTCGTCGACAAATGGGAATGTGAACTCATCTAGAGAGAGAGCCCTGGACGTTTCCACTCGATGGCGAGTGAAACATACCAGAGCAGACTTCTCCGAAGAAACACTAAAGCCCATATTTACCAGCCATGGTTTGAGTACTTGAAGGAATGCTCGTAAGTCCTTAACACATTCTCCATATGAATTACGAGTAACATAAAAACATAAATCATCAGCGTATTGAATTCGGTTAATTGTTTCACCGCCTAACCTATGCAGCTCTGCAGTATAGATGTTAAAAAGCAAGGGACTTAATATGGATCCCTGTGGTAAACCGTTGAAGACTGTGCGTGGACCATGTAACACGTTATTATGGTCGCGGATAAAAATGTTTCTATTTGTGAATAAATTAATTACATTAGCACAAACCTTTTTCCCAATACCAGCATCTACCATTTTTTCAAATAAAATATTTAAATCTACTACATCATATGCACCTGTCAAATCGATAAATAAACATAATGTGTACTGATTGTTCGAAAAACATATTTGAATATCTGCAACTAATGCACCTACAGCATCCACTGTGCCCAGTCCCCTTCGGAAACCGAACTGCGTCCTAGGAAGAATAGAATTACTTTCAAGAAAATACTCAAGTCGAAATTTGATTAGTCTTTCAAACGTTTTTGTTATACAAGATAATAGGGAAATAGGTCGATATGATGAAGGAGACTCTGCATCTTTATTTGGTTTTAAAAAGAGACAAATTATAATATTTTTTAAATCGTCGCTATATTCTTGTTTCACCCACCAATCGTTAAAAATTTGAAGAAGGAAAATCTTCACAGATAAGGGTAGCTTTTGAATAATTTTATAGGTAAAACCATCTAGCCCTGGGGCTGTATTACGACTATCTTTTGTAGCAAATTCTAGTTCATCTATTGTAAATGCTTTTAATGTATAATCCGTGGGTTGGAAACCAAAAGATCTGCAACTTAAGAGATTGGGTGCAGAAGGAGGTGCTAGTTTGTTTAAAATTTTTTCAATTAGCTCTTTAGGAATAGGCTTTTTACGATTTTGATTGCAGTTGCCGTTCATAGATCTAATATATCTCCATATATCAGTTAGTGGGGTATTTTTATTAAGTTTGTTTAAAAATGTCATCCAGCTGTTCCGTTGTTTAACTTTAAATATACGTTTAGCTTTAGCGGCAGCATTTTGGTAGTTCAAAAAGTTTTCAAAACTTGCTAGAGTTCTATATTTTTTTAGAGCTTCTTTTCGTTTTTTAAATATCATTGTACATTCCTCGTCCCACCATATAGGCCTAGGGGTAATCGCTATAAAAGGCTTCTTGACCGGCATGGATTGACACGCCGCGCTTGAAATCATTTCAAAAAGTCTCTTCACTTTATCCGGGCCAGTTGAATTTTCATCAAAATCATTTTTTACCATTTCGGTTTGCAAAACGTTTTGAAATGTATTCCAATCTGCGTGGGAATCATTCCATTTCGAGGAAGGATTTAATGCAAGGTTTGTAGAATTAATCTGAATCTCAATTATTAAAGGGTAATGATCAGATCCCAATGTGTCATCTAAGATAGTCCAGGAAGACTTTGCAGCGAGTGTGTTGGAGGTGAGAGATAAATCGACTGCTGAGTGATTGCCACTTGGGTTAATTCTCGTAGGGGAACCGTCGTTGAGAGCTATAAGTTCTAGGTCATCCATAGCTTCTACCAGTATTTTTCCGTGTCGATCATCAGGAGTTGGTCCCCACATATCGTGATGTGCATTAAAATCACCGCAAAAAATTGTAGCAGATAAATCAAATTGTTTGAAAAAATTAATCCAGTTGACTCGACTTACCATTACGTTTGGAGGTCTATATATTGATGCTATAGTCAAATTCAAAGAGTCAAGCGATACGGCTCATACTTCTAAGTCCTTGATTCCAGTATTTAGCAAAACCTCTTTATAGTTAAGACCCTGAATCACAAAAATGCATACCCCGCCATAACCATCTTTTCTACATTTACTTACTAGATTATATCCTTTTATACGAAATTTATTGTTTGGTTTTAGCCAGTGCTCTGATATAACTAAAATGTCCACATGTGTGTCTTTAATATATTTTACAAGACTCGCTTGATTTGCAATAATAGATCTACAGTTCCACTGTACAATTGTGATATTATTTCTGATGTGCTTATTAGAAAGTATCTGAGTCTTCGTCATTTTGTCTATTAATACTACTTTTTTCTTTTAATTCATATTTATCCAGGATATTGTTAATTGCTTGTTTAACATTGATCTCATTAATGTTACTTTTTTTGAGAATTATATCTTTAATAATGTTTTCTACCTGAAATGCTAGTTGCTCTTTATAAAATTTGAACTCTTCCCTATAAGGATTTGGGAGTATGGAAGAATGTTTGTTAGTTTTTTTGTTCTCATGATTTACTGGAGGAGAAGTTGGAGGTGAGGACTTTCTGCGTTTTTTTGACGCAGATGTACTCGTATTAAGTTTAGGTAAATGTACGGAGGGCTTAGGTTTACTCAAGATTGAGCTGTAAGAAGAAGTTGAAGCTGTATGTGTTAGCTCAGGGAAATTTTGTGGATTTGATAATAATGAAAATCGATTATTAGTTGTGATTTTTCCGTAAGCAGGATTTTTCACAATAGTTTCGGCTTCTTTGAAAGATGCATTCATAGAGGCCATTACTTTTTTAATACTCAATTGTGTATTGTAAACAGGGCATTTTTTGGATGTGGGTTTATGTTCATTACTGTCGCAATGTACACAATGTGTTCTATTTTCTTCACAGGAAACTGAGTTACAATTTTCTTCAGAGCAGTTTTGGCATTTCTGTTTACCTTTACATTGATGTTTAGTATGTCCGAAACGTAAACAATTATAGCACTGAACCACCGGATATATGTATGGTTCTACCTGAAAGTTTACCATATTTATTTTAACAGATTGGGGAATCGTATTTCCTAAGAAAGTAACCACGATCATTTGTCTATCTACTTCTTTTGTTTCTTTGGTTTCACTGTCTACAATTTTACGCTTTAATCGCTTAACATCAACTACTTTAATTCCAGATTCAATTGCGTCTTTTAGGTATTCGGCATTAAAATAAGTATCTACCATACGTACTATACCTTTTTTATGCGTGAAGAATAGTGGAATATAAGCTATGTAATTATTTTTTAATAAAACTTCATGATTTACCAACAAGTTAGCAATATTGAAATTTTTAAAAATTACCTTTACCCTGTTTACCCCTACTGGTTTTATATCTGATATATTTTGCCTGAATTCGGTAATGTTTCTTAAAAAGTGACCGATTTTAATGGGAAATAAACGACCTACATTTTTTTCTTTATGTTCTATATAAACTAAATAAGGACCAACATCCGAAGGCTGATATTTATTCTCGAAATTAATATTTTGAAAATCTTTTATCGAAGACCCTTTATCAATTAATAGGGGCGGCGATTCGCCGCCCGAATTTAAATCCATAAGTTGGTGAATTCAATTAAATATTAAATTCGATTTTATACTTAAACAAAAATAAAACTAGTTACTTATCTTTAGAAAGAAGTCAAAGTTTTTGTTAGGCACTGTTAATACCTGATCGCTTGAACTATCGATACGTTCACTGTGAAGGTACAAACACAACTGTGGATTCAGATTACCGACCTCCTTTATCTAAACGGAAATGTTGCGTACCGAAATGTATAAATCGAGAAGGAAAAATGCATCGTTTTCCTAAAAATGAGCCAATTGTATATAGTGAATGGATTTAAAAAATACGACCATCAAATTATGAAGATTTGTCTACTGAAGAGATTTATAAAAAATATGTGGTGTGTGACGAACATTTTTCTAGTGACTGTAAGGTTTTAGGCACAAAAAGAGGTCTTAAGAAAACAGCAATCCCAACTGTAAATTTACCGGATGGTAAGTGAATAAATCATAAATTCTAAAGTAAAAACACAAAACTAGATTTGAAATTAGAGAAATAGGTATATCTAAATGCACTTATCATAAAAAAATCAGCTGAAAAAGTTGCAAACTCAAAAAATTACAGTTTTTTATTAAAATATGTAAATGATCCTACATTTACATTTATTAAATGTCAAATAAAAAATCAACAATTACATCCCAAAGCTCGAAGATACACTTTGGAAGAAATTTTTTTATCATTGAGTCTTTATAAAGGATACAAACTGTTGAGCAAACTATTTGCTTTGCCATCAAGAAGGACTTTAGACAACCTTCTCACCAAAATACCATATGAGCCAGGCATAAATGAACATATATTTTTGTCACTTAAAAGAAAAATAGAAAAAATGAAAATGGCAAATGAAAAATTTTGTATATTGATTTTTGATGAAATGGCTATTAGCAGTCAATTCAGTTACCAGAGGGCATCTACATCTGGTGATAGAAAGATCTACCCAAGAGGCAATTCTTAAAATATCTAAGGAAGGTTCAGGCAATGAGAGTATTAAAAATCAGGGAGCTTGGTCCTCTCTGACAAGATACACCTCATTAGCGAATCTTCTCAGTGACGAAATGATCAGGAAAGTAAGCATCGAAAAGAATTTCATCACGATGCTAAATACGAGGAGAGACTGGGAAAGGGAATACACCACCCAAACTCTCAAAGAAAACACCATTAGATGGTATACGGATGGTTCAAAAACCACCATTGGAGCAGGCGCTGGAGTATTTGGGCCTGGCACCAGATACTCATTATCGTTAGGCTCCTTCCCGAGCGTCTTTCAGGCAGAAATACTTGCGATCCAAAGATGCGTGGAAATGAACCTAGAAAGAAACTACCAGAAATGTGACATATCGATCCATTTTGATAGTCAAGCAGCTATCAAAGCATTGAGCTCCCATGTCATTGACTCAAAGTTGGCATGGGAGTGCCGAAGAAAAACTGATGAGTTAGGCAAGAATAACAGGGTCTCTTTAGTCTGGGTTCCTGGCCACTCGGGAATCACGGGAAATGAAGAGGCCAATACACTTGCCAGGAAAGGACCACAAATGCTCCTACAAGAAAGAGTTTCGGAAGAAAGAGGAAACCGAAAGAGAAGCACTCTGGCGGTGCCTTCCCGGGTTGGAACATTTCAAAAAGTTCCTGGGGAACTTTGACACTGCTAGATCCAAAAAATATTTGGACCTCAGTAAAGATAAGCTACATCTCTTCACGGGCTTCCTTACAGGACACTGCCGCCTTAGGAAGCACTTAATGAGAATAGGTCTAGCAGAGATTGACGAGTGTAGATTCTGTGGGGAGGAGGATGAAACTCCTGATCACCTAGCTCTGGTATGCCTCGCCATTGCAAGCCACCGCAAGAAATGCTTTGGACAAGAAACTTGTAAGAGTGAGGACCTAACCTCGTTGAAGCCGTTCCAAATACTAGAGTTCATTATAACCTTGGAACTGGAAGGCGAGCTGTAGTAGTAGCGAGAACAGCTCTGATAGGGGGGCACAATAAACCTTTGGTTTCAGTGCACTGTAACCCCGTTAAAATCTAATTTACCAGAGGGCAAAAGATATTATAATAGGGTTACAAGACGATGGTTCTGAAAGAAAAGCTGTTCTGGCAGATCATGCAAATGCTTTTATGTTGAAGGGACTCTACAAACAGTGGAAGCAACCATTAGGTTTTACATTTAGTGAAGGCCCTCATAATTCCAGAGTTTTAAAGAATCAACTAAAGACTTTCATTGGCAAATGTCAAAGTATAGGATTGAAGGTAGTATCAACAGTTTGTGACCAAAGCGAAAATAACGTTGGAGCTATTAGACTGTTGCTGAATGAGACAAAGGAGGAATATTTAAGAAGAAATGAAGAGAATAGAAATTTTGGTTTTGTTGTAAATAATCAAGAAATTATTCCTATATTTGACGTTCCTCATATCTTCAAGTGCTTGAGAAATAATCTTAAATATGACTTACATTTTAAGCAAAATGGTCAATCCAAAATTGCCAAATGGAACCATATAATTCAACTTTATGAACTAGATAGTGAACAGCCAAATTTTAGAATATGTTCAAAATTGACAGATTCCCATATATATATATATATATATATATAGACAAAATTAATAAAATGAAAGTAAAACTTTGTACTCAAGTATTTAGTTACACGCTAGGATCTCGTATGAAAAGAATTTCTCAGTGGGGTAAGCAAACATTTTTGCTAAACTGTACAAGTCTTTTTCTCGATATCATTTTTATTAATATTTTTTTTGTAGTGCTTATACTCTTATTAACATGTGCATTTAAAAACTTAATTTGTTGAATAGATTTTTTTAAATATTTTTTAGAGTTACGTGATGAAAACAATTTACCTCAAGAAGCTGAAAACACTGCAGATCTGATTTTGCTCTTCGACCAAATTTTTGATTTTTTAAATGTTTCAAGAATATCCAAAGGTCAAGCTAAACCTTTGAAGCATGCTGTGAGGAAAAATTCTCAACATGAAGACTTTTGGAAAGAATCGCTTCATCTTATAGCTACGATGAAATATTTTTCATTCAAAAAGAATAAGTATTTTACTCCTCCTTCTTTAAAAAACTTACGACACAATTTACGAGCATTTATTTATCTGAAAAAAATTTTAATAGAAAAATTTAAATTTAAATATAATCAGGATCAACTTGAACATTTCTATAGCTATATCAGAAGCCATGGAGTTACAAAGACAAAGCCAAGTGCAGCTCATTTTATCGGTTCTTTTAAAGCTATCGTTACAAATAATTTTATGGCAGCACATTCGCCAAATGCAAACTGTATCAAGGACTACAGTTATGGCTTGGATAACCTACAAAGTTTTTTAACAAGTGAATTAGTTCCAGGCATTTTACCTTTAAAAGAGCAGCCTTGTAACACCCCTGAACATTATATGATTGGAGCAATTGGAAAAATTATGTTGAAACAAAATTTGATTAAAAATTGTAGTGACTGTAGAAACTTAATTTTTAAAAGACATTATGTTCCTTCAGATGATGATATTATCGAGAGAAGGAAATATCCAAATGCCCAATTAGTAAAACCTGGTACTTTTTTTTCTTATTTAGTTTCGAATAGTTTGAATTCTCTTTTCTATAAAATACCAAGAATGTGCACACTTAAAAATAAAAGTCGACATTTACTTAATAGTTTAGATAAAGATTTTTATTTTAACACTTTTAACTGTTTAAATCTTGAGCATAACTCTGGCAAAAAGTTGAAAGAATTAATTATCAGATGTGCTCTTTTTTGGTGGTGTAAAAGTAATAATAACTTTATTCAAGGGAAAGATAATAAATTTTATAAATTCATAATGCAAAAACCGCATAAAAAATTTGATTGATCCTATAAAATTACATGCTTTAGAAAAATTTGAAAAAAGAAGTCTCTGCAAAGGAGTATACCTTTAATTCTGTAAAAGTAAAGATTTCGATTAATTTTATTATTTATTAAGGGTTATACCTATACAGTACGTCTGAAAAAGTTGGCAACATATGGGAAACTTTTTTATTAGTAGTGTTACGAAAAAAAGTTATTCTTTATAAAAAGTTCTGTATGGCCCATAAAGTAAAACGCGAACGTCCGATGTCCGATTTTTAAATCGTATACGAGGTTTGTCAAAAAATATGAATTTGATACAAGAGTAAAGTACCTTTATTTTTTACAATATCGAAAACATTAATTATGAAAAGTTGTTCGAAATAGAAAACTATGTTTTAATATATAATTAGAACGTACTACTTAAAAACATTTTGTTATTTTTACAAATATTCAATGTACTTTTAAAGTGTCCATAGGAATTACAAATTACGTTAAGTGCAATTACTGATTACTCCACTCATTATCTTATTACAAAATTGATAAACTTTGACTTTCTGTTAAGAATTATCACAAATAGACAAATACAATTAATACACACTGACGTTTTTAATTTGGTTTACATTAGTTACAATTACATTTTAATTTCAATACACACTAACTAAATGGAATGTATTATTTATTTCTCGAAAGATTTTACTAGACTGACTTTCGGAAAGAGAAATGTTATTGTCAGAGACGCCTACATTTTAAATGATTTCGTTTACTTTTGTGTATTATAGTAGAAAATACATTATTCTGTTTTTGGTATTACTTATTTATTACTGATTTAAGTTAATTGCTACAATATTTCAAATCAACAAATGAACATTTGAGGTGTGTTGACTCATTAACGCATGTTGAACTGTATCACCTGGTACACCGACGGGTCAAAGACCCTAACGGGTACAGGAGCAGGCGTTTACGGCGTCAGGCCCAGGCAAAGCATAAGTGTTTGCCTTGGCAAAATGACGACCGTATTTCAAGCAGAAATAGCTGCACTAATCGAATGCGGCAGAACATGCATAATCAGGAAATATAACAAAAAGACCATCTATGTGAACACGGACAGTCGGGCGGCCCTTTTGGCCTTAGCAAGCCACAGCTATACGTCGAAGATAGTGTGGGACTGTCACAATACCTTGAAAACCTTGGCAAAAGAAAATAGAGTAATTCTTATTTGGGTGCCAAGTCATACAGGGGTAGCTGGAAATGAGGGAGCTGATAAGTGTGCCAATAAAGGAGCTCATCTCACCCTCATGGGACCAGAACCAGCATACGGCGTTTCATACAGCGCCGTACGAAAAACTGTTTCCAACTGGGCGTCGCTTGAACACCAAAAGCGCTGGAACAAAATCACGGGACATGCTCAGTCCAAAAGAATGCTAACAGGACCATCGAGTTCCTACGCAGTAAATGCTTTTAGACTGGGTAGGAAAGAACTGCGAAAAGTGGTGGGATTCATAACTGGCCACTGGATATTTAACGCACACCTAGTAAAAATGGGGATTGAAATAACAAATCCCCATTGCAGGATGTGTGGAGAAGCAGAGGAAACCACAAAGCACGTGGTCTTCGATTGCCCTGCCCTGTGCACAAGGCGAGCCTCCTGTCTAGATATCTTCCTAGGCACAAATCAGGAGGGAATGCAGGAAAAATAGTCCGACGAATCTCAATGTTCGCTAAGAATTTAGGATGGGACTCTGCTTGATACCTGTGAGGGAGGGGGTGCACAATAAGCCAATTAATGGCTGAGCGGTAACCATTAGGGCACCTGAACCCTAACCCCCTTGCGACTAAACAAAAAACAAATAGCACAGAAAGGTTTTCGTTCAGATATCATGAAAAAAACTACTCCAGTAAACAGCGCATTACACTGTTTCACTTTGCCTTGCGCCTCACTGAATTCAGTCGTACACAGCAGATGCTCCGAAAAATATAAGGGGAGGGACCAGGTCGTCGAGATGAATAGAAATATACTCCGTACTGAAACATTCTACTTCTACTATACCTTCCAAAAACATCGATTTTAGATTTGATTATTGAGCAATTAATATTTTTTGAAAAAAAAACATCCATATATTTTGTGATAATATTATAAAATGTATCAACAATAAAAAATTTATTAATTCAATGAAAACAATATTTAAGAGAATAGTGGTAATAACTATTCACAAGTTGGATATAGTGAATTATGTCAGATTATTAATAAATAAACTAGTAATTGTTATGCACATTGGATAAATAATAATCAGCCGGTGGAATATTCGTCAGTCGAACTCCATAAGATGCGCCAAAGGAAGATAGTCACTACCCCCGACTTTGGAAGCCTGACTGACACAGAATCCACCACTATAAACGTGACTGACGTCAATTTTTATGTTCAATTTGATTAAAATAATCAATTTACAACATTTTAAGTGAAGATCGGTCACTTAAATTTTTCCGACCACTTCAAACGCCTGACTGACGATGTTCCCCTCATCGGGAACATGACTGACCCCTATTTTCACTTATACTTATGAATAATTCACAGTTCAACAAAGTTTCACGTGAAGATTAGTCACACCACGGTCGCGCTGACTAACTTTCGAGCTCAGTAATGGTGAAACTTTCTAATTAACACATTCAAGTCTGAGATAATTCACTGATAAAAGAGTGACAGCATCTCCCGAGCTATAATACTGGCAATCATCCTAAAACAGCCAAGGAGCTAACTAACTTGATGGCTACTGTGCACCCTAAAACAAAGTACGTTATACACTACCGCACCTTAAAGCAGGCTTTGAAACATGGATTGATTATAACTAAAATCCACCGAGTTCTCAAATTTAATCAAGCTTCACGGTTAAAGAGCTTCAACAAAATGATAATCAGAAATTAATCATCTTTACGAATTATGTCTTTCAGAAAAGTATCTGTTTTAATGATTTTTAAACTTGATTTTAAGATTTTGTGAAAAAATTCAGAAGCAATCAATCATCTTGGCAGTATATATATATATATATATATATATATATACTCGTATATATATATATATATATATATATACTCGTATATATATATATATATACAGGGTGTTCATTTCAGGACTTCCCACCCTAATTTTATCGAAATGTGTGTATTTAAAAAAAAATCCTAGGACACGTCAACAAATATATCGAAGGAAAATCTGTTTGCTGCTTCGTACCATTAAAATAAAAACTGCAATTGTTTGTTTTGTTATTCCTTTCAACTTTTTTGTATAAAAAAATGCAAAAAAATGTTTTTGATAGAGAAAATAAAAGACATGATACCTATTGAATTGTTTACCATACTTACCAGTTGTGTGAAAAAGCAATTTATTAAAAATGGTTTACACTTTAGCTGAAAAAGTTGAAATAGTGTTAATTTACGGCGCCGAAAACCAATGTGCTCGACGAACTGCTGCAATATTTAACGAAAGGCACCCAGATAAGAACACCTCTCATAGGTATGTCCTAAATATAATCGCCAAATTTACTCAAACAGGATCTGTTGCAAATTTAAAACATGATCAGCCAAGAGTTTTTAATGAAGCCACTCAAATTGAAGTGATAGGTTATTTTGGTATGAATCCTAATACTTCGTTACGTACCATTTCTGCTCCAACTGGAATTTCCTTAGGCTCTGTCCACAAAATTACAAAAATTAATAAATTCCATCTCTATAAAATGAAAGTATGTCAAGAGTTAAGTGAAGACGATTTTGACAGAAGAATTGAGTTTTGTGAACAAATGACTACAATTATTAATAACAATAACGAATTTTTAAAAAATATCTGCTTCACTGATTAGTGCACTTTTTATTTAAATGGTTTTGTCAACAAACATAATTGCAGATATTGGAGCAATGAAAATGACCATGTATTTGTTGAAGGGCATACCCAGCATCATCAAAAATTAATGTATGGGCCGGTATACTAGGAAATCAAGTAATTGGTCCATTGTTTATAAATGGAAATCTAAATGGTGAGATGTACTTGAATATGCTAGAAAATACGATCAATCCGTTAATTACCGAAGCAATTGAAAATCAACTGGATAGAGATGGCAACAACTTTCTTGACGAAAATGAGTTATATTTTCAGCAAGATGGAGCTCCCACCATTATGTGCTTCCGGTCCGTCAATGGTTAAACAATGTATTTCCCGGTAAATGGATAGGGCGAAGAGGACCTATAGAGTGGCCAGCTAGGTCCCCAGATCTAGCACCATGTGATTTTTTTCTATGGGGACATTTAAAATCAGTTGTTTACACACCCCCGCCACAAAATATAGGAGACCTTCGACAAAGGATTACTGCAGAATGTCGAGCAATTCGAACAGAAGTGTTTGAAAATGTGCGTCACGAATATGAACAGCGGTTATACCATTGTTTGGCCAACAATGAGCAACATTTTCAGCAATTATTAAATTGAAAATCTGTGTACAATATTGTAATTTAGTTTTGATAAAAGGAATGAGAATAAACAGTTGCAGTTTTTATTTTAATGGTACGAAGCAGCAAATAGATTTTCCTAAATATCTCGACAACGAATCGATAAATTTAAAAAAAAAAACAAAAACCGACGTGTAGAGATTAAAAAGACCTGTAAAATGAGGTATAACTCGATACCCCTTCCTATTTAAGATTTTGAAGTTGGCAACTCCTCTGGCGGGGGGTGAAAGGGGGCGCGTTGCCTTTATGATAAAAAGTTGTCCCCTTCGATATATTTGTTGACGTGTTCCAGGATTTTTTTTGAAATACACACATTTCGAGAAAATTAGGGTGGGAAGTCCTGAAATGAACACCCTGTATATACAGTGTGGAAACCACTTATGGAATAAACTTCTTTGTCATTATTTTAGAAAATTATAAAAAATGCCGAGACACGTCAACTTTTGAATTGAGTTGTGCGTTATGTAAACATAAATTTAAATGTACAGGGTGATTCACGCAAGTATGCCATAGTCGGTGTTGTTTTTTTTAATGAAACACCCTGTATATTTGCATATTTTTGAAATCCTCTTTATGAACCGATTCCAACAAACTTAATAATGTATGGTCAATTATGAATTATACAGGGTGAAATTTTAAAATTAATAATTTATTACATTTGAAATATTGGTACTTTTTTAAATTAGCTAAATATGGATTTATCAGAAATCTAAACTAACTAATTATTAGATGTATTTGTTAATAAACAAAATCTGCTACGCCCATGAATTTTATCATAAAATACCTAAAAATTGCCTGAAAACGCCAATAATTAAACAAAAACGGTAAATAATGTGGATTGTTTTTAATCGGTAAATAATGTGGATTGTTTTCTATTGTGTCAGTTGTTGATGTGTTGACAGTTTATACTGAAAAAGTAAAATCTTTGTCAAACACTCTTTCCTTGTCGACATAACAATGAAATAATTAACTGAGACTCACCGAATTGAGATTTTAATGATGATCGGGTATGGGGATAACTGCAGAAGTCAAGCTGAAGTGGCAAACTTATTTAATCACAGGTATGCCGAATTGCCTAATATTTCACAAAGTACTGTGTCTAAAATTCATGCACAATTCAGAGAACTTGGACATGTTAAACCATTGAAAAGAAAACCACACTTCGTTGAAGATGATGTGAAAGTAGATATTTTGTTAAGTGTCCAAGAGAATCCAACTTCTAGTACACGTCAAATTGCCCGTGAAAATAATGTTAGTCATACAACTGTTCTAAGATGTCTTCATAAAGAAAAACTTCATCCCTACAAATTAACTTTTGTGCAGGAGTTAACAGAAGACGATCCAGATCGTAGAATGGATTTCTGCGAAAGACTGATGAATAAGCTGAACAGAAATGAGATAGCTCTTGGTATCATTCTTTTTTCTGACGAATCAACATTCACATTGAATGGAGAGGTAAACCGACAGAACTGTAGATATTGGTCAGCAGAGAATCCTAATTGGATGCGTGAGACACATACTCAGTACCCTCAAAAGGAGACCGTTTGGGCCGGTATCATAGGCGACCATATTATTGGTCCTATATTTATAGATAGAAATTTGACAGCTGAAAAATATTTAAATATGTTTAGAAACGAAGTTATTCCTGCGTTGGCAAACTTATATTCCAACGCAATAGATCCTACATTACCGAATGAAAATGTTTGGTTCCAGCAAGACGGGGCAACACCCCATTATGCTTTAATGATAAGAACTTATTTAGATGAAATCTTCCCCAACAAATGGATTGGACGAAGAGGTACTATTGAGTAGCCAGCTAGATCGCCAGACCTAACGCCGTTAGATTTTTTCTGTGGGGTTATCTTAAGAACAAAGTATATGCAACACAACCAACTAGCATTGTAGACCTCAAAGACAGAATAACTACAGAAATACGGAATCTTTCACATCACACTTTAAACAAAGCTAAGGAGGAGTTCTATAGGAGACTGTGCTATTGCCAACAACTAGGTGGATAACATTTTGAGCATTTATTTTAATGTATTCATGTGTTTAATAACTGTAAAAATAAAACTTTCACCCTGTATAATTCATAAATGACCATACATTATTTACTTTGTTGGAATCCGTTCATTAAGAGGATTTCAAAAATATGCAAATATGCAGGGTGTTTCATTAAATAAAAAACACCGACTATGGCATACTTGAGTGAATCACCCTGTACATTTAAATTTATGTTTACATAACGCACAACTCAATTCAAAAGTTGACGTGTCTCGGCATTCTTAATAATTTTCTAAAATAATGACATAAAGAATTTTATTCCATAAGTGGTTTCCACACTGTATACAGTGCTATTCAAAAGTCCCCTCCCCCCCTCGTATCTTTTGAACGGCTACACTTACATTAATAAAATTTGGAGGGTGAAAATAAAGTGTTGTAAACTTCTCTACGAATGGTAACAGGTGACGTAATAGTAATAGATGACGTCACAGCGCCACTCTGGCCAATAATTTTAAATAGGACCTTATGGCCAGTGATATCTCGTTTGAAAGGCATTGACATTGGCTACATAGCCATATTAATTTTGTTTAGGTTCAAATTAATTTTGACGGATAAATTAAATAAATACCAATATTATTGTAATTATTTTTTTAAATTTAATTAATCAAATATCAACAAGGGATTCTTGTAGCAAGTGTTTGAAATGTGCTCCGTCTACTTCCTGACAGTAGTACATCGGCCGGCGAGGTCCTATAGAATGGCCACCTCGGTCATCAGATCTGACATCATTAGATTTTTTTTCTATTCGAACGAGTACGACAAGAGTTTACTAATAGGATGTATTACTGTCAGGAAGTAGACGGAGCACATTTCGAACACTTGCTATAAGAATTCATTGTTGATATTTGATTAATTAAATTTAAAAAAATAATTTCAATAATTTTGGTATTTATTTAATTTATCCGTCAAAATTAATTTAAACCTAAACAAAATTAATATGGCTATGTAGCCAATGTCAATGCCTTTCAAACGAGATATTACTTGCCATAAGGTCCTATTTAAAATTATTGGCCAGAGTGGCACTGTGACGTCATCTATTACTATTACGTCACCTTTTACCATTCGTAGAGAAGTTTACAACAATTTATTTTCACCCTCCAAGTTTTATCAATGTAAGTGTAGCCGCTCAAAAGATACGAGGGGGGGGAGGGGACTTTTGAATAGCACTGTATATATATTATGTTTTTGTTAGATTACGACTATATTCTGTATAAAATATTAATTATTTGTCTATGATCAACATTACGACTATACCCTGTATCACTACTTATTCATCATCCTCCTATAATAACAAATATGTATACTAATATATTTTTGATATGATCTTCATTACGAGTATTCCTCATATAAATCATTACTTATTCTTCTATGATGATCCGTCTACAAAATATTTGAAGGTCGTATCATATTACCGTCGCCAGCTCAAGTACCTGAAGGACCTTGGTTTAGTAAAAAAAGTGCAAATTGAACCTTAGCGTTTTCCCATGATATTTACATAAAAAATGCGCTAGAATCCGCATTGCCTATCAACTAGGACGAGTGTATTAAATATAGTGATAGAATTTGGATCACTTATTTCGTAGGCTTAAAGGTACCTGGAAAATACATTGTTTATTTTCATTAGATAATACGTTTATGTGAAGATTTTCGAAAGGTCTGGCAATAAAGGTGCCTGAAACTGGGATTTTTCGAGGGTTTCTATCATATTTTGAGGTGAGACATAAGTCGCAATGATAAACGTCATTCGTTACTATTTATTGAATTTTTGGAAATTAGTATAGTGATTGTATATTATGTTCATTAGTTTATGTGATATCGTTTTTAGCTTCTAAATGATAATCAGAAATTAATCATCTTTACGTCTTTCAGAAAAGTATCTGTTTTAATGATTTTTAAATTTGGTTTTAAGATTTTGTAAAAAAATTCAGAAGCAATGAATCATCTGGGCAGTATATATATATATATATATATATATATATATATATATATGTATATATATATATTATGTTTTTGTTAGATCAATTATTTATAAATAATCTATGTCGCTTTAGTCTCCATATTTTCGAAAAAATTGGAAATGGGCGGAATTTAGGAATCTTTCTGTAATCGGGAAACCAAAAAGTGGATTTTGTGGTTGAGAATGTAGTTTCGCCTGAAACAGTACTTTTGTTATCGTTGGATATTGCTAGTTTGTAAGTAATGTGTAAAAATAAAAGGTAGTTAAGTTTCCGAATATGGTATTTTCATTTGGCTCCAAATATTACACAAACACAACACGCCACCTCCTTTCTCCGGAGGATCTAATAACTAGATTTTAGGTTAATTGTCACAGGTCGGTCCTTATTTAGCCTTATCTATGACTCCAACCTTGGACACAAACATCGCTCAGCTCCTGTATTCTATCTCTACTCTGTGCTACACGTTTCCTGTGTAGACCTCCTATTCTTTTCATATAATTTCCCATGTTTTTCGTTGTTGTATTACATTGTTCCATCCACTGTCTGGCATCGTAGTCTGCGGAGCTGCATTTGAGTCTGGCTACATGTTGTTTTACCCTCGCTCTTTCGCTCTCCCATGACTTCCTATCTGATAGTATTTTTCGATAGTGACCATGTTTATGCTCCGTTTGAGAGGATGAATGCACAGATATTTTGATGTTTAATACCCATCTATATTTTTCATATCTTATAACAGCAGCCTAATTCTCCTCGCAATTTCAGTCGTTTAATAAGCTTTCATTGATTCAATAGTATTCCCAGATATATGTGTTCAGTGACATTTTTCCGGCTATCAGCGTTTAGGGCGACGTTCCTCAAATCATCAGAGTTTGTCATGGCTATAGTTTTTCTTATATTATATTTTAAATATTTTTATCACTAGTTTTTCTTACGCATCTGAGTGTTGCGCCACCATGTTGCATGAGTGTTCGAATTAGTATATCGTCATCTAACACCATTATGAATATTTTTGGGAATGTGACTTCACCCTCCGAAAACTTATTTCAATGTTTACCTAGAGAAATCGATGTCAATTTACGTTTCTCTCGTTTTTATAGAACGTGGTTAAGGCGGTTCAGTTAGTGTATGAGCCTTTTCCTTCTTGTCATATCCGTAGTTCCCCAGATTGATTTCAGTTTCTTCGCATGTCTCCCAATATTCGGCTTGGAGCTTTCCAAGATGATTGTTGTTTTTGTTTTGGCACCTCCTATAGTTGCATATAAGCTCCATTCAATCATCGTCGTATTTACTTAGGAGAGCATAGATTTTAAAAAGATATTTTAAGACAGCTGAAAACTACTAGACCAAGCTGCCAAATTCTGTAGTGATAGGAATTGAATGGAATTCATAAACAATATTCTTCATAATTTCATTCCAATTCCAACGATGGTTATTATCACTCAGAAGCCTAAATCTTTTCTCATGCTTTCTCAGATTAAGGTTCTTATTAATGAAATTTGTGGAAATATAGTCAGTGTGTACTATCTACCCACGGAATGAATATCTTTCAATATTAATTGGGAAATAAATCATCCGGTGTACTAAAAAATGGAAACTAGCCATTCCATATTGGATATAATTTTAAGGATCAACCGGGATATATCTGCATGCAACTGTGTTTTTTTCTAAATATATCAAATTATAACCTATTTTTACTTCTAATTACTAACGAACCTAAAAAAGGTAACTGTCCATAATTCTCCAATTCATAAATGAATTTAATACTTGGAAATTGATTTTGAGATGAAATCATTTACATTCGTTTTATTTGTATCAAATATAGCTGAAATGACATTTACATACCTGAATCACGCCCTGAAAAATTACTGAAACTCTTGACTAATCTGTTTCTCAAAACTATTTACCAAATCATTGGCGATAAGCGGCGATTGGTAATTTTCATAGCTTCCTTCATATTGTTTATAAAATTGGTTTTATATTGAAAGTAATTTTGTTATATGTACAATTCTGCCAAACGTAGATATTCTGTTGATAAATTAGCATCAAAATCGGAACACTCAGTGGATTTTCTCTTAAAAATTATGAAATATGTTTAATCTGCATATAAATAAATAAAGGCAAATTCTGGAGAAAACTCTACGAGGTGGCTGTTGAATAAGAATAGTAAAAGGAAGATGTTAAAAAGAAGCAGAAATACATAAAAATTTCCGACAGTATGTCATCGAACCAACATGTTGACATCCTTGTCAATTAATTAAATTGTCGAACGTCACCCTCATATTACTTTTTTTATCTGCTGTATTTGGCGGACAAAATTATTGTATCCGACGTTGAATTAAGGTAAAAACTATAGAGAAGAACTTCCGCATATGAAACATGAAGAAATATAGTATTTGGACTACCATAGTGAGATGTAACATGTGCGACAAAATACCCAAAACGGTCCCGTTATTCCAGTGCCCTATAGAACATCAATATTGCATGGATTGTTTTTTCAAATTGCGAGAGGATTACAAAGACTATAGTCATAAAGAAGCCACTTGTGTTGTTTGTAAAGCTACGGGAATCTTTACCCTGAGTAAGATTAACTCGGATTTTTTGAATAAGATTGAATCTAGACCAGGCATCGGAAGACCTTACAGATACGACCTTGATAAAATTGCTAATAAAAGCTCAGAACATTTAAGGTAACTATATCTTCTCATTAATATTCGTAGATAGATTGAAAAAACGTCCCTTAAGCTGTGATCTGTCGGCTTCATGAGAGGTTGTGAAACAGATAGTTAACATCTAGTATTCTGTTAATTTCTTTATATTTTAGATGGTCGTCTAAGAGCCTGCCTAAACAGAAAAACAGACCAAACATAACCATCGAAACTTTATTTGGTCTTCCATCAGAAGAACTGAAATTATTGTTGGGTAAGAAGATCAGAACCCCTGTACCAGTACAATCAAATGAACCACATTGCTCATCACAAGAATCCACAAATCTTTCGCCAATACCAGACCCTGATTCGCAACCATCCAAAATATCCATAAAATGTCCACATGGACCTTGTAAAGAAATGATTACCATTTCAACGTTGATATCGCACTTCAAGCAGGATCATTTAGATATTCCCACTCACGATATACGGAGAAACAGGGAATTGCATCTTACCTTAGACGTTACAATCATAGAAGTCAACAATAGTCTTTGTTTAGGGATGATAACGGTATATGAACGTAATAATATAGATGCCAACGAATCACAAAGTTCACAAACTGTCATTAATACTTTCAATCAGTACAGCCCCGTGGATTCATTTTGGCTAATGGTTACAGGTTCTCTAGGAACAACACCTAATGATAATGCTTTGGTTATAATTTGGTTGTTTTGTCCTTGCGAGGATCCGTACAATTGTACAATAGAACTATGTTCGAAATCGGGTTCCATGGCGTTTTCAACTTACTGTGAGGTTCACAGTACTGCACATAATTTGGAATTCGAAGATATTGCTAGTGAGTTGCACTGCTTGATGATAAATAAGGCTTCGGTAATTGCTTTATTAGAAGATGGACCTGATCTGGATTTAATGATAACCATACATTGATAATGAAGTAACATTTCAATTATTATATTTGATATGAAATCAATAAAATTGAATCATGATATAAATTCGTTTTTTGGGTTGGAATTCACCAAAAAATAAGCTTGTTTAACAATTGTTTTCCTTGGTTGAAAAAGTTTTCAGACTACTGCCATACACACAACTTTTAAGTTTTGAGAAACTGGTGAAGCAAATGTCATGTATTCACTTTGATAGTATAAACAAAGAAAAACCTTGAAAAACCGGAAAGGGAAGAGATAACAACACCTTCATGGAAGGACAGTGGGTAAGTTATAAATGAAATGAAAGACAATAAAAGTCTTTGAGATAATAATATAGATGCAGAAAATATAAAATATGGAGGAAAAAAATTTAAAAGTTGTTGTGCAAGTAAGGTAAGCAGATATAATGCCTGCATTTAAGCTTTACTATTACACATTTTGCTTTACTGAAAATCTACAACTGGTCTAGTAAAAATGGGCCGAGCCTGCGAAAATTTTAAGGACCGAAGGAAAAATATTTATTTAGTTTAATTTACTGTTTAAACCCTTACAGTGTGGAATCTATTTAGGTTACCGTAATAAATGAAACTAACTATTTCTATATAATTCCACAATATAATGAAAAAACTATCAAATTCTAAAAAATGACAATTGCTTGGATATCATGGATGGTATCGAAACAATTGTCATTTTTTAGAATTTTTATAATTTTTTCATTGTTATGTGGAATCATACAGAAATAGTGAGTTTCATTTATAACGGCAATATGTCTTAGATGTTAGCCGCAACTAACTAGTTACCTGTTGACTGTAATATGATACGAAGCAAGTGATTGGTTACCAAAATCTTGTTTTTAAAACTAGAAATCTAACTATCCCGACAAGATTGGTTCAGATTTCTACTAGAATTCTAACTGCATACTATCTGGTTGTTCTTCAAAAATGAATTTTTATAATACTAAAATATACAACGTAAGAAAGTAAAAGCTGCACTATCATCATTTATTAATTTATTATAAATATGATCTTCTTCGGTGAGTGTGATATAATTCCTCCCCCTGAAGGCTTCTGAGGTCTGCAGAAGGTCAAGGAAGGCGAAAATTTTCAATATCTCTATCGCTATGGTTGTTATCGGTTTCCTGGGTTTATTTCTTGCATTGATCGTTCTGTAAACTAAGTAAAGAATTAACACTATTTAAAGTATGTGTGAAGTCTAGTGTTTTTGTGACGAGAGGGTTAACTATGGGAACCGTTCCTAGATTTGGTTTTTTATGACAGTTCTGGATCTTAGTGTGATAAGTTCGTCCGAATCTAAAAGAAGTAAGCTGATGGTGAATTGTCAATTATACCGGATCTACCGAGATTGACAATTATTTGGGGAAATTAAATACCAAGGCTTCCTATTTCTTTTGCTTCTTTGTTGATTATATGTATTGTGTCCATGTTAAATTGGCACTAATTAGGAATGTTAATGAAGTGTGTGCTAAGTCGATAACTTTTTCTTGCTGATGGAATTTCATATGTAGATTGGTTTTCTGTGGTAAAAACGTAATCCACTGATTAGATATGTCGATTTTCTTATACAATGGTTGGCTGGCCAATCTTGCCACTTGATGACATGTATATGTTAGCTTTTAAGTTAATATTGGATTTTCACACGAACTTTCATCAATGACTTTTAGATAGATTTCGCCACAAATGTATTCTTTCTCAATAATTTTCGTGCACGAGTCGTTCAAATATAGGAAGTACACTTTATTTTTTAGAACTAATTTATTTTGAGGTTCTATTACTTTTCCGCCCAACCTATCTAATATGCGAGGAAAGTATTGGTTTACCCCAAAAAAAGTTGTAATTTTGAATTTTTTTTGAGTTATTTTACGTTTTCCATCAACAACAACACGAAAAAACGGTTTTTAGAAAAAAAATCCTGTGTGTATGTCGTCGTCGTCATTGTCGTTGTCGTCGTCGTCGTTGTCGTCGTTGTCGTCGGCCACTTTTTCTTACAGGTCTTGTTAGCACGATACAGCCTCCGGAGTGCAATAAGTCAACAATTTTATGATGGAATATTGGTTAGGATGTAACGCGAAAAATTCGCCTAGTGGTCGGAGGTTTAACGATTGGCAAGCTTGTTGACGGACAGAGTGCTGAGTGTGCGAAGTTACAAATTCAGTCCTCCATTTGCCGTCAACGTGTAAACACACACTTCCAACGTAAAAATTTTTGCATGTGCTCTGGGAGCCATAAAGTATTTTGCGAAAAACCTGACAATTCCTACGTAGGGGAAGAAAATACGGCTTAAACCAACAGCTGGCAGCTCTGACCCGTTAAGCTACTGGTCCAGAAACTGCCGATGACTAAGGATACCAGTAGAATTGGTGGAATTGGGTAATTCATGGTAAATTTCCGTAGACGGCGTTGGATTCATTATCAAGGGGTTTCTTTTATGTGGACATTAATTCACTGATTGGAGCTTAATGAGTCGGTGAGACCAGTTCCAGGAGAGCTGGAATATTCTGGAGCGACTTCAGTTGCTGTTCTGGGTCCGAAAAAGCATAAGTGAACAGTTTTCCTTTTTATTCTTCATTCATTTGTACATTCACCTTTATGCGTCACATTTCACAGTTTTTTTATGTAATGTTTTATTTCTCTTTTTGCGGCAATTACTATAATTTCACTTTACACTTTGTATTTAAAATTGTAATCTTTTGCTTAATAGTTTAAAATATTGGGCTGTTGGCTCTGAACGCTAGGATACTACGGTACGTACCTGGGTACTGCATTATTTAGTGGATATTTTTTAAAACGATTTTATGTAAATAATTTTGCGCCGTACATAATTTCGACTTATATTTTCTTTTAGGAACGCTGAGCTCGTTTGCTATTTAAAATTTTATGCTTATGCATTTATTTAAATTTATATTCATATTGGTATAAATTGCGGAAGTGCGAATCCATGTAACTGTACATTGTTAATTTTTGGTATATATTATCATTGAATTTTGAGATATTGTACATGAACCATTTGGTCGTTTCTCTATAATTATAGAATTGAGTCATCTTCTGCATCCTGAGTTTGAAGACTTCAGCTCTGCTCAGAGATTATAGAACCTGCTTGTCAGTTATTTATTTAAGCTGCGATTTCGTTGTAACTGATAATTTAGGTTGCGAATTAGGATTTATGTAGATTCCGGCCTTCAGCCAATCTATATTCTGAGTCTACAGCCTTCAGCTGAGTTCATACATTATTTGGGACATTGTCATTGTAAAATTGTAATAAATATTTTGAAAAGAGACCTTTGGTCCAACGTGATTAATTAAAACTTCAATCAGGGGATACTTGCTGACTTTTATTTTCTTATGATAATTTACCTTTCAGATTAATCTTTGGAGTGTGTAGTGAGTGTTGTTAACCCACTGAGGAGTTGTGGGCTAATTAAAGAAGTCTTGGGTGCTTGCCAAAACTTCTCTGGCGCCCTTTTTGAAAACGTAATGATTTTCTGAAGAATCCACCCCTTCTTCCACTCGAAGCTAGTCGACTGGCGAGCACGGGTTGTACCACGTGAGACAACCCGCATATCTATAACGAGCACTGAGAGGGTTGGTAGGTAGGTTTCTTTTCTCGTTATAAGGACTTGTCACCGATTAATCCTATTGATTTTCAGCTCACCAGAGTCAGTACAACGGGTACTATGGTGCTTGAAGTACAACATTTTGTCATTTTTTGAGAAATTTCAGTTTGTTAGCACGATACAGCATCCGGAGTTTAACAAGTCACCAATTTTATGATCGAATATTATTTAGGACATCGCACTGATGAACTATATTGATTTTCAGCTCACCAGAACCAATACAACAGGTGCTACAGTACTTTAAGTACGATATTTTTGTCATTTTTGGAGAAGTTTCAGTTTGTTAGCACGATTTAGCCTCCGGAGTATATACAAGTGACCAATTTTATGATTGGATATTATTCAAAGCGTCTTAAAGATGAACCCCATTGATATTCAGCTCACTAAAGCCAGTACGAGTGTGATATGGTACTTGAAGTACCAAATTTTTGTCATTTTTGAAGAATTTTCATTTTGTAAGCACGATACAGCCTCCAGAGAGTATACGATTGATCAATTTTATGATTGAATATTGTTCAAGGTGTCTCACAGATGTACCCTATTGATTTTCAGTTGACTAGAGCGAGTACAGCGGGTCCTATAAATCCATATATAATAAATTTTTGGAGAAATTTCTGTTTGTTAGCACTATACATCCCCCGAAGTGTATGCAATTTTATGCAATTTTATGATAGAATATTGTTCAGGGCAACAGATGCGGAAAAGTTAGTTTTACTCTTTAAAACCGTTTATTTTTGGTTGGTTCTCTTCGAAAATAGATACTAGATGAAACCGAAATACACTTAATTTTAATGGATACACGCTATTTCATTTCGAACACGATGATACAGGATTGTCTGCAAAAAATCTGGTTTGAATGACGGTTGTTGAGTTTTAAAAATAGAAAATTTGGGGCGAACAGAAACTTGCGACAAAGAGGTCCTAGCTGAGTATCCCGTGCGGTAGAAGACGAAACAGCATTGCAAATGTGCGCGCCGCGACCGCCGTATGAAGGAGAGTGCGCAAGCTATTTGTTCATTCAACAGAGGAAACTAGTAAATACTGAGCAACATTTTGGAGTAACTGGCAGTAGACATGAGAACACAAACATAAATTGACACACTGACAAATATACAAATTGATCGTTTATTTTTGACACCCAATCAAAACTGGCAGGAACCTTTATCTAAGGGATGGTACAAAAATCTCCCGGTAGGACAAAACGAAATAGAAAAGTGGACAAAAATAGGGGCCCAAAAGATTGGCTTGGATTTCAACAAAATTAATGTTACAAACCATTCACATCGTTCTTCTGCTGTGAAACAAAAGTGGAGTAGGTGAGCAGCAGTTGTTGAAAATAACAGGACACTCATCGGCAAGCTCCATCAAACCCTATCTACAACACAATAATTGCACCACTACATACAACAATTGTAAACATTCTTAATTATTGTAAAATTGGTCACTTATAACAACTCCGGAGGCTGTATAGTATGAACAAACTGAAATGTCTCCAAAAATGACAAAAATGTAGCGAAGTCCAGGAATCACACAAATGTCAATACTTCACCTTCTCAAGAAACACCCACTAGTAACATTCTACTATCCGAAGATGTCAAGCTGATTAATTATCCTTTCACCATAAGCGAACTAACAACTGCCTTAGCCAAATGCAAAAACTCTACTGCTGGTTCTGATGATATTCCCTATAGTGTCCTAAAATACTTATCCATTTATAGCCTTACTAAGCTTTTGAATGTATACAATTACATATGGACGTCACAAAAGTTCCCTTCTTAATGGCACAAGTATACAGTTATTCCGGTACTTGAACCTAATCAGTCATCTATCTTGCCGCAATCTTACAGACCGATTTTACTTACATGCACTATGTGCCAATTAATGGAAAAGACGATCAATAGGCGTCTTTTATGGTTTTTTGAAACACATAGTATCATCCCAATGGAACAATCTGGCTTCCAACGTCAGCGCTCAACCAGAGTTAATCTTGTACTACTACAAGCCCACATTTCCAGCGCAATTAATAACAAACAAGATGTAATTGCCACTATCTTCGACATTGACGGAGCATTTGATAACATCTCTGAAAAAGCAATTCTCGAAAAACTCACACAATACAATCTCACTGGTAACATATATGCATTCATAAAAAGTTTTTTAACGTCTAGGACATATATGGTTTCTGTTAATAACTCCATTTCCTCTTCATATAGCTCTCCAAGGCTCAGTTTTAAGTACATCATTGTTCATCCTCACCATTAACAAGTTATGCAACAATCTTCTTTCCCCGGTTAAATGCTCTCTATACGTGAATGACCTAATAATGTACTGCCATAGCAAAACCAATGCCACTACTTGCAAAATACTTCAGCAAGCAGTAAATACCCTACAAACCAAAGTTGCCACTCTAGAACTTACCCTCTCACATGCTAAATCGAAAGTTATTAAATTCAATAGGAGAGCGAAAACTTGTATCCCTAGTATCACAGTAAACAACTTTCAATTACCTGTCGTAGATGACTGTAAAATCCTGGGATTGTTATTCGACTCTAAATTATTCTGGTGACAATATATACAGGGAATTAAAGGAATATGTCTTAATCGACTAAATATTATTAAACTGCTCTCACATTATCATTGGGGTGCGGATGAATCTACCTTGCGAAAAGTATACAGAACCCTCATTCGTTCCAAAATTGATTATGGAAGTTTCATTTACATGTCTACAACAAAAACTATTTTACGTTCCCTTAACACAGTACATAATACCGCCATCCGCTTATGCCTGAAAGCGTTTTGGTCAAGCCCAGCTGAAAGTCTCTATTATGAAGCTAATGAACACCCTCTCTGGCACAGACGACACCTCCTTCTCAACTATATAGCCGCGATTTCCTCCAATCCAGTATATCCTATATTAACATCATACCAACTTCATGACAATCCTCCATATACCTTTATTATACGTTCTATTCCTCAACTTATACAACCACTAATTCCCAAGCCGTAAACCTATCACATACTCGAACCCACCCACTCTCCAACACTCCTCCATGGACCAAATTTCTCCCACAATACGATCTCTCCCTCTGCAAATTTAAGATAGAAGAAACCAATAGAGATGTTATTCGATCAGCTTTCCTTGAGTTGCTGAATAATAAAGAATATAACATGGTCATATATATGGACGCATCCAAGACAGAAGTAGGAGTTGGGTGTTCTATAACCACGGTACAAGGATCGATCGGAACCTACAAAATATCCTCTATTTATAGCGTCCACACGGGTGAGCTATACGTTAGCTTGTAGCCTTCAAACATGTCCAACAACTTGCAAATACACACATAGCCATATGCATTGACTCATTATCCTCCATCCATTCCATTAAGAATACATTTACTAACCACCCACTTGTCCAAGATATACACGACATATATCAACAACTAAAAAGACAAAATACAATAACATTGGTCCCTTGTTGGGATTATTGCCTTACCAAAGAAGCTGCCTCAACTGCTACTGTCACGGTGAATCTTTGTTATGACTTAAAAGCTAGCCTGAAAAAAAATCAATCGTTCCAACTGGCAAATTCACTGGAGTCAAATTATGTGATCACTGCGTGAAATTCAACCAATAGTGAGTCAATTTACCTGTCTCGATCTATCTAGGAAAAATATGGCTGTCATACGAAGATTACGTATAGGTCATACTAGACTTACGCATGATTACCTAATGACATCATCACCTCAGCCGAACTGTCAATATTGCCACGTAAAGCTCTGCATCAAGCAAATACTCGTTGAATGTCCATACTTCGCCACAAGACGCCTACGCCTAGGAATACATACGAACTACAAGGGGATTCTAAATAGTGATAATAAAGTTCGCAAAGTGATCAAGTTCCTAGAAGAAGAACAACTTATTAATAGAATTTAATAAAAAAAATCAATTTAAATAACTTCGCTTATATCATGTCATGCTCATGTAATCCCATAATCATGTTAGTTTAAGCTTTTAGTTTTGATTTACATTGTGTAATGTAGCTTTGTCTGTATTGTACCTCGTGCTAATGGCCATAGCTGTCTTATGCACGTTAATTTAATTAAAAAAAATGTAGTATATTGTACTCCCTGTAAAAATTGTGCTAATAAATATGTAGATCACATTGGTCAAAAATAAAATAAAATCGCATATCCCTACATAAAAGTGATTGCAGATTATATACAGATGTGCTTTAGCAAAACATGTAATTGATAGAAACCATGTTATGGATTCTGGTTCTGTAAGTATTTTAGATATTCAATCAAATATTAAGAAAAGGCTTTTCTTAGAAATGGCTCACAT
This sequence comes from Galeruca laticollis, assembly GCA_963921935.1. NCBI lineage: Eukaryota > Metazoa > Arthropoda > Insecta > Coleoptera > Chrysomelidae > Galeruca > Galeruca laticollis. The sequence continues at coordinate 126,843,720 of OY998180.1, forward strand.
ATCTCAAGAAACTAATATCATTAATAAAAAAAGTGATATTTATTATTACTATTATCTATTGATAAAAATCATAAAAAACTTTCAATTTTAAATTTTTCTTCTATTTAAAAAATTAGTTTATAATTAATTGTATCCAATTGAGTATCCAATAGCTGTGTTTCTAGAATAATAAATAATTGAATGCTGTTTGTTGACTGGAGCATTCAGTATCATAAGTTACATATTCTTCAACTAGATTAATATAGGTACCATTGTAAGGGACAGCTACAGCTTATTTATTGTATTCAGTGAATTTTCAAATGGAAATGAGCTTTTTAACAGAAATTTCTGTTTTTGAAGTCTTAAACAGTCTCTAATTGTTCAAAAGAATTGTTAGTGATAATGTTAAAATTTTCTAAACCTGCAAAACTATATTGATGGCTAAGACTACTACTAAAAAAACTAGAACTAGAGATATTTGATTCAATATTTTTTGTACTGTTTAATACAATGTTTGTATCAGACTATCTGAAATAGTTACTCCCCTTTCATTACATAATTACCAACTATTTGTTTTTTATTTTATTTGTGTAAGTAGCTTCTGAAACATCTTCAACATTGAAAATATTTTCTTCTAGATTTAAATATCTGCCAACATATGAGCATATTTTATTATTAATAATAATATCTACCCTATTGCAATATCAAGTTTTTTGTAGGGTATAATGCATATCTAGGATTTGAAATATTGTGAATCGTTTTCAAAATATACATACTAGGTAATATTAATGTATAATAGCCGATTAAAGTATTGAATGAGTATTAAGTTTTAATAATTATGATTTTGGAATAGGTACTTACCGATAACAATTGTTGTTCGTCCATTATAACAAGAATTATAACTAAGTATAGAAACTGTAGCTTAGTAGGAACCAATTAAAACGAAGACCACTTTATTCAAGTACTACTAGCAAAATATGTGCTTCCTGCAAATAAAATATAACACATAACTGAAAACCATCCGCCATTTCATGTTTGTCATTTTTGTTTGCACAGATAACTACTGTATGTTTCGTTCATCAGTTCCTCTTCTGTTTTCTTCTTTTTTATGTTACTATGATGTTTAATATGAGATATTACTGAGAGTTTTATGAACTAACGTCGTACAGACGTAATAAGTACGATGTTAATAAAAATTATTTCGAAAGATGTAAAAGTAACTGCAACATGTGATCATCTTAGAAACATGTTAATTTGTAATAATACACTAACGTTCTGTATGTGACATTATTGAGAAGTATACAAATTAACACCGTATGAATGTTTCCCATAGGAAGTTACTAAAAATAAGTTCAAAGGATGTGTATGTAACTGCGAATTCAAGTATTACTGTGTACATCAAAAATATGTTTTATTTACATGACATGGATGTTAATAGAGTTGGTAATAAAATTAAGACATCTAGGAGATATCTTATTAACGTTTTAAATAAGCATCACGAAAAGTCTCTAAAAAGAACATCACAAAAAAGACTTGTTATGTTTCTTGATTAGTGGGTAACATAATTTCAAAACTCACTGGGATAAATATAATTGAGAATTATTAACACAGATTATAAATACACTGCACATATATTTAAACTATTCAAAATAATAATAATGAATCACCATGAAAGTTGTCGACACTTTCCATTTATAGGAAGCATGCGATCTAACGAGTCAGTTACCCGTAGGTATGACTTTCCGCATATCAAGTGAATGTGATATTAACATTTAATAGAAACGTGCTTTCCGTATGCTCGCCTGACCTTAACAGATCGACGCCCGCTATTAACATTGAAATTATTATTTACACAATTTAATCTCTTTTCCCTTTGATAATGTCTTTTTACGATACTGTCTTTTCGGGATCATCACAAGCTGCATAATGGAGTGGACGATTTCTTTCACAGCGCGATCCTTCACACCAGCAACAGATACTTCATCTTTCATCCTTTAAATATTTAGCAGCATTATGAAGATCAATAGCGCTAATGATCACTGAGGAAATTTTCTCAATTTTCAATCGTACCGAATGCGTTCTATATTAACTCACTATGTTTCATGCTAATTATTATATGCTATTTGCTGAGATTTGGTGGGGATTCTATATTGTGTTAAAAACCATAATGTAATGCTGCGAGAATGCCGTAGCCTGATCTTCTTAAAATACGACTGTGGTGCACCGAGCCGGCCATTGAGGTATAAACTTATTACACCAGCCTGTTATATTAACATACTCCACAACATGTAATGATGGTTTCATTATGGCTGCCCATTCATTGACTGTTGCATCAATGGAATTTTCGGTAGGAAATTTTATCCAAATATCAGCTTTTGTTACGATTTTTAATAAATCATAAGATATCGTTTCATCTACTGTTGTTCTATGAACACCTTCTTTTTTCCAAGCCATAATTGAAATCCGGGATCACTTGGAAGCCGTTAAAATGTTTGAATTAATACGCCACCTCTAGCTTCTGATTTAAAAAAATTGGTAGCTACCCACTCATCATTTTGTTCAGCTAATCTGTACAAACTGTGGTATTATTCGGTACGACTCTCTTTTTTTTAGGGGTAAGCTTTTGTTCATATATTAAGAAATTGCTTGCTTCTAATCACACCATTTTTAAACAATGTCAAAAAGTGTAGCTTGTATTAGTTCCTTTTTTAGTAAGAGATAATACTCATTTCTATTCACAACAGACTATAAGAATTGAGAAAATATACTGCTCCACTTTTTTTTTTCATTTGATCGCAGTGAAATTATAACAAGACAGGTTTCAATATAATTTTAATAAATTATGTATTATACAAATAATAAACGTACTTTTATGAAAGTAGATATAAATAAACTTAAATTTTCATTAAATGTTTATATGTCAGCCGTAAGTAACGGATCACTTTTATGAGAAGGTATATATTTTTCTCCTTTTAGAAGAATTTGTATTTCTTCTAAAGTTTTACCTTTAGTTTCGGGTACATAGTATACGATGAATATAGCTATTGAAAAACTTCCTACACTAAAGACGTAAAATGGTACGTGCATTCCATATGCAGATTCCAACCAAATATACAATTGAACGCTAATAATAGCTCCTATGACATACATAGCATCGGCAATGGTCATTCCCATAGCCTTTATTTTGGCAGGAAAAATTTCCGCCGTTATCACAATCGGTACTATTCCTAATCCCAGCTTAAAAGTACAAGCATAGATCATTACTGAAACAATAGGAATCCAACTCACACTTTTGACGTCGTAATATGTCAACTTCAAATTGAAGTAGATAGCAATAGAAAGTAGACAAAAGCCTGTTAGTACTGTTGAGACAAGCAACAAAGCTTTTCTTCCATATTTGTCAACTTGAAAAGATGCGACATTAGCAGATACAAGCATTATAACAGAAAATACAATACCAGCGTGCGCGGAATCCATGTAAATAGATCCAGCTGAGTTAAGTATCACATGCAGATTCATTAATATTACACTGATAGCAACAATGTGCTGCCCTCCGTTCAAAACAGTCATTATTAAAATAGCTTTTCGGTTACTCTTTACTAAAATAATATCCTGAAATCTTCCCTTTTCTGATTTTTGTCTTTCTATCGCTCTCGTGATTTCTTTCAGTTCTATTGTAACATCTTTTCCTGGTCGGAAATATTGTAGAGATGTTCTTGCTTCATCAGGTCTGTTTTTAAATAACAGATAATAAGGACTCTCCGGTACCCACCAAAATATCAATAATTCGCAAACAAGCACCACTGCTCCTACTATTGGAGTTGTATAAAATGGTAAATAAGGTCCAACACTATACACTATTACAAATCCTACTAACATCTGCAGGTAAACTATTGAAGCGAGGAAGCCCCTAATTTTACTTTCCGCTATTTCAGCAATATACATCGGCATGCTGACGAAAGACATATTTCCAATCATGCCGAACATGAACCTAACGACATACAGATATATCATATTATTTGCCAATCCTATTATTATCCATCCAATCAAAGACGCCAACGCAGCGAGGAGTAAGGATTTTCGTCTTCCTATTTTATCCACTAAGTATATAGTTGTTGGCAATCCACAAAAAGAGCCGACCATAAGGATAGTTTCCAGCCATTCTACCTCTTCTTTCGTTGTTTTGATATGACTTTTCTCACTGACTAGATATGGCAGCATAGGAGCAGTCCATCCATATATCATACCATCTGATATCGCAAACAAAGAACCTAAAAATAAAAAAAATGTCAATAGGAAATTCAATATTACGTGAATGTTATAAAAAATGAAAGTATCATTATTTTTGCAATGTAAACTATATATTCCACGAAGTCGACTGTTTGCAATATATGACAAGAAATGGCAGTAACTGATAGATTATTTGATTAAAAATTCAGTCATTCATAATTAGCACTGCACACACACCATTTGTTTCTGTCTGTTGATTTCCGTATTCAATTCTTAATCAATTTATACCTTTACTCTCTTTGTGCATCTATCTGATATTGCGCCTGCATCTTTTCGTTTTACCCATTTTCCACTATGTATCCCCGTTATGGTTATTCTTCAATATATTCTATGTGAATATATCCATCTTAATGTGTTCTTTTTGCTGCCTCCTATTTCCTTGCCTTTTAAAATTTCACATTAACATTTTTTGCTCACTCTAATCTATTATCTATTATTCAATTCCAAACAGGACTATTAGTCTTAATGCTGATTTGTGAAATCTTTTGTATTTTTCTATTGAGCACATTCTCTAGTTTCTACACACATGTATCTTGTTTAAACCATTTGTATTTCCTTTATTATTGTAGTATATTATGTTATAATTGGCAATAACAAGGTTGTCCGTCTTGGACTGTCAATAGTCAAGATAGTTTGTTGTAGATATATAGATTAGAGAGAAACATGTTCGTTACAGTTAATAAAATTTCCAAATAACAATTATTATTTCTTATTTGATAATATATCAAATAATACATGGCGCAGTCAGTTATGTACTTAAACGTTCCTGTTTTATATATAATGATTTATATACTATAAATGCAGCATAGGGATACGAAAATATGTGTAGAATTATTAAATTATCATTTAAAAGGTTTAATTACTCATTCAACAACGCATTTGACAATAACTCAAATTATATTATTAAAATAATGTCAGAAGTGCAGCATCAGTTCAAAATGAACGCCCACACTCCAGTATCATTGGTCCGTCACCGGAGATGGGAACGAAAGGCTTCTTTGGAACGTGACATGACTTGCCCCTAGAGGTGGGAATTAAAATTATGGTTCGGAACAGAACATAGCTCCCCTCCTTAAAGGCTCCGGCCTTTAAGCTACTCTTGGTTAGGCAAGACACAAAGTTTTGTCGCTGGACGGTGATACTCTTGACCATGAAATTTCACGATGGCGCTTCTGATAACGCCATCACTACCTGGGACAACGGAAACGACTCTGCCTACAGACCAACGCAGTATTATTAGGTACTGTTCGTTCTACCGGCAAGTCTGCCATTAGGTATTTTACAGTTTCAGCGTTAAATCGAAAGCAAGTCAAACAATCATGTACCACTCTTCTCACCAAATTACGACCATTTAGTGGCCAGACGCGTTCGCGAATGATAAATAGTAACAATTGCGGTCCGGCATGAGAGTGAAGAACATGTTTATGACGGGCATATCATTTTATGAGTAAATGATCCTTTGGCAAAAGAGTGGGAAGCTTTTTCGCGAAATCGAACTGAGATTTTCTTAACCTTCCTCCTACTCTTAAAACGCCAGAAGGATCCAAGAATGTATTCAAGTTTAGCAGATTACTTTTTGAAATAATAGGTACATTGTGCAAAAGGTTTTTGATTTCAGAACAGAAATATTCCCCCCTTTGAGCGGTGAGTATAAGTGTTAGAAAAGACTTTTCCAATTCTAAGGTGGTCAAGGGACCAGTAAGTTCAGGAGTATCATTTATGAATCTCATTATATAGTTATTTATGAATCTTAACATGTAGATGTGGAGAATTTATTAAGTGCGGGAATATTTTTAAAATCAATATCACTAATAAAGTTAGATATTAGGACCTTGGTTTTGATTTCAGGTAATTCAGATAAATCTGGGATTATAGCAAAATGATCAGCATTATGGATTTGAGGATGAATAAGAAATTGGGGGCCATGTCACCAAAGGCTAGATGTAGATAGATCAAGAGTGGTTGAGCCTCTGGACAATATGTCTGCGGGATTATCTTGAGTATTGACATATTTCCAATTTGAAGTTTTGTATTTGGGCCACACGATTAGCAACAAATATTTTTAATAGATGCGGTGAAGTATTTATCCAGGATAGCACTATTTCTGAATCGGTGTAATAAATAATAGTTTCGATATTTAGATATAAGCTAGAAATAAGTTTATTCATCAACTCTGCAAGCAATAATGCAGCACACAATTCTAGTTTAGGGATTGTAATAACTTTAAGAGGTGCTACCTTTGTTTTCGCACATATCAGATATGAATGATAAGTTTCATTATTATCCAAAGATCGCGCATAGATGCAACAACCGTAAGCTGTCTCAGAAGCATCCAAGAAGCCATGTAATTCAAGTAGTTTAGGTGTATTACATAGGATTTTTCTGGGAGCTTTTATAATGCCTATTTGTTGAAGGTTTTCCTGAAAATCTTTCCATTGAAGATATAATGACATGGGTAAGGACTTATCCCAAGAGAGATGCAGTTGCCATAGTTTTTGCATAATTAGTTTAGCGTTTATAATAATTGGTGAAGCTAGGCCAAGAGGATCGGACAGTTGAGAAATTGCGCTAAGAATAGTTCTTTTTGTATTAGAAATGTTGGGTGAGGACATATTTATTGAATAGTGTATGCAATCCAAACTAGGATTCCAGTTGATTCCAAGGGTTTTATTAAAGTTATCATCACAAATGCTGATAAAGCTGGGTGTTTGATTATCATTTATATCGACAGCATTTGAGAGCCATTTGCAAATATTAAAACCGTATTCTTTAAAGATACTTTCAAGTTGATGCTTAATATAAATAATTTCCTCTATGGTTTCTCCTCCAGTAAGGAGATCATCCACATAGAAATCGTGTTTAATTATAAAACTCAACTTGGGATTCTCCTTTTCGATGTCTAAACCGATCTGTCGTAAACATCTAGTTGAGAGAAAGGCTGAGGATGCAAGACCATAAGTAACGGTATTGAGTTCAAATGAAGATATATCGTCTAAATTATTAGATCGCCAAAGAATTTTTTGCAAGCAACGTTGCTCTTTGTGAAGAAGAATCTGCCTGTATATATTGGTAATATCGGCAGATATAACGAAATGATGTTTTCTAAAACGTAGTACAATGGATAAGAGATCGTCTTGAACTGTGGGACCGACCATTAAAATATCATTAAGTGAAAAACCTGATGTTGACTTGGCAGATCCATCAAAGACCACTCTGATTTTTGTAGTAATGCTGCTGGGTTCAAATATGGGATGATGAGGAAGAAAGAATCAGGTGCTAGTAATTTACTCATATGTCCAAGATCGAGATATCCATCAATAAATTTTGTGTAATCAAGCTTCAAGTCATTAGTTTTAGACATTTTTCGTTCAAGGGAGTAGAATCTTTTTCCGCGCGTTGTTTATAATCACCGAGAACATATATATCAGCTTTAAGCGGCATTTTTACAATAAATCGACCCGTTTCATCTCGAAACGTATTATCTTGGAAGTGTTATTCACAAAATGTTTCTTCTTTCGAAAGATGTGGCTTATTAGAAATACTTTCTATTTTCGAAAAGTTTTCAATCTGATTATGTAATTCATCATTGGTAATATTTATGTGACAATAAGGCTTATTAGAGTATGTATTAAAATGTGTTAAATCGATAGTACCGGCTATTACCCAACCGAAATGGGTTTTTTGCAGAAATGGAGCATTTTTTCCCAATTTGTGCTGTCCTACACAAAGAATATTCCAAAAGGTTTTAGCACCTATTAATACATCTATTGATGCACTGATATCGAAAGTTGGATCAGCAAGTATGATGTTGTTTGGAATGTTTAACTGGGTTTTGTCAAATGACTTACATGGCATGTTACCTGTAATATTTTCGATTACCAATCAGTTTATATTTTTAGAGAAGGCATTGATACGAGATTGTATTTTATCACATGTTTTAGAATTTATATTTGAGGAAACTTGATTTATTCCTGAAATGGAAGTTTTTATTTTTTCCGGTTCTATTTAAGTTTTTTACAAAGATCGGATGTTATTAAATTGCATTGGGAACCGCTATCCAACAATATCCGACAAAAATGTGCTTCTCTATTGCTGTCAAACACCTTTACAACAGCAGTTGACAAAAGTACACAATTTTATGAAATTACTGAACAGTGGGATTTTACAGAAGACGTGACAACGTCGACATTCCGTGCATCGGAGTTATATACATCAAAGCTTCCATCACTTTCAGCATGTGCGGCTGTGAGAGGCTGATCAATGCTTTTCTGATTCGGAGAATCACTGACAGCTTTCAAATTCGTTTGATTTTGATTACCGTTATCAACGTGGAGTAGTGTTATGTGATCTGGAGCATATACGACACCTACTAGCCTTGCAGTCTTTTGTAAAATGATTTTTACGCAAACAATTAATACATAAATGCCTACATTTGGCTTCATCAAAACGAGATTTAGTATCTAATTCTAAGTATTTAGTACAGTTATATATAATTTGCTCCTTTTCGCAAAACGTACACTTTGGGGTATAAGTAGAAGTTAAAGTTTTTATAGTAGAAATAGGTTTAGGTTTCGTTTGAATAGTCGACTGCGTTTTACCTAATGTGTATTTATCTTCTTCAAGGGACTCAAAAATATCACATTTTTCACGCAAAAATTTTAAGAAGTCGTCCAGCTTCGGATTTGTTCGTTTTGCACGTTTAGATTCCCAATCTTTACGAGCTCCGAAATTAAGTTTATTGTTAAGCAAATATACTAACAGTGTGTCCCAATGTTGGACAGGTTCACCTAAGGCTTTTAGTGACTTAAGTATTCTAGTGCTTTCGTCATGTAATTGAGAAAGTGTGGTATATGATTCCTTGACAATAGCTGGCAAATTGAAAAGTGATTTCATTTGATTATTGACAAGTTTTTCAATGTTTTCGTATTTCTCAAGTAAACAATCCCAACCTATTTGATAGTTTGCATCAGAAATTTCAAGAGACTCAATAAGCTTAAATGCCTCTCCCTTTAGTGAAAGACGTAAATAGTTTAGTTTTTGTGCTTTAGGCATGCATGGATGTTTATCTATAACAGATATAAAAGTTTCTTTGAAGAATAACCAGTTTTGATATTGTCCATCAAAGGAAGGAAGATTTATATCAGGAAGTTTAATATTGTAGTTCTGAAGTGATGAAGAGTTTGCATTAGTATTAGCTGAAAATTTATGTAACAATAAAATTTGTTGGGCGTCACTGGTAATGCTATAAAATGTATCTTCAATACTTGTACGTTCTATTTCGTCCGGAATGAAATCATCCACTGCATAGGAAATGATGGACTGAAGACTTACAATAATTTTAAATTTCAAAATGAAACCTTCCAGGAGGTATTAAACAAGTTCGAAGAAGTTTGTAACCCTAAAAAGAATATTATTTATTGAGGGTATCTATTTTATAAACGTTCACAGACGGCAAATGAACCGTTAGAGTCATTTTTAATAGATGCCCAGACATTAGTGAGAGATTGTGAATTCACTGCTGTAAAAGAAATTCTACGAGATAGCCTTGTATTTGGATCAGCTGATAATGAAGCTAAACAAAACATTATTGCAATGGAAAAAGTAACCTTCGACGAAGCTATAAAGATGTTCAAAGTAGCATAATTAGAAAAAGCCAAAGCAAAAAGTGTATATGTCAGGCGAGTAACAGCTCCAGTTCAAATGCGGACAAAATAAAAATGTCGAAGGTTAATGAAAACACTACATTCAAAAAGAAATATGTTAACAGTATGTACTTGATTGTGGATGGTGTGGAGAAACACATAAACGTGACAAGGAAATGTGTCCAGCATAAGGAAAAAGATGTGAGAAATGTGGAATAAAAAATCATAAATACAAAACAAGAATTAGAAGAAGGCAAGTACAAGTAATAAATGCAGAAGTCTGAGGACGAAGACTATTATTGTGCTTCAGTAAGTGAAAAAAATGTAAATGCTATTTCTTGGTATCAAGAAAACAAAAGTTAAAAATAGTGTAATAGATTTTAAACTTGATATAGGGCCAGATGTGAAATTAATTCCTTCAAATCTGTTTGAATTAATAAGTAAAGATTCAAAAAATCAAATAATAATAAATTATAATACCAATGTGAAGTTAGAAGCGTACAATGGAAGTAAAATTAATGTACTCAGTGAAACTAACTGAAATATAAAAAGTAAAGATAAAAATTTAAAATCAAATTTGTTATTGTAGAAAACAAATTAACACCAATTTTTGGTCTTGAAAGATGTATAGAACTTGATTTAATTAAAAAATCATGTGAAATTCAAGAATGTTCTAACGAATATTTAACTAAAGAAAATATTTTGGATATGTATAAAGATGTATTTACTGGAATTGGTAAATTCCCAAAAGAATATTGTAGTAAATTGGAAACTAATGCATTACCCTGCTCGAACCCTCCTCATAGAGTTCCATTAAAAATAAAGGAAAAGTTAAAAGAAGAGTTATTAGAAATGTGCAATGCAATATGGGTTTTATTTGTAAAACAAAAGAACCAGTTGAACGGGTGAATAGTTTGGTACTTAATTGTGGAAAAACCCAATGGTAGTTTGCGTTTATGTCTATATCCCAAATACTTGAATGAGTCAATTGTTAAAGATTATTTTGAGATACCAAAATTTGAGGATCTAGCATCAAAATTAAGAAAGCTGAGTATTTCAGTGTTTTGGATCTAAGATATTCATTTTGGCAAATTCCTTTAAATAAAGAAAGTTCATATTGTACATTTTCAACACCGTTTGGATTATATTCCTTTAATCGGTTACCATTTGTTATACATATATCAGCAGAAGTTTTTCAAAAGTATTTGTCTGAAAACTGAAGATCTATATATAATTATATATATAATTTGAGGTGAATTATTTGTCAACTTTATAATTGAGATACATACACATACCCAAAACATAATCTTAATTATATTTATATATATATATATATATATATATATATATATGTGCAGTGTTGGGAACATTATGAGGGAACATAGGGTTTACTTTCAATGTGTTAGAAAGAGACAAAATACATATAAATTCAGTGCATCATTCTTTGTCGCTAACAGGATATCATAAAGTGGAAAACGTCCAATACAAGGAGTTAAAAATACAGATGTGTAATGTGAACAGTTTAGTTTATTATTTGAGAAATAATAAGATTGTATGTACTATTCTGATAGCTTAATGTAATGAACAATAAAAAAATCAACACTACTTTCGTTTATCCCTTCATGATTAATTTACAAATAAATAATTCAGTAGTAATAAAATTCACTATATTAGTTCGGTTAGTATTGGAATAAATAACCTAAATAACCGTAGCATGCGAAATAAAATTTGTATTAATAATAATATGTGTTTCCAAATATCTCAATTCTCATTTTTCGCTAACAGGATCTCATAAGTGGAAAACCCACAACGCCCGCCTCTTACTATTTGTAGCTTCTGACAGTATTGCCAATTTTCTTTGTATATTTATATTAATTGTAAAATGCATTGTTCTAACACGAGAACAAGTTATAAGAAGATTTTAATTATGATAATTCAAGAGGTTGTAACAGATCAAGATATAATTAATTCCATATATTCGTTAAATATTTTATTGTAATGCTGGAAATTGTTCTAGTTTTCAGATTGAAAGCGGTTAAAACCTTCACTTTTTTTCAGATTTGGCAACGTGAAATTGGTCTCCAAACATCTGCTGTGTTTCGAATGTTGGTAAAAAAAATTGGTATCTTTATCGTTTGTATGCAAATGAGAACGAACTCTCTGTGTAAACACACACACAGTGCAAATTAAAAAAAAAACGAAAATAAAACTAAAATCGAATTCTAATGCCTACAATTTTTAAATAAAAGTAATATTATTATATGTAATAAATTAAAAAATAAAACTTAATTTTTCAATGAGCTTAAATCAAATGTTCGAATAAATTCCCGTTTTGCGCTAAGCAATAGCCGAGACGGTTATAAAATTCTTGACGAACACGTATGAGCATTTCAGGTGTTATTTGCATACAAATTTGTAAAATTTGTTCCCTTAGTTCATTTAGAGAAGAGGCTCTGTTCTCTTGAAACCCATAAATTCTCGATTTTATATAACCCCAGAAAAAAAATCGTCGGGAGCCAGATCTGGAGATCTCGCAGGCTATCTTATGTTACCATTCGTGGAGATTATCCGATTGGGAAATTGTGTATTTAGAAAGTTTATTGCTAGTCGATAATTATGTGATGCACAACCGTCATGTTGGTACCAGATATCATTGAAGTTGACACCTAATTGTATAAGGGCAGGAGTAATTTGATTTTCCAGCATGTCCAAATATTTCTGTCCGGTTAAATTGCCGTCAATAAAAAATGGTCCAATTAAATGGCCACCTAATATTCCAGCCCAAACATTTAACTTTTGGGGATATTGAGTCCTATTATTATAATGTTTGTGTAAATTTGTCCTTGGCCAATATCGAATAATGGATGAATTATTTGCACCGTGTATGGGAAAAGTCGATTCATCTGTGAACAAAATATTTTTCGAAAAGTTTGCGTCCAATTGTATTCTTTCCATAATTATTTCACAAAATTCCATTGTACGAAATTGATCGTCTGGAAAAATTTCATGGCTCTTTTTCAGTTTGAAACTACGATAACCTTTTTTTTTTAATACAGTCCGAATCGTTTTCGCATCAACATCAAAATCCTTTGCTATATGAGTGGACGATTGTAGGGGATTATTTTCCACACTGGCACAAATTAAAATATCTCTTTCTTCTTTTTCGGGTTTTGTTTGACGTTTTTGTGTACGGGGTCCATGTTTAGTAGGATTGACACATCCATGCTCTTCAAAAATTTTTAATAACCGTTCTCACTTGTTTTTTGCTAATTGGTTGGGCATTTTCGAATGCCACAATAAACAAATTTTCTGCTATTTCTCGATATGAATGACCCTGGTAGTACCATTTTACAATTTGCACTTTATGGTGTACTTGCATACTCATTTTAATAAGATTTGCAAAAGATCTTTACTCATTCGCAAACAAACGTTTAGTGAAGTACCCAGATTGTACAGTTGAACATCTTCAAGAGGCGCACGCGCGATTCGTATTTGTCTGGTGTAATAATCTACGCTGGCTTTTAATTCTGTCTCATGATTGTCCTTCTCCAACACACTGGTAACTCCATGTGACCATGATAATTTCTTTTTGAACGTGAGAGGATATGGTTTTACGTTGAAATTAAATGTGACTGATTTCTCTCACAAATAAAAAGGAATTTTTGAAAGGCACTCTACAATCTAACGGGTGGATTGAAAATGGAGAGAGGGGACAGATAAAAGTAGAATTTGAGCTGTAAGCGAAATCGTTTTATCAGGAGCGTAGGAAACAGAGGCGGTTTACATTGAGATCTTTAAAACTATTCCTTATGATGTTAATGAAAATTATTATGCTTACATTCATTAATTGTACCCTCAATATCGACGAATGTAATTTTTTTAGCTATTTTTCAGTGATTTTTTAGTGGTACTTATTTCAAATACCTATTAGGTAGATTTTAATTTATTGTTCAAATCATATTAGCGTGTACTACCCGAACTGATATAGTGAATTAGTTTCTTACTACTGAATTGTTTCTTTGTAAATTCATCATGAAGGTTTTTAAATGAAACTCACGGTCTCTAGTTAATTCCACAATATAATAAAAGTCATTGAAAGTTCTAAAAAATTGACAATTGTTTCGATAAATCAATTGTATGCCAGGCATCGCCTTCGGAAAGACTACCGCCTAGTGAGTTGTAGGGTCACGGATGATCCTAACCAATGGAAATTAACAAGAATAACATTGTCGACGATTGAAGCATCATTGCCAAATCGAAATCATTATCTGATGGAAGATTATTTTAAGGTGACAGAAAATAATTTTTACAATAATAAAAAAGTTATTGGCAATTTTAAAACTTTTCTAACTATACTGGATTCTCTAATTTATTCATTTTATACTCTTTCGAAAACTAGAACAATTTCCAGCATTACAATAAAATATTTAACGAATAGATGAAATTAATTATATCTTGATCTGTTACAACCTCTTGAATTATCATATTATTTATTCCAATACTAACCGAACTAATATAGTGAATTTTATTAATACTGAATTATTTCTTTGTAAATTAATCATGAAGGGATAAACGAAAGTAGTGTTGATTTTTTTATTGTTCATTGCATTAAGCTATCAGTATAGTACATACAATCTTATTATTTCTCAAATAATAAACTGAACTGTTCACATTACACATCTGTATTTTTAACTTCTTGTATTGGACGTTTTCCACTTTATGATATCCTGTTAGCGAAAAAGAATGATGCACTGAATTTATATGTATTTTGTTTCTTTCTAACACATTGAAGGTAAACCCTATGTTCCCTCGTAATGTTCCCAACACTGTATATAAAACAAAGAGCAAACAACAAGTGTTTTCATGGGAAAGCACGCAAAATAAAGATGTTACTGAAGAGGAGTTATAATCTTTTAATATACTACCAGAAACATTGGGGTAATGGCAAGGGGATTTAAGAAAACTCCCTCTCTGTTTTTTTTCCAAGTTTTCGGAAAGTTTTATTTACCATAAATATTCCATGAAGATTAACTTGATCAAACAAATGAAAAATAGAACAAAATATCAGATTCTATATTTCAAGGAAAGAAGCTATAAATTCTATATCAACTATTTTTAGAAAATGGATATCCAAATAAATTAGTTAAAAATATACTATTTAATTATTCTCCAACTATAGACATTACAGACACTAATATTAGAAACGAACATTCAGATAATATAAATTACTATGTACCTACATACATACATCCTTTTTCCTTTGTTTCACTTATTCCTAGAATATGTACTTTGTTGTTTTTCAGTTCCTCCGTTATTTCGATTTCCTTTCCTGTTAATGTGTTAATATTCTATATACCTATATTTATATGGTCTTGGTCTGCACTATTTATAGATTGTCTATGATTATTTTTTCCATGTTGACTGCTCTGATAATTTTTTCTATCCGATCCCATACCATTATTGTGTTTAATTTTCCTATTAGTTTCTTCTTTATCCCTATTGCTAAAACTACTTCTATTCTCACTGCTACACTTATTACTATCTTTAATACTATTATTTTTGTTTAATTTATCTTCGTGTATGTCTTCTAGTTTTTTGGGTACCCTGTATCATTTTCCGAGTTGGTGCTATATCTTCAACGTCTTTCATGCTGGGTGACCACTGGCTAGCCGTTCTTCCTTTTCTTGTTTGCATTTGTTAATGTTTCTTCTTCGCGATTGTATTCCAGCTGATCTAAGGTAAATCTTAATTTATCATATATTATACTCGCTCTACATCCTTTTTCTCTAGCCGATTTTAGATAGAGGATGAGTGCTTTCCGTTTATCTTGGATTGCTTTTGGTAGATCCTCTGATATACATATTTTTGTACCTTTCAATTTTTTGGCTTCTCTTATTATTTCTATTTTTTTTTCTTCTTTTGATAGCTCTAGCCGAAGTGATCTATTTCTGTTATTGTCTGTCTCCTTTTTACCGATTCTTCTTATTTGTAGTATATCTGCTTCCATGTTTATTTTAACCTTTATTTTATCTAAAATTTGTTTAATTTTGTGGTTTCTTATTTCGCACGTTTCGTTCTCAGTATCTTCTAATTCCGTATACTACATTCTTTTCCTTGAACATATATATATTTTTAATGACCGTAAATTCTCAATTTCTTATTTTTCACGGGTTTCGGTCAGAAATAAAGTCACTTGCTTATAGTGGTAACGTTTCGGTCTATTTTATTTAAACCATTTTCAAACCTTTCTAAAAATGTTTTGAAAACACAATACATTTATTAAAATACATATAATTAAAAGATGTTTCTTTAAAACTTACTCTTTGATGATGCCTCCGTAGAGGCTCGTCTACTACTGTACAGTAGTATTTCTTAAATTAAAAAAAGACAATTAATGTACTCAAAAACAAATAATACAAACAATGAACTATGTTAAAAATGATTAGAATGTATTTACAGAGTGTCCTAATTAAAATAAAATTTGAATTAGAGACCTATTTTTTAATAACTAGGTAAAGTGCCGATATTCGTATATAATATTAAGTTCGTATATATACAACTTAAGTTGTCTATGTCAGTTCTGAAATTAACTGAGTCAGGATTCTTCTTAATATTTATCATTTCTTTTATCAATCTTTTACTATTATTTTTTTCTGTAGTTATTATATCTACGTTGTTGAAATTAAAAGAGTGATTTTCATCAAGTGAATGTTTTGATAGTGTAGTACATTCATTGTTATTTCAAACTGATTGCTGGTGTTCTTGAATTCTCTTATGTAAATATTGGCTAGTTTGACCTATGTAAGTACCATTGCAATCAGATAAATTTATTTTATATATTGAGTTTATTGTGTTCTTATTATCTGGTTTGAGTCTAGAACAAAGCTTATTTCCTGTAATGTTATTTGGTTTATCAGCAATTTTAATATTAAATGGTGTTTGGCATTTTTGTAATGGTTTATTTATATCGGGAATGTACGGAAGTCAAATATATTTTGATGGATTACATTGGCTATTAAATTTTAATTTGTTGTAATAGTTGTCAATTCTCTGTTTAACAATAGGCTCATAAAAATGTTTAGGATAATTATTTAAATCTAAGGTATTTTTGATTTTTTTAATATTATTAGGCCTGTGTTTTGGATGTGATAATTGTACCGCTCTAGCCCATTATTAAACAGAGAATTGACAACTATTACAACAAATTAAAATTTAATAGCCAAAGTAATCCATCAAAATATATTTCACTTCCGTACATTCCCGATATAAATAAACCATTACAAAAATGCCTAACACCATTTAATATTAAAATTGCTGATAAATCAAATAACATACAGGAAATAAGCTTTTTTCTAGACTCAAACCAGATAATAAGAACACAATAAACTCAATATATAAAATAAATTTATCTGATTCCAATGGTACTTACATAGGTCAAACTAGCCAATATTTACATAAGAGAATTCAACAACACCAGCGATCAGTTCGAAATAACAATGAATGTAATGCACTATCAAAACATTCACTTGATGAAAATCACTCTTTTAATTTCAACAACGTAGAAATAATAACTACTGAAAAAAATAATAGTAAAAGATTAATAGAATAAATGATAAATATTAAGAACAATCCTGACTCAGTCAATTTCAGAACTGACATAGACAACTTAAGTTGTATATATACGAACTTACTATTATAAACGAATATCTATACCTTACCTAGTTATTAAAAAATAGGTCTCTAATTCTAATTTTATTTTAATTAGGACACTCTGTAAATACATTCTAATCATTTTTAATATAGTTCATTGTTTGTATTATTTGTTTTTGTGTACATTAATTGTCTTTTTTAATTTAAGAAATACTACTGTACAGTAGTAGACGAGCCTCTACGGAGGCATAATCAAAAAGTAAGTTTTAAAGAAACATCTTTTAATTATATGTATTTTAATAAATGTATTGTGTTTTCAAAACATTTTTAGAAAGGTTTGAAAATGGTTTAAATAAAATAGACCGAAATGTTACCACTATAAGCAAGTGATTTTATTTCTGACCGAAACCCATGAAAAATAAGAAGTTCTTTTTCTTGCTTTCTTCTTCTAGTTGCTGTATTCTTTTATCCTGAATTTCGATTTTTTGTTCCATTCGGGTGACATTGTTCCTTAATACCTTATTTTCGTTAGTTATTTTCTTTATTTGTTCTTGATAATTGTCCATTTTTTTATCTATTTTGTTTAATTTTTCGATTATTTTGCATCATATCCTCCATCGTATCTGACATTGTGTCTCCCTGCAGGTTATATACCAGAACCCTACTTTATTCAGATCCCAGCCATACCTGAATCGGACAATTATGTAATAAACGCGAATACCAAATAGAAAAATTTAAATTAGTAACTTTCAGAACACACGGTAAAACATATTTTATTTCAAATATAATTAAAAAGTGGAATGCGACCCACTTTTTGTTTAGAAAAATGATACAGAACCATAACAGCTTTGAAACAAATAAAACATTTTACTAGGTCAAAATTGAATAATTGTTTTGTATACAACTAGTTAATAACGAAAAATAGTGGCCGCTTCAAAACAAAAAATGGATTTTTGCAATTCAACAAAAAAACCCCAAACCTAATTCGGGGGGATAGTAAAAACCAAGTACAGAGCAGTCAGAGCGACAGACAGTGTCGGGCGGAAAAACGCGAGGGGGAAAATCCTTTCCCTGTCACGGTAACGGGTATCAGTTTTCTTGGTGTTAGCGGCTTCAGAGGAAGAAGTTTTTCTCCGTTGTGACGCTGAACACTGTCCCACGTCGGTGACAAAAAACGGGAAAACTCGCCCTCTACTCGAAGTTCAACATAGCTCGATACCGGTTACTAGCGTTACCCGCGGTTTCTAGAAAGATAGTGAACGCATGCAGTAATCGAAGACCGGAGAAAGGGAGGTTCCACCGCGGTAAGTTTTTAAACAAGTTGAGAATTAAGGTTTTTTTCTTGAGGAGAAATTTATTTGTTTTTATTATTGTACGCTGGTTCTAAACTTGGTATTTATAACATAACTATATACATAGGTAGAAGCTATAACAGTATATTTATTTTATTATTTATTCTTTCACGGGGATTGGACAAGTTGGCAGGTTTCAATTAGGTACTGCAGGTCCAGGCTCACAATTTGGGCACCGCTCGTTATATAAGATATGAGTTTATCGTGTGTGATGACAGAGTAAGGTTTTCTCCAAAATTGTAGGAACATTTCTCTAATTTTATTGCCAATCAGGCCAATATATTTTACTTTTCCGCCCAACCTTATCTAATATGCGAGAAAATATTGGTTTTCACCAAAAAAAAAAATTCGAATTTTAGATTTTTTTCGAGCTATTTTTCGTTATTCCGCAAGAACAACCCGCAAAAACGGTTTTTAGAAAAAAAGTTCTGTGTGTATGCCGTGGTCGTTATCGTAACATGTCTTGTTAGAACGATAAATCCTTCGTAGAGCAACAAGTCATCAATTTTATCATTGAGTATTGTTCAGGACATCTCATAGACGAACCCTATTGGTTTTCTGCTTATCTTAGCCAATACAACGGGCGCTATGGTACTTGAAGTACCACATTTTTGGTAATTTTTGCAGAAATTTCGGGTTTTTAGCACGATACAGTCTTCGGAGTGTATACAAGTGACAAATTTTATAAATGGATATTTTTTAGGTTGTTTTGAGTCATTATCACGTTTTTCAGAGTGAAAAACACGAAAAATGGATTACTAAAAAAATATTATTCAGGGTATCCCACAAATAAACCCTATTGATTTTCAGCTCACTAGAGCGAGTAGAACATGCCCAATAAATTCAGATATACTACAATTTTGATGATTTTTGGAAAAAATTCGGTTTGTTAGCACGACACAATCTCCGAAGTGTACTCAAGTGATCAATTTTATGATAGGATATTGTTCAGGGCGTCTCACAGTTACGGAAAAGTTAGTTTCAATCTTTAAAACCGTTTATTTTAAAATAAGATCATTTAGTCAAAAAATGAATAAGCTTATTCCTAGCCACAATTCGTTTTTAATTCATCCGTTCATTTAATAGTTGTGTTCTTTACTGTTATTACGGATTAAAGTTACATTTGCGTATTAAATGCAATTCTCGTTTCAAAAACACCGACATAGTTATTACACATCAAAATTTGAAAAAATGTGCAGCTTCATGTTTAACTTAAAATATCTCGAGAGATATTGACTTTATCGTTATGAGGAAAAAGTACGTTATCTGCGTAAAAAGTATGGTGAAATCGAAAAACTATGCTAAAATTTCTATTCCGCCAATGGCGTAGAATTTCGGAACGATTAACCAGTTACTTTCCGCTGTTATACGGCTCTGGTAGTAGCCAGAAACTTTTCTTTAATATAATTTAGTAGAGTGTACAGTGACACTTTCTGTCAAATATGAAATGGATACGTAGCATAGTTTTAAAAGACTGAGCACAAATTCAAATTTTCAGACAAAACACCATGTAACTCAGTAAGCAGCTAGATTTCATTTAGGTATTTTGGGTTAAATCTTCATAATTTGAAGTCAGGATTATACAGTTAAATTATTTCCAATTGGTAACGAATCACCCTGTATGTCTACTGTATTTTGAATGAAATATGGGGAATATTTATGAAGAATACTCTATTGCTTTTTGAAGAAATCATGCTACCGTCAAGTTCTCTGTATGAAAATCATAAACACCAATTGTGTACCTAAAATTGGATCCATCCATTACGAAAAATAAGTTGCATAACTATTTATGGAGTTTTTTCTAATATTATGTGAAAACTATTTTTGGGCCTATTACTACTTGGTGTCTATAGCATCAAGATGTATTCCGATTGAACCTAATAAATTAAAAATAAAAATATGACAATGGGAAAGTTAAGGAGAACTTTTTTATAATAATTTAGGTAAGTAGAAGTATAAGGGTAAAATTACAGAATTACTCTTAAAGATCGTGCCAGAAATTGTGACGATAATACGATCTAATATAGAGGACAAAAACTAGTAACGTTTTTGATTTTTTTCGTTTAACGGGTACATTATATTCTGAATTCATCAGAATATTCTACCCACATGAGTCGTTTTCAATGGGTATGTTCCCATCGGCGCAAGTTAACTGCAGACGAGGTCCGTCAAGCTGCCCCCCCCCGGTTGGAATTTTTCTACCAAAATGCTAGCACACATAAAGGGCACCTAGCACAACTTAGCACAACCATTTTTATGGCTAGCACACCAACAGGTCACAATAAAAATGCTTTTGAATTCGGGTGGGGCCAGGTTAACGCTAGCCCCCCCCGGTTGGAATTTTCTCGTCAAAATGCTAGCACAGATAAAGGACACCTAGCACAACCATTTTTATAGCTAGTACACCAACAGGTCACAATAAAAATGCTTTTGAATTCGGGTGGGGCCAGGTTAACGCTAGCCTTCCCGGTTGGAATTTTTTCGCCAAAATGCTAGCACAGATAAAGGACAGCTAGCACAACCTAGCACAACCATTTTTATAGCTAGCACACCAACAGGTCACAATAAAAATGCTTTTGAATTCGGATGGGGCCAGGTTAACGCTAGCATCCCCCCCCGGTTGGAATTTTTTCACCAAAATGCTAGCACAGATAAAGGACACCTAGCACAACCATTTTTATAGCTAGCACACCAACAGGTCACAATAAAAATGCTTTTGAATTCGTGTGGGGCCAGGTTATCGCTAGCCCCCCCGGTTGGAATTTTTTCGCCAAAATGCTAGCACAGATAAAGGACACATAACACAATCTAGCACACCATTTTTTATAGCAAGCACACTAACTACACTCTTGATGCTGGAGAGTGGTACGGAGGTCAGTGAAATAACGCTATACTTACTCGATGAATAAATGAGTGGATAAATGAATAGGTTGAATATATATGTAAAACGGCTGGTTTAATTGTTTCTTACTGTAGTTACGGAAAATTTTCGGAGCATTCCACTCATATGATAAAAATTCCAAATTAAGCAGGATCTTTTCGGAGATGACTCTCCGGCAGGGCCGATAATTTCCCTTTTAAGTCCGTATCTAAGTAACGTCTAAGTAGCAATTGTTGTTATTATCATAATTTTAATTTAAAATATCATATAAATGTCACGGTTTGAAAACGATGTCGTCTAATCGAGAAATATTCTATCGAATTACACTCGTGAAAATAGTTAGATCATTAGTTTTACTTATATAGTCCATGTTGCTTGTAATATTATTAGAAAGAAAACATATTATTACAACCATCAGCCCTTCGGGGAAACCCTTTCTTAACCCAAGCATCTGAATAGGCCAGTTTGAATGTACCTGCAAGAATTTTATTTACTCTAAGACCCATAAAAACGGCATTATAAAAATAATTCAAATTTTAACGATAGACTTGGTTTAACGACCCTTTTAAAAAGTCCGATGAAAACTTCAGATGGATTATACCTAGTTTTTCGAAAAATAAAAATACCTATGTCATCAATTTTGCTGCCTTCCATTTCATACACATATTGTAAGAAAGCATAAAAAAATTAGTCCACTTTCCTTATTCCGCCAACTTTGGTGATCCGCCATGTTGAATTTAAAATGACGTCACATACCTAATTATGGATTGGCATGCAAACTAGACGTATATATATAGAATTTCAAATCAATCGGTTGAAGATATCTGCTTCAAAACGGAGTTGCAACATTGCAACCGTAAAAACATACATTGCCAGTTACATACTAAAAACTTTGAAAAATACATAGTAGTGTTGGTGTCTTATGATATGCCACAGAAATATTTGAAGCTCTGATTAACCGGCTCTAAGAATTAAAAGCTGCACGTTCAAGTTAACTTAGGAATTTAAAAAAAATCTGATAGTGAAATGCAATATTTATGTTATCATTACAGTGGTTAATTAACCATCAACTTCGGCAATAAATATTCTGGCAAATTTAAAAATAGAGTTTGAGTGTTTCTTTTAAATAAGGACTACAGTGAACCACGATCAATCTAAAACATGTATTCTCAATATATTGGAACATTTTTAGGGATCTCAGCCGCCCCTTCCCAGATTGCACACCTTTGTCCAAAGGACATATCCAACGGCTTCGCTTTTTTGGATATTTATTTATCCAACATGTCTGTACGCAAACGTTTGTCGTTGCCTTTTTTATAGTGTGACGTAATTTTCAACTTATTTGTGCACGGATTGTTTCTGATTCCGTAACTAAATGGTTCAATTTAATTATTTGGTTTTATTAAAATTACTATGATTTCAACAAAATTATTTTTAAAAGTGAAGGTTTTTTGTATTCTTTCGTTTTTTAGCATTAATTGAAAATAAATAGATAATTATTAATTAAATAATAGTTAATTATTAATTAATTAAATACCCTGCTAGATGGGAAATATAGATATCAAGCACAATCCGGCAACAGCTGATAACAATAATGCTGCTTAGGGGCCATTTTTTAAAGGAATATGATGTTTAGGGACAAATACATCTAACATTTTCATTCATTCGTGTAACCATAGCGTTATTTTGCAGACACCCTCCATCCCCTGAATTCAAAAGCATTGTTGATGTACTAGCTATAAAAAAATTTGTGCTAGGTGTCTTTTATTTGTGCTATCATTTTGGCGGAAAAAATCCAACCAGAGGGGGCTAGTGTTAACCTGGCCCCACCCGAGTTCAAAAGCATTTTTATTTTGACCTGTTGGTGTGCTAGCTATAAAAATGGTTGTGCTAGGTTGTGCTAGGTGTCCTTTATCTGTGCTAGCATTTTGGCGAAAAAATTCCAACTGGGGGGGGCTAGCGTTAACCTGGCCCCACCCGAGTTCAAAAGCATTTTTATTGTGACCTGTTGGTGTGCTAGCTATTAAAAATGGTTGTGCTAGGTTGTGCTAAGTGTCCTTTATCTGTGCTAGCATTTTGGCAAAAAAATTTCAACGGGGGGGGGCTAGCGTTAACCTGGCCCCACCCGAATTCAAAAGCATTTTTATTGTGACCTGTTGGTGTGCTAGCTATAAAAATGGTTGTGCTAGGTGCCATTTATGTGTGCTAGCATTTTGGTAGAAAAATTCCAACCGGGGGGGGGGGGCAGCTTGACGGACCTCTGCAGACAGGGTTTATGACATGGATTAAAAGATGGTCAATTGCAGACGAAGGAAAAGGGTCAAGTCTGTGTACCTGTTAAATGAGTTAACTGCATACCGTGGTCTCTACCTATTATATATAACATTTTGTTCATCAATGAAATAAAAAACGAAAGTATTTTAAATATATAGTATATAAACTAAATATTCATCTCCATGTATCTACATTTAACTACATAAAATAATTTTATACTGCATATTTATACGAAACACACTTAACAAAGTCAATCCTCGCAATTTTATTGTTCCTGTAATCAATAATTTTATTTGAAATACAGTTTTGTCTTTCCAATACATCCTTTCGAATGTAACGTTGCTGATTTAATCGTGAAGAATTAATTTTTAAGTACGTATCGGTCTGATTATCTATTAACACATCCAAAAACTGAATTATATTCGGATGCGGAGATTAATTCAAATTATTGAATTTTGAGTGGAATGATTCGCAACAATTTGTAGTTCGTATGAGTGATGCTGCATTTTCTGCCCAGTGGAAGAATAAAGAATTTTCTTCAATATAGGTGTCCACAAAATAATTCACAAAATCATTCAGTCTATTATCACTTGGCTGTACCGATATAAAGTCGAAGACAAATGAATCGCACACTTCTGAAGGATCCAAAAAAGTCAGGCCAAATAAGTAATGCAGCCATCTTTCTGTCTCGGATTGTGGATTTTTATATTTTGTAGCTAACCCAAGATTCTGAATTTTCCTCCGTCTAAACACAAATATATTTTCCTTTATTATTTTACATATTACACATTATTTTACATCACAAAATATGAGGAAATTCTTACCATGATTGTGCAAAATGAAATCTACAGCCGATTATTGAATCGTCGGGAAATGTTTCTTTCACACTGGAATGGATAGAAACTTCAAAATCTACGGTGATGAAATTTGGGTTAAAATTAAGTCATTTACTGATGCACTTGGATTTCAACATATCAAACAATGTCGAATACGTTTCTTTTTTTCTGTTAGTTAATAAACAAAAAGCCACTGGTATACAAATGTTGTTTACAAGAGCATGAATACTAAACATTTATAAGAAGTGTTTTACACAGTAATCAAATGATCCATCCATATATATTGTTGAACTAGAACACATTACACTTAGATTTTCAGTGCACGAAAATACTATAATATTTTTAATCCTGTCGTTTATTATCAAAAATTCTTCTTCTTTAACGGTCATAACTTGAACAGACTCCAAAAAATCGTGCACATCGGAAACGTTTTGAGGTAATTTTGGAAATGATTTATTTCTGTGTCTGTAAATATTCCGTTTAATATATTGTATATCTTTTTCTGACAAAATTGACAAAGTATTAGAATTTAATTTAAGTTCACTACGAATTATTTTAGATGGCCTTTCAGCGATCATATCGTCTGCTTTTCTTTTTAATTTATTACTTGTTCATGATTATGAGTATATAATATTTTAGACATCACTTTTTCAACACCCATTGTATATATTTTAGCTTTACATGCTCTTTTCACACAGCACCAACAAGTCTCACTATTTTTTGAATCAGGATGTTTATAAAATTTAAAATTTTCAATAACAATTAGACTATTTTCACGTTCACTTATCATATCTTTCACTTCCATCTTCAGTTTTTTGTATATATCGTACTTAACAAATGTGTCGTCACTGTTGAAATAAATTTTAAACTGATCGCCATAATAATATTTTTGCGTACATTTTGTTATTCTAAGACCCCTGACCACCAGTCTGCAGTTCACCCACAGGATAGGTACCCTCATAAAACCATTTTTAGATCATAAACCTCGTCTGCAACTAACATACACCCGTTCCCATACGGTAAAGAAGCTGTTAGTAGTCAAGCCTTCCGCATATCTTAATATTTATCGTAGAAGAATCGGGAAAGCTGTTTGGAAGAGTTGGTACGAATTTTGGACTATTTTCTAGTCACTGATCTCTGTTTCATTCCGTTTTCTATGGTCGCTCTGGGTTACACAGGAAAGTATGCTCAAAAAAAACTTGTTCTACTCATGGATTCCATTACGTCTAATACTTAATAATATGTATTCTTCAGTTAATTTTCATTCTCCATTAGTTCATAAACATCTGAGATTGAAACATTAGATTCCAAATCACTTCCAATTCCCTCATCATCCTCCATGTTAAAAGTTAAGTTAAAAATTCAAATACACACAATATCTAATCATCAAGGAACACAATTACTAAGCAATCGAAATTTTAACCAATGATACTTGACAGTTTAGTTAAATTAGAAAAAGACTGGAGATACGCCAAGACACTCCATTTAGTCCTTGATTCAGACCAAGGATTGAAATGACGGTTATATGACCGTTCCACTTAGTACCATCTCAACGTAAGATGGAACAGAATCATAATCGTTCTCAAACAATACATTTTCAGTTGCAACATATTTTTATTCACTGCGTAGAATCCTGATGATAATTTTTTTAGCAGCAACGAACCTAACCAACTATTCTATCGTTTTTTATATTAATAATCAAACATACACAATACCATGACACATTCAATTGTTTTATGAGAATAAAGTGAAAAAAACATGGGCTAGTTATGTAAGATGAGTTTTGTATGGAAGGTTCAAATTTAGAATTTAAGTATTATTTTAGTTTATTCTATTCGTAGCTGCAGCTTGGTGTAAAAACTATGGAGTGATAATGATACAAAGTATCTCTGAATAATGTAGGTACGGTTAAATTGAGAACACACGTGCAAGAATGGAAACAGTTGAGAAACTATAATTGGGAAACGAATTTTGTTTCAACAGAATACGAAATTACAG
The DNA here is from genome assembly GCA_963921935.1 of Galeruca laticollis. Taxonomy (NCBI): domain Eukaryota; kingdom Metazoa; phylum Arthropoda; class Insecta; order Coleoptera; family Chrysomelidae; genus Galeruca; species Galeruca laticollis. The sequence continues at coordinate 126,870,622 of OY998180.1, forward strand.
TAACAGTCTGACATTTCTATTTCAATGAGTGAATACAGCTGAAGTTGGAACATTGACAATCGCAGAAACCAAATTATATCTTGTTTATTTACGTCGTTTGGTAACGACCACTGGCGTAGGATGATGATTTATGCCGATAGCCACTATATTATTTGACATTTGAGGGTTATGTTTATGGTTGTTTATTTGTTGAATATTTTTGATTTTGAATATTTTAAGACGTTCAACTAGTTTATAAGTGAGTGCTGTTTGTTTAATTTAATATAAACACATGAGTTCTAAAAAACTTGTTGGTGTCAGAGGAAAAACTATGCATAGTCAAGGCAGGCAGATTGTAGAAAACGTTGCAACTTTCATGCAATCTGAAACGGAACTTTGAATTCAAATTCCTATACAAAAACATCGGTATGTCAAATAAAAAATAATGTATGGCATTCAGACAGATTAATAAGAAAAATTTCTAGATATAAATGAAATATTCTAAGTGAATGATTTATGTTTTGTTTGTAAAGATAATACTAATGCTTATTAATTATCTCATACACAAACAAACTCTATGCTTTGCATATTTACAGAAGGACAAGTTTATATAATGTTACATTTATTTGATATGTAGAATACGTACCTTGATTTGATTTTGATTTGTTTAATAATTATGTTTTTAAATTGTAGAGAGCGAACTCTAAAAGTAACCGGTGTGAGTAAAAGTACTTACGCCAGAATTAAAAAGATAAAAAGAAGCTTTTTGTATTAAAAGAGGATCTCCTCGAAAATATAAACCAAAGGAAAAAAGGTAATATATATATATATATATATATATATATATATATATAAACAGAATCAAGTAGTCACGGCTGAACTATCAACAAATAAAATTGAAAATATCACGGGGATTGCAGCCTAAATAATGTTAAAAATTCTTGTTATACAAAACCGAGCGCTTTCGAAAGACTTTTTCTTTCTTTTTCAAGGTTGTATAGTAGAATCATTGGAAATCAAAGAAAACAGGATACATAGCAATCACTTCTATCAAAATCAAAAACCAATGCCTCGACATTGAAATTAAATAAAATCAGAAATATGAAAAATTGAGTTTAAAATAAAGATGGAAATTGATACTTAGCTTAAATCCTTCCTGAAGGAACACATTTTGGTTCCTTCAGGAAGGATTTAAGCTAAGTATCAATTTCCATGTTTATTTTAAACAGCGTCCATGCAGTGTATAAACGGTTTACGCTCTCCCAGCGTGTATACAGTTATGAAAAGTTTTAATACGTTATATCAATTTAAACAAAGCAATTACATATATATGAACTTTTTAAATAATGTGTGTGAAGTGTAAAGAAGATAGTTAGACAGAACAGTTATGCATGCATTAAAAGATAATAAAAATGGAAATTATGTGAAATTTTATGGAACATGTGAACATTGAAAACGGATTAAATTTTAACTAGTAAGTACAATTATTTTCTTATAAACTATATTGCATGGATATCCATGGAGATAAAGTATTATGCATTGAAATAGATTGTTTTTAGGCCTTTTATTAAAAAATCATTATTAGAACGTTCTGGATATTAAAGTTAGTTCACTGTCCGTGTTTAAGTGGAATTCCAAATGTTTTAATTGAAATACACAGACCTTAGTTCATAATCCTTGGATGCTACTTGCGTCTCTAATTTTCTTGACGATCTCTAAGTAAGAGATGCTCCTTCAGAACAGCTTTTTCTTTTCACGGGATCTCCAAAACTTATTAAAGTGTTTCTATTAACCTTTTGAGGAACATTATTAACTTTTTTAATTAAAATTTTACAAATTTTATCACAGGGAATTTATAACGATGCTAGCTTCTCCATCTCACCAAATCGACTCTTTTGTTTTTCAAAATCAAGAAATTTTATTCTTCCTAAATTCAAAGCTTGCTTATCTTTGTTTTAATAATACAAATTGTCACTTCCTATGTCTTTTAGTTGAAAAATGTAATTGTTTGATTTTTAAGTCCTGGAGGATTAACACACTTATGCACAAATGTTCACTTTGTATTCAGAATTTTATATAAAGTCCTTTTCCTAGAATACATTAGCAATTTTAATTATTATACCGTTTTTACAGTTTTCTCATTTATATTTAATTTTACAAAATCTACAACCTAGATTATTGATTCATATCTATGTAATTGATTATTTTGAAATTCTTGAATTTTTACTGTTTTAGTCTTACTTAAACTATTGATTATTTTTGATTTTGTTATTATTGTTCTATATAAAATAAATAATCAATAAATTTAAGTTGGTAATCAAATTACTAGATTTCATTACTTCCTGTTTATAATACATTGCTTTAGATATGTTTGAGCTGTGTTCCAATTATCATTTCTCATGAAGCTTTCAACCCTTTCTTTAAATTGTTATAGATAATAATTGATGTTATTTCAGGTTTCAAGTTTAAATGGAATTTTATTTTTGCTGAAATTCATATGGCTGTGTTTAGATCAATGTGGAACTTATTGACATTGGCGTAAATCTGGAATTAATTGTGCAGGTAACTTTTGATACTTATTTAAATAATGTTGTGTTTAGAATTTCTATTCATAGTCCTTTTATTAATCAATCATATTGATATCTGATATTATATTCATGCATATTTCACTCTTTCTATTGATTTCATATCTGAATTGTCAGTAACTTCCATAAGGTGGTTGTGTCTACTGCTACACCTTCCTGAATAATAGATACATTTTTAATGTTTATTTATTTATAACTATTTCAAGAACTAGAGGACTAGTTCAACTCCCCTCAAATTTAAATTTTAAAAGGAAGCTTTCTAGCTACCTTCTTAAAATTTTAATTTTCAACTGTTAACTAATGATTAACCTTTTCTTAATTTATAACTTTTCTACCCAAGAAATCAATTTCTGAGAATCTTATATTCAAATTTCTTATGTATCCTTATCTTCTAATTATTTTCTATCAATTACCTACATCTACTCCTATTCTAAATATTTACAAATTTGAGACAAAATCATATTATTTCTTCCATCTTATAGTTTTTGTTTATTCTTATTATACCGTTTCATGTTATTAATTCGCTTTAGTTCTAATTCCAATTATTCTTCAATTATTCATCACTTAGAATATTTATTCTTTTAACTGTTTCTTTCTTTTTCTAATAGTAATATTTACACCTTTTCCTTTACTTAATACCCCTTTTTAAGCTATCCTTTGCCTATCCTATCTTCCAATCTAAGAGAAAAATTTATTATTTCAATTATTTCATATCTTTTCATATCATATTTTCAACCCATATTCATGTCAATATAATTGCTCCTATAGTCTAACCTTTTTTCTTTGCTTTCTATCCCTATTTATATTCATTTTCATAATTCTTAATTATAATTCATCAAGTTTATTTCATCAATATATTCATTACATTATACTTCATATTTCATATCTCCCTATCTCATAATAATTAATCATAGTATATTCTATATAAATATTTACTTCCATATTTCATTTTTACTTTTCTCCATAATTCCTATAAAATTTTATTTGACATGAATATCTTATTTCTATATCTTGGTTTAAACTTTCTTTCCTTTCCATCCCTTTTACTGTTAATTCATTTGTTATATAACTTGTCCTTCCTAAATCCTTCTTGTTCTTGTTAATAAGTGTAAATTCTAATTTATCATCCCCTCTATCTAATAATTTCCCAAATTTTATTACATTATATTGAAATTTTTCTTCTATTGACCTTTGGTATAATTTATTTATCATTTATTGATTGTGTCTCCGTTTGTTTGGTTTGTCATATATATATCTACCCTATATCTCCTTAATATAAATTTTAAACTATACTCTACTTTTACTTAAGATTACTTATAATCAATTATTTATATATTTTTTTTTGTTTCAGATTACTACTCCTATGGATAACGACACACTTCTACAATTACGGAATATGAAAAACCTTACATCTACCTATTATATAAATTTAACTAGACTTGTATTATCTATTTATAATAAAATTTCTATGTAGGTTTATTTTTTTTTGTGTCCTATTCCTGTCCATTCCATTATCTTTTGTTTCCAAATTTCATTCTAATTCTCATGTGATACTATTTAATATGCTTTTCCTTTTCTAACCTTTTTCTGTCCATTCCCTTGCTTTTTCGTTTCCAAAGTTCATTCGAATTCTCTTGTTATCCTATTTACTTGGCTATTATTTTTCTTACTTTTTTCTTCTGTTCATCTCTCGTTGTTTGAGTCTTAAAGTTTTTCTGTATCTTCTTTCCGTTCTCCATTATATCTTTTGTAGTTTTATAGTCCCATATCTCAATAATTTCTTTCCATAAATCCAATGACATTTGTATTTCAAATTCCCCATATTATTCATTCCAATCCTTATTATTTTCATGGAAACATTTGTGTGAATTATATGCATCTTGTTGTCCGATTTTTTTTTGTTACTATATTATACAAATTTTCAGAATTTCATGAATTTCATGAATTCTTATATTATCTTCTATTTCTTCTACTGTGTTTCTCAATCTTCGGTGCATCTCTTCGATTTCTTTGTTATATTGTCTATCCATTATTCCATTTCTTCTAGCACGTTTATCTGTTGAATTTTTTATTCTCCCATCCAAATCTGTAATTTCCTCACTCCCTTTTTCTTGTGAATGCTGCTTGATCTCTTCAATAGCTTGTTCCTGTGATTTTATGTATCCTACTTCTTCATTTTCCTCCTTAATTTCTTCTGCCCCCTCTGTGATATTTCTTACTTCCTGATTATCCTCTTCAATATTCTTAATTTCCATTAAACTTTCTAATTTTACCTCTTCTACTTCATTTTCCAAATAATTACTTGTTTTCAGTTCCATCGTATCAATATTTTTATTCTCCATGTCTTCTTTTACCTTGTTAATGTTCTTCTTAAATTCTTCCTGGTTCTCCTTGAGTTCCTTAATCTCCTTACAATTTTCCAATTTGACTTCATCTATTTTCTTTTCCAATCGGTTCATGTTTGTATGAATGTTGTGAATGTCTCCCCGAATTTCTTCTTTCATCGCGTCCATATTTCCATTCATGATGTCTATCTTACCATTCATCCCATTCATATCTCCTCTCATATTTTTCTCCATATTGTTCATAAGTTCTTTCATCTCGTTCTTGTCTGCCTTTCTATTCTCTTCCATTTTTTTTATGCTAATCACAATTTGCATTATTGGATCATTGGTATTTGTTCCCTCTTGTGATTCCCTTCTCTCTTCTTGTTCCACAGCTTCCTCATCTGTCAAACCTTCTTCAGATGCATGTCCTTCAGCTTGCTGACCCTGGATCAAATATTGAACCTGGGAATCTCCCATACCATGGCCCCTTTCTTCTCTCTCCTCTTCTGATCCGCTATCGTTTCCGACCTGTTTCCCATCTCTCAATACCATTTTCTTGTCCATGGTTTCTTTGTTTAATTTTATTTTATTAATAATGTATTAATATTGCATCCAGCCAAACGTTGCAGGTGTCAAGTTTACTATTATATATTTCGACAAAAGCCCCACGTTGGGCGCCAAATTTATAATTAATTTTATATTTTTTATTTAATTTGATTTAATTTAATGTTTTAATACAAGTTGGTTGTTTGGTTATTTATAATTAATAAAACTTACCTTCGGCTAGCTCATAAAATATCTTTTATTAATGTAATTTAAAATTTGAATATAAGTCGGAAGCTTGATGACTCCTCCCTTTGAGTTCTTGGCGCACACTGTATGAATATAATTTGATTTGTATATTTATTTAATTTATTTCTGAAATGGTGGTTCAGAATAATTTCATATAGAAAGACTGAAATATCTTAATTCTAATAACTTTATTGAGGACATGAAAAGAATAAAAAAACACCAACACTTCACTGAAAATTGATTTAATAAATTGTAATTGAGAAAAACTTTGTATTATTTTGAACATTTAAATTATTTTATAACCCCTACATCCTATGCTATTCTGAATACATATTAATTCACTCTATTGCGCTGGCGCATAAGTCCAACGCATGCGCTTATATACCTTACTACAACAAGAAGACGCTATACACCGTCCATGAAGTGTATAAACGGTTTACGCTCTCCCAGCGTTTATACAGTTATGAAAAGTTTTAATACGTTATATCAATTTAAACAAAGCAATTACATATATATGAACTTTTTAAATAATGTGTGTGAAGTGTAAAGAAGATAGTATTAGACAGAACAGTTATGCATGCATTAAAAGATAATAAAAATGGAAATTATGTGAAATTTTATGGAACATGTGAACACTGAAAACGGATTAAATTTTAACAAGTAAGTACAATTATTTTCTTATAAACTATATTGCATGGATCTCCATGGAGATAAATTATTATGCATTGAAATAGATTGTTTTTAGGCCTTTTATTGAAAAATCATTATTAGAACGTTCTGGATATTAAAGTTAGTTCACTGTCCGTGTTTAAGTGGAATTCCAAATGTTTTAATTGAAATACACAGACCTTAGTTCATAATCCTTGGATGCTACTTGCGTCTCTAATTTTCTTGACGATCTCTAAGTAAGAGATGCTCCTTCAGAACAGCTTTTTCTTTTCACGGGATCTCCAAAACTTATTAAAGTGTTTCTATTAACCTTTTGAGGAATATTATTAACTTTTTTAATTAAAATTTTACAAATTTTATCACGGGGAATTTATAACGATGCTAGCTTCTCTATCTCACCAAATCGACTCTTTTGTTTTTCAAAATCAAGAAATTTTATTCTTCCTAAATTCAAAGCTTGCTTATCTTTGTTTTAATTATACAAATTGTCACTTCCCATGTCTTTTAGTTGAAAAATGTAATTGTTTGATTTTCAAGTCCTGGAGGATTAACACACCCATGCACAAATGTTCACTTTGTATTCAGAATTTTATATAAAGTCCTTTTCCTAGAATACATTAGCAATTTTAATTATTATACCGTTTTTACGGTTTTCTCATTTATATTTAATTTTACAAAATCTACAACCTAGATTATTGATTCATATCTATGTAATTGATTATTTTTAAATTCTTGAATTTTAACTGTTTTAGTCTTACTTAAACTATTGATTATTTTTGATTTTGTTATTATTGTTCTATATAAAATAAATAATCAATAAATTTAAGTTGGTAATAAAATTACTAGATTTCATTACTTCCTGTTTATAATACATTGCTTTTTGATATGTTTGGGCTGTGTTCCATTATCATTTCTCATGAAGCTTTCAACCCTTTCTTTAAATTGTTAACTTTTATTATAAACACCTGCAAATATTGATAAGCAATTATTGAAATAGATATTAATTGATGTTATTTCAGGTTTCAAGTTTAAATGGAATTTTATTTTTGCTGAAATTCATATGGCTGTTCAGATCAATGTGGAACTTATTGACATTGGCGTAAATCTGGAATTAATTGTGCAGGTAACTTTTGATACTTATTTAAATAATGTTGTGTTTAGAATTTCTATTCATAGTCCTTTTATTAATCAATCATATTGATATCTGATATTATATTCATGCATATTTCACTCTTTCTATTGATTTCATATCTGAATTGTCAGTAACTTTCATAAGGTGGTTGTGTCTACTGCTACACCTTCCTGAATAATAGATACATTTTTAATGTTTATTTATTTATAACTATTTCAAGAACTAGAGGACTAGTTCAATATATATATATATATATATATATATATATATATATATATATATATATATATATATATATATTGTGATGTAATTTAATTTGAGTTACAGGTTGGGTTTAAAAAATTGCGATGATGATTATTTTTAATTATTATGTTATTGTCAAGTTGCAATATTGTTATGGAATTTTCTATTGTTTATTATGAACGTTAAATGTGTTAATCATTATATTTCCTTTTTTATTATGGGCGCCATAACTCGCATGGTCTGCTTATTATAAACAGAGCGATTTCGTACCTAATGCAAGTTCAAATATTAATATCAAAAGCTTTATTCCTTTTTCTTCAGATCTCAGGGGTGTTCGGCACTAGCGTTCAACAGTAACAGGAAACTGATAGGTTTGAGAACACTTGAAGGAAAACAAGGAGGTTTGAATGTAATTTTGTTTAATTAATCAAAAACTTCTATATATTTCTTAACATTTCTCCTTCTCAATACTTACTGACGATAAAGCCTGAACAAATTGCATAATTATTTACAAACTTCTATATATAATTCTCATAGCTAAATGATTCAAGTGAAATTATTATGATAAAATAAGAAAAATAACTATTAAATACTGTGTAACCATGATATCATTGTTAACCCGCAATCAATTCCCACCTCTAGCATTTTAAACGAGAATGTGATGGCGGCGGCATTATGTCATATGACCAGAGATATAGTTTGTCAATCGTAAAATGAACGTTTAGAAGTAATGTTTTTTTAAAGGTTATTAATATATTTAGTCTTTAATAATAAAATCAGTGAGTGATTTCGTCGTTGTTTGAGTTTAAATTGAATTAGTAAGATAGTGGAAATTGATTATTCTTAAATAACTAGGTAAATTCAAAAGGATCAGCTCATAATATTATACCTAACCTAAATAATAATTCAAGAAACCAAATGTTTGTGAATACATACAGAAATTCATGAGCTTGAAGATAACAAAAAGTCTTGTGTTTCCACTCATTTCAGTTCAATGAAACTGGTGATGATCAAAATGTATCAGCTTCTCTATTCGACGTGGAGTTGAAAGTTTATCATATTCGGATTACTTTCAATATAAGTAATTTCTACTACGAGGAAAATGTAACCATAGCCAGGAACAAATAAGGTAAAATTAAATTATCTTACCAAGTTCTAGTAGACGATTAACGAAAAATTTTTATTTGATGTTTAATGATTGGAAACTGGATCATTCCATTTATTACCAATGACGTTTGTAACAGTATTTAATCAAAATTTAGTCCTTTAATTATGATTTTTTTATTTTAATTGTATTATTTTATCCTCGTTCTCACACCTTTCCATACCACCATTTCCACCTAACAACCCTCTCTCGACGCTCAACAAATGAACAACTTTTTTATGTTTTTTCGATCCTCTTTTGTTAATTTGTAAACAGTTATTGTTTTTAAAAAAAAATCTATTTATCCGCGTCTTGTTCTTTTTCAATTATTCACTCCGTTCGAAAATACCTCCGCGATTACACTAATGTCACTTCATTTACACTCAATCTAAATATTGATAAAGCTGTCAGTTTATATATAATACTATTCATGTCACTTTGCTTTTTCAATCGTCGTCAAAAAAATACTTTATCATATACAGGGTTTGTCAAAAGTTATAGCAATCGGGAAAATACAATTATAGAAGTTTGTTTTTCAAAATTTATGTTACGAATAAATAATATCTTTTTATAATTGACTCACGTGTGTGTACCACACAACTATACATTAATAGTTTCGTTCATCAAATATTTTTTTTTTCATGAATTTAAATATCACGTAACTATGAGCATTATAATTCTTTTTAACTGGAAATGGCCATTTATTTACAAAATTTTATTTGTTTATTTTCCTGTTATTAATATTCCATATATATATATATATATATATATATATATATATATATATATTGTTATGGTTTTGTTAGTTTTTGTAAGAATTTAATTTTTATTTAATTTTAATTTGTATATTTTAGAAAGAAATTTGTCAAGTTGTGCCGGGCGCCTTTTTTTATTAGTTACCTGTATTTCTCTCCTACTATATTTTTCTTTTCACAGCTCAGTTGGATCAGAACACAATAATCTTTCTCAGGTGGTTCCGTTGGACGTTTATGTTACCTAAATTAATTAGTAAAATAAACAACTAAACCTCAAATGTACAAATAAACGTGATAACTTGTATTTATCAGAAATATTCAATATTATACATTATTTAAATTGCAAAATTCTTATTATCTAATTCTTTTCAAAATCAATAAACTCCAATCTTTCTAAAAACCCACCCTGAATTTACTATGTTTTTAATTTACACTTTATATTCTAATGTCATATATATCTATCACGTACTCAATTAACCTAACCTTACTCTATTCAAAATTAAAGTTTTCTTTCTTGTATTGCTTTTGTTAGTCTTCAAATTACTCACTATTAATATGCACTTTAGTGTCTTTCATGGTCAATAGTTTGTCGCGGGGGACTAAGATTTATATATAAATTGTCTTTACCTTATATAAGTATTCTCTACTTCGCTAATTCATGAATTGAATTTTAAGTCATATTCTGGTGAATATTTTTCTTCAAATTTTACTCACAGGATTGGTTTTCTCATATTATAAGTTTTGCTTGATGGTTTCTTCTGTTCATTTTGATTTATTTTATTAATTATTCTCTAATCTTTCTCACTGTCAAAAAAATTTATCCCTCTCCATGGATTCTTCTCAAATTTTACCTGCGTCAGTTGCTATCAGTCACAATTTTTTTCACATTTTCCTTATTCACTAAGTTTCACATTATATATAATTGTTACTAACTAATTGATAAACAGTTTTATTTATATTTCTAATAAATACCTTTTATCCCTTTACTTGCATTTTCAAATTCCAAAATTTTTTATCTGTCAAGTCCTATTTTGACGTTTAAATTTTTTTACAGGATGCTGAATTTTGTTAGCCGAAATGATAAACTTTGACCTTTTTTTATTTGACTAATACCTTCTCTTTTCTCACAGTTGATTTATTTTTTCACAATTGCTGATTTGATTGCTATGAAAAGGATACAGATACAGAAAAATATGGTAACCGTATCAAATTACTTTTCTGATTTAATCTCAGTATTTTATTCATTTATACAAAATTCGTTCTATAATTTTATTGGTAAATATTTGAATTTTTGATATTATGTTAATATATATATATATATATATATATATATATATATATATATACATGAGTGGTCTTTTTGAAAAACCCTCAAACTCGTGGGGATAGCAGCAGGTTAGAGATAAAGTGAATCAATTAGTACGTTACCTAAGCTTTCGAAGAACATTGTCTCCATTTTCAAAGGGTATAATAAACCAGAAAGAAAAAACCGGTTAATTTAATAATGAAAATAATTTTTGAAATCATTACGACTTACTTGTAGTGTTGATTTAAAATTAAACTAACATTTTACAAATTGCAGGAAAACTTTCATCCACTAAAGACAAAAATGTCGACTAAATCTAGTTTCTCACCTACATATAATAATGAGATTCAGGATTTTTTTCCTGTTTTTTAGAACCAAAAGACGTACAACAGGAAATGAAATGATTTTGTTAAATATATATTTCAACGTGAAATCGACTGAATGTCGATAGGTAGTGTTACGGGGGGCAATTGAAAGGTTGAAGTAAAACTGTTTAATAAAAATCTAAATTTCTAAGACATACTGTTATTTTTTTTGGTTGCTTGGTGAAAACTTCAAAGAAAAACAATAATAGATCAATGTCCACACCTGCGATCACGATAAGATTGAAAAATTACACTATTAAATTTAACCATACTATTGTCAAACAGCTGCCACCTGTCTTTTGCAAAATTTAAAAAATTGGGATGACGAAATAAGTCAACAGTCAGTGAACACTCAAACCTCTCACATTGGGTATTCCCAAACTGTCAACCCATTCCAGCATTACCTATTGTTAGGCAAAACAAAACTGACGATCTCCACTTTCGTCTGATGTTAATTTCCATGAAAAGCAATAATAATTATATAACATTAACCCTAACAGTAATAATGTCGGTTAGGAGAAGTGATGTAAGATCTGTAACTTATAAAACATGGAAAGGACCTTACCTCTCACGTTGAGGCCCGACTGTTTGGAAATCATCGGCATTCGCAACTGAGCTGTGATAGCCATAATGTAAAAAATTCCTTTAAATTGAAATACTAAATAATGTTTGTATTGTCAATATTCGATTGACCTGTCACCTCAGTCAACCATTAACTCAAAACACTAATTTGGGAATCAATCTCCTCGTTTCCGGAGTGGACATTATTAAAGTGTAACAAATATGTATAAATCTTACTAAGTGACTCAATGTCAGACATTCTATTCATTGGTTCCTCAATGTTATTAATATGATACATTTCTAAAAACATTCTTTTGTTATAGTTTCTTTCTACATCAACAATCTTTACTTTATCAAAATCCACATGGTGGAACTCATCTATAGCATGTTCTGATAATGCAAATTTTCGCTTTTTTAACCTTGCATCGCTTTTATGTTGAGCACAACGTGATTTCAACTTTATGCACTACGGAGGCTGTATCGTGCTAACAAGATATGTTACCAAAGTGGCCGACGGCATACACACAGGATTTTTTCTAAAACCAGTTTTTCTTGTTTTTCTCACTGAAAAACGTAAAAGGAATTAAAAAACAATCAAAAATTCCTACTTTTTTTTGGGGTAAACGAAGTTACAGAATGTGTGTTTAAATTTTTGTGTATTTTGGGTATTTTGTTTATAATTAAAATTTGTGTTTACTTTATGTTAAATTGGAATTTTTCTTCTATTTTTCATAAATTAAATTATAACTTCCTATTTTGTGTTTTTGTTACCTTTTTTGATACCTAAATGATGTACCTACTTACGACTTCAGGTAAGCTTGTAAATCATTTTGTTTTTAATTCAAATATTACACTTCACTATACTTTTAATATTGTTTGTTTTCCGTAACCATAACCTATAAGCAACATAGCGATACAAATTTAAATACACCACCAATCTTCAAATGAACTGTCATATATCATAATAAATAAATTATTATTATTAATATTCTAATTTTGTGTTAACCTACAAAATGTGAAATCGTTACGCTACTGATTTTCAATTTTACAATATGGCGGTGTTTTTTACAACAAGTTGGTGCATATGGCTGCAACTTCAGGTGTATTGAACTTTCGTACTTCCTGATTGTATCCATACATAGTTTGTGGAAACTGTGTGACAGAAGTAACATTCCACCTGATTGAGTGTTAATATGGCATTCTAAATTGAGTTTTGTATTAATTAGAATAAATAGCATGTCCCAAAATATTATATGCGAAACATTAATCTTCAACAGATTTTAGGGCAGCCATTATGTAAAGAGATAGTAGGTATATATTGAATGTAGTAACAACTGCGCAATAACAATAGTACTTTTCATCACACGACAAGCGCATGCGCAGCCGCCATCTTGGAAAAGCGGGAGTTTAAAAGTTTCGTACTGTTTTGTACATTAATGGCTGGGTATGCAATATTATCTCCACAAACAAATCCATCATTAAAACAAATTACTGATGGTGCAGTACTTGTCGACAAATCAGTTGAAGCGTATAATTGTGAAAAGGCGAAATAAATATGTTAGTTGAGAGGTTAACTGTCAATACAATCTATTATCTAAATAAAAATAGGTACATAGTTTCATCCTAATTGAACATAATTTATTGTCAGCACATGTAGAAACTCGAAAATTAACGTTTAGGTTTGTATATTATTAATAATATTAAAATTTTAAAAATTTCAGATATAAACATATTTTATTTTTAATCATAGGGTTACGCGTATACCTACAATAAGTACATCTATATATTGCAAGCAAGGTTAAGGAAAATTTATAAAATGATATATATATATATATATATATATATATATTATGTATTGGTTTAAAATAATTTATAACATGTATCACTCTTTATACACACTCCATAAGAATACCGTTTTATTTTTCTTTTTCGTACAGATAATATAATAGACTTGAAAATTTTATTTTTCAATTAAGACACGTATTACTCTAATTTTCTCATAATTTATTTATTATAAGTATTACTTGTTTAATATTTGTAGATTTTTACTATTTGTACACAGGTATTTCAACATGCGTAGTTAGAAAACAGTACGAAAAATATGGCAGAATTGCACGCATGCGCACAAAAAAAATGTGCTGAAAAGGTCTATTAATACAGTACATTGACAAACTACGAGCACAATTGCGGTTGAAAACAATAAAAGAGTACAAGTGTGGAGGATAAAAGTATAAAAGGTAAATCAAATCACAAGATATAATTGAACGAGACTATACACGATTATAACTCATAGCGTGTACAAACCAAAATTTTTCATGCAAAACAGAAACATCGTAGAAAATATAATTGCACTTCATTCGGAAAGTACAATACATAACGTAATGTAGCTTATACTCGAGAAAAGCAATTGATAGTTGGTTTGAAAACAGTAATTTTATTGTCAAAAGCATGTTATTAGTATCACAAATAAAATTACTGTAATATGTATAATAACAGGTAAAATAGGAATACGTAATTTTGCATGTTCACTCAAGCTTCCAAACTCAATCGGTTAATGCATTTTTGTTGTCGTGGTTGTGTCTTTATTATTAAAATGATTAAAAAAAATATAAACACTGAATAAACATTTAATACAATGTTAGAGTATTGTAATGACTTTTGTGATTTTTACACATAAAAACGAAAATTCTATGCCTATCAATTTTACCTGAGCAAAAGCAATGTCTTGATCATGTTTCTCGGAGAACTTGGTAGATAGTTTTTGGGAAAAAAATTCCAACGAATTTTATCATTCAATGTGTTATGCGTGAATGATGATAATGGATGTTTGCAATATTTTTTGAACACCGTTAAAATTTCACCAAAAATAAACGTTCCTCAGCCAGTCACTTGCATCAAGAGTTACTTTCGTCCTTCTCAAAACACTATGAAAAGGATCTCAACTTGTTACCGCAGGGACACAATAGATGTGCATCGAGTGAAGAAATATCTCATCGATTACATCTCCAGCTCTACTATTCAATTATTTCTTGCGGATATTGTTAGCATCTACCAAATTTGACTTATTATAAAGACACTACATTAGTGTCAAAAAAGTACCGGCAATCGGACAATGGAAAACAAAATAAATATATATTATTAATTCAAATTCATTGTATCGCTTTCAAAACAGGCTCCTTCCGAAATAATACACTTACGTCACCGAATAATCAGTGAATTCAAACATTTCCTTAATTTTTTACTTATTTGAATTTGTAGCATTGTAGTCAGCTTCATTATCAGTTCTTTCCTGATAAAATATGCTGAGTGAGAGTCCACGTTTAGGTACACTAGATTGTATTAGACAGTTGTGCAAAACGCATGCTGCCCCAAAATCACAGATTATTTTTTAAACGATCCTGTCACCCAATCGTGATGAGAAAAAAATTCAAGTCGACCAATAGCATCAAAATTACACTGATAATTTGTTAGAAGCAAATTACAGCGACAACTTTTACGAGTTGTTTGATAATATCTTCGTTTGAATGCATGCGTAAGAAAGTTTTCCCTTGACTTGGATGTCTTGACTTGGATGTCAAGGTTACTCAGCTATTTGTCTCAATATAAATATTTCAAATTCAGCACCATCGCCATTGTGAAGTATCACTCATATTTCGCTTTTGAGATTTTCTCTAACGTATAAGGTGAGTGAATTGGTATAAATTTGAAAAAACTTTACAATTATTCATTTACAGAAACCAACATGAGCACGAGATTTGGCAAAAACTCGGCTGACTCAATACAATTAGCTGTCGAACAAACAACACCAATCAACACCAAAAAAGCAAAAATACAATATGGAAACAGTTTTCAGACTTCTGCCTTGAACGTAATTATGAATTAACTGCATCAACCGAGGTGAAACAAATCGCATCAATTATGGAGGATAGGGCATATAAAATGCGCAAAAAAATGTAGATAACTACAAAGAATCTGTTGTCAAAACTTTGTGGAATGGAACCGCAAAACTTATTCAAGAAAAATATTTCAGGGAGTATAATAGTACCATTGATCCGTTCACTGATATTGAATTTTATACTGCGCGTGAATCGCGAAATTGTAAACATCGAGAACTTTAACATATTCCCGAAAAAAGAAAATCATCTTCTGCTGCTCTCACGAAAGAAGAAATATAAAAAAATTATAGCAGCATGGGACGAAAATACTCCAAATTGCTTACAGAGGAAGTTTTATCACACTGCTAGCTACGACATTGGCATGGATAGGCGGAGAAGCGACAAAAGCATTAGTACAACATTTTAGAGAAGAAATAGATCATTATGGAAATCAAACTGGAAGGATAGAGTATAATCCAATAATTTCGAAAACTACACAGCACAGGTTAACTGATAGTAAGTAAATTTTGAACGCCAAATAAAAATGACACTGACAAATGTCTCTTTAGTAAGTTATTATCAAAAATAACAGCAAATATACAAATTGATCGTTTATTTTTGACACCCAATCAAAACTGGCAGGACCCTTTATCTAAGGGTTGGTACAAAAATCTCCCGGTAGGACAAAACGAAATAGGAAAGTGGACAAAAATAGCGGCCCAAAAGATTGGCTTGGATTTCAACAAAATTAATGTTACAAATCATTCACATCGTTCTTCTGCTGTGACACAACTCGCCAAATGTGGAGTAGGTGAGCAGCAGTTGTTGAAAATAACAGGACACTCATCTGCCAGCTCCATCAAATCCTATCTACAACACAACACCACGCAAGCGTAATCAACAACTTAAGGGGAGACACTGTTTCGACCTCTTCATCTCAAGGAAATTGAACAATAACTTACAATAATTGCACCAATACATATAACAATTGTGAACATTCTTAATTATTGTTCAGTAAAGATACTTACATATTTGTTCAACATTTTGTGAAATAAACGGTTTCAAAGATTAAAACTAACTTTTCCGCATCTGTGAGATGCCCTGAACAATATTCTATCATAAAATTGTCACTTGCATACTTTTCGGGAAATTTATCGTGCTAACAAACTGAAATTTCTCCCAAAATAACCAAAAATGTAGTATATCTGGATTTATAGGACCCGCTGTACTCGCTCTAGTCAGCTGAAAATCAATAGGATACATATGTGAGCCACCTTGGAAAAGATCCAATTATAAAATTGGTTACTTGTATACACTCCGGAGGCTGTATCGTGCTAACAACCCGAAATGTCTACAAAAAGGATAAAAAATGTTGCACTTCAGGTACCATAGCACCCATTGTACTAGCTCTTGTGAGCTAAGAATCAATAAAGTTCATCTATAAGACGCCCTGAAGAATATTCAATCATAAAATTGGTCACTTACATATACTCTGGAGGCTGTATCGTGCTAACAAACTGAAATTTTTCAAAAAATGACAAAAATTTCGTACTTCAAGTACCATAGCACTCGTTGTACTGGCTTTAGTGAGCTGAATATCAATAGGGTTCATCTTTGAGACGCTCTAAATAATATCCAATCATAAAATTGGTCACTTATATATATATATATATATATATATATATATATATATATACTCCGGAGGCTGTATCGTGCTAACAAACTAAAATTTCTCCAAAAATGACAAAAATGTCGCACTTAAAGTACTATAGCACCTGTTGTTTGGGATCTGGTGAGTTGAAAATCAATAGGGTTCATCTGTGAGATATCCTGAATAATATTCAATCATAAAATTGGTGACTTGTTGCACTCCGGAGGCTGTATCGTGCTAACAAACTTAAATTTTTCAAAAGATGAGAAAAAATTCGTACTTCATGCACACATTTTTTTTTCAAAATTCCAACTTTTTTTGGGGTAAACCAATTTTTCTCTGACATATTAGATAGGTTGGGCGGAAAAGTAATAATCACGCCGAATTACATTCGTGGTAATATTTTTTTTAAATAATTTTAACTAGATTAGCACTCGTCTTCGTTGCTATTAACAACTCTCACTCGTGGTCTCCGTCCACTCGTGAGATTTCTATAGCAACAAAGATTCGTGCATCTAGTTAAAATTATCAATAAATTACCACCACTGATAATTCTGTACAAAATATATAAACGATAATGTAGGTGATAAAACAAACAATACTGCCAATAATACCGACTTAGTACTACGGCGAAAGTTATGACAGAAGAAAAAGCTGATGTGCATCTTACAAAACTAATGGAGAAGTAGAAAGGAGCTTAACCTAGAAGTGAGTGATGTATTGGTATCCAACAGATACCATTTTAAAACATCTGCTAGTACTCCAATATTCAAATACGATCTTCTGGGAAGATCTACCGCTATGATATTAGGATGAATTGACAAGTGTCAAAAAAGTAATCAACGACACAACTTTTGACAATTTAAATCATCATAAATCTACCCCTTGTACCCTTCCAGTTACTCACCGAAATTCTCCAAATAATTCTCTCCACAGAAATTGGACATCGGAAGAACTTTTCAATTGTGAACAAGACGTTGCCCAAGAATAATATATCTCAAAACCCGAAATAAATAAATATACTGAAAATAAAAATGTTAATTATGATAGTGAAAACAATGACCAAAATTTTCACTTAGATCCGAATCGGAGTCAAAGCAGATAATAGAAATAAATACTATTTGTTATAAAACGGATTTACCGTATATAGTTATTGAAAATCCACCATTAAAACTCCTTATAGATATCGGTTCAACAAAATCATTCTTAAATCCTGATATGGGCTTTCAGTATTTTAAAAATAAAGTAAAACGTGAACCATTTGTAGTAAGCTCAGTTTTTCAAACACATTCTCAAGAATATTCTATTACTACTCCAAGCTTCATGGAGTTTGAAAGTAATCACAATTTGAACTATGGACTTTTCAAATTTCATAAAATCTTTGATGGATTAATAGGTTTATACAATTTAAAAGTTTTAAAAGCACACATTGACTTTTCTAAATCAAAACTAATATCTGAAAATTCTGCATTTTCGAATCCTTCATTCTGAGCCATTCACTCATTATCACTTCATTCACAATTATACCCACTTCACCCTATCTGATACTAGGTACTGAACTCTTCCAATATTCGAAGACAGCCTGCAAAAAGTTGTACTCTACTTATCCTGTTTCATATATTGTAATAATTATTATTTATGAGGTTTTCTCACAGAGTAATCAATTTCATCTATTTTAATAATTATTATTATTTTGATATATTGTTGATTTAATAAGCTATTATAACTTAAACTAATTCGTATTTGACTTTTTATGTTGACAAATCTATATATTTATACATAAATTTATATAAAATAACTGTTTCATAATTAATTAATTTGATATCTGAGATTACAAACAATACTCGGTGTTCAAGATTGTAAAATCTTGAATTTTATTGTTTACGACACTTCTTAAATTTTGTAAGATATTGGTATGCGCCCTTTCTTCATTGTATATATTTAAGGCGTAAATCCATTTTAGTTAATAGCGTTGTAAAAATATATGTTTCAGAATTGATAAGATCTTTTATATTGTTGTAAATTCAAAGGATAGTTTCATTTTATTTTCAACTTTTGTTAAATACCTTTAAAATATCACGTTTTGAAACAATAATTGTAAATAGTTTTGTTGGGGCATTCAAATAGCACATTTTTGGAAGTCGACATCTTGTCGCATTGTCCTATAGTTAGGAAGTTAGGAAAAGGTCACGTTTCACCCTATTATATATTGTATTGTAAAAACCCTAAATTTAGTGTCACTTCTGCATGAATTTTATGGTCGACAGTCGGAAGATATGAAAGTCAGTTTTTGAATAACCTTTCTGAGTAATAAGGTTACAATTGCTATTGGAGTATTCCATAGAAATTTAACTATCTATTGGCGGCACCCATAGTTGATTCTTGTCTAGGAACCCGACAAGTCAAATGATACTGGCCAATAGGAAATATTTATTTTCGTTTGGTCAACCCAATCCACGTGTAAACACGCCCCTCGCAGATTTCTATTTAACACGTCTCACAACGTGTTAAAGATTCTCACTAATCAGTTCTTCACTTATCGACGCGAGTTTTACACTCATCGAATCGAGCTCAACGCTCAACAACAAAGTTAGTTTTTTACACTCATCGAAGCGAGTTCAATACTCTCGATAACAAAGTTTTCTCACTCATCAGTTCTACACTTATCGACGCGAATTTTACACTCATCGAATCGAGCTCAACGCTCAACAACAAAGTTAGTTTTTTACACTCATCGAAGCGAGTTCAATACTCTCGATAACAAGGTTTTACACACATCGACGCGAGTTTTACACACTCATCGAATCGAGCTCAACGCTCAATAACAAAGTTATTTTAATATTCATCAAATCGAAACATAAAGTGTCTTCCGATCTGAAACCACCGAAGTTCACCATTCACAACTTTGTACCATTTTGTAAATTTGTATATAATAAATTATTAATTTCGACATTAATTTTGTCAAATTAAGATTATTTACCTAGTTGAATGTCTACGCCAGTTGACGAAGTTCAGCTAGAAATATAATCAAATACATTGGTCCTTCGATAGCCAGATATAACAAGTATTGTTATATAACATTGTAAAGTGCCAGTATCAAGAGAGCAGTTCAAATCGAAGTATAGCAGTTCAAATCATAGTGCAAGTATAGCAGTTCAAATCGTAGTGCAAGTATAGCAGTTCAATTGGCAGTCCAATTAGCAGTTCAATTAGCAGTCCAATTAGCAGTTCAATTCGCAGTTCACTTAGCAGTTCAATTAGCAGTCCAATTAGCAGTTCAATTAGTTGTTCAAATCGCAGCTCCAAGGATTCATCACAGTAGCAGCCAGGATAATCAAGGTAAGTTGGTCAGTTATCTATTTAAATGTGCCAATTATCCATCCTGTTTTCGTATTAGTATCGTATAAACATTGTTGAAATTCCTCACCATACTCACGCATAAACTGAATTTAAAATCGCTGAACTTAAGAAATTAAGACGACAACGCGATTATATATTAACAACCATTACGGCATTGAGAAGAGTCGTCGACCAAGCAAACGATGAACCCGCGAGCGTCAATGAGTATTATATTAAATCGACATTAGAAAGGACAACCAAAGCATTTGAAAAATTTGATTTAATTCAAGATAGGATAGAGGAGTTAGATCAAGAGGAAATTGATCAACGTAGCTACTACGAAGAGAGCCCGGGTTGCGGATAGGGGGCGGCCAGAGACGTCCCGTACGTATGTACAGGAAAGAACTGGTTAATTGGGAAATAAGGGGAATGAGGGCTATAAACGCCCAACAGTACCCATTTTCGAATGCCCAATCGCTGACAAGCTCGCGGCACAAACCGCAAACCGCATGGTAGAACAATGACCCTCTTACAAGGCCTGTAAGGGGTATGCCAAGCTTTCCGAATAGGGAGGCTTGGCTTAATCGCTCGGCATAAGTGGATAAGGACACTATAAAAACCCTCCCAAATTCTAAGGTCGAGTAGTCGCCGAATGGATGGATGGCCACGGGACAGTCGGTTCCTAGACTACTAACCTCGGGGCACCTGGTGCACCCCATTGTATATAGCCTTGTTTCTGCATAAGGAGCTCCGCAGGTATCGACCTCTTTTCTCCTATACTTGTGGGAACATTTATGGATCATCAAGAGAAAAACACAATATCTAAAGAGCCAATAGGAACTCTTAGTAAAAGGAATTTGGAAGATACGGAGGCAATGGAGACTACAGAGTCTCCTGCGCAGCTTGATACTTCAGAAACCCTAAAAACAACACCGCAGGGATACGCTACGGCGAATCCTGTGGATCAAAAAGCTCCACGTGGGAAAATTTCAGGTGCCTAGAGAAGGAAGCTTAAAAAAATGAGGGAACAAGGCATTGATACCAAGACAGTAGCGTTGCCGATTCCGTCAACATCAAAACAGGGTGAACACCTGCAGACAAAGAGCGTTAAGCGAACTGTGTCAGCCAGGAGCACCCCTGAAGGAAAAAAAGAAAAGAGGGCCAAATGTACTGGTGGTACTAGTACTACCAGTGGTATGAAGTACAGTGTGGCCCTTGAAGAGATCAAGGCAGCTGTGGTCCCTAAAAACTTCCCAGAGGTAACTGTCTCAGAAGATCAGGTATGGCCTATCAAAGAGAACCTGACCAAAATGATCGACGAGGTACAGAAGGCGCCCAGGTTTCAAGCTAATCGATGTATGGACAGCTACTACGGGCTGATATGTGCCAATGAGGAGTCCTTCAATATAACGAGGGACTATTTGGTAAGTAAAACAAACTGGAAGTTCATTAAGAGTGACGAACTTCCAAAACAGCAATGAGTCCTCGATCTGCTTCCAGAGACTAAAAAAGAGGATCTAAAAGTGGGGCTAAAGAGACTCGAAAAACAAAACGCTGTGTTGAAGGTTGATCGGTGGATGATCCTTGGCTCCAAATCCATCCGATACGAGACTACATGTGAGTCTCAGGGTTGATGAGGAGTCAATGAAGGAACTAGTCCGGGCTCAATGGAGACCGTACTATTTATTCCAGCGAGCCAGCTTCAAGACACTGGAAAACACGACCGAAGAGAAAACAGGGGCTCATCAAGTACCTGAACCAACAACCTCCTAGGATATTCAAGGTTCTGCAAGCAAACTTGCAGCACAAAAAGACGGCCACGGCTGTCCTACATCAAAGGGTTATGGCCGATAACATAGACATCGTTCTAATCCAAGAACCTTGAATAAACAAAGGTAAGACACTAGTGCTAAATATTAGAAAAATGGGACTGATAATGGGAACCAATTGTACTAAAGTAAGAACTTATATATGTTACAGCTCTAAATTTAACTTAATGCCAATCATGGGGAACTTTGTACAGGTGACATGGTAGCAGCAAAAATTAAACTTGAAAAATATGGTGAGGTAATAGAGACAATAATAGTGTTTCTCTATCTTCCCATCGACTCAGAAGAACCGTTACCAGGGGCTAACATGGAGAACCTGATGGACTACGCCAGACGACACAAAATGGATGTTGTTGTAGGGACTGATACCAACGCACACCACTTCAGCTGGGGCAGCAAGGACAACAGCACTAGAGGTAAGAAACTATTTGACTATTTATGTACTACTGAACTTGATATTGCGAATGTGGGCAACACGCCTACATTTAGAACATTTAGGGGGGAATCATCAATGACTCTACGAGTCGGGGAGATGATAAGGCATTGGCATGTATCAGATGAACCGTCTCTGTCTGACCATACCCATATATACTTCGAAGTAGATGTAGAAAAATCGACTATTAGAACATACATGGATCCTAAGAGTACCGATTGGGTATCTTACAAAGAGGACCTGCTTTCTAAAACTCGCATACACTCAAAACTGCCGAGGAGTTGAAAGGTACAGCTGCATGGTTGCAACAGACCATAGTGACTTCGTATCACAATAACTGCTCTTCCAGACAAACCGTCTGAAAGAGCTGACAACACTGTGGAAAGAAACAAGGCGTTTTTTTAACAAAGCGAAAAAACGGGCAACTGGGCATATAAGGCTAAACTAGGTGTGTATGCTGATAAAATAAAACAATCAAAGAAAAGATCCTGGAGGGAATTATGTGAGGACATACAAGGTGTCCCTGACTGGGTCAGAATTAATAGGATTCTGAAAAGGGACACTTCTAATAAAGTAGGCTCTATCCAGTTGCCGAGCGGAGAGTACACAAATACTGAGTGGGAAGCTTCAGATCACCTCCTTAGTGTGCACTTTCCAGGCTAGGCTAGCCAAAACAAGGGCTACCAAAGTACCAAAGAGGACTGGAAACTAACAAATGAGATTTTCAGACCCTATCTTATTAGATGGGCTGTAGATTCATTTGGTCCTTACAAAACTTCAGGGCCAGATGGCATATTTCCCAAGCTTTTGCAAGAGGGAATTGACATCATCATGGGCCTTAGAGTTCTGATATTACGCAGCAGCCATGCTCTAGGGTATATACCAACTGCATGGAGAGGGTCAAAGTTGTTGTTTATTCCCAAACTAGGGAAAGAAACGTACACCCATGCCAAATCCTACAGATCAATCAGTCTGACTTTTTCATGGTGAAAACTATGGAAAAAGTGATACAGATGTATCTGCAAGAAGGAGTGCTTAAGAGCATCCCTCTACACAGACTACAATGGGCCTATCAGGCAGGGAAATCAGGAGAAGCTGCCCTGCATAATTTGGTCTCGGGCCTCGAAAGGAGCCTGAACCAAAAAGAAATAGCCCTTGCAGCATTTTTAGACATCGAAGGTACTTTTGATAACACATCGATGTCATTAATAAACAAATCCCTCGAAAGAAAGAGGGATAAACAATACCACATGCAGATGGATAAGATCCATGCTTGAGCATAGAAGAATATCGGCACATATGCATGATACAACGTACACCGTCAGGACAACTAAAGCGTGTCCTCAAGGTGGAGTACTTTCACCACTATTGTGAAATTTAATTGTGGATGACTTGATCTGCAGACTAAATGATCAAGGCGTATGGACACAGGACTTCGCGGACGACATAGTGATTGTTACCAAGAGAAAATTCCCGGAGACAGTCGCGAATGTCTTACAAGAAGCACTACGAGTTGTGGAAGACTGGTGCCTTAAAGAGGACCTTACAGTCAACTCAAAGAAAAACAAACTAGTTGCTTTTACGAATAGAAGGGCTCTTTCGCAGGGCAGAGTACAGCTGTTCGGAGAAAAAAATAGGAATATCCAAAGAGGTGAAATATCTGGGAGTGACACTTGATTTTAAATTGAATTGGAGGACACACCTGGAAAAAACTACTACCGGGGCAACCAGGCTGTTCTGGCAATACAGAAGAGTTATGGGCGAAACCTGGGGAATACGACCTGAGGTAGTACACTGGCTTTACACAACAGTGATTAGGCCAACGATCACCTATGGAACGATAGTCTAGTGGAGAAGGACATAAGTGTCCTCAGTAGAGAATAAATTAACTTAAGTCCAAAGACTAGCTCTTCTCAGTATTACCGGGGCAATGAACAGCACGGGGACGTCATCAATAGAAGCGGCAATGATGGCGATCCTAATACTGAAATTGGGAGGCATGTGGAGCCCGAATAATGTTCGTGGGCGACATACCGATACAACTGGGACAATACTAGATGAACCGAACTTTCAAATGGGTCTGGATAGTATGATACCGGAGAATATTTTCACTGAGCGAGTGAATATCATTATTCCATTTAGGCAACAGGTGATGCACTCGGGAAATCCTGGAGACACCATCTGGTTCACTGATAGATCTAAAACGAACCACGGCACTGGGGCTGGTATAAATGGACCTAGGAAGAAAATCTTCTTCAGCCTTTGCAGATATACGTCTGTATTTCAGCCAAAAACAATTGCTGCTATAGCCTGCATCGATGAAAACATCAAGTGAGGTTATTCCGGACAAATAATAAAAATATATACTGACAGCCAGGCACTGCTGAAAGCTATTAGTAATCCAACCACGAAATATAAACTGGTTAAAAACTGCAGAGTCCCTTAACAAGCTGGCAAGAGACAACACAGTATCTCTAGTATGGATGCCGGGACATGCAGGGATTGCACGTAATGACCTGGCGGATCAGCTAGCTAAACAGGGCTCTAAAGGAAGCTTCATAGTTCCGGAAACGTTCTGTGGAATCACAAAGGATTACATAAGAGGGGAAATCCGGAACTGGCTATACAAGGAACACCAAATCAAATGGAGGTTGACAGAAGGTCACCTTCACATGAAAAAGCTTACTGGGAAATGTAAACAAAGAACTCTCAATCAGTTTACTGAAACTGAGCCAGATACACTTAAAGACAGTTACCGATTTGGTTACTGGACACTGTACCCTGAGGAAACATTTATACAAAATGGAAAAAGTCAGTCAACATTTCTGTAGGAAATGCGAATTACGGGATGAAACACCTATAAATATACTGTGCTTATGTAAGAACTTACAAGGACTCAGGCAGAAGCATTTTCGAAAGGAAATAATGCAACCATCAGAACTACTCAAAATCACCCCAAATAAGCTAGTGGCCTATATCGAGGACACGAAACTTTTGGAGTGGAAGTAGATAATATTGGGAACGGTACAATGACTTAGGTCAAGTGTCCGGGCTGTTGATCACAACCCATATGAATGAAATGATGAATACAAACAATACATTAATTTGAGGTACGTCGCGAGTACGCCCTTCGTACTTCGCTAGTTGAAAAGAGTGGATACTTTGCGAGTTTGTCCCTAGTATCTTAGTGAAGGCGTATTACACTGTTTATCATGATAAATACTCTGGACTAGTAAATTTTCCTTTGGAGGGGTATTTCGCTAGTTTGCCTTTAATACCTATGACCCAAGAGATGTTTGAACTTTCTTATGCCTTATTTGTACATTTCTTTTAAATATATTATTCTGATTAGGTTCTGGTTTTAATTATGAACCATAAATATTCGGGATTAATATATTATCCCAAGTCTCTTATGAACTGGTTATTCAGGACTTTATTTCCTCTTCAGATGTGTCATCTCGAGAGAGCGCTTTTCCAGACAGACGCCCCACCTTTGTTTTACGTTTTGATAATTTATGAAATGTTCAGTTAATGCACTATTTTAATGTTTTCATTCTTTTGCTGTTATTATATCTTGTTTACTTTAGTATATTTTATTTTGATTTGCCTCGGACTGATTATTTTTACATAGGTACCTTTCTCACAAAATATTGTTCGATTTGCAAACAAACAAACGTGTACTGTATAATTATTAATAGATAAGAGCGTACTGATAATATTTAGGCGATTAGCTCTAGACAATTATTTAAGTAATATTTAAGAAATATTTTAACGACTTATTTTGCTAGCGTGAATTGTATTACAATGTAGCAACGAATATTTTATGGACAATAACAATAATTACGCGTATAGTATTACTTTGATGTGTGCGATTACCTAAGGCTTTCTTTAACAATAGAATAATCGTATAATGATTTAGTTCTCGATAACCAAAACAATTGGCATGCCGTTCTCTACAAATAAATCCAATAATACTTCGGTTCTCAAATTCTATGACTCCATCACTTCTGAAATACATTAGAGGCTAAAAAGAACGCATTAGATAGCCAGTACCTTATTATAAGAAATAAAATATCTTGAATCTCATAGAGACTGGGAAACAGATATTTGTACTTTAATCTCAGTCTCTTATTAGATCTAAAATGTATTTTGTTGAATTCAATTATTCCATGTAAAAGAATTGTAAGCTTCTTAGAAGCCATTCATTGTTATAAAAAATTCAAAAAAATATTCTCATAACAACACTAATCAGCAAATGAGAATGAACGGAAAAACAATATACATTGTGTCTACTTAAGTGGGAACCATATTGAAAACATGTTTATTATTGGTTTTATGAAAAAACAGTTATTCTAGAAGAAACGTTCTTCATGGTCCAAAACTTGAAATGCAACCATCAGATATAAACTTTTTGAGCCGTATACGAGGTTCGTCAAAAAATATTAATTTGGCTCAAGAGTAAAATACCTTAATTTTTTACTATACAGAAAATTGATACAAAGTAATTTTGAATTGTGGGTCACATTTATATATTAAATTACAGCCATTTACCATGAAAATTCAGGTTTTGTCATCATTTATGTTTTACATCAAGGTACACCGGAATAAGTAGAAACCCGATTTTAATACTTGAGTTGTAAATCACTGTAAAAATGTTCGTTGATGTTCAATTAAATTCAATTTTTCTATATTTAGTAATTAATATGTTAGGTAAGTGCTGATACTATATTCAAGCCCTTTGTTGAATGATTTTGGTCCAGGATAACACACCAAGATAAAGGAGGAGTCGGTTGTTGTCCCAATATTCGGGGTAATTTCAACCTACTGGTTGTTTCAGCTTTAAAAAGTATTTAAATAGAACCGGGGTGATTGTATTCAGAAATAGCGATTTATTCTGTAAAAAAATACATTTGCCAAAATATGTAACGAATTTATAACATTAAGATGTTAGATTGTAAGAATGGAATGAAACGTCGAATTTGAATTTTCCTCTTTTATCAACAGTTGGCGCGGGCAATTGCTTGAAAACTTCCTCGGGATTCAAAATGCTCTTATCCTG
Source organism: Galeruca laticollis (assembly GCA_963921935.1). Lineage (NCBI taxonomy): Eukaryota > Metazoa > Arthropoda > Insecta > Coleoptera > Chrysomelidae > Galeruca > Galeruca laticollis. Next base: position 126,898,666 of record OY998180.1, read on the forward strand.
AACATCTCGCCGGTGAAATGTGGAAGTTGCTCCAATACGTCGGGCTAATTTCACTTAAATACATGGTGTAATTTCAGTTATTTGTGCAACGTACATTGAAGTTTTTTTCCCACGGCAAAATTTAGCAATTATCCCGTCACCCACTTTTAAAGCCAAAACATCACTGTTAATAATCTTTATAAGTTCATTTTCTTTTCTCATTTCGGTTTGTTCATCTCCTATATCATACTGATCCGATTAATTTAGCAAATCTTCACGACTTTCTTCATCACCCGCGTCATCGTCTGAAATGGTCTTTGTACGTTTTTTTGCAGGTTTCTTACTTTTTATGTCATCTTCTAAACCACCTTCATCGCTAGTCTCTTCATCTGAGACTATCTCTTGGCGTTTTTCTCGGGCTTCTTAACTTTATTGTCATATTATAACCTCATCCCCACCGCATATTCGTTTTCTTTTGGTCTACAGCTTTTGAAATTGTTTCATTTGCTCCAAGAGTAGTGCTTCAGATGTTCTCTTTCGAACATCTACCGCTGGAGCTCCGAGGATACTGTCTAAAGCAGAAGGCAGAAGTTATCAACGTGATCCCTAAAAGAACTTGGCATTGAAATGAATTCCCTACCAGTAATGATTTCACTTGCAATGTCTCTTTTTCTTGTCAATGAATCTGCTACATATTCCTCATCAATCTTTCGAGGCTCATCCCAATAAACACACCTACGTAAAAAAAACGTTTAAATGTTATTTCAACGTTGATTTTTTAACGTTGACAATTTGAATGAATTCGAAGCGTTATATTCCTAACGTTTTTTTTTCAAATTTGAGAACAGCAACTCAGGTGAACTCATATGCATTTACAAAAACGATTTTTATGCCCATTACTTTAAGGTATTATTTTTAACATTATTTATACTATTTTGCGTGATATAAACGGTTCTACATTAATGTTTTTAACACGTTGTTTTTACAACTTTTTTTTTAATTTGAAAACGACTAAATTGAACTTGTGTACATTTACAAAAATGCTTTTTATGACCGTTATTTTATCGCAGTATTTTTAACATTATTTATGCCCGTTATTTTATCGCAGTATTTTTAACATTATTTATACTATTTTATATATACCTGTGTCCGTAAAGTATGGAACAAATTCATTTTTAGCTAAACAGACCATTTTAAGAAATAATCTTGAAACACATCGATTTTTGATTTTAATTTACCCTATTTTAAAATAATAATCTAATACACAGGGTGAATTACTTTCGAGTAATGACGTCACCGTCATTTTTCTTAAATGGAACACCCCCATTTTGCCTCAATTTTCGGATTACTCTAGCTGAGCTGATTCCAAAAATATATCACATGTTGATTCCAATTGGTACAGGGTGGACAAAGTACAATAGTTTTGTGTGTGCTCATAAAATAACGCGTAACATTCTTTATTAGTTAAATTAACAATATTATCAAAAATACTTGGTTTAAATGTAACACCCTGTAGTTTGTTACATTTTCAGATTAATTAAATTGAGCTGTTTCCAAACATGTTTGGTACTTGTGGTCTAGCAGACAGAATATGAAAGAAATGATTTCTTATCAATATTAAAAAAAACATAGTGGTCTAGTTTTTTGTGAAATGTCATTATTTATTTAGTAATTTATTGATATTCAGTGACAGTTTAGTACTACAATATTTTAGGTATTCGTGAACGTTTTAACCCTCAACTGGTATGGTGATTTTGTTAACCTCTTAAGGTATGTTGGGTCAATAATGACCTGTGAGTAAAAAGTCTGTAAGATTTAATAAATTAACAAAACATGTTTCTTCTATTAGTTTACTCTATTACTTAGACCTTTAGTACAATATATAAAATAAGAAAAATCACTAAAAAAATATTATCCTATTGCTACGAAACAGCACACTGGTATAGACCCTAAATCCGACTCTGTCTAAGCCAGGTATGAAAATTAAAATTATGGCGGACACGCAGTGTTTTTATAACTGTTTGAGACTATCTTATCTAAACATTGTTTTTATGACCAGACTTATCTAGAAAAGGTCAGAACCAATTATTTGTGTCTGTGTAAGCCGCAGCCCGGAATTTTCTAGTAAGAAAGGCATTAATATAAATAAGGACCGATCAGCGGAGGAGTTAGTTGATAATTTGACATCGTGAGATAAACAAGTAAATAAGTAAATATGAAGTGTTTATATAAATTAGTTTGAGTGAATATACGGTTAATATAAATTAATAATTAAGTGATTAGTTCAGTATATATAAATTAAGTGTTAGTGAGTTAGTGTTTAAATAAATTAGTAAGTAGCCATACCGAGTGTTTAAAATGTATCCCACCCGTTTACTTATTAAATAAATTAGAAAAAAACATTACATTGGTGTCAGGTGTGGGGTAATATAAATAAATTGCTACGTAAAAGTGGCCAAGAGATTAAGGGATCTGAAAGTGGCGGAATTAAGAGCAGAATTGGAAGATCGGGAGTTGGAAACGTCCGGTAAGAAATGTGAATTAGTAGAAAGACTTAAAGTGGCACTGGAAAATGACGGCTTTGATCCAGAAACAGTTTTATTTAATGACGAGGCTTCCACCTTAATCTCGTCAATTTCTGCTATGAAGATCGACATTTCTGTTAATATGGACGAAAAGATTTCTACTTTGAAGAACGATATATCTGCCGATATCTTATTAATGAAAAACGACATTGCCGCTGACGTTGAAAATGAAATTTCGTCTCTAAAATCTGAAATCGAGAATAAAATGTCAACGATGGACGAGAAAGTCGAGAATAAGATTACAACGATAGACGAGAAAATCAAGGAGTTGGAGGAAAAGATTGCCGGTTCCAGAACGCGAGGCACGCCAGAGGAAGAAAAGAAGACCGAGCAAACGAAACCTTGCAAGCCAGAAACAGTATCTAAGTTTGAAGACATTGGCAGTTTTACCCGAGTCAAGGCCCCAACGTTCGATGGAAAAATGTCGTAGACCAATTATTTGAAACAATTTGAGGCAGCCGCTAGAGTGAATAATTGGTCCGATAGAGAGAAGGCAGTGAACTTAATTAACCATCGCGCTTCGCGGAGATGCCTTAGATGTACTCTAGACGATACCTTTGGAAGAAACGGATGAATTCGAGCTGCTGAAGAAGAGGTTGGACATGCGATATGGTCACGAACATTTGGAACAGTTGTACAGATTCCAGCTGAAGAACCGAAGGCGGAAACGTGACGAACCCCTTCAAGAGTATGAAATTGATATTGCCCGACTAGTTCGATTTGCTTATCCATCAGCACCAGAGAACATGATGGAATGTTTAGGCATCCAGGCCTTTATTGACGGCTTATGTGACCACGATATGGAGAAGACGCTTCGATTAGCTCATCCTAAAACATTGGTGGATGCATTGACTGCTGCTCTGGAATATGAAGCAGCCACGATGGCTTCGGGATACAACAAAGATAGGAACATACAGGAAGAAGGTGACGATGACAGACTTGACCAGATCGTCAACTTGTTGAAAGGAATGGTAAACAAGAAGCCAAATAAAAACAGGTGTTGTAATTGTGGCGAGCTAGAGCATGCACGCAGTTCGTGTAAGCATCCTACGACTCCTGTAAACCAAAAACCTCTTAAATGCAAAGCAGCCACGAAGGGCTCGCGGTACAACAAAGGTAGGACCATGCAGGAAGGAGATGACGATGGCAAACTTGACCAGATCATCAACTTGTTGAAAGGCATGACAGACAAGAGGCCGCAGTCCGTCTAAGCTCCCCAAGACTCCTGTAACCCAAAAACTCCAGACACAGGGGAAATCAGACAGGGGTGAACATCCAGCTAATGTGAATCACCAAAAAGCCAACTCCTTGCCTAGACGGGCATGCCCTGTAGACTATTCACAATGCAACAAGTCGAAATCTAAGGAAGTTGCAGTTTCAAGAATTACAGTAGTCAATGAAGAATGGTCACCGACCAGGATCAGAGAAGATCAGGAGAATGATCCTCACCTGAAGATGATCCGGCAATGGAAGGAAGAAAATCGGCGACATACCTGGCAAGAAGTGTCAAGATTTTCACCGACACTGAAGGCATATTCGGCTCTGTGGGACTCTCTTGTCCTGGAAGAAGGGCTGTTAAAAAGAGTCCTTGAAAACGATAATGGTTCCGAGATGAGGAGACAGCTAGTTATCCCGAGAACAAGAGTAGCTGAGGTACTGAAGAAGTTACACGACAGTCCATCGGGAGGTCATCTGGGAGTGAAGAAACCGACGACAGAAAATGGTAGCAAGTACATACTGGTTGTAATGGATTATTTCACGAAATGGGTGGACATTTACGCTATCCCGAACCAAGAGGCCACAACTGTCGCGGATGTATTGGTGAAGAAATTCATCAGCCGGTATGGAGTACCCTTCGAAGTTCACAGAGACCAGGGAAGAAATTTTGAAAGCCATCTATTCCAGGAGATTTGCGACAAGCTGGGTATGAAGAAGACCAGGACAACAGCATTACATTCACAGTCAGATGAAATGGTCGAGAGAATGAACAGGACTATTGGAAAATACCTGTCCAAAGTAGTATCCAGCCATCAGAGAGATTGGGACCAGTATCTTTCCCTATTCGCATTGGCTTATCGATCTGCCGTCAATGAGTCCACGGGTGAAACACCGGCGAAAATCCTGTTTGGACGTGAAATGAGGCTTCCTTGTGACCTGGAATTTGGCTGTAGGCCTGGAGAAGATCTAGCAGGCGAAGACTACGTGATCCAATTGAGAAGAAGGCTGGACGATATTCATGAATTGGTTCGAACAAATCTTCAAGTTGCCAGCGACAGAATGAAAAGTCGGTACGACACGCAGGCCACAGAAGGCGGTTTTAAAGAAGGGGACAAAGTATGGTTACACAACCCGACGAGGAGAAAAGTATTTTCTCCAAAATTACAAAAATCCTGGGAAGGTCCATACTTAATCAAGAAAAGGATCAATGATGTTATATATCGCATAAGCAAGATCCCCAACGGAAAACCAAAAGTAGTTTACCAAAACCGACTAGCGCCAGTCGAAGGAGACCATGACCTAGAGGAAGGAGTAAACCTTATTCAAGATGTGTCTGACCCTACCTTCGATGAATTTATGGGCGCGTATGGAGGTACCGGGAAAGCCAGATATGGAGTCACTTCGGAACAACAACAAGATTTGTTCACTCTCCCGGAAGATTATTCACTGGCATACAACATCCCCGCCCGTATCAAGAACGCACGAGGGTTGGCAACCGTCTTTCGAAAGAAGTTCGGGCAATTAGAAAAACTTGAAGACCAGATTCCAGCCCCTGGCAAGACACTGAAACTGAAACATAATTCGCGGTACGTCTTCTACGTGGTAACTAAAGATGAATTTAAAGATCGATCTACCTACCGCGATGTGTGGGAAGCACTTCGTAACCTCCGAGACTATGTGTTAGAATCCAGCGTGAAGAAACTGGCTATGTCTAAGAGATAGCGAGTAACCAGTTGGATTGGCGAGTTATCAGGAACATGGTAGATGTTATCTTTAGAGATACCGGTGTCCAGATATTAATTTGCAGCTACAACCCCCGTTATCAGTATCCGATGAAGGCGGTGCCCTGCTATTTCCATAAGATCGGAAAGTGTAGAAATGAGTCAGAATCAAAAGTATAATTTGGCGCTAAATACAATACAAGAGTTAGCACAAGTAGCATCGGAAGAAGGAACTCTGGAATTTGAAAATAAATTAAAAATTCTCAAAGATTTAACAAATTATTGGAAATTGGGTAAGAAGATTATTCTTGTCGGAAACGTAGTGTATGATAATTCTTTAAATATGGATCAGTCTGAAAATGTTATTGCTTCGATATCTTCCTATAAGGAAATCAATTTGCTCCCTCAAGACATTGTCGTTGAAGAAGAAATCAGTGAAACAAATCAAGAAGATAATAATAATTTGCTCTCTCAAGACATTGTCGTTGAAGAAGAAATCAGTGAAACAAATCAAGAAGATAATAATCATTTGCTCTCTCAAGACATTGTCGTTGAAGAAGAAATCAGTGAAACAAATCAAGAAGATAATGATCATTTGCTCTCTCAAGACATTGTCGTTGAAGAAGAAATAAGTGAAACAAATCAAGAAGATAATAATAATTTAAATACAAATGAAACTCTTAATTTAGTCTTCGAAAATGACGAAAACATTTTGTTACCTCAAAACGTCGACACCGAAGGAGAAACAAAAAAGCTTACAACAGAGCATCCAGAAACAAATCTTACAAAAATTGATTTAAATGACTTACAAATTGTAAGCAATTCAGATGATAGAGAAAGAGTAGCAAACATAAAAATGCCTCTTCGAATAAAAAGAGGAAGGGGGCGTCCAAAAGGACATTTATTAACGGCCATTTGTCTTCCAAAAAAAAGTTTAAAACAAAGTGAACTTAGAAACTTTCTTAAGATAAGTATTTAGGTACTCATTAGCAATACCAAAATGTAATTATGAGTACATATTTATATTGTGTTGTTTATTCTGTTTTTCTACAGTACTTATTTTCAAAATAAACAAATTAGGACTCGCAAGTGTTGCTTATCAATTAATTCGGCTACCGGATTATACATTCAGTATAACTACCTTTTTCAGTATCCCACATCGGATGTTTAGGATCAACTCTCATGGCTCCAACCTCGGACATATAGCAATTGAAATTAAATGTCCGATGTCGGACATTTAGTAAGAATAATTAAGTGTCCGAACTCGGACACGCAGCCACTGCCTTAAAAAAATGACGGTGACGTCATTACTCGAAAGTAATTCACCATGTATATATGATTATTATTTTAAAATACGGTAAATTAAAATCAAAAATAGACGTGTTTCAGGATTATTCCTGAAAATGATCTGTTTAGCTAAAAATGAATTGTTCCATACTTTACGGACACAGTGTATGTATCCACAACGTTTTTTAAAATTTTAAAACAGCGACTCAATTGAACTTGTGTAAATTTTCAAAAATGGTTTTTATGCTCGTCATTGTAACGTACTATTTTCGACATTATACTATTTCGCGTGATGAAAAAGTAGAATGAACATTTTTAACGCGTTGTATCCACATTTTTTTTAAATTTGAAAACAATGACTCAATTGAACTCGTGTAAATTTACAAAAACCCTTGTCATGCTTGTTATATTAACGTAGTATTTTCGACATTATTTACACGATTTCGCTTTATACAATAAACGTTATGGACACATTGTGTTCACAAGGTTTTCTTATATTTGAAACGTAGTAATTTTCACATTATTCATACTATTTCGCGTGATACAGTAAATGTTTTTTGATACGGATTTACATTTTTTTTAATTTGAAATTGTTAAAAGAGTATTACAAATACTGCAAACCCTCATTGAGAATATTTAGTTGGAGTTAAAAAAAGAATATTCACTAATACCCATGGAGGTTATACTAATCCCTATAATTTTACCTGAAAGATGTTTTTATTGGCGGCCTTGTTTTACAAAACTTGATTCACGAGTTTGGTACTCCTAGGTTCCTATCTAATATCACCTGTGTTTTTCAGTGTTTTCACATCTCTAACTATATGTTTTCTACGGCGTCCGAAGGTCATAGGTGTTGCCAAAGGTACTTTTATAAGAGGAGGTCTGCATAAATAAAAAGTAATTACGTACACTGTACAGTTTTTGTAGCGTGGTATTACATAAGTTAAATTAACTATTCAATACAGTACCAAATTGTGCTATTTTGCATGCTAACATTTAAACTGCCCTTGGAATATAACTTAATTTTTTTAAAAGTCAAACTGATAATTTCAAATACAATTCTAAACTTTTGATTTCAATCTAATACATGATTAGAGCAGGTGTAATAATGGCTTGTTTAAATTTAATTCCTTCACTCAATTTTATTCACATTCGACCGTTTAAGTCTCCCAAATCATGTATATATTAGAAAGGTGGCAACGCTAGGCTTGCTCGTATTGTATTTGATATGCTGCATTCGCCATGCTCTAGGCTGAAGTTAAAAATATTTGCAATTTGAATAACCTGTGCGATATGCTAACAGACCACAAGGCTGTTAAATTTTGGTGAGAAGAGAAGAGTTGCTTGTTATCTTCCCTAATTTTTCTTATCTCGTTTTTTGTTTCTTCTTAATCTTGTTTTATTTGTCTCGCTTCCACTGTAAGCTCTTTCACCAATTCTATTAATAAATTCCACTTCTCATCTTTTTTTGGTACTTTATCTGGTGTTCTGTATGTTTTCTTGCTTCGGTTAAACAATACATCCTCTAGTTCTCTCTTCCTTTTACCACCGTCTTCAGTTGTGTAATCACACTATCCATTATTCCCTTCTAACTAAACTCTAATTTTATATCCAAAATTTCTCAGGCGTTTATTAATTTTAATGTTTTAAGTCCGCCCCTGCTTACTATATTCTAACGCTAATCACATTGCGGAAAAAGTGATCGGCCAGCTATCCCGTCGAACCTTCGACTTTTATCAGTGGTATTTTAGCTTTTATTTTTAGTTTTTATTATAAGCAGTAATTAACACTCCACAGAACAATCTAACACCGTTTTGTTGATTTGTTAGTTTGCAATTCTTGGAATAATCGGAGTTTATTACATACATGTATTTACCAGGATTTCAGCACCCGCGGACGCTAAAGTAAACGTTTTTTTTTGTTCATAATTGACGATACAGCATGGCGAACACTATATAAAAAACATTGACAGATAACAGATAGCCTTGTTTACAGAAGAAATTATGTTTAACAGTTTTTCTAAATTGGTTTTTATTGTTGTTTCAGTGGTTTGTTTCTATTTTAGTTTATTAGAAAAAGTTTAGTTTTCGAAATAATCAACATGCCAAAACGACACAACACTAAGAATACTGCTGTCAATGCAATTCATATGGTTACAATTCGGCCGATGGGGGAGCTACGATCTTATTTTGTATTGCCAATTCACATTCATTTTAGTAAGTAATAAACAGAGAAATAACGTTTATCACCAAAAAACGATCACATATAGATTTATATCTACCTAATATCAATTTAATAAAAAACATAACAATCAAAACATAAATTTCTTGTTACACTCATAATTTATGTTAATGACACAATTTGAATAATTATGTATGGTGATATTAGAATTTGCAACCTTGCTCCAGTGTAAGTTGCTAGAAACTTCGAGTAACTCATGAGGATATGAGTAACTACTTGAAATTGCATGCTCAAAAGAATCAGTAATGTCAAACTCATATATGCGACTAGTGGAAGGGACATCAACATAGACAATTTTTTTGGCAATTTTAATTTTATTTGCCACATAATCTTCAATATATCCTTCCGTTACAGGTGTAGACTTCCAACTAGCATGTCACTTTATGTTAAGAATATCCCCTCCTGCATCAGCTGAAGAACGTCTAAAACAATAGCCTGTGCAATCTATTGAAGTATGCAATTTCAAATAGGTCGCCATTTTGAAGGGCATTTGGCCAATCAACTAACTAGAACATTTTTCGTTATTATAGTACACAAAAAATCTACTTCTACTTTTAGTGCATGGTGAAGCATATCTTCTATAGATGTCTAGATAACTTGGTGATTTCTGTTTTTGATGGTCGTATTGTTACCAATAAAGTTGTTCCTAAATCTTGAATACCATCCACTGCAATCTTAGCTAATTCCCCTCGAAAACATGCTCCACAAATACCAAATATTAGTACAACAAATACTCATATTAACGTAGATACAGGTAAAAAATAACTAGGTGAAATGTGTCCATGATGGACCCCCGCCTATAATGGACCACAAGTTGTAATTTCAAATTTACCGCGCATTGCGGACTACCGACATCTAGGTTAGGACGATTGACGTTTAAAACCAGTTGTTTACAAGCATTCATGCGGATATAAGTCGTTTAGGTGAAATCAAAAAATTAAGTCAAAACTGGTAAGTATTGATATAACAATGTGGCTTGGCATGATGTAAAGTATTTTTTTTATGCTCAGTTAGAATCTGCTTTTGTTACTGCAACTTACAGAAACTGTTTCATGTTGACTGTCGGGCACAAATTGAGATTATGGCAAAGAATAAAATAGCTTGGCATTTTTTAGTGAATTATGTCTCATTGCCTATGACGGACCCTTGAACTGTGTCTTATGATGGGCCAGGGGTCCATCATTGGCAATGCATTAGTTACACTATTTTAATTATGTTTTTGTTAGTTTTGCAAATATGGCATTTAAGAAAAGGCAGCAAGGGGACGAGGATGACATGCGACAAGCTATGCTCAATGTTCGAAACCACAATAAGGCTATAAGTTGGCAGCAAGGACGATTAGTGTTCCCAAAACAACCTTGCGAAAACGTCTGGCTAAACAGGATAATTGTAAGGGTGATTTGGGAGGTCGAAGAGCAATTTTATCTAAAGTTATCGAACAGGAGATTGCGAGTCATATTATTGATATGGAAACACGTTTTTTTGGACTAACGTCCAAAGTTTTGCGACGAATGGTATTTGAAGTAGCCGAAAAAAATAAAATAGAACATGGTTTTAATCGCAAAATGGAAATGGCAGGATGGAAATGGGTCAGGGGATTTCTGAAGCGCAGTCCACGAATATCTTTGAGGAGCCCAGAAAGTACATCATTACCTAGAGCCCAGGCTTTTAACAAGCCTAATATCGAAGCCCATTTTAATGCGCTAGCTAATATTATAGAGAAACACAAGTTTCTCGCCGAAAATATATACAATATGGACGAGTCACGTTTGACTACGGTCCAGAAGAAGTGCCAGAAAATTTACGCAGCGAAAGGTCGTGAGCAAGTTGGTGCGCTTAGTAGTGCCGAGCTTGGGCAACACGTAACTGTAGTGTGCGCAATGAATCCCATGGGCAATTACGTTCTTCCTGTTCTTATTTACCCTCGTCAACGAATGAACGCTGGTAGAATAGCTTTTGCACAAGAAAAAGGTTGGTGGATGACCAGCGAAATTTTTTGTAATTGGTTAAACCATTTCGTAAGGTACGCTAAAGCTTCTAATGTGAATAAGGGGCCTTTACTACTAGATGGCCACAGTAGCCATAAAAGTCTTGAATCTCTGCAGTTTGCGAAAGAAAATGGTGTAATTGTATTTTGCTTTCCTGCACACTGCCCTCATCACCTTCAACCATTGAACGTTGGATTCTTTCGTCTTCTTCATACGTATTTAGATCAAGAAATCCAATTATGGCTGCGTCAAAACCCGGGAAAGGCAGTGACTCAATTTAAAATAGCAAGTCTTCTCAATAAAACCTATTTGAAAAGTGCAGTACCATCAAATGCAATAAACTCGTTTAAAAAGACTGGCATCTATCCTTTCAATCCCCATATTTTTGAGGACTGGCAGTTTGCACCAACTTTAGCAACTAATAAACAGATTTCCGAGAATTCAGCTGTCATCAACGAAAACCAAATGGAATTAGAGGTTCAAGATCAACCAAGTACATCTGGTCATAACTTGTCTTCATCGTCAGTTCTTGACATCTCTGTGAGAGAAATTTTACCTCCTCCCTAAGCTGTAGCTATTGGTACTCATGGAAGAAAAGCCAGAAAACGTGGAAAAACTGGTCATTTGAATTCAACACCACAAATGCATGAACTTAAAGTAAAAGTGATTGAAAAGTAAATGAAACTAAGGAAACAACAAAGCAGGGCAGTTAAACTCCAACTTGTCATTTCAAATGACGACAATTGTAATGATGAATCGATCTTAGAAGAGTATTTAGGGCAAGAAGAAGGCGACTCTGACGCTAGCTGCATTTACTGCAATGAGCTATACTCTCAATCACGAGCGAGAAAAAAGTGGATTCGTTGTCAGAACTGTCAATCTTTGTGAATTATGCATTTAATTTTGGTTTTTTCTGTTTTGTTAAAGCAAAAATATCTTTTTTCGTTTATTCAATGGTTGATAATTTTGTTTAATAAACCTTTTAAAATAATTTTATTTGTCTCATTTTTTTGGGGGGCTGACATAGGCACATATGCGCCAATGATGGACCTCTTGGCTTCATAAAAAAACTCTGGCGCTATTAAACAGACAATTAATTGTTAACAAATTCACCCTACACTATGATCATCTTTGTATTAAGTAGAGATTTACATAAAAAGAAGATTAATAACTACAAAAGTAAAACAAATATATGGAATATCCTTAAGGGGTCCATAAAATGCACACTTCCCCTAGTCTAACTTACTTTTATCAACAGATATAAATTATATGGAGCATCCACCAAACAAGTTTCTATTGCTTCTCGGGTTGAAATTTTCGATTTTTTTTTGGTTAATAACTATCTGATTTTCTTTTTAAGAAAGCTGTTAATCTGGAGTAACCAATATTTATATATTTGTGCAAGTTTACAGTTACTTTCAACATGGAAAAATACGACCACATAGACTACAGCTTACGGCATTTGGATCTTTCCAGAAAATAGGCTAGAAATACATTTTCTCTGTAATTACCATCTAGAACTTTATGCATAGGTACTGCACTAGTTAATAAGTTCATCATAGGCATTGTTGTAAATGTTCTTGGATTTTGTCGGTAGTAAACTTGATTATGCATCTTCGGCTATTTTAGAAATTTTCGGCGTTGTTCCAGATACCATTTCATCATCACTACTTTGCATTATATTGAAAAACTTCTTTCAAAATACTTCAATGTAAACAACATCTGCCATGTTGCTGTCTCACAACTCCCTGTTTCGTTTTTAAAACGACGTTTTTCAGGGACTTACCAGTCGAAAATGCTAGGGAGTCATATTTTCATACAAGGGGCAAAGTAACTCTCACTAATGATAACAAGGAGCTATGTCGTTTTCTATACTAATACAGGGGTAGCTGGAATTGCCAGACCATCGGCATACATGTATATCTATTTTATTCATAGGTAATCATGTAAATATTAAAACAAAAACTATTGTAAATAAAAACATTTGAAACTCACCATTTTGAAATACATTATGCAGCTAACAATATGTGAAGCTGACGCTGACGATAAATATGGCGGCCACTTATTAACACTCTTATTGACAGTTCTAGGTAATGCGACTGCATTCTTCTTACTATTAAATCAAAATAAGAATAACAATTTTCTCTATAACGAATACAAATTATTTGGTAGACCTATTATTATACAGAGTAATCTTGCATAAAATTTTGTATGTATTTCGGGCGTAAACAGTGTTTATGGACCTTAATAGCTCTCGCCTAACCACCCGGGCTGTTACTTACCCGATGCGCTACGTAAACGCCTGTTTTGCGTACTTGACACATACATAACTATTTTAAACTGATTTAAAAAATGTTATCTTTAATTCTAGAGATGCAGAATTGTTTTTTTTTGTTAGGTTTCGCGCATGCCTCAACATTAAGACGCCTGAGTAAGGGTCAGAAGGCATTATTGGAGAATATAATTCTCTCACTGTCTCTATTTTATGATCTGTTCATTCAGAATCTAGGACGAAGGTTAGAAACCACATGTATAGTTGATTTCTTTTAGGAGTGCTTATAAAGAAACAAATTGAAATAGGCTTCTCAGTGAACCACTTTCTTTATGTACCTACATGAATTTAGCATGAATAACTCTCTGTATTCGATCATTGATTATAAATAAAGTACTTGGTGCTTTCGTGTATACGTGTTTTGTCTATTGGAAAGTTTGACTATCATATTAGAAAATTACTTTATGGGTGTCCCAGAACTTTTAGGCCAACAGATATTTAAGTTATTAGCAGAAAATAAAAATTGAAATGTGTCGTAGGAGACCATACGCTCTTTCATGCAGCATAGCAAAATCCATCCCTTGGCAAAGAACCCCTGAGAAACCACCCCTAACTTTTGTTTTTGTGTTCAACTTAGTCCTTTTCATTTCTCATTCAACGATATATGATAGTAGCTAGAATGGCATGCAAAATTACGGCAATTAAAAATACTGAAATGAAATATTAATTTATAACCTCATCAGCGTTTTGAATCATACCACTCGTTCCAAATATCCCTATCGGAAATAGTCCAGCGCGTGAACTCTGGAAAACATGCAGGCATTCGAACAAGTCCACTATTTCCAATCCAACGGTCTTGAAAGGTATTATTGACGAAAGTGGTAACGATATTATGGTTATCTACAGGAGCACCATCTTGTTGCCACTACATTTGTTGTCTTACTCCGACTGGAATTCTAATATTGCAGGAACACTATTTTCCAAAAATTCAGATATGGCTGGAAAAAATTAGGGCATATAAGACGTCTATAATGTAAACGACACCAAACCCCACATTGTTTGAAAATTGGTTTCTCTTATCCAGTGAGAGTTGACCTGTGACCAATAATGCAGGTTATGTCGGTTAACTGTGCTATTATTATGGATGCGGGATTCGCTCCATAAAATTTGATTGAGGAAGCTGGGATAGTCATGGATTAAAATTTGAATGTGAGCAATGAATGTCATTCGTCTTTCGAAATTTATAGGTCTGAGTCCTAGGAGTAAATGTATTTTGAAAGGATGATACCTGTACTGCCAATACACCAACCAAAATATGAGGATGTGCTTCGGTGTATGCCAAAACATTTACACCATTTTCCTCAGTTCTCACAGGAGTGGTATGTGCTTGCAGGTTTTTCCCTGGAATTGATCCCGTTCGCATTGTATTTTCTACATAAGAAAAAGTATTGCAACCTGGTTGTCGAACATCAGCAACACTAAAAACTAGAAGCATATCAACGTATTTGTTTACAGTCAAGGTGAAAGGCATTTTGATATTTAACAACAATATTACGACTGATCCAGATACTATGGGAATAAAACAAAGCCAAAAAAGTTCTAACATTTTATTGTCTCTTTTTCTTTACCATTTTTTCTTATTTCTACAATGTGGAACAATTAATTCAGACACATTGATAGTACCCACTAACGATTTCAATTATCTCGACATACTGTTTTTACAACTACATATTTATGATTATCGTTGAATAAGAATTGAAAAGGAGAACAAGTTGAACAACATGGGGCTGCAATTTGAAAAATAAAAGTAAGGGGTGGTTTTTCTTGGGTTGTTAGCCAGGGAGTGGATCTTGCTACGCTGCATGAAAGAGCTTATCGTTTCCACCGACACCTATTTATTTGAATTTTTATTTTCTGCACATAACTGCTAGGGCTAGAAGCTCTGAGACACCCGTTATAAAAACAATTAGTTTTGGATTCAATATGCAAGAAGGACCTGATCTATTTGAATGAACAGTTCCTAAAATAGAAAGGGGGAAAGAACTAAGATTCTAGAATAATGCCTTCTCACTCTTACTCGGGCTTCTTAATGTTAAGGCATGCACAATACTCATCGTCGAACATCCATACGAGTTAGCAATAGTCTTCTCTTTTTAACTGGGGACTACAACGGCGTAGGATTTGAAAATAATTTTATATCTGTATAAATTCACATCTGAAGAAATATACCAGACAAAAAAATGTAATGGTTAAATTTAGAAAATTTTATAAGGAATCTTTAAATATAGCGAAAAAAAAGTATTAATTAACTTTTAAGCATTCAAACTTCAATTTGAAAATTTTAAATTGCTATATTTTCTAACAAAAAAATAAATCTGCATCCGAGAATTAAAGATTACATTTTTTAAGCAGGTTTAAAAATATTTTAATACGCTTATTTTTCTACTATTTACGATTTTTTTAAATTTACCTCCACCCATTAAAGTTAAAACTTCCCTACCTCATTTAATTTTGAAGGGAATTAAGCTTTACAGTTTTAGATAAGAACTTTTTTCGAGTAATTGTGAGAACGCACTCAAAATTTTTTTTTCAGCCCTTGCCGGAGGCTGCATACACTAAAGCCTTTACACATTGTTATTATTCTTGAAACTACATTATATCAAAAATGCAAAGTTGTGTAAAAAATTTAATTTCAGACGTTATTTGACTGGACTAAAACTTATAGTTACATATGTTGAAATAATAATGTAAAATAGGTGATATTAGATAAGAACAAAAACCATTCAACTAGCTAATTTGAGTTGAATGTTTTTGGTAGGAAGCTAGGAGTACCTAACTAGTGAATAAAATTTTGTATAACAAAGCTAGCAACAAAAATGCCTTTTAGGTAAAATGATATGAATTAGTGAATATTCTATTTTCAACGTAAACTAAATATTCTCAATGAGGATTTGCTATATTTGTAATAGTGTTAACACGTTTACTAAGCATATTTGAATGTTAAGTGCTATTCAAATGATAGGTAGGTAATAGCAATTATTCTATTGTTAATAATTACCAGTTGTCCTTAGTTTATTAAAGTTACGTATACCAACCAAATTAAACTAACAACAAATTAGTAGGTATTTTAAATAAGATAATATACACAGGTACCTATTTAAATTTGTAAACAATACAATTAGTGAGAACTGTTCACGTTATAGGTAGTATCGAAAATCATCTCAGAATATCCAAAATTAATAACTTCATTTTTAGGCGCTACAAGTAAATTTGAATAATATTACAAATTATACGTTAAAATAACGGATATAGCAAACACGTTTTTCTTAATGAACAAGAGCTCAATTGAGTCGTTGTTCTCAAATTTAGAAAAACGTTGTAATTACAATGTGTCAAATACATTTATTGTATAACTGTTTATATCAAGCGAAATAGTATAAATAATGTTAAAAATACTACCTCAAAAAACCGAGGATAAAAGGCGTTTTTGTAAATTTACATGAATTCAATTGAGTCCTTGTTTTCAAATTAAAAAAAAAACGTTGTAGATGCAACAACGTTGAGTAACGGGCATAAAAACCGTTTTTGTAAGTGCATATAAGTTCATTGTTTTCAAATTTGAAAAAACCTTAGGAATATAACGTTTCAAATTCAACCAATTTGTCAAACGTAAAAATTCAGCGAGTAATGCTGAAATAACATTTAAACGTTATTTTTACATAGGTGTGTTTATTGGACTATATTTACGTTAAATTGTATTAAGCCAGAATAGTTATAAAATAATTAGTAAATAATCACAAAACCTGAATTTTCATGCTAAGTGGCTGTAATTGCATATTTAAATATAACTTTCCATTCGAAATTACTTCACTGTATAACATTCATCTGTGTTGTAAAGAATTAAGGTAGGGGAGACTGGGGTAGTCGCCGCACTTTTAAGCTTTTAGTTTGTATGCTTTGACATGTTTGCTCTAAGCAAATATAAGCAGGTCTGATGGATGCACCTATGGCTTACGCCCATTTTTGTTAGCCTAATTTTTTTCAGCGAGTTACGTCAATGGATATTGTATAGTATGCAGTAATGTATTTTGTACAATAAGCATATTATAAAACATATAAATATCGTTTTACTAAAATAAATATTAGATTGTATTGTTAAAATTCACTTAATAAACGTCTCATTTTGTGTAGTTCGTTTTTTAAAAAGGCCTTCTCGAAGTTCGAAAACATCATTGGCGCAGTCAGTAGGATATTTCGGAAGTTTAACGTATCGCACGGGAAATTGTTCGTTTCAACGATTAACCGAAATATTCCAATTTGTGTTCAGAAACTGTATTCGAGTGCATATCGAAGCTGCAGATAGTTCGAGTGGACATCGAGCGATTCCAGCAGTTCCAGTGGACGACACCAGAAAGTACTTCAGAAGAGCAAGAAAAACGAAGACCACAAACCACCTGGGTTAAGAACTAGCATCGTTCCAACCTTTAGGACACTAGAATATGATAGCGTTAGTCATAACGTAAGTGCTCATTATTATTTCCTTTATTTTCCATAACCATTTCTTTAGTGGTTATAGTTGTATATATATAAAAATAATTAATATAATTTGATGAGTGAATCTGAACTAGAGAATATAAGTATATTACTTGAAAATATTTTAAATTTACAAGAAAGTGAAAACAATAATTTTGAAAATAATATAACTGAAAATAATTTAGAAAATTTAGACTTAGAAATGACTTCATCAGGTACAAACTACCAACTACTTAGATTATATTTAGACTCAATTCCAAATTTTGATGGAAACCCTCATACACTTAATATTTTTATAGGTAATTGTGAAAGTTTTATTTCTGCGTTCGCTAGTAACACAGATGCTTCTTTAAGTACATTTTTACTTAGAGCTATTATAGGTAAATTAATAGGTAGAGCTCAAATATTAATTGGTTCCCGTACAGAATTAAAAACGTGGGATGAGATTAAACAAGTTTTAAATTTGAGTTTTGGAGACCAAAGAAACATTGACTGTTTAGTACAAGATCTTATTAATTTAAAACCTTTAAAAAATGAAAGTCCTTATAATTTTGGTATGCGATACCAAGATTCTAGGAGCCTTATTATTTCTAAATTAAATTACTTAGACTTAGACATAAATGAAAAACGCTTACATCTTAAGAATTATGACAATTTAGCCTTAAAAACTTTTGTTCGTGGATTACCTGTACCAATACAAACTAACGTACGTTTAAGATCACCTGACAGCTTAGAAAAAGCTATGAGTTTAGTTGTAGAAGAAGAAAATTTTCTATATTCCACTCAAAGATTAAGTAACTTAAATTCTAATGTATCATTTAAGCCTAGTTTGAGAGTAACACCTACAAGGAATCAAAATTTCAATCAGTACCCTTCATTCACCCCAAATTATATTAATATACATCGACATCAATCACCAACACAATTTCAACCAACCCGACCAATATTTCCATCTAATTTAATAACTCATCCTCCAGTATCATACCCACAGAGGTATACACAACATTCTTCCTCAAACCAATCTTACAATTGGCGTCCAAATAACAATTATCCGACTCAACGTCATCCATTTTTCATAAATTAAACTTACAACCCAATACAACGAACCTCACAGCCAATTCCAAACTTCAACCAGCAAAATGTTCGCCATAATAATCAACAATTTAATCGTCCAAATAATTCTCAAAGTTTCAAACCAGAAGCTATGGATATTTCTTCAGGAAACACTATACTTAAATCCCGATCACATCCCAAATTTACATCAACAGAACTTTTCAATCAAACTGTAGACATTCCTTATCAAAATCAATAGTTCCCTTCAAACCGATAACAAATTTGATACAGAAAATTACGAAAAATTATTTAATTACGAAAATTCATATAATTATGAAACTGACGAAAATGCTGATAATTATTATACGCCGGAAATAGAATATACTCATGTAAATGATCCGACAAGTTACAATGATTTTTACAGAGATTCTTATGTAGACTCTCACGTTACGGAAATATGAAATAATCATATTCAGGATTTTTCATACTCGCACATGTCCAAGTCAAGTTACATAATCTGTGTAAACGCATTGAAAACGAATTTGCCATTCATAGAAATTCCAGAACTAAGTGCAAAGTTTTTAGTTGACACAGGAAGTTCAAAGTCACTTATAGATCCGGAACTTGCGTATAAATTTTATAATAATTGCATTTTTAAAGTAAAATTTAACATTCAAACTGCTCATAATATCACGCATCACGACGAGGTAGTTCATATTCCGTTCTTTGATATTTAAACGAAACTCATAAATTTTATCTTTTCAAGTTTAGTGAAAGATTTGATGGGACAATAGGCGTAGATTTGCTTAAACAATTAAATGCTAGCGTTAATGTTAGTAAAAGGGAAATTGTTATCCCTAACACAGTTATTCCTCTAATATTTGGTTCAAATACTGAGGAAAATATAAAAAATTATTCATTAATAATACTAGGTCGTACTCAACAAATTGTTAAATTACCCGTTAATTACAAAAGTGGCATTGGAATACTTGATTACGAGAAGTTAGGTAATGAACTCGAGACACCAAAAGTTTTAGTAAATATAGTTGATAATTTTGCAAAACTACAATAATAAATTCTAATGGGAATCCGGTTAAACTTGACATTAATAACCCCGGTGACACTAATCAAGAAATTTTAGAATTCTTACATGAGTTTGAGAGCTCATTAGAAAAAGAGAAAGCTTCTACGAGTGCACAAAACCAACCAAAAATAAACATCATTTCAGATATACCAATACAGCCTCCTAATAATACCGCTGATATACCTACAAATTCTAGAGACGAACTCAATACACCTCAACCTGACTGGACGAAACTTTCTACTCCTAAATCTAATTCTTCAACCGTTCATTCCATAGCTGATAATGAAACCACTAATCAAGGTATTCCTACATTAAACGAAATTATAAATAAAAAAGTTCACCAAATTTTAGTATACTCAAATTTGTATCAAAAAATAGATATCTCTCAACATACTTATGAAAATCATGAAATTATAAAAGTTAAAATCCCTGAAAACGACAATGAACGTTTCATATTTGAATTTTTAATAGAATACACAGATCTTAATAACACGTTTTACATTTATTTTAACAAAGAAAATTTATATAACGATTTCAATAAAGTTTACTTAAAACACTTCTCTTCAAACGAACCAAGACTCATTAAATGCACTAAATTAGTAAACACTGTATCTGATAAGGAAGAACAAATGATTTTATTGAAAAATTACCATGAAAGCAAAACCACACACAGAGGAATTCAGGAAACTTTAGAAAAATTTAAAATAAATTATTATTGGAAAAATATGAAGAATACAATAACTAATTACATAAATTCTTGTACTATTTGCCAGAAAAATAAATATGCTAGACAAAAACCGTATGTTCCGCTAATGCTAACTGAAACCGCGTCCAAACCGTTTCAAATTATACACATTGATGATTTTATTTACGACGGAAAGTCTTATCTAACGTTAACAGATGCATTTACAAAATTTGCACAAGCAGTGCACATTCCTTCTAAAACAGCTGTTATTATAAGTAAAGCTTTAATAAAATATTTCACATCTTTAGGAGTACCACAATTAATCGTTTTAGAAAAAGGTACAGAATTTAATAACGAAACTATTAAAGAACTTTTAGCGTTACACAAAATTAAAATACACTTTACCACAGCTGGTCATCATGAATCCAATTCTATAGCCGAAAGAGTACATTCAACCTTAATAGAACATCTAAGATTATTACGAGAACTCTATCCTGACGAAGATTTTTTAATGGATTACGCAATAATAGGTTACAATAATTCTATACATAGTTCTACAAGTTTTACCCCTTTTGAACTTACTTTTGGTCACACAGATTCTAGAAATCCTAACGAAATTTTCATAACCCAAGCTTTCTATAACGACTATGTGAACAATCATCAATCAAAATTACAACATGTTTATAGAGATGTACACGAGAAATTGAAACAAAACAAATAAAAAATTATAGAGAAACGTAATACAAAAGGTAACTCGAATAATGAATTTAAAATCGGTCAAATTATATACAAGCACAACACCAAGAAACGAAATAAAAAAGATAAACGTTTTCTAGGCCCTTCCGAAATTACTCAAATACTTGACAGGAATCGTGTTGAAATTTCTGGAAACTTATTCAAACATAAAAAATTGAAAGCACATTAAGAAATTATTCACATTAATGAACTAAAAAAACCTCCCATTACAGGTTCCTCTGTTGGACCACCGAAGGAAGATTAAGTACCCCTAAATTCCATAACCTAAACGATAATCCTGGCCTCCTACCCTTACAACTAGGAACAGCATATGTTCAAACAGATTTTTGGACCTTCATACACATTTACGATATTACAAACTTGACAGATCACTTTTCAACTTTAAAAGACCCATATGACAATCTACATGACACTTTCAAAACACCCCAGCATATTTAATTTTACAGAACACTTCGATAATTCCTATCATATAATTCAAGTATTAGAAAATAAAATATCTTCACAAATCAATCAAACAAATCCACTATGGAGAAAGCAGATAAAACGATCACGTTTTGACGGACTTGGCTCAGCAATAAAATTCTTGACAGGTAATTTAGACCAAGACGATGCAATACGATATGACGAAGCTATTAAAGCCTTATCTGATAATCAAAATAAAATAAAAACATTGTTAGAACACCAAGTAACATTACTCGAATCATCTATGAAAATATTTGAAAATAATTCTAGAATACTATCCCACAACAAAGAAATATTAAGCTCACGCATTAACGATTTACAAAAAGAATTACGAAATATAAAAATTGAAAATATAGAAACTTTCCATTTCTTCTCAATAGAACAGATCGTTTCTCAATTCTCTATTAGCTTTCAAATAATATATGATATGCTCGATAAAATAGAAGTAGCTATAAGCTTCGCAAAAATAAATACTTTCCACAATTCTATAGCAAACCACAGCGAAATACTTTCAGAGAAAAACACAGTTAAGAAAAATATTAACAAAAATAACAGATTTCCTTTCGAAACATCTTTAAAAAATATTCTATTTTTTGAAAAAATTATCAAAGTTAAAAGTTACAGTAAATATAATAGTATTATTTTCATATTAGAAGTACCGATTGTAGAACTTAATTAATATAACTACTATCATCTATATCCCATACCTACACCTTCAAACCAAAATGTTAAACTTATAATACCCCAAACCAAATTTCTCCTTTTAAATGAGCTATGCATCTACAAATTCGAAGTGTGAAGAAATTATTCATGAAGAATTCATCTGCCGAGAGATACAAACAAGAGTAATCTCACAGAAAGCTCCTTGCGAAGTCCAACTTCTAAAATATTCCCAATCTACAAACAGTTGTCGAGAAATTCCATCTACCATTAGTGAAGTTAAAGTGCAGAAATTGGAAACTGACCGTTGGATTGTGATCACCCCGTATAGTGTTATAGCCAAACAAAATTGTAACAAAGACATTACGAACATTTCTGTAAACGGTAGTTACTTAATCGAACTCAATAACCGCTGTGAAATTTTAATAGACAATATTTATTTAAGAACTTTTAAGACCAAAATGCCAGAATATAAAAACATTGATATACCGAAATTACAAATTAATAAAAATAATTACACTTTAGATACCGTTACGCTAAAACCTGTGTATTTAGATTCAATTGATCTTAACGAAATGAACAATGTCATCAGTGCCATTCAAGAAGATAAAACTTTAGCCGAGGAGATAGATTGGTCACCGATTCATTTCAAAAGTATAAGATTTTATTCAATTTTGTTCTACTTTATAGTTACAGCCTGCATTATCTACCTAGTACTCAAGAATAGAAAGAAGAAAAATCAATCCAAACGGAAGACAACAAGTGAAGAAGATGTTCTGAAAAATTTTCCCATCATGTCGAACTCTGGTCCATTCCCATAGTTCTCTCCTATGGCGGAGGAGTTACGTCAATGGATATTGTATAGTATGCAGTAATGTATTTTGTACAATAAGCATATTATAAAACATATAAATATCGTTTTACTAAAATAAATATTAGATTGTATTGTTAAAATTCACTTAATAAACGTCTCATTTTGTGTAGTTCGGTTTTTAAAAAGGCCTTCTCGAAAACATCATTAGCGCGAAATATATTTTTTTTAATTAATATTTTTTTAATGTGATGAAAGTTGCGGCAACATACCCCGCCTTGGGGCAAATTGCCGCCCGAACGGGGCATGTTGCCGCACGATTCTAATTATTTTGTTTCATTAAATAAAAAGTCATCCTCAGTATAAGGTTTATTTTTTCAACGTAAATACAAAAAATAAGATATTCATAAGTATAGGACATTGATTATCAGTCGCTCAGATAATGAATACACAGAAATACAGACTTATCTTCCCCAGCACATTCAGAATGTGCCCACTTTTTGCAGGAAACACATCTTATCCATCCTTCTCCGGGTCTACTATTTTTGTATGCGTCAAAACAATACAGACACAGACAGTTTTCGTCTTCGTCTTCGCTGCTAGAACTACTAGCTGTTTTGGTTGGCATAGGCTTCTTCTTATTACTTCTTTTCATCGGTAAACTTTCCTTTCTTAATTTCCATCATCTTCACATGCTTTTTCTCTTGATGGGACCTTCTTATTCTGCTCTTCTCTAGGGGCCTCTTTGATAGGCACGCCTGTCAATATGGCTGTTTTTCGTTGTTTTCTGCCTCGTTTTGATAAATTTTTTCTAGGAACAGCTTTTGGTAGAGTCCTCAGTTTCAGAGGCGTCACTTGCTTTTCAGGAGTGACTTCCCCCAAGTCCATAGGTGAACCTATCAAGGTTTTTGAGCAACATTCTTCTAGACTATCGCGCGAAGTTCCTGGTTTAGGTTCAAAATCGATTATTGTTTGACACGCTCCTGAGGTTCCTGGTATATCGATTATTTCTTGACAAGTTCTTGAGGTTCCTGGTGAAGAATCCTTCTGAGTATTCGCAAGAACCTAATTATCCTGACCTCGATCTGCAA
This sequence comes from Galeruca laticollis, assembly GCA_963921935.1. Classification (NCBI taxonomy): domain Eukaryota; kingdom Metazoa; phylum Arthropoda; class Insecta; order Coleoptera; family Chrysomelidae; genus Galeruca; species Galeruca laticollis. Next base: position 126,923,092 of record OY998180.1, read on the forward strand.
TTTCTGTTCTGGTCTCCTCATGTTCGTTTAAGTGACCCTCTGCATATGGACGATCCGTCGAATAAGATGGCAGAAATTCTTCTTCCGGGAATATATCCTTGTTCAAAACCAAAACCTGAAACCCTTCCGTGATATTTTTAGGGGTTATTGCTAGCGGCAATAATGTTGCAACGATATTTGGAATGTCATATATAGACATCGTTGTGCCAGGATGACTTGTAATCCAAGAATCGCAAGCAGTGTTCACATATATTTTCAGTGGCCCATAGACAGATCTATCGAGGGGTTGCAGTTTATGCAAACAGTGCGGGGGGAAGGACAACACTGTTACCCCGTTTTCTTTCAGGAAGTCTAAAGCACCAATGGACAGATGTGAATCATGGTTATCAAGCAACAGGAGAACTGGTTTCTGTACAGAACATTCGGTGTGCTTAACAAAATGCTTACACCAATCTAAAAAATGGTTTACTGTCCTCCATCCTGAAGGATTCGCACCTCCCCAGCTTCCTGGCGGAGCACTGGTTAACATATGTGGCCTGAAATTTACTCTAGGGAATATAAAGTATGGTTGAACACTATTTCCTAGAGCCGAGACTGCAACAGCCAAAGTCACTAATGTCCCTCTTTCTTGTGAAGTAATTCTTCCAATTTGTTTGAAGCCCCTCCTGGCTACGATCCTGTCTGGTTTTTAGACGGTAGTGATACCAGCCTCTGGCCCAATTTTGAGACGATTTAGAACAGTGCTTAGGTTAACGAAGAATTGTTCTGCATTGGACTTATTGAAACTAGTAGCTCTTGCCAAACTAGTCGCTTCTGGAGTTCGGATGGATAGTTCCCTATGGCGCTTCATAAAAAAAGTGAACCAGTCTTCACCGGCCATTTTTTTGGCATCCCACTGTGGAGGATATTTTAATTTCACTGCCACAGCATAATCATAAGCAAAAGCTCTTACTTGCTTTGGTGCTAAACCATAGTATATATCTGCAGCTGTGAGAAGGTAATTCGCCAAAAGAGTTTCTTGCTCGTCACTAACCTAAAAATGTTCAATCCTTATTAAAAAATAAATAAAACCACCTTTTACCTGTCGTGGTTTAGAATATCCGACATGTGTTGTTGGCATCTCGGTAAGCCCATTTAGGTCATCTTGGCCCACTTTCAGTAAAAATCTTCTCAGAGTTCTTTCCGAAATATCTAAGTCCCTCGCTGAACCCCTTATTGATCTATTTTCTAATTTTACCAGTCTAGCTGCTCTTAACATAATATGAGGCGGAGTCGTGCCTCGGTCTGTCTTTCTTTTATAGTTTCTCATAATTCTACAAATTAATTTAAAAAAAACAAAATATTTAGAATGAAATTCGACACCGTGTAGGTTGCCAAACGTAATGAGGCGTTTAACCCCAAAGGTTGACATACTTGGTGTTTTTTCACCTTGAAATACAGTTAAAACACAGTTCTAAAAATCGTGTTGTCAAGCAGAAAGTTCAACAATGAAAATGAGATATTGCGCATTTTCGTATCACTAATATTCAAGAAGATATTACAAAGTAACTGTAAAGGTAAATATTTATTTACGCGTACTGTGTATCACTGTAAGCACGTCCACACTTCACTACTGTGCTAACATGACTGTCTGTAACTCTCCACAAAGAGACGGTGTGTATCACTCGGATCTACAGGTCCCACTATAAATTTCGCCTTTACCATTCGCACAGACGCAGAAGTAGGTATGAGCAACTTAGTATTTCCCGTCGTATAGTACTTCTCGTGAAATCCTCACAATTTATCAGTTAATTCTTTATTTTCAAATGTATGGAATTATAATTATTCTATTTACCTATTTTGCTAACTTATTTCACAGGAAAAAAAATGGAAATGTATACAAAGATAAGACGGGCGTACCGTAAAACTGTATTCCTACTGTGAGTATATTGGTTCGATTGTTTGGTGTTTTGGTGATTGAAAGTATTATAGCCTAAATTATAGAGGAATTTCAAACATAATCAAACGCTGTTGTTAATTTTTTGCAACAGATTCATCAGAAAAGTTTCTTTATATACCAAGATCACAGATTTTGATTTAAAACATATTTTTCAATAATTACACTTATCTTGATACATAATATATGAAAAGAAACATATTTGAAAAATGTACAAAAAATAAGAAGCAGCCGGAAGGGGCATCCGTTTGAATGAACTATGGCTTCATTTAATTTTAGCTTTTCAAAATGTTTGTCATGAAGTTGAATTTTTAACTGTCCATGGGTCTATCATAGTTAGTTGATTCAAATATATGAAGAAGGTAGTTAAAAATAAAAAAATATGCTATTAGAAAAATAATTCTTTATAGCAGAAAGTCATCGTGTTATGGACATTCGCAAAAAAGATCAAGAAGTGACAAGTTTAGTAGAAACATTTAGTCAAAGCAGCAACATTATTCTGATCAAGTTAGAGAAAGAAAACAAAAAATAATGGATGAAATCAAACGGTTCAGCTACAAGTGTCACCGTCTACAAAAAAAGGCACCAAGTAATTAACAAACAAATAGAGCCTCAAAGATGATTTTATAGAACAAAGAAGCCTTTGAAAGGGAAGAATTCATCTCTGAAACATATCTCTTTTCGGTGCAATGACTGATAAATGACAACAATTTACAAAAAGAGTACATTTTTCACCAAGCATAACAATGATTATATATATATATATATATATATATATATATATATATATATATATATATTATACACAAGGGTATTACATATGAGATGTCTAATAAAAAATATTTATCGATACACGAATTATTTATATTTTTTGGTACCTACCTAATAAATTTTAATACATAATAATGTGTTAGAATTATATGATTAATAAAATAAACGCTTTAAATTGATTGTATTCAATTTTTGGATTAAATAAATAATAACAACAAATAATTTCAATGCTAAAGTTATAAATACAATGCTTCTGAAAATCAATAAATATATCAGACAATAAATACATTAACATAAATTCTATTTTTTAAAGAAATCCCTTGTTGTCAATTAAAATGATTCAATAATAACTATTAACTGTCTTTATGATAATTTTTAAACTTTTCCTATCCTTCTGTACTGTACAGGAAGACAGATGAAGAAATATAAAACATATTTCTCGTCCAGAATAACTTTTTTTCATAAAACCACTAATAAAAAAGTTTTCCATATAGATCCAACTTAAGTAGACACATTATATAAATAACATTTGATACACCGACGTAACAGTTCTCATAGAAAATACGAATGTGGAACTTCATGCAATTATAGAGAACGTTATTACCAGCTCTGAAAAAAAGACATTAACAAAATGAAAATTGCGGTTATTCAATAATAACAGAATATATAAATTCCAATTATCATCAATGGACAGCAATAATTATAAAATGAACACACACACACCTGACCGTTCCTATACAACTAAAAACCAGTTGATATACCCAGCACATGACTTCACGTTATGTAACAAAAATTTCATAAAACTGAACAAAAAATGGATTCCACGTATTAAAATACATGGTAGTGCATAATTTTGTCCATACCACTGTAAACCAAAATTTACAATTTTTTGGCCAGAGCCGCATAATTTTTGATAAATTTTTAAAATGCTTCTATAAAAATTCTATAATTACGAAACTATATTATATATCGATTCCTTTCTTACGCAATTCAATAGAGGAAATATGCACATTAATTAGTTAGCATATTTGAATTCTTTCATTTCATATTTGTAGACACTATACAGGATTAGAGCATGAGTATAAATTTCTGTTAAAAATGACCTTAAAAAAATGTGTATTAGTAGTAACTACGTCTATGCAATGGAAAGACTGAAAAGTAGTAGTGTTATTACTATTATAAAAAAATACAGAAACTTTCCCTTGATAATACAAACCGAGTTATAAAGCATAAAAGTTGAACATTAAAAAAATCAGATTCCAGAGGGGTTGATTGAAATCCCGAAAAAATTTTAATTCCGATTTCGACGAAATTTTGCATAGAGTCTTTTAATACGAGGATCCCAAAAAATGTGTCAATTGTTCGTAAAAAAATATTTTACTTGGAAAATTGATAAAAATTTACGAAAATGGGATTTCCAGAAAACTGTACATCCAATTTTGCTCATTTACAAACTTAGCCTCCGTTTTTACGGTGTGAACCTACATATAAAATTCAATTGAAAAATTCGTTCGCGTTGATAGACCGACCGACCGACATTTCTGGTTTTATACCTAATTAGTCGGCAAAGACTATCTTCTATATATGTACATATATGTATATATATATATATATATATATATATATATATACATATATATTGACTTTGTTTTATTTCTTGAACCTAACTTTATTATATTTTTCGGAAATATTTTTCTTGGGATTGTAAGGTGTAAAAACTGAATGGTATACAAAAGAAACTTGGTCTTCTAGATATGTGAATTTTAATTCTCAGCACCCAATGTGCCAAAAAAAATCAGTAGTCATAGGACTCGCAGATCAAGCTATAAAACTCTCTGACGACGAATACCGGGAGAACGCCATAAAAAAAGCTAAAGAAGCTCTCCATTTAAATGATTATTCAGATAAACTAATTAATACAACATTTAAAAACCGTATCTATCTTTTTTACAACCAAACTCAACCTAAAATTATTTCACAAAATATATCCCAAAAAAATATCTTTCCCTACCATACGTTTCGGGACTTTCAGAAAAAATTGGTAGCGCTTTTAAAGAGCACAAAATAACAGTGACTCACAAGGGACATAATCTTTTAAAATCTAACTTTAGCAAACTAAAATCAAAAATTCCCATCTATGAGATTCCATGTAAAGATTGTCTATATTGGGCAAACCAGCCAATATTTAAAAAAACTCTAAATGGCCACAAATACGACAAAAAAAACAAGACAATTACAAATCACACTTCTGAACACAAACACACCTTCGACTATGACAACACAAAAATACTGCGAACTGAAAGCCATCAAAAAAAAGAGAATTCTACGAAATGGTAGAAATCCAAAAAAACCAACATTCTATCAATGCCAAATCAGATGCAAAAAATTTATCGAAAATTTATTATCATTTTCAAAAGGTTGTCTATAAGTCGAAATTACATCCTGTAGCATAACTAACACCTTATACCAAAATAATACCAGTATGAATGTTCAGGACAAAAATGAGTTTGTTTAATACCTCTTTTTCCATCATAATTAATGTATTCGATACAAAAACCAGTTAATAATAATAGTTTATTCAATAAAATGTTTACATAGGTTATGGTAACAATTTCGTAAATATTATGAACAAACTTCACGTAGCCCATAAGATCGTAAGTGGTTGAAGTTCTATTTACTATCAATAAATTCTGTTTCCTTGAAAAATCAGTTGTTGTTGAATAATATGTTGTACGATCAATTGTTGTGAAGGTGTTTATTTTAGTACTAAATGTTTTTTAACAAAAATAGTTGTCTTTTTATAAATTGAAATGCGTTTGCAGGCTCTTGTTTTGTGGTAAATTTTTTAAGAAATGGATACAGTTGATTATAAACTCATTTAACTTGATAGTGTGTTCATATCTCTTCTTCATAAGTAGTTTTTTTGTATACAGTGTATTAATAATACTTAGTTTTCATTAAGTTACAATTCCACGATGTTAATATACAATATGTTCCAGGATGAAAATAACAAGATGAGAATAGTATATTATTTTATACAGAAAAGAAGTATGAATTTTCATGGCACACCTGAATTTACCTGCCAAACGGAGTGAGGCATGTAATAGAAGGTAAATCATGAAAAGTCACTTCTCGGAATAAAATATGTTATTATTCCTTTGAAGAACCCCGCACGTATCTTATGGAAAATGGGTCCCAGTCAATTGGCTGAAAATCAAGTTTGATGTAGTTTATGATGATCGATCAAAGGTCTCCATGGGCACAATTTGATCTAAAGTAATTGTTTTATTAGCTGCTGTTCAGAACACCTTTAAATGTTTCACAGATAAGGATTTTGAAGTGTACGTGATGGAATGGTTGAGGCACTCGAAACAGCGACTCTTGCGTGAGAAAAAGTAACCGTAAGTAAATGATAGAATTTTCTCTAATCAGATTGGATTTTTGTTGATTTAACGTAATGTTTCATAAAATCTTTATGGTATAAAATCTTTATTAGTTTTAATATTATTAAAAAACTATTCTAATACATTTTTTGTAAACTAGCTGTAATGTATGTGTATCCGTTAAACTTTATTAATTCAGTTTCAAAATATGTTACGTTATGACAACTACAGATTAATACACCCTTTTTATTTCTTGCTTTCACTGAATGCGTTCATAGTTTCCACTTTCCACACTTGTTATGTAATATGCTTACATATTTTTTTTAGGCTGGATTCCTGGACAAGATATTTTTTTTTCTAATTTTGTATCTGTTTTTTCAAATTTACTGTACTGTTCATTAATAGTGAATAAATGTTTTAAATCATTTATTGCTTTTTTTGCTATTTTATTTCAAATGTACAGGGTGAACAATTAAGAACGACTGTAGGCCACATCTCAGAAAAGAATCATGGTACAACTTTCAAAAAATTACCTTTAGGTAAGTGATCCTGAAAAATGGCTGGAAAATATTTTGCAGTCTCTAAAATATCCGCTAGGGGTGGAATGAACACTCGAAAACATAATACTCCAAAAAAACATACTAAAGGTGTCCTAAAAATACAATTTTTGAAATCTTGATGAGATTATGAAAAAATTTAATCAAGGAGATTTTTTGCCATTGTTCTTCAAATAATGGGTGGGGAAGGTTCAAACTTATGAACAAATGTATAACTTTTTCGTTTTTTAACCGATATTAATGATTTTAGCCGCATTTAAAAGAGTTTTTCTGTTTAATAAGATTGATAACAAAATTAGATAATTTTGTATCCACTCGGAAATTGCAAATGTAAATTGAAGCATTTTTTTAATTTTCATATCTGATATCGTAAATCTTATATCTTGGATTAGATTCCTATTTTTTTAACCCCTTTTCATCAGAATTTAAAAAATGCCTCATTACATTTGAAATTTCCGAGAAAAATGGGAAAATTGTCGACTTTTTCACATAGCGTTGACACAATTGTACAATTTTGTTATTTTTGTTAAGCATATATTTTTGAAGAGAAAAAACTCCATTGATATCGATTAAAAAACAAAAAAGTGTTAGGACATTTGTTTTTTCGGTTGAACCTTCCCCCACCCCTTACTTGAAGAATAAGGACAAAAAGTCCCTAACTACATTTTTTCATTATCTCATCAATATATTGTATTTCTAGGATACCTATAGTGTGTCTTTTTTGGAGATAATCACAGTATTATGTTTTTAAGTGTTCATTCCACCCCATAGCATATATTTTAGGAACTCAAAAATATTTTCCAGCGATTTTTCAGGGTCATTTTCCTGAAGGTATTTTTTTGAAGTTGTACCATGACTATTTTTTGAAATATGGCCGACAGCCGGCGTTCTTAGTTGTTCACCCTGTATTTGCTGATTAGGCACAGAAACATCTATAGGATGTCATCTAGAATATTTGAGGTATATTATTTAGAGGTTTAAGTAATGTCCATACAACATCTAAGAGAATACACTGTATTGTTTTTGAAATGTTGCATTTAGATCATTGATAAGATGTTATTTTTTAGACATTGCATTAACATCGACAAGATGTTAAAAGGCATTTCAGAACGTAACAGAAATGTTGTTTTTAGTTCGTTATAAAGACTTCCTTTTGAGGAAGCTCTAGTAACATCTCAGTAATGTAAAAAGGCAGCGCTTTAACATCGCTGAGAAGTTAAGTTGAAACATCACAAAAGTTTAACAGCCACAAGCTGGGCATAAGCGGTTGTATAGATGTGCATGTGATGAAAACAAGAGGAAAAAAGGGAAGAACATTATCACAATGTGATGTTGAATTAACATAACTGTAATATTTATTTGCATAGTGGGATATATATATATATATATATATATATATATATATATATATATATACATATATATATATATATATATATATATATATATATACATATATATATATATATATATATATATATATATATATATATATATATATATATATATACATATTTCTAGCCGTCCAACAGCCATAAATCAGTGTAGGTGACATGTTATGCCTTGTAATATAGATCATTAGAAATCTTGTGAAAATATCTGAAGACTGTTTTTTTTATTTTGTCCTCTACTTGGGTCCCAGAGTGGGACCATATATATTTTGTGAGCTTGAGTTTCTTCCATGATCGATCATAGGCATATCTGTGAGCTTTATATGTTTTATGAAATAGCTCAATACATTTTGATTTTAGGATAGTATACAGCATGTTTCATCAATTATGTTATGTGTAATAATATATAGTGAGTTTAAGTATGGAAAGCCTCAATACTTCGGAAACGGCTTGAACGATTTTCTTAAATTTTGGCTTTTTTGAATTATTAAAATGAAATGAAACCTTAAAAAATGATTCAATAGTTATTAAATATTAAATTACAATTTTATATCATTTAATCAAAATCAGATTAGTCATGTTGCTATCACTTTCGTCGTCACAAATATCTGAGTCATCATCATTATCAGAACGACTGTTTATAACACACTTTCAACTTGCGTGAGCGTTGAATCTCCTAAAAATCACGTTGGTTTCAGATAACCATCTAGAATCCTGCCATTATTTTCCGCACTAAGCTTGATAAAATTCGGCTCAGTAGCATTTAGCAACATTGAATTTACGAAGATCGTCCACATCAATTATTGCTTTAAAACTTTTTTTAATAGAATTTTAAATGCAAGCTCACTCAAATTTGTTAGTAACAATTTTTTTGGGGTAATTGAAATTCTCGTCAATTGGTGCTGGTGCCGCAAGTTGAGAACACTTACTACTGACGCATGCGCAATGATTCAAAAACTCGAGCAGCTACCTATTGCTATCCTTGTCTAACAAATGATACAGCGCGCTAACATTCTTTCACTCTGAATGGTATTTAACAGCTGGCAACCTTTATTTGTGACCACTTTTACATAGACAGAGGTATTTTACCGTTTACAGATAAAAATTACTTTTAATTTGATATATAATTGATTAATATGTATACAATTGCAAAAAAATATTACCTGATTATACCTGGCTGAGAGGTTGCGGCCTAGTGAGCGATGTAAACTATCACTTTTCAAGCTCTCCACAGCTATGCCTATGAAGTAGACTGCAGTTCATTTTAATAACTGATACATCAAATTCTCTCCAAAAAGTCAATTGATATTAATTCAATTAAAAATATTAGCGGGCACATTTTAATAGGCAATATATTGTCCATTTCATAACTGAATAAAAAAATTTGATTGAATACTCGATGAAGGTAGGAGTTTTGCAGCCGGATCTCGGACTATTACTGCATTCTGATTTGCATCTTTGAAGAAATAAGAACTAAATAGTTATTTATTGTCTTCTGCTAAATGTTTTCAAAAATGCGAGATGGATACGCGCAGTCCGCGACCACAGTAAAATTTTAGTTTGTCTGCAGAGCGTAAAGGGTGTTTGCAGAGGTGAGTTCAAACTTGTACTTCTCGCCTGATTTTTTGAGCCATTTCTTCACCCACACCTGAGTAATGGCTAACAAATACATTAGCGATATCGAGTTTGTTTGTGATTATTGAGTTATCCTCTGTTTTTATTTATTTTAGTTCGACAGTTTTTTTTATGCTTTCTTGAAAATTCATTGATAGTTGACCATAGAACTTTTCGGTTATCTCTATTAATATCTTCTTGTAATACTTGTATTTTTCATTTGTTATTGTATTTGTGACTTTATTTCGCAGAGTTCTTCATTGTTAGAAATTTTTTATGTTCCTTAAATAGTGGCATATGCGTAAAAGTTAGTTTTAATCTTTAATACCGTTTATTTTCATAATAGTATGAACACTCCTATTACGAAATTTACCAATTTCAGTATTTCCATTACATAGACGTAGTTACCAAAAAATTTTCAATATAATTTTTAACAAAAATTTATACTCCAGTTTTAATCCCCTATATTATCTACAAATATAAAATGGAAGAATTCCATTAGTTCCAGAGTTAAATAAATGTCTGTAAATATAGGAAAGATAAAAATAAATGAACAAAATTATTAAATTCATAGCAAAGCAAATTATTCGACAACCGAGAGCGCGAGCTCGGGACGCGCATGTGGGAAATTCAAAACGTTCTACCAGATAGTTACACTAGTCATTTTGTTCTGCTAATTGATATATACACTTGAAATATACCTCAACAACATAATAGAAAATTAAGCTCAACTAAATAATAAAAAGTTCATTGCTCCGACGACAAGTCGGTGGTAGTATGGCACCCTTTTACACGCGGCCAATCGTTCTGCCAATGTTACACCGGTGATTGTGGGCTATTAGAGGACAACTGTAATTTTAGTATTAACTAAATTTTAAAAAGATGCCATGTCTTTTATACATTGGGGGCGTTCTGCCACCCCCTTACCCGGAGAAACTGGGCTAATCCTCACGGATGGTACTTATTTAGGGACTCAACAACATTTTCTAAAAAAATAGGCTTTAACTAAATTTTCACCAAACAATATCACTGGTTATAGAAACTTTGACAGATCAGATCCAAGTGAAAAATCTTTTCTTATTTTATTTATTCAAATAGATAGGTACGTCATTGTTTTTATGACAATTCCGTATAGTTATCTCCCTGTAAGTAGAGCGTCAATAAAGCTATGTTCCTGCGGCCATAAGACAGCATGTTGAACGCTTTCTGATAAATATGGGGACGGGACTAATAATAAGATGACGAACTTGCAGTAGATACAGTTATTGGCGGAAAATTCGTTGTCCTTTGATTAAACTGTCCTTGTGATTGGTGGAGCATTAAATGTTTATATTCAAACCAATAAGAAACATATAATTAATTTGTTCCTTGGCCAGCTTTTTTGAGACATTTTTTAACACGTTTTTCTAGTCGAAATTGATTTTGCAGGACTTTTCATTTTCTATAACATTCTTCCCAGGAAAGCCCTACAACTTTAGCAATGTTAACGAATGCGTCAGTACGTTTGTTTTTGTTCTTATAAGTCTAATTTTTGGGATTCCATATATTCGGAAAACCTCTTGCAAGATCTATTAAGATCAGAGTTTGTTCTTCTGTCCAGTTGTGAGACATTTTAATAATGGAGTAAAACTCTTCCTATACAAGTCGTCACACTGCTAGAAATGAACTACTTAAGATTTTTCTGCTAAAATGTAAAATTATAAGATATACGCGTCTATACTGGCGACGCTGTGTGCGCACTGTTTGGCAACATCTCCTTTGATGTACAGATCGGCAACAGCTCTCCAACACGTACACACTGTGTTAGCCTGGGAGTTGTTCGACTTTTGTTCAACTGTTGCACAACAATGTTCGCTTGATCTATTCCCACCTTAACTATCCTACTAATGGCATTTAACATGGCACCTCAACTTCCGGTACAAATTATTCTGATGGATAGCGTACATTCAACCAGTTTGACGAAGAACTTTTATAAAATGTATGTAAGTAATAAGTGAATGTGTAATGAGATTAGTTAAACTATTGTTCTCAGATGGCTTGTAATTATTATTTATTAATATGTTTTATATATTATCATACAAATATTCAAAGATGGATACTAGATACAATGTCAGGTACTGCATGGTTTATTCACTTAGCACCAGTTAACAAACTTCATTTTTGATTGAATTGATAGTAAACTATTCTTAATCAGTAGAACAGAACATTATAAGTAAGAATGTGTACCAAATTGTTCAATACTTATATTACATTAAAAGGAATTCAAACAGTGTCACAATCAATAATTTTTAGATATGAGACAAGCATTCAATTTGACATGATATAAAATTTGAAAACTGTGTTATTTTTCATTCAATCAATAATATTTTACAACAAATACGTCAGAATGTGGCTTAGCTGTTTTGTATTCTGTTGATTACTGATATTTGTTTGTCTATTCACGTGACCCATTTGTGTGACCTATTTATGAGACACATTTCACATGAATAGCCAGATAAATAATATCAGTTATAAACAGGATACAAAACAGCTAAGCAGGTTGTCAGTTATCGATTTTTGAAAGAACAATAATCATAATTTGAATCTAATAAATGATGCATGATTAAAATTATATGTCCTATTTTATTGCTGTTTTAGTATTAATTATCGCTTGACCTTGATGATATATGTGTTCCAGTAATACGCATTTTAATATCTTGTGAATTTTTAGAAATTATTGATTGTGAGACTGTTTGAAATGCTAATATCAGTAGTCTCCTAACGAAACTAAGTAATGAAGAAAACCTTAGGTAAATTGAATTTTACATTGTCTGGGACCCCTAAACTCGTGAAAATTTTCCCAAAATTTAAATAAATACACAAAAATGGAAATGATCAAGTGCCACTAGCGGTAAATAGCAATCAACCTCAATATGTTGGAGAATCTTGCAGTGTACTAATGTTAAGGAAATACAGGTAATATTCTATCTGAAAATCAGACCTTGCATTATTACATGAACTACGCAAATGAGACGATCAACACAAACAACCGTCAATCAGTAACCAATAGAATAATTTCAGAAGTATATAGGTGGGTATTATAAACCGGCTTAAGTATAAACTATGAATATGCTAATCACGTGCAAGTTCTTCGAGAAAATACTGTCAATAGCACGATCGATACAGCTTGGAAGAAGCGTGAATCGTATGAATAGTGCTAGTAAAAAGAGAATTCGAAAAAAGGGAACATGAAATACCTATATTTATTGCGTACCTAACATAAAAGAAATATGTTTTTATTAATTGTTAGGCTAGACAATCGACCAGATAGTTAGTTTAGTTTCACAACAGAAATGTGTCAATAGAGCACAAAAACGATAAACGAAATCAACATTAAGGTCTTTAACAAAACTTCCGTACAGGAGGTAATCCAGATTGTGAAGTGTAGCTTTTTGCTGCTTTACCATGAGGGACTTGGTTGTCAAATTCCAAAAGGAGGTTGTTGTGCGATGACATGCTGTATATATATCACGATGACAAGTCAATCGTAAAAAATTTCACATTACTGTGAATTCTCGGACAAGTTTGAATGTCTATTGTAACGTCAAACCCTTATTATTCATTTCAACCCTTTAGCTACCTACGTACACATTTGTGTACAGCGCTTTCAATGTTTTTGTAGCAGTAAACTACAATAATTTTGTACATTTGCTCCCAACGTCCACATTCGTGTAGGAGTTAGGGATACGTACAGTGCCATCTGAACCGGCAAACGATAAATGTGAATTGGAATGAAATGGAGTAGTAACTGGTTGCTAGTGAAGACGTATGCAGAGGTCGCTAGATATATTTCATTTGACTTATCAGAGTTGTGTTTTTAGTTGTCAATTTTATATTTCGTTTATGAGAGATGGTTTTTCACGTTCAGAGTGAGATGGACAATTTGATTTATAGACTTTGATATTGGTTACTTTGAAGTTGTGTGCACAATTGTGCACTGCAGTAGTAAAATACCTACTGTAAGGTATGCCTAACCTCAAAAGATTCTTTTGGTTGATTTATTTATTTTTTTATCAGCTTTAGACTCTAGTATGGCAGGAAATAAACCTCTTACTGAAGCGCAACTGATGGAGTATATAGATGCATTGTCAGATATCGAAGATTTTGACAACGCAGGTGATTTTGAGGACGTTGAATGGCAAAATAATGAAAATGCTAGTGATATTTCACTTTCGGAGGACGAAAATCATGAAGAAACAGAGCAGATGGATATTTCAAATCATGTTAAAATTGAAGCTACATCTATACTTCCTACATTGGACACGGTGAAAGCTGGTACCAGTAAGTCATGCTACAGTGAAAGGTGTAATAGGGGAAGAGTTTTTCACTGCAAATAATTTGACAAGAAAAGCAGATATAAAATGGATGAAAAATGTCACATATCAAACACCACCAATTACATGGTTTTCGCATACCATTCCAGAAGTTGTAGATTTGGAAAGCCCTACACAATTTTTTTATCAGTATTTTACAAGTGAACTAATTGATTGCATGGTTGAAAACACAAACCTGTATGCAGTTTAGAAAGGATCCCGATTTCAGACGACAAATGCAGCTGAGATGAAGGTATTCTTAGGTATACACATATTGATGGGTAATATCCGCTACCCAAGGGTACATAATTATTGGGAGGCTAGGTTACAGGTTCCCATCATAGCCAATAGTATGTCCCGTAATAATTTGTAAATACGATGGAAAAGCCGAATAATAACGACCGTTTTTGGAAAGTCCGGCCCCTTTTCAATTCTATTCGAAAGAAATGTTTGAAACTTCCTTTAGAAAAGTGTCTGTGTGTAGATGAACAGATGGTGCCTTTCAAAGGTAAGATTGATGTGAAACAATACGTAAAAGGGAGGCCGTGTCCTTGGGGCATCAAGATCTTCGCACTTTGTGGAGCCAGCAGCCTGCTGTACGACTTTTTATTATATCAATGGTCTACAACCGAGTTAGACGAAACTTTCAAGAAGCATTTGGGATTAGGTGCTGCAGTGGTGCGGAAGTTGGCAGAAAGAATTTCAGAACAAAATTTGCAACTATATTATGACAACTATTTCTCAAATTATCAGCTTCTTCAATTTTTGAGACATAAACAAATTTGGGCAAACGGAACAGCACGGTTAGACCGTTTCAAAGCACCTCCGTTTTCATCAGATAAAGTGTTGCAAACAAAAGATCGTGGGACATCCGAAGAACTCATTAGTAATGACGGAGAAGTTATTCTCACCAAATGGTTCGACAACAAAGCTGTAACTATGGCTTTCAATTATATGGGAATCGGCGAAGCAGATAGGTGCAAAAGATGGGACAAGAAACAAAAAGAGTATGTGCATGTATCACGACCACAAGTAATTCAGCAGTATAATTTGAATATGGGAGGTGTTTATAAGCTTGATTTCCTGGTAACTATTTATAGGTCATTTATACGATCTAAGAAGTGGACCCTGAGGATGTTCACGCACGGAATTGATTTATCCTGTGTGAACGCATGGTTAGAATATAGGACCCAGGCTATTGCATTAGGTATGCCGAAAAAACAAATTTTAGACCTACTACACTTCAGAGCTTATGTGGGAGAAGCATTGATTTTATCATCAACATCAGGACCTAAGAAACATGGACGACCATCTGCTGTATCTGATGAGGGACCACAAACGCCTAAATCTTCACCCAGACCTAGATTTGAAATAAGGCCTATTGACGATATTCGTTTTGATGGAATAAATCACCTACCCGAGCTAGACGACAAGAACTTCGCATCGAGGTGTAAAAATGAAAATTGTTCTGGGAGATCAAGAACCAAATGTTCGATATGTAAGGTACATGTATCATACCAAATAAAAATATGTTTCTTTTGATTGTTCAATACACTATAAATAAATAAATAAAATACATTTTCATATTCTTTTGCAGTCTCTCACTACCACCGTACACATTCGTGTACCTTTCAAAAACTCAAAAAAATGTTTTTTTTTAAATTGGTACCCATTCTAAAAAGAGTAAAAAAAAATGAAAAGTCTATGTACCAAATAGCAAAATTTTAACTTGCAAATTAAAAATTCGGTAGCGAAAGGGTTAATGGTCTTAATAATTAATAAAATAAAGTTTAGCTTTAACCCTTCAACAGCTAGCGTTACCATATGGTAACGCTTACAAAGTTGTACATCAAGCGCCGCCATATATTCTTAAGGTTAGAAATTTGAACTCTGCGAGAGGGGATCCTTACTACATACGTATCGCTACTCGTTAGTACTTATTCTGTGTATATAATCTTTGGTACTTATTCGACGTTCGCAGCGGCTTGTTGTGCGTATCGAGCGATCGTTAAAAACGACTTTGTTTGCAAATCATGGATTATGGCGACCTTCGATTACAGTAAGTAACTTTCAAACTCCTCCGTTTACTTTTATTTGTTTATAATACGTACAAATTATAGGTAAAAGTGTATTTTATAGGATGGCCAATAATAATGTGTGCTAGTTTATTTTCAAATAATTAGTTAGGTTCGTTTTTTTCGCCTGTTACCATATGGTAACGCTAGCTGTTTATGGGAGTCAATTAAAAGAATGCGTGATTTTTTTCCAGGAGAGGTTTTACCTTCGAAGAAGCTCTGCAAATGGTGTATGAAGATGACTTAGATGTTCAAGATATATTTATAGAACCTCCGGAGGCAAACGTTTTGACCGATGAAGATTTAGGCGACGAAGAGGAGGGGGGTTTAGTCGATAATCTTAGTGGTCAACAGTTATTAGCTGGAGCAGAACTAAGCGTGAACCAAGCTATAAATGAAGAGCCAGACGAGCCTGTTCAAGATAATGAAGGTCCGTATACCAGACCAGGACAGGAAAAAATCACTTGGATAAAGAAAGGCGATATAATTCCAAATAAAAAAGCTTTTCCCGAATCTGATTACTCCAGATTTGAAAATCTAACAGATGTAGAAATTTTTGAGCAGTTTATTGATCAAGAAACTGTTGACTTACTTGTTGAGCAGTCTATAAACTATGCTATCTTTTTAAATCATTCAGATCCTAAAATCACTTCTGGGGAGATGAAATGCGCCATCGCCATCATGATTCTAAGTGGTTGTCATGAATTGCCTGGAAAAGACATGTACTGGAGTACAGAAAAGGACTTGAACGTATCCATTGTGTCAGATGCCATGCGAAGAGATTGGTTTAGGCAGATTCTAAAATATCTACACTGTGCTCATAACACGAAACCTAATAATAATGACAAAATGTGGAAATTACGACCTCTCATGGATAAACTACGAGCAAATTTTATTAAAAATTTTGTTCCTGAACAACACCTAAATTTTGATGAATCCATGGTAAAATATTTTGGAAGACATCCCAGCAAACAATTCATACGAGGAAAACCAATCCGATTCGGCTACAAGGTATGGTGTTTGAATGCTGTGTCGAGGTATCTTGTAAATTTCGATGTATACCAAGGGAACAATCCTAGGGGAAATACTATGAAAATGGATTCGGGAAATGTGTAGCACCTCTTATCAACATGATTGAAGACTTTTCCCCTGATGTGTCCAAACTTCCATTTCGATTTTATTTTGATTTTTTACTGGTTTCAATATTTTACATTACCTGAAACAACGCGGCTTTGATGGAACGGGAACAATCCGTGACAACCGTATCCCGAAAAGCTGTCCTTTACCTGCGAAAAATATGTTATCTAAATCTAATTCTCAGAAAAAAGGTGATTACGTATCAGCTATTGATAAAGAAGATGGAATCATTGTTGTGAAGTGGCTGGATAATAATGTTGTTAGCGTAGCCTAAACCTGTCATGGAGTAAATCTTACTTTTTTAGTGAAAAGATTCTCTCAGAAGGAAAAAAAATTATACAGGTATCGCGTCCATCGCTTATAACCGAATACAACGCTTTATGGGAGGAACCGACCTGATGGATGAAAATATTTCAAGATATCGTATATCCTTCAGAAGGAAAAAGTGGTGGTGGCCCATTTTACTTGGTTGCTGGACACAAGTGTAGTAAATGCATGGTCTGTTAGGCGAAAATGCAGAAGCAAACCACCAATAAGTCAGCTAAATTACAGAAGACAAATCGTTTTGCATTATCTTGAGAAATACAAAACAGTTTCAAAAGGATCAGGAAGGCCATCTACATTTAAAAACAGCGTTACTCTAAACCGGGTGTCTGATGATATTAGATATGACCAGGTTGACCATTTATTAGTTCCAACTAGGAATAAAAAAAGAAAACGTTGTGCCGGTGAAGGTTGCTCCTCAAGCATCCGAACAATGTGTTGTAAATGTAATGCTGGTATATGTATAGACTGTAACTATATTTTTCACACTAAATAAACATTTTTGACAGTTTGCAACAGATATTTGAATTTCTATTATTTTGTACATCACTAACGGCTAGTGTTACCATATGGTAACGGCACTTATATCGCAAAAAACATCAAAAAATATTAAAAAGTTATTGAAAGAGCCTAACTTAATCATAATAATCAGTAATTATAACCTGGCACAGCATATTTCTAGGAAAAAAATTCCGCCGTTGAAGGGCTAAGTACCTGTTCAACAAAAGTCTTTTTATAAAATAGAGATTATGAAACTGTCCAAAACTAATAAAATGTTACTACAAATAACTTTCAGTGATCTACGATCCGTCAATTAGCACCGTGAACAATATTTCAAACCCTTTCACAAATAAATAGGGAATCAAGTATTCGAAATGAATGTTTTATGGATTGACATAAATTAACTAACAGGATACTATTTATCGCTTCACGGTAAAGTGGGTAATTAACTTTATGTCAAAAATATCACCATTCAACTGACACAAGTTATAGTCTGAAATAGAAAGTTCTACCCCCAAAAAAACGTATATCTACAGAAATTAACCAATTTAAAAACGGTCAGTTTTTCAACTTCAAGCAGTACAGAAGTAGATCCACTATGGGTAGGTCGAGATAAAAAAAATGTGAGAATTCCTCGCGTTTGATACATACAGTGTGCGTAAACTATATCTAGACCAACCTGAAGTGTTAAAATATCTCTCGCGTTACGATGCAATATAAAAACGTGCAAATTTCTGTGACTTCGTTCGAGAATTAGCGGAAAAGTATACATATCTACCACACGAGCATTCAGTATATTGAATAAAACTGTAACCAACTATCAACTCGCTGTGGACATTCTTGTTGCTCTATCTTGTAAATATTTTGTTGTAAAGTGATTTACGTGTTTAAAATTGTGGTATTTAAGTGTTTTATTGAACGTTACTTAAAATGACGACTGGTCCTTCTTTCTACAACCTTATCGAAGAAAAACAAACAACACATCTACTTAGGTGCAGTAGTGAACGACAAACTCAACAGTCCACTCCACTAATCTAGTTCATTACAAATCCTAAGAGAGGTTTTGGAATATACATACATGTAGAGAGCACATGGCAGATAAAAGGCAATGGAGAATGAACTACCACAACAAATTATTCCAATTCTAATTAACATGAACTCTTGGCAATAAGCGAAGCAGGCTTTAACATTTAGTAATAATCATAATAAAATCAAGATCGAAGATCACTTGACGGATTTGAAGTACAAAGACGAATGAGTAGAAGTAAAGTACCAAAGATTAGATGTTGAAATATGGTGGACATGCAGTCTCAATAAATTTGGAATTTAACGGCAAAATATCTATTGCAAAATAGACTTGGGAGAACCATTTGGTTTTAATTTTATGCAACGATACTTACTCAATATTCAAACACTCATAATCATTCCTTGAAGTAAAGAATAGAATTGGTTAGTGCTATAGAACTCTAACAAAATAAGTTGTTATTGGAGTTGACGTAATAGATAAGTCATGGGTGGCCAAACTTTTGACCTGTGAGGTCTACTTGTGCTCGAAAATACTTCCTGTGGTCGACTGCAAGGTAGAATTTAGAAGAGAGAAATAAAACATTTTTGTAATAAGTTTGTATGTATTTATTTCTTGAATATTACATACTTAATTCGAATTTTTCATTGCGTTTTACGCTTTTGAGTGGATGTTTGACACTGCATATTCTCCACAAGTTTATCATATTGGGGAGTGTACGAAGTAACTGCGATGCGCAAACAGGAAGTTAAGTGAGCGTCTGTTAAGCGGGAACGATTTTTGGTTTTTATTGCATTCATAGTTGAAAACGTTGATTCGCAAAGATAGGTACAACCAAAAAATGGAGTCAAATATAAAGCCACCTTTCTTAGGTATGGAAACTTTTCTTTGCAAATCACTTTCCAAAATTCTGTACTACCAGATGCTCTAGCTTTCAGAAATATATCGCTTCTCATTTTTATTATTTCTTCTTCGACCACAAGAGATTCAGTATCGGTTAAGTTGCCGATTTTAACGGTCAAGCTGTCAATGTCAATATTTTCATTGAAAGGGAATACCATGAAACTTAGCACTTCTTCGAGAGCGGCAAAATCTGAAAACTTTCTTTCGAACTCCAGATGCAAATTCTCCAGCTGTTCAGCGAAAATTTTGTAGTCTCGATTTGAATTGTGCGTACATTCTTCTTCCATGTTTTTATAGTTTTTTAGTTCACCTCGTTTTAATTGAGATGCATGCATTTGAATTTGACTTTTAAAAGTTTTAATCAAAGATGTCATGTCAATGACGGTTTTGTCTTTCCCTTGAAGATTTAGGTTCAACTCATTGAGTTTTTCTGTTATGTCACAAAGAAAGGCCAGCTTCATAAGCCATTTTTCATCTTCAAGCTCAGGTATATTTTCTCCTTTTGATTGAACGAATGTCTTGATTTCTGGCAGTAATTGGCGAAATCTTTTCAAAAAGGCACCACGGCTAAGCCACCTAACATCTGTATGTAGCAAAAGGTCTGAGTGTTCGGCTTCTGTCTCTTCAAGAAGAGCTCGAAATTGACGCCTTTGCAAACTTCTTGCTCGAATAGAATTAACTATTTTAAAAGCAATTTTCATAATAACATCTGATTCCAGAATTTTAGAGCACAAAACTTGCTGGTGTATGATGCAGTGATAGTTGGTGAAACTTGGAATGTTGTCATCATTTTTGCACAATGAAATAAAAACAATTATTTGTCCCAGCATAGTGGGTGCTCCATCTGTCGTGATAGCAACTAGTTTGTGTATCGGAAATGCAGTATTTTCTACAAAACTCTTAAAAGATCTGTAAATATCTTCACCTCTGGTTTGCCCCTTCAATGGAATCATTGTCAATAATTCTTCTTTTGTTGTCATGTCTTCAAAAACTAGGCGCACGGAAACGCACAATTCAGCAATGTCGGTTACATCGGTGGATTCATCAAACTGTAGTGACAAGAAACAACATTTCTGCAAGTTTTCATTGAGTAATTGTTCTAAATTTTCACTTAAGGCTTCACTGCGTCGCATTACTGTGTTCCGTGAAAGGGAAATATCATTTATTGCTGTAATAATTTCTTTTTTGTTTTTAAAGTCATTAAAAAGTGCTTCTCCAGCTCTCTGCATGGCTTCCTTGATCATTTCTCCATCTTCGGAAGGCTTCTTTCGTTTTATTAATATCTCTGTAACAGCAAATGACGCCAGTGATGCAGCTTTTGATTTCGAATTTGGTTTTGTAAAAAAAGATTGTTGTGCGTTTAAACTGCTTTTTAATTCACGTAATTTTATCTTTCGGTTTTCACTGCCAAATGGAAAATCGGTGGCGTATTTGGAATGTGTAGTTTTAAAATGTCTTTCAACATTAGCTCTTTTCGGTAATGCGACACTTGAGTTACAGATTAGGCACACACATTTATCCTTGACCATAACAAAGAAAAATTCCTCTTCCCACTCACTGTGATAATGGTAAGTCTTACTTTTTTTAGTACTCGAACTAGATGGCCTACTCATTCTGATAAAATATTTAAAAAACACGAAGTCTCAAGGCCCCTACGTTAACTTTTAATAATCGCGACGCAACAAATTGGTTGTAAATACCTACGTTCGCATTCAAGTCGAAACTAGTACTGGCTCTTGTTATTATTTGGCCGATCCTTCGTGGGCGCGGTCACAAAAAGAGAAAACAAAACGAAATGAAAAGAGACAACAATATACTACCGGTGAGTCGCGTTTACACGACTGACTCACACACACGCACGCAACAATATACCCACGTTATGAGTTACGACAGACCGAAGCGTGTGAGTACCTACTTATATAGACGTGTTCTTGGCGCGAAAAGGAACATTTTAAAATATATGATATTATTTTTAAATATTTTCTGTTCAGTTTATTTTTACTCTCGCGGGCTACCTAAATCGTCTTCGCGGTCGACCTCTTGGTCATCCCTGAGATAAGTATAATCAAATATGGTGAATGTATTTATCTAATAAGACGTTAACTTTAAAACTTGCATCTTAATTTCTGGGACTAGATCATAACTAATCCATTCGAAACGAATCAAAAACTATACTCAAATTAGTTGATACAAATATACAAAATATAAATAAGTATCTACAGCGTCATTTTGAATGTTATTGAATTCATGAAATATAATATCTTATGCATGGAAGCCGTAATCAGAAATTCAGGTTATTGGTTCGCCAGAATATTCGAGCTTACAGAAGTACAAGCTAATTAATACATTTTTCTACTCCTGTTTTATAATATACTACTAAAAGAATGAAATCTGTATCATGATTAAAGTTCATTATGATACAGATTTTCATTACGATATAGTTGTTTAAGCAAATAGAATCAAGTTACTTTTTACTAAAGTAACACTTAATTTGACAACTGGTAATTTTGATTTTCAAAAGTACCCAATCTTTAAAACATATATATATATATATATATATATATATATATATATATATATATATATATATATATATACATATATATTGCCGTCGGGTATGCTCAGTGCTCAGACAACTTTATAGTAAATACAAAAAAAATCTAATGCGATTTATGTGAGAAATATTTTCATTTACAGTGTACCAGAGTGAAAGACCAGTTGTCAAAGTTTTTACAAGATACACCTAATTTAAAATGGTTTTGTGATAATTGCCTATCTGTTGTTAATGACAAACTAAAAAAAGTCAACACAATCTATATAAACAAAACAAACGACATTCTTGAGAAGGCCGATAAACTAATTGAATTATTTGAAAACAAGAATGTGGAAACGAAACCTGTGTGG
The DNA here is from genome assembly GCA_963921935.1 of Galeruca laticollis. Classification (NCBI taxonomy): domain Eukaryota; kingdom Metazoa; phylum Arthropoda; class Insecta; order Coleoptera; family Chrysomelidae; genus Galeruca; species Galeruca laticollis. The sequence goes on from OY998180.1 coordinate 126,945,964, forward strand.
TTCGAACTTGTTGGAAACAAAAAAAACCCAATGGCACAGGACCAATTGGACAGGCTTATTTCAGTAACATTTTTGCATAAAACCCAAAATAAAAAAATAGATACAAAATGAATGAATGATTTGAGATGTACAAAATACCAAAGTAACATTTTGGTATCAAATCAAAAACAAACAAAAATCTGGTAAATAGGTGAATTTTCTTAAATAAATATTTTAATGTACAATTTAGAGAAAAATATTAAATACAAAAGTTGTAGAACGTCTATGAAAAAGCTCGGTAACTTTTTTGCGTCAAATGAAAAACTGAGGAAATACGATTTTTTTCAACTTTGACAGGCCGCCATTTTGTTTTTACTAAGCCGATTTGGCTCATTAACGAACTCGTCCAAGATTTTGGCCTAACTGATTTTTGTAGCGAGTTTGGTTTTGATTCGTCAAAAAATACGCCCTCTACCGTGCTTACAAATTCCGTTATAACACATATATATATATATATACATATATATATATATATATATATATATATATATATATATATATATACATATATATACAGGGTGTTTTCAAATGACGCTTACAACGTTTGCATGTAGATACTTTTCGTAAAATTGGACAAGATGATATAGGGATTGAGGGGTCCAACCCATTTACTTTTCGAAATACAGGGAGTTAAAGTTATGAAAAATATAATGTTTTAATTTGATAACTTTAAAATGGATAAATATATTGATCTGACATTTTGCAGATTGTTTTTTAATGTGAAAGGGCATATTTTAATGGAAAAACATGTTTCAATTCTTGATCCAGTGGTGTACATTTGGAAGAATATGTCACCTTTCCCCTCCCATTTTTTACGCCACTGGCATTAGAAGCTATTTTAATCTGATTTTGTATTACTCAATAGTTTTCACGTGAAAAACGCATAACCTTCACATATCAAAAAATTTGTAGTTTTCAAGATATTTAATGTTTTCATGAAGTCTGCAAGATCACTTCTTAATAAAAAAATAAAAAAAATATTTTTCTTGAATGTTTTTTAATAACTACCACACTACTAATGGTTAGAATATGTAACATGAACTAATTTATGATACAGCAATACATATAAAAGATTGAGAGAGGATTGTTGAAAATACTTTTCCAAACTTGTGATTTTATTAACAAAAGAATTAATGACAATAAAAAATAAGATAATTACAAAGTTAAATAATATCCCATTCAAACATAATTTTCAACTAAGCAGCCAACAAATTACAAAAGATGTTCAAAATTTTGTGCATTTACATTTACACATAATCTACAATGTTTTCTCATTGAAAATCGCATACCTTGGAAATACTGGCGGAAATAATTTCTGTAGCTGCATGGATTCTTGCTATCAGTTCCTCCTCCGTTTCTTCTATTGTATCGTAGACTAGGGACTTCATGTAACCCCACAGAAAGAAATCGATTGGTTTTAAATCCGGTGACCTCGCAGGCCGCATATTGGGTCCACCTTGGCCTATCCAGTTGTTTCCGTATTGTTGGGTTATAAGTTGTGTGGCCGCTAGAGAATAATGTTCAGATGCCCCATCGTGTTGAAACCATACATTATCCATATTCGCTCTGATATTCAATGGTACAACGTCGTTTAATAAATCAGGCAGGATTTCTCTCAAAAAATTTAAATAAATAATACCGTCGAGTTTATTAGGTAATAAATATGTACCCACTATACAATCTCCAAGAATGCCTGCCCACACGTTAAGCAAAACTTTTTCCTGAAATACACTTTGTCGAATAGCATATGGACTTTCGGTGGCTATTCCTTGAATTAAAAATTTTTGGGTGTATCAATTGGCAAACTCCGCTCTTTGAGGACAATCTGTTGGTTTTAGGGCCTGAACTTGGATATACTTATAAGGTTACAACTGCTGTTGATTTAAAATATTCCACACAGTTGAGTTAATTACATTTAAAGATTTGCCAATGGTGCGAGTGCTTAAATCGGGTCTATTTTCAATACGGTCTAGAACAGCCTCCTCTAATTGCACAGTTCGTTTTCTACTGCTACCTTGTAATTTTGAATTGAATTGTCCAAATTCTCGCAATCTCCTGTCAATATGAGAAAATGTTGTCTGACATGGAAATCTAGGTCGATTTGGATATCTGTCTCTATACAAGCGCTCGGAACGCCTACCATTCTTTCTGGGTTCCCCGTATATTAGTTGCATATCAGCCATTTCTTCAAAAGTATAATTCATCATAACAAAAAGTGTGAAAGTTGCACAAACCAATTTAATTACAAATAATTAATTTTCGTTTTGACGTTAAACAAAATGATATATGATATAAAAACATTGTTAATTAATGAAATGTACCAACATGTCCATATTTCAGCCTTGAAAAAGAAAATAAAATTTTTCGAAACGTTGGGTAGTAAATAAGAGTTTAATTCAGCCCTACTTACGACGGAATCCCTAAGATATTGAGAGATTTATATATATATATATATATATATATATATATATATATATGGCGTTTAGGTCTAACAATGCCAATATTCAAAAAAGGAGACCAAACAAAATGCTATAACTACCGAGGAATAACCCTGCTTAACACAGTATACAAAGTCATGACATCGCTTTTAAAAAAGGAAATAAACGAATACGTAGAACAGAAACTAGGGGAATACCAATATGGATTCAGAAGTGGTAAATCAACTATAGATGCAGTGCATGTAATGCCGCAGACGATAGAAAAAAGCTATGAATATGGAATCGATTTACATATATTGTTTATATATTTTAAGCAAGCATTTGATAGTATTAGCAGGCGTAAACTGATAGCAGACAAAATGGGTATTCCAAACAAGTTAATTCGACTGACAAAAATGTCAATAAACAACTCGAAAACCAGAGCAATAACTAGTGAGGGCTATAGTGAGGCATTCGATATGGTAGATGGTGTGAGGCAGGGGGATGCATTATCAACGGTATTATTCAATATAGCATTAGATGGAGCGATTAAGGCGATAGAAACAGGCACAACAATAGCCCAGAACATGACACAAATAATAGGGTATGCAGACGATCGGGTACTTATAGCAAGGAATAGGAGCAATTTGGATAAAATGCTAGGTGACCTGATTGAAGAAGCAAAAAGCAGAGATCTGGAAATAAACTAAGCAAAAACTAAATATATGTTAGTCAGCAGGGAAACAACAGAGAGTATAAAAGAAATCACAGTACAGAACCACAAGTTTAAAAAAGTAGAAAACTTCAAATACTTAGGCGTTATGATAAACGAGAAGAACGACAGAAGTATAGAGGTGGCAGAAAGGGTAAAATCAGGAAATAGAGCATACTGGAAATACAGCAAATTTCTTAAAGATAAACATCTAACCAAAAACACCAAATTGAAACTGTATAAAGCCGCTATCAGACCAACAATGACATATGCCGCATAGACAATCTCCTTGACAAATAAAAACGAAGAAACTTTGAGGAGTGCTGAAAGGAAAATATTAAGGAAAATTTTTGGACCAGTCAGAACAGAAGACGGCGACCTCAGAACTATGATGAACCATGAAATTAGACAAAAAATGGAACGACAGAATGTTGTAAAGTTCATAAAAGCCCAACGATTAAAATGGTACGGGCATGTGCTCAGAAGGGTGCCGACAACAATAATAAGAAGAATAAGTAATTGGATACCACAAGTGGCAAGGCCAAAAGGAAGACCGAAGACAAGATGGGAAGATCAAGTTAAGGAAGATATGAAAAAATTGGATATAAGAGATTGGAAAACAGGTATTAAGGACCGGAAAAAATGGAACAAGATAACAGAAAAAGCAAAAAGACACGACAATCTATAGGAGAACAAACAAGATAAATGCGGGTTGACTCCCCGCAAATAAAGAAGTCTAAGAGCTCACTCTGACACATATATATATATATATATATATATATATATATATATAAAACCACGAATATTGGGGTAACGGCAAGTTAATTTAAAGAAAACTCTTGTTACTGTTTTTCTTCCAAGCTTTCGGAAACGTTCATTTCCATTATCAAGGATAAGTAAATTGAGATTGTTATAAATTGGTAAATATAATTATATTTGAATTTTTAAAAAAAATTTTTTCAATCATAAATCATTTTGACATTTTGACAGATTCATGAATGTAAACATTTTCTTTATATGCTAAAATGTTTTTGAAAACAAAAGAAGAAAATTGGTTATATTTGTAATATAGGTTATTAGTTATTCAAATATTCTTCTTTTATTATTATTATTATAGATGTCATCATGTCATCTTAATAATTTAAAAGTATTGGAAACATTTTTAAAATCATTTACCTAAAATAAAATTATTTCTAAAAATCATCAAATAAGAATTTGAAATTTAGTTATTTTTATTATCAATTGTTAGTAGATAATAATAAATATCACTCAGATTATTATGGTCACTTTTTTTGTTGATAGTATTAGGTTCTTGAAATATATGAGCCATTTCTAAGAAAAGTCTTTTCTTGGTATTTGGTTGTATGTCCAAAATATTAACAGATTCAAAATCCATAAAGTGATCATTATCAATTACATGTTCAGATAAAGCACATCTTTCAGGATGTAACTTACAATCGCTCTTATGGAGACTTATACGGTTCTTTAATTTTTGACCAGTGTAACCAACATATTTTTTATCACAATTTTTGCATGGAATAGAATATATTACATTTGAAAGATTAAGAATTGAAGTTTTGTCTTTCAAATTAGTGAAAATAGATTTTATGGTTTATTGGCAATTCTAATGTTGTCCATTGGTTTAAAAATCCTACTCAACTGTGGTGTTATTTCTTTAATATATGGTAAAGACTAGCTGACCCGGCCACGCGTTGCTGTGGCTAAAGTTTTTGTTATATTACATTATAGTAAACAATCTAAGAGGAACAATAAGAGAACATCAGTCACGGAGTCCACTATGCTTTTTCACACAGATGGTATTTGTAAAAAAATATGGTGATCTCCTTATTTGACTTTCTACTACTATAACCCTTTAGTACAATGAAATTATTTACGAACAAAGACGAAAATGTTGATGTTGGTATACAAATTCACTGGATTGAGATTTGAAGGGGAAGTACGTTGAACACAATTAATTAAAATGTTCTTACACTTGATATTAAGCAGAAATCAATAGGTACAAAATAAAAATTTATCAGATTTATTATTTCCATTCAATTTTATAACAAATATAAGTATATTACAGTATAATACAGTAAATAACATGTGACGCTTAAGCTCATGAATGAGGTAGGCAAGGCAGACAGTCTTAAACTTTTAAACATTAATATCTATTTTTTTGAATTATAAATACTTTCAATTTCAATTTAATTTAATACCAATCGGTGCACAATGTTTTTGGTTAACCTGTCTCTAGCTAGCACAAATAGATTCGACGGTTTCCCAACACGTGAACACGCAACATATAGTTGCCCATGAGAAAAACATGGATTTTCCAAATCTAAACCACAAATAGACATTGTTTGACCTTGAGATTTATTTATAGACATGGCGAAAGCTAAACGAATTGGAAACTGTAGCCTTTTGAAGGGTATGGTAGAATCTGATGGTATCATCGGAATACGTGGCAGCAGGACCACTTTTCCTTTAAACTTCCCAGCCAAAATGGTTGCTTCAAGAATGTTTCCGGTGATCTTTTTGATGACCAAACGCGTACCGTTACATAATTGAGGTGGATTCAAATTACGGAGGAGAATAATAGGAGAACCAATCTTTAATCGAAGATTATGTGGTGGCATTCCAGGGATATCTAATGAATTTAAAAATTCAATCGGAAAATTTACACTTTCATTTTCATCAACAACAGTATCGATTGATTTAAAAGACATCAGATCACCTGAAGCACAAATAAGTAAAAAACAGGATTAATTTCACTGTATTATCTTCATTATAATATGAATTCAATTTACACTTCAGTCTAAGTAACACTTGGCCGGCTATGCTAACACCAAAAATTTAAAAAGTGGAAATAATTGAATTATACGGTATTTCGTTTTAATAATTCACTACAAAATAAATTTAATCAATTTTATAGCGTCAACAACACGTGGTAATTATGCTGTTAAAATGTAGCTTATATGACACGTTCGTAGATTTACCATAGCAGCGGCATCTATTAATTACTTACTCAACCCAGTCGAAAGGTATCGACATCTGTTAGAATCATTTGGAGTTAACAGATAATTGTGACTGTCAAATAATAACAGACAAATAATTAGCTGAAATACGGTATTTCGTTCACTACAAAATAAATTTAATTAATTTTATAGCGTCAACAACACGTGGTAATTATGCTGTTAAAATGTAGCTTATATGACACGTTCGTAGATTTACCATAGCAGCGCCATCTATTGATTACTTACTCAACCCAGTCGAAAGGTATCGATATCTGTTAGAATCATTTGGACTTAACAGATAATTGTGAATAGTGACTAATAACAGACAAATAATTAGCAATAAATTAAAATTGCGACTATAATTTGAGATTTAAACTATCCTATCTGTCAAGTTGGATCGAACTGCACATGGTGTGCGAATTTTATTATAATCGGTTAAGTGGTTTAAGAGTCCATTGAGGACAAACATTGTGGCACGAGATTTATATATATTAGATACATAATAATTTATATTATCTGATTGGTAGTTTCTAATATTAATGTCTGCAATGTCTATAGTTGGAGAATAATTAAATAGTATGTTTTTAACCAATTTATTTGGATAACCATTATCCAAAAATAGATGATATAAAGTTTTTAAGTTCTTTTCATGAAAAATAGGATCTGATATTTTGGTTATTCTATTTCTCATTTGTTTAATTAAGTTAATTTTCATTGAATATTTATGGTAAGACCAATAGTTCATGAATCTTCCTGAGCTAATTGGTTTTCTGTACCAATCAATAGACAATGTGTTATCATTATTTCTTATAAATTTTGTGTCTAGAAATGGTATACTTTGATTACTGTCTTCTTTTTCCATTGTAAATTTTATATATGGATCATAGTTATTGAATATTGAAAGAACTTCATCTAAATTAGTTTTTGGTAATGCTAAAATAATATCATATGTTTTTATGAAAATTATTTTAAATGGTAACAATGGTATAACTGTATCCAATAAATTATCCATTGCATAACAAGATATAATGGGAGAAATTGTAGCTCCCATTGGAGTACCAAAAGTTTGTTTATATATTTTATCGTTAAAAGTAAAATAGGTATTTTCAAACAGGAATGTAATAATTTCTTGGAAATATTTTTTAGATATTTTACAATATTCACTGATTTCATTCCATTTTTTATCAATTGCTCTTAAAGCAAATTCTAAATATACATTACTGAATAAGGAAACAACATCTAAACTGCAAATTAGATGATTATCAGGTAATTGAAATTTGTTAAATTGATTAAAAACTTCAAACGAATCTTTAATGTAATATTCTGTATTTAAATTATATGCCTTTGTTAAAATATCGGTGATATATGAACCTAATAAATTGGTTGGTGTACATATCGAAGCTACAATGGGTCTAATTGATAATATAAAACAAGAGAATTTTTGAAGATGAACTCAAATATAATTGTAACTAACAGTGATAAAGGTAACTGCACTGTTATTATGTTTAAAGAAAACTATGTTGAGCTACGGAAATTCTAGATAGTAATTATTCTTATATCGTATTAAACAAAGATCCTACACTAACAATTCAGAATAAATGTAACACTATAATTAAAAAATTGTTTAATGCAAAACAAATAGATAAAATTACGAAAGATAGACTTACTTGTTATAATGGAATTCCTGCTAAATTCTATGGCCTTCCCAAAATTCATAAACCGATATTATCAATTAGACCCATTGTAGCTTCGATATGTACACCAACCAATTTATTAGGTTCATATATCACCGATATTTTAACAAAGGCATATAATTTAAATACAGAATATTACATTAAAGATTCATTTGAAGTTTTTAATCAATTTAACAAATTTCAATTACCTGATAATCATCTAATTTGCAGTTTAGATGTTGTTTACTTATTCAGTAATGTATATTTAGAATTTGCTTTAAGAGCAATTGATAAAAAATGGAATGAAATCAGTGAATATTGTAAAATATCTAAGAAATATTTCCAAGAAATTATTACATTCCTGTTTGAAAATACCTATTTTACATTTAACGATAAAATATATAAACAAACTTTTGGTACTCCAATGGGAGCTACAATTTCTCCCATTTTATCTTGTTATGCAATGGATAATTTATTGGATACAATTATACCATTGTTACCATTTAAAATAATTTTCATAAAAAAATACGTTGATGATACTATTTTAGCATTACCAAAAACTAATTTAGATGAAGTTCTTTCAATATTCAATAACTATGATCCATATATAAAATTTACAATGGAAAAAGAAGACAGTAATCAAAGTGTACCATTTTTAGATAAAAAATTTATAAGAAATAATGATAACACATTGTCTATTGATTGGTACAGAAAACCAATTAGCTCAGGAAGATTCATGAACTATTGGTCTTACCATAAATATTCAATGAAAATTAACTCAATTAAACAAATGAGAAATAGAATAACCAAAATATCAGATCCTATTTTTCATGAAAAGAACTTAAAAACTTTATATCATCTATTGTTGGATAATGGTTATCCAAATAAATTAGTTAAAAACATACTATTTAATTATTCTCCAACTATAGACATTGCAGACATTAATATTAGAAACGACCAATCAGATAATATAAATTATTATGTATCTTTACCATATATTAAAGAAATAACACCACAGTTGAGTAGGATTTTTAAACCAATGGACAACATTAGAATTGCCAATAAAACATGCTTAACCATAAAATCTATTTTCACTAATTTGAAAGACAAAACTTCAATTCTTAATCTTTCAAATGTAATATATTCTATTCCATGCAAAAATTGTGATAAAAAATATGTTGGTCACACTGGTCAGAAATTAAAGAACCGTATAAGTCTCCATAAGAGCGATTGTAAGTTACATCCTGAAAGATGTGCTTTATCTGAACATGTAATTGATAATGATCACTTTATGGATTTTGAATCTGTTAATATTTTGGACATACAACCAAATACCAAAAAAAAGACTTTTCTTAGAAATGGCTCATATATTTCAAGAACCTAATACTATCAACAAAAAAAGTGACCATAATAATCTGAGTGATATTTATTATTATCTACTAACAATTGATAATAAAAATAACTAAATTTCAAATTCTTATTTGATGATTTTTAGAAATAATTTTATTTTAGGTTAATGATTTTAAAAATGTTTTCAATACTTTTAAATTATTAAGATGACATGATGACATCTATAATAATTTGAGGTTGAATTTTACATAATAAAAGAAGAATATTTGAATAACTAATAACCTATATTACAAATATAACCAATTTTCTTCTTTTGTTTTCAAAAACATTTTAGCATATAAAGAAAATGTTTACATTCATGAATCTGTCAAAATGTCAAAATGATTTATGATTGAAAAAATTTTTTTTAAAAAATTTTATATAATTATATTTACCAATTTATAACAATCTCAATTTACTTATCCTTGATAATGGAAATAAACGTTTCCGAAAGCTTGGAAAAAAAACAGTAACAAGAGTTTTCTTTAAATTAACTTGCCGTTACCCCAATATTCGTGGTTTTATACCTAATTAGTCGGCAAAGACTATCTCCTATATATATATATATATATATATATATATATATATATATATATATATATATATATATACATATATATATGGAACGGGGGGTGATTTTGGCATCTAGGAACACCAAAACGAAAAACTGCATTGAAATTTTTCCGAAGTCGCGTCATGCTACTCTCTATAATAGCCCTATTTCATTCTGAAATAAGCCTAAAAAGTAGTAGAACCCCTTGTTATCAAATCCTCAGATACCTCAGATAGTGAATCAGAATTTCCCAGATACAATGAGGGATGAAATTCGATGTCTCCGTGTGTATGCTGCGAAGATGAATGAGACGCGGTGTATTCTTTTGTCTGGCGAACTTTCCAATTATTTAACTAAGAATAAAGAAAGGATATATATATATATATATATATATATATATATATATATATATATATATATTTATAGGATGGTCGAGTTATAAATATTTTGAATTTGTGAGTGCCCTTAGGTGTTTCAATTGCTGGAAATACGGCCACCGTGCTGATCAGTGTAAGTCAAGTGTAGTGTGTCCTCTGTGTAGTCAAAATCATAAGAAAGAAGATTGTGAGGCTGTAAAACATGAATGCACTAACTGTAAGTGAAAATACGGTATTATGAGAGAAATGTAGATATGAATAAAGGCAATTCAAAACTAATGTGGAAGCACCTAAAAACAATTGTCGGAACGAAAGCTAGTAGGACTAAGATTGACAGCATAGACTGTAATGGAATCGTTCACACTGACAACTTGGCCAATGTTTTAAATCAATATTATATAAATAGTATTTGCTATATTGTTGTTAGCATAATAGTTCCTGATTCCGGAACCGATGTTGTTTTGCAAACGGTCCCTTTAAATGGTTTAAAAATGGAATATTTAGAATTAATTAACATTGGACAGCTACTTGAAATAATAAAATCCCAAAAAAACAGTACATATGAATTAGGTCTTGATGTTATTAAGAATTTGTTTCACGTGGTAGGCTATCCTTTGCTTAATATGATAAATTTGAGTTTGGAAAAGGGCATAGTTCCTCAAAGATTTAAACCTTTAGCTATAGTTCCTGTTCACAAAGTATTAAATACAAACAAAGCTGATCCGTTAAGGCCAATCAATATGCTGCCTTTTTGTGAGAAATTACTGGAACTAGTAGTGTATGATCAGGTAAGTAAATTCATTTCTGTAAATAAGATATTACACAGTTATCAATCTGGTTTTCGTAATTCGCATTCTTGTGAGACGGCACTCCAACTGGTTATATCCGACATGAAAAATATTCTAGATAGGCCGGGAGTAGGAGTTTGTTCAGTTTTCATTGATCTCAGAAGAGCTTTTGAAACAATAGATCGTGATATATTATTATTTAAATTGAGAGAATATGGCTTCAGTGGGGTAGTTTATTCCTGGATTCAGCATTATTTGAGGAACAGATATCAAATAACCACATTTAACAATTCAGCATCGGATCCGGAATTAAACAATATTGGTGTTCCACAAGTTAGTGTTCTTGGGCCCCTACTTTTCATATTATATATAAATGACTTGGGCAATGTACTAGAGAAATGTAGAATCCATATTTTTGCGGATGACACCCTCATTTACTATTACGGGGACAATTTTGTTGAAGTAGTACAAACAGTCAATTCAGAATTGGAAAATTATTGTTTAAATTGAGAGAATATGGCTTCAGTGGGGTAGTTCATTCCTGGATTCAGCATTATTTGAGGAACAGATATCAAATAACCACATTTAACAATTCAGCATCGGATCCGGAATTAAACAATATTGGTGTTCCACAAGTTAGTGTTCTTGGGCCCCTACTTTTCATATTATATATGAATGACTTGGGCAATGTACTAGAGAAATGTAAAATCCATATTTTTGCGGATGACACCCTCATTCACTATTACGGGGATAATTTTGTTGAAGTAGTACAAACAGTCAATTCAGAATTGAAAAAAATATCTGACATATTCAAGATCAATAAACTAAAAGTAAATGAATCCAAATCTAAATTTATGCTCATTGGTGGTCCTGTTTTGCGTGCTAAATTTTTAAACCTTGATTTGAGTGTTGAGATAAATGATCAGGACCTAGAGAGTGTACATGAAATAAAATATTTAGGTTTTATGATGGATCATGAACTAAAATTTAATAGTCACATAGTTTACATATGTAAAAAGATTGGGAAAAAATTGGTTTTTTGAGAAGAATTTCACCATTTCTGTCAATGCATACTAAGCTTATGGTTTACAATACATTAATTCTACCACATTTTTATTACTGTTGTTCACTAATTTATACAGGTTGCTCTAGAGCTAGTTATGAACGATTACAAACTATTCAAAACAAGGCGATGAGAGTAATTCTGGGATACAATAGGTGTACTAGTGTGCAATTGATGACTAACTGCTTAAATTGGTTGAAAGTTGAGAAGTTTCTGTATGTACAAACAATGATTTTCGTCTTCAAAATTATCAATAATCTCTTACCGCAATATTTACATAGTAAGCTAGTTCCAATCTCACAGATGCATGATAAAAACAAAAGATCAGCAAATTCAATTGATTTTTATGTGAAAACGACCATTAAAGGAAGCTCGATGGAGAATTTATTCCACAAAGGTGTTGTACAATTTAATAATCTACCGCAGTACATTAAAGTTAGTCAAAGCATAAAAATATTTAAAAAATTAATGATTTTATACATTAAAAGTAATCTAGTGGTTCATATTCATGTCTATATTCATATTTATTTATTGGCATTATTGGCATGTATATAATATACGTTTCTTGTAATATTTTATATTTTTTATCTTAATTTTATATTTTATTGCTTATATAGTACTTTTTATGCTTATTATATTTTAATTTGTGCATGTTTTATTTTATATTTTATTCGTATTATATATTACTTTATTTCATGGTTGCTTTATACGTGTTTCTGTTTAATTATGGTATATTTTGGTACAGTTTGTTTGTTCATTTGCTTATACTATTTTATTGATATTACTAATTGTACATTTCTATTTCTATTTGTTTTGTGCTTACGTCCTGTACATTTGTGTGCTTGTATTTTGTAGGTTGCAGATTGCTCTTTGCGTTGTTTTTGGTTTTTTGTCTAGTTATTTTTCGATCATCTGGCTTATTAAGTATGTACTTCATTGTTTTTTTATTGTTTATTATTAACATTATCTATGATAAATAAAGCATAATTTCAATATATATATATATATATATATATACATATATATAATATCGAAACAATTGTCAAATTTCTTAAAAAAATTTAACATTTTTTTCAATATATTGTGGAATTATCTAGAAACACTAAGTTTCTTTTAAAACAATAAAGCTTAATGTTGACATCAAAATATCCCAAGTTGCATGCTCTAATAAAATATAAATCCAAAGTATTTATTGGTATAAAATCGAGAATATTTTTACCAGATCAAATTGGGAGGTTTTTAGACGAAGAACCTTAAAATCAATTTCTTTTATTGAAAGTATTAACTTAAATTTTTATAAAGAAATTTTAAATAGGCATGTGATTTTAAATTATAAATTCAATTTTAATAATTTATTTCAAGAGAAACCGTACAATTTTTTTTAGATCAGCCCCCAAATAAATTTTACAAATGGTACAATAATAAGGTACACATAAACAAAAAAAAATTAAAGAGTTAGGTATTATAATCAAAAGTTTTAAATTTCTTTGTTGAATTTCCCTTCATTGTTCTGTTTTTTATAATAAATGGTAATCATTAATTAAAAAATGCTAATTAATGGGAGTAGAAAAAATAATGTATGCAACTTTCATGTTATGACCATTAATACACTCGCATGTTACATATCCTACTACCTGCTCGTGTATTAATGGTTATCATTACATGACCGTTGCCTCAAATACTATTATGTAAAATGGGATGATATAATAAGACATATCCCACGAATGTCATAATACAACAAAATAGAAGATATGATCTCTAGCCGTTCGAATTATCGTTCGCCGCGCGCATGACGTCACACAGAGAGTACAATTTAAAACCGTGAGCGCGGGCTAATGCATTTGCTGTAATAGAACTTGCGTATGATGCGTTGCTAATGCATTTTGAAGGAAAATGAGGATGGTTCAGGTTGAATGAGATATTATTAGTATTATAAAGGCAAAGAGAATTCATGTAAAAGTGTTATATGGAATCGGAGAGCCTACCAGAGCAAAACAATAATTCTAAGATCTGTTTGCTCACTTCGTACAGTAAATAATTACTGTACTGATACAAAAGAAAACATATTATTATACTTTTTGGATTTTTTGACATGATTTTATAAACATTTAAATTTGTAAATAAATATAAGGAATAAAACAATTAGCAAATTTTAATACTTAATCGGTTGTTTATTCCAAAATAAGTATACTACAGAACAACAATGAAGTACAACTCAGGTACTGTGGAGCATTCTTCAAAATAATAATAATAATGAAATTGTTATTGGTAATAACAAAATATCAAATTTAGATTTAAAAATATTATTTGTCAACTTGGATTTAAGCAAAGATTTATTTATTACGGGAAACCCCCTCTAACTGTTACAATACAACAATAAATAATACAATAAGGACAGGTATAAAGACTGATACAGCATATCCAATTAATATGAAATACATATCACTTTCCATGTAGCTACAGGTAAAAAACAATACTTATATAAATAAAAAAAATTAAGAACACAACAAATCACAGCCCTAAGCAATATTTGAACTGACCCAAAGACGTATTGAAATTATCAAAATTAAAGCTATTCAAAAAAAGCACAGATATCTATTTACAGGACTCATAGCGCCGTATGTTGTTCTATGAAAGGGCACATGAAAGGTAACTTGATGGCGAAGACCCTGACATGGAATGCTAATCCCCATGACTCAAAAGATCCGCACATTCAACCTGCCCATTTAGGAGTTTAAATATAAATATAGCCCCCAACATATCTCTACGATTTCCAAGAGGAGCTAGTGACTTTTTTTCTCAATTTCAGCATAATTATGTGGTCTAATATTCTATGGTATTAAATTTATCTTCGCATTTAGACAAACGGATCCACTCCCGTATCATTTTTTTGTCGTTTGGAAAGGTAAAAAAGCTGACATCGTGTGCAAAGGCTTTCACGCGATTGTCTGAATCACAACCATAAACTACACATCTCATTTTGACTAATTTTCGATCATTTTCAACAATAAAAATGTAAAATTAACCGACCGACATAAACATATCCAATAATGTAAACTGCAAACTAATTCAAGGCGTTCACTCTCGGCGTGACGTCAGAGCCAGCATGCGCGAAATCATATCTTCTATTTTATTGTATCATGCACAAATGTTCCCATTAGGAATTTAATGCTATTTGAATGAACTCAGTAATGAGAATTATCAAGAACCGTCGCCCTACTTTAGGAATATTTTGTACATACAAGCAATAATAGACAGAATCTGCGCTTTGGAGCAATTCTCACCATACCAGCGAACATTAATAATGATGAATGGTTAATTTAACCGTTTATTAGCCAGTTTTAATTCATGAGAGAAAAAATCTGTATCAAAATCAGCTAAAATACACAGCAAATATCGTCGCCTGAATCAGAAAAAGTCCAAATTTTATCAAAATCGAACTTTTCGCGTCATCTCTGACATAATTAAAAATCCTACAGTTGAAGAAAATATCGTATCTCCAAAATGTTTCTGTAATTTACTATTCCTAAGAAACAATTTCCCATAAGTCCTCGCCGGTGTCAAATATAAACGTAAACCCAGTATGTCCACAATCAAACCGCCATTTGGATGTAAACAATAGACTTGCTCTGTGTTGTGCGATTCTGTAAGTTAGATTTGATGAAAGTGTATAAATATGAACGGTAAGAACATGCAAACATGTTCAACACTTTTATTTACTGAAAACTAATGGTTTTACACTCTCAATTGCCATTTTGCATTTGTCTTGGACTTACACGGATTTTTCTAAAATACTAAATTTGCTCAGACATCATGATGCTGGGGAGATACGGAGATTTCTCGTTTTATGTATTTGTATGATTATAGAATTATCCATTATCAGGTATCCATGGCAATGGAATGCTATTGGAATAGTTTAAAAAGGTTTTTATTTCCATTAAAAATTAATTTTTTTATCAAAAAACCTAAACAGATTCCTTTGCAGTATTTGTTGTCACACAACTTAAAAATACGGGGATAAGACCCTTTATTAGTTTTTTTGAGTAAGAAAATACCTTAAACTTTAAAAAAAATTATTATTTGAAGGATGGAGTCGAGGACCTTACAACTAAATATTTTTTCAGGATCGAGGTTCACGATGTTCGCTTCCATATCAAGAAGGACGCAAATAATTATGTTGAATTGTGAACAACAAACCAATATAGAAAATAACAAGAGTGATATATTCGTCGCCGATAATCAGAACAAACCGCAGCTAGAAAATATCTTTGCTAACAATAATGGCTTGTTAAATGAATCAACGAATAACAAATTGCCGATACTAGATATTCCAGAAATTACTGATGGCATTAAAGAAACTGAAGTACCTAATCTGACGAACTTAAACGCCGTCCCGCTTAGTGCTGAAAAAGAAGATTTTAGTGACACCCTTAAGGAACAAGATGACCATCCATGGACAGAAAACAACATTTTTGATCAGAAGATAGATACTTATCTAACAGAAACCATTACCAAAAATCCCGATTTGGAAATGGAACATGTTACTACGACAAATAAATTGTTTGAAACTCCTGCAGTAGAACTTGTAATAGAAGAGAAAAATGCAAATAATGCCGGAAAAGATCCCGACTGTGAACCTGAGATTGAAATTGAATCTGACGAGGCGAATAAAAACACTGAAATAAAAAGAAAGAAAAGACAAATGGTGCGTACTGAAGATTGGGAGAATAACCGTGCAAAAATTGAAAGAGAAATGGGACAAGATCATAATGGCAGAAAAAAAAATTGACGAAAAATGGAAATATAATGTTCAAAAAGAAAAAAGAAAAATGAAGGAACCATGTAACTGCAAAGCTTCTTTGAAGGGTAAAGGTTAAACTGTAGGACGTTTTCTGATGAAGAAAGGAATACTATATTTAATCACTTTTGGTCTGATATGGGCTGGAAAGAGAGAAAAGTTTACACCTCTTTTTTAATTGATTCTGTATTCACAAAAAGAAGTAGAAATAAAGTTTCAGAGGGTGTTTCTAGGAGAAGCGGGACTTTAATATATCACCTTAAATTAAATAATGAGCGGAAAACAGTATGTAAACAAATGTTCTTGAATACTCATGGCGTGAAAGAAAATCTGATTCTCGATCGGTTGAAATAGCAGAATGAAGTCAAAAACAAAAAAGAGGAAAGACACGACAATAATGCAGAACATTCATCAGAAACCCACGATCCTGTAGAACGTGGGCGTTATACAGACTTGAATAAAAAGCTAAAAATTTTTTTTAAGGAACTTCCTAAAGTTGAGTCTCATTACTGTCAATCTTCATCGACAAAACTTTACCTGGAGCCCAATTGGCAATCTAAGTCTGCACTTTATAAGTTTTATAAAAATTGGTGTCAACAGAAAAATACTCTCATCTATCCATCTATCCATTGTGTCGTTTCACCATGTCTTTGATAAAATGAACTTATCACTTTTCCGGACAAACAAGGTTGAGTGTGACGCATGTGTGGCACACAAAACTGGAAATTTAGCTGATGAAAAATTCGCCTTACATCGAGAAAAAAGACTAGAAGCGAGAAGTTTAAAGACAAAGTATCAGCCAATATGGTTTTTTGTATGGACCTACAATCAGTATTGATATCACCACAATCAAACGTTTCTTCACTTTACTTCAAGACGAAGCACAGTGTATACAATTTTACTTTCTTCAAATTAAAAACAAAAGATGGGTACTGCTATATTTGGAATGAGTCAGCCGGGGGAGTAACGACAAACGATTAGGCTTCCATCATTTGCCAGTTTATAAAGGATCATGTTAAAAATGATCTACAGCCGAGGCAAAATCTGATCTTGTATAGCGACGGTTGTACCTCAGAGAACAGAAATTATATCTTGGCCAACAGTTTAATTATTGAAATTGACTGTCTCGACCCTTACTTCGTGGAATATGCTCATATTAGTGTTTTTAAATGAAACTCAAGGTCTCTAGTTAATTCCACAATATAATACAAGTTATTGAAAATTCTAAAAAATTGACAATTGTTTCGATAAATCAATATCATCGTCAGAATGACAGAAGTTACATTTCATTTTATGCCTACCTGATGTTTAGTAGTTATTTTTGGCTAGACCAAGAAGTAACCTAACTTGTGATTGGCTTAATACATGTTTATAGAAAAAAGAAGAAGATGTGATATTACAAATATTGAAGCTTAGATATTATTAGCCCTATGGTGATATCCTGGATATCATTTTTCCAATTAAGATCAGTATAACTGTGTAATGATATAGAAAACCAGGAAAACTATATCTGCTGATCTTTACAATTATCACTTAAGAAGACAGTTTATTAGTGGAGAATTCCCTAGATTTAACTGTTCATTGACAACTTCATATTGTGGGTTTCTTAAATGTATTCTTATTTCAAGTTCTTCAAGGAAATCCAGTTCTTGTTTCTTTTCACAAATATGCAGTACTTCTAGTTCTGTGTTAGGTGTCAATGAATGATTGGTGTCAAGTAGATGTTTTGCGTAGTGGGATTTATCTGGTTGTTTTAATCTGTATGCTCGTAAGTGCTCACTGTATCGTATTTCAAAATTCCTAAGGGTCTGACCCAAATAGACAGCATTACATTCTGGACATTTGAGTTTATATATACATGACTTCTTTAATAGTGTTATTTTTGATTTTACATTTAACAATTTTGTACTAACGTTACTTTCTGTTTTAAAAGAAATTGTTGTATTCGTTGCTGAAGATATTATCTTTGAAATATTTTTAGAAATATTTCCTGCATATGTGATGGTTTTATAAGTTTTAATTTCATCAGCTTGTTTAGGATATATTAGTTGTAATGCCACTTTTTCCTCTTTTTTACTAATGAAAAATATTTTATTTTGGTATAGATATGTAGATGACATATTAGCTTGTTTTATGGGTAGTGAACGACAATTAGATGTATTTTTCAACCACATCAATAATTTACACCCAAAAATTAAATTTACATTAGAAATTGAAGAAAATAGCTCAATCAATTTTCTTGATTTACAAATTCAAAGAGTTAATAATGTACTTGATTATTCAATTTACCGAAAACCAACACAAACTGATGTAACAATTCCATTCAATTCTAACCACCCTGTGTCTCACAGACTAGCAGCATATAATTCAATGATACATAGAGCTTTTTCAGTTCCTATGAACAAATGTAATTTTGATAGAGAAATTAATACAATTAGACAAATAGCAACATCTAACGGTTATCCATTAGATATGATAAATAAGCTAATTAGTAGAAAAGAGGAAAAAGTGGCATTACAACTAATATATCCTAAACAAGCTGATGAAATTAAAACTTATAAAACCATCACATATGCAGGAAATATTTCTAAAAATATTTCAAAGATAATATCTTCAGCAACGAATACAACAATTTCTTTTAAAACAGAAAGTAACGTTAGTACAAAATTGTTAAATGTAAAAACAAAAATACCACTATTAAAGAAGTCAGGTATATATAAACTCAAATGTCCAGAATGTAATGCTGTCTATTTGGGTCAGACCCTTAGGAATTTTGAAATACGATACAGTGAGCACTTACGAGCATACAGATTAAAACAACCAGATAAATCCCACTACGCAAAACATCTACTTGACACCAATCATTCATTGACACCTAACACAGAACTAGAAGTACTGCATATTTGTGAAAAGAAACAAGAACTGGATTTCCTTGAAGAACTGGAAATAAGAAGACATTTAAGAAACCCACAATATGAAGTTGTCAATGAACAGTTAAATCTAGGGAATTCTCCACGAATAAACTGTCTTCTTAAGTGATAATTGTAAAGATCAGCAGATATAGTTTTCCTGGTTTTCTATATCATTGCACAGTTATACTGATCTTAATTGGAAAAATGATATCCAGGATATCACCATAGAGCTAATAATATCTAAGCTTCAATATTTGTAATATCACATCTTCTTCTTTTTTCTATAAACATATATTAAGCCAATCACAAGTTAGGTTACTTCTTGGTCTAGCCAAAAATAACTACTAAACATGAGGTAGGCATAAAATGAAATGTAACTTCTGTCATTCTGACGATGATATTGATTTATCGAAACAATTGTCAATTTTTTAGAATTTTCAATAACTTGTATTATATTGTGGAATTAACTAGAGACCTTGAGTTTCATTTAAAAACACTAATAGTTTAATTAATCTCTCTATGACTTTCAATATAACTATTGAACAGAAATATCTTGAGAAAGGCCATACGCAAATGGAAGCAGCTTCCATGCATTCTGTTATTGAGCGAAAAATTCGCCATACCAACATAAATGTACCAGCTGAATATGTTGGAATATGTATGCGAGCTCGTGAAAAATCAAGACCTTACCAGGTATATTATCTGGACCATGGCTTCTTTAAAAATTTCAAAAAACTACAGTTTCTCACATCTTTGCCACCTGGAAAAAAAGTGGGTGATCCTTTGGTAACGGACATACGCGCTTTAAAATATAGCCCAGATGGCTGTTTATTTTACAAATTAAGACACCCGGAAGATTACTTAGAGTTGGAATATCGTGTACCTGGAAATAAACGGAATACTCTCGCCAGTGAACTAGAAAGTCTTTCATCATTATATGAGACACCTATACCGATTAAAAAGGAGAAATATATGCACCTACAGTTTTTAAAAGAGAGTCTTCAAAGTGATTACCATGTTTTTATGACAATTTGCCGTATAAATAAATTTTAATTGCGTAATTTAGTTCATTTTATTCACGTCTAGATAAATATTTGCATTTAATGGTTAAACACAGATCTTTTATTTTTAGAAGATTTTTTTAGAATATATTACTGTTAAAGCTTCAATAAAAAAATTAAAAAAAAATGTGGTCATAATTCAAAATTCAAGATGGAAAATCCCGTATCTCCAAAAATCCTTTAAAAAAATATTGGAAAACAGGTAAGTCATTCAGATTATCTGCGTAATTACTTTTAGCTTAGGGTGTCATAATTACTTTTTAAACAAATATTTTAAGTTTTTGCATATTTTGTTTTCACTCAAATAATTCTGCGCTATTTTATAAGCTCTTTTTTGTACCTCCTGAAAAATTTTCATTTTGTGACTTACGGGTTTTTCTGATTAAGGCGACGATATGTAATAGAGGATAAGATATCCATCTTTATAAAAATTGGCTTTAGAAGATTAATGGAAAGCCAGACTTGACTTGAAGTGATGACAAAACATTTGAATTGTACAAAAGTGTTGAGCTTGAATTTACGCGAATATTCATAGACAGTGTTGAAGAGTAGGATAGTAACCATTTGACGTATATTCGGAAACAATATCTAAATTTTTCTCTATTCCAACCTGATAAATTAGTGTCATTAATTATGGATACTCACAAAACGTAATCTTTAGTCACTTGTACGGGATATACTAAAATTGAATGCAACTAATATTCGCATTATTAATCATTCCTCAAGTCATTATCAAGATTACATGAAAAGAATGTGTTTTATATCAAACAAGGCAATATTATATTCAAAGAAAGAAAATGATAATCTAAAGCTAATTGAGCCTGAGCACATGGTACACCTTAATGGTTAGATTCAATTATTTAATATTCGATTAAGCATATTACCAACTGGAAAAAGGGAAAATACTGTGTATCGAAAGCCATCGCCATACTTATTGCTATAAATAAGCGAAATGTAATAAATTCTTTAACTATTGCTATACAATTTTTGAATAAAAGCAGATAATTTCTAATAATCAATTTTTTAACAAAACAATTAAATTGTTTAAAGTTGACGTCAAATATTTTGCATAAAAAAATAATAGAAAACCCAATCTACTGCTCATTTGAATACCTCTGTAAAAGGAACGATAACTAATTAGAGAATAAATATCATTTACTAAATCACATAATATACCTTTAGAACAACAAACAATCCCAAAACAAACTTGCCAAACACAATCACGACATAAACAAAACTAAGTAAATATTTACCACTAACTGAAGCTAGAAGTTGAGTAAAGGTCCCGGAAAAAATGCTGTTGCCACTCTTTTTTTCCATGATCTACAGAATGGCTTGCTACGATATTAATAAAGGTTTGATTTGAACTGATTTGGATATGTACTTAATTCACGATTGCCGACGCACGCATTTATATATTTAAAACAATTAGCTATCGATCCGAACAAAGCTAATCTTTTCTAGACTTAAAAAATATTGTTCACTACTTCAAACAATTTTCGATAACCATATGTAATAAAAACATTTGATTGGCTGTTTAAGTATACATCCTCTTGTTTAATTCGATTATTAAACTTGCAAGTAAAACGTTTTACTGACGACGCGAGAGTGTAGATAAATATATTTTTTGCTTTTTACATATTGGTAGTCTAAAAATAAAACAATGTCATTTTGAGGAATGGACTACCGGGTGTACCAATAAATGAATAATTCAAGTCCAGTATACAATGATAAATAAATAATATGAATGATATTTATGTTAACAATAATATCTAGAGTGATTTGGCAAATTGATGAATGATTTAGTTTTAACCCTTGACCTTGTTTTTTTTGCATAACCTTGGCAATAATCAAGCTATGATATTTGAATGATTTGGGGATAATTATTATAAAACAATGATAGTCTCAGACGCGGTTATAACATATCTATGCATGCATGTCCACGGTTACCACTTTATTTCAGTAGCCCTTTATTTTGCGTGAATTACCCATGAATATCTTTGTTGTTATATATATATATATATATATATATATATATATATATATATACAGTGTTAGGAAAATTATGAAGGCACATATCTTTTATCATTAATGTGTAAGAAAGAGACAAAATCCATATAAATTCAGTGTATCATTCTTTTTCGCTAACAGGATATCATAAAGTAGAAAACGATAGAAATATACTCCCACCACGTGTAAAGGTATGTCTGGTAGGCACCGCATTCGAGAGACGTGCAAATACAGACGTGTAATGTGGACAGTTTAGTTTATTAATTGAGAAATAATAAGATTGAACAAATATTAGCATACGACTTATTTCTCATTTTATGATATCCTGTTAAAGAAAATGTGATACACTGAATACGCTTGTTTTATTACAACATATTGTCGCTTTTGGATTCCATAGATTATTCCTTATGATGTTAATGAAAATTATTATGCTTATATTCATCTATGCTATCTTCCAGTGATTTTTTAGTGGTACTTATTTTAAATAGGTAGGTTTTAATTTATTGTTCAAATCATATTAGCGTGTACTACCCGAAATGATATAGTGAATTAGTTTATTACTACTGAATCATTTCTTTGTAAATTAATCATGAAGGGATAAACGAAAGTAATGTTGATTTTTTTATTGTTCATTTCATTAAGCTATCAGTAAAGTACAATCTTATTATTTCTCAATTAATAAACTAAACTGTTCACATTACACATCTGTATTTCTAACATTAACTTCTTTCATTGCGATCTTTAACATAATGAGTTGTTTATACAACATTTTGCTGTGTTAAAGTGACTAGTAATAGCCTGAATGCATTCATAATTTGTTTATTTGACCCTAGAATACTTACCATACTACATCACCTTTTAATACTAACCATCGTAAGATTTACGACGATAAAAAGAAACAACTCTAAAGAAAATGTTCCTAAGCTTTAATAAATTCGTAAAATTTTTGTAACATAGAACAGGGTATTAACGCACCAAATCTAATAAAAAAAGGATATATTTTATATATTTTGACTGCACACACAAAGAAGGGCTCGATGTTCCTCGCAAAAAGGCCGATGGCAGTGTTGGCAATGGTGGGTTGTCATAAGGCGTTTTTTGGCTGAACAAAATTGACACATTGCTCGTTTCTTTACATTTTCTATTGGTGTTGCCTGTCCTAGCTCCAGATTTAAAATATTTTCTATCAACAGCCTTACTGGACGGTTTAAAGTTGGCCATTTTACGCGCTGCTCCAACCACTGTTTCGTTTACATCCCTTTCTTCTTTGATTATGATTATAAATTATCCAGGCGTTTATGCAGGAAATATTGATCATACCATAAAAAAGGCAGAGCGGCCATCTTGTTGTTTTTCGTGAAGTACTTCTGCTCCCACACATTTGATCAAACGTATCGACGCCGTATTTAGTTTTGTTATAAAACTTAACTAAATCTGGTTTTCCTGATGTCATGTTTTGTACCTCCGAACTATCATGCATAGTAGATAGTAAAATAACTACTTTTGACACCTTAGTTTTATAGGATACCATTGTTGTCTCGTTATCAAAGCAATGTAGTAAGCTTCCAATAGGTAGATTTTTACTATCCAACATTTGTGGCGGTATCTCTTTTTTGTTGCTTCTTAGAGTGCCTACCAGGGTCAAGTTATATGGAGGCTTTAATAATTCCTTAGCCAGTGGTATACTCTTGAACCAATTATCCATGGTCACGTTTCTGTTGCTTCCATAAATTGCTTGGGTTAATTTTTTTACGTAATATTGTCCTAATGGTCAATCGGTTTTGGTTCCCTTTCCCAAATGTACTTCAGCATCGAACATATACTTTGTGCCAACATCACACACCATAACAATTTTCAAGCCATACTTTGAAGGTTTATTGGGTATGTACATCCTAAAGGGACATCTACTCCTGAAAGCTAAGAGCTGCTCGTCTATTGTAACGTATGACCCTGGTTTATATGATCTTCGACAGTTGCTTATTAGTTGGTCCCATATTTCTCGAATTTGTGCTAATGGATCGTCTATTTTTCTTTCAGGTCTAGTTTCCTTGTTGTCAAAACGTAAGCAGTCTACTAGAAACTTGAATCTTTCGCGACTCATAGTAGCTTTGTATATGGACCCGGAAATTTTGTCATCAAACATCTCACTTGTAGACAAATGATTATCTCTTTGACAACCAGCAAATATCAATAGTCCAAGTAAAGCATGAAGTTCCTCCAAATTCACTTGTGAGGTAGTCAATTTTTGGGTAGTGTATTTCTGCGAACGGATTGAAATTTCGTGATTTGTGTACTCCACTATTTTTTCTAGGATACTTGGATCTAGCAGACAAAGAAAAACATCCAGAGGGGTTTCTGCGCTTTAGCATCATTTGTAGGACCTTGTATGATATGCAAAATATTACGCGATGGTATTTCAGTTACCGCTTTTGCCACCGAGGACCATCTATGGCCGTTTTTTCCCTTAAGACTTACAGGTAGCTGGCATTCCTTGACTTTAAGATTTTTAGAAACTGTATTATTATTCACTTCATCTGTAAATGGAGACTCTTGCATAATATCATCGCTTTCAGTAAGACCTACAGGCAGCTGGCATTCCGTTCTGTTTAGATTTGTAGGAACTATTGTTCTCGTCATCTATAACTGAACACTCTTGCATATGTTCGCTTTCAGTAACATTTGTTCCAACGTTATACTGATCCCCGCTCTTTAGGAATTTGTTTTTTCCCTTTTCGTCATGTTTGATTTTTATTTTTTTGCTAGTTGATGGTTTATCATAATCAGAATCGGAGTCACTTGAATGGCTATATTCTGACCCCGATGGAACAAATACTTCAACGTCGTCATCCAATTCGGAGCCGCTATCCGATTCGCAGACATTTTCATCACTTTCACCAGGAAAAGGATATTGTAAACACTTCAAATTCCAATTCTTGTGGGTTTAGTGGTCTTAACATATCTAATTTCTTTTTATCCATATTTATTTACTGTAAAAAAATATGAAAAATCGGTCCCGATGCCAAATGTTCAATAATAACGTTAACACTTACCTTCGTAAAAAATACGACACTACCGTTGAAATAACCCACTTCCTTGGCACTTTGCACCATACTAAATACGTGGCAGGTTGAACTCAAGTCTACTAAGGCATAGACGGGCGCTCAATTTTTATAGATGCTTCGCGACGATAAACACGTGGTCAAACTAGATGCCCGTCGTAAAATTTACGATGCTAAGTGTTCTAGGGTTAAAACTGTAAGTAAAAGCCAGACATAAGAGCTACTGTACGCTTCTCGAAGGCGGTACCTGCAGACATCCCATTACACAGTTATTTCTTCTTTCTAACTTTATGATACCCTGTTAGCGGAGAGGAGTAATACACTCAATTTATATGTATTTTGTCTCTTTCTAACACATTGATGTTAAAACATATGTGCCCTCATAATTTTCCTAATACTGTATATATACATATATATATATATATATATATATATATATATATATATATATATATATATATAAATATATCTTTGTTTGATGTTGTAGTAGAACCCCATTTCTGAAACTTTAGACGAAAGTAGTTCGTTGCCGAAACTAGTTAGGGTAACTTTTTTATTGGGGAATGCGGCAATGTGATAAAGAAAACTCTGTTAACCTAACTAGTTTCGGCAACGAACTACTTTCGTCTAAAGTTTCAGAAATGGGGTTCTACTACAACATCAAACAAAGATATGGAGAAATAGCTGTACATAACTTTAAGAACTATATATATATATAAATATATATATATATATATATATATATATATATATATATATATATAAAACTAGTGAATATTGTGGGATTGCAGCAAAAAATGGAAAATATATGCTCTTAGCGGAAAATGTCCAAGCTTTCGAGGATGTTTGTCCTCATCATCAGGGAGACTAAAATGAAAAACAACAGTTAAATACTGTGGTCAATACAGAATAATTAGAAATGAAGTTCACAACCACGTGTGTACTTACCTCCGAAGTGAGGTTAGACTCCATAAAGTTGTAAATTCGTAAACTACAGATCGTAAATTGTGAAATGTTTAACAGGAATTGAGTTAACGGACGGGCAAACCAACCGCATCACAGCACCAATTGAAAATGTCGCATATATATATATATATATATATATATATATATATTATTGGCAGTTGCTATATGAAAATAATTTGAAAGAATTCTATTGGGGATGGTTGATCTATAGTTGCTAGGAGATACAAAACTTTATGATGAAGGGTAAATAAATATTAGATTGATGAAAGATAATTATAAGAAGTCAAGAAAGATTAATTTTGAAATTTAAAACATCTTATTAGAAATCAAATCAATAAAAAAATATTGGAAGGTGATAATAACATAAGAAGTAGCATTTGAATATGTTAAATTGGAAAGAGAAGTTAAAATCAGTTAGAGAGATTGATATTTGAGAAGTGGAGGGCCGTGACAGAAGAGTGTCTTGTGCGCGCAAACATGCTGCGGTGATGTAACGCCCTGTGTATAGAAAACGGGGTGTACACGCAACGGGTACGGCAACGCAGCGAGTACACAAGGTGCACAGGCTTTTACAAACACCAATGCAGTGTCACATTAATTCCAGTTGTATATTGTTGTGACGATGGAAAGACGCACCAAGTTGATGATATCATATGTGGTTTGCAAAGACATGAAAACAAAGAAAAAACGACAATATTAGGTGGATCTATTTATCAGCGCAAGATTTTTAAAAGCTGACTTTACAACAATGTTCTCTGAATTACGGCAGCATGAAGATTAATTTTCTAATTATTTCTCTATTGTTGTTTTTGTAGTTGCTGAGGCCAATTATAATTTTCTTCATATAGATGTTGGTTTATTTGAACGTGAAGGGGATAGTATTATATTTGAAAACACCAGCTTTTACAACAAATTTATTAATAGAGAACTACAGATTCCACACAATGTCGCACTTCCCAGTACTGCAGGACCAAAGATGCTTTATACGTTTGTCGGAGATGGGGCATTCGAACTCAGTGAGCACATCATGAGGCCTTATAAAGAAAAAGTCTGAACACACACTAAACGAATTATTAATTATCGCCGATACATTGAGTCCGCAGTTGGAATTTTATCGAATAAGAGGCGCATTTTCCACAGAACTCTTAATATTAACGTGGACTTCGTTGTCATATTTATTGGATTGTTTCCTTTAATAGTACCTACCAACTCGTTATTTACAGTGGCAGAATTACCCAAAAACTATCCCTGAGATGTTTTTCGTGTATTTAATTTCTATCAACTAGGTTATGTTAGGTTAGGTTTGTAATTAGTGGGTTAATAAGGCCCTCCACTGCGACTCGTAAGAGTCTATTGTGGCTCATACCTATTCATATTTCACCAACCATATTGAGCTTCTTAGCGAAGCCGATTAATTTGATCGGTGAATGATATTTCAGGTCCGAGGGCGAAAGAGTGGCACTGCCAAATATCAGATACCTGACTCGAGCCGCGGCGGGGCAGACACAAATTATATGCTCCGCGGTTTCATCATCTTCCAAACAGGGATGGCGAATCGGATCATCCGATAGTCCAAGTTTCAGCATATGATGATTCAACCGACAGTGGCCTGTTAGAAGGCCTGTTAGGCACCGTAGGTCGTGTCTACTGTAGCCTAATATTTGTTTGGATACATTATTCGAAGGATGTATGAAGGAATTTGAATAAACAAAACCTGGTATATTATGCTAGAAGTCTGAAACTCTTCTTGCAGTCCAGGCAGTGTTTGTTTGGCAACACTTGTTGCAATGTCAATTGTAGGTTCTGGTCCGATAAAGGCATGAGCGGTACCCTCCCTTGCAAGGGAGTGCGCCTTCTCATTACCATCCATACCAGAGGAGCCAGGGATCCAGACCAGCGATACCCTGTTGCGTTCTCCTATTGAGGCGAGTCTTTTTTGGCAGTCTAAAACCAATTTCGACGTTACACGGGAAGAGCTAAGTGCTTTCAAAGCCGCTTGGCTGTCCGTGAAATTTTTTATTGATCTATGTGTGTGGTTGGATTGCCCCAAACTATCCACACATGAAGCAATGGCGTAAATTTCTGCCTGAAATACGGTTGCATAGGATCCTAGAGAGGTTGAAATTTCTGTCCTAGGTCTGCGCCCGTATACACCCGCACCAGAGCCTGAGGGTGTCTTTGAACCATCAGTGTACCAACAGATGTCTGCTTTTAAGAGTTCATCCTTGCGGAGGACCCATTCATCTCTATTTGGAAATAGGACGGTATAAGGCAGATTGTAGTGTACTGTTGGGGGCATTATATCAGAGGTCATTCCCAGAACACTATGACTTCCGGTGTCCGCTAGCATTCTGATTTGCTCTGTATAAGCCTGTGTGATTCGTTTTGTACAAATATTTACTTTCTTTCTCTTAATAGTATTTAATTATTTAAACATACTGTATAATATTAAAGTCAGCAAAAGTTTTTTATATTATATAATCAATGAAATCGCACAGAAAAGAACATTTTATTCTCTGGATAATAATCTTTCATTTATGGAAAAAAACATTAAAATTTTTTCTAATAGCTGCCAATTGTAGTATAATACTGATTATTCACAAAATTATAGTTAATAAAAAAATTTAATTAGAACATTTTACTTAGATATGGTTTTTTACTACATTCATCAATTTTTTACGTTGTAAGGTTATCCACGCAGTGTTCAATGAACTTTCGGGGAAACTACCTATAAAATTTCAAATGTGTAGTATTTTTATACGGCATATTTGAACAGCCATGAATACAGAAAGATACTTTTGATGAAGACATCACAAATATTTAACATCAGTTTAAAAAAATGAACATTTAAAAACGCTGATTATTATACAAAACTAATTGTGTTTACATCACTTTGTTTATGTTTTTTTACGGCAGATGGCATAAGCGTCATCTTTCTCGGTCCCTATTGTACAATGAGCATGAAATGACATACATTTCCCACGAGTAGGTATACGAAATAGGCTATTTCATGCAAATTGTACACTATACTTTTTCTACGACCATCTTAATCATAAACAAATATATAATATTTTCCATAACAATTTTTATTATTAACTTTACTGCCGTCATTGTTGCATGGTTTAGAGAATTTTTTCTCTGAAATTATTAAGTCGGGTTTTTAACGCTGAACGAATCATATATTTTTTTCTTTTTGTACCTGTACTTACTTACGTCGTGAAACGTTCAAAATTTTCATAACTCGGAAATAAAAAAACTTTATGCAGAAAAAATCGTTCTACTCAATTCACCTGCGGAAATAGTTATCAACGATCGTGTCTCTTTAAAGAAGTAATATCACCTCATGCATCTACCAGGATAATGAGCGATGTCCTTCTAAAGCAATGGCTAGTTTACGTACCGGGATCAGCATGTCAATGTCAAATCATCCTCACTATCGCTACCCATTTTCGATTATTAATTTTTTTTGCAATTCCGAGACTAAAGTGGTCAATTTACTCTCACATGCTAGAAGTTAAAGTATAACTCTTAGATCCAAGGGATATAAAGTGTTAGTTAAAATCCCAAGGGATTTATACAAATTTATCCGTGCATCCACGATGCATATCCAAGCATTTTAGAAGTCCGTCCTCGATGCCCAGCCAAGTTTCGTAAAGGTCCCTCCCTCCTCGATGCCCAGCCAAGTTAAGTAAAAGTCCATCCTAAGTAGTATTTATTCTTATCAAAAATATATGTAGAATTACCAGAATTGCAAAAGGTATAGACCTGTCTACTACAGTGACAGTAATCCCTTAAGTGGATTAAATGGGTCACTTTAGTCGCTTGTTGTTTTATATACTATTATAAACGAATTTTGTAAACACTGATGTGAAATGTCAAATTATTAGACAGGCGTTAACAGACAAGACTCTATCATATATTATAATATAATGACATTCTAGTAGCTCATGAAAGTCGTGGGAAATGAAACATTTCGATACAGCTAGCCCGTGGGAAATGAAAATCTGTACTACAACGTGGTAGGTTTCTTAATCGAACACGCACTTGAAATGTACATTTTTCTTTATGGTCGTAGAAAAAAGATTTATCCAAATCAGGGCGCAGAAAAACTGCATCAACAGAAAACAAATCTTTAGATGTTTGTGTCCTGTCCTTATCTAGTCAAAAAAGATTCTTCTAATTCAGGCCTTTTCTGACCGCATCCCTACTAAGTTGGTTGGTTTTTTCTCAACGGTTACTAAACGAGGCTTTCTTTTATCGATATGGGGTTTTTCGAAGTAATACGCAGACAATTTGGTCAATACTCTGTCGCCTTACTTAAAACATGTGTAAAACTTAACACCACGTTAGCATCGTTAAGAAATCGAAAAAAATTCCTACTCAAGTGTAGGCAACATGGATGTTTTCCCAGACACATAACAGAAGGATTGGGAAATATTTATGGGTTACTAGGAACAATATCAAGCCGACTTGGATCCAGATTCAACAGTTTCAATTTGAGGTTGGAGAAAAACCTTAATTAATTTAGAAATTGGGGTTACTTGCTCTGACATGACTGGGTGGGAAAGAGAACTTTTTCTATGAAGTCCAATTTATATAATTTATTACCTAATCAAATTTTCACAGAATTTGATAATAGACAAACAACTAAATATAATAATCTTTTTAGAAAAATTAAACGGGTTCAAACTAGAAAATTGGAGATGATTAGGAGTGATCTTTTTGATATTAAATTTAATGAAAAATGGTTTAAAAATGTAACCACCTCTTTGTTTCTCTTTACATATCACGCGATATTCGTACATATTCTTTGTTGTTTACTCTGGGTCGGAAGGTTCAGGCTATATGCGTCTCCGTGTCGATGTTGGTTGCTGTCCCGAAAACTCGGGATCTTCCAGTTGAAGGCACAAATGTTCGTTTGGTTTCCATGTTGAAATCTGTTGTTTTGTGTTTTCCCATGTTTCAATGAACAGCTTTGCTCCCAAGTTTTACACCCT
This sequence comes from Galeruca laticollis, assembly GCA_963921935.1. Taxonomy (NCBI): domain Eukaryota; kingdom Metazoa; phylum Arthropoda; class Insecta; order Coleoptera; family Chrysomelidae; genus Galeruca; species Galeruca laticollis. The sequence goes on from OY998180.1 coordinate 126,977,795, forward strand.
TATTTTGTTATACCGTGCTGAGGACGGCAAATGAGCCAGAAACATGGATGTCTGCGGTTACCACTCTGTTTAAATAATCCTTTTTCTTTTTGCGTGAATTATCCTACTACTGAAAAGAGTGGTAACCGCAGACATGCATGTTTCTGGCTCATTAGCCGTCCTCAGTGCGGTATTACCAAATAAGGGTGTAAAATTTGGGAGCAAAGCTGTTGATCCAAACATGGGAAAACTCAAATCAACGGATTTCAACAGAGAAACCAAACGCACATTTCTGCCTTCAATTGGAAAATCCCGAATTTCCGGGACAACAAACAAGATCGACACGGAGGCGCATATAGCCTCCCTGCCTGAACCTTCCGACCAATAGTAAGCAACAAAGAAGATGTATAAATATCGCGTGATATGTAAACAACAACAACAAAGAGATTCATGGGTAATTCACGCAAAAAGAAAAGGGCTACCGAAACAGAGTGGTAACCGCAGACATGCATGTTTCTGGCTCCGTCCTCAGTACGGTATAACCGAATAAGGGTGTAAAACTTGGGAGCAAAGCTGTTGATCGAAACATGGCAAAACTCAGATCAACGGATTTCAATAGGGAAACCAAACGCACATTTGTGCCTCCAATTGGAAGTTCCCGAGTTTCCGGGACAACAAACAAGATCGACACGGAGGCGCATATAGCCCCCTGCCTGAGCCTTCCGACCCATAGTAAACAACAAAGAAGATGTACAAATATCGCGTAATATGTAAACAACAGCAACAAAGAGATTCATGGGCAATTCACGCAAAAAGAAAAAGGGCTACTGAAACAGAATGGTAACCGCAGACATGCATGTTGCTGGCTCATTTGCCGTCCTCAGTACAGTATAACCAAATAAGGGTGTAAAACTTGGGAGCAAAGTTGTTGATCGAAACATGAGAAAACACAAAACAACGGATTTCAACATTATCTGTGCAGCAATACCTGATAACAAACATGAGACAGAAATAGCATTCCCTTTTTAGACACCAGATTGATAAGAAATGAAAATATTGTTATAGTTAGACTGGTATAGAAATCCAATGAGTTCTTATAGGTACATCAATTATTTTTCAAACCACAACAAAAGAATTGAGATCAATTTAGTACTAACTATGAAAAATAGGATTAAAAAAATCTGCCACCCAACATTACAACAAAAAAACTTGAAAAAATTGTAAGAAATTCTCATAAATAACTCCACAACAACTACTAAACCCCACTACAACTACTGAAAAATTAATTATTAACACAAGAATACATGAAGAATGAATCATAAATAATAATGATGAAATGAACCTAAAAAATATATAACGATTCCATATATAAAGGATGTATCAACGAACATTTTAAATGTTTTTAAACATAGAAATCAAATCAAACTAACTTATAAATATAGATTCACAATTAAAAATATTTTTACAAAAACAAAATATAATGATGAGGATCTAACGTGGTATACAAGATCTCTTGCAAGAATTGTGACCAAGTGTATTATGGACAGACATCTAGAGTACTGAAAGACAGGGTGATCCAAAATAAAACTTAATAAACAGTCATGCGATTTAACTGAACATGGTATAGAAACTGAGCATCATCCAAATTTTAACAACATCAAGGTTATACATTCAGAATCGCACTATCCTAAAAGATTCTGTCTAGAAATGTTTGAGACTACCTTAGATGAGAACCCAGTAAACAAAAAGAGAGAAAGCAACCATGTGAATCACATTTATGCATATCTTCTTTCATTTGACCATCACCATAAAAACAATAAAATTCTTTAAATTTCCGAATCATAACTTTGAACAGCTATCTAATTAATGAATTATAACAGTCTTTTGTACATACTACATTCACTCTTGTTAGGTTTCAATGTGGTAATTAATGAGAGTAATATGCCTCACAACTTTCGCTCGTTAACAAGGGCGAATATATGATATATAGGACTTCCTTTGTTCATATGATCATGATTAAGTGACAAGTCATGGTACTAATAATGACGACTGTCTCTTAAGTTATAAAGTTAAACACACCAATTCAGTTATGTCTCAACCAAAAAACTGTCACTCAGACTGTGACACTCTGACAATCAGATAATGTACCTTCGCATTAAAAAGATACTTTATAAATTAGTTGAACTTAAAAAGTACCTACATATAAAATATTTTTGTTATTCCTAGTACGAGGTGTTTTAATAATTTTTAACTCAATTTGCACGTAAGTTTAAAAATTAATTATTTAATAAAATGTACCAACATGTCCACATTTCAGCCTTGAAAAAGAAATTATTTTTTTTTGATACGTTTGGTAGTAAATGAGAGTTTAATTCAGCCCTACTCACGACGGAATCCTTCCGATATCAAAACTAGACACAATTTAACACACTCACAAGCAAAACTCGTATACATACAGAATTAGATTTAGGACATACCTATGAGAGGTGTTCTTATCTGGGTGCCTTTCGTTAAATATTGCAGCAGTTCGTCGAGCACATTGGTTTTCGGCGCCGTAAATTAACACTATTTCAACTTTTTCAGCTAAAGTGTAAACCCTTTTTAATAAATTGCTTTTTCACACAACCGGTAAGTATGGTAAACAATTCAATAGGTATCATGTCTTTTATTTTCTCTATCAAAAACATTTTTTTGCATTTTTTTATACAAAAAAATTGAAAGGAATAACAAAACAAATAATTGCAGTTTTTATTTTAATGGTACGAAGCAGCAAACAGATTTTCCTAAATATTTCGACAACGAATCGATCAATTAAAACAAAACAAAAGCCGACGTGTAGAGATTAAAAAGACCTTTAAAATGAGGTATAACACGATACCCCTTCCCATTTAAGATTTTGAAGTTGGCAACTCTCCCTGGCGGGGGATGAAAGGGGGCGCGTTGCCTTTATGATAAAAAGTTGTCCCCTTCGATATATTTATTGACGTGTCCCAGGATTTTTTTTAAAATACACACATTTCGAGAAAATTAGGGTGGGAAGTCCTGAAATGAACACCCTGTATATATTTTATCATTCACACTACCCATATCAAAATTGTTGTGGTAACCGACTAACATTCCAATTTATCTGTAGTATTATATGTCCTGTGTGTGTTAAATATGAATACGCCTCAAGAAATATTGTTGTTTTATTACATTTTCACATTTTATATATATTTTATGTTTCACACTATTACCCATATCAAAATTGTTGTTGTAACCGACTAACATTCCAATTTATCTGTAGTATTATATTATGTCCTAAAATGGTAAATAAATATTATTTTTATATTTTATTTTGTGATAGTACTGTAGTTCGTTCATGTTGTTTGTAGTTTATAACATTATTGTATTGACTTCACTCCAATGGATTATATGCATAGTTCTACTATATTTAGGCCTAATTATAATATAAAATTCCTTGTGTCGTTGATTCAGTTTTATACATATAATTTATAGTGTTTTTATTTATATAGACTTCAAATAGTTTATAACCAGTATTGTTGTATGTGACCATTGTATATGATTAAATTGTATTTTTTGCGAAACAAGTGTAATAACTTAGCTCGATTATTAATGCCACAGGAAGTTTTGTTGTAAATGCTGAGTATGGTTTGCACTAGCTCAAATTTATCTACTGGTCTAAGAAAAAAACTATCAGTGATTCTTTTCGAATGAACGAGGAAAGAAAGAGCATCACGACTTGGTGATATTTTAGTGCTAATATTTTTACTAACGTTTACGACATAATTATTGAGTTCGTCTGGGTCGAGGTCAATAAAGTTTGAGGAACGAGTTTTGTTCCTTAAATCATTAATAACGAAGCCAGTTTTTCTATTTTCAACGGCATTATGCAAATTTTCTCAATTAAAACTAGAAACCGAGTAACTATTAAGTGTTTTTTGCAGAAGGCGATTATTAATGTGATTTATGGAACCTTTTCTAATAGGTTTTAAAAAAATATAGTAAATTTTTTCATCTAAATTTAAAAAAAAAATATTTAAAATGATACAAAACAGAAGGCGCTTCAATTTGTGCACTAAAATCTAGATTCATTTTATCGGAAAAATTTGTTGCGCAGGAGAATTTATAACTTGTAACCAATTTATTTTCTATTTTAAGTTAGTAGGTAATATATTTATCATGGTGGTATTATTTTTAATCGCCATCGCCATTAATTTTATTTTCTGACATTGTTATAGATGCATTAAAGAAATAATGAATTGTATAGGTATGAGCTTAGAAATATTTTTATTGTATAGTTATTTTTAAATGAACCAAATGGTTCTTTTAAGATAACGACAAACAAATAACGATCGTTTCTAACGGTTTTCTATAGCAACTTAAACAGCATTCTCATTACTATTTTTTAAGGATACGTATTATAAAAACTGTCGTGATTCTAAAATAATAGCCTAACAACGCTTTTATCACACAAAAGTGTTGCATAAAGCAGAAATAAGTTTGTCTTACAGTAGCTGTATCAATAATCACTGGTAAACACAGTTTGATTTTCTTATACACCAATACATGTAATTAATGTTTTTAGTCATGCTGATTCTGAATTTAATTTCAAATTTGCTTCATCACGTCAGAATTTTGAGAAAATAATTAGGTTTTTCAAAAAACGCATTACATTTTACATAATTTTCAAAGTTACTTTTATATAAGAAAAATACTGCAACAAATGTTGTTAGGCCAAACATTGAGTGGACGTGTCTGAACATGTCCTTGCAATCTCTGTGAGACTGTCGAGTCTTTGGTTTTTTAATTTATGTTGGGAATCTGAACTATCCCATAGAAGACGACGTTCTCTATATAAGTCTATTAACACTAAAACATGTTCGTCATTCCATTCAATCACTTAAAATGAACAATAAAAAACCCTACTTAAACAAACTGAGTCGAAAATAAAATAATTCGTCTAGTTCGGTCGGAGGTTTAATTGTAACTGAAGCCGCTCGGTACGTCCCCACTCTATATTTTTGTTCGGCTCGGCTTCCTTTGATCTGTACCTACTTTATGCGGGTTGGGATCGGCATGACCCGGGCCGGCATTTTCTAACCTGGCAAAGCCGCCCGGGGCGTCTACATCAACGCGACTTAGGCCGCCCGGGTCAGCCCGCCCGGCCTACCCCGGCATAGTGTGGACCCTGCTTAATACTATACGGTTGCCTCTTCCCATGGTGGAGAGGAGAAACTAATTCTCGTTCTACGTCACAAGAGTACAACGGTCGAACCGCCGAACTCAATCAACGAAACACGTTACAAGTTTGCCAGGTTGTCTTTTGTGTTTTGTAATTTGTTGAAGTTTATTCGCAAGATTGAATTGAATTTTTAGTTTAATGGAATATTTTTAATAAGGTAAACATGGAATGATGTTTATGGAATTGCCTTAAACTTAATTTTTACACAATTTTAGAATGCCCGGTACGGGTTGCAGTGTGGCCATTTGTGGTAATAATTATTACAAACAAAAGTCTAGAGGGCAACAGCAAATAGCATTTTTCACCTTTCCCTAAGACAAAAAGTTACAAAAATTATGGATTATGCGTTGTCATCGTAAAGATAAGATTATTATGAGGACTGCAAGAGTATGCAGTGATCATTTCAGAGAGGAAGATATGTATTCACAAATGATGGGAACTAAACCAAAATTGAAATTAAAGAATAGTGGTAAGTTTTATTTACATTAAAGTTTTTTTTTATTCAGTATTATGTTCATATTCTAGCCATTCCAAGTCCAAAATTAAAATTTGAAAAAATGTTTTCAAAAGAAAAAGAATCTGCAAGAAGTGATAGAAGAATGGCTGTGAAAAGACACAATGCAATAATTAAAGATGTATTAGAGGCGCATTTGCAAGAATGCAAAGAAATAAGTAGAGTAACATAGAGTTGTTTGATGTCGGAGGTATGATGAACTAGTTATAGAAAACTTAAAATTAAAAGAAAAATTGGAAGAAAAGGAGGGGGAATTGTTTAATGCAAAAATGAAAATTGCAGAATTAAGTAAAATCAACAAGGACAAAGACATTGATATTGAGAAAAACATTTTGGACCTGTTTCAACAAATATTTACTAAAAATGAATAAGAAATTATTTTAAAAAAGAAACAGAGAATTTATTTAAGAAATACTCTTAAATACCCTCTACCTGGAATTTCAACATTGCAGAAATGGGCTACTCATATTAACCTTAAATCTGGTCTTCTAAAAGATGTTCTTCGAGTAATGTTTACTGCTGGAAAATCAAATTCTGAGCTACAAAGAGTAACCGTCCTCTCATATGATGAAATGAAAGTATGTTCTGTTTATGAATTTTACCAAAAAGAAGATGAAGTGGTAGGTCCGTATAAATACATGCAGGTAGTAATGGCTAGAGGACTTTTTGATAGATGGAAACAAACAGTCTACATTTGCTTTGATACCAGCATGACACAGAATAATTTATCTAAAATAATTACAGAATTACATAAAATAAATTATGACGTGGTTGCATGTGTCTGTGATTGCGGTGGAGGAAATCAAAGAATTTGGAAAAAATGAATATTTCAATTGAGAGAACATACTTTCCACATCCAGTCACAGAATATATATTTATATATATATTTATATATAAATATATAAATATATATATATATATATATATATATATATATATATATATATATATATATATATATATATATATATATATTGAACTAGTCCTCTATTATATTAAAACAATTCACAAATTTGAACAGACATTAAAATGTTCTATTAATACGTATGGTGTGCCAGTAGACACAACCAAGTTAAAAAACTAAGATTCCATATAAATGAATAGAATGAAATGAGCAAATATATTGTCAGATATTGAGAAAAACAGTTACCAAAAGGACTTAAAGGATAATGCATAAAAAATTCTAACAACAACATTGTATCAATAAGTATAACATTTTACCTTAACAGTTAATCCCAGGTCAAGTCAATGTCAACATGTTTCAAAATACTCTGAACACTGTCATGTGAATATCTGGATAAATAGAATGTAGTATCACTTGAAACCTAAAATAACAAAAAAAATTAATATTCAACTCACTAATTGGTTATCTATATTTACAGATAATGATAGTAAAGGTTTGAATTTAAAAAAGAATTAAAAAAAACTTTATAATAGGTGACATACGGAACAGAGCCAAGTTATCTGTCAAGGAAATATGATAATTCAATAATATTTATAAACAGGAAGTAATCAAATTTAGTGATTTTCTTGCCAACTTAAATTTGTTGGTTATTAATTGAATGTAGAAAAATAAAGACAAATTTGGAAATAACTAAGACTTTATGTAAGATAAAATTAGTAAAAATTCAAAGATTTAAAACTACACAATTACATATGTATTAATAATTATTCAAGGTTGTAGATTTTGTAAAATTTATTGTAAATAGATATACCTTAAAAAGGGAATTATAACAAAATTTGTGAAAAAGACATTTTATAGAATCCCTATGACAATATAAATAAGTGTTGATATCCTCCAGAACTGTTGAAATAAATAATTTTACATTTTATCTAAAAAACATTCAAATCAACAATTATTTTGACAAAAACAATGAAAAGCAGGCTTTGCATTTTATGAGTCGAAAGTTTGTTGATTTAAAAAAAAGGGAGACAATCGCGTTTGGGTAAGAGGATCAATGGCTTCTGTATAAATCTCCTCTACAATTTTTTTTTAAATTAATGTAAAAGTAAGGTTTGAAGCCAGAAAACGTAAAGTAATATTAGTGTTGATTAAACTGTGTTTATAAACCAGAAGTGAACAGAAAGGAGCATTTCTCCGATGAGAAATCATCAAGAATTTGGGAGACGCTAGCGGCAGTCCAGGTACCGAAGCTTCGAAATAAGGTCTGTGCTTTTTTTAGTATTAATTTTGGAATTCCAAAGAAATATAGTGAACAATAAAATATAATTTCAACGTTTAAATAATAATCTCACAAAAAAGGCCAAAAACAATTATAATATGATGAATATCATATAATATCCATGGATATAGTAATAGATAGTATAGTACTTATTTGTTAAATTAATTCATTCCATCAATTGTTCACGTTGTACATAAATGATCATATAACTTCCATTTCTTCTTTTTTTTCTGATGCATGTTTGACTTTTTCTATCCATCACTATCCTCATTTAACTTCACTCGTATTGCTTTTATATATATATATATATATATATATATATGTAATTATATAGTTCAAGTATAAATAACATATCGATAATTTCAACAAATATATAAACGTTAGAAGTGTATAAACATTTCATGAATGTATCATCGACTGTAAATTCCACATTTAGTGTCGCGTGGACCTCTACAAGAGCATAGGTTTCTCTTATGCGCCGACGCAATCACCCAAAGTATTCAGTGCGCATGACTGAATAGAATGCAGGAGTGGTATGAGGAAAATTAATGTTAAAAATAATACAAAATTTGATCGTAACAATTTATTAAATTATTCTCTGGAAAGTGTTGGTATTTTCATTTTTTATTCATATCCATAATAAATTTATTAAAAATTTGCTTACTTCATTCAGTCTATGTAAGAATATTTTAAATCATTAAAATCGAAGGTATATATTCAGGAAAGATTTTGTTTCTGAATAAAGTAAAATATGAAAATTTAAGAATTAGATATTCAAAATTAAATTATATTTATTTTGTGCGTCCTGAACTCAAAGGGAGGAGTCTACATGCTACCGACTCTATGTTAAAAAAGTAAATTAACAATAACATATTATCATTAGGAGCTAGCCGAAGGTAAGTCAAGTCTATATTTTAAACAAGACGACGACTTTTTTTATAACTATAATAACTATAACTGATAAATAAATAAAATAATAATAATATATAAAATTCAGTAAATAAAATTCATTTGTAAAAATAATAATTATAATATATATATATATATATATATGTTTGTTTGCCGATGCACCCCATCTTCTAAAATTACTAAGAAATTGGTTGCTTGACACAGGATTTGAGCTATAAGATGGATCTGTACTGAAAAAAGATATATTAACAGAACTAATCAAATCTGGCTCCACAGAAATAAGCTCTTTATATAAATTAACTTCAAGACATTCATAGGTAAAAAAAGCTCAGAGACAAAATGTTCTACTTGCTGTTCAATTATTGTCCCACACAACTGCAACAGCCTTGAAACATTATTTTCACAATGCAACTGACGAGAAAAAAATAGCAGCCATAAAACTTGGGGAGTTTATTGATCTCCTTAATAGCTGGTTTGATTTATTGATTGATATAAATTATTTCAAAATAAAATCATATATTTAATTCTTCTTTAATTGTAGTTACGAATTAGGGGTGGGTTAGATGACCACCCTTCACCTCTTAATATCTTGTATAGAGTACGCATGATTATATTAGGAAAAAATCCAAGTGTTGTGTAACAAAATACAAATGTTTCTCATCATACTTATGAATAAGATGGAGAATATATTGTTGCTAGAGCACTACAACAGGCAAAAATAAATACTTTACCACCAGAAGCATCTACTAAAGATGATTTGGTATTCAACATACAGAGTCCACGTAGCAGTAGTTCAGACATGTCCTGAGTTTCATAGAATATTACTAGACAAACAGAAAAAGATTGGCTCAGATATATTGCTGGTTACACAGCTTCTAAATTCAAAAAAGAGTTCCCGAACTTAGGAAAATATACTCATGAAGAACAAAGCATAAATATTCATAATTATGCTTTACCTCCATGGGTACAACATTTATCATTTGGTGGACTCACAAATCCATCATCAGAATGGGTACAACAAATAACTAAAATGAAAAATATTTTAATAAATTTCATGACAACAACTTACAACTTGGAAAAAAAGTAATCCATGGAACTACAGAGTATGTATCTAAACGTTGTTCTGATATACCCAATTTCTTTAGTGAAAGCATTTTGCAGACAAAGAATCTTGATGAGAATTAAATATCTAAACAATTGTTTCAAAAACTAGCCATCTAACATCTGTAAAAGAAAACGAAATATGATACAAATGATGAATCTCGGAAAAGTGTTGAAAGGATGAAAAAAATTTTAAGTTGATAATCTTTACAAAATATATAGCATATACAAAAATAAAATGATTTTTATTTCATAAAACCAATGTAAAATAAATCGTACAATAATAGCACCTATATATAATAAGGTAAAATGTCACGATTATCAATATTTATAATTTACATAACTTTTTGAGGTGTATATACTTTTTAGAAATTAACATCATAATTCATATATTATTATAGGTTTGATGTGATGGTCCTTCAGGACCGAAACTATATTCACCATTTCATAAAAAAATTCATTACACATTTATATGTGAAGATTTTGAGTTTAATTTATAATTATAACTTACGCCTATTAGAGAAAATGGGTAATCTACTTCTATACCTATTTAACAAGTAATTATTTGACTAATTGTTTTACAATGACTTTGTCTTCTAAAAATTTGTATTCAGTTTTAATTGTTTTCTAATTGCTGATTTCAATGCAAAAATCACATTTTCACTTCATAATAGTTATTATTAATTTGCTAAGTTTCTCTTTTTCTTCGGTATATTAGGATAAAAACGCCCAAGTCCAAAATCAAGGATCGGAACTTATGCCCGAAATTACCATAAACGAAATAAGAAAAGCTTCAAATGAGATGAAAAATGGAAATTCCCCGGTAGAAGATGGAATAGTCGTAGATGCAATTAAACTAGGAGGAATAAAGTTATTAACAACATTGAAGTCGCTCTACAACGAGTGTCTTAAGAAGAAATCTACTCCAACACAATGGAATAATGCAATTATCACTCTTCTTCACAAAAAAGGAAACACTACCGACCTTGGAAATTATAGACCTATTAGTCTGTTATCATACATTTACAAATTGTTTACAAAAATCATTATGAACAGATTAAAAAATAAATTGGATTTATACCAACCACGGGAGCAAGCTGGATTCCGGTCAGAGTTCGGAACCAACGACCATCTTCAAGTTCTGAAAATCCTAATAGGAAAATCAATAGAATACAATAAGCCACTGAATCTAATATTTGTTGATTACGAAAAGGAGTTTGATACCATAAATCAAAAAGAAATGCTTCGAGCATTAGCTGATTGTCGAATAGATTACCGATACAAAGACATGATAGAACACATATATGAAAAAGCTACTGCCTGCTTAAGTCTTCATGAACATACCAAAAAGTTTAAAATAAAGAGATGGGTTCGACAAGGCGACACAATCTCGCCAAAATTATTCACCACACTACTGCAATACATGTGTAAACAAATAGATTGGGATGGGTTAGGAATAAACATAGACGGCGAAAACCTATGTCACTTAAGATTCGCAGATGATATAGTCTTGATAGCGGATGATATTCACAAGGCTAAAACCATGTTGAGACTGTTACAGAATATTTCAAAGAAAATGGGTCTCAAAATAAACATCTCAAAAACGCAAGTGATGACAAATCTCGTATTGGCAGGAGGTATATATTTGGAAGGAAATAAAGTCCAAGAAACAACGTCCTATAAGTACTTAGGTCACGAGGTAAGCATAACCAGAGATAATCAGGTAAGAGAACTGGGAAGAAGAATAGGATTAGCATGGTCTGCTTTCGGAAAGCTAAGACATATCCTAAAATCCTCACTGCCCATATGTCTAAAAAGAAAAGTTTTCGACCAGTGTGTTTTACCTGTGTTAACATACGGTGCAGAGACCCTAACTCTAGCCAAAAAACAAGCAACTAAAATAAGAGTAGCTCAACGTGCCATGGAAAGACAAATGCTGGGTTTATCCCTAAAAGACAGAATACCGAACGCAGAAATTCGAAGAAGAACGAGACTAGATGATGCCATAGAGAGAATCGCATCCATAAAATGGAGCTGGGCGGTTCATATAGCTAGATTAACAGACAATAGATGGACTAAAAAGAGTATGGAGTGGAGACCGAGGCATGAAGCATTTCGAAATAGGGGAAGACCGCTAACACGTTGGCATCCATAAAAACTGGATACAAGCAGCACAGGATAGGAAGATATGGAAGCAGTCAAGGGAGGCCTATGTCCAGCAGTGGACTGAAAGGGCTAGGTGATGATGATGATTAGGATATGAATAAATAAAGATGCGGTTATTTTTCACTTCACGTACCGAAAAAAAGGGAGAAACTTAGTTGTTAGAGAGATATGAACCCAACAAAATAATTTTCTCTACGTATAGAATGGACAACGATTCAAATTGTGTACTCTCGTGACGTAATCGCGGGCTTGATTCTTATTGGTTAGTCGGAGTAGGCAACCGTATTAGTCTAAGAACCGTGGGTCTATACAATATTATACAGATCGTAATTAAAACCACCTTATGACATATGCAACTCGTAGGAGATGTTCCTGATTTGAAATATGTTCATATGCATTCATACATAAAGTTGAATTATTGGATCTTTACCCGTGCGTCATTAATATCTAATAACATAACCGACATAATCATTAAGTGGCATCTCTTTCTATTAATAGTGAAGAACAGAAAAAAATTGACATTTGTCGGTTATGTTATCAGATATTAATGACGCACGGGTAAGGATCCAATAATTCAACTGTATTTGAGGTGTTAAACGAATAATCATGATTATGACATAGTTCCAAGTAGACTTATAGTTATTGGCTTATATACAGTTAAATTATTGGATCTTTACCCGTGCGTCATTAATATCTAATAACATAACCGGCATAATTATTAAGTGGCATCTGTTTCTATTAATAGGGACGAACAGAACAAAATTGAAATTTGTCGGTTATCTTAATGACCCCCGGGTATAGATCCAATAATTCAACTGTATTTAGGTTACATCATACCTACGACAGGGACATCAATTACCCTTAAAATTATTGGCCTTTACCCTGACGTTATTAATATCTGATAACATAAGCGACATAATTATTAAGTGGCATGTCTTTTTATTAATAGTGAAGAACAGAACAAAATAATTTGACATTTGTCGGTTATGTTATCAGATATTAATGACGCCAGGGTAAAGGTCAATAATTTTAAGTGTATACAACTACTGAACTTACTAAAACAGGCAGGAATCTGATATATTGTAGAATATTCAGGAATAAAGAGATTGGTAATAACTAGATATAATCAATTGGAACTTTTATTATTTGAAATGTTGGTATGTTTCTCTAATGTTCGAAAAAAGTGTCAATTGAATTATCAGGCGAAGTAAGTGAAAGTAAATCAATCTATCAAACATACTGTATCAGAGACGAACTAGAATGTTTGTACGATGCAACAGAAATAGTATTTTTTATTCACAAATTTGATCAAAATCGTTACAAATTGTGAAATGAGATTAGGCATTTTAAAAGCCCACTCAAAGAGTATGTTCAAATTCTGTTTGTTGCTAATTTGGCATAACTGGAATGAAATTTCGTGTACATTCAGACAAACAGAGAAATGGCATTTAGATGTTTACTGCGTGTATGTACCAATGATTAATCTCCAAAACTCTGTATATGTACCTACGCTTTTTTCAGATTCCTGTATGACATTTCCATTCTTCGTCATTTTCAATTCTCAAAGTGATCCTTGTCGAATAATTCAAAATGAGCTAAATAACTTCCTGATAAACAGAAATTTTAATATACAATATAATATTTCATTTTGTTTGTTAAATTACATGAAAAAATATATTACTTGCTTAAATTTCCCGTATATCAATTTAACAGCTGACGTTACGCGACACAATTGAATCACTTGAAATGTGTTTCAATTTATATCAATCAATTGTTTATTACATAGTGCTAAACAAATTTGTTTGTGTTGTCAGTCAATTTAATAAACACGTCATCGGGTATTGGTGGCTGAAGCGAGTTAAAACTTGTTAATGATCGTTGACACTAAAAATAGTTCAGTTGAAAGTAGATTTCTATAAGTGCACTAAGAGGAGCATAATTGGAATTTTATAGACAATAATAAAAATTCAAAATCGCCTTGAACTTGATATACTGAAACTTAACAAAGTATTTCAATTACTTATCAGTTGTAAGGAACAGTTGAAACAAACATATGCAGTAGGAAAAGCCAAGTATCTAATTTATTAGCCTCTAAATGAGGTTCTTAAGAAATGTTCGGGAAAAATAATGTATACTGCTACATCGTAACACCTGAATTCACAGTGTACAACTGTTATGCTTCTCCAAATAATGAGATGACCTCTAGCAAATTTTGTGCGAAATTGAAAGATTGATAAGGCTGAATAAGGAGAAAGCAATCATAGTCGGCGATTTCAACGCGAAATCCCCTCAATGGGGCATGAATATAACAGATACAAGGGGACAAATGGTTACAGAATGGATAGCACAGAATGACACAGTAGTGGTGAATGAGGGAAATAAGCCAACTTTTCAAAGACGGGACTACTCCTCAATTCTAGACCTGACAATAGCTACAACTGACATCAGGAATAGAATAACAAACTGAGAAGTAAGTGACACCGAGTCTCTAAGCGACAACAACTACATAGTATTCGAGGTAGCCGACCGAAAACTTGGAGCACTAGAGAGATCGAGCAGAAATGGAGGATGGCAGGTTAAGAAGTTGGACAAACAGAAACTCCAACAACTTACGACAGCCCCACAACAGAACATGGCCCCCTCAGCAGAAGCTCTCACTCGTACATTGAAGCAGATCTGCAATAAAACTATGCCCAAGAGAGGTGATGAAAGGAAGCGAGTGCCCATGTATTGGTGGAACGAGGAAATCGCTCAGAACCGTAAAGACTATACTCGGAGGAGACGAAACTATACGAGAAGCGTAAGAAGGAATACACCAGAAGAAACATTGCGCCGGTGGGAGGAGTATAAACAGAGTAAGAAAACACTACAATACAGTATTAAAAAATCTAAGAGAGAATGCTGAAAAACAATATGTGATGAAGTAGACTGTGATATCTGGGGGAATGGCTACAAGATAGTCATGAAGAGCCTAGTTGGCTATCCACCCAGACAAGACTTTCCCATGCTAACAATGGAAAAGGTTGTTGACCTCCTATTCCCAGTGCATAAGGAAGTAAACTTTGACTCCAATAGAGATGTGACATTTCTTAATTTTAACATAGAAGAATTACGCTTTGCATGCTCCAAATTGAAGGTGAATAAGGCTCCTGGACCTAGACCTATTCCAGCGGAAATAATTAAAGCTATGTCCTTGAACAAGCCGGAATTAATGCTTACTGTATATAATGGATTAGCTGGCCGAGCAGAATTCCCTAGGGAATGGAAACAAGCCAAATTGTTGCTCTTGAAGAAAGCGGACAAACCCATCGAGAATCCCTCAGCGCACAGGACAATATGTCTGCTCGACATATAGGGAAAATTATACGAGCAACTGATCCTGATCAGGCTGAAAAAAGAAATAGGACGAACAGGCGGCTTATCAGAGCGATAGTTTGGATTCGTTGAAGGTAAACAAGCGGTGGGCGCTATAGAAGCAGGGCAGCGGGAGAAGAATACTCTTGGGCACACCCAAGACTTTGTGCAATAATAACGTTGGATGTCAGAAATGCGTTCAATACTGCAAGCTGGCAGAACATTCTTGAAGAATTGAGAAGCAGACGCATTGATGAAAGCCTCATCAGTTTAATAAGGGCCTAGTTATCCGACCGGGAAATAATCCTGGAAATAGAGGAACAAATAAAAATAAGGGAAATAAATAGTGAGGTGCCACAGGGATCGGTCTTGGGACCAACTTTATGGAATATTCTTTACGATGGAATATTGAGAGTAGCGCAACCTGCGGGCGTTACGTTAATAGCCTTCGCTGATGATTTTGCAATGGTTGTAGTTGCAAAATCCGAAGAAATCCTGATGAACACAGCCAATATCGCACTACAACGGGTATCAAACTGGCTCGAGCATAAAGGGCTAGAATTAGCCCCTGAAAAGACAGAAGCTGCTCTACTTACGAAGAATATTCTTGGGCACACCGAAGACTTTGTGCAATAATAACGTTGGATGTCAGAAATGAGTTCAATAGTGCAAGCTGGCAGAACATTCTTAAAGAATTGAGAAGCAGACGCATTGATGAAAACCTCATCAGTTTAATAAGGGCCTACTTATCCGACCGGAAAATTATCCTGGAAACAGAGGAACAAATCAAAATAAGGGAAATAAATAGTGGGGGTGGGGGAGAACAAGACGATGCAGAGCATACGATGTTTGCATGCGCCAGGTGGGAAAGAATCCGGACAGGATTCCTAACAGAAACTGGAACGAAGTTCGATGCGAGAAGTATGATTACATCATTGGTCTCAGGCGAGAAGGGGTGGAATATAGCGTATAACATGATAAGACATATAATTGATACGCAAGAAATGGAAAGCAGAGCACGACCATAGACGCAAGTAATACAAACATCACTATGAGGATAGTATGACAGCCCTCTTACTGAAGTAATGCGGAAGCCGTTCCAGTGCGAGGAGCGAGACGATAGGGGGAGGGGCTTTTTTTAGTCAATAAGAATCTGACACTACCCACCTTCAGTGGGCATCTTTGGAAGATTTTTTACCCTCCCCAACTAAAAAAAAATATACTGCGATGATTTTCTCTTTTTAAATAATTTATTTTTCAAATTCTTGGATGTCAGGTTGTATAATTAATTAAAACATTTTGTTGTCACTGCCGTTTCGTCCCTGGGTTAGGAACTTTCTCAAAGTTTATTCTTGACACATTAGAAATTATAAAAAAATCCCAATGGCACAGGACCAATTGGACAGGCTTATTTCAGTAACATGTTTGAGATGTACAAAAAACCAAAGTAACATTTTGGCATCAAATCAGAAACAAAAAAAAATCATGATAAATTTGTGAATTTTCTTAAATAAATGTTAATGTCCGATTTAGAGAAAAATGGCAAATACAGAAGCTGTAGAACGTGTTAAGATCTATGGAAAAGCTCAGTAACTTTTTTGCGTCAAATGAAAAACAAAGGAAATACGATTTTTTTTCAACTTTGACAGGCCACCATTTTGTTTTTACTGGGCCGCTACAAAAATCAGTTAGGCCAAAGTCTTGGAGGAGTTCGTTAATGAGCCAAATGCTAGCCAGAGCATTTCCTTATCCATTTTCTGCTCAAGTAGAATACAAGCCCCTTTTCGAGACCCGGTATTAGATGCGGTTGTGTCGAAATTCATACTCTTTACTTTATTGAGTAAACCCCATTAAAGGAGGGATTCGTAAACTGCTGATGCACAGTCAACGGAAAATCAGTGTCAAAATATTTTTTTTATATTTCCAGCTATTTTTTGTCTACACTCAAGTCGTTGACGGCGTATGGAAGAAAAGTTTAAATTATATTCAGCAGGATCGCATCCAAGGCGATTCAAAGTGGATGTGAGAACAAGAGCTGCTTTGAGAACGCTTATTTTTGCAACATACAGGCTCGTACTCAGTTTTTCATTAAGTAGTTTTTTTCTACCTCTTTTCTTCACACCTTCTTTTGTTTTCCATCTGCTGATGATGTTGAAAGGCCATACAAATCATTGTCTTCGCCATAAAGAGATTCATCGTCGGATGATGAGCTAAACATAAACATATTTGATTTAGAAGTGATAGATTCATTTTCTTTTGCCTTAAACAATTCGATTCTAGCTCTGTTAAGTTCTTTTTCTTCCTCCTTTTTTGACAGTTTTTTGTCAACACTACCCATTTTACCTGGACGTCCTTTGTCACGCTGTGCCAGCAAAAAATCCCTAATTTCTTGAATGCGAATCATTTCTAGAGCATTTGCATGTGCTACATCAAATAAATCATCTAGGTTATTATTCCATGTTTATTCTTTCAGCCTTAATCTGACCTTTTAGATTTATTTTTCCTTAGATTCTGCCACTCTTTAAAAAGCTTTTTAATCTTATCCACAACATTAATTTTCTGTTGTGTTGGAATTCTAGCTTTATTCCAAATTTCCAATACATCTTTCGAAGTCGAATGAGCAGCTTCTCGGATTGTTTGCTTTTCCTGTTCTTTCTAATAAAAATATACAGAAAGAGTTTCACCTTTAGAAGGTAGTTTGGTTTTATTTAATGTTTGAGAAATTTGACCTACTAGCCATATTTTCGTCTGTTTTCTTGTAGAAACTACAGGCACTTTACAATTTGCCATGAACAACAGTAAGAAAATATGAAAACCAAAAATTGAGAGTCCTAGGCCTAAATACATTAATCTGAAGTCTGTTAAAAACAGCCAAAACCAGTAATATAACCTTCAGTCAAATCAAATTTATATATTCATTATATGTATATTGTTTGTAATTCCCACAAATAAAAACTTTTACTTACGAAACTTATTAGGTTCACTGTAAAAAAACACAGAAAATAAATTACTCTTCATAATATAAGCGAAATAAACTGTTTTGAAGGTTAGACTAACTGCACATACCTGCACTGATCATAGACAGCCACTACACTGACAAGCAGTGACAGGCTCCTCATGTTGGTGGGAGAGGGGGGGGGGCAGTTTGTCTAGAGTGAAGGGAGGGGTTTTGTTTTTGTGGTTAGATTGGAGTCTTTCTGGCATAAAAATAAAGTGTTAGGTGAGATAAGTTTTTTTATATTATTAAAAATAACTAATGAAAATTATATTGAATTTTAACATTTTTATGAAATTTAAAGCCTGGTAGCGATTCCTAAAACTTAATGAAATCCAACAAAATTTTAGTTAATTTTACCCATTTTACATATATGAGAGATCAAAATGGGAGGGTGAACCGTTGAATTTTTCAACTCTCATTTTTAAGCATCCCCCTAATATATATATATATATATATATATATATATATATATATATATATTTTATATTAACTATTATTGGAATAAAAGGTCTCCATTACTTTAATTATAATTTTATTGACGTTTCGACATCATACGTGTCATCTTCTGAACAATGTTGCTAAAATAACACAAATATTCACAATCTTTACATTATTTAACAGGTGATAAAATACTTACATAAAATCTACGACTTTGTACAACTCAAAACATTTTAAAATTTTTATCTAAAATAAATGATCTAGTATCAAGTTAATGAATGTTATGGTTTTTTAAAGTTTTTTTAATTTAACAAGTTTTAATGGTTTATACTGTATGAAGATATATTAATTCATTTCAGGTATTATACAGATTGGACACTTTTGTCAAGATGCAATAGTTATTTCGATGTCTATTTTTTCATATACTATTTGTTATTTTTATTTTTAATTCTAAATTAAACCGTTATACAGGGTGTCCCGGGACTAATGGAAAAAAGTCAGGAGCGTATAATCTGAGCCAAAATAATGTTCATATAAACTTTTTCTATTCAGGCCCTCGTTTTCGAGTTATAGGCCTCCAAAGTTTTAATTTTGAATTTGGTTTTTATTTTTATTTTTTGTACTAGTTATTTGATCTTCATAAAATTTACGACAAAATTATAATGTACGTGTATGTTTATTTTGGTAAGGTAAACAGATTTACAGTAGTGCCTTGAAGCCAGGGACGGACTACTCGCAATGGTTAGTGATCCAAAAATTTTGCAGGGATGGCACACCCTGTATGAAATTATCGAAATTCACTTCCCCACACATTAAGCTAACGAAAAGGTCCTCCTGTTGGAATTCGATAAAATACGCCGTTTGGCTAATATTTACAGTTTTATTAATGCACTACGTACCAATTTACGCATTAACCATTTTTATAAGTACACAACGAGGTAAAACTAACTCATTAATACGATGTCCAAGATTTACCTACAGTACTACAAAAAAATAATTTAACGATAGCAGAAAATAAAAAAACATTAACGACTTATTAATTGGAAAGTTGGTAAAAACTTTTTAAAAGTGTTTTTACCGTTAATCAAGTAACCATAGGATTAGTTGTCAAACATTGTGTAGAATAGTTCGTTGTCAGTACTTGTCAATAATTCATAAGTCTTTAATTTAACAGTTACAATGGCAGAATTCACTTTTATTGAGTACGCAGATATGCATTTAATGTATGGATTGGTTTCTCGAAACTGTTTAGAGGCCCCAAGGCTTTATGCAGAACATTTTGCAAACAGAGTATTGCCAGACAGACGAATGTTTGAGCGTATTGATCTCAGGTTACGAGAAACAGGTATGAATAAGTAAATGTAATTTTCCATTTATACAAAACAAAGTTTTGAATTTTAGGAAGTTTTTAGCCAAAAAAAGGTGAAGAAGGTCCAGTACGAAGCGTACGTAATGTGGCAGTTGAACAAGACTTGTTAAATGCAGTTGATAATGAACCATCAACGAGTTTACGAAAATTATCAAGAGAAAATAACGTCGCGAAGTCAGTTGTTCATCGCGTTCTAAAAGAACAGCTGTTATATCCTTTTCACATGAAAAAAGTACACAGTATGACAGTGGCTGATTATCCTTTTTCCAAAATGAGTTATGGAACCTGTTTGATGATGTGCTACTACAAACTCGTAGGAATTTATGGTTCATGCATGTTGGGGTCCCTCCTCATTTCAGTGTAGATGTACGACAGTTTTATAACTTGTGTTTTTTGAGGTTTTCTTAATGGTTTAATAATGCTGAGTTCGTAATTTTGATTAAAAGCAACTAATTACGTTGTTTGCGTACCTATTAAATTCCCATTAAATAAGTTCCTAATGTTTTTATCACCTGCTATCATCAAATTATTTTTTTGTAGTACTGTAGGTAAATATTGGACATCGTATTAATAAGTTAGTTAAGTAAATTTGTACGTAGCGCAATAATAAAACTGTAAATATTAGCCAAACGGCTTATTTTATCGAATTCCAACAAGAGTACCTTTTCGTTAGCTTGATGTGTGGAAAAGTGAATTTCGATAATTTCATACAGGGTGTGCCATCCCTGCAAATTTTTTGAATCACTAACCATTGCGAGTAGTCCGTCCCTGGCTTCAAGGCACTACTATAAATCTGTTTACCTTTCCAAAATAAACATACAAGTACATTATAGCTTTGCCGTAAATTTTATAAGGATCAAATAACTAGTACAAATATAAAAATAAAAACCAAATTCAAAATTAAAACTTTGGAGGCCTATAACTCGAAAACGAGGGCCTGCATAGAAAAAGTTTATATGAAGTACTAACATTATTTTGGCTCAGATTATACGTTCCTGGCATTTTTCCCATTAGTCCCGGGACACCCTGTATATATATGACTTTTTTATTGTTTTTATCCTGATCATTTCCAAATATGTACGTTTTTTTGTGTTTACTCCTTTATCTAAGATTTTTATATCATCGTAATTAAATTTATGATTTAGTTCTTGTTGGTGCTTTGTCAACGCGGTAACATCAGTTTTTGAGTTACGATGGGCTTGCATTCTTTTATGTAAATATTGTTTAGTTTGCCCGATATATACACATCCTCACATCCTATTTCATATACAGTATGTGTTTGTTTATTTTTGGGAATTTTGGGTTTTAATTTACTGAAGAGGCTATTGTTTGTATTTTCTAATTTATGAGCAACTACTATGTTGTGTTTTTTAAGGTATTATTAATTATTTCCGATAGTGAATGTGTGTATGGTAAAGGTATATATTTGACTGTGGTATCAGAATTAATATTTTTATTATTATTATAAATTGTGTGAATTCTCTTTTTTATTAACTTTTCATAAAATGATTGTGGATAGTTATTTTCTTCTAAAATTTCTCTTACTTTTCTCAAGTTATCTTTTCGATATTTAGGATGTGCTAATTTTATAGCCCTATCTGTTAACATTCTGACAGCATTTGCTTTGTGTTGTATTGGTGCATTTGAAAGAAAGTTTGTATATCTATTGGATGAAATTTCTTTTGTATACCAGTTTGTGAAAATTTTACCTGTTGTATCGTAAGTAATGGTTGTATCCAGAAAATTGAAGCTTCTATTATTTTCCATTTCTATAGTAAATTTTAAGCGAGGATGAAATGCGTTGAATTTATCCAATACTTCATTCACTTTTTTCTCGGGAAAAATAGACATCGAAATAACTATTGCATATTGGCAAATGTGTCCAATCTGTCTAATACCTGCAAGTTTGCTTTACACTTGCAGCAAATTTGTGAATTTGCTGTAGCAAACTTAATACAAGTTGAGTAGTTTGATTTGTCAAATGTGTAAGTTTTTAACAAGCTTAATATGCTCTTTGGATACATTTGCATCGTAAATATTTTATTGTAGGCTTATTATTGGAGTTGTTACATAATGATAACACAAAACAGGCATAGTTTCAAAAATTTAAGAAATAAAGAACAAAGTGAAATAATTTTGTAGAAAGCACTATATGCCATACACAAATGCAGGTAACAAGTGGTTAAGTCCATATGGCAATATTAATGCCATGTGCACTTATATTGAGGCCTCTCTCCCATTGGTTTCCTCAACTTCTTGAATTACCAAGTTCTGTTTATAAAAGCTAATATCGCTAGTTCTTTTCAGAAAGCCTATTATAGATGTTAGTGGCTTTTTTATTGACGCTAACGTTATTCTGACGCGCTAATTTCTCAAGTTTAATTATTCGAAAGTGTGAAGTAGTTTTACCGGTTATTATAACATGAAATTAAATCCATGCTTCTCCGTCACTAAAAGTTTCTTTTATAAAAACCATTCCTGGTTTTTTGACGTAACTCGAATATGTACAGCTTTACTTATATGGAAATTTTCTGTGGTAGTTAAAGTGTCGGCTGCTGATCGAATGTTGCAAAAACACTGCTGTTCCATGTCCATAATAGAAAATGTGGGATTATATTTTTCACATTCTATAAAGTTTTATTTATGATACCTTTTGTACTGTATGATTCTAAAAACAAATAGGGGACTGTAGATTCTAATTTAATTCTAAATAGAACACTTACCAAATATCTGGATGAAATAAAGGGACCCCAGCTCCTGTCCAAGTTTTGCCAAAGAAAACTAGGGATTAAGGTACGGATTAATATGGAAATTGACAAACTCGTAGTTTACACAATGCCTCATCTGAATTCACTGTTATTTCAGATTGAAAAATGGTTTTATATTGACTTAATGACGATATTTTTCTATGAGGATGGCTTATTCAAGCGCTTTATTCTAACTCACTATCTGAACTATTATTTTTAACTTACTAATTATCTATATCGGACCAATATATAGTCTTTAATTTATATATAAAATAAGGAATGTGTGTTGCCTATTACTAAGGAATTAACTAACCGTTCTTAAAGATTACAAGACTACGAATAAGAATTTTAATATTGGCGCAAACACCTATGTTTAAAACTCTCAACAGGCAAAAGGCAACTTCGTTTCCTCCCCTACTTGCTACACTTCCGTACCACATGCACATGAAGGACTAATTGACATCCGATTAATGAAAACCAAGATTACAGCAGGATAGCTGACTCAGGTAGAAAATGTCGCTCTGTGTCAACGAAGGCACAAACATTACCTGCTGAAAATCCATCGACATACAGGCAGATAAACTTGCTGGTGTTTGAGAACCCGTAATGTCTTTTTTCAGTATCGCCAGAGACTTTTCAACTTTTCGGTGATGTAACTCAAGCTTAGGTTTGCTGCTTTCAATTTTCGCCTGAATTTCGCAGTTGAGTTTATCACATATTCTGCACTTGTCTATACGTGCACGATGAAACGAAAAATTCGGAAAATCCTTCAGGAACACAAACCTATAATGCTTATAGGTCACCAACAAGTCTGCATATTTTGTTAGATATACCTTCAAAGTCTGTGAATATTTTGGTCTGGGAATGAATACTCCTTGTTTGGTTTGGATATGCAGTAATGACCAACATATCTTGGTATTGATAAGACTTGCTCTCTAGTCAGCTGCTGGTCGTTATCAGTAAATGTGAGCTTACTGTGACCTCGTAGATTAACCACGAACATAATTTCTCCAGCTTTTTTGTTTTTTTCCAAAATCTCTACCTTTTTGGGACCGATACCAAATACTTCCAGAAAGGTACGTTTACAAACTTGAACAAAAATTACCGTCACTATCTGGCACAGTATGGAAAACACGACACTGTCGTCGACTGCCTCATGGCGAGTCAGACCTTCAGTGCTTTCTTCTTTGAATTTTTCCAATATTTATTAGTTCCAAAAGGTATGTACCTTAACTTGACATATCCGTTGCAGAAAATTGATGGAATATTCCAGCTTTCTTTCATATTCACGTTCCTTGCATTTGTAAGAATATTTGTAATACACCTGAAGTAATAAAATAAAGTAATAAATTTTGGTTGTTAATATAATATGTACACGTACCTCCATTTTTAGGCTCTAGTTTTGCTGGAATGATTCGATTTGTACGTGTTTTATGGACCTTTTCCGAACTTTCAATCTCTTCTATTCATTCCTTTCTGAAGCTGTACCACGATCTCGACGTTTTTTTCACAACTATTAAATTGTTTTAAGACATGATTTTTTTTATAAACCGCACATAATACCACAAAAATGACAATATTTACTCTGGCACTTACCATATTACTTAGGAAAACATTACGAGTACATAGCAGTGGGGACATCTGTAAAATTAATTTTTAAACATTGGGTTCAGAACTGGACTTTACTCCAGATATTGGCCTTGACACATAGCTCCTGTCTACGGCCAAATCTAAATTTTCACAATTTTGGCACCCTTCGATTGTCAAATTGGGTTTTTGTTTGTTTCACAATATTTTTCCGAATTATTTATATTAATATTCACTGGTTTCAATTGCTTTGTTACGGGTTGATCTTGCAATTCACCCCGCAACACTGTAATTATAGTTTTTGTTAATAAATTTAATAATATTTTGAGTTCATAGGTACCTTTTTGTTGACATTATCAATCACATCGGTCATGTACATTTAAGAAACCGAAAGATTCCCCTTAAATTACTTGTTCACTACCTACATTCTCCGCTGACAAGCTTAGTTTGAGAGTGCATTGATAGGCCAATGTAGTTTCGATTGAGTTGTATTTGCTAAACATCAGTTTGACTTGTTTCATATATTATCGAATAGTCTGGTTGCTATCAAGGCAGATTGAACGTAGGATTTGTCAAAATCGAATTTGAGTAGAATACGAAGTAATTCATTAAATTTTGGCTAATTTTGTTGGGGAATCAGGTAAGTTGATATAAATGATTCAAAGCTCTGCGTCGAGCTTGGGTTTTTGTTATTTCAAGTGTGATATTCTCTATTAGGTGTCGAAGGACAATTGTGGAATAAGTAAAGTCGCATGTGGATTTGTAGAGTGGAAAAAAATAGTTTAGAGAGAATAGAATAAGAACCCCCTAACGGAGGTAATGTAAACGTGATGGATGTGATTGGTAAGTCATTTTAATTATTTATAAACATTGTAGGGTCTCAGTCAGGGGACACCATCTCTGTTAAGCCAAGAGAATACGTATAGTCTCTCCTCCTACGTTAGTGGAATTAATTTGAAACCTCATCTTCGAAAACTTATATTAGAGGCGAACAGACCCCTTGGATAGTACCGTAGTTAAATAGTTAACAATAGGTTTAGGCATTATATTTTCTTTTGTAATCGGCCCCGTGACGTCACCGTAGCGCATTTTAATTCTGTATATTTCCTTCCGTTTTGGTGAAGAAGTTGTTTGTATATAGTCTTGTTTCTGTGTAAATAGTATTATAGAATTTTCATTACAAGGGTGTTTCTTGTTCTCCCCTCTTGTAATACCTAACATCTTATATATTGTCTGCTCCATCCTGACCATCGTGGCGGTCTACTAGTTAGGGCTGGCTCATTAAAATTTAACTGGCGGCGCCCATTTTTAACAACAAAATAAAATAGGAATTTTGGCATACCCATCCCCGACCGAACTGAGCTTGGGCATGAGGTTGCGCTTCTGGAGCTAGCGAGCAGACAATAATACATAAAGCACGTAACAGTTTCAAATTAAAACAAATGTATATTTCATTCCTATGGATTTCATAACTTTGGTTATAACGTTCCATTAACTTAAAACCTCCCTAGATCCGCCAGTGTTCCAGAAGTTATCTTTTACTGATTTTACATTCTAAAAATCATATCAAAACCTTACAGCACCATGAAAAAAATACTTTTTCACGCATGCCTCCCTTAGACAATTTAGGCGAATTAACTATTTATCTCCTGAAAAGTAGTTAATAGATTCACACATGTCGTGAAAAATAAAAACAATATTCGTCTTATAACTACATTATTTGAATTCTGATCCCTTTAAAAAAAATTTACGTTTAGAAACCATTTTTTAATGTGTATACTATTTTCACGAAATGATACAAAATGTAGTTATTGGAATAATAGAAATCCTAAATGAAGGTCTATGATATTTTTAAAATAAATTCTGTTTCGTATTTACCTATATCTTGATAGCTCTTAAACATCTATTGTTCTCCATTAGATACCTTATCCCTAAATATCTATCCATTTAGTTGCCTGATTTGTTGATACATTCATAAAAAAAATATTCGAGTACAAACATGTGATACATTACGAATAGCAAGTACCGATTAATTGTAACCTTGGAAAATCGACATGAAACATTTTAAAAAGTCTTATCGGTTTTTTAAGCTGCTATCGTCGTGTCGATAACGTCAATAAGTGCGGACCTGTACTGCGATTCCAATAATAACTACCTAGAAGCCCGAGATACAACTTAGTTTGTTCACCTCGTGGACATCCTTATGTAATACGTAAAGCGTGTGTGTTCGTTGAAATTATTGCTAAAATTAGTGTACACTCTAGTGGCAAATAATTTATTTGTGATGAGTAAAAGGGATGGTCGTATTTCACAACTACGAGCTGCGCTATCAGGTAAAGTGTATTTATAACCCAAAATTGTCATACTGGACAAAAACCCAGACGACCAATAATTTAAATTGTCACAAGTTTGCAATGTTGCTCTATCGTATATCCAGTGGCGTCAATTAAATAAACATGAAGTAGTATCATTTTGTTAAGGTTTTTAATTTATTGTATGTTGATACACAAGGTATCTTCGATTCGTGATGTCATTTATCTTTTTAGATGACCTTCTGCACATTTTGCTATTTATTGTAAAAACTAGATGGAACGAGCAGGAAAGCTTACTAAAGAAATTGGTTTTAATTTTGAAACCTATTTAAGCAGAAATGAGGATACTCAGGGCGAATGGATAGGCAATATTCAATTTTTACAAAAACCTCACTGTCAGACAATTGCACAACAACTTTTGTATAATTCAAACTTTAATTCACTACAGTTCTTCACTATTAATAGAAATAAATGCCATTTAAGAATTATGTCCGTTATATTATCAGATATTAATGACGCACGGGTAAAGATCCCATAGTTCAACTGTATGTATGTCTGTGAGGTTGGTTTGTTAATATACCACAATTCCAAAATAGTAGGCACCAAATTCTCAGAAATGATACAACAACTATTGTTGTCGGTTTATTGCAATATTTCTGAGAATTGAGTGCCTACTATTTTGGAACTGAACTATAGATCCCGGAATTATTCCATTATAGACTAACTATAGTTTGTTTTGTGTATAGTAAACCTTAAGGATGCAGTGCAAGGTAGCCCCGTTAATAATACAATCTAACCAGAAGTTGAATATTATCAATAGATTTCGACTGTTTCGTTAATCATTTAGTTTTGATACCAAGAACAAGATTAGACTGATCAATTAATGGGTTGGTCAGTTATTCATTTGAAATAATGACTTCAACTGCAACCCAATAAAAATATAGAAAATATGGACAAGAAATTAGAACAAGTAATTAATGAGTTAAAAGAAAGAAAACTAGAAAACGAGAAGTTGAAAGAAAAAGTTGAAAAACAAGGCGTCAAAATTGCGTCTCTGGAACGTGAAACTAAAAGAAAAAACCTAATAATAAAAGGAATAGAGGAAAGAGAGAATGAAAAAAATGAAGAAACAATAGAGAAAATAGGACAGGTAATGAATGCATTAGAAATAAAGTTTAATACAGAAGATGATATTGATGATGTCATAAGAATTGGAAAACCAATAAATGGAGTCAATAGACCGATATTATTAAGATTAGTGAGAAGCAACAAGAAAATGGAGATACTTAGACAAAGTAAAAAACTCAAAGGAACAAATATATGGATCGACGAAGACTATCCAAAGGATATATTCGAAGAAAGATAGCTAGAGAAAATGGTCACAAAGCAAATATTAAATACAATAAATTAATTATAAATAATGAAGTATATGAAGGAAGTAATAGAGACTTGCAACAAGGCTGAAAACAAGAAAAAGAAGAAGACAGGAAAAGAAAAGTACAGGAAGGATCTCCAGAAGCTAACACACTGGATGCACAATTAAGAAAAATTACGCGGACAGCAAAAAACTAATAACCCAAACAGTAAATCGAGAGGAAAACTATAAAAATGGCTATGGAAACGAATGTGACAATGGAAACGGATATGACAATGGAAATGAATTGGAATGTATAAAAACTTATAAAAAGAGATGAATGCTACTGAAAACAGATACAAACTAAAAAACAAAGGAAAAGGTATTACGAATAGAAATAAAGAAAACGAGAGGATATGGAAGATAGCTACATGGAATGTAAGAGGACTATTAGGAAAGGAAGACGAATTAATACAAGAATTTGAAAAGGAAAATTTGGATATATTAGGAATTACAGAGACCAAAAAGAAAGGTCAAGGCGAAATTGAATTAGAAAAGGGACATTTATTAAGATATAATGGGGTAGACTCAAAAAGTAGAACAAAAGAAGGAATCGGATGTATAATAAAGAAAGAACATAAGAAATATATCAAAAACTGGACAATAATTACAGAAAGAATACTCAAAATAGAATTGAATTCAAGAGAAAGCACAACGATAATTATAGTGTACGGACCAAATGAAGATGCACGAGTGAGCGAAAAAGAGGAATTCTGGGAAACATTAGGTGAAACAATAGAGGATGCTAAAGACAGACTAATAATAATGGGAGATTTTAATGGAAGAGTTGGAAAGAAAGACGAACAAAGCAATGACGTAATTGGCATATATGGAGAGAACGAGAGAAATAACAATGGAGTAAGGTTAATAAATTTTTGTACATTAAACCAACTAATAGTAACTAATACGTTTTATCAACATAAAGAGTCACATACATACACGAGAGAGGTTAGCAGCAGAAATGAGAAGTTCATCATTGATTATGTTCTCATAAACAAAGGAAACAGAAAAGATGTGAAATGTATCAAGGTCATGCAAAGCGCAGAAATATACAGCGATCATTACTTATTAAGCGCAAAATTGAAGATGGCAACTGAGAACCAGAAAAGAAGTTCGAACAATGGGAAAAATGGACAAAAATTAAAAAAAAACAAATAAAATCATGTAAGTTAAGAGAAATAGAGGTATCCATAAAATTTACAGAATATACTGAAAAAGAAATGGAAATATGTCAAGATAAAATACAAAGTATATCAATAGAGGAAATCTAGGACAAATTCAAATCTATAATATTAGAGACAGCAACAGAAGTGTGTGGCATTACTAGAACAGGTAGCAACAAAAAACACACGAGATGGTGGAATAAGGATATACAAGAACATACCAAACTAAAAAAGCAAAAATGGAATGAATATCTACGAAATAAAACGACTGAAAACTACGAAAATCATAAAATTCAAAGAAAAAGAGTTAAAAACATGGTAATCACAGCTAAAAAGAGACGTGGGAAGAATTTGGCAAAAAGATGGAAGAAGACAGTAAAAGAAATCAAACCTCTTCTTCAAGGTACTAAAAACACTAAGAAAGGGAAAGTCTAACAATGTAAAACAGATAAAAAATAAAAATGGAGTTATGATACGACAAGATAAGGAAATTATAGAGAGATGGATAGAATACTTTGAGGAATTACTTAATGTACAGAAAGAAGAACAGATGGAACTACAAGACGAAAGACATCAGGAACTGGAAAATGAGGAAAATGAACCACTGTTACAAATAGAAGAAGTGACACAAGCAATACAAAAGTTAAAAAGAGGTAAAGCAGCGGGTTACGACAGTATTACCGCAGAAATGTTACAAAGTCTAGGAGAAAGAGGGATACAAATGCTAACTAAATTGTTTCAAAGAATATGGAACGAAGAAAAAATTCCGAAAGATTGGGAAGTAGGTATCATATTGCCAATTTTCAAAAAAAGAGACAAAACTAATTGTAACAATTATAGAGGTATAACATTGCTGAGCGCCGCATTGAAAGTTTACGAAAGTATCTTAGAGACTCGACTTAGGAAAATAATAGAAAAACAGTTGGAAGAATCCCAAAGCGGCTATAGGAAAGGAAGAAGTAGCCAAGACCATGTATTTACATTGAAACAAGTAATAGACAAAAAACTGAGAACAGATCAAAAAGTGTACCTCGGTTTTATAGATATTCAAAAAGCCTTTGCAGCGTTCCCAGAAATCAAATATGGAAAAGTCTACAACAAAGAGGAGTTGGAGCAAAACTAAGAAATAACATTAAATGCATTTATAAAACAACCAGAAACCGGGTAAGGAAAGATAATGAACAGTCCGATGATTTCATAACAAAAGAAGGATTAAGACAGGGAGGAGTACGGAGCCCGGCATTATTCATAATGATAAGGAAGGAAGTAAAAACAAAAGTTAAACAAATTCAAATAGGTTATAGAAATATGGAAGTAGTTGGAATATCTGAATGCGTTTTTGCCGACGATTTAGTATTGTTCGCTAGAAACGAAAAAGAGCTGAAACATAATTTAATAACATGGAAGCATATATTGAAACTACGAAACATGAATATGAATATGGAAAAGACAAAAATAATGGTGGTAGGAGAAGAAGAAGAAGAGCACCTTAATATCGAAATTGATGAAATGCCGATAAAACAAGTGAAGAGTTTCAAATATCTGGGAGTAGATATACAAAACGATAGAAAACAGGAAGCAGAAGTGAACGAAAGAATAAGTGCAGCAGTCAAAGTATATTACTCATTAAATCGAAATTTCCTGGGAAGAAAAGAAATTACAACTAAAACCAAATTGAACGTGTACAAGTCAGTCTTTCGACCAATCCTTGTGCATGGTAGTGAAAGCTGGGTACTTAAAAACTCACTCAAAAGAAGAATACAAGCAACAGAGATGAAGTATTTACGCAGGGTCAAAGGTGTCACCAGAAAAGATCGAATGCGGAATGAAATAATAAGAGAAATCCTAAACATAGAACCAATACTAAAATCAATCGAAAAACAGCAGCTTAGATGGTTTGGGCACCTTTGTAGAATTGAGAACAGTAGACCAGCAAAAATGATTTGGCAAGCTAGAGAAGTAAGTAAGAGAAAAAGAGGTCGCCCAAAGAAAACATGGCATAACACAGTAGCCGAAATTTTAAAAGAAAAAGGAATTACATGGACAGAGGCGGCGAAAAAAACTAGAAATAAAAAGGAATGGTGGAAGTTTGTCCACGAATAAGCGACACACCCGACACCCACAGCGGGTACAAACGGGTTTATGATTATATATATATATATATATATATATATATATATATATATATATATATATATATATATATATATATGTTATATACCTTAAATTACTTAGTACATATTAAATAAATTACTTAATCAGCACATTGTGTAATAACATGTTGTTTTATAAACTGTTGAACCTTATTTTTGCTTACATTGTATTTTTTACCTTTTTGAATTGTTTAGTTATATTGTCAGTCTAGAATTTACTTCGAATCTTGAAACTTGTAACTTTTGTTAAATAAATAATTTTTAAAAAACCTTTTTCCGTGTGTAAAAAGTTATTTGGCGCAGTCAGTAGGATTTGTTAAACGGGCGTTAGTGAATATAACAATCGGTTCGTATCAACGATTTATTAACATACCTTAAGTGAATAATTGGGACTCTTGGTTAAGTGAATTAAGTAGCTTAACTCGAAGACAGTTGACTCGTACGAAGAGAATTTCAAGTGAATATTGGTAATTCCAACTACAGTCCAACTAGATGGCGAAAGCAGTTCTAATTTTCATGTAAGTACTTTATGTCGTATAGAGGAAATAATTGTTTATTTAATTCAGAAAGCTCTGACAATTCTGATTCTGATTTAGATTCTGACTCACAAACTTATAGTAACCGTAAAATAAATATTGAATTATCAAAACCTAGATTAACCATAAATAAATTTTTCAAAATGCCTGCAGATCATGTAGTACCGCAATTGAAAAAGGAATATCTGGACATGATTCCAGAATTCCATGGCGAAAATGCTTTATTACCCAGATTCATAGAGATTTCTGAAAAATTAGTAAATAAATTTTACAACACAGTAGATTTAACAGACTTTCAAAACGAATATTTGATGTCTAGTATTTTATCTAAAATTAAAGGCCAAGCCGCAATAAATATTTCAGCTTGTAGTATTTCAAATTGGCAGAATTTGAAAGATGCTTTATTGAACACATACGCTGATAAACGAGACATTTACACGTTAAGTATTGAAATATCGGAATTAAAGCAAGGAAATGAATCACCTTTTGACTTTTACAATAGGATACAGCATCTTTTAAATCTACAAACATCATTATTAATGACTCGCTCAAATGCAAGTGAACAAGCCATTTTAGGTAACTATTTTAGGAATTTAGCACTAAGAGTACTATTGCGCGGTTTAAAGGAACCTCTCGGTACACTAATGCGTACCAAGAATCCTAGCGATCTAAATTCAGCTTTAAATGTTCTAACGAATGACTTTCAAGTTTATTTAAGTAATAATAATAACAATACACATCCAAAAAATTCATTTAATAAGCCTAAGTCACAATTTAATGTTACATCACATAGTAAAAATAATTATCCTAATAATCAAACGGTAAGCAGCCCAAATTTACAACATAACTATCAACCACAATTCAACAGAAATTTTAATAATGAAAATAATCTACCTAGTACAAGTAGAGATACAAATTTCCAGAATAGAAATACTAATGTTTTCAAACCTAGTAGAAATCATCAATTTCAAAAACCTACTCCAATGAGTATATCTACTTCTAATACGTACAATAAACCCAATGTACAGAATAAAAATAAAGAACAAAATCAATCGCATTTCGTAGGTAATAGAAAAAATTATATTTCGGAAGAATTGCATAACATGGACGATACCGAACGTCCCACTGATGTTGAAGATTGTTTTTTAGACGAAATTGCCTCGGAAGAGACAGACACGTAGAAATGTTTAATTTTACGAATTATGAAAGTGAATTACCGTACATAATATTTCCTGAACAAAATTTAAAAGTAATGATTGACACAGGTAGTACAAAATCTTTTGTAACACCTGACATTGCAAAGAAATATTTTTCAAAAGCAACTATGAAAAAATCTTTCAAAGTAACTTCTGCTTTAGACTCAAGTCAACAAAATTATTGTACAGTAATTCCATCTTCAAAGATATTTAAAATGAAAAATAAAATGAACTTAGAATATTGTATATTTAAATTTCACAATCATTTTGATTGCTTATTAGGTTTAGATAATCTGAAAAAACTGAATGCAACTATTGATTTAGTAAATAACGTTTTAATTACGCCTTATAGTGAAATAAAAATAAATTATTTTCAAATCAGAAGCGAGAACACGAATTGTATAGTAGTGCCTCCGCGAACTGAACAAATAATTAAATTGAATATTGATAATATTAATAATGGCGATATAATTATACCTTATACAAAAATAGGAAAATTAGAAATTCCAGAATGTCTCACAAGAGCGGAAAATAGTCAAGCCGTATGTACTATTTTAAATCCGTCTGAGTCATATTTTAAAGTAGATTTAAGTGCTCCTTTAGAGGTTGAACAGTTCGACGAATACGAACAAACCTTGAGCCGTAATTTTAATGCTATTTATGCAGAAAAAGTCAAATTTGATATTAATAAAGTTCGAACAGAACATATGAATTCTGAAGAACGCAACGCTATTCTTAAATTAATTAAAGAATATTCTGACATTTTTCATGTTGATGGTAATCAACTAACTTTTACGAGTAAAATCAAGCATCAAATAAAAATTACAAATAATGTACCTATTTATACTAAATCGTACAGATATCCAGAAGTATATAAAAAAGAAGTCCAAAATCAAATACAGAGTATGCTAGATCAAAATATCATAAGAGCCTCATCCTCACCGTACTCTAGTAGTATCTGGGTTGTTCCAAAAAAATTGGACTCTACAGGTAAACAAAAATTCAGAGTCGTCGTAGACTATCGCAAGCTTAACGAAATAACTATTGGAGATAGATATCCATTACCAAACATAACTGATCTATTGGATAAATTAGGACGTTGCCAATACTTCACTACATTGGATCTTGCCTCCGGATTTCACCAAATTGAGATGGCTGAAGAAGATATACCCAAAACGGCTTTTACTACTGAAAATGGCCACTGGGAATTTTTGAGAATGCCATTCGGACTAAAGGGAGCTCCAGCAACTTTTCAAAGAGTGATGGACAACATTTTAAGAGGTATCCAAAACGAAAAATGTTTAGTTTATCTTGACGATATCATTATATTTAGTACAAGCTTGCAGGAGCATATAAATAATTTAAAGGAAGTATTTAAAAGGTTACGCGAATCGAATTTTAAAATACAAATGACAAATCCGAATTTTTGAGGAAATAAGTAGCTTATTTAGGACATATTGTTACCCCTGAAGGTGTAAAACCAAATCCCGATAAAATAAGTGCTATTCAAAAATTTCCCATACCAAAAACTAGTAAAGAAATTAAAGCTTTTCTCGGACTTCTTGGATATTATAGAAAATTCATTAAAGATTTTTCAAAACTGACTAAACCTTTAACTAATCGTCTTAAGAAAAATGCAGTAATTAACATAAAAGATCCTGATTATATTAATTGTTTTGATACTTGTAAAAATATGTTATTAAATGATCCTATTTTACAATACCCGGACTTTTCTCGTCCATTTAATCTCACAACAGACGCAAGCAACTTTACTCTAGGCGCTGTTCTTAGCCAAGGAAAAATCGGAACTGATTTACCTGTGGCATATGCTAGCAGAACACTTAATGATTCTGAAGTAAATTATTCAACAATTGAAAAGGAACTCCTTGCAATTGTTTGGGCTGTAAAATATTTCCGCCCATATCTGTTCGGAAGAAAATTCACTATAGCAACAGATCATAAACCACTTCAATGGTTATTTTCTTTGAAAGAACCCAATTCTAAATTAGTTAGATGGCGGTTGAAACTCGAGGAATACGACTATGATATAGTGTACAAGAAAGGTGCATTGAACACTAATAGTGACTGTTTATCACGAATCCAGCTGAATATGAATGAAGTAAATTCTTCGGATAATCCTCCCAAAAAATTATTAGTTTATATGGAAAGATTTAATGACTCACTTTCGAATAATAATGAAAATAAAAAATGTAGAAACCGAATCACTTATTGTAGAAGCTGAAGATTTTAATGACGAAATCGATGACGATAATAATACTATTCACACTAACATAGAAAATCCTATTGCAGGAATACCTATTTCGGAATCTGCAGTAAATGTGGGAAAAAATCAAATTATAATCTCTGAAGTTAAAATTTTGAACCCGCTATACCAACTATAATTAAATTATATGAAACTAAGCAAAGAATTCTAGTACAATTTTCTAAAAATAACTTTGAACAAGACGTAATAAATTTTGTGAAAGAATATGTAGCACCGAAAGCAAAATATCATATTTATTTTGAAGATCCCTTATACAAAAAATTCAGCACTGTTATACAAACATATTTCAAAAATTCACAGATTTCATTTATCAAATGCAATAAAAAATTAATTGATATCCCTCTAAATGAAATCAAAGAAGTAATACAAAACTATCATGAAAGTAAACGGAATCATAGAGGATTAGATGAAACCGAAAATAATATAAAATCTCGATACTATTGGCCTAATCAAAGATCTTCTATTCAAACGTACATTAACGAATGCGAAATCTGTCAAATAACAAAATATGATCGCAAACCCGTGAAACCATATTTTAATATTACCCCAACAGCTATTAAACCATTTCAAATAATACATTTAGACACAATTACTTTAGAAAATACGAAATTTCTAACTATAATAGACTCATTTTCAAAATACGGGCAGTTGTATCAATTGAACTCAGCCCAAGGTATAGAGATAGTTAATAATTTAATTAGATATTTCACCCATCATTGTATACCGGAACAAATAATATCCGATAACGGAACAGAATTAAAAAATAGTTTAGTAAAAGATTTATTAGAAACTCATAAAATACAAATTCATTTTATCAGTTCACAACATCCTAAAGCAAACGGCATTGCCGAACGATTTCATTCAACAATTATTGAACATATTAGACTTCTAAATAATCAGAACGAATTTAAGAAAGAACCTATTGAAATAAAAGTAAATTATGCTCTTTTGGCATATAATAATAGTATTCACTCTGTAACGAAACTAAAACCATACGAAATTATCACAGGTCATTTGGAGAATAACTCTTCTTTTGATTTAGACATTGATCGACAATTAGTAAATAATTATATTCATAATCACAAAGAAAAAATGAAATTACTTTATTCTAAAATAAATAAATCATTGCAAGAAACTAAAGATAAAGTTATTTCAAAAGCTAATGAAAGTAGAGAAGATCTTCCAGACCCTCTACCTACAAAAGTATTTGTCAAAAATAAGCAGATTAAAAGTAAGACAAAAAATAAATATCAACCTGAAAAAATAAAATCCGTAAACAGAAAACATAAAACTGCGAAAATTGTAACACGTCATTTTAATACTGCTGAAGATATTCATATTTCAAATATAAAACGACCTAAGAAGAAACCTTATACTTTTATTACAGATTCTTCTCATTCGGACAAGCAAGAATAGAAATAAAAGACATCACTAATAACCTAGGAATTTTACCAATAAATCTTGGACCGGCAAAACTACAAAAATCAAGTCATACATTTGTACATTTCTATAACTTAAGTCCGTTACTGGAAGAATATAATTCTTTAAATAAACACTTTGAAAATATCACAGTTGAGATATCAAATAGTACATATTTCGTACAACAAACGGAAAATATAGTTAATCTTATTTTTAATGTTAAGAGTAATATAGAAGAAAAATTTGAGAATTTAAATATTCATTCAATAACAAATAGAAACAAAAGAGGCTTAATAAATGGACTTGGATCTATAATAAAAGCCGTAACCGGCAACCTTGATTCTCAAGACGAAGAAAAAATAAATATAATCTTAGAGCATTTAAAACAAAATCAAGCTAATCTTCAAAGTCCAATTCAAATGCAGTACAGCGTTAGCGAACAAATAATAAATAACTTCAATAAAACTATTCAAGATATTCAAAATAATGAAATATTGCTCAAATCGAAATTATTAGACATAAAATATATGCTTGACCTTCAAGTGCAATATGAGAATCTTATTTATCTCAAAGATATGTTGAA
Source organism: Galeruca laticollis (assembly GCA_963921935.1). Lineage (NCBI taxonomy): Eukaryota > Metazoa > Arthropoda > Insecta > Coleoptera > Chrysomelidae > Galeruca > Galeruca laticollis. The sequence continues at coordinate 127,015,445 of OY998180.1, forward strand.
TGAAGTTTTAATTATTTATAATGTTATATTAGATGTAATAGAAACTGTAGAGAATTCCTGGACATTCTGCAAACTAAAGTCATTGCACCCTAGTATAATTAAACCCAAGGAATTATTTACAGAGTTGCAAAAAATATCTTCGTATTATAAATTACAATTACCGTTGGAATTGAAATACGAGAAGATTTTAAACTTTGAATCAATTTTAGATGTAACATGTAGAGTAAGTAAAAATAGAATAGAATATTTTTTATCAATTCCCATAGATTTTAATATAGAGTTTGAATTATTTTATTTATTACCCATACCTACTAAGTTAGAATCAGAATTCGTAATAATAATACCAAATTCAGAGTATTTGCTAAGATCTGATACACAGATAAAACCTCTAAACGATATTTGTACAAGAAGTGAAAATTTTCAATGTGCTTCACACCTTCAAGATAATAATAAACAGTTATGTGAAGAACAAATACTATTAATGGGAAACTCTACTAACTGCGAATACACTAAAATCAAAATTATTGAAAATCATTTGGAAATTATACCAGAAATAAACCAATACCTAGTAGTATTTCCAGAAGAAGAAAAATTAATAATTAAATGTTCAGAAGACACAGAAATCAAAATTTTAAAAGGAATTTTCCTAATCAAAAATTCGCCATGTAAAATAACTTTTAAAAATCAAGAATCAATATTCGAAGATAGAACTTATGGTCAACCACTGGTACTGAATAAACTTCAGAAACATCTTAATAAAATTAAAATCCAGCCTTTGGAAATAAATTTGAAAAAATTAAAATTAAAAGAAATATCTTCGCAAGGATTGACACCAATTCAGGAAGAACAATTAAATCTCCATATTCCTAGCATATGGACTATATTTCTATATACTAGTGGAGTATTGATAATTATTTGGCTACTCTTGAAGAAAATTCAGAAAAGAAGAAAATCAGAAGAAACTCCAATGGAATTACAAAAAAAGAAAATTCAACTTCCAGGGGGTGCGTCGATCTAATGGGGGAGGTGTTATATACCTTAAAATACTTAGTACATATTAAATAAATTACTTAATCAGCACATTGTGTAATAACATGTTGTTTTATAAACTGTTGAACCTTATTTTTGCTTACATTGTATTTTTTACCTTTTTGAATTGTTTAGTTATATTGTCAGTCTAGAATTTACTTCGAATCTTGAAACTTGTAACTTTTGTTAAATAAATAATTTTTAAAAAACCTTTTTCCGTGTGTAAAAAGTTATTTTATATATATATATATATATATATATATATATATATATATATATATATACCAAGAACAAGATTAAACTGATCGATTAATGGGTTGGTCAGTTATTCATTTGAAATAATGAGTTCAACTGCAACCCAATCTAATGAAAAATATGAAAATACCAACATTTTCCGTAATCCGTAAGTTTTGTTACTGTATATCGTACGGGGTGCGAAAGATATCTTTATGTTTCCATAGCTTACGCCCCCACGTTAGAATGGATTCTCAAATAATTTTTTTATAATATAAAATGCCTTTATCAATAAATAACTTTTCGAACGTGCTACTTTAAGCTTCCAGTATTATCTCAATTAGGATATCACAAATTGATATTTTTAGTTACTGATGGTGAATATTTGTTGCAAAATTTAGAACGATCAGTTATATTAAATAAGAATAGGTGATTCATTCGACTGTGGGACCAGCTCAATACATTAAAGAGACAAATCAGCAGGATATACAGTTTACAATTGTTGCGAAAATACCTTAAAGTCCTTCCATTCACAATTGGAGAACAAATTTTGCAGTCTCGACCAACATCGATTGAGCCGCATGGACAGACATTAATTTTATATAAGTATATAAATATTTTTTAAAACCGAAAAAATATACCATAAGTAAGGAAGTACGTATTTATTATTAGGCAATCAGATAATTGGGTGACGTTATGCATAAATAAATGAAGCGCAATTTTTTTCAAAATGAGATATCTAATAGCATCCCCTTAATTTTTTTCATTATACAGGGTTAGGTTAAAATATGGAAACATCTGATTATCTCATAAACGGTAGAAGATAAAAAAAATATTTTAACACGTGTTCCAAGGTTGCCATAGGAGCTTATTTTCATGATACTGCAGTGACTGCAGATATTGATTTTAAATTGAGGAGTGCTGTGAAACAAATTGTCAGTCATCACAATATGTTTTCTCAAGATGTTGGTTATGATAGTATGAGTAGTAGTACTACTAGTGGTTCAGAAAATTTTAATTATGGAGCTGAATTGGATAACATTTTAGTAAAGTACGAAATGGCAGCAAAAATGGAACACCAGTACTTATCGTATACGGAGTATTTTACTGATTCAGTTCGAATTGAATGTGGTCTTAGTGTTGCAAGAACATTTAGTAGCGCAATCACTCTATCGTACACTGATAAACAACTTGCAAAAATATCCTTCAGCACATACGTATGCACTACGTTTATCGATATTTTGAGAAAAAATTCATTTATAAATGAGCCATTCACAGAAGAAGTTAAAGAAGATGAAGAAGATGTGATATCATGTGGTGATTACTGCAATATTCGACAAATAATATACTATAACGTTAAATCGTTGGAAGTGATACAACATGGCATCAGTTTCCTTCTAAGTAGAGAAGATGTTCATCAAATGTTACAAGTCGATGATTGTCTCATTTCGAACCGTCTCACCCATTTAGAAACTCTAAATTTTTGTGAATACTATAGAAATGTTATTGAAATTATCAGAAGTTTCACTCAAAATAATGGAGATTTGAGTAAATTTGAGTTATTGCTCGCCATTTGTAACTGTATTTCTTTCGACTTATAGATTAACTTTGTTATGAAGTAGGTACCCTATGCCCTAATTCTATGGTTACGCAGATATCGGCACTTTAATGATTGTATTACATGTTTTGATATAACTAATAGTAACACATAAATATCTCATGCACGTCAATCAACAAATAAAAATATTTTCAAATGTGTTGCAGGCATGGGCGTAGCCAGGTTTTAGTATCGGTGGGGGTTCAAGGAAATAAAACAACTAAAAGTGCATGAAATAAACCGTAATATATAAATGAAAAAAACATGAAAGATGTAAAAAAACAGCAGGTTCATTTGATTCAGTTTCTTTTTAAATATATCCACTACTTCATTCGCATCAATTTCTATACCATAGTGAATATTCATGAGAGCCAAGCCATTCAGTCTGTTTTCACTCGTTGTGTTCCGCAAGTAGTTTTTAAGACTTCTCAGGCTTGAAAAAGTTCTTTCTGTGGTAGCAGTCGAAACAGGTATGGTAGCCAGTATTTGTAGCAATGTGTAAATATTTGGGTATTGTTTTTGATCGCACTTATCTGAACATTCCAAAGCAGATTTTGGAATAGGGGAGGTGATAGTCATAACCGCTTTCCACATTTCAAGTTCTGCTTTGACGATAGATGTACTTTTTTCGAGCAGCACTGCTGAGTACATACAAATTGCATCTTCAATTTCAGAACTGGCCGCAAATTTTGATGGTAATACACCAGATAGTGCCGATACTACTTTACGGTCTTTCGTAAACCTCTCAATCAATTGTTTAATTGTATGTTCCAGAAATGGTATGAATAAATTTAATTTGTAATACGTGCATATATCCGACGCAGGCATATTAGAGCGATTCAATTGCCTTCTGGCGATCCGTGACATTTGCAGTATACCACCATTTTCTTCGAGCAACACCTTTGCTTCTACATAGAGGCGAAGGTACTCTTCGTCAACTTTATTTCTCAAAAGTTGCAAAGCATTAATAATATTATCCACATGGCTAAATGCTGTTATGAGGTTGGTGTTAATTGCTTGCAGTTGTTTTGATAGCGACAATGTATAGCTCATGACTTTCTCAAGAATCACTAGCCCCATAATAAAATTCGAATATGGAAGTGCATTAAGCATTTGGACGGCTTGTTGAGACGTTTCTTTGTTGTGGCTGAATTGGAGTTCGTCGACAGCATTCACAATAGCTGAATAAGTTTCCTTCAATCTTATAACGGCTTCGTACTTGTGAACCCATCGTGTTTCGCACATTGCAAGCAGGCTTTTGTGATGATCAGCCGGAAACTGCTCCCAAATTTTACCTTTCAATACGACTGTGCGTTGAGCAGAATGTCTGAAGTAGGAACCAACAGACTGAACGATCTCAACGCAATTTCGCACATCTGCTTGGGAACATGAGTAAGCAATAGCAAGGTTAAGAGAGTGTGCACTACAATGTATATAAAGAGCAAGAGCACATTTTTCACGTATATACGCCTGGGCACCGTGCAAATACCCACTCATAGCTGCAGCTCCATCGTAACCTTGACCAACCATATGAGAACATTCATGCTTTGTCAGAGCTGTAATTGTAAGTTTTGCAAGACTGTATCCTGTCACGTCAACAGTTGAAACGTACTCGAGGAACATCTTCTTAACTTTATGATGTTTAACATCTTTTGAATTAACATATCGCAAGCACATCGAGACTTGCTCCATACGCGCAATGTCAGTCGTCTCATCAGCGAGAATGGCAAAAAATTTAGCTTCCTTTACTTCACCGATTATCTTATGTTGAATAATTTCACCACAAATGTCTATTATTTCATTTTGGATCTGAGGGCTGGTGCGAAGGGCGTTCTTCTGAGAAGTGGCCAAATGCTCAGAAATATCTTTATTTCCAGATTCGGCTGCGTATCGCAACAGTGCTCGAAAATTACCATAATTCTGAAGTGGTTGTCCAGATTCTGGTGTAATGTGGATCCGCCCCGAATCAGTTTTACCTCTTAAGGGTATGCCTTGTTAGCCACAAAAAATTATATTCCTTTTACGATGGGTATTTTTTTCTTCCGATTTTCGTGTTGATGTCTCTTTCTTTCAGAAGACAACTGCTCATCGACTGAAAAAGCCTGAGAAAACATTACTTTAAGAAAGTTATCTGCCAGCTCTGAATTTCGTTTGAGATATCCTGACTATGCATGAGTTTCAAATATTTCTAGTGCATTTTTCCACTTGCAAAAAGGCTCGGTTACAAGCTAGCCGACCCGATGATGGCCCCCTTTACCTTTACATCAAGCGAACGTCTCATTACGACGCAAATTCTACAGTATGCTTCAGTTGTATATTCAGAATATGACAACCAGGGGAATCTTTCCATCCATTTCATTTGGAAGCGCAAATTTCGTTTTGTAGAAATGTGAAATCGTTAGGTGGAGTAAAAGGTTCTTTTAAAATTTGGGCCTTGAAATATTCATCCTCGATTTTGTCCTGATTCACGTAAAAACCAACATCCAATTTAGCTATAGAATGAAAAGATAACGTAACAGGTGAGCTGGTGCTGCTGCTGGTCGGTTCTAGCCTAAATGTAGGCTCGGTAGACGAAGGCATGAAACAGGGCGCCGGCGGCACCACCGACTCGGTCTCGACATTCGATACTGCAATTGAGGATGAAGGCTCACTTGTTATCACAATCTTATTGCCGGTATGCAAACTAGTTGTTGGTCCAAAATTCTTTTCTTTAGGGGAAGCCGCTTGACCACACCACTTTTTCCAGTACTTAGTCCATACCTTTAAGATGATCACATTTACTTTTGTTTTTCTCCATATTCTCGTATCCTAAAATAAAAAACAATTTATGTTTTACAAATTTTATTAAACAAACCTTTTAGATATTTTTAAAAATTGGTATCGATTAATCGAATCAAAGTAATCTCGACAATTTGTTACGATATTTGATTAATTACTTGAATAAAATCTGTTAAATATATCTGACAAATTTACAACCTAATTTAAAAAATTACCGAACAGTTTTTACTCCTCTACTGCACGTTTAGATTTGATTAATTGAAATCTTATTACTATTTACTTACTGTTGTGTTTATAATGCAAGTGTTTACTCCTGTCTTAACTTGAAGTCAAATGACACAAATGACAGTACACTGCAAATAGCATTCTGCTTTACTACACTCACTCGACAATCGGCGATGGCTGACAAAAGGCTGACTAAATGCGACTAGTATGATTATGCAGCCACGGGCGTAGCCAGTGGGAGGGTTTGGGGGTTGGTTGTAGGGACCAAGTTTTTCAAGGTAACGAAGTTCGCCGGTGTGAGAGGTACTAAGTCGTTTGGATCTGACGACTGGGAATACAAAGAACGACTGTTTAATACTGCCTCAATTTAACATATTAATGTGTGCATTTCCGCATAGCAGAGTATTTGATCGCCAACCACACGGACTAAGTGTGTTTTGAAACTTTTAACGCCAGCTTCCGCCAAACCTTTAAAATGTGGTCCACTAGGAGGAGAGAACCTCCACTTGAGCGAAAGCTCTTCAGAAGCTTGATTTGTCAGCTCAAGTAGCTGATTATACCCACCAACAAGGTTAGTCCCATTATCGCTTTGGCAGAAAACCACCGAACCTCGCCTTGCAACAAATCGCATAAAACAAGCAATGAAACTTTCTGTGGTGAGATCCACTACCAGCCCTAAATGAACCGCCGTTGTTGAAGTGTATACAAATACGCAATCGTAAGATTTGAATTTCTTTGTGATGCCTCTGCCTCTTAAGAGCGTAATCAAAAAAGGACCGCAAAAATCCAACGCTACGTGGGAAAATGCAGCTAACTGGGATATTCTATAACTACTCAAATCCGCCACAGTAGGAGGGGTGTCTTAGGACGTGCTCTGAAACACTTTACACAACTACTTAGTGTTTTTTCGATGGCTCTTCAGGCCGAAAAAATCCAAAATTGTTGCAAAAGTATATGATGCAAAGTTTTTAATCCTGGATGAAGATATTTTTTAAGGAAATATTCTATTATGGCCGTAGTAAGACGATGAGTCTTAATTATTTTGCTAGCTCACGGAAAACTCATTAAGAACTCTCATAGCTAGAAAAGGGGTTGAACTAAGACTTAGCGTCCATTCTGACAAGGGCTCATTAGGCGAGAATCTCCTGATATTTTTTTGAAAATGCCTATGTTCAGGCGTGACTAGAATTTGTCGAAACATGCCAACGATATCAGTATAAATACAACAAGATATAGACGAAAGATAAGTAAAAGGGAACTTATACCTTGTTGAAGTTTGGGTTCTGCTAGTAAAGTGGAATTTAAGCTTATGCCTTTGCGCCCTTTCGAGCTTCCGTCCCACACAACTCTGAGCTTCGTGCTTGCGCTATCTGGCTTAAGCACGCAATGGTGTGGTGAATAGCAGGATAAAGATGGTTTTGGAGAGCTAGCAGGTACTAAAGACATGTGGTTATTATCCAAATAGTCCTGCATGAAACTGCGATAGGCATTGTTAAGTTCTGGATTTTTTGTGAACCGATGCTCTAACATAGAAAATCTACGAAGTGCCTGTTCGCAGGTGTCACCCAAATCGGATTCGCCGTTTTTAAACGGTAAAGAAACGACAAATCTTCCCGCAGGGTCTTTAGAAACTGTACATTTAAAAATCTCTTCGGCTTTTATATCCCCAGGAGAAGAAAAATAATTTCGAGGGATCTGTTCGATTTCCCAAAATTTTGGAACTATCACTTTCAGCGGGAGTTCCAGAGTGGATATAAAATGACAACTTGAGTGTTAAACTTCGAAAATTTTGGAACTTCAATTTTCTCCAAAAGAACCTATCCGAAAACTGTCTCCATCGCTGAAGGTTGGGCCATTTTACCAATTATTCGCCCTTCGCCAATAATTTGCCCCAATATTTCTACCCCGACGAATAAATCTATGGACCTAGAAACGAAATATTTTTTATCGGCTAACTGTAGCCCCTTTAGGTGATCCCATTGCCCTTCGTGTAAATCATAAAGAGAAAGATCGGACGATAGCTTCGTAACTACAATAGGATGGGCATGAACAGTCATTATAATAAATTTTTCTAAATTCAAAGATTTTATAACTGTAAGCAAATCTTTTTTTTATTGGGCCTCTCGCCAATAATTTTCCGTGGGATTGCAAATGATTTTTCGAAAACTTCATTTTTAAAATAATACAAACTGAGAACTTTTTGATGCTTTATTTTCTAAACTACAAAAAGAACTGAATAAAAAATATTTTAAATTAATACTACATAGTTCAAGCAAGAAAGTACCTTTAATAGAATAGTGTCTTCGGATTTACCACAAATCACTACAGCGGATTCAGGTTTCGGAAAAATAATTATCCATTTGTTGTCTTCAATCTACTGAAATGTTTCTTCATTTATTTCAACAGGGACGGTTTGGCACATTCTTAGATTTGGTATATATCTAATCATTCGGACTTCACATGGAGTACTTTCTTGTACTAATTTCATTGGAGATTTCATATGACACATCAAGTCTTCTGAAGTTATTTCTTGACATTTTACGTCGGACGTCATATAGGTAATTTTGCTCGTTTAGGAGTAGAAATGTGGAAATCGCAATAATGACTTTGAAGGAATTTGAGGTGTGGGTAGAGGATAAATATGATAGTAGTCGCAACTTTGGCATTCTACTACACTGCCCAACTAAGAAAAAGTGCCGTAAGTGCAAAATTATCGATTTTGAGTTATACATTGATATCCATGTTTTAGACCACGAGGAATTCAATAAACTAGTCAAAAATGCCGTATCTCCAACTGTTTTGTAGATATCCAGATGTAGTTTGCCGTAAGTACATTAAAATCCCTCCATTGCTAAGCAAAAGTGTCGTAAGTCCAAGACACTAAACATAAATGCAGTAACTCCAATGATCGATCATACTGCACTTTTGCTTAGCTCTAGCACATACGGCAGTTTTGTTTAACAATGTTACCACTGTACCTGTACATACGACATTTACTCTTTTATTTACAGCTGACTCATGTTTACTTTTTAGGTTATGTTTTGTTTTGCAACAAATGTGAAGTGATGTGACCGGGTGAACATTTTAGTCGGTTTATTTATTTTAAGTAAATATTTGAGTATTTCAACATGATACCAAATAAAGTATCCTCAAGAACGAGACAAATGATGGATTTAGCTTTATAAGGTAATGAAAGTAATAAAACAGCTCAACTTGGTCCAGGTTGTAGTAAGCAAGAGGATTGAAGTTCGTTTGTAGTGATCGATCCCAATAATAGTGTTGAAGATTATTGTTCAGCTATAATTATTGAGACTAATGTGATTTGATTAGATTCAAATGTAGAAGAAGTCGATCTAGGCCTAGATCTAACAATAGGAGAAAATGAGCATGACGTAGGTTTTCTGGATAATTTGGAGTTTGAGGACACTCGTTCCAATCAAGAGGCAGTGATAGATGAAGGAGTTGAGAAGATACAGGAAGTAGACCTAGGCCAAGATCTAGCAATAGAAGAAAATGAGCGTGATATAGGTTTTCTGGATAATTTGAAATCTGAGGACACTCGTTGTAATCAAGAGGCAGTGATAGATGATGGAGTTGAGGAGATACAGGAAAGAGACCTAGGCCAAGATTAAAGCGGCCGCAAGAAAAGGAAAAAAAATTGATGTTAGTTTAAAGGAAAGGAAGAAAATTAAGATCGAAGAATTGAAAAGGGCTCACAATCTTTTAGAGAGTCCATGTAACAACAATGGATGCAAGAAAAAGTGTGATGAACGTATCAGTGAAGATAGAAGAATTCAAATAAATGAGCAATTTTGGTACATGACATGTGGTGAGCGCAGACAGTTTATCCTAACTTCTTGCCAAAAACTAGATGTGAAAAGAAGGGGAAGAAGAATGATAATGAAGAAGAAAGAAGAACGCTATCCATCCAGTATCGTTTGAAAGACAGCAACGATAAAGCGTTTGAGGTGTGTAAAAAGTTCTTTCTTACTACATTAGGTTATAAACCTACCAATGATAGATTTGTACACTATACCTTAACAAACACCGCTCAGGGAAGTTTGACACATCCGCCTGACGGCAAGGGGCCTTATCGTGAGATTATAACACATATTGAGTCTTTTCACCCAACAATCTCGCATTATAGACGAGAACATGCACCCAATGTGCGATATTTACCCTCTGATGTCAATATTGTTCTTATGCACGGTGATTTTATTCAAAAGCACCCGGAAAACAAAAATAGAGTATCTTATGATCTGTACAGAAGACTTATTAAGGAACAGGGAAAATATCATTTGCCCAATTAGGCCACGAAGAGTGTGAAATATGCGAAGAGTTTTCTCTCCATGAACACAATAAGGATACACTGGATCTTGAGTGTGACAAGTGTAGTAAATGGGTTCATCACCATGAATTAGTGGTTGCTGCAAGAGAAGCCTATAAATCACATTCAGAAGGTGATATGACACCGTTATTTTTTCAGGCGACATGCAAAAAATAATAATGCTTCCAAGAGTTGGAAGCATTATTATTTTTTGCATGTCGCCTGAAAAAATAACGGTGTTATATCACCTTCTGAGTCAAGAGTTGACATGTTTAAGGAGGTGTTGTTTGTCAAAAGACTCATAGCATATCACGAAACTTTTGCTCCTTTTGGGAAAAAAGGAAAAAAAACCCCATGCCCTGCTTTGGTACGAGGGAATTTCCGGAAGGAACAAAGATGATAATGTAAGTGCTCTCTATATGTTTCTAAAAAAAATAGAGATATTAAGAAAATAATCCTTTGGCTTGACAACTGTTCGTCTGAGAACAAAATCTGGTGCCTTTTCACATTTCTCGTGTATGTTATGAACTCATCTGATATTGCTGCAGAAGAAATTGTTTTGAATTATTTTCAACCAGGCCATTCGTTCATGAGTGCCGACAGTTTCCAACACCAGGTGGAACAATCATTGACAAAACAAAAAATCTTACGATTTTGAAGACTTTGTGCTTGCAGTGTCAACCGCAAACTCGGGAAATGTTGAAGTGCTGCGAATGCATCATTTTGATTTCTTTGACTGGCCTGATTTAACATCGCACTCGATGAAATTCTTCCCGAAAACAGGAAAACATTCTGGAAAGACTCATTAATCCGCTAAAGTGTGTTTAAAATCATGCAGGACTGGCCAAAACTCTATTGAATATGACAATTTAAAGGTTTTGTACTAAAGTAAACTTTAATTGTAAACTAAATAAATGAGGGTCTTAATCTAACCAAGCTTTTTACTCATTACTCACCTTTTTTTTGCTAAAATAGCCTACTTGGGTAAGAAGTCATAATAACAAGGTCACTTACTGCATTTTTGCTTAGTCTAAGTTTCTTGGATATATATTGAGAATACTAAGCAAAAATGCTGTATGTGCACATTTTGTTGAAAAAAACACGTTTCCCGGTATAGTTTGAGAGCAAACTTTGAATAAAAATGTTTTTGAATTTGTCAGTGACACAATAGTGCCAACTCTTACCAATGTATTGAGTTTTATCACTCAGGACTAATCATTCAAATTTAGGCCTTGATTTCTCAAAGGCTTACCTATGTAACATACGACACTTTTACTTAGTTGGGCAGTTCAGGGATAACAATAATAAAAATTATTTGATTACCGTTGCTATAATTTTTCATGTTAATTATTTTTCAAATGAAAGAATGTTCAAACGGTAATTTAATTTGATTTAAATGTTTACTGATTGATTTTACTTTATCTAATAGATCTTTAGGTTCAACAGTTGAGTTATGGAACATATTAATTCTTGAAAATGTTATTGGGAATTCTAATTTTTCTAAAATATCATATATTGCTTGTAGTGCAATAGTAATTTGGGGAATTATTAATTGTGTGTATATTTCCCTAATAAAGCGATGATTTCGTTTATCCATTATAACTATATAACTACTCTTTTAACTAATTAATTATAGATTCTATTATAACTGGCTTGGGTACTAAACTAGCTGTGGTTTTGTTAAAGATATTTTTCTACGCCCATGTCTGTAAACGTCAAAAAACGCACTGTCAACATTCCTTGTAAATGACATATAACAATAACATGCACGTAATGAGATCTCATAACATACACGTGAGTTTTGAGAAGAAAACTTAAACTACTTGGTTTAATTAAATTACAATCAAATTTTTATTTACGTAAGACTTTATTTGGTCTATTCACACAAATTTAGTCAATTAAAAAACATAAAAACTTTTAGCATTAGCGAGATATATTTAGGATTGAAAGAGTGATGCCCCTAAATGTAGGCAGCACATTATGCGATTTCTTTAAAAATAGGACACGTTTTCTTAAAATGTCATGTCATTTATATTGTCAATTTTTTGAACATAATATAATACAATTATAAATAACCGTTCAACACCATTAAATAATAAGGCACAATCGATTTACAATAATTGTTCAATTGTTATTAACAACTATTATAATAAAGTTTAAATGATTACGATGTTTTTTATTTAATGGAAGAAAATAAATGGGCGTAGAAAAAGTATAGTACGTTACACGAGTTGTAAGCCCATTACGCACTCATGAAATTTATGCACTCGCCGCTGCGCGCCTTCGTGCATAAACTTTTTCATTTCGTGCGTAATGGGTTACTTACAACTCTTGTTACGTAATATACTATTATTAATTTATCTAAGATAGTAATTTGGTCGTTAATTAAAGTTTTGAACTTTTTCTGGTTATTTGATATATTTTCAATAGCTGGACCATGTCTTCTGGCATCGTTTTCGTAAGTTACCTGTGATATATTTTATTACACTGCCGAGGGCGTTTATTAGTTCTCGTTTTTTCCGAGCAATTTCAAATGAGCGGTTTATTTGGTTTTTATCTTATTTTCAAGGTTTAAGCTAGTATATGATAATCAGTTAATTCGATTGAAACATTTTTTCTATTGTTTGATTAAAATATTGATAATTTCTTACTTTCTAAAATTATATCTCTGATATCAAAAATTTGAATAAATAATTGATTACGATTTGAGCAGTGCCCAATTTTTAAGGTTATGCATTAAGTTATGGAACTTCGGTTCATGGGTGTAACTGTTGGCATGGCTGAGGAACCTAAAACAATATTAGGTTTTCTCAGTTCTCTTATATGCAGTAATTCCTTTTTCTTTTTGTTTTGAGGATATATAATTTCTATGTGATTCATATCCAAAATTTTGCTGTTTCGTAAGGACCTAAAAATGTGATTGATTTTTAATTCTTTCCTGACCAAGATTCTTTTTGAATACTTCTTGTTCACCTTGAGAGTTGGAGAGTTGGTGTTGGAAATAATTTTTTTCTCCGATCGTGGGAAAAGTGACACTATTTTGACCTGTTTTCTATGCGCAAAGCTCAACATTCCAGAATAGTGGGCAGTTGCTAAGCAATTAGAAAATAACAGTGCGGTAATATTCTTACCGCACTGCTGTAGCGTGCGGTAATGTTATAAATGGATTATTACAATAAAATGAAACAAAGTATGGTTTTAATTTTTATAGGTATTGATAAAGTTGTTATAAAAGAATTAAAAGAAACATCTAATTTATAACGATATTCTTGAACAAAAATTAATTGTTGTTAATATTTACATTTATTGTACAGTCTGTACAATTTGTAAATTGTACTGGAGGGCAACGAGAATTTATAGACATTGAAGCTACATGGCTTATTGTTTGGTTACCACTTCTATATTTCAATATGAACATAGAGAAACCTATCTAAACTTACTTGATTACATCTTGAATTAAATATTTTTTAATTAATTTTCTGAATGTGAATCAACGATCGAAGAAAAAATAGTATGTATAATTCGTGGGAAAAGCATATTCCCAAACTCCTGTGTTACCACAGTCACAATCGTTTGGGAATATTATGCTTTTCCCACTAATTATACAATATACTATTTGTTTATTTCCATCGAGTTTATTATTTACATTTTTGTAAAAGTATTGAAATTTTTGCTTGTGATTAGTTGGGATATTTGCTGTGAGTATGCCCAAAAGTGAGCTCAAATGAAGTGAAGTTTGTGGCTGAATGAAGAGAACTGTCATAATTATTCAAGGCATAATCCGTTAGATTAGTTTCATTCGGATTAATTTCTTTCAGGACTCATAGATGCTCAATCTAGGTAAAATGGAATCGTTCTTAAATTCCGTTAGATTCATGGTGGCCTGGAGTAGTGAAATAATTTTTTTTATAATTCACGTATACAAAATTTACTTTTTATAATTCGCGTATACAAGAGACTTCATTATAACATTGTTTACAGTGTCACAATGAAGCTCTTTTAGTAATTTTTAGTGTACAGTTGGTTATTGTATTTAGTTATATTTGACATTTGACTTTAACCTTGACACAAATTATAAATAAAATGGTCTAGCGTTGTTCTAGCTAGCAAGTTATTATATTAATTGTTCTTAAAGGTAAATTAGAATGATTTATATATTAAAAATATTAATGAATAAAGTATGCTAACGTTTATTTATCAATGATTTGTCAATTGTTTATTTTTATATTATATAGGATCAATATATAGGTATACATAACGTTCGGATAAATTACCAGATATCTATATGAAGATGAATTATAGAAATAATTCTGTTCCTGATATAATATAAATAGATCGCAATCATATACAAAGAAACTTTTAGAAACTTTTTTTAAACAAATAATCATCCTATTTTTGCTTAAATGGAAGTTTGTTTACAATTTACACAGTTATTCGGTCATAATATATGTCAAAAGTTAAAAGTGCTGAATAAAACCATCTGTGATCTGACCAATCAGGAATCAACAAAATTGCCAACTTAAATTCAAACCACTCCTCCTAGCTTTAAAACAGGGATTACATGTAATTATATTTTATTAAAAAAAATATTGTGTAAAACTTGTGTCACAATGACATTCTGTAGTACTCGTGATTTGCGCAACTCACCGCTTCGCGCAAACTTCACTCGTACTACAGAATGAGTCATTGTGACACTTGTTTTACAAATAACTATTTATTTTGTGCAAATTTAGGATTTCTTTGACAGTGTCATTTTCAAATTCGGTTTTTTGATCGATTACTAATTTTTCAGGAATTCCAAATGGGAAGAAATATTCAGTTGAGGCAATACTGACATAAATAACGGGTTTTCCAGCTATTTTATATAATTGTTTGAATTTTGTGAACGAATCAACTAAAGTGAGATAAATTTTATTGTCATTAAAGAATAAATGAAAGTCGACTGTTTGGCTTGGAAGCGGTTTCTGATAATAAGAGAGTAGAAGAAGGAGGTTTTCTATAATACTTTGTGCGTTGGCATATGTCATAAGAATTTATATAGCCTGTAACAAATATTTTATTACCTACTTTATTGAATGCATTGTATAAATTATCAAAGTGAAACCAAATACAATATGTTTTCTTTGTGATAATATAATCACTAAGAAATTCAAAGATTGAATTTTCAGGAATTTCTACAGTGGTAATTTTAGGATGTTCGACTGAATTTTTAATATCGGATAAGGTTGTGGAAATACCAAAATTTGTTGTATCTGAATCGATTGTGCTTGTAGGTACGTTTTCCAAAGCAGTGATATTTTCTTCTGTTCGAGAAATTTCTTCATTTTCTTCAAACAGATTTTGGAAATGGATTTTTGTATCAGTCTTCAATTTGTTTCTCTCGCATGGATTCTGCAATTCTTCTTAAGTAGTCAAGGGATTCGATATTAATATCTCCAGTATCGTTAAGCAAAGATTCATTGTCTAATGCGTTCCGTGAAATTCGAGAGGGAAGTAAGCGACTGCATTTAATTGACTTTTGCTGTGAACTATAGTGTAGTCAAATAACTTTAATCTCCATCTAATCTATTTTGAATTTGGCTCTATTAAGTTAAATAGCCAAACAGTTAGGAAGTAAAAAAATACTGTGCTCAAATTTTTTTTATATATTTGAGTAACCGTGTAACTTTTTCGCTTGCTGTTATTAACAAATGAAAATTATATTTTCATAATTGATTTGCATTTTATTTTAATGATTTGTTAGAAAATAAGCCTGACTATGCTCATTTATTCGAGATAAGTTTAATTATTCCACAGCAAGTACAAAAAATAAAGTGATTATGAAAATATTTCATACTTAGTTTTAATGTCGGGGCAGGTTTGGAAACCTTGACCGGGCAACATCATAACAGATTGTAGTTGTTGAATACATTGTCTGTCAAAATGAGAGATCTTAGCGATATAGAAGTCGCACGTGTTATAGCTTTAATTGAAAATGTAAAAATAGCAATCGCAGTCCGTCAGTCATTGAACGTGTGTATGATCGCTATAGAGAGAATGATCGATATAAAAGACGAACCGGACAAGGTCGAAAGCAGAAAACAACTCAAATTCAAGACCTATATTTAGTAGTTTTATCTTTGCGAAAACGAATAGCGACAGTAAAAGACCTTAAAAGTACACTTAGTATGGCTCATCAGGTAACCACTTCTGACCAGACTATAAGAAACAGGTTACAGGAAGCAGATTTAAAACCAGTAAGACCGGAATGACAAACTGTTTTAACTCGACATCATAAAACTGTGCGATTAAAGTCCAGTACTTTTTACATACAAATCAAGATTTCGTCTTACTCGTTGTGATGGCCGGGTCCATGTGTATATGAACGATACTCCGCTGTATCCAGATTTGGAGACGGTTCGGTAATGGTCTGGGGTGGAATAAGTTTGGAGGAAAAAACCGATCTTGTAGTGATACCAGGAAGTCCTACAGCGCCAAGATATATTAATATCACTCTGTCAGATCACGTTATTCTTGCAGCATCCGGTATAGTGGTTGATTTTCTTTTCATGCAGGATAATGCAAGGCCTCATACTGCCACGATTGAATACTTATAGGATATATTGGACAGACGTATTCGACGTCATCCAAATCCACCTCAAACCCTTCAGCAACTAACAGAAGCCCTAGTCGAAGAGTGGGACAGTATACCACAGGATTCGAAAGCTCGTGAGTAGTATGCCAAGAAGATTCATCATCATCATCATCACTTAGCGCTACAACCCTGGGTGGGTCTTGGCTGACTGCACAACTTTATTCCAGCAGGCCCTGTCTTCCATCAACCTGTAATAGAGTGAGATGTTCATTTTTTGGAGAACTGATCTTATGTTGTCTCTCCAACGCATTCTGGGGCGTCCGAGTGGTCTTTTGCCTGATGGAGTCTCTCCCATACCAGTTTTACAAGTCTTTCGTCGTGTAGCATCTGTACGTGTCCTGCCCATCTTAAAAGCTGGGATTTAATCTACTGGATAATATCGCTATCTTTGTATAGTTCTTGGACCTCTGCATTCGTTCTAATGCGATATCGGTTAGTCGTCGGATAGTGGTAGGGTCTAAATCTCTTTCAGAGAATCTTTCGTTCGAAGTAACTGAGTTTATATTCGTTTGCTTTGGTCATTGTCCACATTTCGTTACCATATGTTATTATATATATATATATATATATATATATATATATATATATATATATTGATTTTTAAAGCCCTTGTTAAGCTCTTTGATTTCGTAAGGCTATTGAGTGTAAAAAGACGGTTGCGGACTGGATTCTGCCTTTGATTTCTTCAGTGACGTCGTTGTCTGCTGTAATGGTGGCACCAAAGTATATTAAGTGTTCTACTCTTTCGAATTTGAAATTGTTTATTGTGACGTTTTGTTCTAATCTATCTCTTCGTGCCGTTCTATTTACGCACATGTATTTCGTCTTTTCTTCGTTAATTCTTAGTCCTACTTCGCTTGTTGTTTTATCGATCTTGTTGAAAATGTCCTTTATTGTTACAACAGAATCCCCGATGATGTCGATGTCATCTGCGTATACTAACAGCAATTTGGGACTTTTCGTTGTTAGCAGTTCAGTTTTTATCTCAGCTGTTCTCACGGCTTTCTCTAGGACGAGGTTGAACAGTAGTGGCGAGAGGGAATCGTCTCGTTTTAGTCCGTTTTCTATTCCAAAGCTGCTGGATAGGTTATTGTTTACCCGTACCTTTGATACTCCTACCTCTATGCAGATTTTGGTCATATGGATCAGCTTTTTTGGAATTGAAAACTCCGCCATTGCGTTCCATACTTGGCTCCTCTCTATGCTATCATAAGCCTGTCGGAAATCTATGAAGAGGTTATGTACTGTTCTATTATATTCCCAAGCCTTCTCTATAATTTGCCTTAGTGTGAAAAGTGGGTCTATAGCTGACCTGTATTTTCTGAAGCCGGCTTGATATTCACCTAGGATGTTTTCTGCATATGAAGTTAATCTATATAGCAGGATGTTTGAGAGTGTTTTGTATGCGTTGTTTGTTAGTGATATTCCCATGTAGTTGGCGCATTTTGATTTATCTCCCTTTTTATGAATGGGTGCGCTAATACTTTCTTTCCATTTTGTAGGTATTTTCTTCTCGCCATATGAGAGTTATTAATTTGTGAATTTGCAAATGGAGTGCATTTCCACCATATTTTAGTAGTTTTGCCGGTATCTCATCCGAGCCAGGCGCCTTGGAGTTCTTTAGCTTATTCAATGCCCCTTTTGTTTCTTGAAGGGAGGGTTTTTCCACTGGTAGATCTGCTGTTATGTAGGTCTCTTCTTTGTGCACTTTTTCTGGTTTTATGCTCAGGAGGTCCTTGAAGTATCTTCTCCATTCTTCGGTCAGTTCTTCTTCTTCGATTATTAAGTGGCCTTGGTCGTTCCTAAGTGTCGGAATGGATTCGGCCTTGAAGCATTTCTTCTCAAAAGTAATTGCCCTGTAGAATTATCTGGAGCGTGGTTTTGGGCGGTCTCTTTCTATTTCTTCATATTTCCTTCGTTCATACTCTTTTTTCTTTGTTCTTATTAGTTTTCTTGTCTTTTTTCGGCACCTTGCGTATTCTTCTATACTTTCCTCTGTTTGGAGTTGTAGCATTATCTTCCTTGTGTTTTGTCTGGCTTCTAGGAGAATCTGACACTCGTCGTCAAACCATTTTTCTGCCCTTTTTACTTTATTTTTTCCGAATACTTTTTGAGCGGTTTCTGTTATTACTTTTAAAGTTCTCTCCCACAACTTTTCAGGTTCATTACATTCTGTCTCAGAGTCTAGAGTTTGTTTGAATTGTTCTCTGTACTGTCGTTGTTTCGTTTCATTTTGCAGTTTGTCCCTGTTCCATTGAGGGGTTGTCTTAGTGTATTTATGGGTTGATATTCTCATTTTAACTTTCGCTCGCACTAGGTAATGGTCTGTATCCCCATTTATTCTTCGAAGGCTTCTTACGTCTAGGACGTTGCTTCCGTGACCCGCATCCACGATGATATGGTTTATTTAGTTTCGGGAGGTGTTTTAATTTGAAATCCAGGTCTGTTTGTGGATGTCTTTATGTGGGAACATAGTCGATTTTATCAGCATATTGTTGGAAGTGGCCGCTTCTATAAGTCTTTGCCCATTATCCTTGGGTATATTATGGAGGCTGTGTTTGCCTATCGTTGTACCATTTGCCTTTTAGTCTAATGTAACAAATTCTTTCCTTCATTGGTTTGAAATTTAGAACGTTTTGGACCATATCTTCTCTAGTGACAAAACCTGTTGCAAATTAATTTTTCCCTGTTCACTGCCGCTAAAAAATATAACAGATTTACTCATCTTTACATCGTCCCCAGGCCATCTTATTTCTTGGACTGCTGTTATATCCATTCCTATATTTTCGAGTTGTTGAATGGCATTTGTAGCGGCTCCGGCTCTATACCAGCTCTGGACGTTCCAGGTTCCAATACTCATATTCCTTTTCCGTTGCGTTCGTCGTCTTTGTGTTGTTCCTGCTCGGGTCCGAGGCAAAATTGCAGTTTTCATAACCAGACTCCTTTTTATGAGAGTGGGTGGTTAGCCCTCTGCTCAACCCTCCTCCTTTATCCGGGCTTGGGACCGGCAGTGACAACTGATAAGCTACTCAATCCACCCATCAGTTGACCCCTGGCGAAGCTGCCAAAAAGATTATGATGTTCATCAACATCATATATAAATTGGTGCTAATCTGCTAATTTGGATTCGTGAAACTATAAGTACTACCAGTGTCAATCAAAAAGTTTGCCTTTAGGGACGATATAAAAATTTAAGGTAAATTGGATTTTAGTAAATTGAATTGAATTATATTGGATCTGGGTGAGGCACATTCAGCTAAAATTTTTTATTAGAATTCGCGTTAGGCATATTTGCATGTGTACATTATTACTACGGTTTTGGCCACAGAGAAAATTTTCTTCCTTTACAACTAATGACATCGCATGTATGGGACATTGTACATGAATTATGTCTAGAATTTTCTGAAGAATTCAAAAAACTAATAATATGCAGGGGGTTGTATTTAAAATAAGAAAGTTGGTATCGGCCACTGTCACATGACACACCCTATATAATAATTTTTTTTGAAAAAAATGCGCATCTAAAAATACAAATCGACGTGCCAAGCGTTTTTCCCAACACGCTCTCACTGATTCGTGGGGGGGCTCTATCCCCCTCATCCCCCCCTCCGTAGTTACGCCACTGATTATAAGTGTCTGTTTAGTGTTTAAACGTGCTAATTATATATTCGGTTTCGAAAACTTTTTAAAAACAAAAATTACAATTTAGTTTACGTGAAATCATAGCAGTGAAGTTACTTCGATATATAACGACGACTCACTGAATTTGAGTGATGAACTGAACTGAGTGTTGAACTCGATTGAGTGTTGAACTAATTGAGTGATGAACTCGAAAACTAATTAAGAAACGACGTGTTTGACTTAATTGCGGTGAAACGTTGTGTTTCGACTTGAATTACACTTAGAACTTGAGTTTCGACTTTGTTGCACAACATAAGGAACCGATTCACTATTCAACCAATTGATTCGTTGACAATGTAACCGATTACTTACTAACCGATTGCGTAACTATGTGAATGTTTCTTGAATGAGTGTTGAACTCACTTTGTTGAGTATGACCTGACTTCTTGTTGAGTTATTAACTGATTTATTTACGTTATAAGACGTGTTGAATAGAAATCTGCAAGGGGCGTGTTTACACGTGGATTGGGGTGACTAAAAAGAAACAGAAATAAACATTTCCTGTTGGCCAGTATCATTTGACTTGCCTGAACCATCGACTAGAATCAACAATGTCCTCCAATAGATATTTCAATTTCTATTGAACGTGTAATAGAAGAGACAGTCCTATTGTAACCTTTTAATCAAAATGTTATTCAAAGGTTTATTACATACCTTCCGACCATTTACCATAAAAATTCACATACAACGTGACAATACGTCTTTTAAGAAATTTACAATTTTAGGGCTTTCACACAATAAATAATAGTCTGAAACGTGACATTTTCCTAAATTTTTAACTATAGGATTTTAAGCACACTGCGATAATATGTCTTTCACGAATTTCAAAATGTGTTATTACGTTTGCTCTAACAATGCTACTTTACAATTATAGTGCAAAACGTGACATTTTATAAATATTTAACAAATCTACAAATAACGTCAATTTACCCTTTGAACGCACAAAATACCGAAATGATACAAAGAAATCTACAAATACCTTTTTTGCAATGCTACCAATAAACTGAATTTACGCCTTAAAATGTATAATAATGGCGTAAAGAAGAAACACGAGTTTAATATCCACAAATATTCTACACGTTTTTAAAAAGTATCGTAATCTTTATAATTCAAGATTTCCTAATCTTGAACATCTGGTATGTCTTCCTTAACAATGTTCGAGAGTCTGTCTTCAGGTGAATTATTGTATAGGGAGGCGTTTTCGTCATCAGGAGCTTCTAATCTTCTGTTAACTTCTTCGACGTATTTCGCTAAGTCGAATAACTCTTTTGTATGTATTTCAACACTTGAAATCGCGTCGGCGTTTATATTTGATTTTCCTTTTTTGTAAACAATCTTATAATCATATTCCTCCAACTTCAGTCTCCATCTTATAATGTTTATAGATTGGTTCTTTCAAGCTGAATAACCACTGTAGCGGTTTGTGATCTGATAAAATTTTGAATTTCCTTCCGAATAAATAAGGCCTAAAATATGTTACAGCCCATACTACAGCAAGCATCTCTTTTTCGATGGTTGAATAATTTTGTTCCGAATCGTTTAACGTTCTGGATGCAAACGCGATGGTTTATCTTTGCCAATTAGTCCTTGCGAAAGTATTGAACCAATTGCAAAATTAGTAGCATAAGTTGTTAAATTGAAAGGTTGTGTAAAATTGGGTTATTGAAGCAATGGTTCATTTACAAGAAGATTATTACAAGTTTCAAAACATTCGATAAATTTAGGAGTATGTTCAATTCTAGCATTCTTTTTCATACAGGTAGTTAATGGTTTTGTAATTCGCGCAAAATCTTGGATAAATTTTCTGTAATAACCTAGAAATAATTTAATTTGCTTAGTTGTTTTCGGTATCGGAAAATTTTTGATTACTACAATTTTATCAGGGTTTGGTCTAATTCCATCTGGAGTTATTATATGTCCGAGAAAAGCGACTTCCTTTTTTAGAAATTCTGTTTTATCGAGTTGTATTTTCAGATTCGAATCTATAACTTTTTGAAATAATTTCGATATGTTCACCAAATGTTCTTGCACTGAGGTTGAAAAGATTATAATATCGTCCATATGTACAAGGCATATAAATCCTTAGGAAATATTAGTTGTAATGCCACTTTTTTCTCTTTTTTATTAATTAATTTATTTATCATATGTAATGGCTAACCGTTGGATGTTACTATTTGTTTTATTGTAATAATTTATCTATCAAAATTCCATTTGTTCATAGGAAATTCAAATTCTCTATGTATCATTCAATTATATGCTGCTAATTTATGTGACATTGTATGATTGGAATTATATGGAATAGTTACATCAGTTTGTGTTGATTTTCTGTGAATTAAATAATCGAATATTATTTGTTTGAATTTGAGTTATTTTCTTCAACTTCTGATTTAAATTTAATTTTTGAGTGTAAATTATTAATATGGTTGAAAAACAAATCTAATTGTTGTTCACTATCTATAAAACAAGCTAATATGTCATCTACATATCTATAGCAAAATAAGATATTTTTTGAAATGTTACATTCAAAGATTTTTCTTTCTAAACTGTCCATGAAAATGTTTGCCAAAATTGGTGATACAGGACTTCCCATTGGTAAACCTTCTTTTGAATATATACCTTATTGTCAAAAGTGAAATGATTCTGATTAATACATACATCAAATAAATTATATCAGTATATTTGATGTTATTCCTGGATTAATATTTTTATCTTCTAGTAATTTTCTTACAAGTGTTAGATATTCTTTAGGATGAATTTTAGTGAACATATTGGTAACATCAAATGAAATGAGTTTAAAGTTGTCTTGTAAGTTGAATGTGTTTAATTTCTTTATTAGTTCTATTGAATTTTTAATTGAGTATTGTAATTTAACGGTTCCATATAATTGTGGAGACTGAGAATTTTTATTTATGATATATATCTTTTCATAATCACTTGAATTATTAACAATATCTCTTACATTATTAGAAAACTTTTTTGTTGGGTCTGCTCTAAGAATTTTTACATTGCTAGATTCAATGAAGTTATTTATTTTTGAATTATAATCTTCAGTTTTTAATATAACAGTGTGGCATTCCCCTTGTCAGATTTTGTAATTATTAGGTTATTATATTCTACATTCTTTTTGATTGAATTTAAAAATGCTATGTCATTTTTTGTTTGACGGTTCAATATATTTGATTAAATTGGCAATTTGTAATTTCTCATCAAAAAATTATTTGAATTAAATTCCACAGAGTCCAGACAGTAAATTTCATAAATAAATTTCAAATACAAAAAGTCACCCTATATTTCACACTAAAAGAGTTATCGTAATATATAAAGAATCGCCCTCAAAATATTCCAGACGTACTTTGGATACACCCTATTTATTTTTTAAACTAAATAATACGTTATTAATGATTGCAATAACGGTGGCATCTGATTAACAAAAGTTGTTCATTCATTTCGGCGTTAAAAATAATCACACAATAAAACATGACAAAATTGGTATCCACCTTGGCTCAATATTATTAATTGGAAATATATACAAAACTCTGTATTTTGTTTACAATGAATAAGGAACCGAAAGAATATGAAATGAGAATAAGTTTATAATATATTATTCATACATGACACTAATACATAGGCAATACTGCATACACTGTATTAAAATTAATTGCCTACCAGCGTTTCAAATCAGTCTATAAAATTAAATTTGCTTATATTGGGATTATACATACTCTATGTTAATAACAATAATTAGTTGATTTGTAATAACAAATTTTGTTTGAAATATGAAAAGGTGTTATTCGAACCAATATTTTCCATAGTATCGTAAAATAAACAAACTTACAGAACTGTTGACTACAATAATTGTAATAAAAAAACAGTTGTTAATTTGTTTGGACCCGTTACAATATTAAACATAATCAACCCATTTTCTCCGTAGCAAAATCACATTACCAAAAGAGATTATTGTACTCACCAAACGATGGGGAATAAATACACTAGTTCTCAACTTCTTCTGTATTCATCTTGAGTCTTACTAGCCTGTTTTATAATTTTGGATTTCGTTATCTGAGTAAAAAGATGGCTTATTTCTTGATAAAGTATTGGAGGAATAAGCAGTTTTTTTGCAGCTGCTTTCCAAATAGTTATAAATGTTTGACATATATATTCGCGTTTCCTGTTTATTCAATCTTATTTGCATCGGCTTTTGATTCAGGGTTTTTCAAGGTTACACTTTCTGAACACTTTCATTGAAACGCAATAAACAAAGTACTGGTTTATTGTTTAGCGACTAATCTTGAATCAACTTTCTTCCATTGTTTGAAGTTGTTTTTACAACAGAATACCTTTAATTTCTCTGCACCATTGATAGAAATCTTTTTATTTTCACTATAATTCTCACTAGCATTACTTTCAACAGTTGAACTCATTCATCCAATATGACAAAGCATAGTTTGTCTGAAAAAGAAAATCTGTATGTCCACTATATTCAACTTTTGAACAAACATTTTTCTTTACATCCTTCTTCAATATGAAATAGAGCAAAGAGATCTGCTTTATTGGTCGAACTCACCTCAAATTTAAGTTTCGGAGCTTTCGCTTTAAAAGTACATTTAAAATTTTTATAACTTACTGGAATGGTGTGCAAAGGCAGCTATAATAAGATGGTTATCCACAGGATTGTTTTTGTTGTCGTTTAAGATATCCACAGTATTGAGAGATTTATTATCTGTCAGCTTTGCGAATAATAATTTATTTATCAGTTTTGGTAGGGTTTTAAGTTTATTTCTTACGTCTTTCAAAGTAGTACAATACCCCATAGTGCATTAATCTGAGGTTTGAACTAATAGAATTATAATGTCCACTTTTGACTTCTGATCATTTTTCATGTATCCAGCAACTACAGTACTTATCCGTTAGTTAGAAGACCATAGGTATAGCTTCTAACTGAATCTCACAAGAATTACAGATTATTTTCTTTTTTTTTGAACGGTTATGTCATTTAAGAATGAGGAATATCATGCTTTAAAATTTTGAATTTCTAGCCCAGGCTGATATTTACAATAACTTTATATGACAATAAATATATTTGATATGTATAAGATGGCAAGGTACCAAACAATATAAATTTCTTAGTAGTTAACGACGTCATTTTGTTATTGAATACATTCAGCAGTAACGTGATTTTCGTCGCATGTGTGAGAAATTCTCATAACGTTAACTTTCGTCTCTAGTGGCGAAAGTTGAATTTATATTTTGAATCATATCCCGCCCTCGTATATAATGTTTTGACGACTTTAAATTATTAATAAACAAAGACAAAAATAATTTCTATAATTAAAATGTATTATTTTTACGTTTGTTTGTTTAAAAAGCAAAATAGAATTGTTAAAGTAACGTGAGACTTAGAACAATTTATATATAGTTGCCTGGTTTCATAAGTTTGACGTTCCTCGTTAATTATTTAGTGTTTGCACTGAAATACATAAACAATACATAAAAAATCTTGATTGTAATACTCCTATAATTTTGAATAATTGTTCGAATCCCAATTAACCAATATTTAAATCATAAGTAATGTTTAATGAAATTCTGTTATTCTTAATTTATAATAAAATATTTAATGAAATTAACTGTCTCGACCCTTACTTCGTGGAATCTGCTCATATTAGTGTTTTAAATGAAACTCACGGTTTCTAGTTAATTCCACAATATAATAAAAGTTATTGAAAATTCTAAAAAAATGACAATTGTTTCGATAAATCAATATCATCGTCAGAATGACAGAAGTTACATTTCATTTGATGCCTACCCGATGTTTAGTAGTTATTTTTGGCTAGACCAAGAAGTGACCTAACTTGTGATTGACTTAATATATGTTAATAGAAAAAAGAAGAAGATGTGATATTACAAATATTGAAGCTTAGATATAATTAGCCCTATGGTGATATCCTGGATATCATTTTTCCTATTAAGATCAGTATAACTGTGCAATGATATAGGAAACCAGGAAAACTATATCTGATGATCTTTACAATTATCACTTATGAAGACAGTTTATTAGTGGAGAACTCCCTAGATTTAACTGTTCATTGACAACTTGATATTGTGGGTTTCTTAAATGTCTTCTAATTTCCAATTCTTCAAGCAAATCCAGTTCTTGTTTCTTTTCACAAATATGCAGCACTTCTAGTTTTGTGTTAGGTGTCAATGAATGATTAGTGTCAAGTAGATGTTCTGCGTAGTGGGATTTATCTGGTTGTTTTAATCTGTATGCTCGTGTTCACTGTATCGGATTTCGAAATTCCTAAGGGTCTGACCCAAATAGACAGCTTTACATTCTGGACATTTGAGTTTATATATACCTGACTTCTTTAATAGTGGTATTTTTGTTATTACATTTAACAATTTTGTACTAACGTTACTTTCTGTTCTAAAAGAAATTGTTGTATTCGTTGCTGAAGATATTATCTTTGAAATATTATTAGAAATATTTCCTGCATATGTGATGGTTTTATAAGTTTTTATTTCATCAGCTTGTTTAGGAAACATCAGTTGTAATGCCACTTTTTCCTCTTTTTTACTAATTAGCTTATTTATCATATCTAATGGATAACCGTTGGATGTTGCTATTTGTCTAATTGTATTAATCTCTCTATCAAAATTACATTTGTTCATAGGAACTGGAAAAGCTCTATGTATCATTGAATTATATGCCGCTAGTCTGTGTGACATAGGGTGATTGGAATTGTCACATCAGTCTGTGTTGGTTTTCGGTAAATTGAATAATCAATTATATTATTAACTTTTTAAATCAAGAAAATTGATTGAGCTATTTTCTTCAATTTCTAATGTAAATTTAATTTTTGGGTGTAAATTATTGATGTGGTTGAAAAATACATCTAATTGTCGTTCACTACCCATAAAACAAGCTAATATGTCATCTACATATCTATACCAAAATAAAACATTTTTCGAAATATTACTTTCAAAGATCTTTCTTTCTAAATGGTCCACAAAAATGTTTGCTAAAATAGGTGATATAGGGCTTCCCATTGGTAAACCTTCATTTTGAATATATATCTTATTGTCAAAAATGAAATAATTCTGATTAATGCATACATCAAATAAATTAAGTATATCTGATATTTTTCTTGGATTAATATTTTTATCTTCTAGTAATTTTCTTAGTATTAGACAATCTTTAGGAGGAATTTTAGTGAACATATTAGTTACATCGAACGAAATGAGTTTATAGTTATCTTGCAAGTGGATTGCTTTCACCTTTTTGATTAGTTCTATTGAATTTCTGATTGAGTACTGAGATTCATATCCGTAACTATTGAGTATATTATTGAGCCTCTTTGCCAATATATTATTAGGAGTATTAACATAAGAAACTACAGGTCTAATTGGTTTCGTTATTTTATGTAATTTAACGGTTCCATATAATTGTGGACAATGAGGATTCTTTTGTATGATAGACCTCTTTTCGTAATCACTTAAAAGATAATTTGTTAATAATTCAGAGTTTTTTCAGTTCCTATGAACAAATCTAATTTTGATAGAGAGATTAATACAATTAGACAAATAGCAACATCCAACGGTTATCCATTAGATATGATAAATAAGCTAATTAGTGAAAAAGAGGAAAAAGCGGCATTACAAATAATATTTCCTAAACAAGCTGATGGAATAAAAACTTATAAAACCATCACATATGCAGGAAATATTTCTAATAATATTTCAAAGATAATATCTTTAGCAACGAATACATAAATTTTTTTAGAACAGAAAGTAACGTTAGTACAAAATTTTTAATTGTAAAAACAAAAATACCACTATTAAAGAAGTCAGGTATATATAAACTCGAATATCCAGAATGTAATGCTGTCTATTTGGGTCAGACCCTTAGGAATTTTGAAATCCGATAAAGTGAACACTTACGAGCATACAGATTAAAACAACCAGATAAATCCCACTACGCAAAACATCTACTTGACACCAATTATTGATTGACACCTAACACAAAACTAGAAGTGCTGCATATTTATGAAAAGAAACAAGAACTGGATTTCCTTGAAGAATTGGAAATTAGAAGACATTTAAGAAACCCACAATATGAAGTTGTCAATGAACAGTTAAATCTAGGGAGTTCACCACTAATAAACTGTCTTCTTAAGTGATAATTGTAAAGATCAGCAGATATAGTTTTCCTGGTTTCCTATATCATTGCACAGTTATACTGATCTTAATTGGAAAAATGACATCCAGGATATCACCATAGGGCTAATAATATCTAAGCTTCAATATTTGTAATATCACATCTTCTTTTTCTTTCTATTAACATATATTAATCAATCACAAGTTAGGTCTAGCCAAAAACAACTACTAAACATCAGGTAGGCATCAAATGAAATGTAACTTCTGTCATTCTGACGATGATATTGATTTATCGAAACAATTGTCAATTTTTTAGAATTTTCAATAACTTTTATTATATTGTGGAATTAACTAGAAACCGTGAGTTTCATTTAAAACACTAATAAAATATTTGTTCATTGTAGTTTTTTAGTATCTTATTATGACATAAACAGGATTGTAGAAGAAGTGTAGTGTTTCACTCGTCGAAAAGATTTTTGAGGCCGAGAATATTACCCGCCTCGGCTAGTAAATTGTTCTTCCCCTTCAAAAATGTTACATTCGTCACTCGTAAATCAATATACAATTTTTATTTGACCACTTCTATATTTTCTCACTGTTGATAAGGATGATGTAACGCCTGATGTAGAAATAACCTTTGACGTCAATTTCAAACTACACTTTTTGCGGATTAAATATTACGTATTGAAATATAAACACATGATACGATATAATAGATTTTCATTGGAGTTTGCAATTGGATTTCCAAAAAGTTACATAAATATTTCAATCGTAAAGGTTAAAAAAACACTACCTATTGATCAACTGTTGAATATTTTACTTGAAATAATGTAGGGAAAAATAGATTCAATTGTAGAAACAATGCTCATATTTAACACCTAATAGTAGTAATTTAATTCCCCATATAAATTTTGACTGGACTAGTGGCGACCATTCTATCAATTTACACTAAGTCAGTTTCTCTTTGGAATGACATTACATTCGACAATAGAGATGACTCGTTACACTATACATTTTGAGGTAAGGATACATAATGTTTTACGTTCAGAGTAAATGTCTCATCCTCCTAATTGTCTTATCTACTGAGGTTGGCGATTAATATGGCATATTTTCCTCTATCCAGTACTTGGTGGATAAAAGGGTGTTTTCATCTCTGTGGGTCCATCGAGCTGTATTACGTGTTCGAGGTAGGATGCTTTCCTCATTTTGAGCATACCTATCAGTTAGGTGTGCCGGAGTCCAACTCCGATGGTACATTGACATTTCAAATATTCTTGTATTGTCATCCATGCTTCGCATTCGTACAAAAGTAGAGACCAAATGTAGCATTTTAGTGTCCATAGCCTTACGGTAGTCGCACCTCTTAGTTAGACGCTAGTAGTCGCAGTGGGTCTCTCAGACCCCTTCAACTTTAAATTTTTTATTCTAATATTTAAAAAAAATACGTTAATTTAAGAACATTTGTTGTTTATTAGAATATTAAGACACCCCTGACACAAAATTTTAAGTTCTAACTAAATTAAAAATTAACAAAAAAAAAATGCAAAGAACACATTTCATGGCATCGTCGTATATTTTTGATTTTTTTCCAAATTTTTTTTGTTGAAATGCCATATGTTCCGAAGTAATAAAAAAATGTTCACTTAAAGTAGAAAAGATAGAACTAGCAAAAACAGTTCGCATATAAGGGCATCTCACTTCACTAAAAATTAACTATTTTTTCGCAACAATCGTTACAAACAACGAAGGAATGTTCCAAACATAAGTATATTATACATTTTGTGCAATAATATCTTGTTTTTCGCTTTTTACCTTTACACTTAGAGCAGTTTCCTCTACGGTTATCTCTTTCTGGCATCTCTTCTGGCTCCTGTATACCTAAAATTGCATTTATTCTACTAGTTATGTTTCGCGGAACATTTTTGTTTATCGCACGATGTCTCACATGTTCGTCAATAAAATCAAATGATAGTTTTTCCAAAAACTTTCGTCTGGCCAAAAATTTACTTTGGTCAACGTTTCCTTCATATATAACTTGGGAATTTATACCAGCCACGTTCATCATACTAAAGAATACTACCATCGGCCTCCGTCTTGTGTTGCGGACACAATTATACAAAGCACATAATTTATCTACCACATCTACACCTCCCTTGGTTTCATTGTATGTCGTTATTATTTCAGGTTTCAACAACTTTGCCCTTTCTGGGGATGTACGAAACTAGTATTGAGTTATTTCTGAATCCAAACGTACTAGAAAATGGTGAACGAAGTTTACCATCGAGAAATAGTGGGGACACTTCTCGTTTATTTTTCCTTATTGTACTCACAATTGTTAGTCGGTGATTGAGTAACATGTCATCAACTAATTGAACACTGGTGAACCAATTATCTATAGTAATGTTTCTTCCAGTATTCCACACAGGTTCACTAAGCCTTTTGACAATACTAGCTGCATCATTATTTACTTTGAACGGTCCTTCCGGTTGAGTTCCGACATATACCTCCATATTTTTAGTATAGTACATTTTTGCATCTGCCAGAGCAAAAATTTTAATAACATATTTATTCGGGTTATTTGGCATGTACTGCTTGAAACTGCAACGTCCCCTAAAAGCCACTAATTTTTCATCTATCGTTAGATACTCGGATGGAACATACGATTTTTTACAGTTTTCGACAAATAAATCAAAAATTTGTCTTATTGGTGCCAACTTGTCTATAGTTTTCCTAGCGATTCGGGTATCTTTATCGTCAAATTGTATGTATCTCATTAGATAACGAAATCTTACAATAGACATTGTAAGTCTGAAGATCTCTATGCCTGTACGATTTGTAGCCCACAATTGCTCAATGTTTAGCCTACCACTCTTGGTAATCCAAGCGAGATATAATTGATCAAGTAGAGCTAATATTTCACTTTGACTAGTCAATTTAGCATCTCTTTCCCGAGCAAAGTTTGGTATTCTTGATGAAATAAATTTATTGGTGTTTTCGACAAACACATCAATAATTTCTTCATCAAAAAAACATTTCCAACAATCTATGGGAGTATTTTTTCCTTTACATTGATCCGTTACTTCAGGTAAATGAGTGACTATATGTTGTGATCTTGTTCTAACATTTTGTGATGGAGCCATTTTACGCCACTTAGTAGTTCCGTCCTTTCCCAAATACCACGGTCCCGTGTCTACGTCCCCTTGTTCGTTATCTGATATCTCTTCTTCAGTATCAGATTCTTGATCTCTGGTTTTATAATTATCAATATCTTCGTTCATATGCTCATCATCATCGTCATATATCTCTTCGTCTGTTTGAGCTTCATCAAGTAAACGCGCAAGATGAGCTTGCTCTTCTTCATAACTACACATTATAATTTTCTACAAAAACAGATAATTGTAAGTAAAAAAATACAATTTAGAAGTGCTACATTTTTACCTCATCAAGTAATATTCAAAATAAAAAATAGTTCTACAAATAACACTGTTAGTAGTCGCAGGGGGTCTCACAGACTTCAACTGTTGCGAACTCCGCAAGTAACTAATGCGAATCGGTGTAAGCCTAAGCAGGTACTTTCCGGAAAGGTACCGAAAATGACCGAACATAACATCCATATATTACCGAGGTATAACTTAATTTAGAATTTCTAGATCTGTGAGACCCCGTGCGACTACTGAAAGGTTAACAACTGAAAGGTTAACATCGTTATTGGTGACAATTTTGAGAGATACAAATTTCGCTGGAGTGGTTCAACTGGCTGTTGATGTCTCTGTCGAAGTAAGTGTATGTGTAGTGTAGGTTTTAAGTTCTAATCTGTTTATTCTTACATTGAAGTTGATGTTTTCTTGTGGATTTCTACTGAAAATCACTGGTTTTGTCTTAGCAGTCTTAACTTCTAAACCCATTTTGACACTCTTCTCTGTAAGACACTTCATTAGGGTTTGTAACTGTTCTGATGACTTTGTCAATGTTTCGGTGTCATGTGCGTATCTGATATTATTTATGAGTTTTCATTTTATTCTGGCACCCTCCACGCAGTTCATAAGATACTTCCGCGGATTATGTGTTCAGTATACACAACAGCGGCGACAATACGCATCCTTGGCGAACACCTTTTCGGACACATCCCTTGTGGCTCTAGTATACGTTTTTTATAATTATGATGGTTATTCATTACAAGCCTATTTCCGTGAGAGCGTCAATCAATTTTTCATGTTGTAAACTATAAAAAGCCTTTATGTAGTCCGCGTAGCACACAAATAACTTCCTTGGAACTTCCATGTTTCTTTCGGCTAGTAGTGAAGGCATAACATGGCTTCTCTTATTCATGTCCCCGTTCTGAAACCTTAATGTTATCTCGACAGAAATTCGTCAGATTTATTATAAATTCTGTTGAATATCATTTTCCTGAAGATCTCAGCTGGATGACTAATTAAACTGCGATCTTCGCATTTTTTGGCTTTGTTATTTTTGGGTTTAGCTATATAAGTAGTTCCCAATCTTCTGGTATCTTTCCAGTTTCGTAGACTGAACTGAAAAATTCGGTCAGTATTTTAATAGCACTGTCACTTTTTTGTTTGATGTGTTCTGTCGTTATTTGATCATCACCCTTTGATTTATTGCTTTTCATTTCTTTGATTACTTTAGTGACGTCAGCCTTTAATAGTGAGGATTCCTTTTTTCTTCTTGCCTCTCTGAACAGTGGTCTCAAGTAATATCTCTTGCTGCTTACTAGGTTCCAGTTCCATCATGTCATCCTTGTCTGCTATTACTGTCAGTGGCTCGAGTTTGCAAATGCATGCCACTTCCTCCATTTTTCTGTGTAATTATCTGTCTTTATGTTTGGCCTGTAGGTGTTCCACTTGAACCAGTTCTTTTTGGCTTCTGAAATTTATATTTGGATCTCTTTGATGTTCATATTTTACTTTGTTCTGGCTCTTTACTTTAGTTTTCTAGAATCGATTAATTCCATTATTTCGTTTGGTATCCATTGCATTTTTGTTTTTTGCTTTACATTTTCTATTATTTGCACGCCTGCTTTTCGGAATGTATTTTTGAAATCTGTCCACGCTTGTTACAGATTTTCTACAGTAGTTGTAGGGTGTTTAACTGTATTCTTTTTCATTGAATGGGCGTCTACTTGTTGCTTATATAGCTCTTTTTGATTTATGACAGGTTCATATTTACAGTCTTAGGAGTATTTCAAAGTATACAGTCTTCTTTAAGCTAGTTACAAAGTATTGGAAATGTTTATACTGTTTTCTTGGTAGAATCGAATAAAAGTGTATCTCGATTATTCCTTGAACCCAACTCTTAAGGTAAACCCATCAGTTGTTTCTTCTTCCACTTTGGCGTTCAAGTCGCCAATATATATGTTCATTTGATTATTTTTTGTCTATGCTCGAAGTACTTCGATGTCATTCTAAAAAGTTTCTAAATCATTCCTCCGAAGATTCTGTGGTTGGTTCCTATATCTGAATTAGATTAATTTGGAAAAAGTGCTCATTCAATTTGATTATCGATATACGCTCGTAAAACATTTTATATACTGCATCATATTTCTTGAAATTAAGATGCCTACACTGTTCTGCACGATTATCATTGATGGTGTTGATATGGCCTTCTCTCCAGACTTCGTTAATATCCAACACGTCGCATTTCATCCTCTCCATTTTGAGCTCAGCGTTCAACAGTTTACCTGCTCTTTATAGGGTTTTGATTTTCCATGTAGCTATTTTCGTTTTTATCACGGGAATTATTAGCACCATTAAACGTCTGCGTGCTACCCATACCGCACATGTACGTCCATTTCATGTTCATTGGATGTACAAAATTGATATCATGGACTTCCATTGAACGTCCGGTTATATTCAATGACATGTCCAGAATAAGTCCGGACCTCACTGGATGTAACATCCTATAGTCCTGAATAACATCCACCTTTAAAATATAGATGGATAGATATATTTACAAACCCACTATACAACTAGTGATTATACTACAAAATACACACACTGCCACTGTCCGCCAACTTCATTCTATATTGAGTATTATTATAAAACCCACATCGTTAGTTTATTCTTGAAAATTACATGTTCTCAACATTCTCCCCATGAGTTGAATATATTGCTTAACCTTCCAGTAGTTGCGGGTGCTGTTCAACAAAAATGGTCGCGGATGTATCCGACGATATATAATTTTTATTATTAAAATACAATTCCAATTTTTAAAACGGGTAATTTTGTGTGCTAGTAAATAATAGAGAGCAATGATTAAATTCGTTAACATATGTATTTTCAGTTAAAAGATGATTACATAAATCAATAATTCTTAAAATATATAAAAAATGGAATAATTTGCTGTTATTTGCATAAGTTGCGTATTGTGAGCCATTAATTCACATATCTTAATCTTCTAGTCTACTTTTCTTGGTAGGCACTTCACAATTGTCTAGACAAACGACACTAGAGTGTTGGAGACAAATATGTCTTTGGCAGGAGGAGCATTGGAATTTTGTTAACCTGGTGCGTTTTTCTCGCTGGCATGGCACACAATGTTTACGTTTTTGCTTGTTCTTTTGATCATTTGGTTGCTGCACTTTTTCTTCGTCTTGTCCTACTACTTCTTTGAGTCTGGTTGATAGCTCGCGAGGTAGACCAGTGTTGGAGGTACCACGTCTTTGGAGGTGTGGTTTGATTAGTTCGTTACCAAGTTTTCGCAAAAAATGCCGCCGACTTTTTGTTTCATTTCTGTTCCCTATATGAATAACTTGGGAGTTTAGTCCTCTCACATTAAGCATCGAAAAAAATACAACCATCGGTCAACGTCTTGTATTCCTGGCAACACTGTGAGAGGAACATAATTTATCTACAACGTCGACACCTCCTTTGGTTTCGTTATAGAAAGTAATTATTTCGAGTTTTATATGATCCCCAGTAGTATCGTCAATTTTGTCCTCAAAGTGTAAACTAGAATTTAGAACAACATGTTTGTTTTTTTTGAGAACGTAGGACACTATTGTTCCTTCTTTTCTGAAACCAAACATACTTGATTTTACAGGACGTTCTTTCAAAACTTTCAACGGTGTTGGAATTTGCCACTTGTTTCTATTTAATGTTCCTACTATAGACAACTTATGGTTTATAGCTAAATCTTGGAGTAATGAAACATCGCTGAACCAATTGTCCATAGTGACGTTACGTCCAGTGTTGTGTATGGGTAAGATCATCCTTTTTACAACATCAACGCTTTTGTTGCTGATAGAATATGGGCCATCTGGTTGTGTTCCAGCATAAATTTCCATATTACTAGTATAATATGTTTTAGCATCAACCAGCGCAAAGATCTTAATACCGTACTTGGCCGGTTTTGATGGTATATATTGAATAAAGTTACACCTGCCTCGAAACGCTTCCAGCTTTTCATCGATTGTTACATTAGCTCCTAGTAAATAAGATGTTTTACTGTTTTCAACAAACATCTCAAATATTTCTCGCACGGCAGCTAACTGATCAATTTTCTCTCTCTCATCCCTAGACTGTCGGTTATCGAACCTGAAACAGCGCATCAGGAATCTAAAACGAATTAAGCTCATCATGAATCTGAATATTTCAACACCGTTTCCTGTTGCGTCCCACAGCTCTTCTTAGTTCAATCGGCCGCCTTTATAAAGTCCAGCCAAGTAAAGTAGGCCTATAAATGCATGGATCTCGATCATATCAGTAATACGTGCGTCTCTTTCTCTGCTGAAATTGGGTTGTACACTTATTATATGCTGATTCGTGTAAGTGACTATGAGGTTTAGAATACGGTCATCGAATAGACACTTCCACGCTTCAAAGCATCCTGTAACTTGGCGAGCGTTGCCAATAACTCCTGGACGACGTGCAAGTATGTTTTGCTTCTCTAATCTTCTTTTTCTGTTATAGGGTGTTTTTTTCCATAAATATTTGTCAACGATTTTTCCGTTATTTTTTCTGACAGCAACATAACAATTTTCATCTTCATTATCTGATGATATACTTGCATCCGTATCGTCTTGTTCACTATCTGAATCCTCATTTCTTTCTTCTATGGCTTCGGAACAGTCAGTATAATAATCTTCTTCTAAGACGTCTTCAACTGCGTCATCATCATCGTCTTCAAGAAGGAGTCATTGGAGCTCTAATACGTCTGCGTCATTATTGAAGCTATACATTCTCTTGGAAGCCATAATTCACTGCAAAAACAACAA
Organism: Galeruca laticollis; assembly: GCA_963921935.1. Taxonomy (NCBI): domain Eukaryota; kingdom Metazoa; phylum Arthropoda; class Insecta; order Coleoptera; family Chrysomelidae; genus Galeruca; species Galeruca laticollis. The sequence goes on from OY998180.1 coordinate 127,052,337, forward strand.
AAAACCTTAATAGTTAGGACAATAATTTAGAACAGGCAAGAATGCTCGCGGGTATCTCACAGATACAAGTTTATTTTTTCATGGTTTTTAGTAGCTAAGTATAAAATATTAACAGATGGTCTACTTGAAACAAAAAGGACCGCGCTTACATGAATTAAATAAATATACAAGCAAATCAGCAAAACTTACATGAATGATCGCAGTGTGTCTCTCAAATACAAGTGGCACTTTTTTTACAAACTGTTCACTCTACAAAGTTTGCACAAATACTAACCTCAAAACTTCCCTCGAGCAGGTAGGTAGACGAGAGAACATCCCCACCGCTAAGTAGGTGTTCGAGATATATGAGAAAAAAGTATCGGTATCTATATCTCAGATACGCGCGACTACTGGAAGGTTAAATGATATTTCGATTTGTTTGAAAGCATTTGAATTTTGCATATTCACTGTGGCTATCATAAACCCACTTCTACTTACCTCTCACATTGCTACTATCTCTTGGTTAACACATCAGACTAGATAGAACACCACGCAAACTTAAATTTTGAGTTATAAAGTTCTCGAAAATGTTCAAAATACTGTGAAATTTGCAGAAAAGTTCACTTGGAACACTGAAACGATAACACTTTCTAACTTTTCTAAACTTAAAATCTGATATATGGCTGGATCGGTATATTTGGCGATAGGCGGTGGGTCGGAAGGCCTCATGGAACCTCTTTCTTCTTAAAGTGTGTTTTCATGCATACGAATTCTTGAACTTTTGTGACCACACCAGAATCAGGAAAATATGCAGGATATATTTATTTAAAGGGTAAAGTCTGGTAAATCGTACCTTGTTTAGAAAACACTGAATAAAATATTAACAAATAAATCATTTTGAAGGAAATCTACGTTTTTCAGTTCTTCTGATAGAGGTGCATCGATATATATACCCACTAATCTATTCGTTGCTTATTATATATATATATATATATATATATATATATATATATATATATATATATATATATATATATACATTACGAATTGTAGGGACAGTGAATTCGTCAACTAATTGGAAAACAAAAATGTTTGCAAAAGGTACGGTTTATCCAACCGTTCGTGAAAATCGTACCGCTGAGTGAGTAAATCGTACCAACCATAAAAGTGAATGTCGATTAATTCGGATCACTCATTTACCTGCAAAATAACACAAGAAAAATACAACTAATCATTCAAAGAACGGTATATATTACAAAATATCCAGGCACTAGAACAAAAAACGCAGTGAAAAGTAAGTTTGGATGTCAGTCACGAAAAATCGTGAAACCACTTTTTGCAATTTTTATTCGAACACTGGATCATGTCTTCCAAGGCAACCTGGTCGCAAATTTCACAATACCACTCTTGTACGTTGACTTCTATTTGTATAGGCAGGGTTGGTATAGCTGTTGCAGATGTACCTGGGATTGGATCAGGACATTTCTTTATTTTTTTGATGGTTTTGTTTCCGACACTAGTTGTCGCTTAACCGTTTTTATTGTTTGAGGCTTTGGCCTATGCTTTTCGTTTAGCTGTTCTAAATATTCTTTATGAGTACTTGTTAATATTACAGCAGGTTGAAAACCTTTCTTTTTTCGTTTAGTGATGTGAGGCGTCATTTTGGGTATTGGATGAATATCTTCAACAGACAATTCTATTTCGCTTTCTGCAGTGATATTTAAATTATTCGTAGCCGATTCTTCTAATTGCTCAGATTTTGATGTTCCAGTAATTCCCGATGCAATTTTTATAAGAATTTGTGGTTCATTATTTTCCTCAGTAGGGGAGATTCCAGATTCTCCTAATTACTGTTCATTATTCTCCTCAGCTCGTCGGTTGCCAGGTTCTTCTGATTGCGTATCGTTATTTTCTTCAGCTGGTGAGTTTCCAGGTTCTAAATCATCATTCAAATTTTCAGATGCAGCAAAGTGATCTTCTTTAAAGATGTGGCGATCGACAGGCCAAATTTCACTACCTCGAAAGCCACCTATAGCATTTTCAATTGTAGCTGCTTTACCATATGCTTCGGCTATTAGCTGAGACATTTGAAATTGTGTGACAGCCAGGCCTGGATTCGTACGTAGCCATTTGACCACCGCATGATCGTAATAAGTCTGTAAAGGTTTAAAAAATGCCACATATTAAGGATGAAGTCTATGAGCTGCATGACCGGGTAATTGCAGAAGTATAACTCCATGAGACGTCGCAAGTTCCAAGGCTTGTAAGTTCCGCGTGTGGGTGGTATGACCATCCAATAAAAGAAGGACCTTCTTTTCTGGGCTTGGCTTAACAAAAGCAATAAAGTGATTTAACCAATCGACAAATAGTTCGATATTAATATATCCAGTATCTGAAATTATTACAACGCTACCAGGCGGAGCTCCAACTTTCAATTCATCCCAGTGCCTTTTTCTTTTAAATATTATCATTGGAGGAACGAAAACTCCTGCGGCGCTAGCATAGCATACCATCGTTGTATTGGTTCCTCGCTCTCCGCTAGCTAGAATACCTATCTGATTATTTTCCTTTTGATCCTGTATCTTTCTATTTTTCTTTTGGACGGTAGAGTAGCCAGATTCATCCACATTGTAAATTTGTGTAGCATTTAATTTGTGCTAATCGCATATTTTTTCCAGCATATCAAAAAACGCATAAACACGTTGTTTATTAAAACCTTTAGCTCTGGCGATTGATGTAGATTCAGGCTGGCGTAAACTGATGTTAGGGTGTCGCTTTAAAAAGGCATAGTACCAATCCTTTCCTGCCATTTGCTTCTGCAGGTTGAAGTTATGAAGAATACCAATATTCTCAGCTACTTGTAAAGCCAACTTTCGAACATCTGTTATATTTATTCCAAAAAGACACTCTTCTAATTTTAATATATGGGTAACCAACTGATCTTCTAAATGCTTTGGTATAATGGTAAGGCGGCCAACGGATTTTATGGATTCACTTGCTTTAACATTCTTAGAGTCTAAGTGCCTTTTTAGCGTTGGTTTTGGAATATTGAAGTTTCGAGAAGCTTCGTTAAATCCACATTGTCCGCTCCTATAAGCTGTGATGGCATTTTCCATATCTTGGGATGTCCATAATCCATATTTTCTCTTGACACTCATCCTGTAAAGAATATCTATATTCATCGAATTGTTTGATTTTGATCTCACATTTTAGTAGGGTACGATTTACCAGACAAACAGACGGCACGATATACCCGACATGTACATTTGTGTTTTTCATAACCGTATTTATTCATAACTGAAGTGTATACCAATTGGAAACACATAAAAATATCCCAATGAACAATATTTCCTGATAGTTAGACATAAATAATTCATAACTTACCTCAGATGGCATAAATTCGTTAAAAAATGGGTCTGAAAACTACAGTTCGTTGGGCCAAACAAATAAATCAGTTTTACAACGTCTGCGATACTAATGAACAGCCGAGAAATGGAATGGAGTTGTTTTAACGTTGCCCGATAGTCCTCTATACTTCAAAAGGCAAATATTTTTCGCCAGTTTATAAATATCGCAGTGGTGCGAATTAGCCGTCGATACGATACTACTTTACCCTATATTCCAGGTGGTGAGAATTTTAATAAAAGAACATTACACAGGTACCTATTTAAGTTTTTTTATACCGAAACTAGCATTCATAAATTTGTTCGAAAATCTCACAATTCGCATGGATGAAAACTTACCCTTACTAAAAAATCTGACATCCAAAGAAAGCTCATCGTACAATTTGTAATTTTTCCCTTCATATAAAATTGGCACACTTGATAATTAGAACAGATTATTCTCAGGGATTTGTATTATGGAAAACAACCATTATAAGCCTCAGGTGATGTATCACGTTTATATAACGGAATCTGTACGATAGTTCCAATTATGTACATTTTATGGACATTCTGGCATCTACACTTATAGATCATCAAGATTCGATTTCCACCATACCTAGTTCATCCATTGGATGTACATAGACACACCAATTCTTGACATCCTTTGGAGGTGCTGGAATGTACACTTATGGCTAATTCAGGTTGATCCAATAATATTTTAGGTATCCAGTGGAGATACGCAAACGTACACTTTTTAAATGTACAAACTGGATCCAGTCCTGTATACCCTATGGATGTTCGGAAATGTACAATTATGAATATTTCAAGTTGTTCTAATATAGTACATCAAATGGACATACATGAACGTACAATTTATGAATGTATTAATTGTATCCAGTTCTGTAGACCCAATGGACGTCGTGTGCTGTATGGGTACTAGGTAATTTTCCGTCTTTCGCCTTCGACAACTCGCGAATGTACCTGTGAGAGAGACGATATTATTGAAGTATTTTATTTTTTAATCCAAAAACTGTCTTGAAATATTATTAGAATACTAAATTTACAAAATGTGACACAGAATATAATATTTTGAAAAATGTTCGGTTATATTTTCTCAAATAATTGACAGACATGTTTGATGACACAACTTTAGTCATCAGTGAAAGAACCGGATATATGTTTCTTGAATCTGGAGGTAAACTGTATTTTTTAAAATTTTCCAGAGCGATAAAAAATCCAAATACAAATTAATACTTTTGTGCTTAGAGTACCAACCTGTTCAAATATCTCAAATAATGTGTTAATTCAGACAAATCGATGTGGTCTAAAATATAAAGTCAGAGTTGAATAATTCGGCGAACTTGAAAAATTAAATCTCAGGCATGGGAAATAGCTTAATTGTTTTGATGAATATATCTCAATAACATGTTATGCAAATTAAAATATTTTTTCCTTTAATTCCCTCTATTAGGTTCTTGATACACACTTGCTTATAAAATTAAATAGATACGTTGGTATTAAACATCAAGAGATATTCAAAATTAGATAACACTGTTAGTCGAGAAAATGACTTCCACACAAAGTGAAGTAAAAAAACCAGTGAATTATTTTGCTCGGCAGATTATTGCGGCCGCCACAGGTAAGGAACACTATAGTTTAAAGTATTTAATAAACTACATTTATAATTCAAATTTTGTTAATTTATTCATACATTCACTTATAAATTTTTAATTTATTTAAGAGGGGAAATTGATATAGTTCTTAAATACATCATTACAAATGACATATCGAATAACTACTAAAATTCAACCTTTTCAACAAACGAATCAAGGTTAACTGTTAAAATACTTTTTCTCGTATTTTTCTCGTGAACGCAAAAATATGAAATTCTTTCCAAAACTTGTTATTCTCATGCGTTTTTCCATAGAAATCACCATTCCAGATATATAGGGGCTGTTCAAATTGCACCTACCACCCATGAAAAACGCAATTTTTATTGTAACATTTTCAGTAGATGCATATCATACGATTTATTGTTATTAAATTTCATAAAAGATTCTATAAATGTAATGATTAAAGTTGGTAATCTTCGAATACCACGTTCACACATTTTTTTCTCCTCATGGTATTTCTCTGGGTTATTCTAAAAAAAAGTGTAACAATTGCTACCTCGTCAATATCGTAAGCAGAAACTAGATCTACAATGATATTTTTTCATATGTTTTTACTAAAGTAAAATATATATATTAGTGTTTTAAATGAAACTTACTGTTTCTAGTTAACTCCACTGTTTATTGAAAAATGTTGAAAATTCTAAAAAATTGACAATTGTTTCGATATTACCTAAGTATCATCATCAGAATGACAGAAGTTACATTGCATTTGATGCCTACCTGATGTTTAATTATTTTTGGCTAGTCCAAGGAGTGACCTATCTTGTGATTGACTTATTATATGTTAATAGAAAAAAAGAAGATATGATATTACAAATATTAAAGCTTAGATATTATATTATTAAACATCATGTAGGCATCAAATGAAATGTAGCTTCTGTCATTCTGACGATGATATTTAGGTAATATCGAAAAAATTGTCAATTTTTTAGAATTTTCAACATTTTTCAATAAACTGTGGAGTTAACTAGAAACAGTAAGTTTCATGTAAAACACTAATATGAGCAGATTCCACAAAGTAAGGGTTGAGACAGTTAATTTCATTAAAATATTTATATTTCTCTATATGGTAATTTTTCCAGCAATCATTTTTGAATAGTGTAATCAAGCAAATAACTGAAATAATTCGATCACTGTTCCACCTCTTTTGATAATTTCTCATATACTGTCAAGGCCAGTTATTGCATGTGAAGTGAAATCAACTTGATATATAAATGACCTTTCCAATGAACATATTTTCGTTAATACTTGACCTTTAAAGGTTTTGAAAAATTGAAATCTTATCCGTTGTAGTTCATGGAGTAGATAATTCTAACAAAATAAAAATTTTCACTGTTTAATGTTGCTAATAGCTGAAGTTTGGTAAACAATCAGTGTCTGTTCTGTCTTTCCAAAAACTGATTGAACTGGGCTTCATAGAAAAAAATAAGAGAAATAAAAAGGTTCATAAGCGTAGGGAAATAGGCGAGTGATTCTCCCACTGATAGTAAAGTGAAATTAAAATTATTGCTTCTTGATATTTTGATTAAGGCCGAAGTTGAGCCGAAATGCGAGAAGAATTTTTCTATGAAAAAATACATTATTCATTAAAAATACACCACAAATCAAGAATATTCATGTATTGTTATTTAACTATAAGAATTAAACATAATATGCTTATGTATGGAATAACACATGGCCTCTATGACTTTGCTGGCACATACCCATTTTTGTCGAACTTTTACATGACCATTTTGCGTACAAGCTACTGAATTTCTTTGTTCCATTGAATTATTTATACACGCTTATTCCAGGGCTTCTTGGCATAGACCTATAACTCCCAATAAGACCACAAAGAAAAGTAATGACGAATAGTGTTGCCTTTTTTGCTCTGCCATTTCTCATCACAATAAGAGAGTACACGGACAAGAAATATTTTATGAAGTATTTCAACTGTTTCATGAGCTGTATAACACGTGGGCCTATTCTGTTGAAACAACATATCGTCCACATCAGTATCATCCAATAACAGTGTTATCCAGGCTAGGGACACTGCAGACCGTGCCATCTATAGAGCCTGTCGAGTAACTATAATCGGTAGATAATTCCAAAAAATTACCGAAAACTGTAACGTCGTTAGTAATCAAATTTTATTGAGTTTTATTACTGCGTATGCGCGATGTCATATTGCACTTTATCTGTTAGTTCTGTTATCGTTTCTTAGTTTAAGTGTTGAGGTTATTATAAGGTTTCGGTATTTTGCTGTATTTTTTAATTGCTATAGTGTTATATTTATCTGTTTTTTCGTTGATTTATTATTATTAATTGAAAAGACAATGTCAAAGTGTATTCTAAAGGAGTCTAATAAGTGGTGTACTCGGTAAGTTTTATTAAAAAAAATTGAGTATTTTTTCTTTCTCACACAGACTTTTTACTAATTTAATCGACAACTGTAGATATCATTGTTGTTTTTTGCATTAGCTAAACTGAAAATTGTTGCATTACTAAAGTTAATATTCCTTTTTACAGTTTAGTTCCTCCGACCCAGGAAGATAAAATCAATATGGCTGAAACTCAGTAATAAATTATTAAATTCGTCGACGAGGAAACGATGGAGGATATGTTCCCTTCATTTTCAAAAACAGTGTTCTTTTAGATTTGAAAAAGACTAATTGAGGCTGTCATCAAGAAAAAGACATACAACAGGTGTCAAAAAACATCAAACCCTGTACTGCTACATACAATGTAATAAAATGTTTGATGTTCATTATTTAAGTAAAATTTGTTAAAAATACCCTATAAAGAGGGTGTACAATTATAATTCACATAACGAAACGTCTAATTTGAAATTATCAACTAAATGATATGTGTGTACACCCTCTTTATAGGGTAATTTTAACAAATTTTATTTAAGTAATGATGTAACATCAAACATTTTATTTCATTGTATGTAGCAGTTACAGGGTTTGATGTTTTTTGACACCTGTTGTGTGTCTTTTTCTTGATGACAGCCTCAATTAGTCTTTTTCAAATCTAAAAGAACACGGTTTTTGAAAATATCCTCCATCGTTTCCTCGTCAACAAATTTAATGATTTATTACCACTGAGTTTCAGCCATATTAATTTTATCTTCCTGGGTCGGGGGAACAAAACTGCTTTGAGAATGACACACTCATCTTTTCATTCACTCAATTTATATCTAGTGTGTTCATCATACTCAGACAATTCCATTTTAAAATGTACATATTGAAAAAATAATAATCTGGGTTTTATTTTATGTTATAGCTATTCCCTCCACCAGCTATGGGATGGAAGGTATTGACCCCTTGCCGATTTTCATATATAGCTCATGGTATGACAATTTATAGCAAATGAAAGTGAGTATTAACTTTTGTTGAGGCATTACGTCTAAGTATTTGGTCTAGAGGTAACCAAAAATACAATAAAGACAAAAAATAAAAAAAACAATAATTAAAAAAATAGTTAAAACCAAAGAAAATCAAGAATTTCTAAATCGGAATCTCCAAAAAAAGGAATTGAAAAAAACAAAAAATTTAAACATTCAAACATTTTTTGATATTATATTTTTTGGTATAGTACAAAAACATGTGTAAACTTATTATTTCAATGGTAAGCGCATTTTGTTTTTTATTTTGTTGATATAAATTTTCAAACATATTTGTGTATTTACTTATTCATTGTTGTTATTTTGTTTGTTTATTTGTAGAACCTCAACCAGAAACGAGAAAGGACTTCCACGAGACAGTGGGATTTTTAAGAGCCCTTAAGAAACATTTTAATAATCATAGACTGCCAGGAGCTGCAGAGTAACTTAAACTGCATTATGCGATGGTTTCATAAGAACGGAATGCTTTTAAATGTAGAAATATACAAATATGCAATATACTAGGGTTAAGCTTGTGATATAAACCTATTTAATACTTCCAGTAAAGACATAAAGATGTGTTTTAAGTGGAAATGAAATGTTAGATATATTATTTTAAATTTTGTTCAGTCACAAGTGCTGTTTAGCACTCTTATATGTAATTACTTGGCACCTTGTATTTACAAAGCAGGGTAGTATTAACCAAATTTTCCTTTAAAATTATTTTAATTACTTTTCTTATAACGTTTCCAAAAATAGTAGTTAACTACTCATTGCTAACACTTTTTTTGATTAAGTAAGTAGCAGTTATACTCCAGTAGTTTGTCCAGCTCTGTGTGTTTTTGGAGTATAATAATAAATTAATATAAACTTATCATAAATAATTTTTTACATTTATCTTGACTTCATCATCATTTAAAAATCTAATTATACTCCAATCTAGAATGTATGTTACTGAAATTATTTTTTAATTATTGCATTGTTTTTACATTATAGTTTATTTGCTGTCATTCTGTTTGTTAAGAAAAGTACTTTGTGAAAGAAATTATTTGTTGTGTATTTTTATACCAAAATAAATAAACTGTTTATATTATTACTGTTTTATTTTTTCACATTTAATTAACCATTTATGGTCCATCATTTGATATTTCATTCAATTTAACTCAACATCTAATCATTATTGAGTTAATGGAGTTAAATTGAATGAAATATCGAATGATTGACTATAAATGGTTATTTTGAAATAATATCATTAAAATACAGTAAATTTGAAAATACCGCCAAAATCTAAAATTACAGAAATCTTTTTAACATCACTCAATTGTTTAGTCGACAGGTTCTTTAGATGGCGCCACAATCAGTGTCTCATCTATCTTTGGGTTATCTGTGGTGTTATCATGTTGCGATATCGACCATCTGTAATAGTCATTACTTGACCAGCTCCATTATGGAATAGTATGGTCCAATATGATACCTCCAGTCATTGGAATTTGCAATTTCTGTTTATAACGCTAAACTCATTTTCCTTTCACGAACATTTTCAAACATTGTCTTCGATATTGATATCAGAACGGCTTATTTTTGGGTGAATCGGCGACCCAGTTTTTAAGCAAACAAGTTTCATCTGTATGAATATTTTTTTGTATTCCATATTGTTTTAGTTACACGATCAAAATGTTCCTTACCATCTGATGAAATCGTGTGCCGTGAAACACATATATTATTTGACATAACGATCTCATTTAATCCGCTCATAAAGTAAGGTGTAGGTAAATATTGTTATATAAAACCAACGTTTTATGACCTGCAATCAGATAAAATAACATAAATACATGGCTAAAACTAGTGATAACATATGAGGAACAGATATAGCTAAATTTAATATCTTAACTAGATGAAAGGATATTTTTTTATATTTATCCCGTCGCCTTCCATTCATTATAGTTTATTTAGGACTTGTACTGATTTTCAGCTTCATCTCAATTACTGTAACTTCGAATGTCTCGATCGAGGCGTCCCATACTCATTCCCAGTTGGGGCCGAAATACTTTCTAATTATTATTTAATTGGAAATTATTTTTAAAAGACCTAGGTGTGGAAACTAAACATCTCCCCTCTATTTTTTGTTGGGTTCTAATTAACAGAGCCGCTGGGGAAACAGTAACAAAGCCAACACAAAGTACTTGTATGTTTTTAGGGATTTCCATAAACCAGTTGAAACTAGCAGTGTGCAATGAACGCATGTTTTTTCTGCAATATTCCACCCATTTTATACTTAAAAACTGTTCGCAAGTGAATTGAGGTGTATGTATGTATGTGGGAGAATTTGGCTTGGAAATTAATCCTTCAGCCACATATTTTTATAGGTAAGCAGAACTTGTGTGTCACTCGGATCTACATTTCGATACCATTATAGATCAAGTTTAATGTGTCTAAAGAACTCAACCTGGGCGTCAAAAAATATTTTATTATTCAGCTACAATAAATGAGCTAGATTTATAGGGAACTGTATGTTTAATTTACAAAGGATTTAATAAGATTTTCTGTTTCTTTTTTGAATTGAGGTGTTGTTCATCATTTTTATTTGTTTGTGTAGTCTTGAAGTTGACAAGTTTAAAATGGCTGACGCATATAGTGTACAAGAAGGTAATGAAGTTGTGACTACTGAGATGATGTTTTCGCTGATAAATTCCAAGCATTCTTGGAGATCATCGAGAAATCTCAAGTAATAGCTATGAAAAACAAAAAAACCGTTCCATTAACTGAAATTGTAAATTGTGAATAATATAAAAACGCGATTGAAAAATAAAAGACACCTTCCGTCCTGGGAAAAAGTAATGTTCAATGCCATAAATGCAGTTATAAAACCGTACTAAGTCGGATCCCAGGTAAGAAATTAATTTGAATCCACCGTATGTACTTACCATGTATATTTTTATTAAGGACTCTGCCAACTCAACAATCCTTACCTACTTCAATGAATGATATTATGGCGTAAAGTGATGCCCATGAGTTGACTGGAGTGGTTTTAACTAAGAAACAGCGATCGTACATATCAGTTGAAGAGGTCGCTACAAAAAATGACTTTCCAAGCCAACATTTGCTTCTAGAAAATCAGAAGCATCCGATGAGACGAGGCAGTTAACGACAACAAAGCTCCAACGATTATAGTTGATTAGTTTTAGTTGAGCAACTGAAAGTGGCTTTATAGTTTTAGTTGAGCAACTGAAAGTGGCTCGTCTCCAACAACAATGATACTTCGCAAATGTAACGAAATTGGACAATACATCCAACGATAAAACTTCGAAATGGTATGCTGTTAATTATATTTTTGGACTAAGAATTTTGCATGTAATTTTGGTAATATAATTGATTTCCCGTTTCGAATCTGCATATTAGTTGAAAATGTTTCTTCTCCTATCTGAATTCTGTAATTTTCTGGAATTCTAATAATTCATTGAAGCTACTGAAGTGCATTTGGCCAATACTGTTATAACTTGATTTGGCATGATCAAAACTTCATTATTAGTTACTTGTTCTTTAATGGTTTCTTGAAGATTTGCATAATTGGCGTAACAATACTTGGGAAGAATGGCGTCTGATAATTCCACAGTGCAATTATCTCTTTTTATTTGAATTCTTCTAGGAAATAATACTCGTTTTCTAATATTGGACGTTCTTCTTCTACTAATGTAGCTACATCTGCAGCTATTTTATGATTTTGGTTAATAGGATATAAACGGTAAAATTCTGCAGGTCTTGATTTGAGTATAGGAACTTGAATTGCAAAAATTATTTTGGAATTGGAAAAACTTACTTGTGCACCCAGAAATTAATAATATGTTAAAATGTTGTTATATTTCGGCATTTTGTTGTAAGTTATTTATTGCTTCATCTGAGTCGAGATTGCCAGAAAGTCCTCTTTTTGATCTAATGTGTGACTAAATATTTTCTGATTTCCTATCTAATGTATTAATTAAAATTTTGGTTCTTCCCATAATCTGTTCAGTTAAATTATGATATGATATGGGATTAGTAGCATTACTTGCTATTAAACTATCCCTTTAATTATAAAAATGTTGTCTTACGGTATCTATTTGCTTACTAATTTCTCTCAAGTCTATATAGTATAAAAATTTATGTTTTGTATGAATAAGTCTACAGGACCCTAGGCTAATAGGTAAAAGTGAATTATTTAACTTGGTTACTTGTATATTTTCCGTTTTACACATAGTATGATGTTGAAGAATTAGGAATACATGACAATGGTATTTTTCTGCAACAATATTTCAAAATAATGTTTGGGTTTGCTGATTATATTACTTTTCCGCCCAACCTATATGCGAGAAAAGTATTGTTTTATCAATCAAGCAATGTATTAGAGACGTATCCGTTTAAATTCGCAAAAAATCACATAGTTATAATGAATTTTTACTTTTCCGCCCAACCTATCTAATGCGAGAAAAGTATTGGTTTACCCCAAAAAAAGTAGGAATTTTGAAATATTTTTTTGAGTAATTTTTACGTTTTCCATCAACAACAACACGAAAAAACGGTATGTACAAAAAAAAATCCTGTGTGTATGTCGTCGTCGTCGTTGTCGTCGGCCACTTTTCCTTACAAGTCTTGTTAGCACGGTACAGCCTCCGGAGTGCAATAAGTCACCAATTTTATGATTGACTATTATTCAGGACATCTCACTGATAAACCCTCACCAGAGCCAATACAACAGGTGCTAGAGTACTTTAAGTACGATATTTTTGTCATTTTTGGAGAAGTTTCAGTTTGTTAGCATAATACAGCCTCCGGAGTATATACAAGTGACCAACTTTATGATTGGATATTATTCAGATCGTCTCAAAGATGAACCCTATTGATATTCAGCTCACTGAAGCCAGTACAACGGGTGCTATGGTACTTGAAGTACCAAATTTTTGTCATTTTTGGAGAATGTTCATTTTGTTAGCACGATACAGCCTCCAGACAGTATACGATTGATCAATTTTATGATTGAAAATTGTTCAAGGTGTCTCACAGATGTACCCTATTGATTTTCGGTTGACTAGAGTGAGTACAGCGGGTCCTATAAATCCAGATATACTAAATTTTTGGTTATTTTTGGAGAAATTTCGGTTTGTTAGCACGATACATCCCCCGAAGTGTATATAAGTAACAATTTTATGATAGAATATTGTTCAGGGCGACATATGCGTAAAAGTTAGTTTTAATCTTTAAAACCGTTTATTTTTATGATAATTTCCTTCATTCGATTCTAATATTATACCTGAATCTTGAATAGTCTTTGCCTTTCGGAATTCTGGTAGTTTTTTTATCTCTAAATTTTATTTGTATATATGTTGTATCTTGATTTGAATATGTTGATTGGTCAGTTCTATTTTCATTTCTCTTATTAACTGTTTTTTCTTTGAATTGAGAATTTTTATTTTGTATTTTTTCATACAAGAGTTTAGAAGCTTCTTTATGATTTTGCACTTAATGTGATAATATTAAATGATCGCTCAAATTAAATGGAACCATTTATAACGAAGGAATATTATTTAAATCAAAGGAAGATCATTTAAATCTAAGGTAAATCGTTCGAATTAAAGAAATATCATTTAAGTCAAGGGTGATATGGATCCCTTAATGATTTCAAAAGGTCTCAATTTACACCTTAACAGAATGAATGAAATTATCAAACGAAAAAATTGAATATTTCATATTATTTCTTTGAAAATTATTATGATATCTATTTCTATCTTATTGTTATTAATGATTAGTTCTACTGTTATGAACTAAATAATAATTATTTAAATTTTCATTATTGTTACTATAATACTAATTCCTCTTATCTATTCTAATTACATATGTACATACATTTTCTATATATTTCAAACCATTTAATTACTTCTTGTATTGAGAAACATCTTAATACAAAATGTTCCTAATTTTTTCTTATTATTTCTCGCAATACTTGAACGTTGTATTGTCCCATTATTTCACATTTACGACTCTGAATTTTCTTGTTCACTTTATTATTGTTTTCATCATTTCTATTGTTACCTTATTCTATCTTCCTATTTCTGTCAACTATTTTCTTATTTCTATTCCTTTTTATGTTTTCTCTCATTTTCTTGTTACTTTCTTCTATTATTATCTTATTTCGATTCCTCTTTATTTTTCTTGTTCCTTTGAGAGGGAGGAAGAAGTTCGAGAGTTTTTTTGTTTTGGTTTGTTTGTTTTTAAGGGTTGGATATAATGGAGATATTCGAGATAGGGCCCTGATATAGGATACGGTTCCTCTGCAGGGCAGGGGTTGGGTGTTTTTAGATTGGGATTTGTGTGCGCGTTCGGTGGAGGGTTGAGTATGTGATTGAGAGGGTCGGATAGTTGGTTGAACAATTCGAGGAGTAGCGATAGTTTGTTGATAATTTTTTTAGTTGATTGATAGTTAAAGTTGAAATTGCGTAGCGAATTATTAGTTTATGTTGAAATTGAAGTTGAAATTAAAGTTAATGGCAGGTCATCGTCATCAAGTAAATCTAAGCGGGCACAGCTGCGGCTGCATTATTTCCAACGTCGATTCGTCGGTCCATTTGGCTAGTGAATAAATTCACCATGCTACAGGAAAACCGCAGAAAAACCTGTAGCGGTAACAGGGGATAGGGCTCGCAGATTCAAGTGGAAATACTTTCACTCCTGATGGGAGTGAAAGCGAAGTGAGCGCGCCTGCCTATGTTTGTGATAGAGCAGTGGTGTCGATATATGGACGAAGAGGGTAGGCTATGATGTCCATTGTTTTATTATCCCTCTCTTTTGTATTAGGGACAATAAATGGAACGGCATGTCTTTATTATAAGCTCGAAGGACCTTTCACTATATTATTTATGTAGGTTTAAGATGGTTTAACAAAGTAAAATATTATGTCACTTTCACTTGTATATTGACGGAAACTACATTTTGTTCATTTGCTTAAACAATTAAGAAGTTCACTGATTTTTTATCACTTGCTCTAATATAAATAGCTATATGATGGTTGATGCAAGGAAAAATGATATACCGGCGTCAGCCGGTATTTTCTTATAAAGCTATACCATTATGTACGAAGGCTGACTGATGAAGAGGTTGAAAAAAAGTACTATTCCTATTTATAGGTCGTCAAAGAGCGTGGGAAGAAGGAAAATCATGTAAACGTTTGACCAATGGGAGGAAAGTGTTTGAAATTTGAAGGTCAGATACAGCGAGTGAATGATACACGTGTGGGTTGGTTTTTTGCTGATTTCGGTTGCATCGAAGTATTAAGTGGAAAATTCCTAGGACAATAATCATCTGTATTTCTTATGTGGGAGTAATCGTTAAAATGCAATTTCGTCGACGACTCTAACGTCAAGAGTGTAACGATTGTTAAGGGTTGATGTTAGAGTGTTGTAAGGACTCTAACGTCATGAATGAAAAGAATGTTAAGGGTTGAAGTTAGAGTGTGGTAAGGACTCTTCATGATTGTAAAGAATGTGCAGTAAAGATTGAACAAGTGTTCTAGATGTATGCTAGTTCTTGTTTTTTTAAGGGTACGAATGTATGCAATGTACTCTAGAAATAGGCTAGAGTTTTTAACGATAAGAATGTATGCAATATACTCTAGAAATAGGCTAGAGTTGTAAACGATGAGAATGTATGTATGTACTCTAGAAACAGGCTAGAGTTTTCAACGATAAGAATGTATGCAATATACTCTAGAAATAGGCTAGAGTTGTAAACGATAAAAATGTATGCAATATACTCTAGAAATAGGCTAGGGTTGTAAACGATAAGAATGTATGCAATATACTCTAGAAATAGGCTAGAGTTGTAAACGATAAGAATGTATGTATGTACTCTAGAAATAAGCTAGAGTTTTTAAGGATACGAATGTATGTAATATAATAAGAAAGAGAGAGAGTAAGTTAATAAAATGAATGATTATGTTGTAGAAGATTAAGGTTAAGATTTAAGTGTAACAATTGAGTGAGACATGGATTAAGTATTATGAGAGAAAGAGATGAAAGAGTGAGAGATGGGAAAGGGCAAAGCGGCAGTTTTTTCGGGCCTACTGGATTAATTCGCGACCGGCAGAGACTTGCCCGGTCGGATTGGGGCCTAGTGACTTACGTCACGCCAAGCGTCGACTCTAGGTTAAAGCAATTGTGGTACCAGTTTGTTTTAGAAGTAACTGTCCCGGAACCTCGGGCGTATGTAAACAAAAGGGGGGGCCATGTTATGAAGGGATATGAATTCCAGGAGAGAGCATGGAAAGCTCATGTGGATATTTTCCAGAGTTTTCTTTTTAACAGAATGAATAGTGCTGGGTAAGAAAGGGACGTTTTTCCTCGGAGAACGTGAAAACTCCAGTGTAGCTTGCGCTACTCCCTTTTTTCGCGGAGGAATGAATTGTATAGTGAGGGTGAGTGTAAGAGTGTAATGTTTTAATGTTTGAAAAAATGATGTGTGATTAATTAATGAAATGACATGATCGTATAAGTACAAGTAATGTGACTAGTAATGTAGAGTAGATGTGCGAGAGACGGTTTAACTCATGAGGTTGTTTGTATGTAATTTCTTTTATGTATCCTAATGCTAAGAGTAAATAAAGTAAAAGAACGAGAATGTTTAAGTCGATTCTAGTTCGGCAAGTGTGGTACCAGTTTGTTTTACGAGTAACGGTCCAGTAGCCTCGGACTTCCCAGTGTTTGGATATGGTACGAGTGATTGAGGCTGTAATGCATGTACAACGCAAGAGAGGGTATCACTAAGTTTTCAAGTGTAAGCAAGAGAATGGGTATAAGTTT
Organism: Galeruca laticollis; assembly: GCA_963921935.1. Taxonomy (NCBI): domain Eukaryota; kingdom Metazoa; phylum Arthropoda; class Insecta; order Coleoptera; family Chrysomelidae; genus Galeruca; species Galeruca laticollis. Next base: position 127,069,561 of record OY998180.1, read on the forward strand.
GATTAAGGTGCAATTGTATGCGAGTTCAAGTAATAATTCATTTGTAAATGTGTAAGCATGAAAGTAAATGTAAGGTAGTGACCAGGAGTATATAAGTATGATGAGAGTTTTTTCTAGCTCTTTTGAGATTGTTTTTGTATATGTTTTTTGATTATAGACATTTGTCTTAAGGCTCTTTTGCGGGCAAGAATGAGTTTTTAAAAATGTTGTAATTAACGTAAAGGAGAGTTATTTCTGTTCTCGTCAAGAGAAGGCAGGGTAAGATGTATTAGTATATAATGTTAAATTCAAAGTGTCGTCAATGTAATTTTTTAAGTAACATATGAGTAAGGAGGATGGCGTTTTCTTCTAAACGTCACCCAAGTGTTTATATTCTTCCTCTTTATCCAAGTATCATCTTCTTCATCCAAGTATCCATGCATCTTCTCTTCTTCATCCAAGTATCTTCTTCATCCAAGCATTTTCTTCATCCAAGTATTTTCTTTTCAATACCTTTATCTAGGTATTCACATTAAAGTATTTTTTTTCAATACCTTCATCCAGGTATTCACATTAAAGTATGTTTCATGTCAAAGGGTCTAAGTTTTTTTATCGTCCAGGGTTTTAAATGTTCAAGTATTTGTTCTTCAATGTCGAAGTATACATGTCTAAGTTTTTTATAAAGTTTTTTTTATGTTTTTCTTAAGTGTCAAGTATATATGTGTAGGGGTTAATCATTATCCTCTTCTTGGGGACGAAAGGTTTGGTTTTATTGACGAGAAAGAGTTTAAGTAATGAATCAGTGCTATCCTTCACTAAAGGAGTTTTGAGTAAGAAAGTGAATCGTTTATTCGAGTGTAAGTGTTTGTTTAAGAATGATTTATGAGTTAGGAGTATTTTAATTTGAGAGTATGTTTTGATTTTATAAGTGTTTTGTGATTTAAGAATGTATGTAAGGGTGAGTTTTTATTAAAAGTGGTTTGGTCACACCAGAGGAATGAGTATGAGAGAGGTTATCCGTAAGGTATTGTGAATAAGTTCTGTCCAGAATAGTACATTTCTTTTTTAAATGATTTAAGCATTGAGAGAGATTAGGTTTTGATTAACAATGAGAGACATTAAGTTTTGATTAAGGTATGTTTATTCAAGAGATTATAAGAGTTCAATGATCTACTTTGATTTTTATCAATAAATATGAACCATCACAGAATCAAGTGAAGTTTCTTTTTTTTCTATGTTGTGATTTAATGATTTGATAATAAGTTATGCTTCAGATGTGAATATTCTTAATTGTTTTGCTGTACATTTGGTTATTATTACAATTTTTAAACAGTTGAAATGGGTATTAACAATTTGCCATATGGTAAAAATGATAATCTAAAGTTACATTGAAATGATACGTGAGAAATTAAATTGCCACCATGCAACTGACACGTTGCGTCTTTTAAGGATCCATTTTGAGAATGATGTATTAATTATTTGACATAAATAGTTAACATGAGATGTCGATCAATGCGTCATTGACTGGGTTATGTAAGGACAATGTTTATTCCAAATCAGCGTTACCATTTTCTATTTTTATTTGTACCTATCTTACACAAAAAATATCAAAGAAAGTTATTATAAATCCAAATCAATATTAAAGTGCAATTATTTAAATTACACTGTATGTTATGAATTTCAAAAGTTCGATAATCAAATACAAAATTCTTGCTTGAGCAATAAATACCTTATTTGCTTCTGTTGACACTGACCTCTAAGTTTATTATCAGTTGTTGCAGCGTTAATTTTTCCGTCGATTTTCTGGTTCTATCTTGGCTCGTTGAATATTGGAATTCACGGGCTGCTCGATTCAATCCGGCTACGAATCAGGACCATGTTTTATTATCCCTCTTTTATGTATTAGGGACAATAAATGGAACGGGATGTCTTTATTATAAGCTCGAAGGACCTTTCACTGTATTATTTATGTAGGTTTAAGATGGTTTAACAAAGTAAAACATTATGTCACTTTCACTTGTATGTTGACGGAAACTACAGTTTGTTCATTTGCTCAAACAATTAGGAAGTTCACTGATTTTTTGTCACTTGCTCTAATATAAATAGCTATATGATGGTCGATGTAAGGTAAAATGATATACCGGTGTCAGCCGGTATTTTCTTATAAAGCTATACCATTATGTACGAAGGCTGACTGATGAAGAGGTTGAAAAAAAAGTATTATACCTATTTATAGGTCGGTCAAAGAGAGTGGGAAGAAGGAAAATCATGTGAACGTTTGACCAATGGGAGGAGAGCATTTGAAATTTGAAGGTCAGATACAGCGAGTGAATGATACACGTGTGGGCTGGTTTTTGTGCTGATGTCTTGGCTTTTTGCTGATGTCGATTGCTTCGAAATATTTAGTGGAAAATTCCTAGGACAATAATCATCTGTATTTCTTATGTGGGAGTAATCGTTAAAATGGAATTTTGTCGATGTAAGAAATATTAAATATTTGAGACGAATGATATATTTCTTTATATGATCTGTGCAAGATATATGAATTATGTTATACAGGGGAAGTTAAAATAAATAATACAGGAAGAATTTGGTTGTTAAATCAAATCCGTACATCCCTCGAGTTGGGAATGGCGTTTATTAGGGTGACAGTTAGAATTTCTATTATGATTTTGGTATCAGTTGAGAGATCGAAGGCAGCTGGTGGATTTTCAAATGTAACTGGGGCAGTCTCTTGGGGGGTATTTGGTGTGGTTAGCCTATGGGGGCAGCGAGAGTGGAAGGCGGAGTGAGGACCGCCGCAATTTGTGCAGGTAGGAGTTCCGGACTTGGAGCAATTTTCGGCGCGGTGGCCGGTTTGGCCGCAAGAGGGGCATATCGGTTTAGACCGACAAGAATCAGAGGAATATCTGGTTTTCGTGCATCGATCGCAGTATTTTGGGGCTGGGGGTAGCGAGTTGTCGTTGGATGCCTCGCACTGATGTGGGAGACTATGAAATGAGAGACCGGTGGTGAGGGCTTGGTGGTAATGTATTGTGTGTGTGATGATGCGGAACATTGATGTAGGTTTATTTGCGGACTTGGCGATGATTCGCCAAGTTTTGACGAAAGGGAATTGCTGATGGTAAAGAATTTTTTCGAGTTCTTCGAGAGGGATCGTTGCATCTACATTCCTGCAGACGAATGAGTAAGTGGGTGTTAGATTTTGGCTGGTTGGGGTGGACGTTACGTGGAGTTTAAGATGTTGACGGTGATGTTGGGATCACCAGTGGAGTTTTGGATTTTTCTAAGGATTGTTGAGATTGACATCGGGGAAAAGGTTTTGAGAAGGGCTGTTCTATTGAAATTTACTTTTAGATAAAGGATGTGTCCGTTGAGAAGTTCGAGGGTGTTAAAAAGAGTGAAGAGAGATTTTTGGGTTGAATATTGGGGTGGGAGGTTCCTGAGGTTAAGGGTTTGTGTAAGTGTTGTGTTGTTTTGTAGGGGTTGTTGTAGGTTTGTTGATGGGGCTAGAAGTTGTAGGTCGGGGTTTGGTCTTCCTGACGAGGGTGAAATCTTCCTCGTCGGGGGTAGTAGGTTGTCGGATAATTGTGGGTGTGGGAGATTTGTATCTTACAGAGGAAGCATAAGATTTGGGGTTGGGGATATGAAAGAAGTGTATTTTGGTTGATGTTCGGGTGTTAGTTTTGAGGTGATGGTATTGAGTGATTGTGGGATTTGCGGGTTTTGTTTGGAGTGTGTGATGCGATTACCTCGTATATTGATTTCTGCAGTTCTTTGATGTCTGCGATTGTATCAGAGCATGCTTGGGTTTCTGGTGTACAAAGAGGTTGGGGTTGTGTCGTTTCTGGTGTATAAAAAGGTTGAGGTTGTGTGGAAGGTTTGGCAGATTTACTGCCGCGGCGGTGTCTGGAGGACATTTTCAGGTTTGAGTGAGAGCTAGGAATCGAGGGGGAAAGCTAACACCAATAGCGGACTCACTGCCGGAAGGAGTTGCCTCCCTAGTTAAAGGTTTCTTTACTTATTAGCTTTCGGGAGTTTTATATTTACCTAGGTGCTAAATGTCCTTCCTTCTTCTTATAGTGTGGCTTGCTTATTTTGGAATCTAAAAAACACAGTTAACTACACAGTTAATTTATTTTCATAAATAAGAATTTGTTTCTAAAGAAACAATTGGATACACTTCTAGTGTATTTAATGAACTGTCGAACTGATAAGTTCGGCAGATCGTGTGGACGGGCTGGATATCTGCGGTGGAGGCGTCCAAGTGTCGGTGAAGTCGACTGTGAGTTGGTTTGCATCAGTGACCAACTCTGCTAGTATCACCTTCCTCTAGCGATGGTTTGGAACAAGTGAGACAGCTTGTTCCTATCATCAATTTCATTATTTATAGTCTGATTATTTTCCCCTATCTTCTTATTAAAGTTTTTATTGTCCGTATCACTTTCAATCACTTGATATATTTTTTCTCTAAGAATTTGTATATTTTTATTTAGTGATTTTCTTTGGGCATAAGATATATAATTTGTTTCGTTATTATTTTCATGATTCTCTATTTCAGTGTTTTCCAGAATATTTTCAATATTAAATAAATATGATATATAAGTAATGAATCTATTTCAAATGCATTAAAATCGCTATTTGGTTTTATACCTGATAAAGAATCAATCACAGGGTTCGATTTACCTAAATGTTTTTTATTAATTAAAAGGTTTCTATTTGTTTTATTGTCAGGTATATATTATAATAATTTTTCAGTTGGTTCTACAGAAAATTCTAATTTGTTCTCTGCGGGTAGTCTGAATTCTATAGGAATAGAAACATTATTACCAATTAATTGTTTTTTGCAAAAATTTGTGTTTAATTTCATTTTAATTATATCTTCCATACCTATGATTCCATCAATAAATTCATGAAAATCGTACCATATAAAATTAATATTACCATTATAATTTAATGCTGTGAACGTCGGTATTTTAGCTTGAATATTTATCTTTTTGCTTATAAATGTTGTTTTAATATCAACTTTTGAACAATAAATGCAATTTGCATAATGTTTCTCTGCAACTGAAGGTCGAAGTAAATATTCAGTACTGCAAGTATCAATTAAAAGGTTTAATTTGGGTTTTTTTATTTCAATATATAGCAATGGATTGTTCGACATTATATTGATTTCTACTACTTCATTTTTTGATTTGAGGGGCTAACCGAAAATTTTGATTCTGTTCTGAATCATTCTCTTCAGAACGGGCAACATTCTCAAAATATTTCCTTATTTCTTCTGCTTCGATTTCATTTTCGTAGCTATTATTATATAATTCGTCACATGCAAAATTCGGTTTTTGGCCGTTATTACGGAAATATTGATTATTGTTCGGAAATCTGTTATTATTATTATTTTGTTAAATAAAATACTATGATTTCATGCATAATCTGCGAAGTTTCTCGATGATGTTGACATCGGTTCAGGTTTTGGTAGTTTACTTGCAGGTATCTGGTGAGGTCTAAATACATTTTGCCTTGTTCCAAGCAGCTGAGAATTAGTGGGGTAATTTCGTGGTTGCTGAGGCTGTGATTGAATATTTATAAGTTGACTTGGGAAAGTTGGTCTTTGATCATTGTTATCATTATTATTATTCTATTGGTATTGATTATAATTGTTATTCCTAGGATAATCAAAATTATTATTTCTATTATAACTAAAATTATTATTCTATGATTTTAAGTTGTTATTATTATTATTTTTGAAAGATTCCTTTGGTTCACTAAATTGACCATACAGTCCCTCAAACCCATCCACGTAAGCCATAAACAAAGTATAAATATTTTTTCTACTTTTTTGGCACGATCTTGTTAAGTATGTGGCTAAGAAAGCCTCTACCAAGCGAAATTTTTTTACAACTATTATTTAAACATTTTTTTTTACTTACAATTAGAACTGAAGTTCAAACAAATTTTGTCAGTTAACAATTGTTTAACTTGTTGAAACATTAACTTTAAGTAAAATTGTCAACGGGAATAAATTATTTATAGTGTTCAGAATGCAACATGATTTTTTCAAATTAAAAAAAAATATTCTATACCTTAAATAAATTAATTAATGTGTCGTACTCGCTTTTGACGCAATCTAAAAATGTCGCGCGCAGACCTATTTTTAGAGTTAAATTAAAATTATAAATAATGGAGATATAGTTCCGGGAGTAAGGAGTTTTTGATTGGAAATTTCCTCCTATTTCAGAATCTTTTTTTGAAATTTCTTAAATATTAATAGTTTATGAAGTATTGGCAAAAAACGAAATGCCACTTTTTTCATCTTTAATTATTTATAACTTTTGCAATTTTTTATGTGCTAATACCCGCTTTTAGCACATTTTTCTAGGTGTCATTCCGAATCCAATGAGCTATCGCACATAATTTTAAGAGCAGTATCTCTATTTTGTACCATTTTCAACTTGTCGACTAGATTAATTAATTTGTTCAAATTATTACTGTCGCCATCGTATGGCTTAATGTTTTCTAATTTTAATTTGAATAGCTCTCAATTAATGGCAGACTTTGTAGTTGATGTAGCCATTCTTATATTATTTAAATTATTAGAAAAATCTAAATACTCAAAACTATTTTTATTTATTTTTCCTCTAATATTAACTTATCAACTTAACTTAATTCTTAATACATCTTCTATATCATTTATAAAATATAATTTCAAAATATTGAAAATGTCTTTCCTATACTCTTTTTAAAAGGCAAGGAAAGGTAAAAAGTGGGAACTTGAAGTTCACAGGTGATTGTAGTACTCAGGTTCTTCTTCGGCGATGGTAGATTCTTTGGAACCCACACTAGAAAAACATCAAATTGTGGAAGCTCTTTAATCGGCACTATGGTTTAAAGTTCCTCACAACCGCACGGATCCTACTGTGGACTGCGCCAATTACGTATTTTACTGGAAAAAACACATTTAAAAGAATTATTTACCAAAATTTGTTATAATTTGAGATTTAGCTGTACAATTAATGTCGAACTAAAATCTAGAAGAAACTACATTTATCTATCCTCACATACATATATAAAAACAAGTGCTGTAGTTGCATCTGAAATGGGCTCGGGAAGCTATTTTATAAAAATAATTCGTATTGATGATTTAGTATTTTTTTAATATTATTGTACTTTGATATACGTTATTCACAAATCATTATATTGATTGATAAATTATGAAAATTGATACTGATAATTTTAATATTAATTTGTTCATTATGTTCATTGTTCTGATGGTGCTTTTGACAATATATAAAATCTTGTGTGCGTAGAATTGTAGAAAAGATAAGTAAAAATGACTTTCCTCTAACAACATTACATCAAGGTTCCCATTGTTGTAGCATTAAGAAAACGTGACTTAAATATTGCTTTATAATAAATCCATACTTTCTGACATAAGGTACATGGATGTAAATAAATCATAATAAATTATTCAAGGTGATATTCTTATTTAACGGGATTAAAATCCAAATTCGTTTTGTCAACATATACACATTTTTCAATTTTAGTGTATGATATTAGAACTTTTAATCTTCAATATTAAATATGTAACAAGAGGTGTTTTTAGATATATTTTCACCACAGATCAGTTCTCTTGAAGGTGAAATAGCGGAAAAGATTTAATTGATTTAATACAGAAATAATAAATATCTTTTAAATCAGTCCACAAACCACCTACCGATTACAAAATAATTCTTTAGTGTAGTGCTACAGGTGACAACCCTTTTGATTTCCTGATTTCCATTTATCAAAATTGGCAATTTAGTGTGTACAATGGATGGTTTTTATTGATTGAATTACATATATTATAATTATAGAAATTGACTGAATTAGATATTGGAACAGGAAAGAAAAGTTTGAACTATTGATTATTACTTTTCCGCCCAACCTATCTAATATGCGAGAAAACTATTGGTATACCCCAAATAAAGTTGAAATTTTGAAAAAAAATTGAGTATTTCTACGTTTTTCATAAAGAAAAACACGAAAAAACGGTTTTTAGAAAAAAAATCTGTCTGTATGTCGTCGTCGTCGGTGTCGTTGTCGTCGCCCACATTTCATTACATGTCATGTTAGCACGATACAGCCTCCGGAGTGCAACAAGTCACCAATTTTATTATTGAATATTGTTCAGAACACCTCACAGATGAACCCTATTGATATTCAGCTCACCAGAGCCAGTACAACGGGGAAGAACGACATTTTTGCAATTTTTTGAGGAATTTCAGTTTGTTAGCACCATACAATCTCCGGAGTATATACTAGTGACCAATTTAATGATTTGATATTCTTCAGGGCGTCTCACATATTTACTGTATTGATTTTCAGCTTACTAGAGCCAGATAATAATAATGAAGCGGTAATATCCTGTTTAGTAGTAAAAATTACTTCAACTATTATCCGATTCCAGAGTCTATCATCTCAGGATATTGAAATAAATTTATCTACTGAAACAATGTCATGTATACAAGACAACATTTTTGGGGGTTTTCTCACCAGTTAAATCATATAGAACTACTACTTCTGCACCTTATTGTTAACGTTTATATTTAGCTTGGATTTTAATGGATAATTCTCATTCTCACAGGTACACTTTTTGCCATCTCCGATGGAATGACATATGGATGGACTTCACCTATGATCCCTTACTTGATTAGCCCAGAGAGTCATATAAAAACGACAAAACATGAAGCAGAATGGTTGGAAACTGCTTTACTATGTGGATCCTTAGGAGGTTTACCATTAACAATATATTCAGTGGATAAATTTGGGCGCAAGAAATCGTTATTATTCGCATCAATTACTATACTAATAGGATGGCTACTTATAGCATTGGGAGATAAAATGATTTATCTTTTTATAGGAAGGTGAGTTAACAGATTAACCTGTAAATTTCTTCTGCTATTTATGATATCTATTCGAAGACTTACAGTATGGATTTCATCTTTTATAAACTAGGTGCAGCTATAAGAATAAAATCGATGTCGGCTTGAAATAGAAAAGTGAGTTTATCAATATGAGAATATTTTCACTTATAATCTCTCTGGAGCTTGAATAATTTCCGAAAATTTTTTCGAGGTGCGAATTTTCTTAAAACAACTCGCAATCGAGAATGAGTTTACGGAGAATATTTCAAGCTAGTGGGAGATTCGGTACGAAAGTTTTATACCTACATTGTATTTTAAATAGTTCCTTTTGCTTTTATTTTCCCTTTGCCCTAATAAAAAGAAGTAGTAATCAGAATGTTGAATAATATATTATTCAACGAGGGTATGATTCACGACGGGAAGTTTACTGCCACGAGCGCTAGCGAGTGGCATAAATCATCGAGGGAATAATAACTCATTATACGCGAGTAGAATACTATACTTTATCGACGACTATTAAATATTTTTGTTGAAGTTTATTTGTTGGAAAATTTTGTTACATTATTAGAAATAATATCATTTTGTTCTAACAAATATTTCATACAATATATTATTGTTCATTTATACACAATACATAGGTAGTTATCGAAAATTATAATATCTTATATTACAAAAATCTATGAATCTGGCGTAACAAATATTACGTATCTAATCGTACAAGATGATGGTACTTATTTATAATTATTAATAATTGTAATAATTGGTTAACAAAGTTAGTTCCAGGGATACAATTAACATCAAAACTGATGTTTTGGTGACTTGACCAAACATTTGAATTATATGTATAGTAAACACTAAATAAAGTTACGTTTACGTCATCATTGTGAACATTTGTAGCGTTGTCAGAGTGTTCACGAAATATGGTAATTAACAGAAAATAACTAAAGTCAAAAAAAAACGTAAATGTAGAAAATTTCACAATATTATAAATGAAAACTACAAACTTATCGATAGTTTGATAGTTTTCGTTTAATATAGTGTGGAGTTTTTTCATTTACGTTTTTTGTTAATAAATTTATGAATAGATTTCACAAAGTAAGGGATTCTAGAATCAAAGTGGTAAGGTTATTACTGGCTTACCAAATCTTTTAATAAATAAATAGAATAAAAATACAAGCAATAAAATAAAATATGTTTAATAATGAACGTATTATCAGAGACAAAAACTAACATTGAACAAATCAACATATTGTGAAATGAAACTAGGCAGATTCAAATTCTTGTTCATTTTCTACATCTGATTCAACATCAGTGTCACTCTCTTCACTATTAAAATTTATAACTATCGTACTAATTTCTGGACGATCAAATATTCTTTCCCTCTCATACCATTTAAATATCTCTCTTCCAGTATGTTGTATAGAAGTTTTCCACATATCAGGAGTTATCATGTGCAGTGCCTCGTGCCACATGTTCAGGCAGTTATTCGCACTGTTACCATCCCTACCAGTATGCCAATTGCAGTAATTTTTTGCTATGCCCCAAATTAATTCGATAGAGTTGAATATGCAATGGTAAGGAGGACGACGTAAAACTTTGTGTCCATACTGTTCTGCCATATCGTCCACTATATACTTGATTGGTGGTGTTTAAAATAAATGGCAATAAGTAAGAATATATCTGTATATTTATTGAGAAACGATTTGCAATAGTTCTGTTTTGAACATCATGTGAGAATACGGAATGTTTTTTTCTGTCAACCATTCCTGAATAGCATATTTTGACCATCCTGTATTTGGAGTTTTATGCAATAACATGCTGTGATGCATTATCAAGTATAATTAGAGAAGGATTCTCTAAATTTTGCAGCAACTGATATTCAAACCATTTCAAGAAATTTGCCTGGTTCATTTCCCCATGATAATCAATAAGTTGGGTTTTTGAACAAAATATTTCTGCAGCACCTTCAATAAATCCGTTTTCATATCCAGCATGGAGTATAATATATCTATAATAATATTATTTAAATAATGTTCAAGTAACCACTTATGTTTTGCAATACAACAAACCTTTTCCCATCCGTTTTAGTGGTTTTAACACTGTTGATATTTTCATTTTGCCATGAATGACCTATGATGCCATTTTGAAATATCCAGGTTTCATCGATGAACATAAATTGGTATATACCTTCGACCTTTGCTTCTTTATAATATCTTAAGCATTCTACTCTTTTCAAAACAACATTAGGTAATTCCATAATTCCTCGTCGTAGATTATCCTTCATCCACTTAAACCCAAGTTCTTTGAGCAATCTATTTAAAGGAGTGGTACTACCATTAAGTAATTATTTTTCTCTTAGTTGGGACCACAATGATTGAATCGTTATGTGCTGTTCTAAAAGCATACAGAAATAAAAATATGTTAAATATACATTTGTCGTAATTATACTTACTTCTCTGGAACATGTTGTAAATGCTATCACGAATAGAGCTTGTATTTAAAGTTTCTGTATTTGTTACTCGTTTACGAGCGCAACGTTTTCTCTTTGGTGACTCAAACTCTTCACCTTTTTTCATTGTTTGACAAATTTTGCTTACTGTTCTTACACTGATTTTTAAAGCAGCAGCTACACGCTAAAATAATAGAAGTTTTCGTAAAGTAAAGTAAGGATATTTTATTCACGTATTACCTACCTCTTGTACAGCATTTAAGGGCAACAAAGGACCATTATTATTCCTTTCTTGTTCTAAATAATTTACTAATGGAGCCACAAGTTCTTTGCATCGGCTATTCAGCTGTTTGGGCATTTTAACAATCACAGAAGAAAATGCTTTGTTGTTTTGAAAACAAAAACAGTTTTGATTATAAATATTTCTCACAAGAAAATTTTATAAAGCACGTAGCTATAACCTCAGAAATCGATGACAATACACGAGTAAAAAAGTCACAAACAACGCGGCAACATGACATTATTTCTGGCAGTGACTATTTTACCGTCAATAATTGGAGGCTTCTTTATGAAAATTTTAACACAAATGTTGGGGCGTCTAAACCCAATAAAGCTATATTGCTTATACATTATTTTGGTACAAAAGTTTTTTTATTGATTGGGTTATCTTTAGAACCGATTAATTAACAAATTTAAGTATATGCACTTTTCGATGGAAATGTAGCCACACATGCGATAGAAATACGCCCTTGGTGACGTAAACGCAACTTTATTTGGTTTTTACTATATATTGATTCGTTTGGTTCACTTTTGATTACATTGAAGATGATATTTTGTTGGCCTTATCGGTTGTATTTTTGACGGAGTCGTCTATGTAGCCTTCTGCCATGGCGGTGGTCTTCCATCGACTCTGTCTTTTGAGAGCAGTAATATCCCCGCCTGCGTCAACCAGTATTGTTGCAGAAGATCTGCGTAAACTGTGCCCAGAATATTGTTCTGGATTCGGTAATTTCAGGAAAGCAGCGATATCCTTTCTCATTTTTGTAAATTTGTTCATACCAATTCTCTGAGTTGTACATTTATGATTTTGGCAATTTAAAAAGAATTTGTCACTGGTTACATGACTTGGTAGAAGACTTATATCTGTCTTGCATATTTTGTAAACGTTATCCCTAACAATAAATTTTCAGCAAATTTTTGTCTTGGTATTTGGCACATTAACCAAAAATGCTGATCCGAGATCTTGTAATTGGGTTATTTTTATTTCATACAACTCATTACTTCTACATGCACCCATTACTCCCATTATTAAAGCAACCTTAAATTACAGAATGTACTAAAAGATTAACTTAATGTCTTACCTTTGTTGCTAGGTATTTATCAACAGATGCTTTAGTTAAAAAGTTATAGATATCTTCGATAGGAAAAGTTTTCGATTTTTTAGGCTGAAAACCTCCCGATTTTCGTTTTTATAATGTAAGGTGATCGTACTTCTAAGCATTGAATAATGGGTCCATAACGTCGAAGATTTATTTCCCATTTGCCAGTTCAAAAAATATTCATGGGCCATAATATACGAGTATACTTTACTTGACTTTTCCGGCAATACATTTATTGAGGCAACTTCAGCAGCTTCTCTAATTTCTGGTGGTGTTAAAGAAAAGCCATTTTTATTCTCTATATCCATTTTTAGTTGGTTTTTCAACACAATTTAACATAAAATATCAAAACACTGAGAAATCTACGTATAAAAACGATGATGTTGACAGGTTTGAGTAAAATTTATTTTGTTTCAAAAGCTACATCGATTTATAAATTGTTTCGAAAAACAAGGTATATTGAGAAACAGATATACGACTCGCACATTCCAAGACACTCATGGCTCAGTGTAGATGCTCCGTGCCTCAGATTAACAAATAAAATAGATATGTTTGTTTTGATTTTTTCTAGCCTCAACCATCGAGTCACATTCTAAGCTCACTTGCGGACACTTCCACTGCTTTGCCATATTTACAAAGTCTCTTTAGTTGCAGGAAAAATGAGATTAGAAGTTTAATTGGAAATGTGTTGAAAAGTTATGCAAATAAAAAAAAGTCATACTAATTTATGCATTTAGTCGCTACTTTTAATATGATTTAATAATACTTGATTTTTATTTGATAAACGCATATTCTTATATAAATTTTAAACAAGCATTTGTTTATCCTTAGATACCTTTATGGTTGTAACTAAAAGTGGCAACATTGCTCAAAATTTCATTACCTGTTTAATGTGTCAATAGCAATCTATTTAGTAGTTTTGTCCTTGTTTAATTACCATATAAAGAGAGATGCAAATATCGTTAGAGTGTGATAGACGATCATTTCGAATCGCCGTACTATTGTAGTAAATAATTTCAAACATGGTTTGTTTATACGAGCGCCACTACGACTAGAGAGTAAACATTTAGTTCTTTCGTTTTGATGTATTTTTCATGACTTTTAGTGACAAAATCAACTTTTGAGTTAATGAATTTAATGTTTTTGGATTATCATGGTTCGTCGGGGTCAAGTTTGTCAGAAAAACAGCCGAAATTACCAAGGCCATGTATCTACAATACCGTCCCCACTTTTTGTAATTCATTCATTATTTCACTACTGGCGTTTAGGATTGTTGGCCGCAAAAATAAAGGCATTTATAAATGAATAGCCCTCTCTATATTTATTATTACTCTAAGCTCCATACCTTCCAACCGCGGGTCCAGGGTTCGAATATGGTCTAGGATAGGATATATTTTTTATATCTACAGAACTGAATATATTTAGTGGGTTTCACGATAAAATTTTAAAAATCGATTGTTTGTAGCAAAACAATATAATATTATAGCTAAATTAAGGAAGCATCTGACAGCAGTGATTGATGATTCATTAATCACTACCGTGATTGATGGGTATTAATAAGGTCGAGCAAACAAACGTATGGATAAATTCATTTCTTCATACTATAAATAATTTTATACTACTAGGGAGAAAGGAAAATTAATAATGACCCATGCAAAATCAATGACAATTTTACGGGGTAATATAAAATCTGCGAAGTTGGCTTTGGCTGGGGCGCTTTGGTGGAATGACGTTTCACATTATTCGCCATAATAGAATAGAGTCTCAAAGAAAACATAAAATGAATGGAAAATCGTACAATTGTACGAAAACTGAGCAATAATCACGTTTATCATAAAAATATAAAAAATTTAACGTATTTGGTGAAAAATTCTGACTTAAATCCCGAACAAGAAGATCTATCCAAAAATTTGAGCAATATTCTTCATGAAATTATATCATATTTCACCCATAAATCCAGTGTTGAGAAGAATAAAAGCATATCGAAGTATTACTTTTATTTCACGAAACATAGACATTTAGTGAAGAAAACCCACAGCGCTGTACTTTATTCGCCATTGATGAAAAATAATGTGGCAAATGAACTTCAAATACACTAACAAGTAATAATTGATGTTGTCAGCAATAAATAACATGCACTTATTTTTAAATTGAAAATAAATATTTGTCAAAAATAATCTACACTTCTGTTAATCTGGCATCTGCACGTGACAGTTGTCAAGCCAGGGAAATTATCACTCATTAATTTTGCAACTAGGTCACGTGACCGAAACTTTTTTCGGAAAATGTAGGTTGTCGTCATAGCAACCTGTCAAAACCAAGGCATCTGATTGGCTTAAGCAACGGATAAAATATTTTCATTGCAGTTACAATGTTTCCGAGAAAAACGGTTTTGAAAGTTTGAAGACTTTGATATCATACATCTGAAAACATAAAGGTGTCAAATATTTTTTAAACTTCATATAGTTATATCGTCTTACGTATGTAAAACTACTATAGCGATATAATGACCACAGGCATAGAAATAGTATATTATACACCAAGGTAGTGAAGACTGTTATTATTGACCGAGCACCAAGATTATTTCGCGAGGGGCTTTGCCCCGAGCGGAATAAGGTGCGAGGCCTACAAATGTCTTCATCACCGTGGTGTATATACAGTTTTTTCCACTACTAGCCAAATTTGAGACAAAAATTAGAAAAAATTCTTGTATAAGGAATGTCATCAATCATTATTAGTTGAGCGCGAATTATAAACTAATGGCATTTTTATTCAAATAATTTTATTGTGTTAGGTAATTTCAAAAAGCAAATACATTAAAGAGAATCTCCTGGGTACACAAAATTATGTTGCACACATTTTTGTTAAACTCCTATCCCTGGTTTCTCAAAACATTTGAATTTGTCCATTATTGACCTAGGTTAACAATAGAAACAATTGTTAACCACCAATAGAGAAATTCAACTTCTCAGTTGGCTAGAAGACACAATAATTGTCAACTTCATACCTAAGAGTGGAAAAAAAATTATTAGGTGACCTCACATTAAAAAAACGTCAAAATATATGAAATATATATTTTTATGATAGTTGAAAATAAACATAATTTCAATAATACTTTTTATTGTGAACGAACATTATTTTATCTAAAAAAGAAAAGTGTTATTCAGCATTGAGGATATGGTGTAAATTTTCGAAATAGCTACTTGCTCCAGGATTTTGATAAAACTTCTTCAATTCTTGGAGGTTCTGGTACTTTTTGAATGGTAATGGAAGACGTTCCTTGTACTTTCGACTTGGTAACACCAATTGACCAGCAGGCAATAAATCAAGATTCCTCTGTTTTCGCTTCGGTGGTATCACCACAGAAGTAGTACAGGGTCCATTGTAAGTTTCACGATACTCTATCATTCTGGGCATTCCTTCGAAAATTGTCAGTTCCTTTATAGGTCTGCTCTCGAATGGACACTTTTTGAAAAAATACCCCGAAAGATGATCCGTCCAGGGAAGAAATATATCCTGATTCTCACAATCTACTAATTTGAATGGATTAGGCTTTGTCCTGGCGTTCAAGATCTGTTCATTCCATTCTACTGGAAGCTCTACGGTGGCTTTCTGGTTTATTAATCCCATATTTCGATCACACTCTAGATAACTATGTCCTCTCACAGGAAAAGTCATCTTCATTTTTTTCAGTCGCTTTGTTTTATGTACGATGAAATGCAAAAAACGGAATAAAGTATAATTCTCATTTTGGCGGCCACACGAATCACAAAAAATTTCTAATTCTTCTACTCTCAAATCCAAATAATTAAAAATGAAGTGGAACAGCATAGATGCTACTTCATCAGCTCATTTTTTTGCTGCGGTTTCTGTATAAGTATAAAAAAATGATTCACCTGTAGATAACACAGGAATTGGTAAATTTTTCTGGAAATTCATGGTAATTGCCTCTGTTTTATTATTTCTCTGTGCATTGAGGCGTGCCATCCTCTTTCTTTTATAGAAGGTATCAGCCTTCAGAAGGTGAAGTTTGTGCTCTGTTTCCAAGACTGATAAGTTCGCTATTTGTTCGGGATCTTGTACCATACTTAAATGCTTCGCCTTATACTCATCGCAACTGCTGCAAGTGTCTGTTCGTGGATATCCAAAACTGATGTTGAACTTTGTCACAAAAATGGTTCTGTAGGTTTCATAGGAAACTTTCATCCAAGAATATTTTTCCAGATACATTTTATGCATCTTTTTCACATTCAGCTCTTCAAGTAAATAGATCCTTTCAGAATCGTGGAGGCTGTAATGCGATCTTCTACCCTTGAATGACTTGATATGTTCATAAACCGTGTTTGAAGTTGCTTCTTCAAGTTTGTTTTTATGGTTAGTATGTCGACCTCGCCTATCATGTTGCACATATCCAGAAGTGATCAGCTGCTTTTGGATACCTTGAAGACGTTTCGCAGATATGCCGTGTAATGAAAGCATTGCTTTATAACATATTGGTATTTCTACAGAATTCTCATCACGCTGAATGCGAACTTTGTACTTATATGAGAATGAGTGGTAATCGGAGTTTTCATCGTTGATTTTCCTGCTCTGGTGTCTGTTTACCGGGTGAAATGAAATCAGACCCCCTAATAGAGATTCTGTTCGTCATGTGATTCGAATACATTATAATGTTTAATAATCAGCTTTCGATCTCTTTCTGTGATATGTTTCGAAACATTTGAGCTTGGTGCAATCACAACTTACACGTGTTTCATGACTCTGTAGTCGCAGTTTTTTTGCAACATCTCTCATACGTCCATGGGAGGTCCTCTTTTTAGAGTACAATAAAATATTTTCATTAGTTTCGTCAGTCATTGTATATTACCTGGAACATACTTTATTGAATTCAAATTACCAAAACCAAAGTGTCGAATTCACTCACTTTCTCACTATAGCATGCGTATAAGGAATCTATCAGATTATGCTTTTCTGATGATATTATCACTGCACACTTGTGTTCTTCTAGACAGCTAAAATCAAACTGAATTAATGATGCAAAACAGCACTGAGAAAATACGCGCCAGGGAACATTCATCTTTTTTCGCCAGAACGCAGGGACATTCATCTTTTTTCTCCTGTACTGGTAATTTTAAATTCGCAGTTACATGCCAGTTTCATTGTTTTTACCTGGTTCGAATCATATACTGAATTCTAACGTATTTGTTCTCCAGTTTGGCACCATAATCTCAAAATGGCCGTTTTTGGACATTCCTCTTTTTGCCCCTGTATCCTTCCAATTGAAAAATTTTTACCTTTGTTTTTGTTCGGAAATAAATATTTTGGATGAGAATTCGACGCCAGAATAGTATATTCTATATCAAGGGTGGAATTAGCAAAATTCTACACGAGTAGAAAGATTTGTTTCCCGAGCCGGGTGTAGAATTTTTAATTCCACCCGGGTTATAGATTACACTTTTTCTACGACTATCAAATAGAAACAAAAAAATATATATTGAATTGCTAACTCTTAATACTCAATAACCATATTTTAACGCACTCGAAATCGTTGATTATTGACCACTATTAATGGAGGATTTTCTATTAATCAACGATTTTATTATATGCAACCCAACGTACATTGTTCTTATACATTTATATTGTGACCTGTGGTGCACTATTACTACTATCTGTCATTGTATGTCATTATTTATTTTATTGTTTAATTTCTTAAAATTCTATTTATATTTTACAATCAAAAGTTTGTTAAATAACTATTAGAGTATTTTTTCTGCATATCGATATTTCTGCACTACTTCTACTCTACGTAGTGCAGCCACTGACCTATAAACAGGTCAGTGAGTGCAGCTGATGTAGTAAACGGAACACGCCTATTTTCTCTTTCTGTCAAATTAACCGTCACATTGAGAGGGCGCCACAAGTATTCATTCCATTCCAGGGCGAGAATGAATATTCTTGCCCTAGGGCTAGAATGAAACTATTCCATATTCAAAAACTACATCGGAACTAGAAATTCCATAATAGTTGTAATAAAAAGTACATTATACCATAAGTGAAAGAAAATATTAACAAAAATGATGGAAGTAGACCAAACATTTAAAGCACTCAGAAAACTCGCACTCGTTGGTTGACTATTATTTGTATATGTTACACATTCATATTTTATGTAGTAGTAATGTTTGAATAAATGTTTTATTTAATTTTTATGATTTCAGATTTTTATGTGGAATGGCTGGTGATATGGCGTTCGTCGCATGCCCCATGTACATGGCAGAAATTTCAGATCAGAAAATACGAGGTTTTTTGTCTGGAATGGTTTATATTATGGTTCATATTGGAACGCTGTTGGTTTATTGTATAGGCCCTTACGCACCCTATTACATGACACCATTATTGGGATCTCTCTTTGTCATAACAGAACTGGTAGTTTTTTACTTCATGCCTGAATCGCCATATTATTTACTATATAAAAATGAAGAGAAAAAAGCAAGAAAAGCTTTGGAATTTTTCAAACCTTATAGTAACGTTGACGAGGAAGTTCTAGAAATCACGAAAATGCTGGAAAAGGAAAACTCTCAAAAAGGACGTTTTCAAGACTTGATATTTGTGAAAAGTAATAGAAAGGCGATAACAATAATGGCTGTATTGAACAGTGGCCAACATTTATGTGCCTACACAGTCATTTTAATGAATCTACATTTAATTTTAGAATCAGCAGGTTCAAAATATATGGATTCCTCTCATGCAGCTATAATATTCGCGAGTATAATGTTACTAGCAACTGGATTCTCATCCTTACAGGTAGATAAATATGGAAGAAGAGTATTACTGATGATATCTTCCATATTTTCGGGATTATGTGTATTAACATTAGCTGTATATTTCCACTTGAAATATCTGAATTTCAATATGGGGTCAGTTAGTTGGATACCAATAGTATCAATAATGGTATATGCCTGTGTATTTAAATTGGGAGTGGGAATAGTGCCTATTATTGTAACAGCTGAAATATTTCCTACTAACATGAAGGCAATTGGAATGACTATGGCAGACGCTATGTTCATTTTAGGAGGTATTGTAGCTATTCAAATTTACCAGATTTTATCACGAACATTCCATATATTTGTACCGTTTTACTTCTTCGGTGCATTTGCCTTCTTTGTAGCGTTTTTCACTTTCTTTTTCATACCCGAAACCAAAGGCAGATCTTTAGATGAAATCCAAAGTATTTTAAAAGGAGAACCTTTGCAACCGAAACAAGAAGCTGTGTTGTAATATAATAAATTTCATGAATCAAATTTACAAATGTACTGATAGGCTAAGTGATATTTCCGTTAAACATTTCGGAATTTTATAGACTAGACTTGATTATTAATGTTTCAAAGTGATTGTGGTACTGAGTTCTTTTTTAGTGTTTTTGCAAGACATATTTATTTTAACAATACAATGACAATAATCGAGGAAAGATGCATTTTGCCATATTTTTATTACTCCAATGAATAGTTGAAAACTGTTAATGAGTTATTACCATGTGAGTCTGTTGAGTTGAATATAATTTGTCTAATTTCATTGATATTATTAGGACCAATGTTTTCTTCTTTCGGTTTAGTTTCCTATCGAAGGCTGGAAATCATCATTTCTACTGCAATTCTGAATAGTTCTATAGAACTCCATCCAAACCACTCACTTAAGTGTTGCAACCATGACACTGTCCTTTGTCTAAACATGTCTCTTGCATGTTACCTTTCCCTGTATAAGTCGCAGCAGTGACACTTTTTACCACTCATTACATATCCAAGGTACCCTAGTTTCCTTCTTTTTATATTTATTGTGAATTCTTCCCAGAACTTCCGCTTTCGTTATTGTATTTCCAAAATCATTATTGTTGATCTTAGCATACAATTTTACTGCTTCTTTTCCAAATCTTAAATTGTGAATATATACTTTCTTTATCAATTTTTTACAACTTTGGATTTGGTAGAAAAAACCATCCTATCCTTAGAAATAGTGTACCTGAAATAACTTAATTTTAGATTATAAGATATTAATGTGATCATATTGTATTGAGTTTTATACCTGTGACTCATAGAATTTAACCAAATCAAACAGAAAGTGGATAAATATTCACATATCTATGAATTTAAATAAAACCGTAAATTGAATAATTTGAGTATTATTTATATCCATTATTTAATATTTTAGCGGTAAGTTTCTGCTTAACGTAATCAAAAATATTAGAATAACGCTATTTTATATCGAAAATGGACATGGATATGTGACAAATAAGTGGAAATATGAGAAAAAAGAACTGCCAAATGGAAATCAAATGAAGTTTAGAAAACACGGCGCCCAACTTTACAGCTATATTAAGGTGGGTATTTTAGAAATACGTTTGAGAAGCGAGCTGCCATGAATCTAATAGACGTGTTGAGGATATAAGAAATTGACATTTGACCCTATCTAAAACAAAACGTTTGGAAGGAATAAGGAAAATAGTTATGAAATAAAAAGCAATATCAGTAAGGTAATATTGTCTTAATAAATGCGAAATTATACATAAAAATAATTAGCAAATATGTACAGACATCAACGGAAGTCAAGTATTTGAAAGCCAAAAATGAATTCAATAAAAAGTAAGCGAAGCACGAGAGATATGAACAAAATACCTGTAACATGAAAATTCTTATCGGTCACATTATTGCAAAAATTAGTAGAGAAGAAATTAACCAAAGCAGTATGTAAAACTATAAACATACTAAGTAATGAAAATGGTGTAAGGCCAATAAAATTTTCAGCTAAAAATCAAATGAAAATAACAAGTTCAAAAGAAATTTATATAAAATTGTTCGTAGCCAAAGTTGGATTGTGGGAGCTCTGTATCTGTAAGAATTTGAAGGGTGGATGACCCTACAGTACTTAGGCCACAATTAGCCCATTGTGCACACTTCTGAGGTTCAGCCTTCCTTTTAGTCTCTCTCGTTTGAAGTAGGCGATAAAGTCGCCTGAAGTAAGTTCCCTCATACTAGCGTGTGTTAGTCTGTGCTCACCGAATACAGAAAAACTTCTTGTTCACATCCTCTACAAAGTGCAGTGTCAGACAGACCCAGTCTGTAGAGTTGTTTTTGTAGGAGGCAGTGACCTGTTAGAATACCCGTGACTGTTCGTACGTTCTGCCTGTTTATAGTCACGTATTTTTGGCTACTTTGTTATCCAGATACTGTTACAGTTCCTTGGTACGTCTGCAGCCTTCTGCATCGTTCCATCTACCCTTAAACTTATTAAAGGAGTTTTCCATAAATAGGTCAGCCGTCGCTGACGCCGATAGATCAATGAAAGTCCCGGGTCCCATGACTTTCTGGGAGGCTTCTTTCCTGGCTATCGAGTCAGAAATATGGTTTCCTTTCGATTTCCCGTGGCCCTTGGTCCAGCCTAAAGTGACCATGTTGTTGTTACAAGCTTCGATTAGGGCCATGTGACATACCAATACTAGGCCTGATCTAATACGTGGTCTGTTCAGGGCTAGTAATGTTTGTCTACTATTCTTGAGGATGTAAATATTATTACCTGTGGTGTTCCTTTTGGTAAACTCATTTGCAGCGATGCAGATAGTAGTGAGCTCTGTTTGAGCAACACTTGCATTGCAGCCTATTTCTCATTTTATGTTAAGATTCATGGGCCTGGAAAAAATTCCACATCCTGAGCCTACATTGGTTTTAGACCCATCTGTGAAGATGCGGATTGCGCCTTCTTCTAATTATTGTGCGTTATTTCTAAAGATTAACTTGTAGGACCTGTTAAAGGCATATCGCGGTGGAAATGAAGTACGTATTAGCTTGCAGCAGTGGAACACACGCCACAAGTGACGTCTCAACTCACCAGATCCTACATCGGTTTGTATACCGGTAGAGCGTATCATGGTCATCAAAACAACCTCATTGATGTTTATGTCAAGGGGAGTGAGACCAAGGATCACCTCGATAGCTCTAGTTGGTGTTGTTTTCATGCCTCCTATTGTGTCCATTTCGATGGAGAAGTTTATAGCAGTAAAGATGGTTTGATTATGGGCAACCCCCTCAGCTCCCTACTAGCAGACATTTTCATGGATAATATAGAAAAAATTATTCATAAACATCCCCTTAGTAAAAAATTTATGTACTGGCACCGATTTGTGGAGGACATTCATCTAGCTTCATCGGTACAAATAGACAATTAGACAGCTTCATTACTTACATAAACTCAATTCACAATAATATCAAATTTACCGTAGAGCTTGAACTTTTTAGACATTACAATTTCAAATATAAATAATAAACATGATTTTTCTATATTTCATAAACCATCACCAACAGATATTACAATTCATAATAGTTCGGTCCACCCATTCAGTCATAAACTAGCAGCTTTCAATAGTATGATACACAGAATCTTAACAGTCACATTAAATACTAATAATTATAACGAAGAATTAAATATCATAAAACAAATAGCAGTTAATTATAATTACGATCAAAATTAAATTGATAATGTCATAAATAAAAAGATAATAAAATAGACCTTAGAATAAGTATTCCCTTCTGATAAAAATAATAATAAACAATTTAAAAGTTAACATACTTTGGAACACCATCCTCAAAAATTAAATCATTTTTAGAAACTTTAGACATGAATATTTGCTTTAAGACTGATTACAATTTCTCCAAACTCATTGAAAGTAATAAATCTAAATCTTCAAAATTAAACAAATCTGGAGTTTATAACTTAAAATGTGGTAATAACAACTATGATAAAATTTATATCGGTAAAACTTTTAGAAATTTTAAAACTAGAATTTCGGAACACAAACGTAGCTATGACAACAACAAATTAGATTCTAACTATTCAAATCTTTTATTAGAAAACCAACACATTTTCGACCCAAAATTTTGAAATTTTACATGTAGTCGGTAAATCCCTTAGTTTAAATTTATTAGAGGCTCTTGACATAAACAAAAATAAATATTCAGGTAACCTTCTTAACGATTAAATAGATATCAATCACTCTCCTTTATTAAACTTTTTTACCTAGAAGATAGCTTAGGAATGTTTGTAGTGAATGAATTTCCAGGTAATTTCTTTCAATACCTTTGTTTACATTACTAAATAGAATTCTGTATTTATGGAGTGTATATATTAAAAAAAATTTAAATTATACCTTCATTCGTTTTGAGAAAACTACTATGTTACTGAAATGCGTCAACCAGTTTATATTGAATATTAGCTCAAATAAATGAAGTTTTAAACAAATTATATTGTTTTATTTCATCGCTCAGTATGGATCTTCATCAATCAAAAGCCTCATCTATTCAATTTTATATTATACCTAGAAATTGCTTGCTATCTACGAATTGAAGGGATTAGTTATTTAAATGAACTTTCGCTCGCTGGATATCTCGTTTTACAGAGAAATGTACAACTTTGGTTTCATAAATAGAATTGTAGCCCTGTAGAGTTGGACCAGTTCTAGTTTATGTGGTGTGTTTTGTCTTATGTAGTCTCATTATGCGGCACTTTTGATAGAAAGCCGTCAACTTGAAATTATCTAGTTGTGAAGAAATCATGTACATATATCAACTTATTACCATTTATGGATAATTGCTATGACGAAATCACAAAGTCATAATTCCAAACAGAATTATATGTCCTTTCGATATTAAAAATTGAAGCAGTGCATTCCGATTTCAGACATAATAAGTTTTTCGAAGTTGAACGACTATGATAATACTGAGGTAAGTTTCTTTTTTTTCAATAAAGTCTGTAGTAATACCTTTTTATTGTCCACTAGCGTTCAGAGATCTCAATGTTCTTTTTTTAGAACCTATAGAATGTGTATAACTTCTATACACTGTTTTTTTTCGGCTGAGAAATTCTAATGCATTCACGTACGATGCCTGGCCTGTTGTCTAGCTACCAAATTGTTTCACTTACTTAAATTACTCGTCGTTTTTATTACTCTCAAAACGTTTCAGAAGGTTTGTACCACTTTTAATACTGTTTGGCACATTTATTTTCTTAATAGTATAAAACATTTCAATAGCGGTACCTTTGTGTTATATCGTTGTAAGGACTTTTTTTCTTTCAATAAAATGGTTTTCGGATTCAAAATCAAATGATTCTCATTGACCAATAATCTTCAATCCTCTTCATTTGTTATAAAAGAATTTAATGATTGCACCAAACAAATTCAATATTAAAAAGAAATGCTATTTATACATTTTACAAATATTTCATTGTTACATTTGTCTTTTATCTGACAATATTTCTCAAATTTAAATTATGTTGGCATTCTTAGTTTTTTTGTAATTTTGATATTTATACACCTGTTTGACATCATACGAAACATATTCATAGGGAGGTACTTAATAACCGTATTAACAAATTTTAATTGTATTCAGGAGCTGCAATGCAACCGTTCAAATGAGGTCGTCGCTATTTGAACCCAGGTAGTTTTATTTATGTTTTCTTTAATTGAATAAAACTTTAGTCATAAAAGTTTGAGTTAATTACTTGAAGTTAATTTGGATAACTTTGTTTTGTTTTAATTCAATATTGTGCAATGTTTTTAAAAACCTTTTATGATTAAAACTGCCATTGTGGTTATGTGGCTAATCGTTTTGTTATATACAGTGTGTACTATTAGTTTCCATAACAATATATCGAAAGCCACCTTGTTTTTAAGTAATAGTATTTTGAGTTTTGAAAAAATAACATGTCATTAGTTTACTATTAATTCCAGTTTTTTACCCTTACCGTTTTGAATTCTAGTTGGTTTTGTATATTATTTTGTTTTTAAAATTGTGAAAAAATCCGATTCAGACAGTTTCGATGCGGTTAAATACGCTTTACCCATTCCACCAAAGGAGTGTTTTTCCACCAATTATTGTTTATTCAGCGGCTTCTATAATCAATTATCATCAATCTTTTGATACGTCGATATTCGTAGGAAGTTGGAATTTGGAGAAAACTTTCATTTTAGTTGATATTGGTGATATCAATACATTCCAGTAAGCGTTAGCTAAGGCCGGAGTTACGAGGTCATAATTCGCTGCACCTGCACCGTATCATATATCATTAGTTAGAATTCATGTATACTTGTTATCATACTTCTTTAGTTGCTTTATATTTGTAAATCAGTTTTTGTATAACCACTCCGAGAATAACATCTCTCTTTGTTATAATTAAATAAAATATCTGCTTAAAAATAGTATTTCTGTTTGGAAATACATATCTGGCGCAGTCAGTAGGATAACGCGTGTTGTCCTAACGTGTTCACAAAATACGAACCTACATCCCTTCAGTGGAGCCCATCCCTTCAGTGGAACCAGTGCAAATCATCCCTTCTGTGGAAATCGCCCCTTCAGTGGTACAGTTACGTGGTGGACAAAAACTCGAGGAAGGTACAACTAGCCAGAAAACCATCGAGGTAAGTGCTAAGCTTCCTTTTTGCCTTTTCCTTATTTTCATTAATTCGGGAAGGATAGTTGTTAAGACAATTTTATTTGTAATTAATTAAAACATTTATGATCGATACTGATTCCATAGTAGAATCTCTTAAGAGTTTGAATATCAGCAATGAAAGTAATAATAGTAGAGCTAAAATGCCAATCGGTTAATTAGAACCTCGTCCTATTAACTGGGAGTTGTTTAAGTCAAAAATTTCAAATATCAAAACTTATGATGGGGATACGAATACTCTCAACAAATTTATTTCTCTTTGCGATTGCCTAATCGCGACGTATAAGGATTATAATGATAAAGATTTGAGAGATCATATTCTTGAATGCATTCAGGGTAAGCTTGTCGGAAAAGCCGAATTAATGGTCGGGAATAGAGTAGAGTTGAATAGTTGGGAACTGTTAAAAGGTGCGCTTAGGCAATGTTTTTCGGATAAACGGAATTTAGAATGTTTATCGTAAGAGCTCACGCGAAACAGGCCGCATAAAAATGAAAATTTGATAGAATTCGGGAATATGTTGCAATTATTGAGGAGCAGCATCATACAAAGAATTAGTAATGATAATAATCTTAACCAAAACGAGAAAATTATACATATGCAATTTTGTGACAATACGGCATTAAATACCTTTACGAAACAACATGCATTTAAAGCAACCAGCATCACTGGAGCACGCTATCGCTTATGTTAATAAGTTTGAAAATTTCGAGAAGATTTATTCTCAGTCAAACGATCAAAGGTCCTACCAAAGCAAAAATAATTTCAGAAATCTGAATTACGGCCTCCGAATTCATCGACACCACGGCAACCAATATTATCATCAGTCAGCTTCTTCTCATCCCTCAAACTCTAATTCTAATGCGTATTTATCTCAAGGCCCTTCGTGGCCTCGTCAACCCGTTAACGTTCAACCCCAACAATTACCACCCAGAAAATACCCAACTAATTCAGAGGTATTCGGACCTCCCCGTAATGTTTCCAAACCTAATCAAACTCCTATGCATCGTCTTCCAAAACCTAAGCCAATGGCTATTTCCACAAATTCAAGACTACCCCCATCATATAGTAAAAGATCCAATAATGTTAGAAGCAATTATTTTCAAAATAACGGCCAAATGTCGAATTTCATAGCTGAAGAATTATTTTCTATCGACTACATTGGGACGGAATGCGAACCGACACATGGCGACGTCGACACAAACTCCCATTGTCGCGTGCTAGAAAACTATGTAGATTCTGATTATGTTAGTGAAAATTTTCAAGAGAATGCCTCAGTAAACCCCAAACTTAATCCAACTGAACTTTAGCTCTAATAATCCCTTACCCTATATCAGTATTTCTAAACCCCCAATAAATCTGCTAATAGACACCGGAAGTACTAAATCAATCTTAAAGCCTATCATTGCCGAAAAATTCTATCCCAATTGCATATTTAATTCATTTGTATCACTCTCAACCTCACTGGGAACCAAAAACGTGCGGTTTCAAGCCGACATACCAGCTTTCCGAGAATTTAACAGGAATCACATGTTAAGGTTCATATTATACGATTTTCACGAATTCTTTGATGGAATTATTGGTATCAACGATCTAATTTCCATGAAATTTAATATAGATTTGAATAACGAGTGTCTTGTTAGTGATACTGTAATTCCAATTAAGTTTAGAAAACCTTCCGATATTAAATTCGAAATATCAATTGGCTCTAGCCAAAGAATCGTAAAGCAAGTCCCTGTTACAGTATCGAACGGAGAAATATTAATTGATAAGATAGTTTTAGGTGATATATATGTACCCGAGATGCTAACCATAGCCAATAATGGCTTAGCACTAGTAGAGTTTATTAAAGAAACAAATAAAAGTTTAGCTATAACGTTATTAGAACCCTTAAGTGCAACCCCTTATAACCCTAATTTTTACGAATGTTATAAATTTGAAATTTTTAATAGTCCGGATAAATTTGAAATAAATAAAACTCAAATCCAAAACTTGATTAGAGCTGATCACATGAATCCGGAAGAAAAGTCGGAAATAATCAAGTTATGTAAACAATATAAAGAATTATTTTTAAAACCCAGCGATTCTCTTACGTTCACTTCAAGAGTTAAACATTGTATCAAAACCACCGACGAAGCTCCAGTACACGTAAAATCGTATAGGTACCCGTATGCCCTTAAAGAAGAGGTACCACGGCAAATAAATGATATGCTAGACAAGGGCATAATAAAACCGTCGTCGAGCCCAGAAAAAAGAAGCTAGACGCATCTGGGCAACAAAAATGGCGGCTTGTGGTAGATTACCGCAAGCTGAATGAGAAGACTATTAGCAATCGGTACCCCATCCCAAATATAAATGAAATTTTGGACAAATTGGGGCGTGCCCAATATTTCAGTACCATCGACCTTGCAAGCGGATTCTATCAAATAGAGTTTAGCAAGGATTCGATAGAAAAAACGGCATTCAACGTAGATCATGGTCACTACGAGTTCTTACGTATGCCCATGGGTCTAAAGAACTCGCCCAGTACCTTTCAGAGTGTAATGGACGAAGTTCTTAAAGATCTGCAGAACAGGGCGTGCCTTGTGTATATGGATGATATAATTATTTTCAGTACAGGGTTGCAAGAGCACATACAAAATCTTAGATTACTTTTTGAGAAATTAAGACAAGCGGGACTAAAGTTACAGCTAGACAAATGCGAATTCATGCGTAGAGAAGTAGAATTCTTGGGGCACGTTGTGACGCCCGATGGAATTAAACCCAATCCCAAATAGATCGAAGCCGTGCAACGCTTTCCTATACCTAAAACACAAAAAGAGCTTAAATCCTTTTTAGGGATCTTAGGATACTATAGGAAATTAATTCGCAATTTTGCTAGAATTACAAAGCCATCAACAAATTGTCTCAAAAAGGATAACAAAATAGAACACTCACAAGAATTTATTAACTGTTTCAATCACTGTAAAAATCTATTAATTTCCGAGCCTATCTTAACATATCCAAATTCCGAGAAACCCTTCGAAATAATGACGGCCGCATCAATGTACGCCATTGGAGCTGTCTTAAGTCAAGACAATCACCCCATTTACTATGCGTCCAGAACACTTTAAATTCTGCGGAGATCAACTACTCTACTATAGAGAAGGAGCTCCTAGCAATTGTGTGGGGATGCAAATACTTCCGCCCCTACCTTTTCGGAAGACAATTTAAAATTCTAACTGATCACAAGCCGTTAGAATGGTTGTTTTCCCTTAAGGAACCGAACTCTCACCTGATGCGTTGGCGATTAAAACTAGAAGAGTCCGAATATACAATAAAATACCAAAAAGGAAAGCTTAACAAGGTAGCGGACGCACTTTCTGGTTCACCCCCTAAACTAGATGTAAATGCATTAGAAACTAGCTCCTTAGATGTTAATATCGACGATATAGATGAAATAATAGAAAGAAAAATCCAAAAAATTGATAATCCTCCCTTAGTCAATCAGAACCAACCCGATCTCCTTGAGTTAGACATAGAAGATTTAATTAACGATAGCAGTAAAATAAAAATTCTTCAGGATATTCAAATCCGCCCCCTGATATCGGAATTACTCAAGACACTGATCTAGACACGGTTCATACTTCCGTAGAGAATCCGATTTTATCCATACCAATTTCCGAAAAATCTGTAAATCAGCATAAAAATCAAATAATATTAACAACAGGATAAATAAACTCTTACATTTGCAAACAAGAAAAAATATTCGATAACACTAGATTCAATGTCACTCTTCTCTCTAGAAATTTAGAATATAACATATTCACTTTCGCCAAGGATTTTTTAAATCCTAGAATTACGTATGCTTTATATTTTAGACAAACTAACTTACCCGAAATATTTGTTACAACCTTGCAAGGATTCTTTAAAAATTCAGCTTTTAAATTAATTCACTGTACAAAATTTCCTAAAGATTTAGTAACGTCAGAAGAACAATGCGGAAAATTAGAGTATTACCACGTTTACAAAAAGGGTCATAGAGGAATCAATGAGTTAAAAATGTCTCTTACAAAAATTTACTATTGGCCCAAAATGTCTGAGGACATAGAGAAATTTGTTAATAGTTGCGAAACTTCTTTAAAAAATAAGTACGACCGAAATCCACCCGTCATCAAATTTAATCTCACCCCAACAGCTTCTAAACCATTTGAACATATTCACATCGATGTTTTTCGAATCTCGAATACCCCTATCCTCACAATAATTGATTCTTTCTCTCGATACGGCCAAGCCTATCCGATCGAAACCGTTACGGGCATATGAGTAGTAGACACCCTTCTCAATTTTGTAACTCATCACGGGTTACCTTATAAAATTACAGCCGACTGTGGTAGGGATTTTAAAAACAAATATCTAGAAGACTTTTGTAAATTACACAGAATCGAACTACATCTCACAACAGCTAAAAATAGCAACTCAATTTAACCTGTAGAAAGATTCCATTCGAGCCTCATTGAGCATTTTAGATTCCTGCGAGAGCAAAACCCGGAACTAACCCCTATTCAAGTAATGAAGTTCTAATAATCCCTGGGAAACAAGTAGAAATAAAATCAAACTGCCAAACAACAGAATATTCGAAGTAGCAAAACCAACCCTTATTAACATACCAGAAGGATGCGAAATCTCCTAGAAAGAATTAAAATTCTCCAGAGTCAAAGGAATTAGCGAAGGCAAGCCATTAATTTTACCAAAGATCGAATTAGAACAAATTAAGATCAGAAGAAACTTTAAAACGCCGAATATGTCAGAAATAAAATTCGATGATTTATACGAAATCCATAGAATCGCAAAACAACTAATACCGATAGAAGAACAGCATAATACACACGAAATTCGAATCCTATCAATATTTCCAACAATCTTAATCATTGGATGTATCGTCGTAACCTTCTACGTAACTAGACGAAGATGCGAAAAATCAAAAATCAAGAAAGAAAAAGTCAAAATCATCGAAGACATATCCTTGGAGACAGTTCGCGAAAATCACTCCGTTATTTTCGCCTCTTAAGGACGGGGAAGTTACGAGGTCATAATTCGCTGCACCTGCACCGTATCATATATCATTAGTTAGAATTCATGTATACTTGTTATCATAGATCTTTAGTTGCTTTATATTTGTAAATCAGTTTTTGTATAACCACTCCGAGAATAACATCTCTCTTTGTAATAATAAAATAAAATATCTGTTTGAGGTTAAGCCCAAACCAAATAAAAAAGTTAGACTCAAGGTCTTTAGTTAGCCATTGTATCAGCCAAGGGCGCTGGTATTCGATTAGCAATTTAAATTAATGAGCTTCGGGATTAAAGCGAGGATTGGTTAAAGAAAACTCGAAATAAACAAATAACAAATTTAAATATTGAAGGAGATAATAAAGAATTGATCTCCTGTAAAATACAAAGAAAACTAATTAATAAATACCCACAACTAAATTGAACGGCCGTTCTTCATGAATATTAAAACTAGTGAAAAATGTACAAACTCAATTTACATCTGATAAGAACATTAATAATAATCAATGCGAGAATAAGTTTAAATCTAACACATAAAAAATTTGTTGAAAGAAACAATTTAGCCACACGACCAATGTATTCTTGTTGAGAATAAACACAAAGTTACTTAATATTATTTACTCACTTAGACCGTTTCGAAGGTGGTAGTCGCAGCTAAACACAATCTATGTGTATCAACAGTACATTTTTTGTAAAATAAAGTACTTACGTACAACCTTGCTAGAATCTCTCTGTAGAACTGCTACAAGTTTGTAAAAGATTGGAAAGACAACTGTCAAAATTGCAATGATAGTCGTAATTGTGAATCTGGTTAAACACAAGTTACCGTTGTAAATTACTGCATGTTTGAATATCTTTTGATACCTGTTATCCTTCCCATGTGAATCATATTGAATAAAATAATGATATTCGTAATTGTGAATCTGGTTAAACACAAGTTCCCGTTGTAAGTTACTGCATGTTTGAATATCTTTTGATACCTGTTATCCTTCCCATGTGAATCAAATTGAATAAAATAATGATATTCGTAATTGTGAATCTGGTTAATTACAAGTTCCCGTTGTAAGTTACTGCATGTTTGAATATCTTTTGATACCTGTTATCCTTCTTATGTGAATCAAATTGAATAAAATATTCACTAGTTTCGTGTCGTTGTCACTCTGGAATCTTTTAATAGATTTTTCTGTTCAGTTAACACTAAACGTTAGTTGGTGAAGAACCTATTTCAACTTAATAAACACTTTACAAGAACTTTTTCGTTTCCGACTTGTCACTTTGACACATCAAAAAACTCGACTCTACCTTTTTGTCAATGCCGTCGCCAACTACTGTACGGGGTGGGTCGTGTATATATATTTTGACGTCTTAATGACTGTTCAAATTCTACGTCAGAATGCAAAAACTTAACCAAACATTTTTACAAGGAAACTGCAAAACCCGTTGAATGTGGTGTACAGGGTGAATCAAACTCAGAATAATAAATGTTTAGTTGAATTCTTTAGTTCGAACTAGTTTTCGAACAATATCTTTTTGAAAATAGTATTTCTGTTTGGAAATACATATCTCCGGCCGCACACATAATCGAACAGATCAGAACAGAACAAGACGTTTCGGGTTCTGTTTTGTTCTATCTTGTTCGATAGCGTTGATGATCTTTTCTTCGTATCGCGAACGCTATCGAACAAGACAGAACAGAAATCCGGGCAGTTGTATTCCACACCTCGTGCAGTGACCTACAATCTTTTAACAGTGTTGGTTGTTAAGTAATTTAAGTTATTCCAATTTTATATGTTGTTACAATGGACGACGAGGAGGAGACGGTACTGATGTTGTGGACTTTTCTACAATTGTTAGACTTCAAAAGGAATAGAGAGGTTTGGGTTCACCCCATAAACCAAAAAAGAAATTTAACTGGCTTCATTGCTGAACTGAGGTTAGACCCTGCAAAGTATTATAACTATTGTCGTATGACAATGTCAACTTTTGACTACATATTGAGTGAAATTCAAGGAAAGATCCTAAAGCAAAACACAAAATGGAGAGAAGCCATAACGCCGGAGGAGAGACTTCTGCTAACATTAAGGTAAGGATAAAAAAACTACCATTTTACATATCAGCATGTATTAGAGTTGAATGTACTTACAAAAGTACATAAATCCACACAATTATCAATACATGTCTCTTATATTATTTTGAGAAAACTGTGAAACGGAATTGTTATGAACTCTAGATGTATGAGTAATTCAAATTAGATAAATTTAGTTCAGATTAAGATAACTATTTCCGTTATTTTCGTTCATTAGTTTGGTTGACTGGAGTTAAAGTTTGTACACCGGATAAGAAGTTTCCTTGAAGCTGTGGCCCTTCAATAGAAAGGTTGAATGGAGGGAAAGTCTGTGCACCGGGGAACAAGTTTCCTTGAACATGTGGAGTATGACCGTAACTTGAACTTGATGTAGATGTAGGTCGAGAACAAACGAATTGCTCATTTTATTGTTCCTCAATAAGCTTATTTAAAACTTCCATCACTTGTATTTTGAAACGAAGTTTTCTACTATCTGCGAGGACGTCTGTGTCTGGTAGCAAACTTTTGAAATAGCTAAGCATAGGGTTTTCAGTAGTTTTGTTGGAGTCCAATTTTCGACTCTCTGTCGCTATTTTAAGGAAGTCTATCATCGGAGCAGCTACCATTTCGGACGGAGTTTTTTATTCCTTTTCTTCGGTATGTATTCTCCTCCAACGCTACCTGCACTGACGTCAGATCCAATTGCAGACTCAGTAGGTGTCTGTGCAGAAGGTGACTCTGCAGTAGGTGTCTGTGTTACAACCTGGTCATCGTTGCTGGTTGGGGCGGGGGGGACTGCAGAATCTTGAGTATCTGACGGTGATAAGCTGCTAGAAATCTTCCTACAAGAACCAGTCCATGGTTGTAAAAAATCCATGGCTTCTGCCAAATGCCATTTTTTCTTTTTCTTTGCTGATCCACTTGGTATTTTCTTTAAGTCTCTTACGTATCTTGCGTAAGAATTTCTCAAATTCCTCCATTTAGTCTTGCATATTGCATCTAAAACAAAAAAAAGATTCATGTTGTATGGAGAAAAAAAGTTGCGTGGGATAATTGGGTTAATTTGTTTTAGATTCCTGGCAACGGAGGAAATATTTTAATACATGCATTTCAATCAGTAGGGGCTACGACAGCAGGGAAAATTGTTGCTGAAACTTTTGCTCTCATATGGGAAGTGTTATCTCCAATGTATTTGATGACGACACCTACAACTAATGAATGGAAGAAGATTGCAGAAAGGTTTGAAGAACTGTGGAATTTCCCTAACTGTTGTGGAGCGATTGACGGAAAGCATATCCATATTGAAGCTCCGTGGAATAGTGGTTCGTTGTTTTATAATTATAAAACGCACAATTCCATAATATTACAAGCTGTTGTTGATGCTGAAGGGAAATTTGTTGTTGTCGATGTGGGAGAGGCAGGCAGAAATAGTGACGGTGGTGTTTTCATTTCGTCAACCTTTGAACGTATGTTCAACAGCCAAAGCCTGAATTTACCAAAACCAAGACAACTCTATAATGGCAACCCAACCAAATTTCCTTACGTATTTGTTGCAGATGACGCTTACGCTCTGCACAAACATATTATGAAACTCTATGCTAAAACTTGACTTACACGTGAAAGAAGAATTTTTAATTATAGACAATCTCGAGCACGCAGAATTGTGGAATGTGCCTTCGGAATGATGTCCAAAAAATTCCGTGTTCTTGAAGTTGCCATATTATGTCATCCAGAAATAACAAAAAATATTGTGCTAGCATGTTGTGTTTTACACGTCATAAGAGTTAAGGAGGGAAAAGTAGTAGATGTCTATAATGAAATTATGGTCGTGGAAGAAGATTGTGACAGAGAAAAAGAAACTGATCGCCAGAGCAGCAAAGGCTGCGTATAAAGTTAGAGACAATTTCATGACTTACTTCAATTCTCCCGCAGGCTCAGTACCATGGCAAGAGAAAATGGCGTTTATGTAATTAATGTACATAGATACTAAAAGTTACAGTAATATCTAAATTGACAATATATATTCAAGCAAAAATGTTAACTAATTTTTTACAACTACAATCATCATTAAAAACTGTGGTATTCAATATGGTTACGTTGTGATATGGTTCTTTACAATAAGTTATATTAACTCAGTTTGCTAGTATGCTTAAAATAAATAGCAAAATATCACGTTTTCTATTAATATATTATAATGTTGTTATTACAACATACCTGATACGCCCAATTCGTTTCCAATATCACTCCAGATCTTGCCGATAACATTAATATTATGGTGTTCTTTCAAAGAGGTGTTATATATTGCCGTGTTACCTTGCACTAACGACAAAAGTTTATCTACATCTACAAAAGATGTAGGGTCGTCCTCAATCTCAGACGGTGACGCCATTGAAGCACAAGACACAATACAACTCCAATTCGCCTCGAATCCTGGCGGATGCAATAGCTAGGCGATGTGCGATGGTGGTGCTGTTGTTCCAATTTTCTCTGCAGCGCATGCGCAAATTAATTTGTTTGTTAGCTTTTGACTAAAGACGAAACTTCGGCAGACAGCGCCAGTCATGGAAAAACCGTTCGATCTTGTTTTTTGCCTTGTCTTGTTTGATGTAGTATTCTGGCACTCCATATCCATCCATTCTAAACTCTTCGCAACAGACACTGTCAGTCAAAATGTCTTGTTGTCTGTATCGTTCGATTATGTGTGCGGCCGGCCTAAGCGGCATTTGGGTATATGTAAAGAGGATTCTACCTTTCTAACAAGCAAAGTGATCACTACAGTATAGGAATGGGAAAGGTTCTCATACTAAGGATGAAGAGTTGAAACATATTCACTGATCATTGAGTATGAGTATGTTGAAATTGGGGATAATTAAAATAGTTTCAACTGAAACTCTTGAAAGTGTTGTTTCATTCGATCCCTATATCGAATTATGGGCATTGAACTCTCCTGAAATTATTGCTGTGTAGGTAATTAAATTTATTATTGCCTGTTTTTTATCGAAAGAAATGTATTTAAAAAAAATACTAATGTCAAGCAATATTAGCTGTCAATAAAAAAATGTAAACAACAAATAACTTCTATCTCAATCATTGTAAATTGTGCAAGCAATAAAGATTTCTTAATTGAAATTAATAGTTTTTTTATGTTCTTAGCAACAAAATGTGTACAGAACATAGATGGACTGTTCCAGTAACTATTATAATAACTGCAACTGCTCTGAATGGGAATAATCGGAGGAATATTCTACAAATCCATTATAATGCTAATTATTTTTCAGTTTTCATGAAATCACTGATAGTTCTTGAAATTATTTGAAGAGTTTTAGAGTAAGTTTCCTGTAATGCAATGATAGTTGGAAAATATTCTGTTGAGATTAGTTTAAACATATCTGAATGGAAGAAGTATTTATTTGAATTCCACTGTAATATAGAATTGACTTTAATGTAAATTCTTTAGAATTTTTCTGCATCCAGACTGTATTTTCCTTCCTAACTCTGTTATTCTTCTTTCAATTGTTCTATTACAGCATATCAAGTACTTGTCCCATATCTTCAAAAAGTTATTTCGAAATCCTTGGATTATAATGTACCTTGACAGTTTCTAGAAAAAGTACAATTTAAGAGGTAATGATGGGGATTTATAATTCAAATATGTCTTCATTCAGACATCATACAGACATTAAATGAAGTAGAATTTTTCTCAAAGCTAATGTTTCATAAAATATTTGAAATCATTTGTTTTTCGTGCAACTTAACCATATTATCGTGCTGAGTGTTTTTCAAAGTGTTTACTTCAAAAAAATAAGATTTATTTGTAACCAGCAAGCACTATTTGCATTTGTTTGATATCCCACGTTGTTAGATCAACCAGAAGGTCAAATTTGCCTAACGTTACAATTTAACTCTATATTTTTATTTAAAGAAAGATTAACTAACGTAAGCATAATGTAATGACGTTACCCAGGCAAATGGATCTGAGAAAATCAGTTTCTAGGTAAAAATTTGTTGCCAGAATATATCTGTTGAAAATTCGAAAACAAAAGAATTTTGATATTATTACAACATAATCCAGTCTTATCTCATTATCCCCAAGTTGATCATACAAGTGGTAACCATATTTATTCAATTTATATTATATTATCATACAGCATTGAAAAAAGTAAATATTATTTTCCTGAATATTTTGAATGTTGAAAAAAATACGATACGCAGATTTTTAAAATATGTATGAATGATGTAATTAAAATATGATAGCGTTTATAGTCTGAGAAGGTTTTTATATCGATGATATTTCTTATATTTATGTAATGCATTTAGTATTTAAGTACAGTAGCAGAAAGTTCTTGAAAAAAAATGTTGAATGTTGATTTGATAGAAAAAGATTGTGGCCAGAATGATGAATATTTGCATTTGACTTGATATTAGATATTGTTTTGAAGAATAATACATATGATATTAGAAATAACGAAGATCCAATTATTTTGCTTTGTAGGAATAATTTGGGTATTCCTTTATAGAACATAAATATGATTTGGAAAATAAACTTACCTTCAAAATCCTTCAATTTATTGTGTTCTATTATTTGTATAGTATACAAATTAAGATTCGAGAATAGTATTCTGAAATAGCTCAGTTCAGTTGGCCCCCCTCCAATCTTAATTTTCAACAAAAACATATATGATCGTAATGCACTCCTAATGCACCAATATGCTCCATAAATGATTTTCTTTGCACCACATTTCCCGAGAGACTACAGCTATTTGTGTATGGGGAGGGGAAGGTAAATAAACGCTAGCCCCCCCAATCGAAATATTCAAATTTTGTACTTTGCACCATCAAGCGCTTGTAATGCACCATAATGCTCCACCAAAAAAATATTTTGCACCCCTCCCCTTAGTTAGTAGTATCGCATTATTCAGAGTTAATTTGCCCCCCCCCCCAATGACAATTTGCAAGAAAGATATACTGCAGCCGAATCCACTTCTAAAGCACTCATATGGACCACCAAGATAGACGAAATCCCCCCTCCCCTTAGTTAGTTAAACCTCAATATATAAACTGAAGTTGCCCCCCCCCAATGATAATTTTCAAAAAAAACAAGTGGCATCGGAATCCACTTCTAATGCACTCATATGCACCCCTAACAAAAACGAAATCCCCCTACCCCTAGTTAGTTAAACCTCATTATTTAAAGTGAAGTTGCACCTCCCTAAAGATAAATTCCGAAAAAAAAATTAGGGTAGTGGAGTCCACTTCTAATGCAGGCTTATGCACCACCAACAAAAACAAAATCTTCCCTTCTTCCTAATATAAAAAGTATATGCCTTCCCCTAGGCCAAAAAAATGGAAAATTGCCAAAATTATGGCAACCTTTAGTGAAAAATGGCCCGGAAAGTTTTTGAGACGGTCGAACGTGTCTGTCCTTAATCCTTTTTTTTGTAAAGTGAGTAGTTTTCGTATGTTGGCAGGAAAAATGTTGTAAACCTAATACACTACGGAGACGCAACGGTTAAGAAATACAAATCATGGTCTAGAAGCAAAATGAAACTTGCCCGGGAATATAACAGAAAGTGTTTTTTATTGACATGTAGAAAATCAGTGATTTTACCTAATCACATAACTGCGGCTATCAAACCGATTGATGACCTCCTGATGCGACAGGATATCCAGAGGAAAACAGTGGTTGATTGCAGGTTAGGGATAAAACTTCTTAATATTGAAATTACTAATAACAATTCTTTAATTAGTAAATTAGAATCAAATTTGTCGACTCCGAGAAGGACAATAATATCTGAATCAAGTGAGTTTCATTTTCACAATTTTTCAAGTAAACAACAAGTTACTTATAATGAACTGTTCCACAAAATGGAAATTAGTAATATAAAAAAAGTCAAATACAAGACGATTAATCAAATCCAGTTCTTGATTCTTATCACAAATATGTAGTACTTCTAGTTCTGTGTTAGGTGTCAATGAATGATTGGTGTCAAGTATATTTTGCGTAGTGGGATTTATCTGGTTGTTTTAATCTGTATGCGCGTAAGTGTTCACTGTATCGTATTTCAAAATTCCCAAGGGTCTGACCCAAATAGACAGCATTACATTCTGGACATTTGAGTTTATATATACCTGCCTTCTTTAATTGTGGTATTTTTGTTTTTACATTTAAAAATTTTGTACTAACGTTACTTTCTATTTTAAAAGGAATTGTTGTACTCGTTGCTAAATATATTCTTTGAAATATTATTAGAAATATTTCCTGCATATGTGATGGTTTTATAAGTTTTTATTTCTTCAGTTTGTTTAGGAAGTATTTGTTGTAATGCCACTTTTTCATCCATACAATTATCAAGGAATGATTATTAGATTATGCACTAATGAATTATGCTTAGCTCAGTACTAAACTTTTCACATGAGAAATATATAAACCTAACAATCGCCCGCGTTCAATAAAGTTGTCACATATTCATATAATGAATAAATAGTGTCGTCAGTTGACTAACATTAGTTTAAGCCCTGATGGATGATAAAAATAGTCAAATGACTCAGCAAATAAACATGTTTTCAAAATACCGAGAAAGCAGTAATTGTCCAACATTTCAACAAGTGGTATCTCTTTCCTCTCAATTGTTGATGGATCTGTCCATTCAACTAGATTTTGGGTGTACATACTGTCAGTTGTCAGTTAATTACTTTTTAAAATCCCGCTTAAAGGTTTTCTCGAAATTCTGCTCTCTATACTCTCTATACTCTCACATGGAGTTGTAGACTCATATATCATATAGTTAGGTTACATTTCTCCATTTTATCGGTTTATTTCAAGCATGTATTACACTTTTTTCCATGGTTCGAACAAAGGACCTGTCTTTAATTTCGCATTGCAATTAGAATTTCATGTGCGGATGTTCGGAAATGTTACATAAAGTCAAGGGTAAATCGGTTTTAAGGAAAATACGTGCGTATGAGTAATACAGAGCATTCAGTTGAGTTATGGGCATTGACTTACGTTCTCAAAATCATCAATTTTTACAGATACAAGAGATTCACAATATACTCACAATTAATATAATAGCTTCCTTTCAATCCGACATCAACTTCTAACATGTTAAGCCAACAAGAAAAAAATATGTGTCAAATCTCCCAACATGGAGCATTATTGAAAAAGTGGAAATATGCCCCAGAAGAACGACAAATTAGATACCTACAAAAGGTCTTACTCAAGGATTCTGTTGGACGCAAAAACTTTTAACACATATCCAAAGGCAATGAATCAGACCAAAATCTAATATTATATAGTATTCCGATGTATTCATCCAATCTGCTTAAAAGGAAGATATACTATCAATGCGTGCAACGTGAAATAAACTACATAAACATCAGAAGCAACACGAAACGCTGTTGGGACTAGTCTGCATATGAAGTGGAAATGGGCTGGCCATGTAACTAGAATAACCGATTGGTTGATAGACAAAGAAAATAATACAGTGGAGACCTGGAATGGAAACATATATAAATCGAGAATGCTCACCAGCCCAATAGAGTTACGATATGAATAGAAACTAGTCAAATTTACAAGAACACAAATTAGTATTAACGCATCCAAAAGAGAGAATGGCTAAAAAACAGATCATTGCAATCTCAGCTTTGTGTAGATGGATATATTATTAAGCCCAGTATTACTATAAAACAACAAAAATGATGAAACACTGGAAAAACAGCAAGCAAAAAACTAATGGATTCACAAGAGATAATAATGGACAGGATAATGACTCGGAATGAAAAAGGACATACGATTATACAAAGAAACAACGAAGAAGAAATAAGGAAGCCAAAAAATAAGAGAAAAAACGAAATAAAAATTGGAACATGGAATATAAGAACAATGTTGGTACCTGGAAAAATGCAAGAAGTAGGAAATGAATTGATGAGATACAGTATAGACATAACGGCTTTGCAAGAAATAAGATGGAAGGATCAAGGGGCAATTGACTAGAATCTGTATAGTTTTAGATATTCTGGAGACAAAAAGGAAGGAAACTGGGGAGTAGGATTTACAGTATTCCACTCAATGAAACAAAAAATTATTGATACAAACCAACAGAGAAGGACAGCAATGACGAAAGGGATAAATTATACGAAAAGGTAGAAGAAGAATTAGAAATAATACCAAAGGAAGATACCATAATAATATTAGGAGATTTTAATGCCTAAATAGGTAAAGAAGACTACATAAAATGCGTAGCAGAAAAGGAAACTATATACGAAAAAACAAATAACAATGGGCAGCGACTGCGTAACCTCGCAGCAAGCACGAATATGTATATAAGAAGCACAAAATTTCCACATCCAAAAAAACATAAAATAACATGGATGTCGCGTGATAACAAAGCAACATCTCAATTAGACATCGTTAACGCGCAATGGAAAACTATAAAAAAATCCATTCAAATAACAACGGAAAAACACATAGGCAAAATGGATAGAGATAAAAGAAAGGAGTGGTACAAAGATAGTTGCCGTGTAGCAGTAGAAAAAAAAAAGGAAAAAAGACAAAAATGGATAAGAACAAACGAAATAGAGCACAAACAAGAATACATAAAAAGCAGAAATGAATGTAACAAAATTTTAAGAAAATTAAAGCGAGAATGGATGGATAACAATATATAAGAAATAGAACAAGAAAGAAAGAATTGTAATACCAAGAAATTTTATAAAAATGTAAATGAACAAAGCCGAACCCATAAGGGCAAAACAAAAGGTATAAAAAACCAAAATGGCAAAATAATTCAAGAAGAAAATGAATACACACAAATATGGATGGATCACTTTAGGACGTTACTAGTAGAAGATTCAGATATTGAAGAAATAACACAAGAAAAAATATTGGAAGAACCTACAAGAGCAGAGAGATTCTGGAGATTATTAACAACAGCCGGAACGGAAAAGCACCTGAAAAAGATAACATAAATATGGAACTGATAAAGTACGAAGGTGAGAAGCTTCATATAGTATACCAACTTATAATGGAAATATAGAGAGAAGAAAAAATGCCTATAGAATAGGAAATAGGCCAGATAATTAAAATCCACAAAAAAGGTGACCAGCATGAATGCCAAAACTATAGAGGTATTACATTACTGAATACTGCCCATAAAATACTATCAGCTACAATAAACAGAAGGCTTAGAGACATTGCAGGTAATATTATAGGACGATATCAGTGTGGATTCGTAAAAGGAAGATCAGCGGTGGACGCCATATATACACTAAAGCAGGTAATGGAAAAAGCATATGAACATCAAATAGAACTGGAAATGTTATTTGTAGACTTTCGGCATGCATTTGATTCAATACATAGAGGCAAACTTATGTCAGCTTTGAAAGAACTAGGCATTCATGATAAATTAAGAAGGTTAATCAAGATGACTATGGAAAACTCAAGGGCTACGGTAAAAACACAAAGAGGAGAAACTAATGAAATAAACATAAATAAGGGTGTAAAACAAGGTGATTCGCTATTTGCAACATTATTTAACCTAACACTAGAATATGCAATGAGACGAATACAAAAAAGTAATCTCAAAACGAGCGGAAGACAGATAATTGCCTATGCGGACGAGATAATAATCATATCAAAGACAAGAGAGATTCTGGAAAATACAATAAGGAAAATCACAAGAGAAGGAAGTAGGATGGGATTAGAAATAAATGCAGATAAAACAAAAATAATTATTTTTGGTAAAATAAATCAAAACACTTTGAAAAAGTGGAGACATTCAAATACTTAGGTGTCACATTAACAAATACTGGAAACAGGAAAAAGGAAATAGAAGAAAAAATCATTAATGCAAATAGAGCTAACCATGCAAATAGAAAACTTTTAAAAACCAAATTACTCTCAAGACAAACCAAAATCAATATTTACAAAGTGCTAATAACACCCGTCCTGTTGTATACTGCTGAAACAATGACACTGACTAAAAAGGAAGGAGAAGACTCGAGAATAATAGAAAGAAAGTTAATGGGAACAATATTAGGACCAATTAAAATGAGAGATACAGACAAAGAATGAACTATGAAATAGAGCAAGAAAAGGCAAATAATGAAATGGCTGGGACACATATATATAGCAGAAGAACAAGAAATAACACTGCAAATGACACAATGGGATCCTGGGGAAAGAAAACGGAGGGGTAGACCTAGAATAAAATGGCTGGTGACAGGTGAAGGAAGATATGACAAGAGCCGGAATTGGAGGATGGAAGGACAAAGTTAAGGATAGGAAACTATGGAGAACATTGACAGAGAAACTCTAAAGAGGAAAACGGGGATTGATCCACCCCAAAAAAAGGATTTAGAAAGCGTAAAATGGCGAAACCCCAGCAGGGGTATCAAACCATTATATACTACTACTAAATACTTAGGGTATACTGTACAAGGCAACATATTATGCAACAGGCTAAGATTGTAATGTGCAATCTATATCCACTCATTTGTACACACAGTAACTTAACAAGTTACGACAAAATACTCACATACAAATACATCATTAGACCAATACTTACATACGCAGCTGCCGTTTATTATAACGGGACAAAACACAATATCCGCTCCCTGCAGTTCAGAACAAGTGTCTACCGATGGCAATCAAACATAACTGCTACCCCAGATTACCAAAAAATACTTGGTTACATGACAAAGACGATACGCCAACTATCAAAGACTTCATAACAAAAATTTCATTAAATTTTTATAATAATTGTTTGCCAAAAGATCTTCGTGAGAATCTCATAGACGCAAATCGCGCAGGAGACATTCGAGATAGTGGATATAGGCTTCTGCACGGCACGTTAATTAAATAACAATGTTGATTGACTCCAAACTTATATCACATATACTGTGTAAATTAATGCAAAAATAAATAAATAAAATCGATCAAAATGAACGTCAGTCAGTGAGTTCTCGAAAACTAAACCCCTTATTATTTTTGAAACCCTGTTTTTCAGCTACTTTCCAGGGAATACACAGCCGAAATATGCTAGGAATCACAAACATGTCACGGAACAAAGTTATTGGAGTCAATGAAAACCTTTCGATAATGCTACGGCAAGGAACCATACACAGCAAACAGATGACACACACAATGAGAAGAAAAATTGCCGTAACATCGGCCCACATTCAATATATATATTTTTGTAATCATTGTAAAAG
The DNA here is from genome assembly GCA_963921935.1 of Galeruca laticollis. Classification (NCBI taxonomy): domain Eukaryota; kingdom Metazoa; phylum Arthropoda; class Insecta; order Coleoptera; family Chrysomelidae; genus Galeruca; species Galeruca laticollis. Next base: position 127,114,088 of record OY998180.1, read on the forward strand.
GGAATCAAAACATGGAATAAAGAATATTTTTATTATTATTAAGAAAAACTAGCAGCACGGAAAAGATGGGTTAATATGAGGGAGACTTTGGTTTGGCAGTAGAGCGTATGAGCAAAATGATGATAATGCTGTAAGTAATTTGAAGTAGTGTTTGCCATCTGCAAAGCTGAAGACATGAGTGTTTATAGTTGAATAATATTTGTTTTGTACTTTTTCCTCAAAGATATCACTAGTGTTTGTTTGCAATACCGTTCAAGTTCCTAGTCTATAACAAATCCCACCCATTCTTTTAAAATATGCAAGCATTTGAACTGAAACAGTCGATGTAGAACCATGATTGATATCACTTCTCATATTTAAACTACAAAAGTTGTTTCATATTGTTAATTATCATAAATTTATCAAAAATAAACTAACCATGTCGAACGAAGAAGGTTTTCTACATTTAGTGAAATGTACTTATCCTCAGATGATTGCTGCGATCACAGGTATTTCTTATGATTTTTATATTATGAATTCATAGGGTTTTCGTAGAAACATTTCAAAGTGACTAGAAGAAATTTATTTAAGGTGATTGTAAACCAATTCTCAGATTTTTCTCACTTTAGATCCACTAATATTCAATACAATTTTTAATATAATTGTAAATTTTTCAAAGTTATATACAATATTTATATAATTATATACAACAGTTGAAAGTTTAAAAACACGTTTTATACCCTCCCTAACTAAAAGATATAATATTTGCGAAACGTATAAATGTAAACCCCAAACAAAACGGCATAAATCCAGTTTTTTTTGCTTACAACATATTTGAAACAATTTTGATAAATATTAATATACTTTGAAGCGGATAGAATATATGTAATAACGATTATTTCTTTCGTTTATTAAATATGTCATCAACAAATCATAGTTTTGTTTCCTGTTTGACAAGACCAATCAACACGCTCTATTAGAGACTATTTGAATGTTGCAATATTGTCACCGACTAATCAGCATGATACTTATACCAAGGAGCCTGAGCATCTGACAATACTCTAAATAAATACATCATAAACATCAAATTGAATCAATCGTGTTGAAGTCTTTGAAAATGAATCGGTCTGGAGAAACCGAAAACAAAGAAATAGATAGTGTAATTGAGTCTACAATCACTGATAATACAGTGAGGAGTAAAAATAGCGCATGAAAACAGTTTCCCAAATTTTGCGAGCGTCAATATGAATTGAATGAGTGACACCATTCACAGAACTAAATGATATTTGGAAAGATTGGCCCTGGAATATGAAAAAGAAAATGGGCAAGATTATAAAGAATATACTGTGAAGTAAAGTGAAGAAATGAAAATTGCAGAAACATCAGGAAAAACGGAAACGGAGTTCAACGGCCGTAAGTATAGAAAATATGTTTGCTATTATTGACAAATGCGATGAAAAAACTCGAAATGGACTTAAAAAAAATTATTATTTGGCTTCGGTTGAATTAGCGTGGCGTCGGGGCGAAGGTTGTTCAGCTTTGATTGAACATTTCAAATTTGAAATTCAGAATGAATCAGGTAGGATAGAATACCACCCAATTTTCACAAATATGTCAAGGAGGAAACCACAAATGCGCAGACAGCAAGTGGCTTACTAAAAATCAACGAAACCCACAGGGCTGTTCAGTTAGATTGTTCAAAGAATTGATTGAAAAAAGAGGAACAGGATTTGAATATCTACGTTTTTTCCTAACTCCAAATACATTCTGGAAAAAAGGAAACTCATTGTGTTACAAGAATTAGCCTGTTGGGAAAACGAAATTTCAAAATGGACTAAATTGGGAGCAAAGTCTATTGGTTTAGGTACCAACCAATTGAAAATTAAAACCATTCTTACAGATCAACTGCGGTTTCACAACTGGAAAAATCCGGAGTACCAGCACAACAACTCATTCAAATTACGGGCCACGCTAGTACTTCTTCAATTCAACCTTACTTGCAGATGGATGACCAATATTACCAGGGTACTTGGAACATATTGAGAAATCCGATAAATGTGGACCTTCTACGGTTAATACTGAACAAATGTCACATACAATATCTAATCAATTTCAAATGATAAATTATAAAGCTGGTGCTTTTCTTTTGTTTGGATTTTGTTAATATTTTGAAGAAATTATTCCAAATTGTTTCTTTTTGTGAATATGTCTGATATAATGAATATGATTCGAGAAATAATCTTCATGAATATAAGATGACCTTGATAAATTGTCGACTATTTTTATTGCTGCTAAGTTTCTCTTATATTTATTAATTTGACTCGACATTATTTTGGCATTAATAAACGGAGATAATAGCCCTCGAGCTTGGCTCTCGGGCTTTCATCAGTTAATTAATGCCATAATAATGTTTTGTTAAATTATTATAAAATACTGTCGAAATTTAGATGCAAGAAAATAGTCAATTATTTATCAAGGTCTTGTTATATAGCCTTGAGAATTTGTCTACTAACAAATAATAGCTGTATGAAGGATAACCACTAATTACGGGATTGGCATATTGAATAGAGCGTGCATTCAACAACAATCTTTTCATTTTATTCAGATTCAATCTTTTTGGAGTACCCACACAGTAGGTTGCAGTTTTGTTTGGAGCTAATACGTATACATGGCATACGGGACATTTGAAACTTAAGGACCGTGTAGGGGAATATTACAAATTTATTTCAATCTTACTTCGTAAACTTAATCTGAAATATATATTTGAGTTTGTTATTTTTATAAATACTGTGTTACACATAAACTTTCCTTCACATTCCACCAACTTAGCTTAATAGAAATGGCTAAAACAATGTACCTCCGTTCTTGCATTTCTATCAGAAATGGCCTAAAGATGTCGCTCGGTAAGTTTAGTTTACAGTCTCGAAAGGAGCATTTTGTTTTTCCCTCATAAGAACGTGCAATCCTTTTTGATCAACGAAGATATAGGTCGTGCGATAGCTGCAAACCCCTTTACAAACTTTCTAAAAAAGCTTGCTGCTCCTAGGAAGCGTCTAACTTCATGTACGTTTTTGGGTGGCGGAAAATTCGAAACTGCTTCTATTTTATGGCTTCCTAGTCTTATACCTTCACTAGAAATTTCATTTTGTTTTTAAAAAAATAACATCTGCTTAACCTCTTGGTAAGTCGTGCGGTTCGAAATACTCCTAAAACGCATTTTAATCTATTCTAAGCTTCTTTAGTGCAAGATGCTGGTATTAGTACATCATATAAATAGGCCATAGCTATTTCAAATGGTAGTGGTCCTAAAACTTTGTTTATGTCTCTTTAAGATACTGTTGGTGTATTAACAAGACCAAAAGGCATTTTCAAAAACTCATAATGTCCATCTGGTGTCACAAAAGCCGTATTGATTCTTCGTCCATCGAAATTTTGTGATATCCTGAAGCCATATCTAAGGTAGTAAAGTATTTACTGCCTTTCATAGAATCCAAGAGGTCATCAATTCTCTTTCAGTGTTTTTCGACCCCATAATCAATAGGTACATATGTGCTGCTCCCCATTTTTCTTTTTAACAAAACAGAATCTGAATTGAGTATAGGGAAGTCGAATCACGAATTGTTTCATTATCTTCCAACTCTTGGACAATTAGTTAGTTTCCGTTCACTAAATGCCATTCTGCAAGGTCGATAAATAATAGGCAAATCATCTGTTTAATCAATTCTCATTTTCGTAACATTAGTTATGCCAACCTCTATAAGTTCTGTAGCAAAACAGTCGCGATACGCGTTTAAAAGATTTGAAAGACTAATGGAATCAGTTTTCGAAAAATCAAGGTTCATTTGATTTTTAATATCTTCAAGAGTAAACATTTGAAAATTCGCAACCTTTGCCGATATAACAGTTATAGGATCTCGTAGTCCTTCGTAACACTTCCACCCTTTAACAAAAAGATGACCTTTTTTGCAACATAGATTGTCGTCTGAGGAATTTAAAGCCGAGAGTTAGCCGCCGTGTTTCCAATTAGTCACAGACCTGGGTATAACATGAAATTTTCGCGGAATATTTCTAGATTGTAAGTCAACAAAAACATCATCTATGTCTCCATTACTATAAACCGAAATAAAGCCTACGTGGTGTGCTGGAATCACAGTTGCCTCAGAAGCATATGAAAGTTAATTTGTTCAAGCATGAATAAATATTATCCTCACCAATTAACTTACCTTGGTTATCATATATAACGAGAGTATCATCTCTATGGTTAACAAAAGGTACGTTTTAAATATCGCCGGGCACAAGTAATGCTTCTACATTAGCGGTAGCTGAGTCAACTAGTAAATGAATTATAACCGTAGAATTTACAAAAACAGTTCCGAAGCTGAAGCTACATACTCAGGCTGATGCCGCTTCACGCCTGAATCGAAGCCTAACATCCTCAGATTGTCATATCGTTACTGCATATCAACCTGAATCAACGTAACATATGACAGGATCGCCATTTGTAATACAACCGATAAAATAACATTTATTCATATCATTATTGTCAGGAATTTGTAAAATGTTCAAAACTTACCCGTAGAGGCAACATCTGGCCGGTTTCGTGACGTCTCCACGTGACACTTACTAGCTTCTTGACCTAGTAATTTGCTTTTAGTGCATTCTACACGTTGTTTGGAGCATTAGTTTTGGCAATACCCTCGCAATTTACAATTGAAACAGTGCACTTGCTTAGGATCCATCTTCACTGTACGTTTTTTTTGTTTCCCTCTGTGGTGGTTACTTAGTAAGTGCCCCTCGTATAGACTACTTTAACCATAAAACAATTTATCTTTGAGAAACACTTACCTCGTAACCATTCTTTAAGGGTTGAATAAATAACATCATTTGAAAACTCACTGGGATGAATATAATTGAGAATTATTAACACAGATGATAAATACACTGTACATACATTTATACTTATCAAAATAATAATAATGAATCACCATGAAAGTTATCGACACTTTCCATTTATAGGAAGCATGCGATCTAACGAGTCCGTTACCCGTAGGTATGACCTTCCGCATATCAAGTGAATGTGATATTTACATTTAATAGAAACGTGCTTTCCGTATGTTCGCCTGACCTTAACAGATCGACGCCCGCTATTAACATTGAAATTATTATTTACACAATTTAATCTTTTTTCCCTTTGATAATGTCTTTTTACGATACTGTCTTTTCGGGATCATCACACCTGGATGATCAGGTCGGTGGCGTGATTCAGGTCTTTCGGAATGTTTAGTGGCTTGTGTTGTGCTGGTACTAGTCTCATATAAATAGGCATCTCGTAAAGATGAGCGTTATTCCTCGTAGAGGGCCTCCGGTGAAACGAAACGATCCGCGCACCATTTTATATCGTAACATTTGATATACCATCAATAAGGTACGACACTGAGTTTCTGCCAGATATTTCATACGATCTGAGCAAATTCCATTTTCTCTAAGTAATAAGTTGTCATTGACTCATTGCGTACCTTTATTTTGCTTAACATTTTACGAACCTAGTGCAATTGTGTAGTTGACATAGTCAGGAAATGTTTTAGAAATAAGGACCTTCCATTCGTTCCAGGAACACGGATAATCCGTAAGACTGTGGTACCAATTTCGTGCCATTCCAGCTAAACATATTGTAGTGGCGTGATCCCAGTTATTTATTTCTTTAATCTGATCCACTTTTTCCAGCCACTTAACAGCGGCAAAATTTTCATGTTCTGGAATAAACTCAGGAATGCCATCACTTCTCAAATACACGAGTCAGCACTCCTTATTTTGCACAAGAATTTCTATCACAGCCGACGTATCGAGCAGTTACCAACAACCAAATGGAGAAAAGCCCACATTGCAGAGTGGCTTAATGAAAAAAATATTCCATTTGATAACAATTTGTTAAAAGTAGAATTATTTAACTTGGCGCGGCTGCACAAACACAAATATATTCGATACGCAGTAGATGAATTGGCACAAAGGCGAGGCGTAATTCTTCTCAGATTGCCGCCCTATCATTGCGAGCTGATATGATATGGGATTAGTACCATTACTTTCTATTGAACTATTCCTTTACCTTTAAAGATGTTGTCTTATGGTATCTATTAGCATACTAACATCTCTTAAGTCTATATAGTATAAAAATGTATGTTTTGTATCAATACGTCTACAGGAATCTAGGCTAATAGGTAGAAGTAAATTATTTAACTTGGTTTACTTCCGTTTTACACCTAGAATAAAGTTAAAGAATTAGGAATACCATTATCATCGTTGTTACTTTTATATTTCTGTAACAATATTTCAGAATTATTTTTGGGTTTTTGATTATATTTTTATAATAATTCCCTTTATTTGTTTGTAATATTATACCTGAATCTTTAATAATCTTTGATTTCTTGAATTTCGGTAATTTTTTATCTCTAAAGTTCGTTTGTATATATGCAGTATCTTCATTTAAATATGTTGGTGCATCAATTCTACTTTCATTTCTTTTATTAATTATTTTTTCTTTGACTTGAACATTTTTATTTAAATTTTTTTAGATTAGATATTATATGAAAGTATTGAATATATCATGAGATGATTAGGGGTTAAATCTTTATTAATCTCTCGAAGACAACAAAAATGTTCAATTAGACTAGAATGGAAACGTTTTACAGGTGAATTAGAATTACTATTTTTCGCTGTGGTACAGTGAAGTTCAATCTTATGCAATTTACAAAAGTCTTGTACTTAAGTCATTATTTTTAAATTCTAATCCACAATTCGCTGTAATTTTATATGGAAGACCATGATGAGTTATATAACTCAATAAGTTTTTAACAATAGAAATGCCTGTTATGCTTGTCCATAACTAGAAAATGTATCAATTATTATTCAAAATGCTTGGATAGATATTTTAAAAACATCGATTTGTATGTGGTCGTTTGGCTGCAGTAGGAGTTAATTACAGGGGGATTCCTATCATACTTGTTTTTCTGACATACCTCACAATTATTTATGTGATTTTCTATGTCTTCTGACATTTTCGACCAATCATATTTTGAGCTAAGGGAATTTTTAATTTCAATAATCCCCCTATATCCTTTTTTATATACATGATAATATTCCATTTTGGATTTTTGTTCTTCTATAGTTTCTACATCTTTTAATACTTTTGTACAATGAACAAGTTTAAATATTGAATTTTTAAATGTGTGTTGAGCAGTTACTACAAATAATTCCATTAGGAATTCATTTTGAAAATATAGAGCATAATTTGGTTTAGTCTCAATAAATTTGATTATATTTTGTTCCATACTAAATTTGAGTATTGTTACATGTAATCTATAATTTTCGAATATTTTCTTTGAAAAATATTATTACATCGATTTCTATGCTTAATTATATTATTGTTATTTATGTCTAATTTTACTATTATAAGTGAATAATAATTATTTAAATTTTCATTAATGTTATTATAATCCTAATTCCTGTTATATATTCTAATAACATATGTACATAAATTTTCCATATATTTCATGCTATAACTTCTTGTATTGAGAACCATCTTAATGCAAGATGTTACCAATTGTTTCTTATGAATCCTTGAATGTTGGCTTGTCCTATTATTTTACCTTTACGATTCTGAATTTTCTTGTTTATTTTTCTATTACTTTCCTCATTTCTCTTGTTTACGTTTCTGTTACTTTCTTCTATCTTCTTATCTGTGTCAACAATTTTCTTATATTTATTCTTTTTTAGGTTTTCATTATTTTTCTTGTTACTTTCTTCTATCCTCTTATTTTTATCATCATTTTTCTTATGTATTTTCTTCTTTATAATTTCATTCATTTTCTCGCTCCTTTCTTCAATTTTCTTATTAATAATCTGATTATTTTATTCAATCTCCTTGTTAAAGTTTTCTTCTTCCATATCATTTTCATTCACTTGACTTACATTTTCTTTAAGAATTTGGATATTTTTGTTTGTTTGGATTATTTCCCCATCGATTTTCCTTGTGTTCTTTTATTTCCATGATTGGGTTTTCCAAGAACTATTTATAAATCAGTGTCGTTCAATACCAAATTTTTTTTCGGTGATATTATTTGAATATCAGTTAAATAAAACAATTTTTTTTTCATTACTTTCATTATACTATATTTCATTATTTTCTAAAATATTTTCAATATTAAATAAATATGACAAATCTGGTAATGAATGTGTTTCTATTGGTTCATGAGTTTCTGTTTTTGGCATATGATCGCCTTCGTTTTGAATGATTGAGTTTGTATAAAATGCATTAAGATCATAATTTGATTGAGGTGTTTTCCGAAAATTTTAAGTCAATCTCTCCAGAACAGGCAAAATTCTCAAAATCTTTTCTTATTTCTCCTTCTTCGATTACATTTTCATAACTGTTATTATTTAATTCCTCAGACTCAAAAGTTTGTTTTTTGCCGTTATTACGGAAATATTGATTATTATTCTGGAATCAATTGTTATTATTATTTTATGAAGTAAAATGACTATTATTTCTGTGATATTCTGTGAAATTTCTCGATGTTGTTGACGTCGGTTTTGGTAGTATTTGCAAGTCTTGTTCCAAACACCTGAGAATTAGTGGTGTATTTTCGTGGTTGCTGAGGCTGTGGTTGAATATAGGTGGACTTAAAAAAATTGATCTTTGATAGATAGATAGATAGATAGATGGTTTATTGACCCCATTCACATACATAGTACATTAGAAGTCAGTGAGTAGTACATATGAACACATTTTACAAAGTAAAAATATTAAAAATTGTACAGTGACAAATTTAAAATATAATCAAAATAATAGAAAGTGAAAAGTTGACATAAATACAGACATACATTTCATAAATTTAAAATATTGACGAAATATAACATTTTTAAAATATAAAATAAGGTAAGAAATAATTGAACGTAAAAATTAAATTAAACAAAACGAACAAATATATAAGCATTAAGCCCGGGTATTCAACTCCTCCAAAAACTCATCAACTGTATAAAAACAATAATTCAACAGAAATGACTTAGCAAAATGCTTAAATTGAACTCTCGTCATATCACTTATATTTATATGTTCAAAATATTTTACAAATGAATTGTACAATGTAACATCCAACTTATTATTTTTTGTTGTTTTCAGTCTTGACTTGAGAATGACAATGTCTTTACTATTTCTAGTGTCATAATTATGAATATCTGCATGTTTAGTCAGAACATATCGATTTTTATGTGTTTCAATCAACACTTCCAAAATATACAAGCACGGAAGCGGCAATATTTCAAGTTTTTTGAATATTGTTTTACAATTAGTGTTTCTTGGTGCATTGTAAATTATTCTAACTACAGATTTCTGTAGCACAAATACTTTGTGCACTGATGTGCTGCTACCCCATAGCATAATACCATAAGTTAAATTGCTATGAAACAGTGAATAATATACGGATTTTAACAAATGAGTTGGTATACATGATTTTAATTGACGAATTACAAAAACTTGGCTCGCTAATTTTGAACAAAGGTAGTCAACATGAGGTGACCAACTTAAATTTGTGTCCAAATGAATGCCCAGTAATTTAACTGGCTCTGATTTTATAGCCCATTTATCTAAACTAAAAAGAATGTGTTTAGTTTTAGTGTCGTTGAGTTTCAACTTATTTGCCAGGAACCACTGATTCAACAAAATATTATCACCAGCTTGTGTGCCATCAGATAAAGTTGTAGTATCGTCAGCGAATAAAATACAAAATGTGTCAATAGCCTCTGGTAAATCGTTAACAAATATTATAAAAAGAATTGGACCCAAAATCGAGCCCTGAGGAATGCCGTTGTCTATATTACGTAAATCAGACTGGTTGTTTCCACAAACTACATACTGTTTCCTATTACTTAAATAAGATGTCAGTAATTTGTGTGCATTTCCTCTAATACCATAAAATTCCAATTTATTTAGGAGTAAATCCGCTGGAACACAATCAAAAGCCTTCGTCAAGTCGCATAACGTGGCAACAGAGTTGACGCCTTCCTCTAGTTTCTGTACAACTTCATCTAAGAGTCGAAGAAGAGCACGTATGCATGATTTATTTTTGCGATAGCCGAATTGAAATTCCGTTAGAAGTGACTTATCTTCCAAGTAATTGATTAATTTTTCTTTGACTATCAATTCAAATATTTTGTTAATCGTCGGTAAAATTGCTATGGGTCGAAAATTTTCTGGAGAATCTATATCACCATTTTTATATAATGGAATAATTTTTGTTATTTTAAACGAGTCAGGCCAAGATCCTTCCTCTAAGCATTTATTAAATAAAATGGTCAGTGGATATGTCAATGAGTGTATACAACGTTTCAATATTTTGCTATTTATATTGTAAAAATCTAAACATGACGAATGACTTAATTTCAATATTGCCTCATGGACATCACTTTCCAAGATTGCACTCATAAAGAATGAAAATGCAGGTTTATTTAATTTATTTAAAAAGAAACTCGACTCGTATTGAGAATCACCAAGAGATTTTAATACTATTCCCGATACCGATGTAAAAAATTCATTAAATTTTTGTGGTGATATATCGGACTGTTTGGTTTTATTAATTTTAGTTCTTCTTTCCGAATTTACGATGGTCCAACATGTTTTATTTTTATTATCCGAATCTTTTATTATCTTTGAGTAGGCTAACTTCTTTTCAGAGCGAATTGCTTTTTTATATATTTTGTTTAAATTTTTGTAATTCACCCAATCACCTTCCGAATAAGTATTCATAAATTTGTTATATAATGATAATGATAATTCTCATCATCATTATTATTATATTAGTATTGATAATAATTGTGTTTTCTAGTGCAATTCAATTATTATTTGTATGATAACTAAAATTATTATTTGATAATTTGAAATTATTGTTATTTTATTTTCACTAAATTGACCCTACAATCTCTCAAAATTCTCAAACTCATCCACATGAGCCATTTCATCTTCTAAATAATTTGGTTTTTTGAGATACTTATTATTTTTAAGGACGCCGATATATCCTGCTAAGAAGGTGTTTAGCACTGCAATGGTTGTATGACATTTCTTATCGTTTTCATTTAAATTAAAATCATTACTGATTCTTCAAATTAGTTTACTTTTCAATAGTTGAAGCCTAGCTCCAATATCTATCAGATTTTCATTTTTATACGGCCTCGTTCTTGTTAATAGCTGCAATACGCAGTCTAAATCCCTCCTATCTGAGAAACCTTGACTCTTTAATTTTTAGCCATGTATTTAATTCCATTCTATTCCCGGCCATGGTCTCTGCCTTTTCCACCAATTTTTCCTGGATACACTCCAATATAAGAATGGCAGACTTTGTAGTTAATGTAGCCATTCTTATATTATTCAAATTATTAGATAAATCTGAATTTTCAAAACTATTTTTATTTATGTTTCCTTTAATATTAAACTTATAAAATATTTTCAATAAATTACTATATCATTCATAATAAAAATATATTCAAAATTTCTCTCCTATACTCTTTTTAAACGGCAAGGAAAGGTAAAAATAAGGAACTTGGTACTAACAGTTGATTGTAGTACTATATTTTAATTAAACGTATTTGCTAACAGTTGGAATGTATCTGTCTCACGCTTTCGTATATAAATTTCTACACCAAAACTAATGTTTTTATAACATTCTTATGTTATGATTAAAACCTATGAATCACCCGACAAAATGTTGTTGTACTTCTTTACAGAAATATACATACAAATTACGTATTTTACTAAAGTAAATACTTTTTTTTTTCAATTTATTTACTAAAATTTGTTACAATTTAGGTGTACAATTAATGTCAAACTAAAATCTAGAACAAACTACATTATTGTATAAATTGGTTTTTCGATTTTGTTTCTAACTAGTCAGAAAAAGACTACTTTCCACTTTCTTTAAATAGATAATGGGATATTATCAAGACATCCAGGCTACTTATGGCATATTAACAGTCAAAAAAATTAAACAGTGGCGGATTAAAATTAAAATGGCCAAGGAATTAAATCGGAATTAAGACGTAGAACATTAGGAATTATACCTGAACACATTAAACACTCGACTTCACACATTGACAATCTCTTACTTAGACAGGACACAGTTTTCAGCAATGAATCAAGAAGACCCACCATAAGGTTAGCAACAAAACTGTTAAACTTTGAAATCAATTTAAATTACAAATTAATTCCTAAACTTGAGAGACAGCTAGATTTTCTCAAGTCTGACATTATCAGATTTTCAAGTGAACATATCTTTGCAGAGTTTTCAGGTTATCAACTCATAACGTTTAATAAGATTTTTTTCAGAATAAGAAATAAAAATATTATTAAAATTAATAACTTAAGTACTAAAGAGAGGAATGTCATCCTGAATACACAACCAGGTTGGATTAAAAATGTATCTGATGTTCCTATTCCAGATGATATTCTTAAGTTTATTTCTTTAAGTCTTAAGTTCAGTATTGAACCTACAATTGGTAACCATCTTACTATAAAAAATCTATTAGCTGATGTCGATTCTGTAACATCAAGAATTACTGATTCTACCATGAAGAACGCTATTATTGCACGTTCTACCAATGCCATCACCAACTATGTTAAGTCGTCAAGATTTCATACATCTTTTTGTCAACAGTTGTATTCAAAAGCTTGACAATTTCTTAAACATAATCCTAACCTGCTCGTCACTAGGTCCGACAAGGGTAATGTCACTGTGATTGTGAACAGACATCAATATTTTGAGCTCTCTTCTGATCTTACTAATAGTTCTTCGTCATACGAATTGGTTCAGAGAGATCCCTCTCTCCAAATTCAAACAAAATGTAATTCATTCATAAAGAAACTTCATAATTCTAGGCAGATCGATGCTGTTACAAAGAAAAAACTTACATCATATACAGGGGTAATTCTATTCATTACCTAAAATTCACAAACCTGTTTTATCAATGAGACAGATAACTGCTTCTAATGACAATCCTTCAGAGTTTTTAGCTGCTTACTTGACTGACATACTGACGAGGGCTTATGATTGTGAAAATCAGTACTATATTAAAGACTCTTTTGACCTCTCTCTTAAGTATAATAATTTTCAACTTCCAGAAGATTATGTTTTGGCCAGTTTCGATGTGGTGTCGCTTTTTACTAATGTTTATCTTAATGCTTGTATTATAGCTGTCCATAATAATTGGTTTAATATTAGTAATTTTTGCAGTATTAGTGAGAGTAACTTTATCAACTTGTTGACTTCTCTTTTTGAGAATATATATTCTTCTTTCAACAACCAAATTTATAGACAAACTTTTGGCACCCCTATGAGATCGAAAATAAGCCCAATTTTCGCCTGTTACGTTATGGATGATGTGCTTGACAGTGTCTTGAATGTCATTCCTTTCAATGTTTCCTTGATCAAAACATATGTTGATGATATCATTCTCTCCCTTTCTCGTTCACAGTTAACAGAAACTTTGAATGTTTTCAACAGTTACGACGAACACATACAGTTTACGATTGAAAAAGAAGACGATAATTTTAGTGTTCCTTTTTTAGACACGAGATTTTATCGTACTACTACCCCATTCTCATTGATTGGTATAGAAAACCCATGAGTTCGGGTAGATATATCAACTATTTGTCCTATCACAGGCAGTCTACTAAAATTAATTTATTTAAGCAAATGAAACATCGAGTTCTTCAAATCTCCGATCCTTCCTTCCACAATAAGAACCTCGATTTTGTTTATATATATATATATATATATATATATATATATATATATAAAACCACGAATATTGGGGTAACGGCAAGTTAATTAAAGAAAACTCTTCTTACTGTTTTTCTTCCAAGCTTTCGGAAACGTTTATTTCCAGTATCAAGGATAAGTAAATAGAGATTGTTATAAATTGGTAAATATAATTATATTTGAACAAAAATGACTTATGATTAAAAACATTTTTAAAAAGTTGAAGTATAATTATATTTACCAATTTATAACAATCTCAATTTACTTATCCTTGATAATGGAAATAAACGTTTCCGAAGGCTTGGAAGAAAAACAGTAAGAAGAGTTTTCTTTAATCAACTTGCCGTTACCCCAATATTCGTAGATTTATACCTAATTAGTCGGCAAAGACTATCTTCTATATATATATATATATATATATATATATATATATATATATATATATATATATATATATCCGTTATTTTGTGTTTTCCCATGTTTCGATTAACATCTTTGCTCTCAATTTCACATCCTTATTTGGTTGTACCGTGCTGAAGACGGCAAATGAGCCAGAAACAGAATCGCGGTTACCACTCTGTTTCAGTAGCCCTTTTTCTTTTTGCGTGAATTACCCATGAATCTCTTTGTTGTTGTTAACATATCACGCGATATTCCTACATCTTCTTTATGTATATAAAGAAGATGTTTTAAACGGCAAGGAAAGGTAAAAATACGGAACTTGGTACTCACGGTTTATTGTAGTACTCAGGTTGGTAGGTGGTAGATTCTTTGGATACCGCACTAGAAACATTAATTTGTGGAAATTCTTCACCCGGCACTATGCGTTAAAGTTCTTCACAACCGCAGGGATCCTACGGTGGACTGCGCCAATTACGTATTTTTCTGAAGAAAATACTTTAAAAAATATTATTGAGAAAAAATTATTACAATTTGAGATTTAGCTGCACAATTAACGTTGAACTAAAATCTAGAACAAACTATATTGATCTATCTTTCTATATATAAATTAACGCTGACGTTGCATCTTCTATTTTTGTTGTGCTCGAAGTTTATAGGCCTGTAACTTACATGGTGTTTTTAATGTTGATTGTGATATAGTTGTATATGTTATATTATTGGAACAACATTCACTGGTTTGAATGAAATGAAAATTATGAAAAATGTGCTAATATGATGGAATTACATGAAATTTCTATCAGTTTTTCATAAAGTAACTGAATAGAATAACTACGATATATTTGATTCATTCGATATATGCATGTGCAAAATTTATGTTTAACAGATGAAATCGAATTAAAACCGTCCAAAAAAGTCAGCAACAAAGTTTATCAATTACGTTGCTTAGATATTTGGTAATTGTCAATAAATATTTCATTTATTACCAGATACTCACTAACAATTTGATAAAAACTACGTAAAAATAGTATCTAATGTTGTAATACACATTGTGTAGCAACCGTGACCTTAAAGATATTGTTAATAACTGGCCGTGACTTTAAACATTCGAGAATGAATCACACTATAATATTTTATTGATTTGATCATTTGAAAATATATTAAGGCAATAAAATTGAAGAAAAAATGTTTACAAACAAATTTGGATAAATAATTCAATGAAAATTAAGAACAATAACGGTTATCTCAATTGATACAATTGAATCATTACAGTTTATAATTATTAAATAAACAGTTGTTGTGGATTGTTGATGTACTCATAAGGCTCCGCTCCCGGTCAAGTAAAATATTCTTAAATGAAATACAATCAAACATATTACACTATATTGGTATCGGTTGCATTTCGCTCCAGTCATTATCAAACCGAAAGTAATTTCGGTTTGTCGAGACCTGTTCCCGCATGTACCTGTAGTGTGAATACGTCTCGCTTTTAGTTCAATCAGCTTTCATTCAACGCTCCTTCTTCGTCACTAATTAAGTGACAATTAAGAGTGAAACCTTCTGCTACCCTTTTTCTTTGCAATAAACTTGAGTACACACATTCTTCTCTTTGCTTTTTTTTTCTTGTGATAATATTATCTTCTTCATCAACAAGGAAGCTAATAGCTAATTCTTTAGTCGAAAAGTTTTTCGCGGCAAATATTACAACCAATTAAATATATTTTCTTATTAATTCGTTTAGTATTTTATTAAATAAATATAATAGCAATTTAAAGTACAAGTGAGCAAAGTATGTCTTTTTCTCACGCGTCCAGAAATTGGCCGCACAATTGAAGCGAGTGCGCCAAATGGACAAGTGAGAAAAAGACATGCTAACGTGTGCTAAACCTGATTTTTTCCACAATCTTATAACATAATTTTCCCAAAGAAATAGAACATTGTACTTCGTGTAATGAAAAACTTTGTAACTCCACCAAAATTCATGACCCCTGATGTACATGGATTAAGAATCATATATTAATTTTTTCCTTGCAGTGTAAGTCATGATAGTCTATTTGAAATTTCTATTTCATTATCTACACAATTTCATTTTAGCCCAATTATATTGTAATACGTAATTTCATTAAAACATTTCGCTAAGCGTATGCAACCAATTATACACTTGTGTATATATTTTGCTCATATGTAATGAAAAGGTTTGTTCGAACAAATACTACATGCATGATTTACGAATCAGTTAGAAATTATTATATACGCATGTGTCAAAAATGTATCAACTTGGGATCAGTTCTGTTATGGTTTGTATATTTGTTCGAACGGTAGTCAGTTTTGTACATTGTTTACTTCTAAGAAGAACAATTAACACAAATACTAATATAAGAAAACTAATTTGTTTCTAAAAGACTCAGAAACTGATCGTGATTGTAGGAACAATTTAAATATAAGAATAAGCATGGATCCGATTATAACACAAGGCAAGAGAAACAAACAAAAAATATTATCATCTCGTTTTAATGTCGTATGTACGGTGTTAAAATAATGTACGAGTGTTAATAAGGTCAGATATCACATCTTCCAAAAACAATTTTCAGCAACAAGAATAAAAGAAAATTTGTTAAAGAAAGTCACTAGTTTTGACTCGAAATTTGTTCCACCTTGTTGTAAATCATTGAAACAGAAAATTCGAATAAGTTTATTGTGTAGTATATAATTTGTATAAAAAAATGCTTTTTACTTTGTCAATAAAAGATCATTGGAATCAAAATTATGATGAACGTCATTTTATGTTCCATTGCTCTGATGGATTAATATTTATTATTTTTATTTAATTATTACGAATCAAATACGATAATATTTATAAGATTTATTCTAGTTCTTAATACAAGAAAACCGGAAATGTTGTTATACATGAACATTGAATGAACAAATGAAAGATTCCGTAGACGACTTCATCAATCAAAAACAGTTCTTTTCTCACGTAAAAAATTTCATTATACCCAAAAATGTATGCTTCATAAATAAAAATTATAAAAATACTACATCAACACTATATAGTAAGTATTCTGGTTTACACATCCGTGCATTTTTTCTCTTGCGCTCACACTTACTGCAGGGAGAATCGTTTATTCAAAACATGGCAACCTCTGCTTACGGCCATTTTTTAACTGGCAACCATGGATTATCGTAAACAGGAAATATAAAACTTTAATTTTGTTAGTGTTTTAAATGAAACTCACAGTTTCTAGTTAATTCCACAATATAATAAAAGTTATTGAAAATTCTAAAAAATTGACAATTGTTTCGATAAATCAATATCATCGTCAGAATGACAAAAGTTACATTTCATTTGATGCCTACCTGATGTTTTGTAGTTATTTTTGGCTAGACCAAGAAGTGAACTTGTGATTGACTTAATATATGTTTATAGAAAAAAAAGAAGATGTGATATTACAAATATTGAAGCTTAGATATTATTAGCCCTATGGTGATATCCTGGATATCATTTTTCCAATTAAGATCAGTATAACTGTGCAATGATATAGAAAACCAGGAAAACTATATCTGCGGATCTTTACAATTATCACTTAAGAAGACAGTTTATTAGTGGAGAACTCCCTAGATTTGACTGTTCATTGACAACTTCATATTGTGGGTTTCTTAAATGTCTTCTTATTTCCAATTCTTCAAGGAAATCCAGTTCTTGTTTCTTTTCACAAATATGCAGCACTTCTAGTTTTGTGTTAGGTGTCAATGAATGATTGGTGTCAAGTAGATGTTTTGCGTAGTGGGACTTATCTGGTTGTTTTAATCTGTATGCTCGTAACTGTTCACTGTATCGGATTTCAAAATTCCTAAGGGTCTGACCCAAATAGACAGCATTATATTCTGGACATTTGAGTTTATATATACCTGACTTCTTTAATAGTGGTATTTTTGTTTTTACATTTAACAATTTTGTACTAACGTTACTTTCTGTTTTAAAAGAAATTGTTGTATTCGTTGCTGAAGATATTATCTTTGAAATATTATTAGAAATATTCCCTGCGTATGTGATGGTTTTATAAGTTTTTATTTCATCAGCTTGTTTAGGAAATATTAGTTGTAATGCCACTCTTTCCTCTTTTTTACTAATTAGCTTATTTATCATATCTAATGGATAACCGTTGGATGTTGCTATTTGTCTAATTGTATTAATCTCTCTATCAAAATTACATTTGTTCATAGGAACTGAAAAAGCTCTATGTATCATTGAATTATATGCCGCTAGTCTGTGGGACATAGTGTGATTGGAATTGAATGGAATTGTCACATCAGTCTGTGTTGGTTTTCGGTAAATTGAATAATCAAGTACATTATCAACTCTTTGAATTTTTAAATCAAGAAAATTGATTGAGCTATTTTTTTCAATTTCTAATGTAAATTTAATTCTTGGGTGTAAATTATTAATGTGGTTGAAAAATACATCTAATTGTCGTTCACTACCCATAAAACAAGCTAATATGTCATCTACATATCTATACCAAAATAAAATATTTTTCGAAATATTACTTTCAAAGATCTTTCTTTCTAAATTGTCCATAAAAATGTTTGCTAAAATAGGTGATATAGGACTTCCCATTGGTAAACCTTCATTTTGAATATATATCTTATTGTCAAAAGTGAAATAATTCTGATTACTGCATACAGTACAATTGTCAATTTTTTAGAATTTTCAATAACTTTTATTATATTGTCGAATTAACTAGAAACTGTGAGTGTCATTTAAAACACTAATATGAGCAGATTCCACGAAGTAAGGGTTGAGACAGTTAATTTCTTTAATTTTATATTAACATTTTTTGAGAAACTATGACTGTAAATAATTAACAATAATGTACCTGTTTACATCTGGCAACCGTAACGTTGAGGCTGACTGAGAGCTGGCAACCATTTTTTCTTCTGTTCTTTACATCATTTCCTTTAAAATGACGTAAAATTGATTAACCCTTAATTTAATATGGTAGCTAATTTGCAACAAACGCCTTGACCAGCATTAAAATTACACATACACTTGATTCAAGTGTCTATTTCATAGTGTAGCATGTTTGATACGCTCCGCCTGACATGACAGCTATGAAAATGCCTTCAAATGTTTTCCATTCTCGGCTTGATGTTGGTTGATGCATGACCCCAAAATTGATGTCTGTCACATATTTCCTACGCCGGTTGTTTTAGTGCCCGAAAAAGTGGTAATTGTTGTGTTTTTAGTGGAAATTTCTGTAACCCGGCTGAAATAGGTAGGTTGATTTGTTTTACAATGTACTTTGCCAATATGCAGTTTGCTATGGCCCCTCCAAAATGTTTGTAGCAAATTTGCTACATCATAAAACTTTCAGTTGCGGTGGTATGTACAACTGCGTATTGGCGCCACAATTTTTTACTTTTTTCGAAAATTTTGACTATTTTATAAAATACCTGAATATTTGTTTTTTCAGTTGGCCATTCTCTTATAAAAGGAGAGGTCATAAGGAATCACTTTCAGATGCTGAGTTGGCAGAAATTATAGATAACTTGGACAATAGCGAAGATGATTTTGAAGATTTTTCAGACGATAGTATTGCGGATCCGGATTTTGATCCCGAAGGGAAACATTCCCCATATTACCATGAGGTCATTGATGAAGAATACGCGGAGGGTGAACAACCATCTACTTCTACTGCAAATAGCTCAACAACTGCCAAAGTCGGTAAAAGGGCAACTCCAATCTCGTGGCATAAAAAACATTTGCAAATTGGTGAAGATGCCCTAAGATTCAAAGGCAATATTGAACTTCCAACAAACATTATAGCTCTGGAGACTCCATAGGACTTTTTCAAGTTATTTTTTCTAATAGACAATATCACCAGTGAAACAAACTTATACAGCGTTCAGAAAAATCCGAATAAACCTGGCGATATTTCTTTAATAGATATTCGAAAATTCTTAGGTGTATGTGTGTATATGTCTGTATCAAAACTAACAAGAACTCGCTGCTACTGTCGACCAGATATAGGAATACCCAGTGTTCGCAGTGCTTTGAGCATAAATGAGTTTTAACGTTTGAAATCTATACTTCATTTCAACGACAACACATTTATGCTTCCAAAAGATGATCCTCAATATGACAATCTTCATAAAATCAGACCACTGTTAGGAGAACTCAATAAGCAGTTTGCTGCTATACCAATGGAAAGTAAGCTTCCTGTAGACGAACAAATATGTGCTAAAAAACAGGGTGAATTACCTCATCATGGTGTAAATCGGTTTGACCGAAAAGCAAAGGAGAAAGTAACAATGCCGTCTCCTCGTGTGGTACTAGAATATAACTAGCATATGGGAGGAGTTGACCTGCTAGATAGTCACATAGGACGTTACAAAATACCTCTCAGGTCCAAGAAATGGTATTTGAGACTTTTTTTCCATCTACTTGATGTTACGATAATAAACGCTTTTTTGTTGTAAAAAAGGCGGAAAAACTTCCCGATGAAATGAATCTTTGGCAATTTAGGATCGAAATTGCAGAAACTCTTTGCCTGTTTGTAACACCTACAACAAAAAACCGTGGAAGGCCTTCCACGAACCAAGTAGAAGATTAAATAGACGCAAAAAGACATAGAGGCCCTACAACACATATTCCTCCCAAAAATGTTCGGTTAGACGAAACTGCTCATTGGATAACATATGATCATATACGTCAAAGATGCGAATTGCCCCACTGCAAAAGGATTCACCCACTTCAAATGTGACAAATGTGGTGTACATTTATGTCTTACGAAGGACAAAAACTGTTTTTCAACTTTTCATTTGAATTAGACTTTCTGTTTCTCGTTTAGATTTTTTTCATGGAGTTGCAAATTTGCTACAAAGTGTTTTTTGTGAAAAAATTTATCAAAAAAATGTTTTGAGTATGAAATTAGTTTGTTTTCACCACCAAAAACCGAAAGCTGTAATTTATATTAGCAAATGAATTATACAAAATATAATTACTGGTAATTGCGGCTAATTTTTATAGGCAACCTATCACTAATCCATTGCATAATCCCTCGACATTCATTTAAAATTAATTTCATCGAAAAAACAGATAGCTGCAGAATCGAGCAGTGGGATCCTGTACTAATAACACTTGTATATATTTTGAAGATGTTTAATCTATAAATTAGTTTACTATAACTCATATTTTTAATATTAATTTTTATCAGAAGATTTACTGTTTTTACACTTACTTTGTGGAATCTATTTATGTTACCGTAATAAATGAAACTAATTGTGTCTAAATATTTCCACAATAAAATGAAAACATGATGAAAACTTTAAAAAATTCTGTATTGTATGCCCTAGTATTCAACGTGTTCTAAACTAGTATTTGGATTCATTAACAAAGTACGCTGCTTGTTTTTGATAATGGTTTTTTTCTTCCAGGCACGCTATTTGCGATCTCAGATGGTATGACGTACGGATGGAGTGCTCCCTATATTCCATACCTAATTAGTGACGTAAGTCACATCAAAACATCTATACATGAGGCCGAACTGCTGGAAACATTTTTTCTATTAGGATCATTTTGTGGATTACCGCTTACCATTTACTTGGTCGATAAAATAGGAAGGAAAAAATCTTTACTGCTAGCTTCATTAGTTGCGTTATTAGCATGGATAGCTATAGCACTAGGAACCAACATGATTTACATCTTCATAGCTAGATTTTTCTGTGGAATGTGTGGAAACATGGCTTTTGTCGCAGCACCTTGTTACATAGCTGAAATAGCAGACTCCAGAATCAGAGGATTTCTTTCTAGTATTATTTATGTGATGATGTTATTAGGTTGTTTGATAGTTTATTGCGTAGGTCCTTATTTACCTTTCTACGTACCTTCTATAATTGGAGCTACAGTTTGCATAATAGAATTACTGGTTTTCTCTAGAGTACCAGAAAGTGCTATGTACCTATTATCCAAAAATAGACCCGAGGAGGCTTTAGAATCCGTAAAATATTTTAAATCTTACTGCGACGTTACGAAAGAACTGGATAGTATTAAGCTAGTTTTAGAAAAACAACAAAGTGACAAAGGAAACTTTTTGGATTTGTTCCAAGTTGTTAGTAATAGAAAGGGTATTGTAATTATGACAGTCTTAAATGCAGGTCAACATTTATGTGCTTATTCAGTTATTCTCATGAATTTACATTCAATATTGGAAGCAGCTGGTAGCATATATATGGATCCTAATCACGCTGCTATACTCTTTGCTGCTTTGATGTTACTAGCCGTAATATTTGCTTCACTTCAAATAGATAATTACGGTAGAAAAGCATTACTCATTTTCTCCAGTATATTAACTGGAATTTGTTTATTGAGCATTGCCATCTATTTCAATTTGAAAGAGTATAATTACGATGTATTGGGCGTTAGCTGGATTCCAATAATTTCGATAATGGTGTATGCTGTAGTGTTTAAAGTTGGTGTAGGAATCGTACCAATAGTAGTGACAGCTGAGATTTTTCCAACGAATCTTAAAGCTCTTGGAATGACTTTGTCTGATGCTATGTTTATAGTTGGAGGATTAATTGCTATCAATTTGTACCAAAGCATAGCAAATAACTTTGGTATTTTTATCCCCTTCTATATTTTTGGATCATTTTCAATATTTATTACAGTTTTCACCATATTTTTTGTTCCCGAAACGAAAGGAAAGAGTTTAGATGAAATTCAATCAATTCTCAAAGGAGAGAAACCAATCAGGAAAACTCATACTATAGAAAATGGGCTTTAATAAAATAAGTAATTCGAAATGTGTATTAAGTATGGAAAATATAAAGTACATACAGTTTCAATACTTTTGTAATTGATAATATTTTCCAATTCAATAAATTTTAGTCTGTGTTAGACTACAATTAAAACATACAAATGACATTCGCTCTACTACCAGTATAAAGAATACTTCAGTTTTGGGTTCTTCGAAATGATAATATAGAGAAACATAATTTTCAGCTAGTTTCGAAAAATCTTACCTAAGAACTATAGTTAAGGAGATGTGAATATTCTGCAAGTATTTCATACTTTTTTCGATTAAAAATTTTGATTGTTGGACGTCGATATCTCTGATAACTCAATAATAGTAGTATTTGTCCACTATTGCACTTTTCTCAGTCTCATAGAATAAAAAACATAGAGAAATATTGATCCTTATGTTAAAAATCATCATATATGATCAATTACCAATTTAGACCTCTAAATTACAAAATATAAGATGAATATTTCTTGAAATTGGATCTTTTGTCGGAAATATTACAACATGTGAAACTCAGAAATTTATAAAAGAATACAAAAACCATCATGAAGATCAAGTACCAAAATGCTAAATGATTAGCGCTGACATCTTGAAAGGAGAGTGTTCGTTAGTGGAAATAGAACTTACTCAATTATCGTAACACGAGAATATCTCGATTTAAATTAACTTAAAAAACTTTTTCCCGTTTGCGGTATCTACTCGTATAATGTTACAGATGTACGTTAATGATAAATAATGAAGATAAAAGCATGAGAAAATATACAGTGCTTCTCTTTCATTATTAACGGTGATACTGAGATTTGGAGCGTGAAAGTCAACTATTGTAAGCTTCTCTACTAGTGGTAACTGGTGATGTAATAGGCATCGGTGACGTCACCAGGCAACTGAATCCAATAATATTAAATGGGACCATATGGCAAGTGACACCACGTTTGAAAGGTATTTAGAATAACTATTCAATCATACTAATTTTTTTTTGGATTTATGATGTTTTTGATGGTTAAAATAAATAAACACTAAAATTTGAGTTTCGCTTTTAATTAATAAATATTTAAGAACAAGTTATTATTTTGTAGAATGAGTTATTTTCTTCTGGTATCTCCTTGTAAAATACTGGTAGTAGTCCATTATTCACTACTTTATGTTTCATTATTGTCCATCACGATTAACTGCAGTTTTTTCTTGCATCATCGACGCATATCTTTGGATCAGTGGGTACGTTTGAATAGAATACATCATTCAAAACGGCTGTCAGAATGATTAATGATAGTCGTGATATTTTTAGAGTTGTTTTCTATTTCTGACACAGGTACTTCTGGTGATGGTCTTTTACTCTGGCAACTGAAAACTTTATCCCACAAACTCAGATTTTCCAAATGCTTCAATACTCTAGTTGTTTCTTCGTAGAAAGTTATATCTCTACTCAACTGACGGACACGTTCACCGAATTCTTCTAGTTTCCTTCTGTACTCGTCTGAAGTCATTGTGATACTGATGATTAAATCACCATAGTTCACGTTCTTATAGCTTTGTTAATACATCATTTGTCATTATCATCTATCATACTTCATAATACGTCATAGAATAATTTTTTTAATGCACCCTGTATATGTTACTCGTATGCACTCATTTCATCTACACATCGTATTTGCTTCCACGAGGATCACCTCTGACCCACCCGTCTCTGAACGTCACCTCAATATTGAGAAAGACCAATTATACTTCTTTTATTCAATTATTCTTTGAATAAACAATATTATATTATACTTATTTCATCCACACATCATATTTGCTTGCACGAGGATAGCCTTTGACCCACCCGTATCTGAAAGTAACATATATATCGCGAAAGATATCTAATACATCTTCCATAGAAACGTAAATTCAAGCATTTCTGAATCGTCACATCAAACTTGTGTCAATATCACTTGATATTCCATGTCAGCAATGACATCAGTTATTGAAAGACCAATTCAAATTTCTGCATTCAATTATTTTTTCAATAAACAATATCATATTATAATCATTTCATCTACACATCGTATTTGCTTCCACGAGGATCACCTCTGACACCTGGAAACCACATTCATAATATCGCTATCGCCATCATTTCTAATCCATCATACAAGATAAGATGTCATTAATTAGTTGTTTTGTATGTAACCTGCATATGTTACTCGTATGCACCTGCATTGTTCGAACACTCTACACAGATTTCTATTAATGATATGTTTTCACAGCCTCAGAAACGATGATTATTAACGCTGAAAATATTCATGCGCCCCCGTATATACCTACCTACATAATCTCAATCGTATTATTCCGCAGCGAGACCGCTAAACCATTATTTATTCGATGGAAGAGCAGAATCTACGTCGATTGACTTTTATTGTTTATCATTTCTGAAAGCATGTAGAAATTATGTAATTATTGAGTCGACGTATTGTTCACAGATAACCCACAGATAGATGAGACACTGATTGTGGCGCCATCTAAAGAGCCTGTCGACTAAACAATTGATTGATTTTGAAAAGATTTCTGTAATTTAAGGCTTTGGCGGTATATTCAAATTTACTGTATTTCAATAATTTTATTTCAAAATAACCATTTATGGTCCATCATTTAACATTTCATTCAATTTAAGTCGATAATGATTAGATGTTAAGTTAAATTAAATGAAATATCAAATGATGGACCATAAATGGTGAATTAAATTGGAAAAAATAGAACAGTAATCATATAAACAGTTTATTTATTTTGGTATAAAAATACACAACAAATAATTTCTTTCACAAATTACTTTTCTTATAAAACAGAATGATAATAAATAAACTATGATGTAAAAACAATGCAATAATTAAAAAATAATACATACATTCTAGATTGGAGTATCATTAGATTTTTAAATGATGTTAAATCATGATAAAAGTAGAAAATTATTTATGATAAGTTTATATTCATTTATTTATTTATTATTACACTCGTATAAACACACAGAGCTGGACAAACTGCTGGAGTATAACTGCTACTTACTTAATCAAAAAATGTGTTAGCAATGAGTAGTTAACTACTATTTTTGGCAACTTTCTGTGAAAGAAAACATTTGAGTATAATGACTGTGAATGTTAGAACAAAACTAATTAAAATATTTTTAAAGGAAAAGTTGTTAAATACTGCCCAGCTTTGTAAATACAAGGTGCCAAGTAATTACTAAACAACACTTTTGACTATACAACATTTAAAATAATATATCTAACATATCATTTCCACTTAAAACACATATTTATTTCTTTACTGGAAGTATTGCATAGGTTTATATCACAAGGTTAAACCTAGTATATTGCATATTTGTATATTTTTACATTTAAACGCATTCCGTTCTTATGAAACCATCGCATAAGGCAGTTTAAGTTACTCTGCAGCTCTTGTCAGTCTATGATTGTTAAAATGTTTCTTAAGGGCTCTTAAAAATTCCACCGTCTCGTGGAAGTCCTTTCTCGTTTCTGGTTGAGGTTCTACAAGTGAACACACAAAATAACATTAATAATAACAAATATGTTTGAAAATTTATGTCAACAAAATGCGCTTACTATTGAAATAGTAAGTTTACGTTTTTGTACTAAGCCAAAAAAAATATCAAAAAATGTTTTTGGTTTTTTCGAATTCCTTTCTTTGGAGCTTTCGATTTATTTAGGAATTCTTGATTTTTTTTGTTTTTTAACTATTTTTTGATTTATATATTTTTTGTCTTTATTGGATATTTTGGTTACCGCTAGACCAAATACTTCACTTTCATTTCCCATAAATTTTCATACCATGGGCTATATATTAAAATCGGCAAGGGGTTAATACCTTCCATCCCATAGCTAGTGGAGGGAATAGCTATAACATAAAATAAAACCCAGATTATTATTTCTTCAATGGGTACATTTTGAAATGGAATTGTCTGAGTATGGTGTACACACTAGATATAAATTGAGTGTATGAAAAGACGAGTATTGAGTGTCTCATTTTATTAAAAAACCAGCTAAGCGTTTTCAGGCATTAGGTCAATCTCAAAGCTGTCGACAAGACAAAAACATACAACAGGTGTCAAAAAATATCAAACCCTGTAACTGCTACATACAATGAAATAAAATGTTTGATGTTACTTAGTAAAATTTGTTAAAATTACCCTATAAAGAGGGTATACACACATATCATTTAGTTGATAATTTCAAATTAGACGTTTCGTTATGTGAATTACAATTGTACACGCTCTTTATAGAGTAATTTGAACAAATTTTACCTAAATAACGATGTAACACCAAACATTTTATTTAATTGTATGTAGCAGTCACAGGGTTTGATGTTTTTTGACCCCTTCTGTATCTTTTTTCTTAATGAGAGCTTTCAGAATGGCCTACTGGCTGAAAGCGCTTGGCTGGAATTTTAATAAAATTACACACTCAGTACTCGTCTTTTCATTCACTCAATTTACATTTTAAAATATCCAAAATCATAACATGCTATATTCATTAGTTAATATTCGTATGTTTCCTTTTCTAAAAATTAATAAAGGCATTATTATTATTATTATTATTATTATTATTATTACAATAAAACTTACCATCAATTTTTGTTAATTTCCACTCATATGGGAAGGCAAATCAAACTGTCTTAATAACCTCACTTCGTCTTTCTCAAATCTAAAGAAACACCGTTTTTGAAAATGAAGAGATCATATCCTCCATCGTTTCGTCGTCGACAAATTTAATGATTTATTACCACTGCTTTTCAGCCATATTAATTTTATCTTACTCGGTTGGAGGAACAAAACTGTAAAAAGAAATATTTACTTTATTATTGGAGCAGTTTTCAGTTTAGCTAATGTAAAAACAACCATGATTTCTAAAGTTGTCGATTAAATTAGTATAAATTCTGTGTTATATAAAAATAAAGATAATGGTTGTTGATTGTGAAATAAAAATGCTCAAATTTTCTTAATAAAACTTACCCAGTACACCACTTATTAGACTCCTTCAGAATACACTTTGACATTGTCTTTTCAATCAATAACAATAAAGCAACGAAACAACAGATAAATATTACACTATAGCAATTAAAAAATACACCAAAATACCATAACCTTATAATAACCTCTACACATGAGCTAAGAAATGATAACAGTATAACAGATAACCTGTGGGGACGAGCAATATGACATCGCGCATATGCAGTAATAAAAATCAATAAAATTTGATTACTAACGACGTTACAGTTTTAGTTAGGATATTACTCATCTAGATAAAGTCTTACTGCAAAGTAATAGTGTGTAAGAGTACCATCTTGTTGGAACGTTATTTCCAAGTTACCAAATTCATCTGGATTATCGTCCAGAATATGGAGAATTAACGGTTCAATTGCGTTTTCTAACATCTCGAGATATACTTCACCGGTTAAATTAGAGTTAAAAAAAGAGGCCCGGCTATGTGGATTCCCAAAATACCTGCCCAGACATTTATTTTTAATGGGAAGAATTTTCACGAAACATGTGAGGATTTATGTCACTCCAATACCTCACCTTTTTGATTATTAAAATTTCCATTAAGGGAAAAAGTACTTTCGTCACTAAAACAAATCGTCCTTACATAGTCTAGGTGGCATAGAATTTTAGTACACATATTTTTACTGAATTGCAGCCTTCGGTCGGGAAAGATGATGCACCATCTTTAATATGTGTGGATTAAATTTGTTTTTGGTCAACACCCTGTGTACTGTACTATGACTGACCTCACAGGTAGAAGCTATTGGGGGTGTGGAAGGAGAAGTGTTTACTACAATTTACGCAACTGTATCAATTTGTTTATCAATATTTGGTCGATCCGATCGTTTGGCATCATGAACACTACCTATTTGTTGAAACTCAAATAAGTCCTTAGTCGGGGTATCTCTTATTAAAAATGCATTCCGCCGCATGAAAATTATTTCCACTTCCACCAATAATTAAGATACCTAGCTGCTACTTTGTCTTGTTAAACGATAATTAAACGAAAAATTCAAGATATTATCGCACGTAAAAACGTCAATTATAGTAAAATCGCAATCGATGCGGAGTAATAAATCTGTCGGAATAGGTCATTTTAGGGATGGGTACCTATTATTATTTTTAAGGTATAGGGGCATTCAGAGTACTGAAAGATTTATTACAAATAATATTGAATGCCTATATTATGTTGGTGTATTCGGTTGTAATTTGTTGTATGAACATATA
Source organism: Galeruca laticollis (assembly GCA_963921935.1). Classification (NCBI taxonomy): domain Eukaryota; kingdom Metazoa; phylum Arthropoda; class Insecta; order Coleoptera; family Chrysomelidae; genus Galeruca; species Galeruca laticollis. Next base: position 127,143,325 of record OY998180.1, read on the forward strand.
AACGACTTGCATATTATTATTGTTGAAACGATTTTCAAAAACTATTGAGAGTCTTATTGACCTCAGGCACACGGGATGGATGGGTTATAATTTCAGAGATAATTCCCCTACCTGACTATGGAATTTGTGTATTTTTGTTTCAAAAGTAGTTGCAGTTTGACTGTCAGCAATTATTCATTTAGTGAATTTAGAAAGAACTTGCTTGCTTGATAACTTTTATACCGGTTAATAGTGACAATGTCAGTGCAGTATGGATCCGGGTTTACACATGCAAAGCGTACAAAAAAATCGGCGTTGTCGGTTAACGAGAGAGTATTGATAAACAATATTTATAATTACTTAAGAACTGAAAATTCTTTAGGTTCAGTTGATGACATTGTTGCAAAAACAAGTAATATGACAGGCGTAAGCAAATCAACAATATACAAAATTAGAAGTGAAGCGAAAAGTGGAGTTATTAAATCCGCAAAGAAAAATGCAGGCGGCAAAAAGAAAGTTGAGTTCCCAGAAGAAATTAAAAATGCAATAAGAATAAAAGTGCACGAATTTTATTTTAGGAAAGAAATCCCAACACTAGCTAAAATTTCGGACGAGCTGAATAAAGATCAATATTTCCCAAAAATGGACCGAATGAAGCTACGGGAAACGCTACAGGAATTAAAATTTAAATGGGCAAAACATGATAAAAAAGCAATTCTAATTGATACTGACGAAACTATTTGTTGGAGACGGAGATATCTAAGAACAATTTTTAAATTACGTGCAGAAGGCAAACCAAAATTTTACTTGGATGAAACCTGGGTGAATGAAGGCTACACTGTCAGTAAAATGTGGCAGGATACCAACATTCAATATTCATGACAGGCCTTTTTGGAAATAATTTATCTATAGGATTAAAGAGTCCATCCGGTACGGGGCGACGTCTAATCATAACTCATATTGGCAGTGATAATGGGGTTTTAGATGGTGGTTCTTTAATATTCCAATCTAAAAAAACTGGAGACTACCGTGAAGATATGAATGAGATGTTTTTGAGGAATATTTTGAGCAGATGATTGACCTAATACCAAACGGTTTAGTCATAGTATTCGATAACGCTAGTTACCATTCTCGTCACCTTGAGAAGGTGCCAAATACATCATGAAGAAAACAAGAGATCATTGACAAAAATATTAATTTTCCTCAAAAATCAGTCAAACCAGAACGTCTACAAATTGTAAAATTGAATAAGCCTCCTGCTCGATATGCAGTGGACGCACTAGCAAAAAAACGTGGTATTGACGTAGTCAATCACTGCCAATTAAATCCGATCGAACTGTTATGGGCACAAGTGAAAAGTTTTATAGGTCGACATAATACTACATTGAAACTAAAAGGTGTGCAAGCATTATTAGACAGGTCCCTATTACAAGTTACTGAAGAAAATTGGCAAAAAGCAATTCATCATGTATTAAAAGAGGAAGAAAACATGTGTAATCTGGACAAAATCTTAGATGCAGACATTACAGTAACACCATTTATAATTTTAATAAATAATGAGTCCTCAAGTGAGGATTGTGATTCCGACAGTGATTTAGAGACATTTGCACTTACTAATCTAGACTAAGATGAAGGAAGAACTATTTAAAACCATTTACAAGTGGTATGTACATATTAATTTGGTAAGCAAACTACAAACATTGTATTATTTAGAATTCGAGACATAATGTAACGGTCAACATTATAAACCACACTTATTTAATAGGATATCTACGTATTTTCATAATTAAAAACTTAAGCAATACAACAAATATTAACAATATATACCTACGAACCTCTAATACTGTTCCTAAACCTACGCCTATTATACCCCTAGAAAGTATTAAGATAATACTCGGTCATTGTTATCTTTCTACAATACCCGTCGGCACAAATAAATTTCTTGTTTTCACAACATTCATTACAGCAGGTAGGGTAACATTACATATTTTGTTTGGTCCACTTGGGATGAGCAAGTCCCATAAAATTTTGATTTATTGCTCCGCACCGATTGGGATTCTACTATAAAATACATCAACATTTTTGACAATTAACCATAAGCGGACTATTGAATCTTTATTAATTAAAAGCGAAACTGAAATTTTAGTGTTTATTTATTTTAACCATCAAAAACATCGAAATCCAAACAAAATGAGTATTAATGAAGAGGTATTCTAAATACCTTTTAAACGAGGTGTTCCTTGCCATAAGGTCCCATTTAATATTATTGGTTTCAGTTGCCTGGTGACGTCACCTATTCCTATTACGTCACCTGTTACCATTAGTAGAGAAGCTTACAATAGTTCATTTTCACGCTCCAAATTTCATCAGTCTACGTATCACCATTGAAAAGGAAAGAGGGAGCAGGAGTAATTTGAGAAGTACTGTAGATTAATATGGAATGTGACAACTATGAAGTGGTCATAACTAAGAATAGCATGTTCCAAGAATGTGAAGCCTGATAGTTAACAAACATTAACAGAAAATTTAGAAACATGAATTTAGGAGGAACAACAACATGTTGTATGATGTACCGTTGTGCATAAGAAAAAACAGCTAGTACCTATCTATCTATCTATCTATCTATATATATATATATATATATATATGTATATGTATATATGTATATATATAAATGCTTGAATAACGAGTAATATGTGTACATACAGGGTGTTTCATAAAATGGTGGCTCCATTGTTAGGATAGGTGCGAAATAAGTTGGGATTCCTCGGTAAAACAATTTTTGTAAAAGATTCCGTTGCGGTATATGCAGTAATAACTGATGCTGGTAACAGAATTCCTAGAAAATAATTACCTATTAACTAAAAACCCGAAACAATAACATTATTCTAATGATAAACTTATTAAATAAATGAAAAATTTGACTAAAACACGAAACATTCAATCAGTTAGAGTAAGCGTTCATGCACATTCCCAGTTTATCAACAACGTTGATCTCCAGTTCTGAACGTTTTTTATTTGGTATGTTTCTTTTGCGAAACTTTTCTGCATAATTAATAATCTCTGCACTAGCGTTTCCTAAACACTCGCGACTAATTTTAGTTACATGTTGGTGTAATATTTAAATCTATTTTGATTATTAATTAACGTATCTATCACAATCAATGAATGTAGGTTTTTTAAAGGTTTGCAGCGAACCCTAAACTGAGGACATTTTTAACACTTAATGATTGAATAATGTTTTTAGTGAAATTTATTCAAATTTTCTTCTTGAGATTTTTTGTTTAATTAATAACATTAGCATTAGAATCAAGTTGTTGTTTTCTGATGAATAGGTAATTGTTTAAAATATATTCTTTATAATAATAATAACTTCATTTTCAAATCAAAATATTACGAAAAAGGTAAACAGTATCGAGTATTACCAAGAGTACTTTTGGATGTAACATTTAATGATGTTTGACAATATATATATATATATATATATATATATATATATATATATATATATATATATATATATATATATATATAACAACAAAGAGAATCATGGGTAATTCACGCAAAGTAAAGGGCTACTGAAATAGAGTGGTAACCGTGGACATGCATGTTTCTGGCTCATTTTGCCTCATCAGCACGGAATAACCAAATAATGATGTGAAATTTGGGAGCAAAGATGTTAATCGAAACATGGGAAAACACAAAATAACGGATTTCAGCAGGGAAACCAAACGCTCATTTGTGTCTTCAATTGGAAGATCCCGAGTTTTCAGGACATCAACCAACATCGACACGGAGGCGCATATAGCCCCCCATGATTCTCTTTGTTGTTGTTGTTAACATATCACGCGATATTCCTACATCTTCTTTGTTATATATATATATATATATATATATATATATATGTATATGTATATATATATATATATATATATATATATATAAATGCTTGAATAACGAGTAATATGTGTACATACAGGGTGTTTCATAAAATGGTGGCTCCATTGTTAGGATAGGTGCGAAATAAGTTGGGATTCCTCAGTAAAACAATTTTTGTAAAAGATTCCGTTGAGGTATATGCAGTAATAACTGATGCTGGTAACAGAATTCCTAGAAAATAATTACCTATTAACTAAAAACCCGAAACAATAACATTATTCTAATGATAAACTTATTAAATAAATGAAAAATTTGACTAAAACACGAAACATTCAATCAGTTAGAGTAAGCGTTCAAAAGGTCCTCAATTTCCATGAATAAACAATTCTATATTTTTTTCTGAACTATGTATTAATTTTCTAAAATGTAAAGTTACTGAAAGTCTCGACGTGAATTTATCTCTATAACATAGACATTTTCCTTAACATACACCAAACTGTATAGTCCAAAAGATTGAAATCGCATGAACCTGGACACCAACGAATCAGAGCTTCTGTACCTTTACCAATATATCGATTCGGATAAGGGGATAATGGTTATTCAACTAATTACGACACATTCCATCAAAGTACGGGGGAGCTTCATCGTGAATAAAAAAAGAGAGATATTCGATCGTTTAGCGTTAAATCTTATAATATCTGTTTTACAATCTCATTTTTGTTTTTGAGATAGTAATATTACGGGAAGTCTTCAAACACTTTATTTTAAACTTTATTTAACTCGAAGAACCTTGTTTTACACTGAATTATTTACGTATATTTATGTAGGATTTGATGGTTTAATAAATTAAATTCATGATTCACTTTCACTAGTTAGTATACCGGTATTACCGGTATGTTACATGTGGTTCATTGCGACACAACTAAGAATTTCACTGATTTTTCTCTATATGTTGTATCTCATTATCACATGATCTGATATAAATGAATGAAGGTTGATTAATGTTAAATGTTGTACCGGTAAAAACGCCGGTATTATAATGAGAGTACCGTTATGTACGAAGGTTGACTGGAAAAGTTGACTGGGAAGTGAAGTAAAAAAGGGTCTCAACCCTATTTATAGGTCGTCCAAAATGGGAGGTGACAAGGAGATCATGTGAGGAAGTAGCTAATGGTGAGTAAGGATTTAAAATATAACCGTCATACAACTGTTGGAAATATCACCCGAGGCACGCATTTTTTGTAAATAAAAGAAATTGTTGTTTGTTGCGATGCTGTCTTTTCTAAGAGGTTTTTATGGCGAGATAAGAAATTGAGCGCTTTGAAGTACGCAGTGAGTGGATATATAATATAAGATAAGGCAGTGTGTTTTTTTCTGTAAAAGGGACTATGAAATGAAATTTTGTGTAGTTAAAGAAATATTATATAAATGAAGGGGATTATATTTTTATTTAAGATGTATGTGGAATATATGAATTTTGATATACAGGGTGAATACAAAGTAAGAATTTACAGTAGGAATTTGAGTGTTATTTCAAATTCGTACAATATCTCTTATAAATGATTTCCTAGAACTTTATGTACATTGCTATTCAGATGTCCATGTAGAATGTGACCAATCAATTTGTTACTCAAAGGTACTGCCCAAACACTAATTGCAAACAAGTGTAGGTAATGTGGTACGTTTTTAACACGTGGACTGTCGTTACAACAGTGGGGTGCATTATGAGAGTTAAACATGCTTGTCACGCAAAAGTGACCTCGTCGGTTGAAAAGGTACTTTAAAAAATTAGGATTGAGGACTGTTCGTTTTTGTAACGTTTCAAAAAAAGCCACTCTATACGGTAGATGTTTTGACAAGAGCTCTTGGACTTGTGTATAGTGAAAAGAATGTAGTTGCTGCTCCTTATGTATCCTCAAAGTACTTGCAGAAGACGTATTTGTTTGTAGTTTTATGTTCCTAACGATAATTTTAAGATTTTCGTCCACTAATTTTAAAGTGATATTCTTTGTCTGAATGGCTAGTGTTGCTCTAGAGCTAGAATTGATTTTTTGTGCATGCACATTCCCAGTTTATCAACAACGTTGATCTCCAGTTCTGAACGTTTTTTATTTGGTATGTTTCTTTTGCGAAACTTTTCTGCATAATTAATAATCTCTGCACTAGCGTTTCCTAAACACTCGCGACTAATTTTAGTTACATGTTGGTGTAATATTTAAATCTATTTTGATTATTAATTAACGTATCTATCACAATCAATGAATGTAGGTTTTTTAAAGGTTTGCAGCGAACCCTAAACTGAGGACATTTTTAACACTTAATGATTGAATAATGTTTTTAGTGAAATTTATTCAAATTTTCTTCTTGAGATTTTTTGTTTAATTAATAACATTAGCATTAGAATCAAGTTGTTGTTTTCTGATGAATAGGTAATTGTTTAAAATATATTCTTTATAATAATAATAACTTCATTTTCAAATCAAAATATTACGAAAAAGGTAAACAGTATCGAGTATTACCAAGAGTACTTTTGGATGTAACATTTAATGATGTTTGACTTCACATAAAATTTGGACTACAAAATTTAACCAAAAAAATTATGTATGAGACTACTCCGTACGAACCGTGTAACTAGAGACCTCTATAAGAGGCAGATATAAAAATTGTATGCAATGTATCAGCTCCCAAAACATATTCGTGAGCAATTGAGAAATGCCAGTAATTTCAAGATAATCGTAAAAAATGTGTATACATTTTTTTCAATACTTTGTCTTGAAAACGGATGCCGTTACGAACAATTTTTAATAAGCAATCCCAACTTATTTTGCAGTGTTATTCATATCCTAACAACGGGGATATCTCTTTTTGTAGCACCCTGGAGATATTGAAGACGAATAATTGATCTTATGTGGAGATGTATCATGAATGGAAATATGGATAATATTAGAATTCCTGAAAAAGTGATTCGGTGGATTCTCTCAAACCATAGAGACATACTGAAGAAAAAGTAAGAAAAGAAGAGAGTGTCAGAGATATTAGTCGATGGAACACTTGCATAGATATAATATCCAACAAATATGACGGAAAAGACTACTAAGGCAAGAGAGAACAAATATTCGGATGAAGTTGATTAGCATGTCATCTACAAAATCATATGTAGGTAGCTGTAACAATGTTGAGAAATTATCGTTATGAAGTATTCTCTTACTGATAAACATACGAACTGACGGAAAGCAAATAATTTCAGTTTCCGCCTCGAGGGTCTCACTGCCTCATACATTATTTTTGTATTTACTTGGCTCATTTATCGATTCTAGGTCACTGATGTCAATCGTTTCTAGAACCGTCATATCAAAGTTCACAACTTCTTACCTAATCCTTAATATGTATTCTAAAATATATCTGCCTTACTTTCTCCTTAAATTACGTATAAAATATTTGTCAAACTATTGTATCCAGTGATTCAAGCTCCGAACAAAATAATTCTTTAGTGTACTAGAATTAATTTGGGAAAGTCGAGTTCATTGAATGAAAAGAGGAATTTGTGAATCAAGGAATTATCAAATTGACTGTCTCGACCCTTACTTCGTGGAATATGCTCATATTAGTGTTTTTAAATGAAACTCAAGGTCTCTAGAGAACTTGAGTTTCATTTAAAAACACCAAGGAATTATCACTAATTAATCTAATATGAGATGATTTTTACAGTTGTGTTCAGTTAAACTATAATGAAAAATATTAAATTAATTTTTATTTTGTATCCATTTTAAATATGTATTTCTGTATTTATTAATTGTTTTACTAATAGAGAAACACTTTGTATATGCGTACTTCAAACTCTAAAATAATTGTCGACTGAACTAAAATTCATATAATATCATGAATAACTGATATTACTATTTTATAATGTCTGTTACCTAACAGTTAATTCCGTTGATCGTTGTTAAGAAATTCCAAAAAAGCAGTGATTTTGTTACATTATGGTTAATTGGTGACAATGTGTAATTGAAATTTGAAAAGTGTCAAATATTTCAAAAAAACTTCAATGACTACGCTGTCACTATTAAATTTATACTGTACCTGTTTACAATAAATACAAAAAATGTCAATTATTGTATATTTTTTCACAATTTACTCACCTCACAGAAGATAAGTTTACAAGACAGAGATAGTGTTTATGAATGTTTAGTTATATATACGGGGCGTCCCATAATAATTCATCCAGTCTATATCTCCTAAACTAATAGAGATATTCGAATGGGACAAAAACTGGTCTATTCCATTTCTAATACACTTTGATATAGCCTAGAGAAATCATCCCTTAAATATTCACCCCTTAGTGATAACTCACAACTTTTGAATTTTCAATAGCATCCTGCATATCTCTTTATTATTTTGGATGTAATCTTCTATAATCTACGCAACAAATTTTTCAAAATTAAAATCAACTCATAAATAACTGCTTTGGATTGCTATTCAATCCAGGTTGCCATGATTTGACCTGTCAGATCCACAAGTATTATTATTGTGGGTTGGAATATAAGTATTAGACCAGAAATAATAGGGATGTTGACTGTATCCAAATAAAAACATCATTTAAACGTGAGGTGGTAGTTTTTATCATTATGACAAAAATAGAAAAGAGGGAGGAGGGCAAAGTCATGCTGCGACATGGTGCGAGTGACGAGCAGTCACTCTTGATACGTCCTATATAAATCCAATAGTCATAGTTCAAAAGAAAGACGGAGATATCAGGATGTGCCTAGATGCCAGGAATTTAAATACCTGTACAATACCTGAGTATAAATCACCCTTAACGATAGAAGCTATACTTGAAAGAAACTCAAAAGCCAGCGTTTTTACAAAATTAGATCTCAAACACAGTTTTTGGTTAATACCGCTACATGAAGACAGTAGAGATTATACAGGTTTTATTATAGACGGAGTAGTATATCGTTTTGCTGTTACACCGTTTGGATTAAACACATCTACAAGTGCTTTATTGAAAGCAATACATACAGTTTTAAATAAGTATGAACATTTTTTTACGTATTGCACGTATATTGAAAATTAATGCACTGTATTTTCAGTTGTTTGTTTGTTTATAAAATAAAAATCGAAGTTGGACACAATCAATATATTTACACAACTATACACAAATTACATTTTACACACTTATTACACGGTTTCTTTTCGTTGCGAAAATGTGCTACCAATAACTTACTAATATACGCGTCTACTAATTTAGTGGCCGAGAGATACTTGAGCAGAAATTAAACACTTGCGTTACCTCAGTAAGGTAATGAGATACAACTGAGCTGAACCGATTCACTAGAAGAAACATTCGAGACTGTCGTTTGAGATGAGATATTTTTCAGAAGACGACTCGTAAGCCTCACCTCAAACTAGAAATACGGACATCCACTTTTTCTGGAAATCGGTCATGCATGCAAATTATAGAAGAAATATTCAATAGATATTTGCTACCCAAAACCCTTTTCAGATAATGCCATCAATAAAATCAAAAAGATATTTTTACCAATGGCTTATTGAAAGTTTTATTAGTAAGGATATTTCGACCTATTGCTTATGCTTTTAGAACGTTGAATGATTCGGAACAGAACTACTCAACTATCGAGAAAGAACTACTCGCAATAGTTTGGGCTACGAAATATTTTCGACCGTATTTGTTTGGTAGGAAATTCGATATCGTAACCGATCATAATCCTCTAGAATGGCTTTTTCAATTAAGGAACCCAACTCCAAATTAACCAGATGGCGAATAAAATTAGAAGAGTACGACTATAATATTAAATATAAAAAAGGTAAACTGAATTCAAATGCCGACGCATTTTCGCGCGTTGAAATCGATACCAAAACACTGTCCGACGAAATAGAAGATTTAGTAGGAAACATGGAAAATGATCCTAATAATCTTGAAAATGAACAAATTATTCGAGAAATATTCGAATTACAGGACGCAAATAAACACCGAGATATGGAAAACATCTTTATGCAAGTACAAGCAGACGAATCTGTTCAAAACATAGAACAAGACGAAGATAATGACGAGACTATACATTCCAATGCCTATCAAAATCCTGTTGTAGGTATTCCAATATCATACACACTTGTAAACTTCGGTCAAAATCAAATTATTATATCAACAGTACTACATTCCCTAGCAAAGCCAAAAATCACGATTTTATTCGAAAGAAAACAACGTATTAAATTCCAAATATCCGAACACCTTTCGAACCTTCGAATAGAATAGTTGGTTTGTGTGGTGTTCCTTATCTTTAAATAGTACGGTAAATTATCTTTTTAATAGTGGTGAATTCATTAGTATATATAATAAAATATTTGGCATTGGGTAAGTTAATTAATTCATATTATTATGACTGAAGATTCAGATGGGGGAGGGCCCCCATCTCAACACGACCCTCCTGATAAAATGGATATTGAAGTAAATAAAAAGTACAATTTAAATAATAAATATACTTCAACTGATATTGGACCGTTCTATGTTATTGTTGAACCTTTAGATACAAGTATTCGCATTTCGGCAGTTAAGGTAGGTCATTATCTTTTTAATGAAAGGAATTTAAAAAAAGATATTGTAGATATTAAGTTAGTCGGTAGAAATAAAGTAAAAATTATTCTTAAAAACTATCTTACGGCAAATTCAATTATTGGACATGAAATAATGAAAGTTAACAAATTGATAGCGTATATTCCGATCTTTTTCAATCATAAAAAAGGTGTAATTAGGGAAGTTGATACATTTTTAAATGAAAAATATATATTGGAAAATATTGAATGCGATAAAAAAGTCGTAGACGTTAAAAGAATGAAGCGTAAAATTATTGATTCTGATAAAGAGATACAGTACGTACCTAGACAAATGTTAATTGTTACATTTTTAGGAAATTCTTTACCTAGTTCTGTTAAAATTGATTTAGTCCGGTTCGTAGTAGAACCTTATGTTTATCCAGTAGTGCAGTGCTACAAATGTCTTCGATACGGGCATACTAAAAAATATTGCAAAAGTACCACTGATAAATGTATAAAATGTGGACAAATACATGATGTTAAAGACGGCGTAGAATGTAAAAGTGAGGAGTTTTGTATATATTGCGAACAAAACGGTCATAAGTCTGTATCAAAAGAATGTCCCAAATACCAACACCAATTGAAAGTTAAAAAGACCATGTCTGAACAAAATATTTCATTTAAAGAAGCGGAATCAATGGTTATTAATCCAAGCTACTCCAAAGCTGCCTCAAACAATAGGTACAATTTATTGAACAACCTCTCTAACTTCCCACATCTTAATGACGATAAAGATAGTGAGAATCCTTCAGGTGATAAAAATTGGATACCACGTCCACAGTCCCAACCTCTTAAAAAACGCAAGGCTATTTCTCCTCCTATAGTTAATAAACCCCCTACCTTCAAATCTCAGGCCACAACTAGCAATTCTGTTTTGCCTAATCCCCACAAGGATGATTTCCAGTTGTACAGAGAAAAGCTAGAAATTGAAATTTTACATAAAATTCCTTACATTTTCGAACATCTTATTAAAAAATTCAATTTAACTGTGCCAGACTGGAATATTTTTCAAGAAACACAAAACGAGATTAAAACAATTATAAATTCTTTACCTGATTCAAACGAAGATGAATAATTCTATTAAAACCTTAAATATAATTCAATGGAATTGTAATTCAATAATAAAAAATAAATCTAACCTTTTAAACTATTTAGCTGGTTCAACTACCACATTCGAACTAATTGTTCTAAATGAGACTTGGTTATCACCAAATAAAACGTTTTATATAAACGGGTATAATTTTTTACACGTTAACAGGACTGACGGATTTGGTGGTGTTGGAATCCTCGTCCGAGATCACTTATCGTTTTCAGAAATAGTTTTCCGTAAAAATTTCAATTCCAAAATAGAGATTTGTGGTGTGTATCTGAATGACCTTAATATATCTGTACTTTGTGTTTACAAGCCTCCTAAAATACAAGCGACTACAAAAGACTGGGAACATATTTTTTTACAGATTCAGGGTGATGTTATTGTATGTGGTGATTTAAATTGTCATCACAGTCGTTGGGGATCTACAATCGATAATGCACAAGGTAATAGATTAATAGACGCTATAGATGAAACAAATTTAATTATTTTAAACGATGGCAACCCAACAAAAGTTGGTAGGCCTAACGAACGACCTTCGCCAATAGATCTTACCCTAATTTCACCTAGTTTGATGAGTTTCTCGGAATGGAATATAATAGATGATACATTAGGATCTGATCATTTTCCTATACACATCTCCATATCCCGTAAATATACCCCTTCTCCGGTATTACCATCAAGAAAATGGATAGAGTCTTCTGCTGATTGGGAGCTTTTTCATGAGTGCATAGTAAACGACCTTCAAATTAACGATGTAAACTCATTAGAGTCCTTTCTTGAAATAATAAATAAAGCAGCATCCATTTCTATGAAATCTCGTACTGGCGGATCTAAAAAAGTGTCAAACCCCCTTTGGTGGGACAATGATTGTGTTCAAATTATAAATAAACGGAAAATCGCTTATAAAAGGTACAAAAACACTACAAACTTAGAGAATTATCTACAATTCAAAAATATTCTAGCTAGAAGCAAATTGTTATTCAAACAAAAACAACAGGAATGTTGGAAAAAATTTGTGAGCAGTTTAAACAAAAACACGCCGATCGCGAAAATTTGGGCATTTGTTAAAAAAATATCTAACAAAAATTCTACGATGAAAAAACAACCAATACCTGAAAGCCTTATAAATCAAATGTTTGACAACATTTCCCCAAGTTTTGTTCCGAATATAATAGAACAAACAGAAAACCCCAGCAATCATTACATCGACAAACCTTTTGATATCATAGAACTAGAAACTGCAATCAAATCCACAAGTTGTACAGCTCCTGGTAACGATAATATAACATATGATATTATTAGGAATATGCCGTTACTGGCGAAAACCATGTTACTACAAATATATAACGATTGGTGGGTAAAAGGTAAGTACATTGAACAACTGAAACAAATAACTATTTGTCTAATATTGAAACCACAAAAAGACAGAAATTTAGTTACGTCTTATCGACCTATATCTCTCATGTCCTGTATAACGAAAACTTTCGAAAGGATGATTAAAACAAGGCTAGAATGGCACTTGGAGCAAAATTCAATTTTACCCTGCACACAGTATGGATTTAGAAGGGGCTACGGCACATTAGATGCAATAACTCATTTAGTAAATGATGTTCAAATTACATTCTCTAAAAACAAATATTTAGTTTGCTTATTTCTTGATATAAAAGGTGCTTATGATTGTGTGGATATCAATTTACTAAAAAACAAAATAGTAGAGGTTGGTTTTAGTGAAAGGACTTCCCAGAGTATAACACGATTATATTATTCGCGTACAATTTACATTAGGGATCATAAAAATATATTGCACGGTCCTAGAATTGTTTATCGTGGATTGCCTCAGGGATCTGTACTGAGTCCTCTATTATTTAATATATATTCTGCCGATTTACATACACGGTTTTCTAATACAATAAGATGCATTCAGTATGCAGATGATATCTGTATATACTCCATCCAGGATACATACGCTGATTGCCGTAGGACCTTGGAAAATATTATGCAAACTGTAGTTAAATGGTCTGAAGAAACTTGTATGACTCTCTCAACTGAAAAATGCTCAATTATGTTTTTTACTAGACATAGACTTCGCACACCGGAGAGCCTAACTCTGTGTGGGCGAGCGTTGTCGGTAGTAAACGAGTATAAATACTTGGGTATTATACTAGATACTAAATTATTATGGTCTAAACATATCATATATATGAAAAACAAATGTGAAAAAGGGTATAATCTCTTAAAATGTGTCACAAACCGCAGATGGGGCGCAGCTCCTGCTATTGCTATAATGTTTTACAGGTCTTACGTTAGATCAATTATAGATTATGGATGTTGTTTATATGGATCAAGTAGTAATTCGAACTTGCTGAAAATAGATCGTATTCAGTATAAATGCCTTAGAACCTGTGTCGGCGCAATGAAATCAACACCAGTGAATGCATTATTGGCAGAATGTAACGAACCACCTCTATTTTTAAGACGTCAATTTTTGTCTCAAAAATATTTAATTAAACTTAAAACCCTCAGGTCGGACATGATAAATAATGTATATAGTATTTCTATAGAAAATCTTACAAATCGATATTGGAGAATTAAAAACACGCCTCCACTTGCGGAAGCCTTCATTCAAACCAATGAGTTCAATAAAATATACAGAATCAACAAAACATTACCTATATATAACATTCCTTATCAAGCTATATTCAAAGTCCACAAAGTCATAATCCCCGATTATACAGAATCTAACTACATTAACACAGTCCTGTTTTAATCCATACTAGCAGATTTTGCTGACAAGACAATAATATACACTGATGGATCTAAGTCGAGGGATGGAGTTGGATGTGCTGTGTACATTCCCAATACAGACCAATCGTTACGAATCAGATTACCCGATATATGTAGTATATATACTGCGGAGCTGTATGCTATCTTACAGGGCCTCTCCTGGCTGAAATCAAATAAAAAAGATGGGGGTGTGATTATATCTGATTCTAGATCAGCGTTGTGTGCTATAAAAGGGACTCATTTCGAAAGAATGAAATGTCCTATTTTATGTGACATCAGAACAATATTGTTGAACTTGAGTATGACATTTATTTGGGTTAAGGGACATATTGGAATATATGGTAATGAAAAAGCTGATCGATTAGCCAAATCTTCGGTATTCAATGGAGTTTTTCACAACGTGTATACTGGAAAAGATGCGATTAGCTCAATAAAAAATAAAATGTGTGTATCCTGGCGAAAACAATGGGAAACCGTTTCACGATCCTCAAATAACACCTATTTTCAAATTTATCCTACACTACCCTCACCTCCAAACTATATTTTTGATTATACAACTCCGAAATTTTATTCAGCAAGTATATTTAGAATGAAGACTAGTCATGGAAGATATCCCGCCCATCTTGCTAAGCTGGGTATTATACGGTCATCATCCTGTACCTGCAATGATAATTCTTATGCTGATCCTAATCACATTTTCTTTGGATGCAGCAATTACGTTCATAAAACAAACAGGTTACTACAGTCACTTGTTGAACAAAACTACTCCCTACCTTTAAACCTTACTCACCTATTAAGCTCAGATAACTGCCATACCTTAGATCTACTGGTAAATTTCATCAAGGATGTAAACATTAATATTTAGGTAGACTCTTTGAAAAATTCTGTGGCTAATGGACTTGCTTCCTAGCCATTTTCTTTCACACACACACACACCAAATATCCGAAAATAATTTTGAAAATGATATTACGAATCTTATGAGAGAATATATCGCACCAAATGTTCAATATTATCTTTATTTCCAAAACCCAAATATCTATGAGAAATTTTCAGTGGTTTTACAAAAAAAAATTAGATGAACTCCTATTCAGTTTAGAAGATGTACCAAATTTTTATTGACGTGACAAACAAAAATAACATTGAAGAATTCATTTCGAAGGAAACTATTATTAAACAATAGTCACAAAGAAACAAGACCGAGGTTTGCTTTAGAGCATGAAGGTTTGTTGGAAGTAATAAATAATGCTTGGGAGGAAATAAAATGTGCACAACGAGTATGGCTAAAAGAAGAATGTAAAAAATGGTTTAAAATAAGAGATTCCTTAGACAACTACATAAAAGTTGTACATTCAGAACTCACGTTCAAACTACATCCAGTAGAATTTGACTGTTTAGATGACAAAATCAGAGGAAGTGTCAGCACGATGAAGCATAAGAAATTTAAGAAACAAGAACAAAAGTTACATAAAAATGAACACACACACAACATATAATTCAATACTCTAAACATCATGAAGCTGTAAGTACCTACATACCAACACACTTTGCACCACGATTTGAGAGTCTTACAGACGCTAATTTTACAGATAGTGAAATTTTTAAATAAAGGTTTAAAGTACAGCATACCACCAAAATTTATGAATAATATTAAGCAAATTATAGCTACAGAGTCAGAAATAGTTTTAAAATCTAATTCAAATAATTTTCTTTAGGAGAAATTAAAAATTGCCAATTTAATCAAAAATATTGAACCTTCAAAAGTTAAACGTCAAACAAAAAATTACATTACAGTTTTGAATGCAATCAAAAAGAAAGTAGGAGATAATAACCTAACAGTTACAAAATCTGATAAGGGGAACACAACTGTCATATTGACAACTGAAAATTATAAATCAAAAATATATAACTTTATAGAATCTAGCGATGTAAAAGCTCTTAGAGCAGACCCAACAAAGAAGTTTTCTAATAATGTAAGGGATATTGTAAATATTTCACATTATCTTTTAAGTGATTACGAAAAGAGGTCCATCATTAATAAGAATCCTCATTGTCCACAAATATATGGAACCGTTGAATGACATAAAATAACGAAACCATTTAGACCTATAGTTTCTTATGTTAATACTTCTAATAATATATTGGCAAAGTAGCTTAACAATATACTTAATGGTTACGGATATGCATCTGAATACTCAATTAGAAATTCAATAGAACTAATCAAAAAATTAAAAGCATTCAACTTACAAGATAACTCTAAGCTTATATCATTTGACGTTACTAATATGTTCACTAAAATTCCTCCTAAAGAATGTTTAATACTTGTAAGAAAATTACTAGAAGATTAATATATTAATCCAGGAATAATATCAGATATACTTAATTTATTTGATTTATGTATTAATCAAAATTATGCCACTTTTGACAATAACATATATATTCAAAATGAAGGTTTACCAATGGGAAGCCCTGTATCACCTATTTTGGCAAACATTTTTATGGAAAGTTTAGAATGAAAAATCTTTGAAAGTATTATTTCAAAAAATATTTATTTTGGTATAGATATGTAGATGACTTATTAGCTTGTTTTATAGGTAGTGAACAACAATTAGATATATTTTTCAACCACATTAATAATTTACACCCAAAAATTAAATTTACATTAGAAGTTGAAGAAAATAACTCAATCAATTTTTTGATTTGAAAATTCAAAGAGTTAATAATGTACTTGATTATTCAATTTACCGAAAACCAACACACACTGATGTGACAATCCCATCACCCCATGTCACATAAACTAGCGGCATATAATTCAATGATACATAGAGCATTTTCAGTTCCTATGAACAAATGTAATTTTGATAGAGATATTAACACAATTAGACAAATAGCAACATCCAACGGTTATCCATTACATATGATAAATAAGCTAATCAATAAAAAAGAGGAAAAAGTGGCATTACAACTAATATTTCCTAAACAAACTGAAGAAATAAAAACTTATAAAACCATCACATATGCAGGAAATATTTCTAATAATATTTCAAAGAAATATATTTAGCAACGAGTACAACAATTTCTTTTAAAATAGAAAGTAACGTAAGTACAAAGTTGTTAAATGTAAAAACAAAAATACCACCATTAAAGAAATCAGGTATATATAAACTCAAATGTCCAGAATGTAATGCTGTCTATTTGGGTCAGACTCTTAGCATTTTTGAAATCCGATACAGTGAACACTTACAAGCATACCGATTAAAACAACCAGATAAATCCCATTACGCAAAACATCTACTTGACACCAATCATTCATTGACACCTAACACAGAACTAGAAGTGCTTCATATTTGTGATAAGAAGCAAGAACTGGATTTCCTTGAAGAGTTGGAAATTAGAAGACACTTAAGAAACCCACAATGTGAAGTCGTCAAAGAACGGGTAAATCTAGGGAGTTCTCCACTATTAAACTGTCTTCTTAAGTGATAATTGTAAAGATCAGCAGATATAGTTTTCCTGGTTTTCTATATCATTGCACAGTTATCCTGATCTGGAAAAATGATATCCAGGATATCACCATAGGGCTAATAATATCTAAGCTTCAATATTTGTAATATCACATCTTCTTCTTTTTTCTATTAACATATAATAAGTCAATCACAAGGTAGGTCACTTCTTGGTCTAGCCAAAAATAACTATTAAACATCAGGTAGGCATCAAATGAAATGTAACTTCTGTCATTCTGACGATGATATTCAGTTATCGAAACAACTGTCAATTTTTTAGAATTTTCAACATTTTTCATTATACTGTGGAATTAGCTAGAAACATTGAGTTTCATTTAAAACACTAATAATATATAGATCGATGACCAGTAGATTAAGAAAAGTCATAGAGCATAATGGCGGGATTACTAAATATTATTTTTGTTTTTATTGACAATTGAAAATTATTCAGTAACCTTTGATATTTAAGAATGAACAGTATTATTTACACTTTAGTGTTATTATCATTTAAATATACGACAAAACCATTCCGTTTTTCCCGGAAATGGAAAAGTCCGAGTCACACACTAGGCAACAACAACTGTCACATTTTTTTAGCCGCAACTGTACAATCATATTTATGTAGATACTATTTCTAGTTCTGCAATCTCACATGTGTATAATATTCTTGTTATTTTGATCGTTTCTCTTTCTTTTTTTCATATATCATGTCGTATAACATTGATCCTGTCCATATCCATTTAAATTTTTACTTCTTCTGCTTTTGTGGTACACATTTTTAATAACTTTTGCATTCGGTTTCCAATTTAAGCAATAAGTAGGGTACTACATCAACTGCTCAATAGAATTGGTTTCCACTATTTCTCTATATCTGTGACCATTCTATCCATAATAATGGTTGGCTTGGACTGTCACCTTGTTTGATTTCGTCATATCTATCAATGTGAGGAAAATATCTTCTTCTTCTATTTGCCTTTCCTGAATCTGTTGTCGTTTTTTCATCTGTGCGATCTTTGAGCTGCTTGTTCTTCTGCTAATAATGGGGCGTAAAGCCTTGATCTTCTTTCTAAAATGTTCATGGACTTCGTACGTGATCTGGTCCAGACAGATTTTTATTTAGTTCTGACAGTTGCTCTGTTCACTTCTATCATGCATTCTTATTAAGTTATTCTCCCATTCAAACGATAAGCTGAATATAAGATCCATATCCAATCATGTGAATTTTCGATGGAAACTTTTTTTTATTATTTTTGTAAAAGGATTTTTGATTTAAAAATATTGAATACATCAATTTTATTAGACCAATAAAAATCTAGTATCGATAATTGGTTAATTTGTAAAGACAGATTTTACGGATTTTTAAAACGAATTCATAAGCAATGAAAGTTGATCATAAAGTGGCTGTCTTCATGTTATACTCTGAACCTACTAAACACTATAACGGAGTGATTAATCATCCTGTGAAAGAAAATAGGGACACGCAAACTCTCGTGGTTAGTTTTTGACTGTTATGGATGGCGTTCTCTTGAATCTTAATTACTCATTGCAAGTGAACAGAAGTGAGCTGATGAAATATTTGAATTGATTTCGACAAGTGACCTGCTGACTGGCACGAGTTTAATTCTTAGTGGCAGAAGCTGTAAATGATTTATGGACAATAGATCATAAGGCCTGACATGTAAGTGTATTTCATGGCTATCAAGAGAATGAATGAAGTGTAAGGATATTTCCAATTTATTAAAGTTTCTTACAGAAAGAAATATGCATTTTAGCATTTTTTTGTACTATAATGATACCTTAGACTTCTGTGTTTAATAGTCTTAGAATGATACTGAGACTAGTTATAGTAGGAGTGATTGAGCGGAAATTTCATAGTCGTTAAGTTAGCTCAAGGGTGTTATAATGTTGTTTGATAATACTCCATAATAATATTACAAATCTACGCATATTTTTCTGGAGGTCTGCTATTCAAAAACACTACTACGTTTCATTGGATAGTTTTTATGGTATATTTATTTATTATTTTGGTATAATTTAGCAAATGTTAAAATATTCTGTTAAATCAACAATAGTAATTCGACTTATTGATAGTTAAAATTTTGGCGAATGCGCGTGAATTTCAGAGAAGGGCGTTTTTTTTGTGATTGTTTTCATAGTGACACTTCTAAGAAGGTCGGTCGTTTTTACCTGAGAGCCGAGTTCTAGAAATACCAGAAATCCGATTGTTCGAGAAAGGGGTTTTGTATAAAAGGGAACTATCTGCAGTTTGATCTGAACATAAATCGTGAACAGTAGACTTAATATAAATTAGTGAAATAGTGAACAATGTATTTATTATAAATTTGAAGTATAAGCGTTGAGTGAAAAAATTATAAAAAGACGCAGCGCTCATTTAATCTAGCGAACCGTCTAAACGCCCAGGTTCGGTACGAAATCAATGCTGAAAAGCAAAGAAAATGGAAGGCCGATACAGCCGGACTGGACTTCAGACAAGGACGCGTGTTTTGGCAAAAATTCTACCGCCTCCTAGGCCTCAAGACAGAATATCTACACCTCCGAAGACAAAGCCGCCGCCTTCAAAAATGACCTACGTCTTTACACCACCTGACAACCCAAGATTTCTCAGGGACCTTGCCATCGAAACCGACCTCCTCACCCGCAATATAACACGAAGCCCACATGTCCATATTCCACTAAATGAGAACTCTCCGCTTCTTACACCCTTTACAATCGGAGGAGTTCAGCAGGCGTGCCGAGCGGGGAGAAACAGTGCCCCAGGGCACGAAAATATCGAGACAGGCACTAAAAAACCTGCCAGAAGCGATTTTCCTTCCGCTCTGTGCCCTGCTGAACGCCTGTCTGGCATTCTCTCGTTGTTGGAAATCAGCCAACGTAGTTCTCATCCCCAAACCCGGCAAAGACCCTACAAATCCTGAATCCTACCGCCCTATTTCATTAATCAACGTCCTAGGTAAAGTCTTTGAACGTATGTTGAAAGAAAGAATCTGGGATTTCTGTACTGAAAATAACATAATTCCGGTATTTCAATTCGGATTCAGGCCAAGCCACTCTTGTCAGAACGCCACCACCAACCTTCAAACTATCGTTAGCCGAGATTTAAATCAACGATGCTGTTCTGCCGCCATTTTCATGGACGTTCAAAAAGCTTTCGATCAAGTCTGGCCCGCCGGACTAGTGATAAACCTACTAAAAATCCGATTGCCAGACCAAATTGTAAAATTATTATATTCCTACTTCACCGACCGATCGATCATAATTTATACGTATGATACACCAATAGCACGACACCCCCAGGACAATATCCAACTATATGCGGACGACACTAATCATCTCTGCCACTGACATTCGCTCTCTCAACATTCGATCCCAAAATCTACTGACTCAATTTCCAAATTTGTGCAGGAAATGGCGGGTGCCTCTCAACACTCAGAAAACCCAAGCCATCGTGTTCAAACACCCTGCCACCTCGAGCGAACGACTTCTACCCACACACTTTTACCTCGTGCTCTGGGGAGAGTCGTTCATTTGGGAGTGAGATTTATGCACACTCTCAACTTGATGGTCGACCTAATGGACTCTCTGAATAAAGTCCGACGTCGAGTTAATCTTCTTAAGGCGCTCGGCGGGAGCTTCGGACGAACGCACCCTACCACCTTACTTCATACGTATAAGACATATATCCGTCCAATAATCGACTATAGAGCAAACCTCTATTGCACCCTTCCAGACCATCTAGTTAAAAAACTTCGAACTTGTGAGCGGTCAAAAAAATACTGCCAATACAAGGCACCCTACTCACCTAGCAATAGCGTTTATGTCAATACCGACATCAAGCCAATTCCTTCCATTCTGAATAATTTACACACACGTTAGTCGTACTATCGAATCGGGCAATGAAATCTCGAAAAACACCCTACTCACACCGTGAATCGCCAACAGATGGCCTCTTGGCAGAATACCCAAGAGGAAGCTCCCATTTCCTCATTTATGCTTACTAGTGTAATAACTAGTGATAACCTAAAAAAGCTATTCGCCATAATACTAAAAAACGCTGTCACCACTGTAATAATCTCGAAACATTCTGTAATAACCAATGAAAAAACTCTGCTGTCAAAATGTCCCTAATGGACCAAGAAGGCAGCGTAGCTGGCTGTCACCACCTACGATTTCGTGGGAAACAGGAGTCGACGGCCCCTGGAAGAAATGTCCAAAAGGGACCAGTTGTCGTTGGTAATGAGAGTTCTTGTGTTACAGGGCTACGTCAGTTAGAGGGGTGGGTTGAGGAAAAATCTTAGGTGTAGCTCTTATAGGTATATGTTATGTATTTCTATAATCATGCTCTCCTGGTCCAGAAAATAAACTAACCGATAATGATTTGTTTAACGAGTTTAATATACAAAATAAAAAAAATAAAAAAAAATTACACCAATTGACCAAGCGTCAGGAGTAATTGTACGTAAAGTCTTGTGACTGTAAATAATTAAAACCAATGATAGGATCGAGAGAAAACTTGAGATACCATGTTACATTAAGAGAAATGAAATGCAAAATAAAATGAAATTTGTTAGTTTGAAAATAATTGCCGCAACCTAAATATCTTCGCGCTCCCTATATATGAAAGTTTGGAATTAACAATTTAGTATTCAATCTCAAATGTGCTCTCTATCCCTGATTCATACGGAGAGGTATCACCATTAAATACTCGTATGCGATATGAAATAACATAAATTTAAATTATAAAGAGAGTATCATAGATGCGGGCTGGCAATGTTAATAATTTGACCAAACTACAAAAAAGTCATAATACACAGTTACAATTCTCGCGTTTCGAACGAAAAAAAAACCTTCAGAGCGCGTACAGTAGAGGCTCCATTCTAATATTATTTTCCCCTTTCAAAAAAAATTACACTTGATAAGTTAAAACACTAAGTTTTATTATGTTACTTAAACTCAGGACTTCTCAAAAACCGCTATCCGCGAACCCCAAAAAAAAACTAGACCGCTCCCGACCGCGAGTTTTTACCAACTGCCACTTCAATTGTTACATTTTCGTTGTTTCGGCATTTCTCCCTATGTCAGCATCGTTTATTTTTTGTACCTGATAATTCCTGATTGGTGGAACTTATCTTTCGACGTAATTGTGTAATAGTTTTTTTACCTCGATTAACAATGAATTGTTATTAGATTCCGCAAAATTTCGTTATTTTGACGCAATTATTATTTCCTGTTAAAATATTATTTTTTTCTTCTTTTTTTGCAACAAATTCAGACTGCTTATCTTAGTGTTTTTTACATTGTATGGATGTTAACGACCGCTTTCTATAGTTTAAACGTTACAATATAAAAAGTAATTTGTTATACAAGGTGATCCTCCCTATGTTTCTTACTTTGGTATTTATTACACTAGCCACGGCTTACGACGACTTCCTCGACGAATACATAGACGAATCCCCAATTTCCATTAGATAATCCGAAATTACGATTTTTCACTACTTAAATCTTTTCACACATTTTAATATCTAGACCACTCACATAATTCCCATTTCTAACAATTCTCACTCAACAATTCTAAAATTGAATTAACTGTCTCGACCCTCACTTCGTGGAATCTGCTCATATTAGTGTTTTAAATGAAACTCACGGTTTCTAGTTAATTCCACAATATAATAAAAGTTATTGAAAATTCTAAAAAATTGACAATTGTTTCGATAAATCAATATCATCGCCAGAATGACAGAAGTTACATTTTATTTGATGCCTACCTGATGTTTAGTAGTTATTTTTGGCTAGACCAAGAAGTGACCTAACTTGTGATTGACATAATATATGTTTATAGAAAAAAGAAGAAGATGTGATATTACAAATATTGAAGCTTAGATATTATTAGCCCTATGGTGATATCCTGGATATCATTTTTCCAATTAAGATCAGTATAACTGTGCAATGATATACAAAACCAGGAAAACTATATCTGCTGATCTTTACAATTATCACTTAAGAAGACAGTTTATTAGTGGAGAACTCCCTAGATTTAACTGTTCATTGACAACTTCATATTGTGGGTTTCTTAAATGTCTTCTAATTTCCAATTCTTCAAGGAAATCCAGTTCTTGTTTCTTTTCACAAATATGCAGCACTTCTAGTTTCGTGTTAGGTTAAAACAACCAGATAAATCCCACTACGCAAAACATCTACTTGACACCAATCATTCATTGACACCTAACACGAAACTAGAAGTGCTGCATATTTGTGAAAAGAAACAAGAACTGGATTTCCTTGAAGAATTGGAAATTCGAAGACATTTAAGAAACCCACAATATGAAGTTGCCAATGAACAGTTAAATCTAGGGAGTTCTCCACTAATAAACTGTCTTCCTAAGTGATAATTGTGAAGATCAGCGGATATAGTTTTCCTGGTTTTCTAAATCATTGCACAATTATACTGATCTCAATTGGAAAAATGATATTCAGGATATCACCATAGGGCTAATAATATCTTATCTTCAATATTTGTAATATCACATCTTCTTCTTTTTTCTATAAACATATATTAAGTCAATCACAAGTTAGGTCCATTCTTGGTCTAGCCAAAAATAACTACTAAACATCAGGTAGGCATCAAATAAAATGTAACTCCTGTCATTCTGACGATGATATTGATTTATCGAAACAATTGTCATTTTTTTAGAATTTTCAATAACTTTTATTATATTGTGGAATTAACTAGAAACCGTGAGTTTCATTTAAAACACTAATTCTAAAATTCTCAATTTCTACAACTTTCATGAATTTGTTCAACACTTCGAAGAAACCCTATACACTCCAACCGCCCCCGCACCACCCACATCGGTGTTGCAGGTTTTTCTGCATTTTTCCTGCAACTCTGTAAATTTATTCACTAGCCAAGTGGACCGACTGACGTCGACAGGGAACAAATGCAGCCTAGCTGTACCCGCCTTGCTTGATGCGATTATTATTATTCAACGCCGTACCAACGCTAAATATCCCTAACCTCCACAGGCACGTCTCCACAACATACTTTTAAACCAACTTTATGATAACACCCAATTCCAAACACTTTTCAAAAATGTCTCCTATACACATTTTGTCAAAACTTTAAATATTCTAATAAAATTACAAATCTTTAACATCCCTCTCTCTAAACACCAGGGACATCCCAAATTCAGTAAAAATCATCCATCTCACATAAAATAGTTTCCGACACCTAGCCAGCTCAACTGCACATCTTATGCATCGGCAGCGATACATGGTTGTCTTCCACCAGAATGTCCCAATCCCAGACACTTTTTTGTCGCACCATCCCATACACTTTTGAGCTTCGCTGCTTCCAAACATTAATTCCCGACATTAATCAATAAAACCGTTCCTCCGAACATTTTTGTAGCGAAAAAGCCCTTTCCAAAACCTCATTTCTATGAACCTTTAAACTTCTTCCTAGTCACTTTTTCGAAAAAATTTTTTAACTTTTTAACATAACCAATTTCAACCAACCAACTTCTTCACCCAGTGCACATAAACAACCCCTGACGCAAAATATGCGATGAAATGTACGAGGAAATACAAGCAGAAAAGTACTGGAAATAATGGACACAAGAGCGAGGAAACTCTTCGATGAACTAAAAGCTCACCCTAACACGGGACCTAATGGACTACAAGAAAGAAGACTACAAGAAGTACAGAAGACCGAGGGAAGAGTTAGAAGAATAAGCAGCACAAAATGAAAAACCCATACAAAAAATAAAAATAAACTTGCAAGCGAGCAATCGATTGTACACAACAAAAAAATAAAATAAACCGTGCTGGCGTTTAATCGTCTGTAAACCAAAAAAAACAACAAAACAATTACAAAGAAACCGCGCTGGCGTGCACTCGTCTGTACACAAAAAAACACACAAAATATCCCGGGGAGACCAAAAAAAGGAAAATTAGGAAACCCCCGACACGGTAACTCAAGGCTACCGATCAAGGTAGGCGCCGAGCTCCTTATCGGGCAGAGCTATAAAGAAGGCGTTGGACCACTCAATTTAGGGCACTTCTCGATCAGACACACACACACACATTTCGACGACGATACAAACAACCGCGAAGGACAAGGGAGTATAGCCACCAGAGCAGCCCCTTAGAAAAAAACAAAAATATCTCCAGGAATCTACCACAGAGATAGAGGAAGGAGAATACGGGCGAAGCGAGCTACGGTGAGGCCCTGTCGGAAAATGACGGGGGGTGGTGGAAGTCCTACTTCGCACCCGCACGCTGACCTAGTCCGGGTGTGGATATTTAATGGGACGGGGTTCTCTTACGCTGCGCTGACACGTTCCGGTGCAGCCTATTAATACTGACATGGAAACTGGCCAATTCAATACTACTCCTTATCCAGTGCTGTTAATGGACCCCTGACCAAGTGGCCCCCCAATTAATTAAGCCTATGCGACTTAGCTGAATAGACCTACGGTGTTAGTCAAAAGTGTTAACAGTAATAAGTGAAAATAGTAGTGAATTATAACCCTCAAGGTGGAATATTCATTTATAAAATAATAATTGCTCACTTATCCGATACACATCATGATTACGACTATACTTTGTATAACTACTTGATCATCATCCCCGTATAATAACAATGATACATCCTATTACACTTTCGATATGGTTTTCATTAAGACTTTACCCTGTATAATTATTCATTTTTCTATTAAAGTAATTTTGATTATTCCCCATAATTCAAACTTCAAACATATGACATTTACTCACCTGTCGTATCATATTATCGTTACCACCCAAATATGTACGAGCATGACGTCACAACCGCTTGTAATGACCTTGGATTAGTCAAAAAGGTCCAGAATGAACCTTAGCGTTCTCCCCTGTTATTTTACATAAGGAATGCGCCAGAACCCGTGCTGCCTAACTACCACAGTAGGATACATATACAGTGTTGAGAACATTACGAGGGAACATACGTTTTACCGTCAATGTGTTAGAAAGAAACAAAATACATATAAATTCAGTGTATTACTCCTCTTCGCTAACAGGGTATCATAAAGTGAGAAACGAAATAACTGTGTAATGGCATTTCTGGCAGGCACCGCCTTCGAGAAGCGTACAGTAGCTCTTATGACTGGCTTTTACTTACAGTTTTAAATAAACAAATTAGAAATGCATTCAGGCTATTACTAGTCACTTTACCACAGCAAAATGTTGTATAAACAACTCATTATGTTAAAGATTGCAATGAAAGAAGTTAATGTCAGAAATACAGATGTGTAATGTGATCAACATTACTTTAGTTTATCCCTTCATGATTAATTCACAGAGAAATAATTCAGTAATAATAAACTAATTCACTATATCAGTTCGGGTAGTACACGCTAATATGATTTGAACAATAAATCAAAACCACTCAAAAATCACTGGAAGATAGCTAAAAAAATTACATTCGTCGATATTGAGGGTACAATTAATGAATATAAGCATAATGATTTTCATTAACATAATAAGGAATAATCTATGGCAACAATACAGAGTCCAAAAGCGACAATATGTTGTAATAAAACATGTGTATTCAGTGTATCACCATTTTCTTTAACAGGATATCATAAAATGAGAAATAAGTCGTATGCTAATATTTGTTCAACTGTATTCTAGTTTTAAAAATATCTCAATGTAAACCGCCTGTTTCCTACGCTCCTGATAAAACGATTTCGTTTGCATCTCTTCATTTTCTATCCACGCGTTATATTCTGTGTGCCCTTAAAAATTTCCTTCTTATTTGTAATATGATAACCTCTTACGGCCAAAGGAAAATTATAATGGTCACATGGCGTTACCAGTGTGTTAGAGAACGACAATCATGAGACAAATAATTAAAAGCCAGCGTAGATTATTATACCAGACGAATACGAATCGCGCGTGCGCCTCTTGAAGATGTTTAACTGTACAATCTGGGTACTTCACTAAACGTTTGTTTGCGAATGAGTAACGATCTTTTGCAAATCTTATTAAAATGAGTATGCAAGTACACCATAAAGTGCAAATTGTAAAATGGTACTACCAGGGTCATTCATATCGAGAAATAGCAGAAAATTTGTTGATTGTGGCATTCGAAAATGCCCAACCAATTAGCAAAAAACAAGTGAGAACGGTTATAAAAAATTTTGAAGAGCATGGATGTGTCAATCCTACTAAACATGGACCGCGTACACAAAATCGTCAAACCCAACCCGAAAAAGAAGAGAGAGATATTTTAATTTGTGCCAGTGTGGAAAATAATCCCCTACAAACGCCCACTCATTTAGCAAAGGATTTTGATGTTGATCCGAAAACGATTCGGACTGTATTAAAAAAAATGGTTATCGTAGTTTCAAACTGAAAAAGAGCCATAAAATTTTTGCAGACGATCAATTTCGTAGAATGGAATTTTGTGAAATAATTATGGGAAGAATACAATTGGACGCAAATTTTTCGAAAAATATTTTGTTCACAGATGAATCGACTTTTCCCATACACGGTGCACATAATTCATCCGTTATTCGATATTGGTCAAGGACAAACTTACACAAACATTACAATAATAGAACTCAATATCCCCAAAAGTTAAATGTTTGGGCTGGAATATTAGGTGAACATTTAATTGGTCCAATTTTTATTGACGGCAATTTAACCGGACAAAAATATTTGGACATGCTGAAAAATCAAATTACACCTGCCCTTATACAAATAGGTGTCAACTTCAATGATATCTGGTACCAACATGACGGTTGTGCATCACATAATTATCGACTAGCAATAAATTTTTTAAATACACAATTTCCCAATTGGATAATCTCCACGAATGGTAACATAAGATGGCCTACGAGATCTCCAGATCTGGCTCCCAACGATTTCTTTTTCTGGGATATAAAATAGAGAATTTATGGGTTCCAAAAAAACAGAGCCACTTGTCTAAATGAACTAAGGGAACAAATTTAACAAATTTGTATGCAAATAACACCTGAAATGCTCATACGTGTTCGTCAAGAATTTTATAAACGTCTCGGTTACTGCTTAGCTCAAAACGGGGGTTTATTCGAACATTTGATTTAAGCTCATTGAAGAATTAAGAAGTTTTATTTTTTAATTTATTACATATCATAATATTACTTTTATTTAAAAATTCTAGGCATCTTCATTAGAATACGATTTTATTTTTATTTTCGTTTTTTTTAATTTCTACTGTGTGTGTGTTTACAGAGAGAATTCGTTCTCATTTGCATACAAACGATAAAGATACCAAAAATTTTTTTACTAACACGTTCCAAACATAGCAGATGTTTCGAGACCAATTTCACGTTGCCAAATCTGAAAAAAAGTAAATGTTTTAACCGCTTTCAAACTGAAAACTAAAACAATTTCCAGCATTATAATAAAATATTCAACGAATAGATGGAAATAATTATATCTTGATCTGTTACAACCTCTTGAATTATCATAATTAAAATCTTCTTATAACTTGTTCTCGTATTAGAACAATGCATTTTACAATTAATATAAATATACAATGAAAATTGGCAATACTGTTAGTAGCTAGCTGCAAAGAATTTGTGAGGCCGGCGTTGTGGGTTTTCCACCTATGAGATCCTGTTAGCGAAAAATGAGAATTGAGATATTTGGAAGCACAAATTATTATTAATACAAATTTCATTTCGCATGTTATGTTATTTATTCTAATACTAACCGAACTAATATAGTGAATTAGATTATTACTGCTGAATTATTTCTTTGTAAATTAATAATGAAGGGGTAAACGAAAGTAATGTTGATTCACATTACACATCTGTATTTCTGACATTAACTTCTTTCATTGCGATCTTTAACATAATGAGTTGTTTATACAACATTTTGCTGTGGTAAAGTGACTAGTAATAGCCTGAATGCATTTCTAATTTGTTTATTTAAAACTGTAAGTAAAAGCCAGACATAAGAGCTACTGTACGCTTCTCGAAGGCGGTGCCTGCCAGAAATCCCATTACACAGTTATTTCGTTTCTCACTTTATGATACCCTGTTAGCGAAGAGGAGTAATACACTGAATTTATATGTATTTTGTCTCTTTATAACACATTGACGGTAAAACGTATGTTCCCTCGTAATGTTCCCATCACTGTATAGTAACATCCAATAAAACTGGAACAAAACTTATGGTTGAACATCCCTGAAATTTAATCCGTCCACGACTATGGAAACCTTAAAACAAATTCTCTTATCCACTCCCAGACAATTTCTCACATAGACCTTTTACCGGATTTTAAATCCTCGGAGCAATAATATTTATGAGATTCTTTCACGTTCTGCACACTTTCATTACACTTCCCATACAACATTCTGCTCACATTGCGAATGAAATTCTTAGTCACTTTCAAAGCCAAATAGTTTAGAGTGGGCTGTTTTCTATGGTTCCAGATTGAAGTAATAAATAGAAACAGCAGATTTAAATAAAAATTTATTGGAGATCAACTGAAAAATTCCACATACACGCTTATGAAGTAGGAAGAAATTATATTATCAATTCCAACTTGAAATGAAAATATATCAGTTATGAAGTGATGTTATTGGATGAAACATAATACCATCGATAAATTGTGGAGAGAAAGAAGAAATTTTAAAACGTAGGTGTCTAATTAAAAATACGGTTGTTCTATTTTATTGTTATATACAAATATTCCAATTACAATTGGACAATTGGAAAATATATATTGGAGAAATAATGGAACTAAATCAGCTAAAACATACCCCATTCGAGCTGTATTGTTACTTACACTTACTTCAATATACATATCAAGTGTAGAATTTGTAATGGAAGATATTGATGAAACTATTATTGATAAACTTAACATTAATAATAACTTCTTCCTCCGTATGTAGATAAATGCATCACTACTGTGTAACTGTGTACTAAGTAACGGGAACAAGCCAAATATTTAATAATACGAATTGATGTCGGATCACATAAAGTCAATAATAAAATGAAAAGAAAACCAAACTAGTTGTCAAAGTTATACTTCAATCCGTGTCACCCTAACTGTCCAAAGAAATTGGTAATCATTAGCTTAGCAAAATTTAGATGCCTAGCTATTGAAAAAGCAGAAACTGTAAAAACAGAAAATAATTATACTGAAGGAATAATAAATAAAATATTCAAAATACGAATAAAAATATGGCCAACGAACATAGGAAATAAATTCTAACCATGAGAATATAACACACTCATCTTTACGATATATACAAGTACTATTCCCCCAATTATTAAATAACTTCAATGAACATAAATTTACAGTAAGTCACAATAAGTTCAAAATCTATCGATACCGATATCTAGCTCTACGCTTGAAAATATGATAAAGGGTGCAATCAAATTATTTTTGGTTTTTGGGTGCAAGGATCAAATATAGGAACGTCGTTTTATTTCTTGATACCGGTCCTGACAGAGATTGTTCTGACAAAATACAGAAATAAGATGTTTCAATTTGGGTAAAGGTGCACGTGGCATTGACGCCATACGCCATGCGCCATAATTGTATATTCAAGCTCTTGACGTCTATCAATACCATAGGACAACTATTGAATCAATTTTCGTTTTAGACTTCGAAACACATGCATTTTTGCGCCGCATGTGCGTAGTTTACTCCTGCTGCTACGGTACTCGGTTTTTTGGTTGAATTTTTCTCCACCTTCGTGGGGTTCTTTGGACACCCCTGTAATTGGCGGGGAGGTATCCCTCGCAATTTTGGCATTTCGGACTATCGGTTAGGTTCAGGGCGCATTCCGCAGCCCTGTGTCCTCCGCCGCCCATATTGCACGTGCTCTGGCCGTGGTGGAATCCCTGGCATCTATAACATTGCAAAGGTCCGTCGTGTTTTTTCTGTTCTATCACACGTATTTTCGTGTAACACTCGATTTCCTTATATTCGTTCAGTAGAGCCTACATTTTATTGAACTTCTCCACAGTCGGGGTCACTATTTTTGCTTTATATGTTTCCAACTTACATTGGGCTCCGATCCCTCTCTGTCCCAATTTTCGGCGAATCGACGTCCCCATTAGTGGGGACTTTAGTATGATGGAATGATTTTGCGCGTCTGTTCTTTAATTTTTTGGCTTTCAACAGTTGTTTCGTTCTCCGATTGCTCGTTAACTTCTATTACATTGTAAAGGCGCGTATCCGCCAAAAAAAACGTGTATATTTGCTCGTGTTTGCTCGACATATTGACATCTCGTCCATACCAGAGCAAATATATTCAGGTTCGCAGTTGATCCATCTACTTTCTGCGATCGTATTAAATATGGCTGACCATGAAAAATTATTGTTAGCTAGTGCTGCTTTCGTTGTATTGAGTTTATTGAAAAAGAAAGAACGGAAAAAACCATTTAGGCAAGCAGCTATATTTCAAAACAGACATATTTATAGTGGCAGTAGTCGAATGCGTGATTTAAAAGTGGAACATGACTTTGCTGGAACTTGTGGAACAAAAAATATTGAAAAATTATACAAACCACAGGAGAGCTATTCCTGCGGAAGAAATACTTGCTGTAACCCTAAGATTTCTAGCGACGGGCGACTCATATACTCATGTATGTTTTTAAGATATCTAAACAAGTTATATCCAAAATAATACCAGAAGTTTGTGAAGCCATTATTGAAGTTTTGCTCAAATATGTAAAGGTAACAGGTACTTAAATATTTTCTCCCAAATTATATTTATTCAACGCACAAAAAATTAAAACCAATTAATACATTTTCATTAAATATAGAGCAATTTTTAAAACTAGTTTAAAATAATACAAGATTAGTTTGCGTATTATTTGTAGAAACACTCTGTAATTCAGTAAAATGAGGTAAATGTACGTCAGCAGCTAGACTTTCAGGTGATATGTTCACACTCTATTCTCCAGTGGGCGAAATAAGAGGAGATGTACCAGCAGTAAGCGATAAAGCAGGGCTGGAATAGTATTCTGTGCCGTTTGTTGTTGTTGGACGCTGAATGTTGAAATTGTTGGTTTGTGCATAGTAACAAATGTCCGCATTGAAGATTACATTATTGATATATTCCTCAACAATAGCCCGGTTGTAAGAGTTGTTGTAAGTTCTAAGGTTGAAAGAAATATGTTCTCCATAAGCAGATCAGCCATTTTTTTTTGGGGTAAAATATTCGATTTCAGATCAGTTATTACCGCATAAGCGTCAGCTACCCTAGGATCTTAAGTAGGTTTCGTTGTCGTTTTTGAATTTTTTTCGGGGAAACAAATTCTTTACTCTTCTGGATAGTTGCTTCATTATCATCATTGCTTTCATTACTATTCGCTTCATTCAAATCCCTGTTTACGCTGTCAGTGTTGTCCTCCAAATCTTGCTCTTTGGTCATTTGGGCGGATTCGTTGTCATTCTGAGAAAAATAAAAAACAAATAAAATTGAGTTCAAAAAAGATAAATCTATTATTAAACGCTCCAAGGAGAACAGGAGTGGTTGGACATTGCAAAACAATTTGAAGAATCATAGAATTTCCCCAATTGCCTAGGTTCAGTAGATGGCAAACACGTAGTGCTTCAAGCTCAAATCAATACAGGAAGTGAATTCTTCAACTATAAGTGTACATTTAGTATCCTATCAATGGCTGTTGTCGACACAGCAGACTATTGTTTCGCTTTCGCCAATGTTGGATGTCAGGGGAGAATATCAGATGGTGGTGTAATAAAGAATACATTGTTTTACTAGAAACTGCAAGAACACGAATTCCATTTACCTCCCAATAAAGTTTTACCAAATTCAAAGAAATCATTACCGTACGTTATTCTAGCTGATGATGCGTTTCCGTTGGAAGAGCATATTTTAAAACCTTATCCAGGTTCTCATCGAAGTCGTTTTCAGTTTTTGGTTTTCCCTTCTAAAAGACGCAAGTAGTGACTGCATTTTCTTTTTAATTTCCACACTGTCAGTGTTCAACATGTCCGCTAAATCTCTCCAAGCTTCTTCTTTTTATTTTTATTTTTGTAATATGGGTTTGAAGAATTCCACAAAACCGGTCGAATTCGATAGGCGTTTATCAGTTGCAACACACTGTCATTAGACCATTCCATTTTGAATACATGATAATATTTCACTTAATAAAACGTAAATATTATTATATTTTAAAACTACACAAGTGATCGAAGCACGAACACTTCTGGCAGTGAAATCCCGTTCACACTTAACGAGCAAGAACAAGGATTTTCTTTGATGTACCGCCTTCCTCTCGATCTTTTTGAACGCGAACAAACAGATGTTTGTTCGCTCGCTAGCCCGTACTCACTAGATAATCATTGATGCAGAATGCTCGCTCGCTCTTGTTCGCTCCTGCTCGCTTTTTTAGTGAATACGCACCTTTAGTTTTTCTTCTCCTGTCTCGATGCGAGATATTTTCCAGTTCCGGTTTTTTCTCGCACGCTTTCCTAATTTTTCCAGCTGTCCATCACTTTGTATATTTTAGTGATTGCTCTAGGAGGGTGTCAGCTTCCTGTTTTCGTAAGTTTCGCAGAGGAAATAGTGGAGCATCTCAGTCAAATAAAGCTTCTCCAAGAATGAGCCAGCTGTATATGATTCTAAAAATGAAGCCTCGGTTCTTGGTCCATTTATTTCGCAAATTAATACATTTAACTATGAGTATGTCACAATTCACAAATCTTGTTTATTAGGCAAGCAATGGAATGTGACTTCCTATCGTGAACTATGACTGTGTTAACAACTTGCTTTTGATAACATTCCTATTCATTCCACAATCCATTAACTTAATATTGCTTATGTAGCCTAGCTTTTATTATACTAATCGAGCAAATTTCAAAATATAACCTTAATACATTATACTCAAATGATCAACATTTTTCACGAATCTCTGTCTAAAAGTAATTAAATAAATATAAGACAAACTGGAAAACAAAACTTAGCCAATATTTTTTCCCATCATCGTCAAACATTACATCCCTCTGAACCGGCACAAGCTGCGTACGTACATATGCACGAGAGACGCCTGCGTCGGTTCAACGCCGTGACGCTTCTCTTACAGAACCAACAGACTTGTAGATGCACACCGGGCGTTTGATAAACGGCAACGATTTTGGTATCACTAAATTCCAGCGGTTATCGGATCGGATTGTTCAAAATTGTTTATGGTTGTGTTGTTTTTTATTTACGTTTTTCAGTGGTTTGAAGTAATGTGTGTTAGTTTGGACTATATGAGTTGGTATGTACGTTATTTTCTATTAATTGAATTTTTTTGATTATTAAAAATGGGATAACTTGAATTTAGTAATATAGAATTAAATTTTTTCAGCAAAAACAGAAAAAAAATGGTTGGAATTACATTATAAGATAGTACAAATATAATTATAATGATGAATTTCTAATTTGACATTGTGAAATTTAAAAAAAACATTTTTTTGACACAAGGATTTGGAAAAGTTTGTGGCTAAATTTAAGCTGCATCTCGATAAACCCCAATGTTTTCCAAATAGGTCAAATTGCATTTCCACCGCCAATATAAGCCAAGTGCACTAGTGAAATATTATCTTTCTTAATTTGAAAATAAGGCACCATTTATATATATATATATATATATATATATATATATATATATATATATATATATATACTAGTAATTTCTTAAAATCAGTCAGTAGTAAGATATTCAATTACTGTGTGAGAAAGATTTTGGCGGGACTAGGAATTATTATTTGATTACGAATAACAAAGTGCATCTGATCTGTTTAACTATTTCTTGATTATTTGATAATAGTTGTATTAAAATTCACTTGGGCTATTTCAAATGGTTGGGAGAAAAGGATGAGTATTTTGGTAAATACGTTATCTGATATTATCCATAGTACAGGATTTTTACAGACACCTCAATAGCTAGAGTCCATTACTAAAAAAATTGATTATTTCTACCGAATACAGTCTACTATTTATAGACACGTGTGAATGTTGTTCCTATGGATATTTTTCATTCTCGAATCTCGATGAAATGTTGATAAAATTCCTAAGAACATTTTTAACTTTCACCCAATATTAAACCAAAGAGAACACATATGTATCCTACTTTATAACCAAGGTAATAATAATGTAATGATAATCACGACAATTTCATCTCCTGAGGAATTGAAGTGACTCATGTTCGGAATAACTGAAATTTATTAAAGGATAATATTAAAAAAATTGTTGTATTTTCATTTGAAAAGGTGAGATATAGTTTCTGTGCGGCGCGTCCATCTTACATCAGCTATTCGTAAGAATAATGACATAAAACTCAATATATACAATATATTGTCGATATATATTTTGGATGTTCTGGGAGTAATCTGCGAGGAATTAAAATTAGAGGACAAAAAAATGTACGCAATATTCCACATCATTCGCGTAAAAACTTACTTGATATTTAACTAAAAACGTCCAACTATTCGAGATTGGAGAGCTCATTATAAAAAAAATATTGATTTGATGAAATGAAAGTAGAATTCGATAACGTATGAGATTATTAGTTGAAACATTAATGGAGTGATGAAAAACGTATGTTAAGTTCAAATTAGATTTTAACACAATCAGTAAATTCATGGAATTCAGTCATTTCCGTCCGAAAGACTCGTTTGCGAATGAGATTGTTCCATGCCTCAACAAATTGTGCTTTTTTACCACAACGTTCGTTGAATTTTCATTTAACGTCAAAAGTCACTGCAAATTTGGTTTTTGGTATACAGGATTGTTGATATACAGTGAAATTTGCACTCATTTTTTATAGTAGTTTCAAACTTTTTTTCTCATACCTCTAGTGCCTAGAACCACTCTTTGAAAAACCTTAAATGGCAAGAGGTGTTAAGTTGGACATCATTGGCAAGCTTCTTTCATCATCTACGCAACCCCTTGCTTTTTGATTTCGAACGATTCTTTATTGATAAATACTGCCACACTGAGAGAATTTTTTCACCATGACAGCCAAAAACTCTGCTACCATAGCAAAAAACTCTGATTGAATAGGAGCCAGTAAAGTTTTTTATTGCTGCAGTAAAGAAAACTTTGCTACAATCAGTTTTCTGTCCCAGCGAAGTTATTTTATAAAAACTTACCCACTTAACACTATAAAACGTATTTGCTTTGACAATATCAACCACTTGGTTGTAAGTATAAAATTATTTTGCTGTTTTTATTAAGTAGTTTGCAATACATACAAAGTCACTGTCAGTGTGAAAGTATTTTGCTGTGATTGTAAAAACTTTACAATCGGTATAAAATTACTCGGCTGCGAATGTTAGATTACTTTACTGTGTTTATAAAGTACAATGCAATGGATGTAGAGTCACTTTGGTACAAATATGAATTATTCTGCTGTGTCTATAAAGTACTTTACAAAACGTGTGAATCCACTTAGCTGTAATTGTAAAATTATTTTGCAGTGCTTAGAAACTACTTTGCAATATTCGTGAAGTCACTTAGCTGTCACTATGAAATTGATTTACTATGATTATGAAGTGCTTTGTAGTAGGTGAATTGTCACTTGGCTACCAATGTATAAATATTTGAATGTGTTTGTATAGTAGGTACTTTCATACTTTCAAATAATTGGATGGTTGAGTGCAATGTATTTCTGGAAGTGATAATCACCGTGAAAACATTAATAACACTTCACTGTTAAATTTTTTCACAATTAATCACTACAACAATGAAATCGGTTCAATCATCCAATCAATGCAAAGCACTTTGCAAACAGCAATAATTTCTATACTAATTTCTATATATATATATATATATATATATATTATTACAGTTCCCTCATTTCAAAATTTAAAGAATTTCATTTAATTTTTTTTGCAATACTTTTGACACACCCTGTATTGTCTATAAAATCAATATGCTTGAAAAACCCATTATATGTAAAATTTGGTACTATTTAATTTCCGATGACATTTACCTGTCACAATTAAAAACATATTAAAGGTTAAAGAAAACAGAAATCATTATAAGGTATTTCGTTATAATAAAAGAGTCCCAAATCTTTGTAGTAAGAAAATATCAAATTTAGTTTTTTTTTGAAAAAGAGGAAATTTTGTAACTACAGTAGAATGTGGTTATTTATTTGGAAAGAATAAGTGAGTTGAATTGGAGAATCGGAACGGAGAACATATCATTTTAGATTTCTCCAGAATTTTGTATAATAGTAATTGAACAGTGTAATTAATTAGTATAAGGCGTTATTCGGTATATTCATAGTGAATTCGGTGCGTGTGTTTTTCGAGAAGTTATTCGTATTTCGAAAATTTAGTGTTTGCAGTTGTACGAGGTTGCAGTTTTTTCTTGTACAGATTTTTGGTGAGTCCGTTCCATATTAATTAAATAGATTATTATTTCATCGAACATCAGGCTTTAAATCAAAACTGAAAATAGATGCATTTAAATATTGAAATTGAAAATTGAATTCAAATAACAACAAAATATATATCGAACAATTAAACTAGTGGAAAAATCTGGTACTTGACATTTACCGAGGAGTCATGTGACAATTCAAATTTTGGACATTTTTTGAAAAACTTTTTAAATTAGATATTAGGTGTTTTTAGTTTGTAGGTTCTTTTGATTATAATCTATACTATTTCGTTATTTGTATAAAAAAGGAAAACTGAAATTGGAACTTGTTGATTTGGGTAATTGTATATAATCGTTAAATTTATTTTTCATTGGAAATCATTTAAATCATTTTAGAAACGTTGATAGAAATTGAACATATTTAATTAAATAGAAATTTTTATTCGGACAGTGAAATTTCATTCATAGTAAGAGTCAGAAAGCAATTAAGTGGTATTTCTGATCTTAAATATACGTTTACAGAAGATAATACAGAACAAAATTAATAATCTAAATATTGAATTCGGAAAATACTTTTTATATTAGAACCAACTGAATCCACCTGAGAATAGAGTCAAATAATTCAAAGGGAAATAAAATCATCTTTCGGTATTTTAAAAAAAAAATTATTCTGCTAGCTGGGAATTTTGACAACAACTGTCACTTTAGAAGTACATAAAATTACGGTGCATTAAAGTCGTGTGTAAAATTCAACAATATATATATATATATATATATATATATATATATATATATATATATATATTGTTATATTTTATGAAATTATATTCATTTTATTTCATACGACTAATACGGTCGCATTTATCTGAGGTGTTGGTTCGCAACAGAAAGTGAAGATGACGCCAGCTGATTACTTCTCGCTTGTGTACCTACACGAGCCAAGTAGAAGTTGTGGGAGGACGTAATCTTCAGTTCGGATTACATACTCTGAAATGGAAGGCGTTACGGCACTCTTGAAGAGACCCAAGAAGGTCGAAACGCGTCAGTGTACTATGCCCTTCCGCTATCAGTTGCGAATCACCACAGATGTCCGTATTGGCAAAATGACCAATCGACGTCACGGTTTTCGAAGGGGATGTAATTCAATATTCTGCGTGGTATTAGCCGGGAATGTTTTTCCCTTCGAAGAACGGTCACGCCAATACGTCGAAATTATTGAAATTTCGACTAAAACAGTTGTAGTAGAAGATCGAAATTTATGTTTCATATAGACACCTCGTATTTTATGAAACTATATTCATTATATATATATATATATATATATATATATATATATATATATCTATATTTGTTATATTCCAACAATTTCTAAAAACTTGTAAAAGTTTGACATAATAACGTAGGTGCAAAATACATAATAAAGGATTTATTGGCCAACTTTTGGGATAATGGCATTTAGTTTACATGAAAAAAATTCAGTCTTTATATATTTTAAGTTTTACTATCCTTAAAATATGTTGTTTAAAACTAGAACACAATAATTACTCCATTACAAAAGCCCCGGTTTTTACAAAATATTTTTTAATATCGCAACTCTCAGCTGCATAAAATTTCAATTATTTTTCCAATATGGTATTTAAAAATTTCATTATGGTAAAGCGACTTTGCTGTAGCGGCTACAATTTTCATTGTGATAGCCAAAAATAGACTAATACAATTTTTTCTGCTGTTGAATTTCTCAGTGCAGTAATGTCACCAGTCAAATTCCCATCAATAAAAAGTGTTCCGCTAATGTGGTCGCCCAGAATACCTGCCCAAGCATTCAATTTTTGGGGCCTTTATGTACGACCTTCTCTGTAAATGTTCTCTAATAACGACAATTATGCCTGTTGACTTCACTATTCAGTGTAAACGTACTTTCTTTGGAGAAACACATGATGTAAAGTAATCCTGCGAAAACATGCAAATGTTGAGTGAAATTTTTGCAAAACTGTTAACGTCCTTCAGGATCATCCATAAATTTTCCTAATGTGAAAGACTAAAAACAACAATTAGTGTAGATAAGAACATGTCTTACTCCATCCATAGCAAAATATTTGTTGAAAGTTTGAACGAGAATGATCAGGACAATTTCAAAAATCCCAATGATCCTGAATGAGTTTCGTATTTTCCAAAAGAAAATCATTTAAAATAAAAAAAAAACAACAGGGTTGCATAGGCAATGAAAGCAGCTTCAAAATGATGTATCACTTGACACCTCTTGGCATTTAATGTTTTTCAATGGATGGTTCTGGGCGCTAGAGGAATAAAAAAGACCGATTTTGGCATTTTTTCAAAATTTGAACACAGCTCGACATATTTTGCGGTGCAAAGTTTAGTTTGGACCTTGGTAAGGTATGCCACAATTTTTAGCAAATTATGATTTAAGCACTTCGTATCGACAATCAAAACATAATGTAAATTTTTATTGAGTATTCTACTGTTGTTACTTGTGACTACCGTGTGTATAAAGTAAATTTACTTAAGTATATAAGACAACTGTTTTGTTCAGAGAAATAACTCTTGGCCTGCTAAACAGTTTCCAAGATTTTATATCATGTTTTTATCAAAAAGTGACAAAAAAAATAATATTCTGTATAAAAAACCACGTAGAGGTATCTTATCAGGTTTCCTAAAGGTTCCAAAGGACATTTAATACACGGACTTTTGTTCAAATGATTATACGATTTCATATTTATTAATCATTAGCATGCGTTTGGGATTCTTATAACAGAGATCGTTTCTGCAAATGCATTTGCTGAAAATATTCTCAACCAAAAATGCCGTTTTTGGCATAGGTAATACTACGTAAATTGGCTAAATCAATCACACTTTAGAAAGTCAGCATCCTAAAATCGCGACATTCGTGAAACTCTATGTTTCAATCTTATAATTTAGTCGAGAGTTGATTAGAAAGCGAACTGTTTCATCTCAACCGCGTTCAACAAATTAATAATTGTGCCAAAAATGGGGATTAAGCATCTTAATTTTTGAACGATGAATATGTTTAGAAAGAACAACAAAAACAGTTGGAAAACATAGGTTCGTTATTTGAAAACAGAGAACCATTTTAAGCAAGATCTACAAATTGTTCATATAAGCATTATAGACTATTTGTGAAGAACATATGCTGTTCTTCAGTTCGCTCCTATGCATGGAATTATTTTATTAGATCAACATGTGATATTCTGAAAACTGAGCATACCTATGCATTACAGTGAAATTAATACATACCACATTGCAGTAGCATCTCATAGATGAAATGTTTCCTATAGAAATTACATTAGATGTTGTCATTTAGTTTTGTATATTTTTTACGAATTCAAATGAAGTCTTAGGTATAAGCGAATTTAATTTATTCTATTATGTTGTAA
This sequence comes from Galeruca laticollis, assembly GCA_963921935.1. Classification (NCBI taxonomy): domain Eukaryota; kingdom Metazoa; phylum Arthropoda; class Insecta; order Coleoptera; family Chrysomelidae; genus Galeruca; species Galeruca laticollis. The sequence goes on from OY998180.1 coordinate 127,184,982, forward strand.
TGCCGCGCAATGATATAATTATTTTGAGAAATAATTCCATGCCATATTATGTCTCATTATTACAAACTAGGATTTTACATATAACCTTTTTTGTGGATAGGTATGGTGTGAATCGACTACTTTTTTGCTATTTATTGAAGCGTAATTCAATGTTCATCAAGACGTATGGTTAGAAAAGTAGTTATTTAGAAAAAGGTGAAACTTTTGTTTCTTCAATATTTATTCTCGAACAAAATAATTTAACCCTTCGTTTGGAATTAGAAGAGGAAATGGTGTAGTAGCGGCTCCTTGGTACTATAATACTAATAGAAAATGATACAAGCCATCATCACGTTGTCTTATATTCGGCTCAGTGATGCTGAACGAGAAAAAATATGCCTTGTATAGAAGAGGCGTGATGACGCCAAATGAGGTGCTCACAGTATGAATTTCTCCTATCCATTGGAAAACAAAAGAGATGTGAATCGATAAAAAGAAGGAGTACTACCACGCTTTTTGTGAAAACTAATTCAATATTTACATATATACAAGGTAGTAGTTCTTTTTTCCTTAAGAACACGGTGACAATTTGGTTTGAAATATATTCAAAAGCAATTACCCATAATTTTATGTACCTGACAGAAACAAATTTTCTTCTAAACCTGTTAAAAGTGGTTACTCTCAATTCTCCAATGAGAACCTTAATGAAACATTAGTTTAAAGGAAATAATGCAACTAGAAAACCCATGAAGAATAGAGCGGAATGGAAAACATGGAACTGATAATTGGAAATAGCTGTGGAAACGAGTAAAACCATAGTTTTATATTTCTGACAATTATGAATTCTCTTTATCAGCTGACATTGTCGTAGAGTTCAAAAAATCCATATCCGCGTTTGCACTATCTCATCTCTGCAATCATGTTATAAAAACTTTCCATCTTTATTGGCATTGATTCACTCTTTGAAATAGAAAATGGTTTTTCCAAACATTTATTCCAATTTAAAAATGCTCTGCGTAAAAATTAAAAATCTTTTGAATTCCCCGTCGCCAAACCATTCAAAAAATGTGAAATATTCATGTAGGTAACACTATTCATTTTTTAGATATTCCTGGCAGTATGTTATCCTATTGAAAATGGAATCCGATCAACAAAAGTGAGGAAAAAGAGATGTTATGTGGTTTGAAATTTTATATTTTAGACCTATGAATGACAGAATTGGGAACTTAGGTGCAAAAAATATTAACCATGTCAAATGGAACATATATTTTTATGACTGTGAATATTTTCATGAAAGATATTTTCATGAAATAATTAAACAAACAATTTGAAGGAATTATTTACTATAGACCATCCTTATAAAATGATATCGTGAAGCAAAAAGGAAAATTGAGTTTATTAATCAATTTCTGTTTAATACACCAAGCGGAATAATTCATGTAACTGGAAAATAAATATCGGAAAGAGACCAGTCTACCTAGCAATTAAAACACCAAGCAAAGAAGAATAAGCAAATTAAATTAAAAGAGCAGAGACGGAGTAGGTATAAGAATTATATTATTAAGCTAGAGAAGGCGTTCGTTCAGGAATTCGTAATGTTTGAGATTATGTAAGTACTCAAAAATAGAGTTTTGGATTTTTTGAGATTATTCACAAAAGGTTAAGTTTTGAGTATTATTCACAATGACTTCGTTCAGTACTACTGTTACTGTTTCATTTAAGGGTCGCAGAGCTCAATAACGATTCCCCAAGTTTCCCTGGATATTTATACTTAGAGATATTTTTTAGGGTTGCTAGATATATGCAAAGCTGCAAAACTAAAATTTTAGTCCTCAATATAGTGGATTCGAAATTCAAGCCGACAAACCCCAAGGCAAGATAAATCAAACGATACTCCGATGAAAGAAAAAGTATTCCAAATTTAGAAAAAGGTTACGAAGTGGAACTTCTTACACTGCAAGAAATGTGTTGCTGGGGGTGGCTTGATTATTGAATTCACTGCATCGGTATTTATATAACTTTATTAATTAAAACAGATTATAAAGTAACAATAATTTCTGATACAAAAATATAGGTAGACAGCTATGTGACATATGACTGTTCTGCCAACTAATAATAAGGCGAGTTTTAATAATTACATTGTTAATTTAACACATACATTTTCAGTGGAATTATTCTAACTCTCAACGCCTTTGTACATAAGTGTTGTTATATGTATATAAAAAAAAATATAAAAAATACTCTAGACCCAAAAACCTCTAACAAAGCCTTGATGTTTGATTTTACCTAAAAGTTTCGCAAAACTATCTGCTATTTGCTCGACACTCTTTATATGTGTGATGTTTATAATCTCACTATCTATCTCATCCTTAATAAAGAAAATATTTATATCCATGTACTTTACTAGTTTATTATTTTCAGGATTATATTGAATTTTAATTGCGGATTGGTTGTCTTCAAAAATTTGAGTTGGGTTTTCAAGTTTAATATCAAAATAGATTTCTTAACCAACATACTTCGCTTACAGCAGTAGCAAGTGCTTCAAATTCTGATTCGGTAGATGATATTGCCACCGTTTGTTGTTTTTTACTTGCCCATATTAAACTACAATTTAAACACGTAGTCCATGGTTGATTTGCTGTCGCAAACATCCCCTCCCCAATCGGAGTAAACATAACTACGGAGAACATTAACATTGGTGTCTGATTTGAGCAATAGTTTAAAATCTTTTACACATATAGTTCTTTTTAAGAACTTCAATGAAATTTCATTGGCTTTATACTGAAAACGACTTGTAGAGGGTCGATACTTTTCATTGAAATGCTCTATATATCATTACACGCGCGGCTAACCTTGCTTTAAAAGTACCATCAGGTTGTATTGTGAACTCCCACTTACTTTGAATGACCTTTTTATTAATGGGCCACTTCATTCCACGTATTATTTCTCTTTAACAAGCACATCCCTTGTTCCACTGATTCTTCCCATTTACTTGCATTTTCACTGGTTAGTGCTTCCTTGAGCGTAAATGGTGTTCTTCAGCCGCAGAGAAAAAACTTGTTTCACAATCTTCGTACCAAGGAGGTTTCATTATCTTTCTTCCTCTTCTGTCTACAAGTTCTTCCACTTCGTTGTCATTTCGTTCAATATTTTCATTTGTTACTAGGAAAACGAGCCTTGTTGGACTCTTTTTTTAAAATGGTTGCGGTTTGGTTATATTCAGTTTTTTAAAATCTGACATAAACTTAATTATAATAGTCTATTCCCGGCCACCTAAAGATAATGTTATAATATTTAAATTATTAACACTTTTTAAAAAAACTGACATTTTTAAAAAATTGGTAAAGGGGTCAACATACCCTAATATCAGTGTATGATGGACCCTTTCCTCAAGATTTGATAGCCCCCTTAAGAAATTAGGCTGTTGCTATTCGAAAATTATAATTTTTTTATTGTTTACGTTTTTATTAAAATTTTTTTGTCAAAAATTACATCAAGATTAAAAAAAACTTATAATACAAGAATAAACAAGAACATCAAGTCACTAAAAGTTATTGACAAATTCCGCATACAAAAATCTTTATTTTTCTATCGACGTGGCTCCACTTTTTGCATGTTTGGCAACGAATCCAAAAGTCATTTCTCATTACAGTAGAGGTAGGCAGCGTCCTCATCTTCATCACTTTCCTGAATTAGTATTTCTTCTGTTTCTTCTGTGTCGAACTCTAACAAATTCTTCTTTGCTCTTTTGGCTGCTGTTTTTTCTTCCACTTCATTTTTTGTCTTTGAATTGCTTTTATCTCCTCTACTTCTGGTGTTGAATTACGTATCCCATATTTTCCCTTTTTGCGCTGCACTCTCTTCCCTTTGGATGATTAAACCGTTGGCAAAGGTGATAGCTCTTGAATTAGTTCAACCACTTTTTCTGATTTGCTGTTTGATGGGTCCGAAGCCAATGGATCATTTCTCGAAGATTTTGATCTGGACGAATCAGCTTTTATTTTGGAATAGCTATTCAATGGTCTTGATGTAGACGGAACAGATATTTGTTCAAAATCTTGGGTTGGATAATCGGTATTTTCAGGAATAGCAGTAGTGTTATTTTCCTGCTGATACGTCTTCATTTAATGCAACTATGCTAGTATTGTGGAAGCTTGCATTACCCAAAGTTGCCGCTTTAAAAAAGGCTTTATTGAACAACTCACCTACTTGATAATGAGTCAAAGCACATCCAGGGTGGACTCTGAGCTAACTTCTGATGGATTGATTGTAATAGGTAGTAAGTGGCCCATAAAATGATACATCTAAAGGTTGTAGGTGATGTGTGCAATTGGCGGGGAAGCATAAAAGAATTATGTTATTGGCCTTGGCATATTCTAGCAATTCTAAGTTTTTATGGCTTAAGTGACCATCCAGTAAAAGCAAAATTTTTCTCTCGGGAGAAGGATTGGCAAATTCTTTAAAGTGTTTCAGCCGTTTAACGCAAATTTCTCCAGCTTATAGCCTGTCTCATTCGCATATCCAACTGAACCAATTGGAGCCTCATCCATTAACTCGTTTTTCATTTTTATCCTTGGAAATATGGAAGCAGGAGGTATGAAATTACCCATGGCATACTGTGGAAAATGAACACCTCTCATCGCGCTGGTCAGTGTACCGACTTGCTTTCTTCCTCTTACCGCCAGGATTTTTTTAGTTTTTGATTGGACCGTGGAAAATCCTGATTCGTCCATATTATATATCTGATCTGATTTTAAGTTATGTTCAGATATAACTACGTCAAGCATCTCTTAAAACCTTTTAACTACTGGTTTATTAAATATCTGCGAACAGGCGAGAGAAGTAGCTTCATGTATTCGCAATGATATTAGTTTTTCATGTCGCTTTATTAGTGCATGTGTCCAATCCCAGCCGGCCATTTGGGATTCCTTGTTAAAAGGATGATTTATTTTTAATTTTTCTGCAAGTAGGAACCCAAGTTTTCTTTCATCAGTCAAATTTAACCCAAAATATCTCAGACAACATTTTTATATGGTTTACTAATTCCATTTCAATTTCTGGAGCAAACACAGGAACTCGACCACCAAAAAAGCCTTTTTCACCTTGCTTCATAATTTTGTTGCGATCTTGAACTCTTCTTTTCAAAGTGCTTCTTGGGACATTAAATGTTCTGGCAGCTAGTTTCCAATCCATTTGTCTAGCGTGTATGGCTTCTATCGCTGATTCCATGTTTTCTTTGTCCCATAACTGCCTGACCTCTTTTTTCCCCATTTTATTTGTAACTGAAGTGACAAAAAAATAGCGGTTTAATTATTATTTGGATATGATGGCCCCGGGAACCAACATTGACTGATAACGCGGGGCTATCATACACTAAAGGCAAAATATATTATGAATTAACAAATTGAAATTAACGCGGCAACGTTGCACTGAAGAAATAATATTTACCTAACCTATAGCATTAATAATAAATAAAAATATACTAAAATTCTCTCCGAAATAATAGATCATATTATGCTTCCGAAAATGTTTTTATACTTGCTTTTTAGTTTTTTTTTATTATATTTGGATTTAATTTATTTAGATCACCAAAACACTTGTAGATCCACTTTTCACTGAAATATGACTGGCGAAACAACAATTCGACATCGATGCCACATCTGCAAGTTCGAAATATGAGCAGGGGTCCATCATAGTCGGGGGGTCAAACAAAGCCTATTTTCACATAACGCGTTCAATATCCTAATTTTTATTTGTTCAGAATTTTGATTGTGACGCGAGAATTCGCCGAGTTGTCGGAGGTTTAATATTGGCTAGCCTGTCGACGGAGAGAATTCAGAGCGCTGACTGTGCGAAGTTAAAATTCAGTCCTCCATTTGCCGTCAACGTGTAAGCACACATTTCTAATGTAAAAATTGTTGCATGTGCTCTGGGAGCCATAACGTATTTTACGATAAAACCTGACAATTCCTACGCAGTGGAAGAAAATACGGCTTAAATCAACAGCTGGCAGCTCTGACTCGTTAATCTACTGGTCTAGGAAGGGCCGATGACGAAAGATACCAGTAGAATTGGTGGAATTGGGTAACACATGGTAAATTTCCGTAGATGGCGTTAGTTAGTAGGATTCATTATTAAGGGGGGTTATTTATGTGGATATTAAAGTCGCTGATTGAAGCTTGATGAGTCAGTGAGACCAGTTCCAGGAGAGCTGGAATATTCTGGAGTGACTTCTGTTGCTGTTCTAGGTCCGGAAGCAGGATGAGTGAACAGTTTTCCTTTATTTTACTCTTCTTACATTTGTACATTCACCTTTATCCGATTTCATTTCATAATTTTTTTGTGTAAAGTTTTTTATTTCTCTCTTTGCGGCAATAGTATAAATTTATTTTCAGTTTGGATTTAAAATTGTAATAATTTGCTTTATAGTTTAAAATATTGGGCTGTTGGCTCTGAGCGCTAGGATACTACGGTACGTACCTGGGTACTGCGTTATTTAGTTGAGTTTCCAAACTCTGACGATTTTATGTAAATAATTTTGCACCGTACATAATTTCGATTTATATTTTCTTTTAGCAACGCTGAGCTCGTTTGCTATTTAAATTTTATGCTTATGCATTTATTTATATTTATATTCATATTCGTATAAATTGCGGAAGTGTGAACCCATGTAACTGTGACATTGGTAATTTTGGTATATATTTTCATAGTGTTCTGAGAAATTGTACATGAACCATTTGGTCGTTTCTCTATAATTGTAGAATTGAGACATCGGTGTAGTTCCTTCAGCTCTTCTGCACCCTGAGTTTGAAGCATTCAGCTCTGCTCAGAATTTATAGAACCTGCTTGTCAGTTATTTATTTAAGCTGCGATTTCGTTGTAACTGATAATTTAGTTTGCGATTTAGGATTTATGTAGATTCCGGCCTTCAGCCTAACTACATTCTAAGTCTACAGCCTTCAGCTGAGTTCAGACATTATTTGGGACATTGTTGTTGTAAAATTGTAATAAATATTTTGGAAAGAGACCTTTGGTCCAAAGTGACTTATTAAAACTTCAATAAGGGGATACTTGCTGACTTTTATTTTCTTATGATAACTTACCTATCAGTTTAACCTTTGGAGTGTGTAGTGAGTGTTGTTAATCCACTGAGGAGTTGTGGGCTAATTAAATAAGTCTTGGGTGCTTGCCAAAACTTCTCTGGCGCCCTTTTTGAAAATTTAATAATTTTTTTGAAGAATCCACCCCTTCTTCGACTCGAAGCTAGTCGACTGGCGAGCACGGGTTGTACCACGTGAGACAACCCGCATATATATAACGAGCACTGATATAGTTGGTAGGTTTTCTCGTTATATGATTATTTTTGGGATTTTGATCATTTTCAGGATTTTCAACAATTTCGGGATCTTTATAATTGTTGGAGTCTATGACTATGTCCAACATTACTATTTCCTCATGTTTATTCATTTTCAGGTATTATTATTATATCCCTATGTATTTATCTCTTGGAAGTATATTCGATAATCTTTCACCCGTTCATCATATCCGACTAGAATACCAGTTTTATTTTTAGGCTCTCACTTCCTTCTCTTTTCTTAAGGCATATGTATAGCCACATTTACCCCAAATGTTTTTAGAAAATTTATATTAAAGGCTTTCCCATATAATAACTGAAAAGACGTTTTAATCAAGTTGCGTGCGAGTCCAACTCTATTCAGAACAAAGACAGTAGTATTAATTGCTTCAGCCCAAAACGTTTTATAAATATTTTTACTGTGTATTAAGGTTCTTGCTGCCTCTACAGTAGTTCGATTCTCCCTCTCGACACGCCCATTTTGTTGAGGGATATTAGTACATGATTTTTCGAGTTTTATGCCATGATGGGCTAATCAATTATTTAAACCTTCATTAACAAATTCGAGCCCGTTGTCCGTTCCTAGAGTTTTTATTTTACCGTCAGATTTATATTCGAATAATTTTATAAGTAACTCTATTTTCTATCTTGTCTAAGATTCGTTTTTTATAAACTATCTAACTCTATAATTTGGAACGACATCTTTTAGGAGTAAAAAGTAGTTTACCCTGTCTATTGATTCGGTTTCAAAGGGGCCATATAAGTCGGCATGAATTTACTAGCCTATTTTTGTAGTCTGTGAATTACTAGTATTGAAAGGTAATATATGCTGCTTGCCAACTAGGCAATTAATAAAAAACTTATTTTGGTTATCTTTGAAAATGACATTATTTTCTTTTAGGACCCTTTTAACCCTTAAATTGGCAAAACCCTATGAAAAGCTTAAAAAATTATCTGATTTCATAATAATATTCCAAGATAGTTCTAGAATACAGAAATACTAATAAATTTTGTTAAAAATATATTTAACAGCTAATTTGACAATGTATCTTCTTAGATACATTGCTTGGTATGACGAAATTTAACTGTCAAAAACCAGTGTATCTCCTGAGATACCTCGCATGATAGTTTGGAATTCGACTTATACTAATGAATGTATCTGGTGAGTTACAAGACGCTATATATAGGTATACTCTTTAAATTCATTGAACGACTTGGGAAATACAAATTCAACATAAAAGTGATACATGTTATTCATTACAATATACCGTATAAGTAATGTTAAAGTTATTTATTGTGGAAATGATAAAAACAGGTTCTCTTTTCCAAGGCACATAATCGAACTTCACATTTTGTACACTTAGCGGTTGTTTGTCGAGATGTACAATATTTGCAACGTGCAACGACCCTTAGAACTGAAACTTAAATTGTGTCCAACTTGGTCATACCTTAATTCATCCAAAGGTCGATGTTAAGGAGTTGTAATAATTTTAGGAGGTTTTTGTTGGCTGCAAGGCTGTCTTTTTTAAATAAGGAGTACCTGGATGACCGAGCTTTGCTCGGTTACCGATTCATTTCATCCTCTACTTCTCGCATCATTATATATCCCTATGCATAACGATTTTGCGCTCGAACGATAAACTCCAATAACTTCATCATTGAGGTAGTAATTCCTGAATTGAGTGGATGGTTAACTCTTTCATTCACGGCTTCATCAGGGTCTAAAAAGTAAAGTTGTCCATACTGTGGCCGTTCAAAGACACCAACATCATTTTGGGTCGGATGTGCTGCCATATTCATTTTATTGTCCGCAAACAATAAAACTATAAATTTCATGGCTATTTATTGTTCTATCATCTTCTACATTGAAGGATGCTAGAGCAAAAGATGCGTTTATCTTTCTTATTTTTTGATGAAATTCTTCCGAATATGGGTGACGGTTTAAAAAGAGACGTACTAATTCATTTGAAAATTTTGGTTGCTCCATTACAATTCGTCCATGCAAACAACAGTCACCAAAATAATTTCTATTTATACGATTAGAAACGCGTTCCTCAGCGAAATGCAATGCATCACAATGGATACACAAAATTTCAAATGGTCCTAAGGCGTAATTGTGTTCTGTATTAAATGAGTCTTCACTGTGAGAAGTTTGAGAATCCTGATCAGTTTGATGACGATGCTCTTCTAGGTGTTATTGAGACGAGTTGCGGCTTCGTGAAGTTAGATTGTTTATAAGCGTTTTTTTCTAAGATCGTTTAGGCATTTTTAAGTGAACACGTGCATTAAGAAGACACAAATAACATAAATAAACAATTGATTTTAGTCTAACCTCAAAGCAAACACTCATTGACTTCGTGTTACTTAACAACGCCATCTGCTGTCGTGTCGTTAAAGCAAATAGTTGCTCACAAAAAATAGTATTATTATTCTCCAATAGATGTCAGGAAGAGTCATATTTTTCAGTTGAGACTACTCAAACGCCTCTTTTTTGTTATTTTTCTTCCAAGTTTATGTTTAAGTTGATTATCGCTAAAACACGAATAAAATGACATTTTCTAAAAATGATTCCTAGCTAGATCGATTTATCGCCCCCGAAACCCCCTATATACTAAATTTTATGAAAATCGTTGGAGCCGATTCCGAGATTTCAATTATATATATATATATATATATATATATATATATATATATATATATATATATATATATACAAGAATTGCTCATTTAAAGATATAAGATATAGCAATTAACTTGAAATCGGTAATATCATCAGATTTTGCTAAAAGTTTATTATCTATACGCCAAAATATGGCCATACACCATCTTTGTTTTTTGAAACCAGTTCGATAAAGGGCTATTTACATGTCAGACAAATCCACTCCTCCCATGTGTGGATTATATTGCTTTACAATATTTGGACTGTATTTCGGCAGTACTTTTTCGTCCTGGAAGTTGGGTACGCAGAAACAAATGAGGAAACCAGAGTAACTGTTTTGTTATCTTGCCATTTAACAACACACAATGTATTTGTATTGTGAACTTTTTGCTGAAAGGCTCCTCAACCTCTATTTTTAAAACATTATCAAGCAACAAAGTACAGTTTCTTAGTCTATTGGGGCGCATTGTATCTAGCCTTAAAATACCATGCTCATCTCTCAAATAACATATAAGTTCTAATGACGCAAAAAAGTTATCAAAATACACTTTAATAAGGGAAGCTTTTATAAAGAGCAATGACAATTTTAGCTCCAAAACCCATAGTTTCAGTTTCAACAGTCTGTTTCTTCCCAGTCGAATATGTGTTGGTTGTCTATTTTATTTTTCATTTTTTTTTCTTGGTAAAACTTTTTTGTTTCATTGTGTAGCTCTTCTACGATTTTTTGAACTGACAGCAACGGGTGGTGCTTCTTGATCATAAGCCTTCCATTAGTTGAATTGTCTTTGTTCTGGTGCACACTTTTTGGACTTTCTAGTGGGTACTCTTTTAACAGGCTCTGAATGTAATGCCTCTAATCTTTCTGGTGCTTCAAATACCTCTACTGTTGTTTTTACAAATTTGCATCACACTGAAAATTAATGGGTGTCAGTTGGATGTAAGAAGTTGATGCTGAAATCTCATCATTGGAAAATGTTTTCACATGCGCAAAAGAACAATATTTCTCAGAAGTTACCGGACCATCATTTTCAGCAAAATGTTGAGGATTCTCAGGGGCTAAATCTAAACAAGGAAGCTTTGGAATTTATGTAATTATACCAACGTTATCATAATTGGATATATTTCGTAATGGTGAAATAGAAAATAAAACTTTTTTGACTATTTGATGGGTTCTGTTACAATATTTCTGAAAGAAAAAAAACGGTAATACTAACTAATATTTGAGACAAAATCCAGAAATTTTTTGTTTGAGTCTTCAGATCATAAAATGTTTTAAAGTTAGTATTTTAAAATAAAATTTCCAGCAGTGAAAAAGTTCAACGTGGCAACGTCTCTCATCAGATACATTACAGGGAAAATGTTAAATATGTATACCTCGGGCAGTGTATCTCTCCATATACACACTTTCAAATCATCTTATAGTCAAACTCCCGAACTGGTTTTTATATTCAGTCACATAAAAACTCACGTCCATGAAACCAGAACGTAAGTGACGAATTGTTAAAAATTCCGCGGGACAGCATGTCAGCTGGATTCAACTTAGTATTTAGTTTTTGAATGTTAGCGACAGAAACATTGTATTTCTTATGCGAGTTTTTTATATAGTTTAGAGCTATCTGCGAATCCGACTATGCATTGATCGAATCAATTTTGATGCGGTTTGCGATGCTAGAATTTTACCAGCGAGTTTAGTTAGAAGTTTCATAGCACACTATTTTTGGTATGGTAAGTTTACTTTTTGAAGGTGCGACACGAGATTTTGCGGTAATAAGATTTGAAGACATAGTGTTATAGGAGTAACTAGCGACTAAATATATGCAAGCGCCGTATGCCATCTTACTGGCATCAGTGAAACCGTTTATTGAAATACTGCGGGTGGTTAACCTGGAAAACACTAAACGAGGAATGGATACGTCATGAATTTGTGTCAAATTATCCTAAAACAGTTTCCACTTTCTAAGTATTTGTGATGTAGTGATTATTTTATCCCAAGAGAGTTTCAATTGCCAAAGTTCTTGCATCAGAATTTTATCGTTTACAATTAACGGATTTACAACACTAGCGGATAAAAACATGAACTTTATACGAGAGATTTTTGCCTTTTGTAATAAATTCAGAATCAAACATGTGATTTGCAGAGATTTTCAAATTATCAGTATGTGGATCCCATTTTAATACCAAAGTTTTGCACGCGGTGTTATCTCGATTTAGATCAATCTCCGTGGTAGTTGTAACCGAAATTTGTTTTAAAAATCGAGACGAGTTAGAACAGCATTTATGTAAATAAAATCCATATTTATTTAGGATCTATTGAGTTCTGTATAAAGCGTTGTTAGATCTCGAAATTGGTCCGTTCCTACGAGAATATCGTCCATATAAATTTAGGATGTCAATGCATCCATTACGAGGGCTATTGCGAGTTATTTTTAGCGATATCTTTTATGACGTGAGTACCGAAAAACGGTGAGCAATTTTGTCCAATGCCATGGCGTGACAATTCTATACATTCCAATTCTTCTGAAGGTGAATCGCTCCACCATATCATGAACTTGATAACCTTTCTTCACAGCCCCCTAGCCCCCTAGCGGTTTACCTAGAAACTTTTTCCTATTTCCAGCGATTTCTCTTGGCCACTTTTACTAAGGAATTTCTTCTCCTAAAGATATAACACGAATAGTTTCTTATATATAACCGAGAGATCGGCTTATTGGACTACCCGGTACATCTAATATGGATTAAAGCACATAATATATGACTTAATCATAGTGAATATGTAGATCGTTTAGCTAAGGCTGCAGTAGAAAATGGTGCTCTATCTATTTATCCACTTACTTTGTTAATTCTCGCCAAAAACAAAGTTATCTATAGAAAAAAATCTTGAAACTATTATTGTAAAATCTCTAATATCCAATATTCCTAAATTCAACAAGAAATTCTAAATAGCTGTTGGTTGAATTTTTATTTTTGCCCACGTAAATACACCATAACTATTGTTAGACTACGTTTTGGACACGCATGGGATTCCGCACATTTATAATTATGAAATAAAAATTCTTAACACAGATTTGTATCAACACTGTCATATTAGAAGTGATTTAAGTCATATTGTATTTACTTATATACACTCCCAAGAATCTATGGAAGTATATAACTGTCTGGTGAAATTCATGTATATGTCAAGCGTATGTTTGTGAATGTGCGAACTAGAATTGTTAACTCTATTTATTCCAATTATTGTAATTCCTATCTTTGTAGATGTGACTGAGATGAATGTTTTTTTTTATATATTATTAGTTGTTTCGTGTTGTGACTGGCCGAACGACGAGTGTAAAAAAGGAGAGACTGAAACCATATGGTACTGTATATGTTCGAGAGTATTTCATAGAAACTTTTTGGATCTGGTGTAGGTGCATTCACTGAAATATTAGAAACTATTTGGCTTTGGCTCGCAGTATCTAGCTTCCTCAGATTCCACCCATTTTTTTGTTCTCATGTACCTCAAACAAAATTTATTTATGATCGCTAAGGGTCTCTTTGTCACTCACAAACCATTTTGTTATTACAATATCGTTGGTTGATAGCGTTATATTGATGATTGACGATTTTTGGTTTCTCTGGAATGTAGGTCTATCTCCACGGTTTTGGCAAACAAGGTCGTTTTCTGCCATCCATTCCACGAGGACTTCTGCCCTTCTATTTGTATACCTTATTCCTCATTGGGCAGATTCTCCATTGAAGTCTCCTACTATAATACTTTTTCTTTATGCCTTCTCAGATGTATTTCTATTTCTGTAAAGGTTCTCTCAAGGTCGTCTATTTCCTTATTTGGCGAGGCGTAACAGCTGTATACTGTAAAGCCATTTGTTACAAAGTATGTGAATCCATGGCCACGACCCTGACGTTTAACTGCTATATTTCTATCCAGTACTTTTATTGCTGTATCAATTTCTTTATCAAACATTTAGTCCTTCCTGTCTTTTATGGAATTTTTGTTTGGTTCATTATGAACATATTTTCTTCTCTTGCAGTAGAAATTGCCATGTCTTGTGCTCTAAGACTTCTATTTGTGTTTATCTGCATTATTTTTGTTTTCATTTTGGTTTAATTTATATTTATTTTTAGTTCGCTTGAAAAATATGCGTTTTCTTAGAAACGCCTTCTTTGAACTCAGATTAGCCACGACTTGTCGTTTGATCCTTTTTCCTTGCAATTCAAGGAAAAGGGTGTTCTATCGTAGATATATGCTTTGTGCCCGTCGCTGCATCTCATGCACAAATTCTCCCTGTTGGGTCCTTTGCACTCTTCTTTACTGTGTCCGTACTCCCAACATCTGTAGCGTATGTCATATTTTTGTCTCTCAAGGATTCGACCGATCCTTAGAGATTTCATTTCCAGAAGTTTATTTGCATCATCTTCGCTTGTAATTATAGTTGCGATTTGTTTATATCTATAGGAGGGCCGTAAGGCTCGTATATCGAGTCGGTTTCGATCGATATTTACTACTTTCGAGATTGCTTCCCTTATGTCGGTACAGTTGTGACCTCGTCCATCCCTTTAATGTGAATCACCTTCTTAGGAACTAACATCTACATAAACATTTATCTCCTTCTTCAATATTTCCGCTTTGCCTGTTCCATTACGAATGTTTACCATTAGGTCACCTTCTTTGGTTTTCTGTACATCCTTCATGTCGACTCCTATTGATGTAGGGTTAATTGTCTGTTTAACTGTTTTCAGTAGTTCGGCATGAAGTCCTACCTTTTAAGTCGGTAACTTTTTTTTTAGGGTGTAGATTTTATTACATAATTTATACATAAACTAAACAATTAAAAACGACAATACAAAACATAATATACATAAAAATGCAAATTTAAATAAAAAAAAGATACTGACTTAAAAGGTAGGACTTCATGCCTTCTTGTTCATAGAAGAGAACGTATGCTTCCCCACTGACTAAAGATTTCGATGATATTGATGACACCCTTGAATCATTATATTCGTGCCACTGTCCAGTGTAGGGATGTCGGCAGTATGCCGTGTAGTGACCACTGTAAGTGGTTCCGCTGTGATTTGATATATCGTAGAGGTTGTACCTACAGGGTGCCACATTATCAGCTCCGTAATGGATCATATCAAGCCCTTCTATTGGAAAATCTATTGTAACTTTAAGTTTTCGCCTAAATCTTTCTGTCGACGAAAAGCGCTTCAGGTGAATAACCAGGATTTTCGGAAATTTATGAATGGAGAATGATTTAGTGCATAGTCTTCGTTCCTTACATTTCGAACATGTCGGTTTCTCATCTCAGTCGAGCGATTCTTCTCTTGTAAACGAATCCAAACATTGTGAAAGACGTAATTGACCTATTCTTTGGGTTATGGGAAGGGATAAATCCCAAAAGGGATCAAAGGTAACAGAACAGTGACCACAATATGTACACTTGAGTGTAGATTTTAATTGACCAACGAAGTTATCTACGATCTTGGAGTTGTACATTTGCAGATGTCTTAACCAAGATTCTTGTGCTTTTTCATTGTCACTGAGATTTTCATCAATTTCTGTTAATATGGGTTTAGGTTTTTCATGTACCCTGTTGATATCTGAAGTCCTTCTAATAGGTAACGAAGGAACTCCTGCGCATCTTGTTGAGCATATCACATGAACCTTGGAGCGAATCGCTGAATCTGACTTTTTAATGATACGGTGTTAACCACCCTGTCCGAACCCTCTTCAGACCAAAGCTCTTCAATAACTTCAGCAAATGCTTTAATTAGAGCCCCCTTCATGCTGGATATGCATGTGTTAATATCTCTCATGTATGTATCTTTACTTAAATATTCTAATAACCACCTTGTGTTCGATAGGCATTGGATAACGCTATTCATGAAACATGTGTTATCGATATTTTTGAGGCCATTAAGACCCAGAGATTTTTGGGAAACACCCTCCAAGGACCTAATCATGGAGTAATTGTTAACAGCTCTTTCGCAACCACTATCAATATTCGAATAATCTCGGATTCTATTACTGTCTCTCTCAATTGATCTACGTGATAAGGAATTTGACTTGATGTCATTTGCTATTGAATTGGATGGAGAAATTGCGGTTTTGGTAAGTTTGGGAGATGTCGATAGATCGTTGGTCTGGATCACTTTGCTAATACATTCCTTGACATCCAAATCATTTTTGGACGTGTTTTTTTATTCTGCTTGAGTGTCATCCCCTCTCTGAAAATCTTTGGTCGAAATTGAAATGGACGAAGAGAAGTTGTTAACTCTCGAATAATTTTCAGAGAGGGAATGGCTGCCTTTTGCTTATTCAGTTACCACGTCACTATCTTTCATTGACCGTACTGAAAAAGAAGGTGAATCAATCACTTGCAAACTAAATTTGGTAGGAGACTGATGACTAGTTCTCGGCTTGTCTCGAAGAGATTTGGTTCCGTACTGAAATGAGGGCAATGCATGATCTCATGCAAATTATGTGATGGAGGAATAGTTCCAAGAACCGAAGCAGCATTACCACGTTGCATAGCAATACTAATTATCTCTATCAAAAAAGAAGTAGAACGGTTATCTTTCGTTGCTTGGCCTAAACTCCTTCCGAGTTCATGAACAAATAACAGAGATTCCGGGCCATAAACACCAAAAGTTTCAACTGCTACTGGATGGAACAAAAAGTTGTTATCAAGATTTTTGTATTTTTTTGTTTCAATTTTTCGCCAGACACATCTGCACTTCCAGCTGACTTAGAACTTTCGTCTAGATGGGAAGCCGCTGCAGTGTCAACGCAAGTGAAGTCCCATACTACAGGTTTACCGTATTTCCAGGGTATGAGAGACATACCATCGGGTCGTTTACCATCATCTCGACTGGTACCTAAAGGTTCCAAAATTGCAGGAATATCCGCTGACACCAAAGCTCGTTTCAATATGTCATTCACCTGGTAATGTCGAGATGTACGCCCTGCACTTCTCTTGCAACTCAAACCATGTACACCTTTCTGATCAACTACACTACCACAAACACAAGTATGAGGCACACATATTGATGAACCCATCCTAAGCCCTACTGCTATTCCGAAAGATTCATCGTCTAATAGCGTTCCAAGAGATGCAAGAGGTAAAGCCTTTAGCCAAGCACCTGACTCCTTGATCATTACTGCTTTCAGACGAGCCTTATCATATACACTTGTAGATTTCAGAAGTTTATCAGTTATGATATTCAGAAGAGGTCGGTCCCATATTTTCTGTATATTCTTCTTATCTGTGGGAGGATCAATATTAGTTGGAGCTTGCCAAAGTAATTCACCTTCAGCATAAAAATCATCTTTGATATTGATGAATATAGGAGGAAGGATGTCATCAATAAGATCAGAAACACTATTGACTGATGAAAGAAAAGCTGGTAAAGCTAAGGAAAAAGCCGAACGTAGCCCTAGTCCGCCAAGGTTTACAGAAAGCGTTGCTTGGAGCCATGAATCATTATTTAAATAATTGTTTGTAACATATTCAGTCGTGTTACGGAGTAAATTATCAAATTCGTCGAGCTCTAATTGACTTGACCAAGTGGGGGAACATCTGAGGGCGTACATGAGTTTTGGAATGACCAAACAATTTTTCAACAGGAAAAATGCGACGTGTTTGGGAAGTTCGTTTAATCTAGTGGTCAACAATTGGAGTGATTGACGTTTTCCTCGAAGATAATTTGGAATTGAATCTTTAGAAAGAGGCGTACCTAGGAGACTCCATTTAGACTTATCCAAAATTCTTATATCAGGAGCCATTTTCAAAATAATGGATTCGGAAATATTATTCGAATTTAAAAGAGAAATCAGCTCGCATTTATCAAAATTTAGCTCAATTCCAAGATTTTTTGAATAACTAATTATTTTTTCTAAATCCTTTGAAACAATGTTTTCATCGCCAGCGATTGAGCCATCATCCAAATACCAACAATTAAATTCAGATGGTAAATTTATTATAGGATTAACAGCTACGACCTCTATGGATGTATCCAAAAAAAAAAGAAATTCTGTCATTCTGTGAAATATTATCCCCATAATTCCTTACATAAACGGTAAGGCCAGCTTGGTTCTGTTGTTCTTTAGAGCTAGCATCTTAATTACTTTGAGAGATTGTTCTAGTGACGGTGGAGAAATTTCCCCTAACGTCAGGAAATTCCAGTGAATGTCTCATATAGGCTACACCCCCTAGGTTCCTTTTGACCTTTGAGTCCCTCTATGCCTCCATATTTACTGACAGCGCTCATTACATGGTTGTTAACTCCAACAATATCTTTGGAGCAGGACAAGACCAATTCATACTCAGGTGGAGATTTCCATATATTGCCAGGCCTCACAGGTATCCTTGAAAAGGTTTTATCTGTCCAGAGTTTCTCTGGTACAGATTGGAAGGCATAGTACGTCCCATCGCCACGAAGTGATTTTCGTTTTTCAAATGTCAAAGTGATTTATTTTCTTAATGTAAATTTTTTAACTCATCTTCATTTGTGTCTCTTTCACTAGATCTCATCCACTCTTGGAATAATTTGCCTAGCATTTTTTTCCGCTTGGAATATTAGTTTATATACAGCCTCCTTTATGTCCTTCTTTGGGTTATACGAGTCCCTAATTACTCTATCTAGCGTCTTAATATGGTAATTAAGTTTCTGAATAATTTCTCTTGGCCCCTCTATTTATTTTTTAGCTTTGCTTGTTTTGGTTGACCGTTCCATTCCTTTTCGTTTATTTGGCTGTTCAGATATGTCTTCCGCTGCGTCAATAACAGAAGTATCCAGATTTCCGGAATCTATATATGGTAACGAGCTTGCCCTTTCCCTAGTCCTGCTTATAGAGTCCCTTATTGCGAATGGATCCCTTTGGTTTCTAATCGAAAGGAATGTTGCATCCATCTTGTCTCTCAACAACGGCTCAGTATTGTTCTGCGCCATAAACTTCTTAATACTCTGACTCATATTTCCATGCTTGATTTTATCCCCATCCTTCCCCATAAAATTTGATTCGTGACTATCCATTTTGCTCCCACGCATAGCTAGGGACATAAAGAGTACGTTCCGGCAGAGCCCCGCTTGCCGGAATAAGACACTTATACTAGGGAGATTGCCCGGTATCCTTAGGCTCCGTTTGCAGGTATCACTTGGCCCTGATACCCCCGCCAGCCAGGTCGCATTACACTGGACGACTACGAGCTATGTGTCATCTTCTTCTGGCACAGTGGAAAGGATTGAAAAAGGAATCCCCTAGCCTTCGCAAATCTAATAGCGTCGGGGAAGATAAGAATTGGGGACTTAATATAAAATAGTCACTTTAGCCTCCGTACTACTGCATCAAACTAGCGTCGCATACAAAATAGTAAGTTATCCATTTAATATTATTGCTGAAAAAGCAAATCATATCGCCTACTCGTCTATCTCTTCTGAAATAGGATGTCCGTCTTAGCAATCGAGACGTGTGAACGACGTTCGATATCTCTATTGATGTGGTCTGCCGAATTGTACATGCTGCGTAGTACATTCTATTTCATAGTAATTCAAACTAGTTTAGTTGATGGAACTTCGGCAATAAATGAAATATTACAATTGGCCAATTGCTGTAGATAAATCTCCGCTGATTTACATTTTGCACAGTTTACCGACTGACTCGCATCTTGTTTAACGCTTGGATTTTAATCAGAGTCTGTCCTCCTCCAAATTTCGAAGCTTTCCAATCTTACGTGGATAAATCAGAGCGCATTGACTCTTAATATTGAAGTTTGTGATTAATATATGGTTTTCTTTAAACTAATGAGAGAACTAAGACCGTATAAATCAATACCTACTCCATCAAATAAACAAAGTTATTAATCAAAAGAAAAAAGTTTTAGTTCAGTGTATAGTTCCAAAACAACAGAAAAAGTTAAAATATAGTAAATTCCGTCTTACTTTGAAAACGTTTCCAATATTTTATCATAACATCAAATTACGATAAAACAGGAACCATTCTATTGGAAAAGTCAGGCATTTGGAAATAATTTTGTTAGAATGTAACGCAATTTATTCAATTGATATCTAAGATCTGAATAATAAATTCGAGTATTAGGGTAAATCATTAAGACTGTCCAATTTCGAAACTGTAGATTAGTCCAAGAATATGGTGATGAACTAAATATTTCTTAAATAAATAACTGGGTGGTTAGAAAGGACCTTTTTTGTATTTCAGATCGCTATACTGCACAAAAGTTGCCATTGGTATAGACGTGAAAATAGTCCCAATTATTATTTTTTTATTAATTTGTCTTCTGGTCGCGTAATGCCATCGAAGTTACCGAAAAATTATGAAAAACGTCAATTTTTTTTAAGCACGCCAGATGATTCTAATTGCGTTCCTAGACCATGAAAACTACTAACAGAATGTAAAATCAACATATATAAACTTATTATACATTTGTTTCATATCTTCCGCTAGCGCAGCATAGTACAAAATGAGTAAAATTAGTATTACTTCTTTAAATGAAACTAACTGCTTCTAGATAATTCCACAATATATTGAAAAAATGGTAAAAATTCTAAAAAGTTTGTTTGTTTCGATATCATCGTCAGAATTACAGAAGTTACATTTCATGTGATGCTTACCTGATGTTTAATAATTATGATTGGTTAGACTAAGAAGTGACCTACCTTGTGATTGACTTAATATATATATATATATATATATATATTTCTTCACACCTTTTCGGTGGCATTTGATAATGTCCGGGCCATTCCGCAGCCAAGGGCACTACCATTGTCAATGATCCGCCGGATGATTCCAACGGTTCCAAGTAGTACAGCCTTTTGCATCCACATTACGGTGTTTTTAGGTAAGTTCAGTTATGTGTCGTACTGTTTCTGTATGGACAAGGCCGTTTGCGCTTATAATTAAAGGGACTATTGTTACCTTCGTCAAGTTCCAAATCAATTTCATCTCTTGTGCAAGCGCTCCATATTTAGTTATTTTTTCCGCATATGCTTTAGACCTGCGGCACTGCGAAGTCAATTAAGATGGCTGTGTTATCACTTTTATCCCAAATCACCATGTCCGGTCGGTTGTGCTCCACAGATCTATCTGTAACAACTGTGAAATCCCAGTAAATTTTAACGGTGTTATTTTGAATGTGTGGTAAAATGATTCAACAGACCTCTTTGCAGGCATATTAATTGGTGAACGACTTTGCCCATATTGTTGTGTCGTTCCAGGTATCTGGTAGCAGCAATTGATGTGCAGCCAGATGACAAATGCTGAATGGTCTCTTCGCTAGTGTTACATTTGGTGGTCTCAACTTGTTATTTTAATATGTGTTTGGAGTACGTTCGGGTTCTCATGACTTGATCCTGTATCGCCAACATTGTTCCTCCGGTTTCCGGGAAGAGGTATCCTGCCGCTAGGTGAGTATTGGATGATTTCATACCTACTTCTATTTGATGTAGAGAAGTGTAAAACTTTCCGTGTAGCGCATTTACTTGCCAGCTTATTTTCATTTGTTCTGATTGATTCTCTGTTACAGGAGGCGCAGGATTAGCAAGGTTAAGGGCTGTGATTTTTTTGTCCCAGACCGCCACTCTTTTATGAACTGGTGAGTTTGTACTTCGGAAGTATTTTATTAATTTTTTCCTTTCTTTCAGATTGGCCGCCACCAGGCTAGTTAGTCCTCGTCCTCCCTCTAATCGTGGCAAATATATGCGCTCGATAGCTGATTTAGGATGCAGCATGCCATGTTTGGTCATAAGGGTCCTGATTTTCTTATCTAACCTGTCCAGATCTGTTTTGGACCAGGTGTGTATTCCAGAAGTGTAGGTTATTGTTGGTATGGCCCATATATTAATTGCTGCCACCTTGTTTCTGGCATTAAGCTGGGATTTTAATATCTTGCTTGTTCTCCTCATAAGCTCTTTTTCGGCTTTCTCTTAGTTTTCTTTATAGCGAATTTCGTAGCTCTGCTCAATTCCAAGGTACCTGTAAGTGTTTTCTGCTCCCAGCTCCCTAATTCGACTGCCATCTGCGAGAGTGATATCCTCGTTTTCAGTGAGTTCTCCTCTCGTAATGTGGATGGTAGCACACTTCTAAAGCCCGAACTTCATTTGGATGCTCTCATTGAAGTGTCTGACTATCTCCAGTTCTCCTTCTAGTTGCTGCCCTCCTTTAGCAAATATATATATATATATATATATATATATATATATATATATATATAGAGAGAGAGAGAGAGAGAGCTGAAAGAATAACGCGTGGAGTATAAAACAGATACATAATTAAATGGGTAAATCACGCAAAATAGGTTACAGAGAATGAGTGGTAACCGTGGACATGCATGTTTCTAGCTCATTAGCCGTCATCGGCACGGTATAACCAAGAAAGGGTGTACAACTTGGGAGCAAGGATGTTAATTGAAACATGAGAAAACACAAACAACGGATTTCCACAAGATAATCAAACACACATTTGTGCCTTCAAATGGAAGATCCCGAGTTTTCAGGACAACAACCAACAGAGACACGGAGGCGTTTATAACTCTCCTGCCTGAACCTTCCGACCCTGGAAATGGACAAATAACCAATTAAGAGATGAAAGAATAACGCGTGGAGTATAAAACAGATACATAATTGAATATTTAATTATGTATCTGTTTTATACTCCACGCGTTATTCTTTCATCTCTTAATTGGTTATTTGTCCATTTCCATTAAATATTTAATTATGTATCTGTTTTATACTCCACGCGTTATTCTTTCATCTCTTAATTGGTTATTTGTCCATTTCCAGGGTCGGAAAGTTCAGGCAGGAGAGCTATAAACGCCTCCGTGTTGCTGTTGGTTGTTGTCCTGAAAACTCGGGATCTTCCATTTGAAGGCACAAATGTGTGTTTGGTTATCTTGTTGAAATCCGTTGTTTGTGTTTTCTCATGTTTCAATTAACATCCTTGCTCCCAAGTTGTACACCCTTTCTTGGTTATACCGTGCCGATGACGGCTAACGAGCTAGAAACATGCATGTCCACGGTTACCACTCATTCTCTGTAACCTATTTTGCGTGATTTACCCATTTAATTATGTATCTATATATATATATATATATATATATATATATATATATATATATGTATATATATAAATATATATCCTCATATATATATATATATATATATATATATATACATATATATATTATTATATAATTTTTTGCCCAATTTTTAGTATAAGGCAGCAAAAATTGGGCCAAGTCTTATACATTTTTTTATTGCCAAATGATTTTTTAGATCAGCTTAAAATTAGTTGGAAAATAACTATGTATATAAAAAAATTTCATCTGAATAAATTTCAGCCAATAAATTGAGAATTATTTGGAAGAATGTTTCTTTGTAAGTATCAATTTAAAATAGAAAAAAGTGGATAAATTTAATATACGACATGGTATTTTACGTGATTTCAAAAATTTTTGTGATTTAAATTTGATTAGGTAATTTAATTGTTTATTAAATGGAAATTTTATTCTTTCTAGAGTAACTTGAGACGTAAAAATGGCGCAAAGTTTTACTAACATCCGTAGATGGCAGTTTTGGTAGTATTTCAATTATTTTTGTAGTTTAATCTTTTGATTCGTTCTATTGTTCATTTAGTGATTCGTTTTTTCTACACTATCTTCAAAATATTTTCTTCAATTTTTCGACTATTGTTTAAGTCAACTAGATAAAGTGTGGCCAGTCTTTTTTTGGTAATATAATTCGAGCTTGCGGGAGATTCGGTAAGAAAATTTAATAGCTACATAGTATTTGAAATAGTTCCATTTTTTCACTTTCCCTTTGCCCTAGTAGAAAAAGTAGGAATCGGTCTTAAATAAATGTATTACTTCTTACTATAGATATTAGAACTAGAGTCACAAAAAAACATCATAAAATGAATCGTATAATTTTTCTTCCTTCTGAGCATACTCAAATTTATCATAAAAATCTAAAATATTTTTTCTACGAGCATAAAGAAACATGTACATTTCAAGTGCGTCTTCGATTAAGGAACCTACCACATTGTGATACAGATTTTGATTTCCCATGGGCTAACTGTATCGAAATACCTATTTCATTTCCCACGACTATCATGCGCTACTAGACTGTCATTATAATAACGAATTTTTTGGTCATATATATTATAATATATGATCGAGTCATGTTTGTTAATGTCTATCTAATAATTTGACATTTCACATCGGTGTTTACAAAATTCGTTTGTAAAAAAAAATTATAATCGAAAATGGGTCGCGATAGTGATGATGATTTGACATTGACATGCTGATCCATATATATAAACTAGCCATTGCTTCAGAAGGACATCGGTCACTATCCTGGTAGATGTAGGAGGTGATATATTTCCTTTAAAGAGACACGATAATTGATTACTTTTTCCACAGGTGAATTATAACGATTTTTTCTGCATAAAGTATTTTTATTTCAGAGTTGTCAAAGTTTTAAAATTTTAAACGTTATTTGTTTCAGGACATAGGTAGATACATGAACAAAAAGAAGAAAAAATATGGGTCATTCAAAGGGCTAAGAGCCCGACTTAATAATATCAGAGAAAAAATTCTCTAAACCATGCAACAATGACGGAAGGAAAATTTATAATAAAAATTGTTATGTAAAATATTACAGTTTTGTTTATGATTTATGATGGTCGTAGAAAGTGTATAGTGTACAATTGGCATGAAATGACCCATTTCCAACTCGTAGGTATATGAAATTTTGTACTACATTCGTACTACAAAATTTCATATACCTATTTGTGGGAAATTTATGTCATTTCGTGCTCATTGTATAATATACTTTAACGTATTTGGTGAGCAATTTTGGTTTAAATCCCGAACATGAAGATTTATTCAAATATATGATCAATATTTTTCATGAATTTTTTTACTATTTAAGGCGTGAACAATGTCCCGCATATAAATTCGAATCTAGTAATTTTAAAAATTCAGCAATTATTTTTGTCTGATTACCAATTTTGTTAATTCCGACTACTTTCTTCAAACATTTTCCTTTTTGGTGATTAACAAAAATTTTTTCTATATCTAGTGGTCTAAGCAGAATATATTTTTTGAAGACCTCATACAACATACAAGAAATTACAAAGGATCTGGGTTTGCTTATCAATTAAATTAATTTGAAATTCATTTTATAAATCTTTACATGATTTATCTTTAAAATATTCAATTTTTGACGAATACGTCCTCCATAAATTCCAAAAATGAACACTAACTAAAATTTTATGAAAATTACTATTTATAATACAAATATCAGCAATAAAAATAATCGTATGAAGCGGGGAATGAACCAACTATATTCTCTTCTAAATACAGTTAGAAACGTACAAACTTATATGAAATCAACGCAATTTAAGGTAACTTGAAATGTTAATGATACTTTTAATATTTATCATTGTTTTTTACATAGAATATGTTGTCCAAAGGGTTGAGAGCTTGTTTTTATTCGATATTTCATTCATATAAGCAATGATAACATATTCTGATAATATTTTCAACTCCGTTCAAGAGAGTTCCATCTATGAACTTTTTGTAACAGAATTCATATTCACTTTTCGATTTTTGGGGTAATGATGTGTGTTATACGTCTCCTTTGCGGCTAAACGAATATCTGATGGAGTAATATTTATTGATTATTGATTCATCACTGGAATCACTCATTTTACTAAAATATTTTTTTTGATAACTAAAGAAATATTTTGACAAGTTATCTTGACGTTATATTGAAATTGAAAAAAAGAAGAGTTGACGGGTACTAAATGCAAATGCTGATTGGTGAATTTCATATACATTCTAGGATGTAAATGAAATCATATGCGTTCAGTGAAACGAAATGGCCTACATTTCCATTCTGTAAATTGTGCAGAAAATGGATAATATACATGTGGGTGTAGAAAAAAATGTAAAAAGTCTCGTTGAATATTAATTTATTATTTGTAACTTTGTAAACATAACCCAAACTTCTCAATCATGCATTATAAAATGTAAAGCGCATGCGGGTCAATTTCTACCGATGTGTCGACTGGGTTAAATGGTTGGACGATTGGTAAATTTTACCGCTAGCATCTGAACGACCCGACTATTTACCAGATCTAAGCATCTGATCGCCCGACGTAACATCTGAATGCACCCTTACATTTGACATAACCAAATGACATTTGTATGGTAACGTCAACTGACGCTGTTGTGAAGACGATACAATTCGATAATTTTAGTACCGGTGCTCGAGAACATCATTTTAGGAACTATTCGCAAATAGAGCATTCACAGGCTTGCGTGTGCATGACGTTGGGAACGACGTCAATAATAACGCCCCGATTCGAGATTCAGGGCATCAGTGCGGAGGAAACTCAATCATCGACTACCACACCTGCAAGAAATGAATCACCGGAGGCGACATTGATTCTCTTTCCGAAATATTGAAACCACACATGACCAACGTTCAACTTTAGAAATATTTTTACAAAAGTTACAACTTTTATTTTTTAATACTGAATATCTTTTTAATGAATACATGGAAAATTATCATTAATGCTTCCACTGGAAGATCATATATGAATTATATGGCCAATGTATGCATGATTTGCCTGTAGATAATATACTTTTCAATTAATTAAAAAATATAGAATTGAGGGGAAAGGAAGAAGACGAAATTTTCGGTATAAGAATGTCTGTCGTCTAGCGCAAAAATATATAAAAGAGGGCGGAGTCGAGACGTGACATGGCGCGAGTGATGAGTAGTTACTCTTGACATTATTTTCACTTAAGTTAGGCGCAGTGACAAGAAACTACCATTCTTAGAATTCTAGATAGTACTAGCAGAAGAACTTATTGGAAACGAAGACGAACAAGCCCTGGACGCTAATCAAAGAGACAACCGTCCTTTGCAAACATCGGAGATTATCTTCCAATTGTTCAGGCATATAGAAAATGATGTAATAGATGATCACATAGGGGAGTTAGAAACGAACTAATACCATATATGTTCAACTTGTTGTGTGAGAGTTTGCAATACCTGTTTTACACCCTATCACAATAGTATATTGTATACCTAGGCGGTAAAGTGGTATTTTTCAGGCCGAAAGAAGATATGGACAGGCGAGGTGCAGCCGAGCCTGGCCAATTCTTGAGGCCTGAAAGGGCACTTTATTGCCGTGGTTTACACATAATTTTTTATCCTACACAATAATTATGGTAATATTTTTTGTGCAAAAATTTTAGTTCATAATATAAAATTCAATACTGTGAATCATTATTTTTCACAGGGATAATGAAAATTGCATTACGTTAACAAAAGAGATACCTTGCGTTGGTAAATTTGATAACTGAACTTGCTCAAAAAAGGAAGTAAATAGTTGAAGTTGTTGCTACTGTGTCTATTATATTTTCTATTAAAGAGGAATCATTTCAGCAGTTTTAGTAGATGTAAATTCATTAGGTATGTTAGTCATAGTAGAAGATGCGGCTATGTCGTTAGTGTTGAACAGTTTTCTAGTGACTTTTATTTTATTATTTAAACAATCTTCAACGTTGCCTGTGGCTACGCTGGTTAACTGACAAGTTAACTTCAAATAAACATCAAATATGACAACTCATGATTGAATGAATTTGTAGACGTTGACAACTTTTAACAATAATTTCTTTTTATTGATGCCTCATATTACCTATTTAAAACACGCCACAGCGTGTTTAAATCGAACTTTCAAACACGCACGTTTTTTAATGTCCCTATGGTAACAACAACAACTCGAGAAACGTAAGTATCAATGACAACTTTTTTTATTAGTTTTTAAATTGTATATTTTTATTGTGAACCAATGACTTATTTGGTTTTTTCAGTAAAAATTTATTTCTATATTCATATATACATTGTATCCTTTTAAATATGAATGAAGAAACTTTTTGATTATTGATCTGACACCAGTACCTCGTAACGTCAAATAAAAATGAGTACTATTTAGGATGGACTTTCACGAAACTTGGCCGGGCATCCTGGGCGGACTTTTATGAAATGAAACTTGGCTGGGCATCGAGGACGGACTTCCATTTTTTGTAGTAATAATATAATAATAGTATTTTATGATTTCAAAGTGCACCAATAAAAAAAAATAGCGTGAAGTATTCGTGGATAACTGGTCTTTCAAACACTTGCTCTATTTCGAGCACTCCGGCTGCGCCGTCGTGCTCGAAAATTCGCGCGTGTTTGAAAGACCTCTTTATCCACTTATACTTCAATATACTATTTATATTGACGTTTAGTGGCATTGTTTATTTTAAGCGATTTCTTTTTATTTCTTTAGACTACTTAATGTGATTGAAATCGGTTATGCTATTTTAATTGGGATATCAGTCAAATTGGCAGTGGTTATTTGATTTACGCCAATTGGGTCGCCACCTAGCGTGAAAATCTAAAATTTATTTTCTCGTCTAGCCGTGGAAAAGGCAACTTTTTCGTCTCGTAAAGCCGGTAAAATTCAACTTTCTTACAGTGTAATATAAAAATGATATTTTTATACTTTTATAAAACTTTATCCTCGAATAAATATTTCTTTTTGAATTTCTAATTATATTTTGATTATGAGGCTCTTGGGATATCTGTAAATATCTTTGGTGTTAATTTTTTTCCAGGTCTTGTCTGATATCGGTAATTTGTAATCCTTCTGCAATGCCACAAACAACGAAGGCATGCGACTTATCTTCATTCCTTGTGTACGTGTGGAATTGTATTTTTTCTTTTCTCAACGTATTTTTCAGTTTTTCGATTTAATTTGAGTCCTTGGTCAAAATTATGGAGAAGTTGTTAGTATATTATATTTCGAATTCTTTTTGTACATCGATTTTTAATTTAGTAATCATGTCTTTGTGAGCCGACACGTTACCATCAATCACTATCGGGGGACATGTTGCGACTTTCTTCGCTTGTTTTTTTGGAGTTTCGTTTACCCGTTTTTTTGATTGAGTAGACTGTTGATCGTCGTCTGAGCTTGCGTCTGAGTCAACAAATTTTCTAAAAGTTGTTTTCTTCCTTTTTCTCTGCTGGGGGTTGGATTGTAGAATTTCATCCTCATATTGTTCTGATAGCGATTCGTATCTATTGGTAGTTGGAATTGTACGTTGTTTTGTTTATTGGCTTATAATATTCTTGAATGTAGACACTTTTTTGGGTTTCTCGAACCCTGGTGGTATTGTGTCCATTAGTTGCGTTGATATCATCAGTGTTAATGGATATCGTCTTGTTTGTCGTCGATAGTTTTCTGGCCGATATTTGATTATTTTTGTTTATTAGTTTTTCATATTGATAGGTGAAATTGTCTTTTGCGTTTTCATCATCCTCTACTTCTTGCGCCCATGTGGGGGTACCTTGCTCATGGAACTGCACTTCCACCATTTGAGGGGGGTTGGAGTTATCTTGACTTTCGTCTGACGAGTTTCTATTTAATTGTGAACCAATCGTGTCCTCGTCCATTTTGGACAGTTTATTTTTCTTTAGTATTGTTTGGACGGAGTGGACGTGCTATTTGTGTTATTTGCTCTGCAGGTTGGAATTGATAAAGTAGGACTAAGTGTTGGTGTAGTCCGAGATTGGTATTCTTGTGAATGTTTTGTGTTTTCTATACAATTTTTATTTAATTTGTTTTCTATACACATTTCTTGTGGCTCTAGACACTTTTTTATCTATGTTCCTAGACACTTTTTGATCGGTTCTATACACTTTTCTGTTGTTAGTTTAGCGGTTGTGAGTTCCGGTTTATTTATATTGGAAATGTCCATAATACATTTGCTTAAGCAATTTACATCTATAGATTCAATTATGTCTTTCGGTATTTTAGTTGGATCTATTATATTTGAGTTATACGACTTATGTAAATGTAATGATTTTTCGTTTGAGGATCCGGTGTCCTCGTTTATGTATACTAATTTTAGAAAAAAATTATTTTTTTTCTAATTCTGTTTAATTGTCTGATATATTTTGAGACACTAGGCTCTATACTGCCTGCAGGGCGACACGGTTCGTCGTCTGCAATAGGCTGGAGAGTTTCCCTGTCACTTTTTTTAAATGTTAATGGAAGATTTTAGTCTTTTCGGATTTTTATGTATTTTATGAATTGACGTACCTTTAGTTCTAGATGCATTTGGGGAGGTTGTTACGGACACTATTGATTTTTTTACTTTCACAATGTTATTAGAGGACAGATTTTCACTTGAAAAGATTTCCGGTTTCTTTACATTTAGTTTGTGTATTTCCTCCCGAAGTCTACGAGTGTATTCTGTAGTAAATGGGATTGTTCCCGTTATAGGACGTAATGGCAATGTAAAGTCAATGAGACTTCTCAACGACTTCCTTGACTGACTCTTCAAGATTTATGATAATTTAAAAATATATAATTCACTATTCAAATCGGCAAAACTTAAATTATGTCACTCAAAGATTAGCATATGAATGGAAACAATAATTTATGGAATAGGTTGGAAGGCTGATTCATACGTTGGTTTATTATTGTATGGGATAATTGAAGTACTAAGATGGGTAGATGATTGCTTGCGTTGCGTAGGCTAAAGTACTGAAAAGTGAAATAGAAGTGGACGGAGCTGAGAGTTCTGGGAAATTTCTCAAATTTAATAAAACTGAAAAAGGATTATTGATTGTTGTTAACTTTCCGTTTGATGGGTTAATAACCAGCAATTCCGTTTCGTCAAATGAAATGTGGTTCATTACTCTATTTTTTGAAAATGAAATGTGCTCAAAACTTCAGCAAACCACTACAATGTTAAATTTACTGACTCGACCCATACTATGTGGAATATACTCATATCACCGTTTTAAATGAGACCAAATGTTTATAAATAAATTCTCAATATGTTGAAAAAATGTTGAAAATTCCAAGAAATTGACAATTGTTTCGATATTAAATATCATCGTCACAATGACAGAATCTACATTCCATTTGATGCTTACCTGATGTTCATTAATTATTATTGGCTAGAGCAAGAAGTACCTGCCTTGCTATTGACACCTAACACAGAACTAGAAGTACTACATATTTGTGATAAGAAACAAAAATTGGATTTCCTTGAAGAATTAGAGGTTAGAAGATACTTAAGAGACCCACAATATGAATTCGACAATGAACAGACAAATCTAGGGAGTTATCTCCACTTTTAACCCCTTCACATCCAGTACTCCATAATGGATATTATGAGTATGCTCACTGGGTACCATAATATCCACATATGGATATTGTTGTTAATGGCTTATATGATCGAGTAGGTAACTAGCATGAAGGGCTGCAATAAATTTAATCGACTGCTATCGCACACAAACCATACCCACCAAAAATTTGTTAATATCTAAAATAAATCCAAATGAATATTTTTACGTTAGTACATAGTTAACCACGTTTGTACGCGGTCGCATTCGCCTCACAATTACGTTTTTTTCGACATACACTGTCGTATTTTAACAAATTCTAAGTATGATGAATGATCAGGCTTTTTCTACAGATAGTAGTGATGATTCGGAGTACGACTTGAGTGATAAGTCGGTAATTAGTGAGACTGATGAAGCATATTCGGAAACCGATGAGGATGAAATTTGTGAAAACGTAACCATGGATGATTGGCAGGTTTTAAGTGACCCTTTTTCCGATCAAGTTCATAGACCACCGCATAATTTTTCCTCTGAATATGATTTCCACCTAACCATTGGTTTGGAAGAATGCAAAGACTCAGTCAATTGTTTCGAATGTTTTATAGGTCCAAATATAATAGCCAAATTATGTAAATGGTCGAACAGAAGAGCTGAAATGTACTTTGAACAAAATACCAGTACTTTGGAAGTGTATGGCCTTCAGTGGAAGTAACTCGATAAAGGAGAGATGTATGTATCTTATTGGATTATTAAAGTGTCCTTGCATTACAGATTACTGGAGTAATAACATTTTGTGCGCTTGGCCAAAAGTTTTTAATAAATCTATCATGAGTCGAAACAGGTATCTTTCTATACCGAAATTAATTTGATTTTCTCCACCTGAAGCAGCAAGAAAAAATGCTCCGTTGACCAGACTTGGAATTTACTTGTCTATGCTCAGTAGTAACTGCATGGCGTTGGTTGACCCAGGACCGGTGTTTGTTATCGATGAACATTTGATGCTGTACAAAGGCAGGTTGCACTTTCGCCAATATATAAAGATAAAAAGAAGTAGGTTTGGCATAAAACTTTTTGCAATGTGCCTAAACGCTCCACATTTGCGAGGATATACTTGGAACTTCTGTTTGTAACTAGGAAAAGACAATTTCAATGTCTCCCATATTCAAGGCACCGAAAAACTTTCGGTTTCTAGAAGAATTGTCATGCATTTAGCCCAAAATGTAGCGAATACTGGCGAGAAGTAATTTTGGACAATTGGTATACTTCCGTGCGCCTTTCGCAATTTTTACAGACTCAAGGAACCCATATGACTGGAACTATAAGAAGCAATCGTGGGGTTCCTGCTCAATTAACTAGAATTCTATTAGAAACGTACCAATAATGCTTTTTACAAAAAGACATGCAACTGCTTGTTAGATATAAAGACAAGAAGGATGTATACTTGTTGACAAGTAAGCAGACTGCAGGGATTTGTGAAAAATCTCGTTACAAGGTAGGCGGGAAACTAGTTCTATTAAAAAAGCCTGCCCACATTGAATATTATAATCAAAATATGTGCTCTGTTGACGCCGTCAATCAAGATTTGGAGCCTTACAATTCTTCACGGAAAAGCTACACTTGGTTTATAAAAGATGGCTTCCAACTAATGCTTCAGCTGTTTTCAAATTCTAAGGTTTTATACTGTAACGCTAAAGAGGATTTCCATATTTCAATGCATGACTACATAAGATTATGCTGCAATGGTATTTTGCACAAATACAATGAAGGATATCGCAACGTCACGGATACTTTGTCAAGCGATAATCGACCTTCGACTTCCAATAGAACACGAAAAGGACATGTTATGGTTAACTTGCCAAAGGAAGTGGGAAAAAAGCGGGCATTCCGAAAAATCTGCGTTATTTGCCGAAAACATAACGAAAGGAAACTCACAAGGAACATTTGCACTGAGTGTCCAAGTAAGCCAGGGCTATGTTGTGCGCAACACTTCCAAGAATATCACAAATAAACATTATTTATGCGGTTTATCAATGTTACGTTCTATTTGTTTTTTATATTAAATATGTTAATAAAGCACTTAGGTTCGAAAGATATATCATTAAATTATTTCTACATGGATATCCAAATGTGGATATTATGGTATAACACTATTAACCAAATGGTGGATATACCGGTATATGCCTAAAATATCAATCAATGTCGCCATTTTCGTTTTGAGTTTTATAAAATATTTCAACTCTGATTAAATATGTAAGCCATTATATGGTGATATTATATAATTAAAATTTTTGTTTTGTCTGGTACGTGAAAGGGGCTAAATTGTCTTCTTAAGTGATAATTGTACAGACCAGCAGATATAGTTTTCCTGATTTTCTATATCATTGCACAGTTCTAGTGATCTAAAATGGAGGAAAGATATCCAGGATATCCCCATAGGGCTAATAATATCTAAGCTTTAATATTTGTAATATCATATCTTCATCTTTTTTCTATTAATATATATTAAGTCTATCATAAGGTAGGTCACTTCTTGGTCTAGACAAAAATAATTATTAAACATCAGGTAGGCATCAAATGAAATGTAACTTCTGTCATTCCGACGAAGATATTTAATATCGAAACAATTGTCAATATCTTAGAATTTTTAACATTTCTTCAATATATTGTGGAATTATTTGGAAACAGTTAGTTTCATTCGAAACAGACTACAACGCTATCCAATTATTTCGCATTTATCATTATCACAAGTTTCTTCGGCACAATTATCCATCATATCAATTCTTTCGTTTTGTGGAATCTTATTGCCTAGAAATGTAACTAAATTATCTGTCTCCCTATATATCCCATTTCTTTTGTCGCTTCATTGACGCTTGTTAACTATTCTAATTATAGATTATAGTCCGTTTTTAAAAGGCATGGAGTAATAAAAGCTCATTAGGTATGCAAAACCGATACAGGGTGTATAATAAAATATCTCCGAAGTTTATCTAATTTTGTACTAAAATTTCTCATTTGTTACGAATTTCAGGTAGACACCCCGTAACTCTGTATTCGGTTGGGTTGCCTATTGTATTGAAAGGGTCGCTCTATTGTATTTGAATGAACAAATAAACAATTTAATCCTCAGAGGCGTGCAATCAGGACAAAACAAACTTGGTATATAAAATATTATATAAAAAATAGCAAATTTTTTTGCAGTAGGTATCAACTTTACTACTAATAAACCGTTTACAATAGGAGAGGAAAAAAGAAAAATTGAGGAATAAAGTACGAATTAATGTAATATTTATAAAAAAAAAAGTTTAACAAATAATAGTAATAACTAACACAAAAACTAGTCTATATATCAGAATCAGACGATTCTGTTGAGCTTCCATTATTAACATATTGATTATAAATGGTTCAATCATGTGTTCACTTATATGATCCATTTCCCACATATTTAGTTCTTCTTGTATCACGTGTTCAACACATTTCTTCCAGTTTTCTTTGGTTACGTTATCTAACGCGTCTTCGAATAAAACTTTTACGTCACTCATTTTGAATGTCGTATTCTTTCTTGAAACTTCCCCTTTCACTTGGGCCCATAATAATTCTATGGGATTGAGTTGACAGTGATAGGGAGGAAGCCTCAGCACCGTTATACGACGCGATGATGCCATTTGATCTACAACGTATCTACTATATTTGTGTTTATGTGAATTGGCCAGTTGCAAGTGCTCATTTTACAGCGGGTTATCTGGGCATTCAATATTTTTCGAGGTTAGCCAATCGTGGATATCTTGTTTACGCCATGCAGTTGAAGGTAATTTCTCCACTAACCTGGAGTGATAACTTGCGTTATCCATAACAATGACTGAGCCCGTTGGAATTAGATCTAACATTTTTGAGAAATATTCTTCGAAAACGTCTGCATCCATATCTTCATGATAATCTCCGGTTTGCTTCGACTCAAAGCACAATAATCCACCTTTAACAAAACCTTCGGCACTTCCGATATGAGTAATGATGAGTCGTGCTGGTGGATTGAGGCCTGTTGACCACCCTACAAGAGCTGCCTGCCTCCGACTTTTGACATTCGTGTCTTGCCAAAACATTGAAACAGTATGACCTTCATTTACCCAAGTCTCATCCAAATAATAAATTCGTTTTTGATCTAGTCTTGCTTTCCGAATATTGCGCAAATAACTCCTCCTCCAAATGACAATGTCGTCTCTATCAATCAACATTACGTTCCGATAATTTTTTTTATATTCAAATCCAAGTTCCTTCAAAATTTTCCATAATGTACTTCTAGACATTTTCGGAAAATCTGAATCTTCTTGAACCGAAGCCATAATTTTGGAGAGAGTTGGGATCTCTTTTCTAAAGAAAAAAGCATGCACCTTACGCCTTATTCCATTCTTCAAGTCGTCATCCATTTCAAGTTTGGGTCGGCCTGGGAACTTTGCTGGGGCTGTGATGTTTCCATTTTTTTTCTCCTTCATTAAATTTTGAATTGTTGTTTTTGAAACACCCATCATTGTTGCAGTAATCTCCACAGTTTCATCAACACTTCCTGTCAAATTCATGATTTTTCTTCTAATTTCTTCGTTCTTCAACGAAGAATAGCAATTTAATATCAGATTTTTTTCGTTCAGCGACAATGGGCCAACTTTAGTTCGCTTAGATGGTGATAAATCCTCCATATCTGGTCGAATTTGGTTGAAACACTATATAGTTGGAAGGTGTAGTTAGGTGTTTGTCTCGTGTGATGAGAAGAGAACTTGTATAGATGAACAAAAATAAACACCAGTTAACAATAACGGTAAAAAAAATAATAACAAATAACAGTAATAATGGGGAAATCAATCAACACAGCAGTTTCTCCAGAACAGATGAACTGTAAATTGAAAATATTCAACCTTTCCGCCACTTTTATAGTTGAAAAGTTCTAGTAAGTGAGTAAGGCATTTTCTTAGAACTGAAAAGACTATATTTCACAATAATAAAGCCATTTTTGAGCTACCTGTTTGTCAAGTTTCTTCAATTACCTGCTAATTGGGTGAAATAATCGGCAAATGGGGTTGGTTTGGATATATATATATATATATATATATATATATATATATATATATATATAGAAGAAAGATAGTCTTTGCTGACTAGTTAGGAATAAAACTAGTGAATATTGGGGATTGCAGCAAAAAATTGGAAAAGATATACTCTTAGCGGAAAATGTCCAAGCTTTCGAGGATGTTTGTCCTCATCATCAGGGAAACTAGAATGAAAAAACAACAGTTAAATACTGTGGTCAAAGAGAATAATTAAAAATGAAATTCACAACCACGTGTGTACTTACCTCCGAAGTGAGGTTAGATTCCATAAAGATGTAAAATCGTAAACTACAAGTCGTAAATTGTGGAATATTTAAGTAGGAATTGAACCAACGGCCTAATCAATCGTGTCATAGCAACAATTGTGAATGTCGCAGCATTTTATAAAATAAAACCATTGATTTCATCTTCATGTGTCACCATACTAAACGCCGGCGAGGAAATGATATATTTTGCCTCCAAAAGGGAAGTGGCAAGAGACAAACAGTGTTACCAACGTCAACAATGAGCTGTGGGACAATGCCACTATTTTCGTAATGGCAGCTGTAGGGCAAACAAATGGTGTAACGAGAAGATGTAATATTGTTGAAAAGAGGAAGAGAGAAAGAAAATGTGAGACAGAGCTAGGAGAACGCTCTCATTTTTATTATGTTTTGAGTGCGTAGAGAACATCACTTCGTTTGGACTAACACAAGGGAAGAAAAGAGAAGACAACAGAAAAGAATATTAATATGTAATAATAAATATAGTAATTAAGTAATATAATAGTTCTCCAATCTGAATGTATCTACCAACACCAATACACTCAAAATTAGGTTTAATTAATTATTTGTTTACTTGAATGTATCTACCAACACCAATACATTCAAGGTAAGTTTATTATTATTATTATTGAATTAAAGTAATAAGGGTGGTGTTGTCAGGAGCAACATAGTTATTTCCCACCACTTGATGTGCAAAATTAGTATCTAAGGACAACAAAAATGAGTAGATCTCACTTAAGTGATCAATATCAGTTTTCCTGTTAATTACATTATTGTTTTGCGAAATAAAAGCCATTTCCAAGAATGATCTTTTCGTTTTGTTAGACTCAGTCGCTAACACCTTCACATCCTCATAATTCATCTGATGATCAAGAGAATTTACATGAAAAGCTAACGCGCACCTCTCTGGGTGTAATCTAGCATCACTCTTATGTGAAACTATACGGCTAGATAGAGATCTTAAAGTCTGTACGATATATTGTTTATCACAATCTCTGCAAGGAATACTGTACACCACGTTAGTAAGTGAAGTCAAGGGGTCTTTATCTTTAACTCTAGAGTAAATCGATCTGATTGAAAGAACAGTTTTATTAGCAATTTTAAAATCACCACATGAACGGAGCAATTTGGCAAGTCTCGGAGTTATGTCACTTATATATGGCAAAGTAGCGAAAACCGGTCGAGAAGGGGACACATCAGTTCCAACATCCGTCTGGGCTAAGTTAGGATGGCTATCCTCATGCAACAAATCCACAGCATTAGATGTGCTGAATAATATCTTATTCAATAAAGGTCTTGGATAAGAGTTATCCAAGAAAAGGTTAAGTAAAATATTAAGATTTTTATTATGAAAAACATTATTAGAAATTCTGAGTACTCTCTGCTTCATTTGTTTAACCAAATTCACTTTCATGGAATGTTTGTGGTAGGAGTGATAATTAAGATATCTACCAGAGCTGCATGGCTTCCTGTACCAATCTATAATAATTATATTGTTGTTACGAATAAATTTTGTATCTAAGAAAGGTACGGAATTCTCGAAGTCTTCCATTTCGATTGTGAATTGGATATTAGGATCAAAGCTATTAAATGTATCCAGAAGTTCATCAAGGCCTTCTCGAGGAAGTGCCAAAATAATGTCATCAACATACTTTTTTATAAAAAAAGGAGTAAAAGAAAGAACAGGTATGACTGTATCCAGAACATCGTCCATGACATATGCTGCTAAGATAGGAGAAATTGACGCTCCCATTGGAGTACCAAAAGTTTGTTTGTAAATTTTGTTATTAAAGGAAAAATAAGTGTTATCAAAAAGAAAAACTATTAATTCAAGAAAAGCTTCCTTCGGGATGGAGCAATGGACACCGATACGATCCCAACCCTTATCGATAGCTCTCAAACAAGCATCAAGATAAACATTACTGAACAACGAGACCACATCCAAACTGGCCAGAACATAATTTTCTGGAATTTCTAAGTTATTAAACTTTTCAGAGACCTCAAAAGAGTCTTTGATAAAATACAAATTTTCATAATCATACGCTTTCGTCAGTATTTCTGTGCAGAACTGTGCAATATTTTCTGTGGGGGCTCCTATGGAAGCCACTATCGGTCTTACAGAGAGAACTGGTTTATGAATTTTCGGAAGAGAGTAAAATTTAGGAGGGACACCATGGTAGCTAATGAGTTTTTTCTTAACTGTTATGTCAATGTAATGTTTATTACATAAAGATTTAATTAGGTTGTTACCCTTTCTTTGAATAGAGGAAGTAGGGTCACTAGCCAGTTCTACATAGGAACTGTTATTTAAAACAATATCATTAGATAATTCAATATATTGATGTCTGTCCATAATGACAGTAACATTGCCCTTATCGGATTGAGTAAGAATCAAATGAGGGTTCGCCTTTAAGAAGGCTTTAGATTTAAGTAAAAGGTTATGAAAAAAAGAATTATTATGTGGTTGTTTTATGTAATTAGTAATAATATTAGTGGCTCTAGCTACCGTGATGTTTCTCATTTTCGAGTCTGTGATTGTGGAAGTGAGATAGTCTACATCTGATAAAATTGATTTAATTGAAATATCCTTCAAAATGACTGGTTCTACACTAAACTTTGGGCCCAAAGCTAAAAACTGTGAAATATCATCAGGTATAGTGGTATTAGAAATATTTCTCAACCAACCCTCTTTTGATTTTAACAATAATTTAAATTGATCACCTTGTAATTTATTAAGTTTATGTATATTATTATATTTAATGTTATGAAAAAGTTTATTATAAGTAACCTGCTGTTTACTTGCAAAGTTTTGAAAGTGAAATTCACTAGATAAAGAAACTATTGTCCTTTTCAAAGATGACAAAGTTGATTCTAATTTACTAATCAGTGAATGGTTATTAGAAATTTCAATATTAAGAAGCTTTATCCCTAACCTGTAATCAATCCCTGTTTTCTTGTGAATGTCCAATTAGACCAATTGACGACCTCCTGATGAGACAGGACATTCACAAGAAAACAGGGATTGATTACAGGTTAGGGATAAAGCTTCTTAATATTGAAATTTCTAATAACCATTCACTGATTAGTAAATTAGAATCAACTTTGTCATCTTTGAAAAGGACAATAGTTTCTTTATCTAGTGAATTTCACTTTCAAAACTTTGCAAGTAAACAGCAGGTTACTTATAATAAACTTTTTCATAACATTAAATATAATAATATACATAAACTTAATAAATTACAAGGTGATCAATTTAAATTATTGTTAAAATCAAAAGAGGGTTGGTTGAGAAATATTTCTAATACCACTATACCTGATGATATTTCACAGTTTTTAGCTTTGGGCCCAAAGTTTAGTGTAGAACCAGTCATTTTGAAGGATATTTCAATTAAATCAATTTTATCAGATGTAGACTATCTCACTTCCACAATCACAGACTCGAAAATGAGAAACATCACGGTAGCTAGAGCCACTAATATTATTACTAATTACATAAAACAACCACATAATAATTCTTTTTTTCATAACCTTTTACTTAAATCTAAAGCCTTCTTAAAGGCGAACCCTCATTTGATTCTTACTCAATCCGATAAGGGCAATGTTACTGTCATTATGGACAGACATCAATATATTGAATTATCTAATGATATTGTTTTAAATAACAGTTCCTATGTAGAACTGGCTAGTGACCCTACTTCCTCTATTCAAAGAAAGGGTAACAACCTAATTAAATCTTTATGTAATAAACATTACATTGACATAACAGTTAAGAAAAAACTCATTAGCTACCATGGTGTCCCTCCTAAATTTTACTCTCTTCCGAAAATTCATAAACCAGTTCTCTCTGTAAGACCGATAGTGGCTTCCATAGGAGCCCCCACAGAAAATATTGCACAGTTCTGCACAGAAATACTGACGAAAGCGTATGATTATGAAAATTTGTATTTTATCAAAGACTCTTTTGAGGTCTCTGAAAAGTTTAATAACTTAGAAATTCCAGAAAATTATGTTCTGGCCAGTTTGGATGTGGTCTCGTTGTTCAGTAATGTTTATCTTGATGCTTGTTTGAGAGCTATCGATAAGGGTTGGGATCGTATCGGTGTCCATTGCTCCATCCCGAAGGAAGCTTTTCTTGAATTAATAGTTTTTCTTTTTGATAACACTTATTTTTCCTTTAATAACAAAATTTACAAACAAACTTTTGGTACTCCAATGGGAGCGTCAATTTCTCCTATCTTAGCAGCATATGTCATGGACGATGTTCTGGATACAGTCATACCTGTTCTTTCTTTTACTCCTTTTTTTATAAAAAAGTATGTTGATGACATTATTTTGGCACTTCCTCGAGAAGGCCTTGATGAACTTCTGGATACATTTAATAGCTTTGATCCTAATATCCAATTCACAATCGAAATGGAAGACTTCGAGAATTCCGTACCTTTCTTAGATACAAAATTTATTCGTAACAACAATATAATTATTATAGATTGGTACAGGAAGCCATGCAGCTCTGGTAGATATCTTAATTATCACTCCTACCACAAACATTCCATGAAAGTGAATTTGGTTAAACAAATGAAGCAGAGAGTACTCAGAATTTCTAATAATGTTTTTCATAATAAAAATCTTAATATTTTACTTAACCTTTTCTTGGATAACTCTTATCCAAGACCTTTATTGAATAAGATATTATTCAGCACATCTAATGCTGTGGATTTGTTGCATGAGGATAGCCATCCTAACTTAGCCCAGACGGATGTTGGAACTGATGTGTCCCCTTCTCGACCGGTTTTCGCTACTTTGCCATATATAAGTGACATAACTCCGAGACTTGCCAAATTGCTCCGTTCATGTGGTGATTTTAAAATTGCTAATAAAACTGTTCTTTCAATCAGATCGATTTACTCTAGAGTTAAAGATAAAGACCCCTTGACTTCACTTACTAACGTGGTGTACAGTATTCCTTGCAGAGATTGTGATAAACAATATATCGGACAGACTTTAAGATCTCTATCTAGCCGTATAGTTTCACATAAGAGTGATGCTAGATTACACCCAGAGAGGTGCGCGTTAGCTTTTCATGTAAATTCTCTTGATCATCAGATGAATTATGAGGATGTGAAGGTGTTAGCGACTGAGTCTAACAAAACGAAAAGATCATTCTTGGAAATGGCTTTTATTTCGCAAAACAATAATGTAATTAACAGGAAAACTGATATTGATCACTTAAGTGAGATCTACTCATTTTTGTTGTCCTTAGATACTAATTTTGCACATCAAGTGGTGGGAAATAACTATGTTCCTCCTGACAACACCACCCTTATTACTTTAATTCAATAATAATAATAATAAACTTACCTTGAATGTATTGGTGTTGGTAGATACATTCAAGTAAACAAATAATTAATTAAACCTAATTTTGAGTGTATTGGTGTTGGTAGATACATTCAGATTGGAGAACTATTATATTACTTAATTACTATATTTATTATTACATATTAATATTCTTTTCTGTTGTCTTCTCTTTTCTTCCCTTGTGTTAGTCCAAACGAAGTGATGTTCTCTACGCACTCAAAACATAATAAAAATGAGAGCGTTCTCCTAGCTCTGTCTCACATTTTCTTTCTCTCTTCCTCTTTTCAACAATATTACATCTTCTCGTTACACCATTTGTTTGCCCTACAGCTGCCATTACGAAAATAGTGGCATTGTCCCACAGCTCATTGTTGACGTTGGTAACACTGTTTGTCTCTTGCCACTTCCCTTTTGGAGGCAAAATATATCATTTCCTCGCCGGCGTTTAGTATGGTGACACATGAAGATGAAATCAATGGTTTTATTTTATAAAATCCTGCGACATTCACAATTGTTGCTATGACACGATTGATTAGGCCGTTGGTTCAATTCCTACTTAAATATTCCACAATTTACGACTTGTAGTTTACGATTTTACATCTTTATGGAATCTAACCTCACTTCGGAGGTAAGTACACACGTGGTTGTGAATTTCATTTTTAATTATTCTCTTTGACCACAGTATTTAACTGTTGTTTTTTCATTCTAGTTTCCCTGATGATGAGGACAAACATCCTCGAAAGCTTGGACATTTTCCGCTAAGAGTATATCTTTTCCAATTTTTTGCTGCAATCCCCAATATTCACTAGTTATATATATATATATATATATATATATTTGTATGAAATTGTTATTAACATTTATTTTATTATTTATTGTATGTAGAATTATAACTACCTGGAGCTTAGTGGAGGGACTCGTCTACGCCCTTTTATACATAATAATAAATTTTCTGGAAAATTGATGTCAGTGATATAATCCACCGTTTATTATATTATTGATAATTTGAAATTTCATTTTAAATAATATTACAAAACGGTTATTTTCGGAAATGAGATAATTTTAGAAGCCTTAACTTTTTTTAAATGACTAAATGTGGTACGCCTATGGTTCCGACCAAAATGAGTGATTTATTACTCCATGCCTTTTGAAAACAGATTCTTGTGAATACTTCGTCAGTAAGATAGAGTGCACCATACGAATGACGCCCTTTTTAATTTGTGAAAATATCAGTCATATTGGTGATTAATCGATTTTTTTAACCACAACATGTTCACGAGGTTATTCGCATTTTCTTAATCGAGCTCATCAGTAATCATTTTGAATTGTGAATTACAAAATACTTTCCACATGTAATGGAATTTGTAAATTAGAACCTTCTAATCACTCACACAATACTAAACCTAGCATTGTTTGTTGTTAAATTTGACTGTTGAATTGGAAATTGCAGTAATAAATTGATATTAAAGGTATTTTGATTATTAAAGTTTTCTCTTATTTTGCTTATACTTCTACATATTAATTTGCTGCATCTATGATAGTACTTTAACTTGTAATATTTGAGCTCTTTCCCAATGACAAGCCAATATAATATTCTGTCAAAGAAACGGCGAAGAGACGGAAGCAATTCCAAAAATAGACAACTGTAGTGACAGTAAGTTTTTTCAAATATGTAAATAAACGAGCATTGATGAGTTGTGCACAATTTGGTATGTATTTTATTTCAATATACTACCATGAATTCGAAGAGAAACTATTAATAATTCACGATATAATTATCCAAATTATATAAAAAATTACATATTTAAATTTCTTTCTTGATTAGTTAAAAATTTCACCGGTGATATGAATAAGCTCAATTTTAATTCAGTTGAACGTTTAGATTTTATCCGCAATTTGAGGTAGTTGAACATTAACGTATATTGAGTTTTTCTATTTCAGACATTTTTTTGCTGATTCATTCTGGAGTGAATCCTTATCTTGATATAATAAAAGAGCTAAGGACTAAGTAAATAACAGCTCAGATTGACAGGAAAAGAGGAAGAAGACTAATGGCTGCGTCAATTAAGGGTTACTGCCCTTGAAGGTACTTTCAAAGAAGACACTTCATCAAGATAGTAAGAGCACTATGGTAAAATATCCTCAAACAATATCTAAGCGTTTTTCGCATTCCTGGCTATGTGCCGGGACGAATATTGTATCACATTTCCCTTGAAAACCGTACTCGTGATTACGAGGAACTTACATAATCTAATGGAATCAAGCTTTAATACCCAAAG
This sequence comes from Galeruca laticollis, assembly GCA_963921935.1. Classification (NCBI taxonomy): domain Eukaryota; kingdom Metazoa; phylum Arthropoda; class Insecta; order Coleoptera; family Chrysomelidae; genus Galeruca; species Galeruca laticollis. Next base: position 127,229,177 of record OY998180.1, read on the forward strand.
TTTTTCTATCAAATTAGCAAATTGAAAGATGAACTCTGGAGTTACCAGGATTCCGTTTGAACATTGACATTATAATCAATCTAATATTTCAGCCACATTATAATGAATTATGTATGCAAATGCTTTGAACATATTATAAAAAACAAACCCAAAAATTCAGTTGTTCTCTTTGAATTCAGGATACAGGCGCCACTCTCTAATTTTAAATATAATTAATTTTTTGTAAATTCTTTCATATTTTGACTAGGTGAAGCCACCAGACTTTGTTCTGCCAAACATTAGTCAATCTTTGTTATATTTAAAGCTACTCACTAATAACTAATCCCTGCCACAAATACTATTTGTTATTATTCAATGTTTGAAAATGGTTCAACTACGTATTTGTAAACAAAAGAATAGTAGGAATTCTTTGGCCCTTAAATTTTAATTTTACAATGTGTGATTATTGAAATTACTCAATAATTACTATTCAGTCACAATCGCTATTTGTTTTGAAGGAACTTGCCAATAGCTTTATATATCGATACCGATGCAGAAACCCAAATATATTGTTTTGAAAGATGAAATAAAACAATATAATTTGTTTAAAACTTCATTTATTTGAACTAATGTTCAATTTAAACTGGTTGACGCGTTTCACTAACACAGTAGCTTTGTCAAAACGAATGAAGGTATAATATAAAAATGTTTTAATATATACAGTGCAAATATACAGAATTCTATTTAATAATGTTAACAAAGATATTGGAAGAAATTACCTGGAAATTCATTTTATACAAACATTCCTAAGCTATCTAGGTAAAAAGGTTTAATAAAGGAGAGTGATTGATGTCTATTTGGTCGTTAAGAAGATTACCTGAATATTTATTTTTGTTAATCTCAAGGGCCGGTGTTTTGGGGCGTTGAACCAATTTGTTTTAAAAGCAGGGGCGTATTACACTCTAGTGAAATCAGGAGCGTATTACCCCTTAAAAAAAAACACTCTGATTAAGCGGTTGTTTCAACAGTACTTTATTATGTAATAAAGAAGAATTTAAAACAAGTTTAAGAAATTAGTCAAATAGTTCTTTGAGTTATTTACGTTCAATAATAAATCAAAATTTTGACATATACCAAATACGTATTCATTTTTAAAAGTAATTGGACCAATATAATTTAATTTGTAATTTATAAAGAATCCTAAAATATCTATATCTCCATTAATTCATTATAGCCTCAACTCTCTATTTATGAGCATTGGACGATATTATTGCTTTACATATTTTTCGGTGTTTTAAATAGCGTTACTTTTTTTAAGGTGCTCGAATTGTGATTACTGATTGTACTCGTAGTAAACGCAAATATCTTATAATCAAAACCAGCAGCATACATTGATCGTTATTATTCATCAATAAGGGTTAATCGCAATGAACGATGAAATAAAACAATATAGTTTGTTTAAATCTTCATATAATTGAACTTCTGTTCAATTTAAACTTGTTGACGCGTTTCACTAACACAGTAGCTTTGTCAAAACGAATGAAGGTAAAATATAAAAATATTTTAATATATACAGTGCATAAATACAGAATTCTACTTACTAATGGTAACAAAGGTATTGAAAGAAATTACCTTGAAATTCATTCACTACAAACATTCCTAAGCAATCTAGGTAAAAAGGTTTAATAAAGGAGAGTAATTGATGTAGATTTGGTCGTTAAGAAGATTATCTGAATATTTATTTTTGTTTATCTCAAGGGCCTCTAATAAATTTAAACTGAAGGATTTGCCGACTACAGGGAGAATTTCAAAATTTGGGTCGAAAATGAGTTGGTTTTCTAATAAATGATTTGAATAGTTAGAATCTAATTTTTTGTTGTCATAGCTAGGTTTTTGTTCCGAAATTCTAGTTTTAAAATTTCTACCGATATAAATTTTAACACATTTGTCATTACCACATTTTAATTTATAAACAACTGATTTGTTTAATTTTGAATATTTAGATTTATTATTTTTAATGAGTTTGGATAAATCAGTTTTAAGCAGACATATTCGCCTTAAGAATGATATTCTAACGCACAATAATTTTTATGAGCAAAAGATATCACCAATATACATAAAAAAATATCGCACACCACATTCGCAAACAACGGAATTAAATAATCCAGTAGAGAAATTCATAACGCAAGGAATAATTGAACCCTCAGTATCAGATTATAACAGTCCAGTGTTATTAGTCCCGAAGAAATCGGTGAATCAGCATAAGGCATGGAGGCTTTGTATAGATTTTAGGCAGCTAAATAAGAAAATAGTCACAGACAAATTTCCTTCACCTCGTATAGATGCAATTTTAGATCAATTGGGCAGAGCAAAATGGTTTTCAGTTTTAGATCTTATGTCAGGTTTTCACCAAATACCTCTAGAACAGTCTTCTAGGAAATACACTTCGTTTAGTACAGAAAAAGGTTCATTTCAATTCACAAGATTACCTAATAATTTTTCACGAATGATGTCAATAGCATTCTCAGGCCTTACACCAGAAAAAACAATTCTCTATATGGATGATATAGTTGTCATAGGAATTTCGGAAAATCATCACTTAACCAATCTAAGAAAGGTGTTTGACGCATGTCGTAGATTCAATTTAAAGTTAAATCCACAAAAGTTCCAATTCTTCAGGCGAGAAGTCACATATTTAGGTCATAATTTATCAAGAGATGGTGTTTCACCAGACTAAGCAAAATATTCAGAACTACGCAGATAGTATATCAAGAATATCCATAGAAGAACTCGAGGATTCATACATAAATAATTCACATGTCTTGGCAATCACAAGAGCACAAACGCGCAAGGAGAATGCTCAGTCAGGAAAGATCTAAAGAATAACGAAGAAACAAAGGAAATCTTCATATAATTGAACTTCTGTTCAATTTAAACTTGTTGACGCGTTTCACTAACACAGTAGCTTTGTCAAAACGAATGAAGGTAAAATATAAAAATGTCTTAATATATACAGTGCTAAATCTATTTACTACGGTTAACAATGGTATTAAAAGATATGACCTGGAAATTCATTCACTACAAAGATTCCTAAGCTATCTTCTAGGTAAAGAGGTTCAATAAAGGAGACTGATTGATATCTATTTGGTCGTTAAGGAGATTAACTGAATATTTATTTTTGTTAATCTCTAGGGCTTCTAATAAATTCAAACTAAAGGATTTACCGCCTACATGGAGAATTTCAAAATTTGGGTAGAAAATGTGTTGGTTTTCTAATAAATGATTTGAATTGTTGGAGTCTAATTTTTTGTTGTCATTGCTATGTTTGTGTTCCGAAATTCTAGTTTTAAAATTTCTAAAATTTCTACCGATATAAATTTTATCACAGTTGTAATTACCACATTTTAATTCATAAACTCCTGATTTGTTTAATTTTGAAGATTTAGATTTATTATTTTTAATGAGTTTGGATAAATTGTAATCAGTTTGAAAGGAAATATTCATGTCTAAAGTTTCTAAAAATTATGGATGACGTTCCAAAGTATGTTAAGCTTTTAAATTGTTTATTATTTTTATCAGAAGGGAATACTTGTTCTAGAGTCTGTTTTTCTATCTTTTTATTCATGATATTGTCAATTAAATTTGGATCGTAATTATTTTTAACTGCTATTTGTTTTATGATATTTTATTCTTTGTTATAATTATTAAAATTTGATGGGACTGTTAAGAGTCTATGTATCACACTATTGAAAGCTGCTAGTTTATGACCGAATGGGTGGACCGAGCTATCATGAATTGTAATATCTGTATGTGATGGTTTATGAAATATAGAAAAATAAAGTTTAATATTAATATTTGAAATTTTAAGGTCTAAAAAGTTTATAGACTTATTTTGTTCAAGCTCTACGATAAATTTGAGATTATTGTGAATTGCGTAAAGAATAAAGCTCTCTAATTGTCTATTTGTAGCGATGTAGCTAGCTAAAATGTCGTCCACATATCGGTGCTAGTACATAAATTTTCTACTAAAGAGGTGTTCATGAATTATTTTTTCTATATTATCCATGAACATTTGTGCTAGTAGGGGGCTGAGGGGGTTACCCATAATCAAACCGTCTTTACTGCTATGAACCTCTCCATTGAAATGAGAATACTTTTGATTCAAACACACTTTTGATGACCATATTAAACGGTTTTATAGATGTGTCCGTGATGACAAATTTTTCTTTATTACTAGGTTGTGCTTTATTCACTTGGCATTCATGGCAATTCTTTACATACTTCCTTACATCTTTCTCCATGTTTTTCCACCTAAAATTTGCTCTCAGTTTCTTTAATAATCTATTGTTTCCTACATATCCTCCAAATATTGGAACATTGTGATATCTTACTAGAATCTTTTGGATCTCTTCTTTCTGCTGTACCGTTTATGGTACTTCGCATATACATACTTGTATATTTTTTAACCTTTTATTCCCTTCTTCTATAAATTATTCTATTGTGCACTTTTTGAATATATAATCATTTGCGTATATCTTCATTCTTTTTACTTCAAATTTTACCGACAGCTCCTCAAGCTTTTCCAACGTTCGTCCTAGGTCGAAGTTGTGTATTCCGGTAAATACGGCTTTAGTAAATTTCAATTTATTTTTGATCCTTAGCGAGATACGGTTATTTTCAAAGTGTAAAATTGGTAATTTATGTGCCTCTAGATTATTTAAAAATTTTATTACTAAAGGTTTTTCTATTCGTTCTTCCTTTGTTTCTTCGTTATTCTTTAGATCTTTCCTGACTGAGCATTCTCCTTGCGCGTTTGTGCTCTTGTGATTGCCAAGACATGTGAATTATTTATGTATGAATCCTCGAGTTCTTCTATGGATATTCTTGATATACTATCTGCGTAGTTCTGAATATTTTGCTTAGTCTGGTGAAACACCATCTCTTGATAAATTATGACCTAAATATGTGACTTCTCGCCTGAAGAATTGGAACTTTTGTGGATTTAACTTTAAATTGAATCTACGACATGCGTCAAACACCTTTCTTAGATTGGTTAAGTGATGATTTTCCGAAATTCCTATGACAACTATATCATCCATATAGAGAATTGTTTTTTCTGGTGTAAGGCCTGAGAATGCTATTGACATCATTCGTGAAAAATTATTAGGTAATCTTGTGAATTGAAATGAACCTTTTTCTGTACTAAACGAAGTGTATTTCCTAGAAGACTGTTCTAGAGGTATTTGGTGAAAACCTGACATAAGATCTAAAACTGAAAACCATTTTGCTCTGCCCAATTGATCTAAAATTGCATCTATACGAGGTGAAGGAAATTTGTCTGTGACTATTTTCTTATTTAGCTGCCTAAAATCTATACAAAGCCTCCATGCCTTATGCTGATTCACCGATTTCTTCGGGACTAATAACACTGGACTGTTATAATCTGATACTGAGGGTTCAATTATTCCTTGCGTTATGAATTTCTCTACTGGATTATTTAATTCCGTTGTTTGCGAATGTGGTGTGCGATATTTTTTTATGTATATTGGTGATATCTTTTGCTCATAAAAATTATTGTGCGTTAGAATATCATTCTTAAGGCGAATATGTCTGCTTAAAACTGATTTATCCAAACTCATTAAAAATAATAAATCTAAATATTCAAAATTAAACAAATCAGTTGTTTATAAATTAAAATGTGGTAATGACAAATGTGTTAAAATTTATATCGGTAGAAATTTTAAAACTAGAATTTCGGAACAAAAACCTAGCTATGACAACAAAAAATTAGATTCTAACTATTCAAATCATTTATTAGAAAACCAACTCATTTTCGACCCAAATTTTGAAATTCTCCCTGTAGTCGGCAAATCCTTCAGTTTAAATTTATTAGAGGCCCTTGAGATAAACAAAAATAAATATTCAGATAATCTTCTTAACGACCAAATCTACATCAATTACTCTCCTTTATTAAACCTTTTTACCTAGATTGCTTAGGAATGTTTGTAGTGAATGAATTTCAAGGTAATTTCTTTCAATACCTTTGTTACCATTAGTAAGTAGAATTCTGTATTTATGCACTGTATATATTAAAATATTTTTATATTATACCTTCATTCGTTTTGACAAAGCTACTGTGTTAGTGAAACGTTTCAACCAGTTTAAATTGAACATTAGTTCAAATAAATGAAGTTTTAAACTAATTATATTGTTTTATTTCATCGTTCAGTATGGATCTCCATCAATATTGTTTTGATTATAAATGTCTAACAATAAATTGAATGAAATATAGGTATTAGGATGATATGTACAATTTAGTATTTGATAGCGAAGTTTTGCCTCCCCCAGAATCCGTGAGGCTGACCTTACAGGTACGGGATTTGGAATATATGTTCCTACCCGTCTGGGGTATTTTTCCGTTTGTTTTAAAAATCGCCATATTCACACTTGGGGTATTGGGCCGTGACTCTCCTCGCTGGCCAAACGTGTTGGAGAGTGGTCTGAAGTGTTACATTTCCTTAACACTTAGTGATACGGTTATGCCGCCGTTACTCGGCCGCCAGAGCCTCGTTTGTTATCTAGCAGGGTGCACCGGATGGCTTACCCACCGCTCGAGCAGGTGAGGTTGGCAGTTGGGCTGGTACGACCTCTTACCTTCGCCCCTTACACCCCAGCCCTCCAAGAACGAAAAACTCATTATACAATGATAATCGGCGACTTCAATGCTAAAGTGGGACAGAAACAGGATGAGTCTGAAAATGCATTAGGAGATTTTGGTTACGGACAGAGGAACGAAAGAGGAGAGACCCTCGTAAACTATTTACATCAAAATAATTTATACGTTATTAACACCTTCTATAATAAAAAATCTCAAAAGAAATGGACATGGATAAGTCCCGATGGACACACAAGAAACGAAATAGATTTTATAATAACAACAAAGAAAGAAATTATACAAGACGTCACAGTGTTAAATAGGTTCCTCATCGGTAGTGACCATCGAATGGTACGAGCGAAAGTCTGTATTAATACCAAAAATGAAAGGAGGAAGCTTCAAAATGATTCCAAAAATAATAATTGGATACCTCCTCAAGACACAACAGCGTTTAAAGATGATATTGAAGATGGTCTCGATAGAAGCGAATACAATGAAGAAGAAACCGTAGATATAGAAAAATTAAATACGGCGATAATAAACACAATTAAAAAAGCACAGAAAAAACATTGTAAAATAAATAAAAAAGAACAGAAGTTAAGTACACACACGCTAGACCTCATGAAGAAAAGAGCAGATCTAAGAGATAAATACGGAAAAAACAAAGAAAAGTTGAAGGGGCTAAATATTGAGATAACGAAATCAATAAGATCAGACATACGAAAATATAACACGGAAAATATAAAGATGGTCATTGAAAACAATAAAAGTCTAAAAGTACTGAGGAAGAAATTCTCTGAGGGAAAGAAGAATATATGCAAACTAACAAATAGGTATGGAGAAATTTCCACAAATAGAGAAGAAATCTTAAAGATAACAGAAGAGTTTTACTCAGAAATCTATAAAGGAAATGGAGAGACGAAAAATAAAAAACGCCCAAAAGTCCAAAATCAAGGATCGGAACTTATGCCCGAAATTACCATAAACGAAATAAGAAAAGCTTTAAGTGAGATGAAAAATGGAAAGTCCCCGGGAGAAGATGGAATAGTCGTAGATGCAATTAAACTAGGAGGAATAAAGTTATTAACAACATTGAAGTCGCTCTACAACGAGTGTCTTAAGAAGAAATCTACTCCAACACAATGGAATAATGCAATTATCACTCTTCTTCACAAAAAAAAAGGAAACACTACCGACCTTGGAAATTATAGATCTATTAGTCTGTTATCACACATTTACAAATTGTTTACAAAAATCATTACGAACAGATTAAAAAATAAATTGGATTTATACCAACCACGGGAGCAAGCTGGATTCCGGTCAGGGTTCGGAACCAACGACCATCTTCAAGTTCTGAAAATCCTAATAGAGAAATCAATAGAATACAATAAGCCACTGGTTCTAATATTTGTTGATTACGAAAAGGCGTTTGATACCATAAATCAAAAAGAAATGCTTCGAGCATTAGCTGATTGTCGAATAGATCACCGATACACAGACATGATGGAACACATATATGAAAAAGCTACTGCCTGCGTAAGTCTTCATGAACATACCAAAAAGTTTAAAATAGAGGTGTTCGACAAGGCGACACAATCTCGCCAAAATTATTCACCACACTACTGCAATACATGTGTAAACAAATATATTGGGATGGGTTAGGAATAAACATAGACGGCGAAAACCTATGTCACTTAAGATTCGCAGATGATATAATCTTGATAGCGGATGATATTCACTAGGCGGAAACCATGTTGAGACTGTTACAGAATATTTCAAAGAAAATGGGCCTCAAAATAAAATCTCAGAAACGCAAGTGATGACAAATCTCGTATTGGCAGGAGGTATATATTTGGAAGGAAATCAAGTCCAAGAAACAACGTCTTATAAGTACTTAGGTCACGAGGTAAGCATAACCAGAGATAATCAGGTAAGAGACCTGGGAAGAAGAATAGGATTAGCATGGTCTGCTTTCGGAAAGCTAAGACATATCCTAAAATCCTCACTGCCCATATGTCTAAAAAGAAAAGTTTTCGACCAGTGTGTTTTACCTGTGTTAACATACGGTGCAGAGACCCTAACTCTAACCAAAAAACAAGCAACTAAAATAAGAGTAGCTCAAAGTGCCATGGAAAGACAAATGCTGGATTTATCCCTAAGAGACAGAATAACGAACGCAGAAATTCGAAGAAGAACGAGACTAGTTGATGCCATAGAGAGAATCTCATCCATAAAATGGAACTGGGCGGGTCATATAGCTAGATTAACAGACAATAGATGGACTAAACAGATTATGGAGTGGAGACCGAGACATGAAGCATTTCGAAATAGGGGAAGACCGCTAACACGTTGGCATGACGACTTGAGACATATCCATAAAAACTGGATACAAGCAGCACAGGATAGGAAGATATGGAAGCGATCAAGGGAGGCCTATGTCCAGCAGTGGACTGAAGGGGCTGGGTGATGATGATGATACGTATTAGATTTCTTGGATTCTTCAAAACTTGTTTTAAAGAACATACCTCATACTTTCCATTATAGCAAATAACCGCTCTTAAAATTTATATTATAAATACATGAATTGAGATTTATGGGTATTCTCAATAATTATTCAAATTTTTATTTTACATAACAGATTAAGTAAATATTTATAATAAAATGTTTCTACAACCACTATGCCATACACGTATTTCTACACCAATTTCTATAATCAGAGTAGGTCTTTTCTCAATTCCTTTAATATCCATTGACAAAGTAATAATTTAGAGTGGTAAAAGTAAACGCTATGGAATTTTTCCCCACGGAATTGACAATTTCAATTTTTTTTTTGATAATCTAACATTATAATAATAGTAAATTTCATTGACAGACACTAATATTACAATTAATTAAAATTTATTATGAAAAAAGATACACAAGGCATAACAATTCAAAACTTTACTATTGACTATACCTACGATCAACTGATTTTTCATATTTTGAAATCTTTCTGTTCAAATTTTAACTAAAATACCTATATAAGTAACTTTTTTCTATCATTAATAAACGTGATCGTAAAAAAATACATCTCGTACGCAAATCACTTTTCCCGCTCCCTTGATTTGAATCACGCCATACGGCGCGTGCCATACTCTTCTGCGCTCGTGGAAAAAGTAAACGATATAGAAGTTGTTATGCTGCAGCGCCACCTGGTGGAAAGAAAATCTCAATGTCAAAATTCCCTTTGACAATTTTACAGTATCTTTATAGTGAATTTCGTTGAGAGGCACTAATATTACAATTAACTAAAACCTATTATTAAAAAAAACATACAACAGGCAGAATTCAAAGTTGTTCAAATTTCACTAATAACTATACCTACTGCAGCGAAGCAGGATGATTTTTCTGCCATCGTTCACTGTTGTTTTAAACAATATTTCCTTCGATTATGTTCTGGGCAATGATGTTTCACCAATATAACACTTATTCCAGCATCCACAGGGGATTTTGTATACAACGTTGTATCTGAAACTTAATGATGTTTTGTCTTTGACAGTGCTATATCGAGAGTTGATTTTCATATGGCGTTTGTGGTTTAAGTATCCTCCTTAGTGACAAGGTTTTTTGTATCAGTTTACCTTTAATGTGTTGTCCGTGGATCTTATCAGTTTGGTATGCAGAGGAAAATTCTGTTCCCTTTCTGGATACCAAACTGATAAGATCCACGGACAACACATTAAAGGTAGACTGGTACAGAAAACCTTGTCAGTCAGGAAGATACTTAAACTGTCACTCCTCTCACAAACACCAGATGAAAATCAACCTCATTAAACAAATTAAAGATAGAGTGGTAAAAATATCCGACAATAATTTCCACAAAAATATCCTGAAACACCTATTCATATCTAATTCCTTGGTCAACAGAATATTATGCAACATCGCAACCGATCCACCACAGAATGTAAGAAATGACATCACAGATAACAACACTAATTCTACGGACGAAACTCAAGACAAGAAACTAGTAGTACTACCATATTTCAGGGACCTTACTCCTAAGATAACTAGAATTCTAAATAGTGCAACCGACATAAAAGTAGCAAACAAGACTGTACTAAAATTGAACAATCGATATAGCACTATCAAAGACAAATCGCCATTAAGTTTCAGATACAATGTTTAATTGTATACAAAATCCCCTGTGGAAGCTGTAAGAAGTGATACATTGGTGAAACATCAATATCCATCAACAACATATTGATCCCACATAAGAGGGATGGTAGACTCCACCCAGAAAGATGTGCACTCGCAGAATACGTCCATAACAACGACAACATCCGTTGTAGATACAGAACCAAACACTTACCGATAAAAAATAATTTTTAAATCTACGTTTTTAGCAGTTTTTGAATGTCCGCATATACTACAACTAACAATTATCTTTAAAACTATATTTAAATTACTAAGAGTATGTATTGTGTAGCTAGAAAACCAACATTAACTTAAAAAATCTATTATAAACTGAAAACATCTACATAAATACAAAGAAAAACCAACTTTTTAACAGCGCCCAACTAAACAGTCAGTCAATCGACATCTTTGATTTTGACATCGACAATCGACAACAGCAATTATGCGATCTTGAGTCACCGAAATGAGAATACAAGAACAGCGCGGTGACTGGCGACGAATACGAATATATTATTTTTACATCTCTTATATGTTTAAAAAACCGTTTTTCCTTCACATATTATTTGTAAATAATTATATTAGATCATATTTCGATTTTCCATTCCTCGGTGAAATTTCGCGGTTACCGATTTATCGGCCAACACTAGCCAAGTGTTCAACTTTCAGAAATATTTTTTTGAAAAATTATAATTTTCCATCTTTAAAACTGAATATCTTCTGAATCAATGCATGGAAAATTATCATTGATGCCGCAAATGAAAGTTCATAAATATATTATATGACAAATGAATGCATAATTTTCCGGTAGATGATCATTTTTGGGTAACTAAAAAAAATAGAATTGCGGGGTAAGGGAAAGGAGGAAATTTTATGTACAATGGACACTGCCGTCCAGCCATGATAAGGAAAGAAAGAGTGACAAATAGGAAGAGGGTAAAAACGAGACGTGACATGGCGCAAGTGACGAACATTCACTCTTCATAATATTTGAGAACGCACTATTTATCAACCTTGTTCTTACTTTTTATAACATTTCTTCTTGTATTTATGAACTCAATTATTATTAGCAATAATAACAAAAATGTTCTATAGACTTCTAATATATGCTCAGATACATGAAATTATGTAGCTTCTTTATTTGCATCATAATCTTATTGGTATTTTGAAGAATAGAATCAGAACAAAACAAACGACATAAATTGTTATGTCGAATTAGTGAATATATTTATGCGTATTATTTATTCAAAATAATTTTGGATCATCAACATGGATTTGTATCATCCAAATATTCTAGCAATATCAATTTGCGATGGATTTAAATACAAATCGAATCTTTGAAAGGAACGTACACGAGTCACGCTTCCTTAACGTTATTATGAAGTGACGATATTCTCCACGCTGAAACTTAGAAACGAAACTAAATTCATTGTGGTGTATTTCAAGTTGACTACCAATATGAAATTTGTCGTTTAGCAATTACGAAATAGAATTATGATTTTTAGAATAAGCTCATCATGCTTTACTGTAGAAAGTGGAAAGTTAAGAACATGATTTTCCCTGCTTAACTACTATTTTTTTTAATTAGTACAAACAAATTTAAGAGACATACATCAATGGAAGATTTATTGGTGCAAATTGAATCGTTGATACAATACAAAGTTATTTAGTAGAGCACTTTTCTGCCATTTGCAAAAAACTTCAATAACAGGTTTTAGGTTACTATCTACAACACCCTATTGTTGTTTATTAATTTTTGGTAGCTGTTTGCTTGGCGTGGTAATGTTTTTCATTTCCTTGAATGAATGTGCGAAATAGAACCCAAAACAATTCATTCTTGACACTTATTTGATAAGTTAAAAATGGTTGTTTTATCCATTCGGGAGAAAGAAGAGGCCTATATTTATATTTCTCATCCATTCGTGTTTTGTAGGTTTTCAATGCTTCAACTGTGGCAGCTATCTTGTATATATTGAAGGATAAAATTTTTATTCGTATTTAGATGTGTACGGATTTCAATCATTTGCGATTAATTTTATTTTATTTCCGTCAGCGGTGAATAGACGTTTCTCGATCGTGAGCCGCGATCGGTGCATTTCCTCTCAAAAAAAATCTGACACTGATAGTAAGTAAAAAAAAAATATGTCCACGGCGTATTAGCCAGAAATCGTGTATTTGGTTGGCACAATAAATGGTACTTGTGTTGTTAACATGATTTACTTATGGAACCTGCAAGAAAATGTTTTATGAGAAATATTTGATTGTCAAATATTAGAAAGAATTCGCGTCAATGCAGACGATCCAAAGTTAAAGGGCAACGCTCTCCATAATGGTCCTTCTTCTCCCGGATATTGCTGTTCTCATGTTCTCTCCTGGATATGTTTTTGTTCCCATGTGCATCCTTGGAAGTGTCATCAACTTATAAGGTAAACTATGCATGTTTTCTAATGAAAATTTGAATGTTATTGTATTCGATAATGTCAAAATTCTCTCGCTCAATTTTTGAAGTTAAAAAATCATGTGATTGCTGCTTTTATTTTATCAACGTCTTATTTGTGTTTGCAAATGATCTTGAACTAAAAACAAGAAGCTTCAAACAGATTATTTTCGGTTATTTTTCGCTGATGTGCAAATGGTCTTATTCTAAAACTTGTAGATATTTCATTGTATTCATTACATTTAATGACTTTTAACATTGCTTATATTAAGGTTTTTATTGATCAATGTACGTTTAATTCATTTCTTGCGTTATAAAAATTTGTTACAAAATTGTTAAGTGTCCTAGGTATATCCACAAATTTGAATTGATTTGAATTATTGTGGTGCCCTTACACAGCAAGTCGCGTGGTTGGTAGTGCAACAGGGCCGGTTCAAGCCCCAAATTTCAACTTCGTACTAGTTGTTCATGCAAATGTTTGAGAATTTTCACGTATATGTATTGTTAAAGCGAAGAATATTCATCTTTGTCGTGTATACATTTTTCATAACTCGTACTTCGCATTTTAGTTCACTGAAAATTTAAATATAGTAATTGGCAGACACGGATATTCTCAAAAAATCTAGGAAGCACGATCGATCGGCATTTACTGGATTAATCACTTGGTTGGATAGTAATCTCGATATTACAGATAATGTTTTTCAAATTCAAGCTCGCGAAAAGGACTTAACGGACGCCTTTGTGAATTTAGAAAAAAATTGAAAATGATATATGATACAAAAAGTGATAAAAATTTTTTTTCCAGATTTGGCAACGTGAAATTGGTCTCGAAACATCTGCTGTGTTTCGAATGTGTTTGTAAAAAAATTTGGTATCTTTATCGTTTGTATGCAAATGAGATAAAAATAAAATCGAATTCTAATGGAAGTGCCTAGAATTTTTAAATAATAGAAATATTATGATATGTAATAAATGAAAAAATAAAACTTCTTAATTCTTCAATGGGCTTAAATCAAATGTTCGAATAAACCCAGTTCTGAGCTACCCAGATTGTACATTTAAACATCTTCAAGAGACGCACGCGCGATTCGTATTCGTCTGGTATAATAATCTACGATGGCTTTTAATTCTCTGTCTCATGATTGTCCTTCTCTAACACACTGGTAACGCCATGTGCCCATTATAAGTTCCTTTTGGCCGCGAGAGGTTATCGTTTTACGTTGAAATTAAATGTGACTGATTTCTCTCACAAATAAGAAGGAAATTTTTAAGGGCACGCGTGGATTGAAAATGAAGAGAGGGGACAGATAAAAGTAGAAGAATTAGAGCTCTAAGCGAAATCGTTTTATCAGGAGCGTAGGAAACAGAGGCGGTTTACATTGAGATATTTTTAAAACGAGAAGCAGTTGAATAAATATTAGCATACGACTTATTTCTCATTTTATGATATCCTGTTAAAGAAAATGGTGATAAACTGTATACGCTTGTTTTATTACAACATATTGTCGCTTTTGGACTCTGTATTGTTGCCATAGATTATTCCTTATGATGTTAATGAAAATTATTATGCTTATATTCATTAATTGTACCCTCAATATTGACGAATGTAATTTTTTTAGCTATCTTCCAGTGATTTTTTAGTGGTACTTATTTCAAATACCTATTAGGTAGGTTTTAATTTATTGTTTAAATCATATTAGCGTATACTACCCGAACTGATATAGTGAATTAGTTTATTACTACTGAATCATTTCTTTGTAAATTAATCATGAAGGGATAAACGAAAGTAATGTTGATTTTTTTATTGTTCATTGTATTAAGCTATCAGTATAGTACAATCTTATTATTTCTCAATTAATAAACTAAACTGTTCACATTACACATCTGTATTTCTAACATTAACTTCTTTCATTGCGATCTTTAGCATAATGAGTTGTTTATACAACATTTTGCTGTGGTAAAGTGACTAGTAATACCCTGATTGAATTTCTTGTTTATTGATAAAACTGGAAGTAAATGCCTACCAGACATGTGTTTAGCTTTATTGTACGTTTACCACTTTATGATATCCTGTTAGCGAAAAAGAATAATACACTGAATTTATATGTATTTTGTCTCTTTCTAAGACATTGACGGTAACACGTATGTTCCCTCGTAATGTTCCCAACACTGTACATATGTTATGATCTACTCTTAGATGGTGTAATGAGATTTGGAAAACATCAACCGATACTACAAAATACTGTGTTAGGATGGGTAATCGAAGGCAATGTTTCACACTCTTCTTGTTCTAAAAGTGCTTCGTTTTTGGTCAATACGCTTGAAACTTCGTTTGACTCTCCCTCTCTTGATGATTTGCTCAACAAATTTTGGGAATTAGAATATTTGCCCCCGCATAAATTGTTAACCCCCGAAGAAGATCTTGCTGAACAAGACTTCAAACAAACTGTTAAAATTTTGGAAGATAGATATTTTCTTAGTTAACTTACCACTGATCTCTCCCAATACCGTCACAAAACTTGGTGATTTCTTTCAAATTGCGAAAAAACTATTTTTTAATCTCGAAAAAAGATTCCAAAAGGAGGAGTCCATTCTTTTTTCTCATTACAGAAAATTCATTAATGAATATGTAGCTCTGATTAACGCGCGTTACGCACCTCTCTCTTTTCACAATCAATATAAATATTTTGCGTAGTAAAGGAAACGAATTCGAGTACTCCCCTCCGTGTAGTTTTTGATGCTAGTTGTAAAAGTTCTAGCAGCTATTCGCTTACTGATATATATCTGAAAGGTAATCAAGTGCAGCCAGATTTGTTTGATATTATTTGTGGTTTTCGTTAGTCTCTTTAGTGTTTGTTCACTGCAGATATCGAAGAAATGTATCGGCAGGTGAAGGTTCATCTTAGTCAAACATATTTGCAAAATATTCTTCGGAGGAATCAACCCACTGACACCATACATTGCATTGAATTGACGACTGTGACATACGGAACAAGGCCTGCCAGCTTTCTCAGCACGCGCACACTGAAAGAAGTTGTGTTGGTTAACGGAAAAAAAATTCCTCTCATATCTCAAGCTATATTTACTCAAACTTATGTCGACGACATTTCACCGATTCATGGATCGATCTGAGAACACACTACATACCGTACGCTGAATCGTTTTTATGACATAGGCAAATGGTATGTATTTATATACATGAACAATAAGGGTCAGAATGGCGCTATGATAGAAATGGACGGTGACGCGCTACTCTAATGGTATTGCGATAGTGTTATTCTGAACCTAATTGCTTGTGTATATAGCATTTCCCACCATACGGTATACGGGCTACCTCATTTTAGAACAGTACTCAAAATTTTACACTAAAATGATCTTGATTACATCTTACAGACTTGTTAAAATGCATGTTTTTCTACGGCTGTAATGAATTACAGCAAATAATAAACATTCATTGGTTAGTGGATGTAGTATGTTTTCATTGTTAACCAGTTGCCTAGCAACGAGTGAATAATGAAATATTGTGCTCAGATGCAAGGTAACATTTCATTTTTTAAAGTAATATAGCCGTAGAAAAAGTAGAGTGTAAAACTCGCACAGAATGACCATTTCGTGCTCGTTGTACAATATTTTATTATTTGGATGAATAAATAGGATTGTTATTATCGTTTTACTAAATAAATTGATATTACAAAATAATTTACTATGTTTCGACAAAACTGAGTTAAATCCGTTTACCACACTCTACATCTAGATGAGCGTTTCAATAACCAAGTTATCTGATGATGATACCTTGTTATCAAAATGCTCATCTATGTGTAGAGACTGGTAAAGGGGTTCATATTGTAATGTTTTTGTTATTTATTTAAACGGTAAACGGGTGGGATAAATTTTAAACACACGGTATGGCTACTTACTAATTTATTTAAACATTTAACTAATCACTAACACTTAATTTATATATACTCAACTAGTCACTTAAATTTAATTTACATGCACACAAACTTAATTATTAATTTATATAAACACTTTACTGATCGACATTTCGGTTTATTTATTTCACGAGATCACTTTATCAACTGAACTAACTCTTCCTGATCGGTCCCTTATATAATCAAGCCTTTTTTACTAGAAAATTCCGGACTGCGGCTTACATACACAAAAACAATTGGTTCTGGCATTTTCTAGATAAGTCTAGTCACAAAAATAATGTTTAGATAAGATAGTCGTAAACAGTTATAAAAAAACTCTGCGTATCCGCCATAATTTTAATTTTCTTACCTGCTTAGACAGAGTCGGATTTAGGGTCTATACCAGTGTGCTGTTTCGTAAAAATATATAGTTTTTCATTGTGTGACACCACAGTCGTCTAACCAGAATTACACACTGTTTCATAAAATATTCTAACAAAATACTTAACGACCGAATAATGGAAGTTGTTAAAAAAATAGTGGGTTTTCACAAATTTCATTAAAACGATAATTATTTTATGGACTTTTAATATTTCCATATTTGAAAATGTAAACTAAGTAATCTTCCACTATTTATACTTTGATCGGGATGTTAGCCAGGTCGTTTTGATCGGAATATTAGTCACGTCGTTTCAATATTCAATAATTTAGACATTTTTTTTACTAATATTTTTCGACTTATTTCATATGAATATTAGTTATGACACACGGGTAAAGATCCAATAATACAACTGTATAAGTAATATTAGATATTAGATTTTGCTCACAATAATAATATTGCTTACGCATTTCGATGGCTTAAGTGCAAAACGTCGTAACCCACCGAATATTCACAGCGAACAGCTAAAAAATTATAGGAAGGCATAAATGCAGGAACCCGTGCCTCGTTTCGGTTCTTCGTTCGTGAATAATCGGAAGGGGAACGACATGCGCCGAAATTTTAAAAAGATCGAAGTTATCTTCAGTGCAATGGCTGGCGCTCGGAAAAGCAAAATTGAATATTTTAAATACTAAACAACAATGAATAATTCATGACTATGTAGAAGAAAACGAAGAAAACAAAATTTTGTTTAGAAAATGTATAGCTAAATAAAAGTTTGACTGAGTTCGAATTACGAAAATTTAAGTCATTCAATATTAAAGCTTAGATATTTTGATTTCTTCATTTTAGTCGCTCTTGGCAACTCGATTAAGAATTTGTTGAAAAATGGTTAAAACTTAAATTATTAAACACGATTTCTGATAAAACGGGTACACTTATCGTCTAATTTCATGTAAAATTTCAAATTTCAGGTTAAGTGCCCTTTATCTATCTTAAAAATGTCTGTTTCTCATGCGAGGCTTTATAATACTTAGTAAATGTGCTCAGTATCAAATCAAATATTAACATTTAAAATAAATATGGCAAAAATAAAAATTCAAAATATCAACTTTGAGACCACACAACTTTTCTTATTATTGGGCTTTGGAATTTTTGTTGTAGGAACTTGTAGTGTTATTGTGACCTTAGAATCATGTGTAGGACGTTGGCTAAGGAATAACGAATCACCCTTGATTTACAGGAATAGGAAAGCACTAAAACAATGTAGACACATTAGTAAAGGTTTTTATTATTATAACAAAACAAAATGTATCTATAAATTAGCATGGTCATTTTGAGCACTTCTGGATACAACTGCATGTCCCGAAAGTGTTTCTTTAATTACATCAATCTCACTTTGATTTGGTTTTCCCATTTTTGTTGAATGAAAAGGAAGTTGTTTTTTAATTTTTGTATGGCTGAAGCACTGTATCTTGATTCCGCTCTAACTTTTTAATTTGTGAAGTTAAAGCGCTAGTTGACTATTATATTTACATGTTGACGAATAATCTTATACTGTGACTCTGTATATTAATTGCTTTCAATATCTTTTACTGTTTCCAGTAAGGATGCTATTATTATTTGCGTTTTTGTAAAACTTGAACTATTTGTACTACAGTTAGCAGAAACATTTTCAGCTAACTGTTGAATTTCCTCTGTTGAGGAGCTTAGAACTTCGGTTTGTATATTATTTTTATTAAAGTAAGTGCACACATAATGGATATGCTTGCATAACACGGTTTGTATACAGTAGCTTGTACAAGTACATTCGTAGGTATGGATACAAATTCTACAAAAATGACACTGAATACCACAACAAATTTTGTCAGAAATTTTTTTTATAAAGTCTTTTAGTAGATGATAATTTCCAAATATGACTGTTAATATTTTCAACACAGTATTCTGAATTCAACGCTGACCTATGATATGAATGTATAATTGTAGTATGATTTGTATTTTTATTTTTAATGAGTTTAATAATTCTGTTAATTGTTTCATCACGTACAAATTTCACTAAAATTTGCAAGGTTTTATCAAGCCTTTTAATTTTTTTTGCATCAAGATATGTATGTTTAATTACTTTATGGATCGCTTCAAGATGCATGTTGGTATTAACAACAGAGTACAATCTGTAACAGTAAGCCCACTGTTTTGGATTGTTGTAATAATTGTTTAAAAAATAAATGGCAAATTCTTCAGAAAATTCATTCTTTAAAATAGAATCTTTAAAATTTAGAAGGGCAGTGTTAAATTCTCCTAGATTTGAGATGGTTTGAATATATTTTAAGAATTTGTATACCCATTTCTTTGTCCCGATATCTAAAATCTTATTTACATTATTCCGCCATGCACGATCCAAGTGCCATGAACAGTACAATTGTTTTTCCACTGTGCCCATAATAGGACACCAAGCATTATATAATACAGTGGTAATGTCAGACATAAATATTTCTGCACTTATGATTCCCACAGTATCTTTTATTTTTTGAAAAAATAATTTGAAATCATGGGTGTGTTTCCGATTTGTAAACATGAAAGCAATGGGAAATCCTTGCTTGAACTCATCGATCACTAAAAGGGTAGTGAGTTCAAAATCGTAGGCATTAAGCCCATGTGTACTATCAATACAGATCACATTAGATCCAAATTTTTTTGCAAGATCTCTTTGCGTTCGGTTCATCAATACTAAACAGAAGTCTTCAGGTTCTAGCTCACAGCAAACCACTTATTGTCTTTTATAAAAAAGGATTTGATCGCTATTGCTCGACTGACACATTTCAACCCAAATATGGACATTTTCAGAGTCCTCTTCATGGTAGCATCCATCCATTATACTAATTTTGCACAAGTTCTTAATATTGTGAACATCTTGAAGAGAAACTAGATCACTTCTATTTAAGTCACCGCTGATATTGTCTCGTACAGATTCCAAGACTCTAAAAGAAAACATTAATTATTGATTTATATGTAATCATAGGTATTAGATATCATAAAAGTAGTTATGAGTGTCCAGTATTAACAGTATTAACTACCTTCTAAAGATCTTTGCCAACTTACTTTGCTGGTGGAACTCCTAAAATTAATTTTGCAGCAATGCTTTGACGATGTGACTCAAGCAGTCTAAGATGTTGCAATCCATTTTCGTGGCCATAGTGACTTTTAAAGTATTTAACAACACATTCGTCGGTTTTGAGGTCACAGGTTAGTATCATCTGACTTGTACAACCATAATTTAACTTGGCAGTACCTTGACTTTTTTCTGCTCTTCTTCGACCTGTAGTAATAACACGAGCCATACCTAAAAAAAGTGATAACAGTGAACTAAAAGTAGACGGTAGTTTCCTTCGATTTTTTCAAAATTTTTTACTAATTAAACTAGAAATTCAGTGACAGGAAATAAATGTATGTATCAAAAATAAAAAAAAATACTTCATTTTAAAATAAAATACCTCCTGATCGTATGCACTGTAAGTATATCTTCTCCTTGTCTTTATCAACTCTTTTTGTTCCGGAATCCTTAACATACTCTACATGCAATAGATCACTTTCGTTTTCTAACCACACTTTAAACTCTGTAACAAAGAAAATTGCATTTTTAGGACAAATGTTTTTTTTAATGTGAAACGGTAATTTAATTAC
Organism: Galeruca laticollis; assembly: GCA_963921935.1. Classification (NCBI taxonomy): domain Eukaryota; kingdom Metazoa; phylum Arthropoda; class Insecta; order Coleoptera; family Chrysomelidae; genus Galeruca; species Galeruca laticollis. The sequence goes on from OY998180.1 coordinate 127,250,389, forward strand.
ATAGGCAAATGTTTTCAGTTCCTAAACAAACATTGGTATATGTATAAGTTTTAGTTAGTTGTAGCTTCAGCGTTTAATAAATTAGATTGTTTAACTCACCAGCATGATTTTGAAATTTGATTATTGTGGAGTCCCTAAATTCTTGCTGATTGTATACCTCGCATAAATGAAGACGCAGATCACTATTGCACTTAAAAGATGCATCGCACTCTTCTAAGCACTTATATTTACCAACATTTGAAGGGTACTCGATCGTAGCAGATGATAATCCGTAAATATTTTTTCTGTGTCTATTTAGAGTACTTTGTGTAGAAAACATTTTCTCACACCGAGGAACTAAACACATCACGGGCATATTAGTTGTTATTATTGTTCATTACAGAACAAACACTCAATTCACTTCTAAGAAACAAATCAATCAAACAGGGCTGACACATGCACTTGATCACATATCCGTAGATTGGTTCGTAAATTTCCATAGAATTTTCGTAGATCCAGAATAGACCTTGAACATACAGTATGCGGTTATCTGAACTTATGAACATTTGATCCTTAATGACCTTGAACGCTCAAGTAGCGCGCCGGTTTGAATTTTGAATTTGTTTATTGGACGATATAGAATATTTCAGCTTTAAAATTAAGGCAACTGTAATTGTTTTTAATTTTTTTTTGCATGGAGTAGTCGACTCTGGATAGGTTTTGGTAATCAATGAGTTTCTATTGTTTATATTAATTGAAGAAAAAATTCTTTCTACTGTTGCAGAAATATGAGAAAAAATTTTAATGTGATTTGTTAATTTTACTAATAAAGGAAATGTTAGTTCCTCATTTGCATTTTTTAAAACTGATACTTTGAGCCAGAAGTTTTCCAAACTATCCGAGAAATTTAATTCACATTCTCACTTATTACTATAGGAAAATGGGTAGCCGAAGTTGCAATAAATGGATTTCTTTTGTTTTATATTTGTGAGAATTGAATAATGAAGATTTTTAAGTTTTTCCTCTATTTTTGGTTATGGTTATATTCATGATCCATGTAAGTTAAACAACCACTAATACAGATTGGTGTATGTCAGGTTATCTACTCTCCGCACTCTTCGTTTTTGTAGTAAGTATTTTGTTAGTGGGTAATATTTTGAGAAATAATTTACTCAGAGAACTTGGAGCAAACAGTCTAACAGTACATAGTAATTATTATCATTGTTATTGAAAATTCCGTAGATTTTCGATACTTTTCGGAGATTCCGTAGACATCTTCTGAATTACGTAGCCCTACGGAAGATTCCGTAGATGTGACAGGCCTGAAATCAAATTCAAAACACTTTTTGACTCAACGCTGTTATTGTTTGGATTTTCCGTTTCAGTTCCGACTAATCACGAACTAAGAACCGAATGACCGAAGCGAGGCACGGGTTCCTGAATTTATGCCTTCCTTAAAATCATGGCTCTTAGCGCTTCTGTTAACTCGGATAAAACCAATCCTGATGGAAATCAAGGAATAGGAAATAATATTAAAAGTCAGGCACATCCAATGTCGGATAAACCATCTTCAACTACTTCTGATCCTTTAAGCGCCGAGGGATCTATTGATCAGCTCAACATCATGTCGTTTGACGATATTCCTGTAATTTTTGAAGATATCAACCTTACAGCCAATAGTTCAGCAGAATACGTCCTGATACTTGAATAAAGTTCTTGAAAGCCTGATAATCGAGAAAACGAAGAAGGAAAAAATGATGTGGAGAAATCTATAACGGAGGTTTTTAATTTAAGGAAGAAGAGTTACAAGACGACTATAATATTATGAATGGGGAAGAAGTTGATGAAACAGAAATGCTTCAGTGTGACGATGAAGAACATGAAGGCGGTTCTGAAACCACACAGTGACTATGTGCCCGATGATCTAGAAAACGAAAAAGGAAAAAATGATGTGGAGAAATCTATAATGGAGGTAAATCACAATCACTGTGAACGTGTTAAACTAGATAATACCCACAGTGACTATGTGCCAGATGGAAGAGAAACGAACGGTACTGATACAGATAATATTGAAAACGAAAATTGAGGAAAAGATAGATATATTAAAAGAAAGATTAAACAATACACATCAACATGGAAAAGAAAGATAAATAAAAAACTACGAATGGGGGGTGAAGAATAATTATTCACTATAAAAGATGAGCACCTGTAAGATACTCCCTGTATATATATTTCTGTATATTTACTTTTATTTAATTACATGTTTTTATATGATACATACCTTATCGATATATGGACGAGTTTTGCAAAAGCAGTATACGAATAAATACGTTTCGCATTAAACGTTGTTTTATTTGTAATTAGTGATTATATTCAAATTAATATTTTCATATATATATATATACGAGGGCAATTCAGAAACTAACCTCCGATTGGTCACAGTGCGGGTAGTGGGGGGAGTAGCGCGCCATCTGTGCATTCACACGCTCAGCAGGTCAGTCGGCATCAAGCCGTAGTCGAGTGAACATCGTACCTGCGCTAGTTTAGTTTTTGTGGCAGTTTGAAATGTGTGCTGCAATAGAAAATCCCGCCAAATGTGAAGTGCGTGCTGTTATAAGGTTTTTTACAGCCAAAGGATACTCTGCAGCAGCTATTCATCGTGAGCTTTGTGCCGTGTACGGACCAAAAGTTATGAGTGAAGGAGTTGTCCGTGAATGGGTACGTTTATTTAAAAGTGGACGAGAAAACGTTCATGATGAAGAGAGGAGTGGTAGACCATCCTTGGTGACTGACGAACTCGTTCAGACAGTTGATGCAAAAGTTCGTGAAAATCGACGTTTCACAATGGCGGAGTTGTCTACTGATTTTCCACAGATTTCTAAGACTCTTTTGTACGAGATAGTGACAGCAAGATTGGGTTACCGTAAGTTCTGTGCACGATGGGTGCCCAAAATTCTTACCGACCACCACAAAAGTCAAAGAATGGCCTCTGCATTAGACTTTCTGTCACGTTATGAGGACGAAGGAGAACCATTGTTAAACAGAATCGTGACCGGTGACGAAACCTCGATTAAGTACGTGAACCCTGAGACAAAAGAACAATCAAAGATGTGGGCACATTCAGATTCGCCTACCAAACCAAAAAAAGCCCGGCAAGATTTTTCTGCCAGAAAACTGATGGCAACGGTGTTTTGGGATGCCAAAGGGGTGTTGTTGGTTGAATTCATGGAACGTGGGACGACCATTAATCAAGACGTGTACTGTGAAACACTAAAAACATTACGACGGGCTATACAGAACAAACGCCGTGGTATGCTGACTTCCGGTATCGTTTTTTTGCACGATAACGCCCGTCCTCACTCTGGTCGCAGAACAACAGCCCTTCTTGAGTCCTTCAAGTGGGACGTTTTCAACCATCCACCTAACAGCCCAGATCTGGCGCCAAGCGATTATCACCTCTTCATGCATATGAAGAAATGGCTCGGGTCCCAGCGGTTTGATGACGATGAAGAGCTCAAAGATGCGGTCACAGGCTGGCTCAAGGCACAAGCGGGTGATTTTTATGCAGAAGGAATTTCAAAGCTTGTGAAGAGATACGATAAGTGCCTCAATCGTTATGGAGACTATGTCGAACAATAGTGCAAAGATGTAGTTGTAAGATGTATATATTAAAATATTTTTACTTAACTTTGTGTATTTTTTTCAATCAACCGGATGTTAGTTTCTGAATTGCCCTCGTATATAACAGTTGGCGACGAGGTGTATTTCTCTTTGAATTCACGTGTGCATAATCGGAAAGTATAGAGTATAGTTTATCAGTTAGTGCTGAAATTTTTGTTTTTAAGTAAGTGCTAGTGGTAAAAGAAAATGCCGGCTGATAAAGATAATCAACAATGTTTTGGGTTATTAGGAACCTTAAATACTTTTGATCCTGATAGATCGGTATTTAAAGAAAGACTATTCCAGTTTTTTATTGCAAATGAAATAAATGACGTTAACCGAAAAAAAGCCATACTTTTAAATACTTTATCGGAGAATTGTTATAAATTGGTGCGGAATTTATGTGTAGCAGATCTTCCTAATGCAAAAACTTTCGATGAATTAATTAAATTATTGGACGAACATTTAAATCCAGTAAAGTCGTACTTCGCAGAAAGATTACAATTGTACTCTGCACGGAGGAAATCTAGTGAAAGTGTTGGCGATTGGGAAGCACGTGTAAAAAGTTTATCTTCAAAGTGTAATTTTGGCACTGAATTAGGTGTCATAATGCGTGATATTTTTGTTATCGGCATTAGTGAAGAAAGGATAATGGATCGGCTTTTTGAAGAAGATGCTTCCAGCGCAAATGTTACGCTGAAATCAGTAGTTAGATTAGCCATTTCCAAGCAATCTTCTTTGAAGGAACACGCATTGAGAGAAAGCTTGGGTGCGGTGGTGAAACGAGAACCGACCGACTCGATGAATTTCCATCGTCAAAGGAAGAATAAAGGCCAGATCACATGCAATTCTTCTAGCCAGCCGTTTCAGCGATATCAAAAAGACCAAGGCAGCAGCGGTTTAGCTGGTAAGAATAGTGTCAGAAATCCTACGGTAAGCAATCGTAAATATTCTATAAAATGTACTGTTTACGGTCGTAGTAATCACATGGTAAATGATTGTGCATATAAAAATTGTAATTGCCATAAATGTGGTGTGAGAGGCCATTTAGCTACTCAGTGCAAAAAAGTTTCACATAAATATTTGGAAGTAGATAATGAAGTCGATACTGACCAATCAATTTTTAATTTATCGGATTTAAAAAAACCGGTTGCGGAGAATTTTGATGAATTTGATAATTATTTGTTAAATTTTGGGAATTTAAGTGACAATGTTGATAAGAATGGAAATATTAAACCTGTATTTGTGAATATGCTTGTTGAAAATATACCAATGAGTTTTGAGGCAGATTCTGGTTTTGCTCATGCCGCAATATTTGAAAAATTATACCAAAAACATTTTTCAAATAAAAAATTAGAAAAGAATGATTTATCATTGAAGGATTATGTGGGTGTTACTTATAAACCCTTGGGATTTGTAAATTTCAATTTGGTTTTTGAAAATAAAAATTATATATTAAAAACTTATGTAATTAAAGACGGGGGTCCACCACCAATTGGTAGAAATGGTTTAAATATGCTTAAATTGGGTATCTGCAAAATTCAGAAAGCCGAAAGTTTGAATGATATATCTGATACAAAATTAGAAAGCTGTAAAAATATAGATGCTTCTATCCAGGTTACTTCTTTGATTAAAAAATATGGTGCTATATTTGATAACGGATTGGGAACATTTAACAAATTTAAAATTTCATTAAAGCTAAAGGGAGGCGCTGTGGAGAAATTTTGCAAGCCTAGACCAGTACCGTTCGCTTTAAAACCCAAAGTGGAACAGGAAATCGAAAGGTTAGTAAAAATGAATGTTTTAGTACCAACAGAGTTTTCAAAATGGGCTACTCCTATCGTTCCAGTTTTAAAAAACAATGGAGGTATAAGAATATGCGGAGATTTTAAAGTTACGTTAAACCCAAATTTGTTAATTCAACATTTTCCTTTGCCGAGAATAGAGTATCTCTTTTCGCAATCGCAATAAGTTTTCGAAAATCGACCTCTCGGATGCTTATCAACAGGTGGAGTTGACAGAAGCTTCTAGAGAACTTGTTACTATAACTACACATAAGGGACTTCACTCTTATAATCGTTTACCTTACGGGATAACGAGTGCCCCAGCTATATTTCAAAATATAATGGAACAAATGTTTGTTTTTCCGGGTGTTGTCTGTTTCCTTGAGGATAATTTAGTAACAGGTAAAGATGACTGTGAGCATCTGGAGCGTTTAGAAAAAGTGTTTAAACGTCTTCATGAATGTGGACTTAAAGTAAAAAAAGACAAATGTACATTTTTTCAAAATTCGGTAAAATATTTAGGTCATCTAATTAACAAATTTGCATTACATACACTAGACGAGTGAGTTACTGCTATTAAAAAAGCCAAGGTTCCGAAAACAGTTACGGAACTCAAATCCTTCTTAAGAATGGTAAATTTTTATTGTAAATTTATTAAGAATGCATCACAAATTTTGAAACCTCTTTATTGTTTGTTAAAAAAAGACTCAGCTTGGAATTGGACGCCTGAGTGTACGAAAAGTTTCGAAGAAGCTAAGGCTATATTGACATCTTCTTCGGTGTTAGCACATTTTAATCCCGAAGAAAAAATAAAACTAACGGTTGATGCTTCTCAGTTTGCTCTGGGAGCCACTCTCTCTCATGTCTACAAGGATAAAACGGAAAGGCCAATTGCTTCTGCGTCAACTTTGTTAAAATCCAGCGAAATAAAATATTCTCAAATTGAAAAAGAGGCTCTAGCCATTATTTTTGGCGTAAAGAAATTTTTTCAATATCTCTATGGTCAAAGATTTATTTTATGCACTGACCTTAAACCTTTATTAATCATTTTTGGCAATAAAAAAGGTTTACCAATTTTTGCAGCCAATCGGATACAAAGATGGGCTCATATTTTATCAGCTTTTCCGTATGACATATTTTACGTCAAAAGTAAAGATAATGTTGCAGATTGTTTGTCCAGACTTCCCGTTAATTCCGAAAAAGAAGAATGTACTTCATTTTTAAGCTCAGAATTTTATTATTCATATTTAAATTATATTGAAGATTCCGATTTTCCTTTGAATGTTCACTATATAAAAAAAGAGACGGCGAAGGATCCTATTCTTAGTAAAATTATATATTTTGTTAAAAGGGGATGGCCTTCTACTTGTCCTTCAAGTGAAATTCAACCATATTTTATAAAAAAAAAATGAAATGTTTATGGAACAAGACTGTTTAATGTGGGGTTACAGGTTGATTATTACAAAGAAATTTCATACTTCAATTTTAAAAGAATTGCAAAGTACTCATATGGGTATCGTGAAAATGAAGGCACTTGCACGATCATATGTTTGGTGGCCTTCAATTGACAAACAGATTGAAGAACTATCTCAAAATTGCAATGCTTGTGCACTTCACTCGAACAAACCACCCAAATCATTATTGTCAACCTGGAAATGGCCTGAGCAACCATGGACTAGGTTACATGCTGATTTTTTTGGTCCAGTTTTTAATAAAAACTTCTTGGTAATTGAGGACACAACCTCAAAATGGATAGAATGTTTTCAAATGCACGATATAACGGCTACGAGTACTATTAAAAATTTTCGTGATTTATTTAGTAGATTTGGTTCACCTTTCCAAATTTGTACCGATAATGCGACCACTATCAATTCGGATGAATTCCAAACATTTTTAAAATTGAGCGGAATACGACATCTAACAGGTGCACCTTACCACCCTTCTACAAATGGATTAGGTGAAAGTGCAGTTAAGATTCTAAAAGCCAAAAGTAAAAATAAAAATTTAGATTTTAATTTAGTTATCACTCGTTTTCTATTTCATTATAGAAACACTCCTCATACAACTACAGGGAAGCTCCTTCTAAAATTTTGTTGGGCAGAACAATGCGCACCAGATTTGATTTGTTATTCTCCTCGACAAAATCGGTTGTCGAAAATAAACAATTCATACAAAAACAATATTTTAAAGGGAAAAGACAAACATATTTTAAAATTAATGATAAAGTGTTAGTACGCGATTTTAGGGCTAATACTCCAAATTGGTGCCAAGGTGTGGTCAAAGAAGTTCTTGGAGAAAGAACCTATATTATAAAAACAGATCATGGATTGATTTGGAAACGTCACATTGACCAGTTAAAAGTAAATAATTGTAATGAAACTGAAACTGTTAACTCAAAATATTCAAATGAGGAAGAATCGGTCACGATCATTCCAAGATCTGATTTTAATGTAAATAGTGTACATAATGATAGTTTAGTATGTAATGATTCTGTAGCAAGTGATAGGGATAATTTGGTTGAGAACAATTCGAATCAGGAAGTGTCGGTTTCACCTAGCGTTGATAGTTCGCGTCAATTAAGACGGCGGAGCTAAATAAATAAGCCAAACCGACTAGTTTATTAATTTAACTGAAAGTGTTATTTATTTTTTATTAGATTAACTTGTATATATTTTTTGAATGGGGAGAAAGTGTAAGATACTCCCTGTATTTATATTTCTGTATATTTACTTTTATTTAATTACATGTTTTTATATGATACATACCTTATCGATATATGGACGAGTTTTGCAAAAGCAGTATACGAATAAATACGTTTCGCATTAAACGTTGTTTTATTTGTAATTAGTGATTATATTCAAATTAATATTTTCATATATATAACAGCACAAAAATGAATTGAAGAAGGCAATTAGGACCTGCTTGTGAGTGCAATTCACTTGTGAGGTCTTGTAATATAATAGGTGAAGAAGTAAGTCAGGAAATATTTGATGGGTTTTGGAAATTGAACTGGGAAAATAAAAAAAGCTACGTCAGGTCTCTTGTAAATTAAGAGGAGAAGAAGAGATGTTATGTGCAGACTGATTCTAGAAGAAAAGGAACATTGTATGACCGCCTTCAAGTTGGAAATGAGAAATTTAAAGTCTGCAGAAAATGTTTTCTCAGTACACTAGGATTGAAAGAAAGATCGTTAAGAGATTGGGTGACAAATGCAACTATCCATGAAATGCAAAAATGTAAAGAAGTGAAAAAGCAAAGAACAAATAAACAACAACAAAATAACGAACGAAGAGGTTTGACGATCAAATTTATAAACGGAATCCCAAACTTACGATGACATTACTGCAGAGCGGACACTAAAAAATTATACTTTGAAGAATTTTTCAGGAATAAAACAGAGGTCTACAATTTATACAAAACGCATTGTGAGGAACGACAAGAGTTACCACTTTCCATTTGTGCATTTTTGACGAGATTAACAGAAATGAATATTTCTACCCTCCAACCAAAAAAGGATCAATGTGATCTTTGTTGTTCCTACAAAGTAGGACAAATTTCTGACGAAGAATACAGACATCACATAGAAAAAAAAAGAACAGGCTAGAAGTGAGAAAAGAAAGGATAAAGAAGCTGCATCAAGTGGCAAATTTTATGTATTTACTATGGATGTGCAGGCAGATAAGCTGTGTCCAATATTGTATGCCAGCAAACTTTATCAAATCCAAATTGCAAGTTCACAATTTTTCTATTTATAATTGAAGCGACCACCATTGAGTGAATTACTGTTGGAATGAAACAAAAGGTGAACTTGAGGCATCCATATGCACTACATGTATAGTAAAGCACTTGGATGATTTCTTTTGTCATGTGGAGAAAAAACCGGTGGTAATTTATTCGGATGGATGTGGATACCAGAATAGGAATGTTACACTAGGAAACTCAATTTTGCAGTGGAGCATGGTGTGACCATTTACCAAAATTTTTTGAAAGAAGGTCACACACAAATGGAAGTTGATTCCGCTCATTCGTTAATAGAAAGAAGGCTAAGAGGGAGACAAATTCACATTCCAAGTCTATATCCAATTTTGATAAGGGAAGCACGGAAAAAACCTTCCCCATTTGAAGTTCATTATCTTACTCACGATTTTTTTATCAACTTTGATATCAAAGACAGTTTCACATACCAATATATTCATCCTGGAAGAAAAGCGGGCCATCCTACTGTTAATCATCTCAAATGTTTGCAGTATGCACCTGATGGTATTATTTATTATAAAACAGATTTCCTAGAGGAAAGCTATACACAACTTCCACAAAGGCCAAATTCAACTGCACGCTTTACCAAACAACCTTTATATAAACATAGGGTTCCAATATCTAAGCAAAAATATGATCATCTAAAGGAACTGACTCAAGCCAAAATGAAAAACAATTAATTTTTTTCCTGTTTAATAATGTCATTTAGTATGGTACTGTACTTTCCGTTTTTTTTATAATAAATAATGTTTAGGATTATATTCAGTGTTTTTATTCTCATAATTATGTTTTGAAAATATTATGTGAAAGGTCGTATACCACAATCATATGTGAACGAGATGTCGTAACCCACTAAGTTTTTCAAAAAATAAAAACGATAATAAATATGATTTTTGAAAATGTTACAAACGATTCAACATAACACATGAAATAATCAATGCTGATTCACATAAAGTTCTATCGAAACCAGAAGGTTTTTTGTTTGCACTGAACAATTGTAGTTATTGGGGATACTACGTTTTGCACTTAAGCAATCGATTTATTATATTATGATGTACTTGACTTGAGCCAAATAATTTTAAATGTAATTCACAATCAAATTCGCAAAAACGATAGCACAGCATGAAGATAAAACGAGGTAGAATGTAAATACGAACACTATGTAAAAGACACAGTTACAGTCAAATAACTAAATTGTTCAAAATATAACTGTATATTGTTATATATTATGACGCATTAAGTTTGTTTTCAAAGGGCTCTTTAAATTAGTTTCAAGGGGTAGGGGATAACCCAGAAAATGATTTATAACTTTTAGGCTTATTTCAGAATGAAATAGGGCTATTGTAGAGAATAGCATCCAGTTTTTCGTTTTGGTGTTCCTAGATGCCAAAATCACCCTCCGTTCCAAAGGTTCTATATATATATATATATATATATATATATATATATATGTGTGTGTTATAACGGAATTTGTAAGCACGACAGAGGGCGTATTTTTTGACGGATCGAAACCAAACTCGCTACAAAAATCGGTTAGGCCAAGATCTTGGACGAGTTCGTTAATGAGCAAAATCGGACCAGGAAGAACAAAATGGCGGCCTGTCAAAGTTGAAAAAAAATCGTATTTCCTTTGTTTTTCATTTGACGCAAAAAAGTTACATATACCTTAACACCTTCTACAACTATTGTATCCAACATTTTTCTCTAAATCGTACATTGAAACATTTATTTAAGAAAATTCTCAAATTTACCAGAAATTTTTTTAATTTTTTTGTTTTTGATTTGATGCCAGAATGTTACTTTGGTTTTTTGTACATCTCAAAACATTCTATTACTTTTGTATCTAATTTTTTATTTTGGGTTTCATGCAAGCATGTTACTGAAATAAGTCTGTTCAATTGGTCCTGTGCCATTGGGATTTTTTTCAAATTAAGATACCATTATGAAAGTTTGCATCAATGTTTACATAGAGTTACTTAACAAACTACGCTAAAAAACGAAAAATCGATATTTTTGGGTTGCCGCATCTTCTCAATCTTGGAAACTATTGGGTCTACAGAGACAATTAGTGTATCATATTGTAGCACATTTAGTCTACTTCAAAAACGTCCGAAAACAGTTTTTTCAAAAACTAGTCCTTTAGCGTTATAATCGCCAAAGTTTGATAAAAACGCAATTTTTTCGTGGTTTTATCGATTTTTGACAAAGTTGCGTTCGGCGCTCGAGGTCACCAACTTGGATTATTTATTAGGCCAACGTCATTAACAAGTCTGCAAAAAATCAGAACTACCGGATTTGACGCATACTACCCCATACTTTCAGGCGTCAAAGTTACTGGGTTATTGCACGATTATTGTGTGAGATACTAGAACGACGGAAGGTATTGATAGTTGTTGCATGCCTGTAAAAACTGAGGAACCATTCTCTGAATTTTCATAAACGTCTTTAGATTGCTCTTTGTATCAACTCCACTGGATTATCAATCAATGTCTTGGGTCGGTTACTAGTGAATTTTCAATTATTTTGTTCCTTCTCACAATTTTTTTCTAAAAATGCTGCCGTACAATTAGTCCTGTACTGATATCTACTTAAATAAATATTAATAAAATGATTATCCCATTTATATTTATCAAGACCATGTGTACTCGTTGATGTAAATCAAATATCTTATTTCCATTAATTCCTTCCAAGTTTCCAAGCACTTCTGGTGGTTTTTTATTTGTATTTGTTCGGGTATATTGTTTGCCTTCAAGGCAACAATATTTATTCTGTGTAATATGTTTGCTTGTTGACATCACCACCTCACACTGTTTCTCATGTTGCCCGGTTGTTAACAACTTATTACACTTTTCGAATAGATATAAAAATAAACAAGCGCTTAGAACTAATGAAACTTGATTATTGTACGAGAGTCGTTGGAAAAATTGTGTACGCCTTTCACATAAACGAATTAAAGGTAAAGTTACTACTTCCACTCAAGGGGTGTTACTGCCGACGACAAAAAGCAGCAAAAAACGTGCAATTACTTATCATCATCTTTTGATGATACCGGGTGTCCCAGTTAACTTTTCGGGGTTTTGATCGCTTATTACTCAAACATTTTTAGGAATAGAAACATGCGGTTTTCACTAGTTTTATTGAAATGTATAGAAGTTTTTTTATCAATGATGGGATATTTTATCGTAATGCCGGTTTGACCGGAAATTAACACGGCGATTTTTAGGCACAGGGCAACTTTGTTATTTTAAATAGAACACCCTGTATATTTTTAGTATAACACAAAGCTCAATCTTCAAGCTTTCTAAACATATATAGTTTGTGCTACTTTTTCTGGAAATTATGGCCTAAAATTTAAGTTAAACAACGTTAAGCATTTTCTGAGGCAATTTATTATAAATGTCGATAAAATTAACAATTTTGAACGTAAAGTCATTTAACAACAAATATTATTGCAACAAATTTTCAAAATGATGTCCTCGGACGTTTACACACATTCGCCATCTTTTAATTAAGTTTCGATAACTAGCGGGGCATTTGGAAATAGATTTATATATATTTTTAAGTAGGCTTTGCTTAGTGACAGCAAATAATTATTTCACGCGAACTGTCAGTTTATCACAATTAGTTTTCTTATTTCAATAAAACTGGCGAAAATCGCATGTTTCTATTCCTAAAACTATTTGAGCAATAAGCGATCAAAACCCCTAAAAGTTAAGTGGGACACCCGGTATAAACAAGAGGAGAAATAAGTGAATAATCATGTGATTACTGGTAAAATAACAATCATTTAAAATCGAATAGGGTTAAGTCGGGTGAGATGGCCACCGTTCTGCATAGTAGGAGCCTGTAAATTTTTGGTGAGGGTTAGGCTCCATACAATATTTTTTTGTCATCCGAGCATACTGGTGAATAAATACATTAAAAACACTTTTATTTTTTATTTATTATTATTTATAAAAATCAGTTGTATATGGCCATCTATCTCGGTTCGGTGGGGTCAGTTGGCCAATGCAATAAGGGATAGATGGCCACAATATATAAAAACGCGAATAAAACATAAAAATATGAAAATAACACACTACTTATTAAAACAAAATATAAAAAATATCCTTAACAACTATCTTGCTTCTTTTTAAACGCAGTTTTACCACAATTTTGGCATGTGTTTAAATAGGAAGAGCAATTTTCATGAAACCACTTCTGGCAAATTATGCACTGCAACCAATCTTCTTTTTTTTGTGATGTTATAACTTTCTCCGCATCCTACACATTCAGTTTCATCCACCTTAGAAATGGCATCACTTTCCTCTTCATATTGAACTTCAATATTCTCCTCCTCATCAGAACTTGGCGAAGGCGAACGTTTCTTTTTTTGGCCAATTGTTAGTTTTCGAATTCTAGTTTTCGGAGTGTCCTTCTTAGTCTGTTCAGATTTTTTTGTGGACTTGTTTTTTACAGTCGCTATATATTCAGGAGACGCTAATAGGGTAGCAACTGTCTTTGCTCGTTTTTTTGCAGAAAGAACTAACTTAGGTGGGGGATTCATTTGATCTAAGAGCTTTCCAGGCGTCAAATCTGGAACAGATGTCCCTTCCGCTGGAGTTGAACATCGAGGTTCTGTACCAGCATGGCTACAGGATGGCATCGACTCATCCATTATGATGACTGGGTGTCTAAGTTCTTGTGTTGCTTCAGCGTTCGATTCTTGAGTGTTCGTTACTTATGTCTGTGTGAGGGTTCTATTGTATTCCCTAATTTCGCTGTTTACTATTCGATCAGCAACTGTGTAAGAATGATCGGGTATGGAATCGGGGTTCCAGGGAAATATGCCAGTGGCCCTGAAGCCGGATATAGCATTTCCAGCGGTCGCGGACTTGCTCCAGCTTTTCGTTAAAAGTTCACCAAACTGGAGTCTCCCCAGTTTCCTTCCGGGGTGACTCTGCATCCACTCTGTGCAGGATTGATAGTAGAAGGACTTGAGCGACTTGAAAAAAGCTCTGTCGAGCGGCTGCAAATAATGGGTAGTGTGCGGAGGTAGGCACAATAAAACAACATTGTTTGCTTCAGCGGTTTCTAAAAGTTCAACACCAGAACAGTGGCAAGAAGTGGTTTTTAAACCAATTCAAAAAAATAGTTGCAGTAACGTAGGCTGATTTTTGAGACATTACAATATGTGAACCAGGCGGCATTGAATCAGTCCACTCAGTCTTTAAATTCTTGCCTTTAAATACACAGACCGGCGGCAGAAAAAACCTTCAGCGTTACAACAAGCTATGCACAATATTGTCTCACCCTTTCCCCCTGATGTCACTGTGACAACATCCTTTGCTCCTTTTTGGGCTAAGACATGGCCAGGACGATTATTTAATTGAAGGCCTGTATCGTCGACATTATAAATGCATCCAGGTTTGTCGAAAAGCTCATTTTGTTCCAGTACTTCTTGCAGTAAAGTGAAATAATTTCCCACATCTAAACGGTTCATGCCTTCACCTCGCCCTAGAGATACACCCTCAGCCTTGCGAATAGACAAGTCTGGATATCTTTTCAAAAAAGACCTAAACCAATCGGAACCGGCACATCCTTCTTCTTTGTTAAACTTGTGATTGATTTTTAGACTTTCCGCAAAATTATAGGCAAGCTTTCGAACATCTGGAACTGTCATAGGAAAACCGCATTTTTGTGCCTTCTTAATATGTTGCACCAATTTATTTTAATTTGCCTCTCCCAACATGCTATCCGGCCCCATTTTACCTGTCGTCGACACATTTTTTTTCAATTTCCTTTCAAGAGTTTTCCTAGGAATGCCATAATTTTTTGAAGCGCCGTTCACAGAAGAACCGTTTCTGACAGCGTCCATTGCTCGCCGCAATTTTTCTTCAGTATAGTTTCCACGATTCGAGTTCCTTCTTTGATACTCCGTTGGCCTGTTTTCGCAGCAAAATGGAAATGATGCCAAACTGTAAAGAAAGAGACGTAAAAATATATGGCCATCTGTCCCTACTATTGGTTGGTCATCTCTCCCAAATGCTAGGGAGAGATGGCCAACGTGACAAACAAAACCCACCGCACATTTTTAACTGTTGTTTGAGGTTAGAATCATCAAATGAACACTGTACTCACCTAATATGTTAAAATCGGCACTAAATTCCCTCACAAACATTCACAGTAGAAGGTTAGAAGGTGACACAAAACTAATATAAAATTTTATAAGGAGGTGATATTATTTTTATTGTTTTTACGCTTTAACGTGACCTCGACTTAAACGACAACACACTGGCTGTGCTTATGGATAATCATTTATTGTCGGAGAGGACAGGCAGCACCATCTCACGACCCGTTAGTCAAGTTTTAGCTGTTGGCCATCTCTCCGGACTGGCCATCTCACCCGACTTTACCCTATGTGACATCTCAAGAATTATAATAGTATTCCTACTTTGGCACACAATCAAATTATTCATTGATTTTTGTTTATTTTTATAATATGTCATATGACAACTTGATGTGACTATAATAAATTCGTGATATTACATTCACTTCAATTTCTGTTCACCTCATCCCAACTGATTACTGTTATGCTTTTCATCACATGAGGTGATCTATGAAAAGTTATCCAGAAAGAAGGCTAAGGATGTGCAGTTTTGACATTATCAGTACTATTACAATTGTTGATAAAAATACCCTCATTATGAAATTTCGAATCATAATTTCTAAATGATAATATTTCAGGGTATAACAATAAAAAATGTGCAGAATATTTGGTTCTATATATGGTTACTTCTTCGTCCAGATTATTGCCAAGTCACACTCAAACTTGACAATACACAATATTATTTCTTATTTCTGAAATGTGATGTCGTGTGGAGGAGAATCGATATATGTCAACAGTTTCGTGCAATCAATTATATTATCACATTTTTCGAAACGATAATCATTGTTTTCAATATATGGAAATATTTCATCCATCACCATTTCAAGTGAATCACCTTAGAGACATTGTAACAATCATATACTCGTGATCTAGTATGAGATTTTGTTCTATCTCGCGCTGTCTTGCTGTAGCAATTGTACATGGAGTCTCACGAGTTACTTGTCTTTCAAGTATCAGAAAACTTCCACAATTAATTCTACTATGATTCGAAGGTTCATTACGAATTTACTGACGTTCTATTAAAATTATATAACGGCGCGAATTGAAATTTGGGACATAGCCAATAAGCATGTCTCATCACCGAAAATGAAATTTCATTACTGAGAGTAGTTACTTCGATAGGTTCTCAAAAAAAGTCAGATATGCACACTGGAATACTGACGTAGCAGGCATATCATGCTCAAGATTACGGACGAAGACTGTATAGTCTGATACTGTACAATATTCAATCAGAATCATATAAAATGTACAAGCTTTGGGGTGTGAGTGAAACAGACAAATCTTTGTTCACTTATATTGAGCGTTTGATGACGTATATAGGCTGCAGATAAGTCCACAATTTGTTAGAGAAGCTAAAATTAAAACACATGTCAATTCTTGCAAGCAAATTTCAGAAAAATCTGATCAAGGCTATTCAAATTCACCATAAGCACGGTTCTGCACATATTCATACGATTCTCAAACTGAACGCTGATGGAGTAAATGCGTGTTTCAAAGTTAGCCTTCTTATTTTGGAAAAATAGTCATGGCTAACTGTTGCTCATCGAATTGTTCGCCGGTTAATCTTGCTAAAGCTACATAATCCTTGCAAATAATGGAAGTGGTCAAATACCAGAACAACCTGAGGAGTTTTGCTATATCGAATTAGTTATCATCGAAATCATTCAGCCGATTTAACGCTAGCATGAGAAGCTGTATGGAAAAAGTGCTTTTACAGTTTGACTGTTGGTTTCAATGGAAAAGGGTACGAAAGATGATGGAAATGAGGTGGTTCTGCTACTTCGTCTTCCTAACACTGATGTTCTACCAGCTAACAATAACATCTTGGCACTGCACTGCCATACTAGCGTCATAACGGGATTCTATTCTTCAAGCTTTAGCTCCATATAGTACAAAACTATTGTAGTTTTGGTAAACCATATATATATATATATATATATATATATATATATATATATATATATATATATATATAGTTTTTTTCCCATAAATCTATTAGTTCATTGCTCTTTTCTTGTTGTTGATTTGTTGGGTCTAATTTTATTTTCCTTATTTTCCTGTAGGTTTTTTTATCATTTAGTAGGTCCTCCATTTTTAGGTCGTATTATCTAGATTGTCTTGTTTGTTTTATCAGCTTTCAAAACTTTAATCTGGTTATTCTGTTTTAAGAATTTCTTTATTTTTCTAGAGTTGCGTTCGGTGGTAGTAATTTTTTTATTATTTTGAGATTTTATTTTGTTTTTGAAATTTTGTAAAATATTACTAGCTTTATGACTATTATTTTTTCGTCCCCTCTCAAATCACTAATCCCATTTACGATATTACATAGAATGTCGAGAAATAATTTTTTAAATTATGTTTTCTTAATGAAATAAATGGTAACACAAATATATTTTAAAGTTGTGTTGTAATCGTGTAAAACGTATTATTTGTGTTAAATGTTCAATGTACATTCATAGAATGTACTTTGAGGTAAGTTTGTTTGTAATTCAATTGTAATTCAATCATTTGTTTACTATTCACAATCTAATTTGTTTTAGTTTGAAAAAGATGTAAATTTAAGACTGGAACGTCACCATTGTTTGATAAAGTTTATTAAAATGTCATTCTAACCATTTTAATAACGTTTAAATTAAAACCCAAGAAATATATATATATATAAATATATATATTTATATATATATATATATATATATATATATAAACAAACAGCAAACAACAAGTGTTTTCATGGGAAAGCACGCAAAAATGAAGAGGTTACTGAAGAGGAGTGGTAACCGTAAACATGCATGTTTCTAGCTCATTAGCCTTCATCAGTACGGTAAAACCAAGCATGGATGTGAAACTTGGGAGCAACGATGTTGAATGAAACATGGAAGAACACAAACAACGGAAAATAACAGGACAACCAAACACACATTTGTGCCATCAATTGGAAGATTCCGATTTTGGAACAACAACCAATATCAACACGGAGGCGCATAAAGCCCTCCTGTCTGGAAAAAACCAACCCATGGTGAAGAAACAAGATCAAAAATGGATAACGCGTAAATTTAACAAAAACAAAGAGCAAACAACAAGTGTTTTCATAGGAAAGCACGCAAAAATAAAGAGGTGATTGAAGAAGAGTGGTAACCCTAAACATGCATGTTTCTAGTTCATTAGCCTTCATCAGTACGGTATAACCAAGTATGGATGTGAAACTTGGGAGCAACGATGTTGAATGAAACATGGAAGAACACAAACAACATAATGTATATATATATATATATATATATATAAATATATATATATAAATATATATATATATATATATATATATATATATATATATATATATAGGGTAACTTTTTTATTAAGGAATGCGGCAATGTGATAAAGAAAACTCTGTTTAGTTAATCCTAAGCTTTCGATAATTTATTATTATCATTATCAAAGAATCTACAAAATAAATATTATATAAATTTAAAATATTTTTTTTAAAGTAAAAATATTTTTTAATTACACTAATTGAGGTTGTTCACTATAATATGATATCTATTTATATGAAGAAACATCATTGTACAATTTAATCGTTAAAATATTTAAATTGGCATGTTATCAAATTGATGACAATTTGTGACAAGTTGATGTTGTCATAGAAAACATTGTTTTATATATATATATATATATATATATATATATATATATATATTCAGTACATCCGTATAGTATATAATAAAATGTTTACTATACTCTTATTATATTTAAATGAAATATAAGTAAATCAATAAACAGAATTATCCTCTATAACGCCTTGATCTTCATTATTATCTTTTTTGTCGAATGATAATAAATAACTATAAATTGAATTTAGATTCTGAATATCAGTTCTTTTATTTAAACAATTACTCTCTTGAGCAATGAATGTCATTTCCAGGAAAATCCTTTTAGAGTAATTGTCTTCTTTACACAAAATTTTGAAGTTTTTATAATCAATTATATGTTTTGTTGAGAAAACGTGTTCTGCTAATGCTGAACGTTCGGGGTATAATCTTGAATCACTCTTATGTAGAGCTAAGCGCTTAGTAATTTTTTGAGAAGTCTGACCCACATATACAGATTCGCATGTAGAGCATGTTAATCTATATACAACATTAGAACGTTCAGTATAAAGATCAATTACTTTCAATCTACTAAAAACACGATTAATTGTCAGAACATTTTTATTTGCAAGTTTTATGTTAGTTACTTCCTTTAAAATTTGGGAAATTCTAGGAGTAAGATCTCTAAAATATGGTAAAGATGCAAAAAAGGTATTGGTTGAATTTGTATTCGTTATATTTTCTACGATATCAGTTGATAAATTTGGTTCATTAGATAATTGTATTGGATGAGGATTGCTAAATAGTATTTTTCTTACTAATGTTTTTGGATAACCATTATTTATAAATAGATTCGATAATATATTTAAATTAATTTTCGTTGAAAATTTATGATATGAAAAATAGTTTATATATCTTCCTGAGCTACAAAGTTTTCTATACCAGTCTACTGTAATTATATCATCACTTCTTATAAGTCTGGTGTCTAGAAATGGAACAGATTGTTCATTATCTTCTGTTTCAATAGTAAACTGGATGTAGTGATTATAATAGTGATTATATATCAGCATATATATCAAATATCCTAACGAATGCATATGATTGCAATAATGAATATTTTGTAAAAGATTCTTTTCAAATATCACAATTACTTAATAAAATGAAACTTCCATCAAATTATGTTTTGGCAAGTCTAGATGTAATATCTTTATTTAGTAACGTATACTTAGAAATCACTTTAAAATGTATTGAAAAAAATTGGGAACGTACTCGTTTATATTCTGATATAAACAAAAATACTTTTTTAGAAATTATTACTTATTTATTCAATAATACTTTTTTCACGTTTGATAATAAGTATTATTAACCATCTTTTGGTACACCAATGGGAGCAAATATATCTCCAATTTTAGCTACATATGCTATGGATGGATTGTTAAATAGTGTTATTCCTTTACTATCTTTTCGTCTTCCTTTTATGAAAAAATATGTAGACGATATAATATTGGCATTACCTAGTACAGGCATCAATGAAATATTAGAAAAATTCAATAATTATAATCACTACATCCAGTTTACTATTGAAACAGAAGATAATGAATAATCTGTTCCATTTCTAGACACCAGACTTATAAGAAGTAATGATATAATTACAGTAGACTGGCATAGAAAACCTTATAGCTCAGGAAGATATATAAACTATTTTTCATATCATAAATTTTCAACGAAAATTAATTTGATAAAGCAAATGAAAAATAGAATAATCAATATTTCAGATAATACGATGCACAATAAAAATTTAAATATATTATCGAATCTATTTATAAATAATGGTTATCCAAAAACATTAGTAAGAAAAATACTATTTAGCAATCCTCATCCAATACAATTATCTAATGAACCAAATTTATCAACTGATATCGTAGAAAATATAACGAATATAAATTCAACCAATACCTTTTTTGCATCTTTACCATATTTTAGAGATCTTACTCCTAGAATTTCCCAAATTTTAAAGGAAGTAACTAACATAAAACTTGCAAATAAAAATGTTCTGACAATTAATCGTGTTTTTAGTAGATTGAAAGTAATTGATCTTTATACTGAACGTTCTAATGTTGTATATAGATTAACATGCTCTACATGCGAATCTGTATATGTGGGTCAGACTTCTCAAAAAATTACTAAGCGCTTAGCTCTACATAAGAGTGATTCAAGATTATACCCCGAACGTTCAGCATTAGCAGAACACGTTTTCTCAACAAAACATATAATTGATTATAAAAACTTCAAAATTTTGTGTAAAGAAGACAATTACTCTAAAAGGATTTTCTTGGAAATGACATTCATTGCTCAAGAGAAAAATTGTTTAATAAAAGAACTGATATTCAGAATCTAAATTCAATTTATAGTTATTTATTATCATTCGACAAAAAAGATAATAATGAAGATCAAGGCGTTAAAGAGGATAATTCTGTTTATTGATTTACTTATATTTCATTTAAATATAATAAGAGTATAGTTAACATTTTATTATAAACTATACTGATGTACTGTATATATATATATATATATATATATATATATATATATATATATATATATATATATATATAAATGTTTTCTATGACAACATCAACTTGTCACAAATTGTCATCAATTTGATAACATGCCAATTTAAATATTTTAACGATTAAATTGTACAATGATGTTTCTTCATATAAATAAATATTATATTATTGTGAACAACCTCAATTAGTGTAAGTAAAAAATATTTTTACTTTAAAAAATATTTTAAATTTATATAATATTTATTTTGTAGATTCTTTGATAATGATAATAATAAATTATCGAAAGCTTAGGATTAACTAAACAGAGTTTTCTTTATCACATTGCCGCATTCCCCAATCAAAAAGTTACCCTAACTAGTTTCGGCAACGAACTACTTTCGTCTATATATATATATATATATATATATATATATATATATATATATAATTTTTCATTAACTGAAAACGTGTTTCTACGAACATTACACACTTTATTTACAACACAATATTCCAACAACAATTTCAAATACAAGACTAATTTTTTTTATTTCCATCATGAATTTATATAACTTTTCAATAAAAACCAACTAAACAATTATACAATAAAATAAATCATAAATCAGCACAATAAACTGTCCATCTAGGGACAATGGCGTAGGTGACACCCCTCCCCTTTAGAATGAAGCTTCTCCTGGAAGCTGGATCCCATCTTCTGTTTCCTGCGGATGACTCTCAATTGTCCTTCCTGAATGGTTCCTCTTATACATGATAAACAGAAAGGCCAAAATCAATGCTGTATAAAGACGAATTGTCCAATTACTGGGAATGTGAAAATTATTGTATTCCGTGAATATTGGCGTTACCAGGTGATTTGGAATGTCCTTTATTTTTAAACTTCTTAAATCAATCTTCATTGGAGAAACGTGTAATTGATTTTATTTTAAATTTACTTCATTTATTACAAGAGATTGTCCAAAAGTTTTTTTTTTCAAATATTAACTCTCGATTTCTAAAGATAATTTTACCTGCTGAATTTTCTATTAAATAAATGCATTTAAGAGTTTTCACTTCAGTTTCATGCCCACATTTTATGGTGATATTTTCTGCATTTGCTTGAAAACCTAAAATATCTCTTATCTCAAATATGTTTGTTGTTAATATTTTTTCATTATACTGAATGTCTTGGATTTGTTTCAAATGTTCCATAACTGAATTAATTCATTCTCCATCTTCAGAGCCAAGTTTCCCGTAATAATAATTACTATTGATCCAAGACTGTTAATTAACCCTCCCTTTGATCTATCTAGAATGAATGTTAATGTTATCACATTTTTTTCCATACTATTCTTAGAGTACACTATTATATTTATAATATTTTCTGTTTCAGTTAGAAAAAATGTATTATTAGATATATTATATTTAAAGTGATTATAATGTATACTTCTTCTACTAGTAGTGGGCTTAAATTATAAAAATTAACAAAAGTGTGACTGGATTTCTGCAGCTTGGCATACCCAAGATTTATTGGAAGTATTGCCGAGATATGGGTGACATCCTTTATTTTGACTGTTGCGCCTCCCATAGCGTCGAACCTGAAATGAATTTATACGGCGTCTTTTTAGGACATTTTATGTTTGGAACATGAATATTTTCTGAAGTATTTTTGTGTCAAGTAGCGATTTTAGGTGTTTTCATTCGGATATTGGTTTTTAATTTCTTTACTTTTATATTCATTTTTGTTTTTGCCTTGTGCCAATTAAATTTGTAGTTAACTGAAACTACTTTTTAAAAAGAAATTCATTTTATTTTTACAACAAGGCGAGACTTTACAACTCGAGAGCTATAAAAAATCTGATTATCATAATTAAAAACGTTAGAAGAAAACTACCCCTGGGATTGCAACTCACGGGTCCAGCGATGTCACATTACCATAACTTTCCTGTTTATTACATACATAGACTTTTAGTGGGTATTGTATCTGGTAAATCTTCACAGCTTTTATTGGCTTTAGAGATTGCTTTTGATTTGTTTTTCTGTAATTTTTCATTCAAATTCGAGTATAAAATTCTCATTTTATCTTTATGATTTTATATATAATTATTAACTACTTGTCGATCTATTTCTATATCGAGAGGTGTATTGTGTCCGGTAATGATTTCGTTAGGTTTCAATTTTGTTGCAGAATGAATGCTATTACTATAAGCTAACAATGCATAAATTATTTTATTTTCAATTGGCTCATTTTTTAAATCTTTTTGCTTATTTTAAATGTCTGATGTGTTCAATAATCGTAGAGTGGAATCTGTTCTGGATGTTAAGAGCTTATGAAATGACATTTAATTTTATAGGTTTCTAATAGTTCATTTACAACAGAATTTTTTAACTCAGTTCCATTATCCGAAATTATTTGTTCTGGTATAGAGTGGTGTGTGAAATATTTAATCAGACTATGACCTACGTCAATTCCTTGCCTAGACTTTAATACACACATTTGACCATATTTGGAAAAGCCATCAATTCTCGTAAAAAATTTAGTATTCTCTAAGGTTATCGTGTCTAAATGCAAAATTTGGAAAAGTTTAGTAGCTGTGGGAGTATCACTTAAAATGGTTTTATTGGTTTTCTATCGTATTTGCTTAACTGGCAAACTTCGCATTCGTTTATACAAGTTTGAATCGATGTTCTTTGATTTACCCAATAATACAAAGCTGTTAATTGATTTTCAGTTTCGTCTAGTCCTCTATGATTAGTCCCACCTACTTGGTAATTTCGAATTACTTCTTTAACTTCATTTAAAGGAACGTCTATTAGTTTTCACTAAAAAAGCAGGAGGTATCAGACCAATTGCTATTGGTACAGTTTACCGTCGTTTAGTAGCGAAAATAATTTGTTCAAACATCAGAGACAAATTAGGATATTTACTTCGTCCTTTACAATTTGGTTTCGGGTCGAAAGGGGGTTGTGAAGCAGTTGCACATGCAGCAAGACGTTACGTCTCTAATAATCCAGACGTTAATAATAAAGTTTTTCTGAAAATTGATTTTAAGAATGCTTTCAATGCAATTCATCGCGATCATTTATTGAAACTTGTAGCAGATATTCTACCTGAAATTTTTCCTTTCATCAATCAATGTTATCGATTCCCTTCATATCTTTTATTTGGCGAAAACATCATTTATTCGGAAAGAGGCGTCCAACAAGGGGACCCTTTGGCACCTCTCCTTTTTTGCATATCGATACACAAACTTATAAGCAACATTGACACAGAATTCAATGCTTGGTACCTTGATGATGGTTCTTTAGGTGGTAATACTAATTCCGTGTTCAAGTCTCTTGTCTATATTATAAACAATTCCAAGGATATTGGTCTTGAACTCAATTCCAGCAAATGCGAGTTATTTTTCTTAGAATCACCAAATAATCTAACCATTGATAAATTTAGTTCTGTAGCATCAGGCATAACGATTACCAACAGACAAAATTTATTTCTATTAGGTGCTCCTTTATTAAACGAATCCTTTCTATCAGCTTTCAATGAAAGACTAACCTTTTTCAAAAAAATGTCATCTCGATTTTCCTGGTTACCGACACATATTGCTAATTACCTTCTCAAGAATTGTCTATTAATTCCAAAATTAACATATATTTTAAGATGTAGTCCGACCTGGTTACATAATGATATCTTGATCAATTTTGACTATACCATTCGTCGTTCATTAGAGTCATTAATTAACATTAAATTAGAGGACCTTTCTTAGAAACAAGCTTCACTACCTGTTTCATATGGTGGTTTAGGAATTCGCTCAATCGTTTCAGTAGCTCTTCCTTCTTTTTTGTCATCATTAAATAGTTCAAAAAATTTCATTAATTACATTCTGCCTATATTTTCACACACACAAGACCCTTTATTAATATAGAGGCAGAAAATGTTTGGTCATTAAAGTCTAACAAAGTTGTACCCGATGAATATAAATCCTTTCAAACATCCTGGGATATTCCTTTATTGAACGTTGAAAAAGAAAATCTGCTTCAGAAAGCTATCAATTTACCAGACAAGGCTCGTTTGAAAGCAGCATTTTCAAAGGAATCGGGAGCATGGTTGAACGCTATACTGTCGGCCCCATCAGGTACGCTTTTAGATGACGAAAGTTTCCGTATTTCTATTGGTCTCCGTTGAGGTTGCCAAATTTGTGTAAAACATCGCTGTCGTTGCGGAGCTGATGTTGATGAATATGGTAGACACGGCCTAAGCTGCAAATTAAGTGCCGGCCGTTTTTCACGTCATTCTGCAGTAAATGACCTAATCAAACGAGGCCTGTCATCTGCAAAGATTCCCTGTTCGTTGGAACCGTTAAGTACTTGCCGCGATGACGGTAAACGTCCAGATGGTATGACCCTCATTCCATGGCAACGCGGCAGACCAGTTATATGGGATTTCACTTGCACTGACACTTAGGCTCCGTCCCATATCCGATCCACATCTACTTCCGCAGGCGCTGCAGCTTTACAAGGCGAAACTTTTAAGATCAATAAATACAAAAATTTGGAGAACATTTACATTTTTATTCCTGTAGCAATTGAAACCTCTGGTGTTTTCGGTCATAAAGCTTTAAAATTCATTAAAGAAATCGGTAAAAAAATATCATTAGAAACCAATGATTCAAGAGCAACTTGGTTCTTTATACAACAAATAAGTAATGCAATTCAAAGAGGAAACTCTTCGTCTTTTTTCGGTACGTTTCCCCGTTCTAAGCCTCTAGAAGAACTTTTTATGAAACCTAATCATAAGAAACCTAATTCTTCTATCACTTTCAAACTATCTCATATTACAGACCCTAAAACATGTGATCTTTCCTTTTTCCGAAATTCCTATTTAACATCTTCATTCTCTTCTTCAGAATGTGTGCCTTCTGATAATACATGCGTTGACAATTTAATAAATTATGCCTCCAACAAGCTTTTGGGCCTCAGTGTATTAAAAAATATAGATAACCACCAGCCAGGTGATGTCCCATTCATAGGAATACCGAAGAAGATGACTATGCTAGAGAATGATGCGATTCCTATACGCAATAAACTATCTTTGACCAAAACAAAATATAAAACTGATTTACCCCAAATAGAGCTGGAGACATCAAATAAAAAGGTAAACGACCAAATGGAAGTTATTTATACTAACAGTGTGGCATACTCTAACAATACTAATATAGACAATTTGTATGATGAAGATGATAACGGAAATCACACATCAGTAGCCGATTTGAGTAAAAATTTTAATGACAAACTCTCCAGAACAGTAAGAAATGATACTAACTTCGCCAATAGGACAACTGAGGTTAGATCCAAAATATCTGAAGTGACCAATAAAGTGAAACCAAAAAAAAGTCATTGCCTCCAACAAGTGTCAAAATAACCGCGATGTTTTGCAGTCAAATTCAAAATTGGAAGAGAATGAAGACGTAGAAAAAAATAATGGTTCAGAAGTCGATAGGGTCGTAGTAACTGAGAATTCAATAAACATCAATTCTCTTTCTAAAAATAATCCTAGTGTTAACAACTTCTGTTCATATATTTCATTTTGATTAAAGATTATAAGAAAGGGAATGATACTCAAGAAGAACAAAAGGACACGTCTAAAAATGATGTAGATAACAAGGAATATATTAACAAAGTGAACCAGACCAATGATCTATCGACATCATCCAAACTTTCCAAATCCGTAATATCTACATCCAATTCAGTAGCAAACAACATCAATTCAAATTCCTTATCACGCCGATCAAGTGAGAAAGACAATAATAGAATCCGAGATTATTCGTACAATGATAGTAGTTGCGAAAGAGCTGTTAACAATATCTCCACAATCAGATCCATAAAGCATATTCCCCAAGAATCTTTGGGTCTCAAAGGCCTCAAAAATATTGGTAACACATGTTTCATGAATAGTATTATCCAATGCCTATCAAACAAAAGGCTATTAGAATATATAAAGACAGACGCATACGTAAGAGATATTAACATAAACATATCTAGCATGAAAGGAGCACTAATTAAAGCGTTTGCTGAAGTTATTCAAGAGCTTTGTTCTGAAGACGGTTCAGACAGAGTGGTTAATACAGTATCATTGAAAAGTCAGATTCAGCGTTTTACTTCAAGGTTCATGGGATACACTCAACATGATACACAGGAGTTTCTTCGTTACCTATTAGCAGGACTTCACGAATATGTCACCAAGGTATATGCGAAACCAAAGCCCATATTAACAGAAATTGATGACAAATTTAGTGATATCGAGAAAGCACAAGAATTTTGATTAAGATATGCGAGAATGGACAACTCCAAGGTTGTGGATAACTTTGTCGGTCAATTAAAATCAACAATCAAGTGCACACACTGTGGTCACTGTTTAGTTACCTACGATCCCTTTTGGGATTTATTCCTTTCGATACCACAAGGAAAAGGTCAATTACGACTTTCACAATGTTTAGATTCGTTTACAAAAGAAGAAACACTTGACGGTGATGAGAAACCAACTTGTTCGAAATGTAAGAAACGATGACGATGCATTAAATCATTCTCAATTCATAAATTTCCGAAAATTTTGGTTATTCACCTGAAACGCTTTTCGCAAACAGAAAGATTTAGTAAGACTTAATGTTTCAATAGATTATCCAATAGAAGGGCTTGATATGAGCCATTACGCGACTGATAATATGGCACCTTGTATGTGCAACCTCTACGCTATATCAAATCACTGCGGAACCACTTATAATGGTCACTACACAGCATTTTGCCGACATCCCTACGCGGGACAGTGGCACGAATATAACGATTGAAGAGTGCTATTAATATCGTGGAAATCTTTAGTCAGTGGAGAAGCATATGTTCTCTTCTATGAAAAAGATGACACAAAATCCCACCTTTAAGTTTAATAATTTTTTTTATTAGTTTTTATATTGTATATTTTCATTGTGAACCTATTTGTTTTTTTTTTTCTGCAAAATTTATTTATATATTCATATATACATTGCATCCTTTTAAATATAAATAAAATGTGCTTGTTAATAATAAATAAGTTTTTCTTTACATTTGACAAAATCAGTTTGAGAATCTGTAAAGGGATTTTGAAGAATGACACTGAATTTTTCATAAACAGGGTCTTCGAAATAAATAAAGTATTCTTGTTCATAACATTGTGCTTATTACTTATTTTCTTTTATAAGAATTTCCTACACAAACAAGAAACTTTTTTCGAAAGGTTATCACCTTCATTTTCTTCCCTCCAATTAGATGGCCAATATGGACTCTCCCCTATGAGAATTGAGGATGACTTTTCCGGACTCTTCCTTCTAGGAATTCACGCTGAAGCTGCTGTACTCTTTCCTCTGAGAATCGACGCTATTAATGGTCATATATATAAGAAATTCCCTTCTTTAATCTCATACTCAAATTCTCATTCACTCAAGTGGAAACAGTTTGACTCTTACCCCCCATAAAATATTTTTTCATGTTTTGAACGCTTTTTTTGAGCTCAACTCTATAATTCAATTCTAACTTTAGTAATTATTAGAATGTCATTTTTTGGATTGTCACATCCTTTTTATATAAGATAATAAAACCTTTTAAAGTTGTTTAACATTTCATTTATAATGAGAGAAAGATTTTTTCAAGTTATTCAAATTTTTCAATTTTCAAATTTTTAATCTTCCAACTTTTCACACCTATTTCCTCTAACATTCCTGATGATCAACGTGTGTTACCACGGAAAAAGTTTTTTGGACCAGGTAATGTTGGAGACTTTTGTAATTGTTCGCTTTAAATATATCAAAATTTTGTAGCCTGAAGATGGCCCTTATGTAGGTCCAAACTAGTAATTTAAAAATGCTGTGACATCGACTTAATTCAGAAACAAAATTAAGTGAACATATTGAACGCGGTGGTTAACAGCTGGATCGTTGCGTGAAATTACCATCTAGTTCTGAGGCCTCCGTGTCTGAGGTAATTTGAAGATGGATTAAAAGTTTCTTTTTTAGTTTTGTACATTTAGTTTATATGCATCTGTCTTTGAAATGTGGGTAAAAATTTGTCAGCATGTGTATTAGAGCGGTAAAGTCTGCGGGGATCCGTATACATTTTCGAGGAGAACCGATATTTGATCAAAGTCCAGAACAAAAGGAGGATTCTGTTCAGCGATAGTCTGTCTTACGGGCTCCGTAAGTGCCAACTTGGAAGCTGAATCTTTTTTCTTTTTTGAGGATTGTTTCGGTTAGCTTGCTGGAAGGATCTGTTTGCAATGTGTTTTCTTCGGCATCAGGTTGCGGGGACGCTGTGGTGATTTCATCGAATGTACGTTTTGACGTATTCTGAGATACAAAAACTTCCGTAGATAAGTGTTTTTGGGATAATTGAGGTTCGCTATTATACTATTGGGAATTCGCCTCGGCGCTAGCTGATTGCAGATTGTTGAGGAATGCTTCAGATTGTGCAGTAGGTGAGTGAGCTATATTGGTTTGACTATTTGGTGTTGTGGACTGGATTGGACAATTAGCTGCTCATTGTCCTGATTTTTCACCAGAGTAACATATTAGAGAATCGTCTGAGAGAAATATTCTATAGGAGGTGCTGTCGTAGGTCACTAAAATTGATTCAGGTAATGAGTTTGTTGGTGGGCTTATAAATACTTGCCGTCCGAAACTATAGATGTGGCTGTATTCAGGAAGATCTGAGCTTATTCTTAATAACGATATAGAGGAAAGTGTTTTGATGCCTAAATTATTTAACTCATTTTTATCAGATTTTGAGGAATTGTGGGGCTCACATTTGATAGTATAAGTCGAACTGCTGGTGTGACATGCCTTGTAGCCTGTACAATTTCGCCATTTATTTTAATTTTTCATGTTTGGTCATTAATTTATCGACTATAGTGGTAAGTTAAGTATATGCACATCCGGTTGAGAGATAATTTTGAAGAAAGCAAAATATTTTTCTGGTTGGATAATTTCTCCAAGTGGGATTAAATGATCCTGAATTTCTTCATTACCTGCGGGAAAAATTATTCCTTGGTCTTTTTTTGGAAACTGTTGTTGAGGAGTAGGAGTTTTGAGAACTGTAGTCAACCCAATAAACACACAAACGTTTTAAAAACGTAAAATATTTAACATGTAACTTAACGTTTATAAATGATTTTTAGGCAACTGGTTATATTACCGGAGTAATGTCGCTCGTTTCTACGTAACGATTTTTCCAACGTCAAATACAACGTGATTTTCGTAACGTCATTCAAACGTTACCGTTTTAATGTGATTTACCGGTTGCTTTTGAACGCAATATAAACGTTTATAAAACAGTCTTCTGAAACGAAATTTAGCACACATCTTACTAACGTCAATTAAACATTACATTTTCAATGTGATTTACCCAGTACTTTTATAACGTAATATAAATGTTTTTATAATGCAGTTTACAAACATTTTGTATAATGATATTTAGCACATACTTTTAACGTAATTTAAACGTTACTTATTTGATGTGATGTAACCATTGCGTTTGTAACGTAATATGAACGTTCTTATGCTACTTATAGACGGTCTTTTGAAACGAAATTTAGCACCCACCTTATAACGTCACTTAAGCGTTACCTTTTCAATGTGATTTAACCATTGTTTTTCTAATGTAATAGAAACGTTTTTGTATAATAATATTCAGTACTTACTTTTAACGTGATTTAAGCGTTACATTTAATCGGTTTAAATCATCATTTTCGTAACATTATACTCACAATTAAAATTAAAAGTAGAGGGGGGCATATTTGACAAAAACTGGAATCGTATATTAACGTTTGTAAACAAGTAATATCTGATAAATAAAACTTTATTCATATTAATAAAATAACAAACTATATTTATTATACAAGAAATAAAGCATTTATCTATTCTTTACTTGTTACCGTCTTCGGTCCTCGATGGATCCTTTATACTGATGAGCTACGCTTACGATTAAAAGGAGCTAGTCTATTCGTACAGCGACATCGATGAGCGGGAACCGGAACTCCACGGCGACGTAAATAGGATTACTACCAACTCTTCAGGCGTCTCGTGTTGGCCGTTGTGGTTTGGGGTTGCGAGAATTACAAGCGATTGTTACACGTTATATTTATTATATTTGATAAATCCACACAAAAATAGTATACAATAAAAAAAGAAAATTCTTGTAATTAACATAATAAAATAAAAAATGTTCTTAAAACTATAATATAAAATATATAAGATTTCTAGTTTTAATATTTTACAAAACAACGTGTATATATATATATATATATATATATATATATAGACGACATAAAAAGCGTTTTTGTAAATGCATATGAGTTCAATTAAGTCATTGTTTTCAAATTTAAAAAAAACGTTGTATATACAACATGTTAAAAAACATTACTGTATAACCGTTTATATCACGCGAAATAGTATAAATGATGTTAAAAATACTACGTTAAAATAACGGGCATTGAAAGCGTTTTTGTAAATGCACATGAGTTCAATTAATTCGTTGTTATCAAATTTGAAAAAGCGTTGTATATACAATGTGGTAAAACATTGCTGTATAACTATTTATATCACGCGAAATAGTATGAATAATGTTAAAAATACTACGTTGAAATAACGGGTATAAAAAGCGTTTTTGTAAATGCATATGAGTTCAATCGAGTTGTTGTTTTCAAATTTGAAAAAGCATTGTGAAAACAACATATTATAAACATTTACTGGATGACATTGTATATCACGGAAAATAGTATAAATAATGTTGAAAATATTACGTTAAGATAACGGGATTAGAAAGCGTTTTTGTAAATGCATATGAGTTCAATTAAGTCGTTGTTTTCAAATTTAAAAAAACGTTGTATATACAACGTGTTAAAAAACATTACTGTATAACAGTTTATATCACGCGGAATAGTGTAAATAATGTTAAAAATACTACGTTAAATTAACGGGAATTAAAAGCGTTTTTGTAAATGCATATGAGTTCAATTAATTCGTTGTTTTCAAATTTGAAAAAGCGTTCTATATACAACGTGGTAAAAACATTGCTTTTTAACTATTTATATCACGCCAAATAATATGAATAATGTTAAAAATGCTACGTTGAAATAACGGGCATAAAAAGCGTTTTTGTAAATGCATATGAGTTCAATCGAGTCGTTGTTTACAAATTTGAAAAAGCATTGTGAAAACAACATATTATAAACATTTACTGGATAACATTGTATATCACGGAAAATAGTTTAAATAATGTTGAAAATATAACGTTAAAATAACGGAATTAGAAAGCGTTTTTGTAAATCCATATGAGTTCAATTAGGTCGTTGTTTTCAGATTTAAAAAAGCGTTGTAGTTATAACATGTTAAAAACATTACGGTATAACTGTCTTTATCACGCGAAATAGTATAAATAATGTTGAAAATACTACGTTAAAATAACGAACATAAAAAGCATTTTTGTAAATACATTTGATTTCATTTGAGTCGTTGTTTTCAAATTTAAAAAAGCGTTGTATATACAACGTGGTAAAAACATTTCTGTATAACCGTCTATAACTCGCGAAATGGTATAAATAATGTTAAAAAATACTACGTTAAAATAACGGCCATAAAAACCGTTTTCGAAAATACATGTGGGTTAAGCTAAGTCGTTGTTTTCAAATTTGAACAAACGTTTGGAATATAACGTTTCGAATTCAACCAATTTGTCAACATTGAAAATTCAACGAGTAACGTTGAAATAACATTAAAACGTTTTAAAAACGTTTTTTTACGTAGGTGTGTTTATTGGGAAGAGTCTCGCCGGATATGATTTCTGTAGTTGTTGCTAGGTTCCTGAATGCGGGCCTGTATTCCAATTATTGGTTATCATATCACTTGAAAAAGTGCGATATTTGGCGGTAATGTAGTATAATATATACAAGGATGCAGGTTAATTACAAATTAACGGTTTTTTTTCACAAGTTTATGTAGTATGAGTCAAAGTGACTTACTTGTTCGATGGAGGAACACTAATATTCACTATACTGTCTGTAATTGAGTTTTTTAATCAATAAACACTGTTAAAGTTGAAAAATTTTAGGAGCTGACACAAATACTGTTTACACATTAGTTGCTAGATCCGAACTCCCAAAAAAAATAACAATCCAAATTCCACAATATTACCGAAATCACAAACATTGGCTAGGAAATTTTTCGATGACGAAGATGGAAAACGATTAAAAATGAGCTCTTCTATTATTCAAAAGTTTTATGACAACCAAAGCTCACTAAATAAACCTTAAGTTTACGTCCAATTATCTCATGCATAGAATTACCTAATGAAAAAATTGCACAATTCATAACTGATGAACTTACAATATGTTATAATAGCAATGAGAGATTAGTCGTTAGAGACTGTTTTGAATTTGCAAATTTCATTCAAAATTATGAGTTACTCACAAATTACGTAATCATTAGTCTAGACGTTGTGCCGCTTTTCACTAGCATACCGATCAATTTGGTAAAATATAGCATCGCCAAACATTGGAATTCCATTCAAAATTCATGTAGATTAAATATTGACCAATTTTTGGAGTTGGTATACTTTATGTACAGTACTTTTGTTTTTGCTTTTAATAATGAATATTATAAACAAATTTTTGGAACACCAATGTATAGTTCTGTATAACCTATATTTGCACAATATGTCATGGACGATTTGATCGCTGAGAGTGTTGGAAAGTTACCTTTTGAAATTTTTTTTTTAAATATGTGAATGATAGCATGACAGCTGTTCCTGAAGATGGTGTCGAAACCATTATGAATATATTTAACAGTTACAATCAATACATAGAATTGACAGTTGAAAATCTAGTTAACAAATGTGTACCATTTTTGGACACAAAATTAATGAGGACCAATGAAAGCAAGGTGATATTGGACTGGTACGTAAAACCTACTAGCTCAGGTAGATACCTTAAGTTCAAGTCCAATCACCCCTACAAAATGAAGATTACGTTGGTGTTAGGGATGAAGAACAGAATAATGAAATATCTGATCTAACATTTCCTAATGAAAACCTTAAAATATTGATTGATATCCTTGAAAAAATAGTTATCCTATCAAACTACTCAAAAAGTTGACCTATAACACTCCCGGCGAGCATACAGTCAGTGAGGTAAGAAGCAATCAGAATGAACAAAATACTAATTTAAGTATCACACAGAGTTTTTGGATCCATTCTTTATATTAAAACTCATTAAAGAATTCGAAGGAACTAATATAAAAATTGTTCAAAAAAAAGCCACACCATTGCAGTTTCTTTTTACTAAGTTAAAACAACCAGGACTCCTTGAAGAAAACGAATACGATATATAGTGTCCCTTGTAAAAAGTGTTACAAAATCTATGTAGGAATGACATCTTAAATCCTTAAATCACGTTGGGAACGACACCAGCACACTCATTATTCCGATAGTACAATTTTTGTTATTCAACTTTTTCTTGTATATAGTAAACCATTTTGAAAATTGAGATATCAATTATAACCCAGATATTAATCAAGAAGGATTGACAATAACATGAGAATTTTACACTTTATCATCTTCAACCAATTTTTTTTTAAAAACAAAAAACAACAATTATTGTAGATAAGAACATGTTTTACTCCATCCATATCAAAAACTTGTAAACATTTTGAACGAAAATATTTAGGGTTGCATAGATAATAAAAGGAGCTTCAAAATGATATATCTATTACTTGACACCCCTTGCCATATACGGTTTTTCAAGGGGTGATTCTAGGTGCTATTGCTGTTGAGTTACGCTAAAAACTGACTTAATGTGACAGATGACATTTTACTCATAAAAATAAAGTAGACAAGGTGTTAAAAAAATGTTATGTCAAGTGAGCATGGTGAAAGATTGATTCTCCTTTTAGAATTTTTACTTTAGTTATTTACTGGAAATAAATATAGTGTATTAAAACTAGTATTGCCATTATATACCTAAATACCTTGTCCACAATTACTAACAGGTTATGGGCCCAGGATTAAAGGATTGAAGAGATAAATAGAAAATATCAAAAGAAAGCAATATGGCTAGGCAAGGTATAAAAAGCTATAATATAGAAGCATTAAATGAAGAAAATTATTACAACTGGAAATTTAGAATTGAAGCAATATTGGCAGAATTTGGGGTAATAGGAATGATTAAAAATGAAATAGACATAGAAAATATAGCAGATGGAGATTGGAGAAGAAAAATCATTAAAGATGATAATAAAGCAAAATCGTTGATAATTCAATGTGTGGCAGACTCGCAGTTAGACATATTACGAGAAAAAAAGTATGCTTTTGATATGTGGAGAACATTAGAAACAAAATATGAAAGAAAAGGGTTGCCAGGACAATTGTTAAGCTATTGCATTAGCTTCTATCGCGGGCCTTGAGCGCGGAGACCGAATCTAGAAATTCCGTAACGAAAATAACCTGGCACGATACGAAGACTGTCCAGTAAATTTTAATACCCATATGCTTATACGAGGACTGTCCAATAAATTTTGATTTTATTATGTTGATACGAGGACTGTCCAATAAATTTTGATTTTATTATGTTGATACGAGGACTGTCCAATAAATTTTAAGTTTTTATACTTATACGAGGACTGCCCAATAAATGTCGATACTTTTATGATTACAAGGACTGTCCAATAAATTTTGATTATTTTATGATGATACGAGGACTGTCCAATACATTTTGATTGTTTTATACTTATACGAGGACTGTCCAATAAATGTTGATACTTTTATAACTAAACGAAGAATGTCCAATAAGTCTTGAGTATTTCATGATGATACAAGGACTGTCCAATAAATTTTGATTCTTGTATACTTATACGAGGACTGCCCAATAAATTTTATTACTTTTATGATTATTTTATGCTGATACGAGGACTGTCCAATAATTTTTGATTATTTTATGATGATACGAGAACTGTCAATAAATTTTAATTCTTTTATACTTATACGAGGACTGCCCAATAAATTTTGATACTTTTATGACTATACGAGGACTATCCAATAAGTTTTGATTATTTTATGCTTATACGAGGATTGTCGAATACGTTTTGATTGTTTTATACTTATACGAGGACTGCACAATAAATGTTGATACTTTTATGATTATACGAGTGGTGTCCAATAAGTTTTGATTATTTTATGCTGATACGAGGACTGCTCCATAAATTTTAATACTGATATGATTAAACGAGGAATGTCCAATACATTTTGATTCTTTTATACTTATACGAGCAGTGTCCAATAAATTTCGATTATTTCATACCCATACGACGACTGCCCAATAAATGTTGATACTTTTATGATTATACGAGGACTGTCCAATAAGTTTTGATTATTTTATGCTGATACGAGGACTGTCCAATAAATTTTGATTTTTTATACCTATATAAGGACTGCCTAATAAGTTTTGATTATTTTATGCTGATACCAGGACTGTCCAATAAATTTTGATACTTGTATGATTATACGTTTTGATTATTTTATGCTGATACGAGGACTGTGAAAGTGAAACTTCTAATGCTAAGAAAAGAGCTAAAAAGAAAAAGAAATTGTGAACGTCAAAGTGTAAAACTCTATGCAATAGCTTTACCGCGGCAGTCTCCGAGTGCCACGCGTTTTTTTTTTTAAGAAGAAGCCATTATCATTGAAGCTTGAGGAAGGAGATTCATTAGAGAAATTCATTAAGGAATTTTAAGAGACATTAAGGCACCTAAAAGCCACTGGGATTAAAATTGATGAACAAGACATTGTGTGCAATTTACGAATGGCACTTCCAAAACCATACGAAACTGTGGTAACAATTATTGAAAACATGCCAACATATCTACTGACTTATGAAAATTTTAAATAGAAATTATTGGCCGAATATGAGGAAAGGAAAATAACTAGAAACAATGTCAGTGGGCCGTCAACAGAATTTTTAAGTGATAGAGTTTGTTATGGATGTGGAAAACGGGAGCCTATACGAAATGAGTGCTGGAATCAAAATTGAGGTACAATATCAAGAGGAAACAGAAGTAACTATAGAAGTTCACATCAAGGAAGAGGCAGCATGAATTCACGAGGAAGAGGCAATTTCAGAAATAGTCAAGATCAAGAGTATCGTCAAGAGTTAAGTGCTAGTAGGTATAGTAATCAAGTGCAAAATGAAAATCAAGGTACCTACGAAAGTGTAGACAATAAAAATATATGTTTTATGACAGGGCCAGGTAAATCAAAATGTGGAAATGAAAATCAATTAACCTTTTTGGTTGATTCGGGATGCACAGATCATCTTGTCAATGATAAAACTGTCTTTTCAGAATACATTATATTAGATAAGCCAATTATAATATCTGTTGCAAAAAATAATAGTCATTTACAAGCGATTGCAGATGGAAATTTTAATGCTGGAAGTATAGTAAATATTAATTGTACGATCAAAAATGCATTTTATGTACGCAAGAATTTGCTTTCAGTAAAAAGGTTAGAGAATTGCGGAAATAAAGTAATTTTCGAAAAAGGCGAAGTTTATATATTTTTAATGATAACCAAGGACTCGTAGCAAATGGGAAACGAGAAAATTTGTATGAAATCAAATTTGAAATATTAAAGTCAGAATGTTTAAATACAGCAACGAATACAGATTTTATCATATGTGGCATAAGAGGTTTTGGCATATTAATTTTATTAGTCTTGAAAAACCTATTGAAGGAAATTTTGTTAAAGGTATTGACAATAAAACTTCAATTGTTAAAATAGATTTCTGTGAACCATATACTTTAGGAAAAATATCTCAGTCACCCTTTGGTTCTCGAACAAAAAGCAATAGAGTGTTTGAAATAGTTCATACTGATGTATGTGGACCAATCACCCCACCATCACATGATGGACACAGGTATTTTGTTACTTTTATTGAAGATTTTTCAAATTTCACAATGACTTAATAAGAGAAAAGGCTGAGGTTTATGTTTATGATTCGATGTTTAATATTCAAATATCTAAATTGAGATGCGACAATGGCGACGAGTATATCTCTTACAACTTAAAACAATTTTGTAAAAATGATGGCCTGAGATTAGATTATACAATTCCCTATACTCCACAACAGAACGGCAAGGCTGAAAGAATGAACAGCTCACTGGTAGAACGAGCTAGAGCGATGATCAATGATTCAGGTGTGCACAAGGAATTATGGGGTGAAGCCATTTCAACAGCAACCTACATATTGAACAGAAGCCCAACACAATCACTAGATGGTATCATAACACACGCAGAAGTTTTCTATAATAAAAAACCAGATGTAAGTAATATGAAAATTTTTGGCAGTACGTTATATTCCCATATTCCATAAGAAAAACCAGGAAAATTTTATCCCAAGGCATAACAATGTGTAATGGTAGGATATGCTCACAACGGTTATAGGCTGTGGAATATAGATACACAGAGATTATTGTAGCTAGGGATGTTAAATTTGATGAGAATTGCTTCCTTTTCAGGAAATATGTATCTGAAATTGAGGTAACTGCTGACGAAAGGAAAGAAATGGAAGAGGTAAGCGATGGAATGGAAAATACCATAGAGAAATATCGGCATGAAAGTGTAACAATCAATGAAAACGGAAGAGACAGTGATCGCAGTAATAAAAGAGAGACACAATTACCAGAGAAATTTAAGGACATTGAATTATATATGGCATTAAACGCGTACAATTATGTTGAAGATATTCCTGTGAGGTATGAAGAAATAAAAAATCATAAAGGTAACTAGTTACTAGCTATAGACAGGGAACTTAAATCTATTAATAGGAATGAAACAAGGGAAATTGCAGACAACAAAGACATTACTAACATTTTAGACACAAGGTGGTAATTAAGTAAAAAACCTCTAGAAACAGGTGAAAATGGAGACCGGTCAGTTGGACCACGAGTACCTGCATTAATCCTTTTTTGAAAAAGGTCAAGTTAAGCCTACCCTTCAATTCGACCAGGATAAAATTTAATTTTCTAATCGATTTAATGGAATTACAATATCATTTGGGTAGTAATAGTGGGTAGTTTTCGACACTTGCAAATTTCTATCAAATTTTAAAATATTAGTTCAAATTCAGCAACGTTCTAGTAAGCACCATTATCCTTCATAAGTATCTAGTCAATTTAGTTTGTTTAAGAAGTGTA
The DNA here is from genome assembly GCA_963921935.1 of Galeruca laticollis. Lineage (NCBI taxonomy): Eukaryota > Metazoa > Arthropoda > Insecta > Coleoptera > Chrysomelidae > Galeruca > Galeruca laticollis. Next base: position 127,290,103 of record OY998180.1, read on the forward strand.
ACTGCTCCAAAAACGGATTGAAGTGTATGATTAGTGAAAAAGGACACAAATCATTGTTGCTCAATAGTTTTAAATTTTCTAAAGCTCATGTAGCAGAATGCGGAAAAATTCGTTGGTGGTGTGTTAACAGAAAGTGTTCTTCTAAAATTTATAGGCTATTATATATCTGTTGCGTTTTGCTTATTACCAAACAAGAACAGCTCAAGTTATTTGAAATTATTTTAACTGTTAAATGAAAAATATAAAACTTTGGATCTGATGTTTAAACCTTCAACAGTTATTGTTGGTTTTGAACAGGCAATTCAAAACGCTTGTTCAATAATGTGGCCGAATATAAAAATTATAGGATGTAGATTCCATTTGTGCCAATCGTGGTATCGTAAAATTCAAAATTTGGGCTTAGTCACAGAATATAGGAACAAAAACTGAGAAATAGGCAATTTTCTTAAAATATTTTTTGGACTTCCATTTTTAGACCCTCATGAAATAGGAAACTTTTTTCTGAAGAAATTCATTCAATAATGCCCAGTAATCCGAGTTTGTCGAAATTTTGCAATCATATCGTGGAAACTTATTTCGATGAATAAAGTAATTTTCCCCCAAGTATGTGGGCTTGTACTACACATAGTATGTACAGGATCCCAAACGCGTGTGAATCCTTTCATTCTCATTTTAATTCTAATTTGTATAGCTCTCACCCAAGTTTGTTTAATTTTGTAAATATTTTAATAAACTTTCAAGCAGAAACATATATTAAAATAAATTCCGCAAAATGTTCCACCAAAAAACTAAAAAGTGCAACACAGAAAAAAAAATGATTTTATTAAAGCTAAGAAAGCAGAATATAGAAATGGCCTTTTATCACAAAAAAATTTTGTAAAAATTATGTCTTATTATAATTCACCTTAATAATAAATAATATGTTAAGTTAATAGTGAATATGTTTATTTCTTAGAACACAATCTTAATCCGCTCGAAGAGCGGTCGTGGTCCAACTGATCGGTGTACTTAAAACAGGTACCTGGCCCGTGGTCGAACTGTCCGACACCCGTGAAAATCAATTCAAAGCTAGACTAGTTGTACAGGGATTTGCTCAAAAGGGGATAGAATATGAAAATTATTATTCACCAGTTTTAACTATAGGGAACCAATTAGCTTATTACTTCCTACAGTTGGATGTGAGAAGCGCATTTTTACAGGGTACTTTGAAGTCTTCAGTATACATTAATTTCCCAAAAGGTATGAAACATGTCCCAGGTAAAATACTAAAATTAAATAAAGCACTTTACGGTTTAAAGACATCATCTAGATCTGGGGTTCTCAAACTGTGGGTCGCGACTCCCAGGGGGGTCGCGTGATGTGTCCAGGGGGGTCGCGGGATAAGGAGGAAAAAAACAAATCAGTCATAGCTGTAGTTTTTATTATTAACAAAATTTATAGGCTACACAAATTTGTAATACACATACAAGTTGAAAAAGGCCTAATACTATTTAATGGGAAACATGAGCTTGTTTGGAATTAACCAATTTTTTTATGTCCGGATTGAGTTTTGTTATACGCAAAAGAATGTCATTTTCCAGGGTCAAACGATTTCTTGATTTTGTCGTGATATTCACCATTATGGAGAAACCTTGTTCACAGTTATAAGACGTAGAAAATGGCATCAAAGTCTATAATGCTTTTGTGGACAGTTCTGGGTATTCATTTTTAATACCTATCCAAAATTTGTCAGTACAAGCACTGTCAAAAGTGAGTTTTGCTGACTGATCACTTGAAATTTCGATCAGTTGATCATGTTGACGAGCAGTTAGCTCAGCTTTTGTTACGACTTGATCACTGAACGGATTGACTACCCACAAAACCCCACTCGTATCCTTATTTGGAATGTAATCTGTCAGCGGGTCAATCAAACCCTCGAGATAAGAAGATACTAGTAAGGAGAGAGATGAAGTGTCAGGGGATGTAGCGTTAATACTTGACAGATACTCTATAAACTCTTGAGTTAGTGTAAAATTTTCAAAATCTTCTTTCTCAACTCTTGCGTTCCAAACACTGAGTTTTTTTACAAATGCATTTACTCTGGCTTGAGCATATAGCATATTTTTGTCTGGTCCTTGTAGGGATAAGTTCAAAATATTAAGGTGAGAGAAGATGTCAGCCAAATAAGCAAGCTTAACCAACCACTTTTCATCACTGAAAAAAGTGGAAAGTTCGGGTTTACTATCAACCAAAAATAACAACATTTCTGACTTTAATCCAAACAGCCTGCTTAGTACATTACCACGGGATAGCCACCGTACTTCAGTGTGAAATAAAAGATGTTTATGCAAGGCTCCTACCTCTTCACACAAGTTATTAAACAACCTACTTTGCAGCGGGCGACTTTTGATGTAGTTCACTATCTTGACAGCTTCATTTAACACTTGCCGTAATTCATCTGGCATTTTCTTAGCTGCCAAAGCTTGCCTATGTGAAAAACAGTGGACCCAGCTTGCATTCGGTATAAATGAATTCAACCTGGCAATCAAGCCACTCTTCTTTCCCGTAAGGGCCATTGCTCCACCACTACAAATGGACACACATTTCTTCCAATCAAATTCAAAAGGTTCAGTTGCTTCGACAAACACCTTATAAAGGCTTTCACCTGTTGTATTATTCGGCAGGGGCTTACAAAACAAAATATTTTCATGAATAGCATCACCGTAATCGTACCGGATGAAGCATAAAAACTGAGCACAGTTGGCAACATCTGTTGACTCATCCAACTGAATTGCAAAAAAAGTACTGTCTTTTATTTGCTTCTTTAGCTGCTTCTGAACATCTTCAACCATGTCACATATTCTTCTTGAAATAGTATCATTTGATAACGGGATTTTTTTCAATTTTTCATTATCTTGAGGACTGATTATATTTGAAACCATATCAATTGCAGCAGGAAGAATTAATTCCTCAGCAATTGTATGGGGTTTCCCTTTTTTAGCAATCTTGAGTACTACCTCGTATGAAGCTTTAAGAGCATTTTTATTAACATTAGCAAGATCTGTAATGTTTACCTGTTGACTTCGAAGGGATAACAGTTTTCTTTGGAAAAATTCCACTGGTTTGTCTTTCAAAGCAAAATGTTTAGTTTCAAGATGGCGTTTCATTTTCGAAGGCTTCATGCTTTCAGCTGACAACACTTCACTACACACCACACATTGAGGTTTGTTTGCCAGTTCAGTGAAACCGAATTGTATGTACGACTGGTCATATTTGCGGAATTTTATCTTTCCGCAATCACTAGCACTAGCATCACTACTTGACGACGGTCTTTTCAAAAACGTATCCATTGCTACTTTTTCCAACTGTATTTGCTCGCAATACTACTCACAAAATACACACAGTGTTGAGTGATCGACTCAAGAAGCCAGACAATCAGGGCTGTATATCCATTATAAAAAATCCAGGAAATAACAGAAGGGTAAAGCATATTGATCTCAAATACCACTTCATTTGTGAAAATTTAGATGAAGGCAAAATAGATATTAAGTACACTTATTCCAAACATCAACAAGCATATATCTTAACTAAGGGTCTTAATTCTGATATTTTCAGTAAGTTTAAATCGCTCTTAGGTGTTCAATTTTTTAGCGAAGGGGGTGTTGAGTTACGCTAAAAACTGACTTAATGTGACAGATGACATTTTACTCATAAAAATGAAGTAGACAAGTTGTTAAAAAAATGTTATGCCAAGTGAGCATGTTGAAAATTCATCATAGAATTTTTACTTTGCTTATGTACTGGAAATAAATATAGTGTATTAAAACTATTATTGCCATTATATACCTAAATACCTTGTCCACAATTACTAACACTATAGAGATGAAAAAAGAAGTTGGAAACTACGATAAAAATGTAGGTTAAAATTTACCTGTTTTGTTATTTTTTCTGAATTTGAACCAAACTAGAAATATCTTGGGCTTCAAATTTTAGTTGGGACACGTTGAATATATGCACGAACACAGAAATATATTCTTTTCATCCTTTATTACTACTACAGTTGTCCACAATCTAATCTAATACTAATTGACATCGCCTCACGAGGCCACTGTATGAAATACGGTGTGTATCAGCCCAATGGAATACCTTCGCTAATAAATAAATAGGAGCGTATTCGGAATAACGATTCGTGTTTGTAGTTGCGCGCTTTATTTTCCAAATTTTGATACGTCATGTAACAAACTGTAATTTTAGATGTAACTTTCTTTATATTATTCATTTTTTTATTCTTCTGATAATTATAGACATATTTCATATATAAATGTGCTATATCTGTCTTCAATTGTTTTGGAAGTATTAAGTGTATTCTGATTTACTGCATCAAAAAAATTAAATCAATAGATTACAGAAATTCCTTAGAGCAATAAACAATACTTACCTATCTTCTATTATATTTATGTTCTAATAAAAAATGAGGAGAAACCTTTTCAGTGTTTCTTTTCAACACTTTTGTTTAAAACTCCAGACCATTTAAACTTTTCACTTTCATGATCATGATCAAGATAATCGTAAGACTTGTCACTTTCGGTCTAGAGGAATATTGTCACTGGTTGAAAGGAAAACATACAACATGCACAAGTAAATATACCAATCGCTGTACCTGAATGTTTTCAAGAGCACGTTCCCATTGATTCATCATCCTATTGATTCCACTCAGCTGATATATCTTGTATAATTGTTTATAGAACTTTCCAATCTGTTGACGTTTTTCCTAAAATGTGAATTTCGCGATTTTATCGTGGTACGGAGCCATCTTGGTCATGTCTCCTTCCACTAATTTTTACTCCAGTATTAGCCATAGCATAATGTTCGCTTCTGCTGTCCCTTTACTATATTTTATGAACCAAATTGGCCATCGGTAATTACTGTATGCATGAACAACTTACTATTTGAATCCGTTGATTTTGTTTTTTCGTTTTATCACTGCTCCAAATCTATTTACTTTTTCCTAGTTCTTGATCTTTATTTTTATCGTCCTAAAGTGTTTTCTGACCTACTATTGAGTGGCGCGACTTTTTTTTGTTACCATATGCTGAACTATCATTTTTCTCTAACACAAAAAATCTGAATATCACCGAACCATTCATTAAACCTCATTGGAAAACATTCTCTCCGAGGATTAGAGAAAATATTGAAATTCTTCTTAGATATTTATATCTGTTACGCGTAACGTAACCGATTATTTATGAAACTCAACAAAAAATGAATGTCCATCGTTTTTCTCAAAAATAATTATCCACTGTTATGTGTCAAAAACTAATTCCAATAAATCATTAACTGGTGGTCTTTTTAATGCCTCTTTATAATCACTTCATTCTGTTAACACCAATTCAATATATTCAAATAAACAAATAATATTCTTGATTTATTATAACGCTGATTCCAAGAAAACTTCTGCCGTATGTTTTTCTCGCTCGTTTTATTATCCTATCAACATTTCAAACAGTCAAGCTGTTAAAACTCAACATTCATTTCAGTAAATAAACGACGGAGCATATAATGGGAAAATTAATTTTCTTTTGAGAAATAGATAAAAATAAGTTGGTTATGATTCAAATAAATTCCTCGAATATAATTGGAGAGTTTAATAAACTTTATTTGTATATTAGTAAAACAATTACTTTCAAAAAAGTATATTTACCAAAAGGAGTGATTTATTGTGAAATAAAGAGGAACTTTCGGATTAAGACCGGTTACCTTTGTAGGACTTCTCCGGGGGATGCGGCCCCCTCACCCCTCTCCGCCTCCCTCGTCAACACTCTTTTGAGAGTGTCAGCGACTCAGCGTCACTCGTCAGTATAGTGTTGCAAGTGGCAAGTGAACTACTTCTTGAAAGTAAATCATCTCGTGTACGTGTTTTATATAGGATTTCTGAATGATGACAGTTGTTTTGTTTACAGATTGTGATTACTGTCATAATAATTATTGTGGTGTGAACTCAGTGAAGTGAACTCATATTTTACAGGTATCGTAACACATAATACTTCTTGCTCTGACAATGATGAACGATAACAATAAAAATATTCATAAGGCTAGTGGAGCATATAAACGCAAATTAAAAAAACTCAAAGAAGAAAAAAGTTTAAAATTGTTAAAAAGTAATTCTAAAATTGAAAGTTTTTTTAAAAATACGTCAGGAGATAGCAGTCAGAATAGTCCAAATGAAAACTATGTTATTACTGATGTTCAAATTCCCAGTACTTCTGCTGCTGTAGAAGAAACTGCAGACTTTTCGAGTGATCTAAATACTTCTAGAAATGTTTCTAGTACTCAATCGGCCATGCCCCTGCCTCAATCCACCTTAAATGTTTTAGATCCGAGTTTATGGGGCAATTTATCTGTTGATTCGACGGATTTTGTAATAAAAAATCTTCCCAAACACTTACTAGCGATTAAAGATTGTGATTTTTCAAACGACATTATCCTGATAAAGTAAGAACAGTAAAAGAACATATGTTTTTTAGCCGTTTACCAAACGGCGAGATGAAGAAAAGAGAGTGGCTTATGTATTCAAATACTACCGGCTGCCTGTATTGTGTTCCATGCAAATTATTCCACTATCACAACGATAGTTCTTTTTGCAAGGGATTCAATGACTGGAAAAATTCTAACCGACCTTAAGAACACGAACAGAGTGCGGAACATAGGTTAAATACAAAAACCTTCGTCTTACGAGACAATGTTTTAGGAAAAATTGATTCTGCATTACACGAAAACTACCTTAAGGAAGTTGAATATTGGCATCGAGTGCTAAAACGTGTAGTAGACGTTGTCAAGTTTCTCGGCACCTGTGGCCTGGTTTTTCGAGGGAGCCAAGAAATATTCGGTTTTCAATAAAACGGTAATTTCATGGGGGCATTACAGCTTGTTGCAGAATACGATGATTTTTTAAAAGCCCATATTGAAAGTAAAGGAAATCCAGGATCCGGAAATGTAAGCTATCTGTCAAAAACTATTTGTAACGAGTTTATAGATTTAATGTACAAAAAAGTAGTTTCTGTCATTGTGGATGAATTAAAGAAAAGTAAGTACTATTATCTCACTGTTGATTCTACACCAGACATCACTCATTCAGACCAGTTGACAGTGATCCTACGGTATGTTTTGAGTGATGGTATGCCTGTAGAAATATTTATAGCTTTCACTAAATGTCATGACCATACTGGAGCACACATGGCGGAAATTATTTTAAATACCCTGTCAGAGCTAGATATTCCATTGTGCGATATGAGAGGCCAGTCATATGATAATGCCCCGAATGTGTCAGGCAAATATAAAGGTTTACAAGCGATAATAAAAGAACAAAACAATTTAGCTGAGTACGTTCCATGCTCCGCTCATTCGTTGAATCTAGTAGGCACACATGCGGCTGATTGCTATTTGGCAGTAACAAAACTATTTATGTTTATTCAAGAATTTTACGTTCTCATGAGTGCATCTTCTTCAAGATGGGCCGTGTTGGAAAACCTTGTCAAAAATAGCAGTAGCGAAAAGAAACTCCTTCCGAAAAGAGTGAACATTACAAGATGGGCTTCCAAATGGCATGTTGTAAAAGCTATTTTACTCAACTACTGGAGCTACAACGATGCAGTAAAAAAAATATCAGACGATGAAGGGGAAACAAATGGGAGCCGAGCTGAAGCTAATGGAATCAGTAAACAATTTTTTAAGTTAGAGAATGCTATTTTACTGAACATGTGGTACGATATTTTACAACGTTTTGAAAAGAGTAGCAAAACATTGCAAAACACCGCTATAGACTTGAATGTGACTTGCAACTTATACAAATCTCTAAAGGAGTACGTACTAAGTCTGAGAGATAACTTTGATTCCTACGAAAAAAGAGGAAAAGAGTTGTCTAAAAATAAAACCTATATTCTTGAAATGAAAAGACGCCAGAAAAGAAAAGCTCTCCCTGGCGAAGATCAAGAAAATGAACCTGAACCCCACTTTGATGGAAAAGAAGACTTAAAGATAAATACATTCAATGTTGTAATTGACAGGCTTATTCAGAATTGAATAAAAGGTCCGGAGTTTATTTCAGTCTTAATGAAGAATTTGGGTTTTTGAACAACTTATCATCAATTTCCAATGAAGAAATAAGGGGAAAAGCTTCTATTGTGGCTAAAAAGTATCGAACCGACATATATGGTGACTTTGAAGAAGAGTGTGTACAGTTCAAAGGCTTCGTTGAAGGTATATTTGATGAAGAAAGAGAACCTCATGATAACAAGATTACCAAGCCTCCAAGGAATACACTTTTGGAGTATCTGAAACTCATTCGTGAAAAACAATCAACAACATTATTTCCGAATATGGACACGGCTTTGCGCATTCTACTATGTATGATGACATCTAATGCATCTGGTGAAAGATCATTCAGCGTGTTAAAAAGAATAAAAAACTACCTGAGGAACTCGACTTCTGACGAAGATTCTCGATTGTCTAGTTTGGCTAGTTTTGTGGCAAATTCTGAGCTTTTTCAAGCATTAGACTTTAACGAGTTGATTAAAGATTTTGCAGCCAAAAAAGCTAGGAAAGTGAGCGTTTAGATTTATTTGAACATTACTGTAAACATTCACTGTAATACATACAGTGTGAGTGAATGTTTATTTTTAGAACTAATATGTTGTACCAATTTTAAAAAGTAAAATTATAAAAATAAACGTTATGTATTAATATGAAATCTGCTTTATACTTTAATTCCATAATCGTGAAGTTAAAGGATACGATATAATAATTATAGGCCATTTTATATTATTGCTAGCATCCGCATCCTGCATCCATTAATGTTTTCCAATTGGTGTTTATCTTTAAGATGTCTCAACTACCCACTTGTTTTGACGTGAGCTTGAAATAAGGCACATTTCAATTTTCCACCCAAGGGGCGGCCGGGGCGGGGGCCGCTCGGGTTAATTTGGCCTAGGGCCGCAAGTACCCTAAATCCGGCAGTTTCTGTCGATTTATTTTACGTCATAATATTCACTTTCAAAAGAAAATTATTTTCAGTGATGAAGCTTGCTTTACTCGTAGGGGTATTACAAATATGCATAACTATCATGAGTATTCAGATGAAAACCCTCATGTAATAACTCCTCGACATTTCCAACGTGAGTTTAAGATTAACGTTTTGGTCGGCCTTATCGATCATTATTTGATTGGACCAGTTATTTTACCAAACCGGCTAACAGGCGAAACTTATTTAGAATTTCTCCAAAATACTCTTCCGGATTGATTTGATGATTTGCCATTACAATTGAGCTTTGAATATTGGTTTATGCATGATGGAGCACCACTTCATTTTAGTGTCAATGTAAGAGACTTTTTAAACCGCCAATATCCAAATAAGTGGATTGGACGAGGAAATAATAAATTGTCCTCAAGATTGGCTTTCACGCTCAACGGACCTTAATAATTGTGATCATTTTCTTTGGAGAGCATAAAAAGAGTCTGTTTATTTATCTCCAGTTGATTACCGAGAAGAATTGTGGAATCGCATTGCAGACAAATAAAATATAATAAAAAATGATCATCAGCTACTGGCCAGAGTCGACTTAAATTTTCTGCCAAGAATAATTTTGTTTCTAAGAGAAAATTGTGATCATTTTCAGCAATTTCTTCAAATTAAACTGTTCATGTTCTTTCTACAAAAATATTATTTTATTTTTCCATTAAATTATTCTAATTTAAACGTATATATTAATTTGTTAAATCTGATATGGATGGAGTAAATTACGTCTAATATTAGTGTTTTTAAATGAAAATGACAAAGTTTTATGCAAAATTACGAGAGTAAAAAAAATTTAGAATCAAGTTATCCATGGTATGAAAATAATTTTTATCAAATCAACTGACCGATGAAAAACTTATATGACATTTTAAGGTTAGGTCACCCCCAATTAACCGCCCAGAATGGTTCGATCGCCTTCTACTTACCATTACTTAATGCCCTTAACAGTCTCATACAGTGTACCAAATTTGGTATTTCTAAGTTAAAGAGTTGCAATGAAATTAATCTTTTTCTAAATTTTGGACCCTACTTTGAGGCCCTATAATTCCTCAGGGATGCAACTTTGTATAAAGGTAAATTGCCCCCAATTGTCATATTTTATGCTCCCCTACACGCCTCTGTACTGTGTCGTTTCTTATGCGTGACATCCTGTATTATTGTGTTCGAAGTTTCTAGGAGGGTATCTAGAAAAGCGAATAAAAGTGCATTTTCCATTGAAATTCTTAACAAAATTTTTGTTTACATTCAAGAAAAAAGAAATAATATCAGAGGTTAAAAATTGCACTTCTTAAAATGGTAAATTCGATAATTTTCAATTTATTGAAATGGAATTGCATCTGGAATAGTAACTAGACACAATTTTATAGAATCGGTAAAATATTGTTGCCACTCGCAAATATTTTGAGTAAAATTTATCCAAAAGAACAGTATCATAGCAAAACCAATAGAAGAAGTCAGGTACATCGAACGTATTGTATTTCCCAGGTTATTGTTCTGGCCGGATTCAACTGTTTCTGCTCACTTATAATTACAGTTCAATATATCAGTCAACAAGAACCCACAATGGAGAAATCAACTCTCCATTCCTGTGAAAAAGAAAGATGTCGGAATTGTTTGTCAAAATGACACTGACACTGCGGAAATTTGGGAGATACTTTTTTTAGGGTTTTCTCCACTGAAAATATCAAAAATTATGTATCCGACATTCTGCTCACAAGAGTAATTTCATTCTTAGAGCGACTCCTCAAACTTTCAAATGTCACCTTCATAAATTAAAAAACAACTCTTTTTCTGGTCTTGATCTAATCTCTCCTCTATTTCTAAAAAAATGTAATGCTCTCGCTCATCCTTTGTCTATAATGATATACATACTACCTCCTATCAGGAAAACAGCCTCGGTAACCCCAATGTTCAAGAAAGGTAATAACTACTGCCCCATTAGCCTTACACCTATCATCTGTAAGGTTATGAGATCTATAATTTCAGAATATATCAGTGAATTTCTTTTGATCGAAAAAATAATACCGGGACAACAACATGGATTTATAAAACGACGTTCAAAAATGACGATTCTACTTTGTTGTGTTAATGAATTGACAAAATCTTTAGACAAGAAAATCTCGAATCACGAAAACATTGAGAACAATAATACATTTAATCAACGAACAACAAAGAATAAAAACAAATAAGATATCTATATACACAGGAATCTTCCAAGGAGACTCCCTCAGTGCCCTCTGGTTTTTCTTGTGCCTTAATCCACTTTCAAAAAGTTTAAACAGTACATCGTATGGATATAAATCAAACATCAACAAAATACAGAAAACACAATAAACCACTTACTCTATATGGATAATATCAAAATATTCGCCGCCAACAGAACACAGATGCAAGCACTTCTAAAATTAATAGAGGAATTCACAAAGGACACTGGGATGGAATTCGGTATCAACAATTGCAAAATGTTACACATCGAAAGAGGGAAATTCAGAATGGAAGAAAATGCCGAAACACTCAACTACGAAACCCTCGAGAACATGGAATCTGGAGACACATACAAATACCTGGGGTTTGATCAAAATACAACAATCAACCACACAAGCATAAAAAAACATTTGAAACAGCGGTATAAACACATAATCAAACTGATACTAAAAACGCAACTTAATTCCCGTAACACATTCAAAGCAATAAACACCTTCGCCATACCAATTCTTACATACTCATTTGGAGTGATAAATGGTCGAACACAGATTTAGATGAACTCAACAGGCTTACAAGAACTATGCTCACTGAACACCGGTATATGCACCCAAACTCGTGCATCGAAAGGACAACCATAGCACGATCAGATGGGGGAAAAGGTTTAATTGACATAAAAACCTTACACCATATACAAATAAAAAACCAGCGACACTACTTCCATAACAAACCCACCATATTACATCAAGCAATAGTTACAGCGGACAAAAAATACACTCCACTTAATCTCAGTCATGAAAACATATCATACAACTTACAAATACCAACCACACAAGAAAAAATGGAGACATGGAAACAGAAAACTATACACGGCAAACATATAAATTGCATGCAGCAACCAACCATAGATAAACAACTATCGTATAAATGGCTGCAGGCTGGAGAACTCTTCCCTGAAACTGAAGGATTTTTCACCGCAATACAAGATGGAGTAATAGCAACAGCTCTAAAGAAAACATAGAATCAGACTTGTGTAGAAGGTGCTACCAAAGTAAAGAAACAATGGAACACATAACAGGAGGATGCAGAGTATTGGACACAACACAGCAGCAAAAATCGTACATCAGGAGCTGGCAATAAAATATAAGCTGATACAAACACAAACACCATACTATAAATACACACCGCCCAACATTTTAAAAAATGAAGATTACAAAATTTACTGGATACAATAGACCAGATATAACACTTGTCAATAAAAAAGATCGAAAAACATATCTAATAGACATTGCCGTACCAAACGATACAAACGTCACACAAAAGGAACAAGAAAAATTCACGAAATATACCCCACTGGCAATAGAACTAAAAGAATTATGGCAACAAGAGCAAGTTTCAATAGTACGAATAATAATATCGGCGACAGGAATAACAACAAAATTTTTTCAAAAAGACATCACTGCTTTAAATATCGAACCACATATCCATAAAAATATACAGAAAGCAATTTTATTAAAAACAGCAGCAATAGGTCGGAAATTCCTTAACCAATGAAGTCAACCAACACACCAAAAACATGAAAATGTTTTGATATGGCTTGCAGTCCTGACACTGCCGTCATATCCGAAACTAAACGTAACCCGCTTCCTCAAGAGGTGGGGAGAGACCAGCATAATAATAATAATAATAATATTGTTACATTTATAATGCTCACGACGGAGGAATACAAACAGTAGATATGTGATTCAGAATAGTAAATGGTGGGAATAAATCAAGTCATAAAACTTCTTGTCATGTGAAATAATTAGGATATTATTCATCCGCCTGGAATGAAAGTTGTGATCCTTTGTAACAAAAATAGTTATCTATAACTATTCGAAATAATCACTGGGCAACTAATGTAGTGACATGCGTATGTTCCTTCAGCACTCGCTTTATTCTAAAATCATTGATTTATTTATACATTACATTGTAAACATTCTATTTCATCAAATTTAGCTGCTTTCAACCGAACAACGGGAAGTCGTAAATCATACTGGCAGATATTAACTGAGAATAGGGAGCGTGTAATAATTCATCAATTTTACACAAAAAATTCCCCCAAATATCTAGATGTCGTGAAGCAAATACTTACACCAGTGAACATAATATTATTTGACAATGAAGAGAACAAAAACAGTTTTCCGTTGATAGTTTATGATGTCTCATTATTTTTATAGATTGTTTAACCCATTAACGCCGAAAAAAAAATTTTTTTGAATTTATTATTATTTTTTCAAAATTTTGATGAAGTAAGCTATGAAATTAACCACCGTTAAGAAAAAAATAAATGTTTATTTTGGAATATACAAAAAACAGTCTGTCACCATATGGGCCCCGTAGGCGTTTCACTGTATAACAAAAACAATAAACAAAATATTGCATTCTAATTTTTGGTGTGAAATTTCATGAAACATTCTATACACAAACCAACATCGCACTTAAAACACATTGTACGGCCTTTGCTTGTACAGTTGAACCCTGCACATCTTCTCCTTTTTCCCTCTGGCACCTGGGCTACATAATGGTTCAGGCCATCAAATCTAACATCATCTCCAACACGGCTACTACTTCCAGCAGCTTTAGGCATTCGACCTGGTCCTTTAGCTATCGTCTTATAATTTGTTAAATATGTCTAAAAATCATAACAATCTGTAAGACAATGTAAAAGAAGTAATGAACATTACTGAATTATTGACAACATTACCTGGGCAATATTTCTCCTAAATTCCAACTGACTGATATTTCGGCCACTATTGCGGTAGAGAATCCAAGCATTTTGTATAGATACGTCAATAAGGTATGTAAATATCGACCAGTACCACTTTTTTGATCGTACACCAATTCTATAACTGAAACAGTATTTGTTATTATATTTTTATGATCATTATACTTTACCGTACCAAGATACATTTGAATCCATCAAATCGGTACCTCCCATGTTCTTATTGTATTTTGAAATTATATCTGGGCGTGGTATAGGTATCATTCTTCTATCTTTTCTGGAAAATCTATCTACAGATTTCACTGGAGCAACTCCATAGCACGTGCTGGCTACTGTAACAACATTATTGTCCATCCATCTCACGTAAAGAATGCCGTCGTTCTTCTCAAGAGTAGAAATGTAAGTGCCTCGAGTTTCTTTGGCCATGATCTTTTTTGGTGGTACAGGGACATTTTTTGGAATTCTATCGTCTCTAATTGTGCCGGTTGCTCCATATCCATTAGCTTTCAAGGTACAAAGTAGGTTAGCGCCAGTAAATAGGTTATCTATGAAGAAATTATAGCGGAAATCCTTTTTGTCTCCTAAATCTTCAATCATGTGTATAAGTGGAGCAGCAGGTTTTCCGAATATTGCGTCATAACCTTGTCTTTTTATAATACTTTTTCCTTGATAAATTTCGAAATTTATCAGGTATCCACTATTGGTGTTCAAACACCAAACTTTATACCCGAACCTAATAGGTTTTCCGCGAATAAACTGTTTACACCCATGCCTCCCGTAGTATTTTATCATGGACTCGTCATACGAAAGGTTTTGTTCGGGTATAAAATGTTCTAAAAACTTTTTTTTCAAGTGATTTACTATGGGGCGTAATTTATACATTTTGTCATTGTAGTCAATATTTTCATTACTAGCAAAATGCAAACATCGACAAATTTGTAAAAATCGGTCGCGTCTCATAGATTCTGCAACCAAAACGTTTTTCATATCCTGTGAGTTTTCCCAATAGCTTCGTTTTGTTGGCAATACATTGTAGCCACTTACAATTAGTATACCAATGAAAACTTTCATCTCTTCTATAGACAACTTTGAATCCGGTAGATTCTTGAGGAGTGAATAACTTCTTGTCTCCTGTATAATTTCTTGAAGTAATTCTTTTGTAAAAAACAACTCAAATAATTGAACTGGACTCAAATTTTGATATGACGAGTAATTCGGCGTTGGAAATTGATAATCGGGATGAACGAGATCGGCCTCAATGAATTCACTTTTTTCTGATTTAGCGACTATAGTCAGTCCTAAATCTTTTGTGGCGTCATTTGGTACCACTGTGGGTAATTGCGCATTGTCTAAATCTTCAGAAGTGTCCTGTATTCTCCTACCATTTGAAAATACAACTTCAGCCGGAGCTAACAGTTGACGACCACTCAAATTTTCAACTAATCCACCTTCATCTTCATCCCCTGAATCCTCGTCTGTCAGATCCTGACAATCCGGTGGCTGTATGTATATGTCAGTCACTTCGTTATCAGATTCGTAAGCGATATCTAATGCTTCTTGAAGAGTTATTCCGCTGAAACTAACATTCCTGTATGAAAATGTAAGTCAATAACAATAGTCCGTAGTACGCCTACCGGTCCCATATGGGGACGGTGACGTTTACGACTAAATTATGAAAAACTAAAATCGTATATCAAGAGAATAACTTTATAATATTGCACAAATAATGTCCTTATATAGAATCCATCGATCAGAAATACAATAAAATAATTCAGATTGACATAATTCAACTTACCGACATGGGATGTCCATATTTTCTTTGCTGAAAAAAATCTCTCCAGTAACCAACAGTATAACTTCTCACTCGCGACAATGACAAGCTACTGAACGCTGTCACGCACATTCGATGACTATTTAGAACGATTACTTCCGAACCGGCTTCGTGAAAATTGAATTAGACAGTTAAGACACGCACATAAACAATGGTAGGTTTTGTGTCCCCATATGGAACCCGTAGGCGTTAATGGGTTAAATTACATGTCTTGTATTTGAACATAAAAAATTATGATAAATATACCCACAATAGTGGTTGCCTTTTAAATTTTAGCATGGAATTTTGAATAAGAACTATAGTTATATTATTTAGTTATCACAAGAACCGAGGATCGCTAGCTAACTAGATAATAATGATAGACTCAGTCCAATGACGTAGAAAAATAATAGACTCATTTATTTACATTATATACTGAAGGTAACATTTCAAAAGCAATCACGAGATGGGCAACGATACGCTGCCTATCACCGTGTGCTATTGTCAAAATGTGCTTTATTTCTGAAAACTGCTCGAAAAATATATCAGCCCAATAACCAGTTGACGAGGTAAAAATAGGTGACGCAATTACACTCTTTATAAAAGATGTGATATCAATTCATACGATGTATAGAGTGACACAAGTACTATATCTACTTATAATCTTTTGAAAATATAGGTAATCTGTGATTACATATTCACGCTTTATTTCTTATAAATTTGGAAGTTCAAATAATTGATGTACTTCCATTCAGCCCTATTTAACCCGAGAACGCTCGCGCCTGAAAAGTTACGTTGATGCTCGCGGCTGGTCGTTTTGAGCGACTAGGAAATTCTTAAATTTGTCAGTATTTTTGTTGTTTATTAAAAGTATTCAGCTATTGATATACTTTTTATAGAAACTTTATTGACTATAAACACAAAGTAGGTAAGTTTTTGAACAGAATAATAATGAGAAACTCGTTATGTAATAAAAGAAATGATATTCGTAATATAAAAGGTGCTAATTTTCTTCATTCCCTACTCACCTTACACAAATATCTACCCTGTGTAAGCAAAAAAAATAGGAATAATATATCTCTGGACGCCGAAGAGGTTTGTCAATCTTGATTTTCAATTCAACAAAGTGACAATTGAATGTACAGTTTTAATATCGCCTCCTAAAAAAGGTGCGATGTGTACACAATAGTTTTTCTCGTATTGCCTTCGAAAAAAAAGGTACTTTTTACGAAATTCTGAGTAGACAGCGTAATTTGTGCATTTACGGCCCGATTCTTTTTATATGGTTTGTTATATGGCTTTTTTTAGAACCAATTCTACAGTTATTTTTCTGAAAGAATTTAAAAAAAAGGCTGTCTATCCCCAAAAATCTCGTCACATAAGGCAGTCTGCGACGAATACTTGACCAAGGCAGTTGGAAAGTTCAACTCTACTTACGTGTCGAATGTATCGTTCTTAAGGTTAAGTTATCGTATCGTATCGTACCAAAGTATCGATATTTCCTGTGCTTAGTCGTCGAATTAAAATTACCGGAGAATCTGTTTATTGTGTTTATTACCGACATTAAGTTACCGAAGAATACCGAGTGTTTGTGATTTGTTCCATCACGCGGTGAGAGTAGATTACTTATTACAAGTACTATCCTAAATTTTTAAATCGACCTAATCGAGAAACCACGCATCCGGCATTGATGCAAGTGTCTTCACCTGAATAGTATTGTGGTGATTGGCTGGAGACTGTTGGACTCAGGTATCGTAAACGATTATTTTGTATCTCTCCTACCTGAAGTAATCGTGCCCTCTCTTAGTCGATTGTAAAAAGACTAATCTAGTGTCACGCCATTTCATTAGCGAAAGAACCATACGGTATCAGAACTATTTTATTATGATAACGAGTTTATTTATTACTAATATTGACATTATTTGAAAGAACTTTTATGTGTTATGCTGTTTTATAGAATAATCGTTAGGAAATTCGGCGTGCACGTCAAATCTAGAATAAATTATTTTCCGATCACTTATATTGACGTAACTTTCACAAAGCCTATGTGTTTTTTTGATTTCGAGTAATTCAGTAATATTATATCCTACATTTTCTTTTTTGAATAAACGGAAAATAATTTCGTTAATAAACTATTTTTTTAGTTCGCAAACTCTGAGACATTTATAGTTTGTGTATTTATATGATTTTGATTTGTATATTTGTCGTTCCTTGGAGACTATTTATTTCTCGAACAATTACCGTGTGACTTGCCGTGTAGTGTTGAGTGGTAATTTGTTTTATTGTTTTTGTGTATATATTGATATTTTTGCGGTACCCAGTTATGCATGTACCCATATTGTAAATTTTTTGATGTTCAGTTCACTGACGCTGGTCAAACCTGTTAATAAACTGGTTAAATAATAAACCGCGTTTTAGTGAGTACTTCCCTAACCTCCACAGACACATTACCGCAAATACCTCACTTTTGATAATTTCTGTCGCTTATCGCAGTTTTTGAAATTTTTCCTGTGAATTAAAATTTCTGGCGCCCTTTAATTACCTTTTAGGTTAATTTACTTTCCTAAAATAAACCCACGACTCTTAGATCTCCAACCAAAGCAAGAGTGCCGTTCGCATACGTCTTAATTGTTTATCGCCCAGTACCGTCTCAAATAATAATACGTCATCTTGGTCCCATCCAAGGAAACTTGGAGAAATTGGTACCGAACAATTAAGACGGTAACAATTTTCAATGGTATATCCATTGTCAACCGTCTGTGTATATGTTCAGCACATAACTCCTTGGCAAGGCTCTTCAAAAATTCACGTCTCTCTAAATTTGTTTTCGTGTTGAACTCATAAATAACCTGGCTGTTGATTCCGCTAGTATTTATTTCACACAAAAAATTGTAAGTGGCCACCTAGCAGTTTTTCGCGATACTGATTAACTACCTTTCATTTCGTCGACGTTATCTACACCACCCTTGGTTTTATTATAATACAATGTAGTTTTTGGTATTATGTTCACCCTGATGATGCATCGTCGATATCAATCCAACAGTGTTATCTCTTTAGGTACATAAGAAAACAGACTTATGTTATTTGTAAATCCGAAAATTGTGCTCTTCACTTCCCTTTGTTTAGAATCGACGAATTCTTTTGGAATCTCTTATTTATTTTTTCTGATAGTCCCGACAATTGTTAAATTTTCCTTCAGTAAGTCTTGAGCCAGGTCAATTGATGTGAACCAATTGTCCATGGTTATATTACGCCCTGATCTGGGAATAGGGCCAACGAGCAGCTTGACAACGTTGGCAGGACTATTATTTACCATAAAAGGACCCGCTGCCTGTTTTCTAGCGTAAATTTCAATGTTATAAGTATAATAGGAACGTGAGTCGGCTAGAGAAAAAATGTTAATGCCATATCGGGCAGGTTTACTTTTTATGTATTGCCGGAAACAGCAACGTCTCCGAAAACCTTCCATCATTTCATCTATTGTAGTATCTGCTCTAACAGTGTAATTTTCTTGACATCTTTTTACAAATCCGTCAAACGTATGTCTGATGGGAGCTAACTTATCTGTTCTGTTTCGAGCTTCTCGGTCCTGCATATTGTCGAACCGGATACAGCGCATTATAAACTGAAACCTAGACAAAGTCATAACGCATCGTAAGTTTTCTATTCCGGTGGCATCAGTGGCCCATAAATCCGAAAAACTTAGGTGTGAAGCACGTCTTTCCATTGTATAGTTAGCACGAATGCACTCAATTTTTATATTTGTACATACCCCTATTTTGTTTATGACTTCATCAGGGAAAAATAACTTCCCAGAAGTTAGTGGTGTTCAGCAACTTTTGATTTGTTTGTCGGACCTTCACGAAATCGTTTTAATATTCGCTGGTTTCGTTTTTGAAACACGGCTTATCGGAGGATATTTACACCACAACATCCCAGATTTTCCCACATAATTCTCAAGGCGTTGCTACAAAGGCACATCCTCGTATGAATCATCTTCGCCCCTATAATTCTGATCAGGGTCTGACTGCTCTGAGTTCGTATCATGGTCGCTTTCTTCTAGAATATCTTCTTTAGCGTCCGTATCACCTCCAACTACCCCACGTTTAGTATTGAGAATGATTTAATTTTAAAACCTGTAGAGCCGAAACACAATATATTAATAAATCAGAAACCTTGGAAAATTGTCATACCTAAATCTAGTCGGAATAACATATTAAATGAATGCCATGATATTCCTTTGGCAGCATATTTTGAGTTTAAAAAAACTTACAATAAAATACTAGAGCAATATTGGTGGCCTGGCATGCGCCATGATATTAAGAAGTATATGGCTAAGTGTCAAATTTGTCACGGACAAAAAGCATCTCAGTTAGGCAGAGCTGAGTTAATGGGTGCCCTTAAGGATATTTCACTACCATTCCAACTAATATCTGTGGATATACAAGGTCTTCTTTTCTCTCCGTGCCTGGAGTGAAATTGGATGATCCTCTTGACGTATATTCCTTGGCCCTGGAGGTCCTCTTCGATGTCCTCGACGTCTTCGTCTGTGAATTGTCCTTCCACGGACGGGTTTCGCCACCTTGTGTTCTGGGTCGGTGAGGTTTACCAGTTTACACCTTGGCCTCGACGTTCTTCCAGGTACTTGCTAAGTTTCTTGTAGTCGCCGGCTTTTTATAGGGTTATCTTGATGCCTATTCTCACGTTGTAGGTGATCTCCTGATTCCTCTTGCTTGGGCTTTTCTTCCCATCCTTGGGAAGTAATTCTTCGTCTTGAGTATTATCGGTGGTGACGTCTTTCCTTTTGTTTCTTGCGTCTCCTCTACCTGGGCTGCAGGTTGGGCTTCTTTTTTTATCTTTTCTGCTTTCTGCTGGCGGTTAATTACTCTCAGGGGCAGAGCGAAATCCTCTTCTTCATCTTCTTATATGTCGGTTTCCATCGCTTCTTCTTCCTGCTGCTTCGTCGTCATCGTTACCGATGCTGCTAGGCTGATCTGGGTTGGTCCGTTGGATCTCTGTCTCCTTGGACTTCTCGAACTTCTGCTCCGTTTCTTTCTCAGTTAGCTTGTCAACTGGTTCATCAATTGTGCCTGGGACTCTTCGTTGGATCGCTATATTTTCGAAAATAATATTTTGTGTTGAAAAATACAGATTATTCCATAAATAAGAATGAATTCCTAAGACATTTCAACAATATTCAGTGGTGTTGAGGAACACGGTATCCAATAGGAAAGAATTTACACTAAAATACATGCGTTGCCATGGTGATCTGTCTAAAAAACCTATTTTTTTCGCCCAACCTATTTGATATACGAGAAAAGTATTGGTTTACCCCAAAAAAGTTGGAATTTTGGGAGAAAAATTTAAGCTTTCCATCAAGAACAACGCGAAAATATGTTTTTTTGGAAAAAAAATCCTGTGTGTATGTCGTCGTTGTCGTCGGTTACTTTTCGTAATATGTCTTGTTAGCACGATACAGCCTCCGGAGTGCAACAAGTCACCAATTTAATTATTGAATATAAGACATCCCACAGAAGAAGCCTATCAATTTTCAGCTCACCACATCCAGTACAATGGGTGCTATGGTACTTGAAGTACGACAATTTGTCATATTCGGAGGAATTTCAGATTTTAATGGCACAATACAGCCTTGGGTGTGTAAACAAATGACCAATTTTATAATTGGATATTATTCAGGGTGTCTTATAGATGAGCGATATTGGTATTAAGCCCACTAGAGCTAGTATAACGGGCGCTACGGTACCTAAGTGCCACATTTTTGGTCAATTTTGGAGAAAATTCGGGTTGTTGGCACGCGACAGCCTCCTGAGTGACCTATAAATCCAGATATATTACGTTTCTGGTAATTTTTGGAGAAATTTCGGTTTGTTAGCCTTCAAAGTGTATACAAGTGACCAATTTTATGATAGTATATTGTTCATGGCGTAAAAGTTAGTTTTAATCTTCGAAACCGTTTATTTATATAAGCCTTAGAGAGGCCCTATTAGTTTGTTACACTTACACATTTCGTCCATTACCATTCTGTTGTGTCACTATTGCTACGCCGTCGGCATATGCTATTATTTGTCCTCCTCTGGCTCTTAAATGTCCTTTACATATTTTTTTCAACGTATACTCTAGTGCCAAATTGAATACTGTTGCCGACAGAGATTCTCCTTGCTTGACTCCTTTATTATATATAAACTTCTCCGTTTTACCTCTTTGTGTTATTACTTCTGCTACGCTTTGGTCTAGTGTCATTTTTATTAATATTATCAGTTTATTATTAACTCCCATTTCATTCAGCGCTCTCAGTAGTTGATTCCTTTTTATTGAGTCAAATGCTCTTTGGAAGTCAATGAATAGTATCTCAATGTCTATGTTATATTCGTTGGACTTTTCCAAAATTTGTTTCAGTATATGTATCGCATCTGTAGTTGACCTTCCCTTTGTAAATCCGTACTGATATTCTCCACCTCTGTAACCTGCGTCATGCAGTTTTCTTTTTATAATTGTTGTTGTTATCTTATATGCTGCATTCAGTAGCATAATTCCTCTGAAGTTTTCACAAGCCTGTTGGTATCCCTTTTTGTGTATTGTTACTATTTGCCCCACCTTCCATTCCTCTGGCATCTCTCTTCTTCCCGTTTAGTCCCTCCGTATTTGATAAGTTCCATGTTGATTCCGTCGCTTCCTGGTGATTTTCCGTTCTTACTCCTGTTGATTATCTCTCATTTCTTCATTCCTTAGACTCTCGATTACATCTTGTTTGTTCTTTTCTTCTATATCAACTTCTTCTCTTACTTCTGTTTCTGTTAGTAATTCCCTAAAGTATTCCATCCACGTCCCTTTATATTCCGTATCTTCATTTACTATTATTTTCTCTTTGTTTTTTATTCCTGTTTTTTCTGCTTTATATCTTCAGATCTGTGCAATTGTTGTTCTCTTAGCTTGTTTTATTATTTTCTTTGTTTCTTTTCTTAGTTTTTGATAAGTTTCTCTTTCTTCATTTCTGTTCATCCTTATCCATTTTACCCATGCTTCTTATTTATTTTCAATAATTTCTTTGTTTTTGTCATCTAGCCATTCATTCTGTTCTCTGATTACCACCGTTCCTATTTTTTTGTTTGCAGCTGTATTTATACATCCAGAAGAAGAACAAGAAATTAATGGAATTCAAGCAGGATGGAAAAAGATAGAAATCTTTTTCCATCCTGCTTGAATTCCACTAATTTCTTCCTCCTCATTAATGAATTGTTCTTCTATACTATCTCTGTACTCGTTTTGTGTTTCTGTCTGTTCTAGTTTTCTTATGTCCCATTTTTTGTTGCATATTTTATATTTATTTTTAATCTTTATCTTTTGTAGCATAGTGCCTGCAAACATGTGATGATCCGTATCAGCACACGACCCTCAATATGTTCTGACATCTTTCATTGTCGACCGTTTTTTTTTTGATATCAATATGTGATCAATTTGTGTTCTGCAATCAGGTGATCTCCACTTTATGCCATTTAGTGTGTGGAACATCGTACTGCAAATAATCATGTTCATTTTTACTGCTAGATTACAAATTCTGTGTCCATTGTTGTTTGTTTTTTCATGTAATGTGTGAATGCCGCTTATCTGTCTGTAATATTATTCTTTTCCAATTTGCGCGTTCAGGTCACCCAGTAATAGTATCGTGTCTTCATTTGGTATTTTTAATATACCTTCTTCTACCTATTCATAGAAGACTTCCTTTTCGTCATCTTCTGCCACCTCTGTGGGTGCATAAACATTTATTATTGACAGATTGAAGGGTCTCGCCTCAATTCTTATATAGGCCATTCTCTCATCGATGGGTCTAAACTCCATTACATTTCCTTTTAGTTTTTCTCCCACTATAAATGCTACTCCATATTGTCCTAGCTATTCTCTTCCCGAGTAAAATGATTGATATTTATTTTTTTCAATACTTCTCCTCCTCCTCCATCTTATTTCCTGCAGCGCTACTACATCAATATCATATTTTTCCAATTCCCATGCAATTTCCTCCATCTTTCCTGGTTCAAGCATTGTCCTCGCGTTCCAAGTACTAATTTTGATGTCTTTAGTCCTACGTACCTTTTTTTCTTTCCCCTTTTTGATCGATATTTACTTATTTTATCGCCTGGTTTATCATTAGTGTTTTCCTTACCTTTGTCTTGTACCCTTTTTTCAAACATGTAATTACAATTATTATTATAGATCCTCCTACCTTTTTTATTTGTACTTATATATTATCTTCTTTTTTATTATTTCCTTTATCTATCCTAATCCTATTATCTTTATCTATCCCTTCACTACAATTTGTTTTCATAAATTTACTATTACTAATCTTAAAGTTACTTCTAATTCTAAAACTAATCCTATCTTCCATCTGTTCTTTATTTTTCTGTTCCTCTTCATTTCCTCTTCCGTCTCCACATTCCTCTTCCAGTTGTTCCTCTTCTTCTAGTTTTTGCTTCTGTTCTACGCATTTTGGTTATTTTCTCCTGGCTTTCTCCCGCCTCCGGTGATCTTACGTTTACTTTCCTTTTAGGCTTATTGGTCTCTGCCTTTGTTTGGCCTTTCTTGAAACTATACTTGTCATGAACATTTCCATCAATTTATCATATTTAAAGTATGCTCTACTTCCATCTTACCTTGCTCTTTTCATAAACTGCATCATGTATTTCCGGTCTTCCTGTACTCTTTTTGTCAAATCATCATTTAGTCAAATGTTTGTACCTTTTAGGTTTTTCTTTTTTCATTATTTCCTGCTTCTTTTCCCATTGGCTGAGCTTAATAATTATTGGTCTCTTAGTTCTACTATTGAATTATCCTATTCTTCGTAGATCGATTATTTCATTTTTTAAGTTCACTTACATTCCCGCATGTTTCAATATTCCTTCGATATGAGCATATGAAAATTTATTTCTTCAATATCTTTTTATCTCCATTAAGTATAATTTTACAATTCTATTACCTTTTATATTTGCGTTCTGTAGAAACAATTGTGTATTTGTGCGTTCACTCAAATTATCTACTTAAAAATACTAAATATAAGTAGTAGCATAACAGCATAGTCAACAATTCGAATTGGCAGAAAAGTACAATGATTTTAGATAAATATTTGGTATTTAGCAAACACCGTCTGTGTGTAACCGGATTGTATCCAACCTACTTATTTATGTGTTTACGTTCGAGAAACAATAAAAGTTGTTTTATTAAGATTACGAGTTACCGACACACGCAAGATTATGAAATTATATATGATTCGAATACAACTAGTGATATACCAAAAAATAAAGATTATTATCAAAAGGAAATCTAATTTAATTCCGCTGTAGTCGATGGATAGGAAATAGATGAATTAACTACCTTTTCCACATAATAATTTAAAATTTCACTATGTTAAGCTAACAACATATTTGACCACAGCGCCATCTAAATATTGACAAATTTAGAGTAAATTTGTATCCAAACTTGAAGCTCTCTTTGCACTCTACAAATAGGCTTTTACAGAATTGAAATTACTCTATCACTTTCCTAAAACGCAAAATTGGGGAACAGCGTTGCCAGTTGCCTTAACCAATGAACTTTCAGAAATTTTGACAGACAAGATAACCGAATTAATTGATAACCTCACTATTTTGTCTTTAATATTTGTTTGCTTTTGGTTAATATTTTGTCAATTTTTTAAAAAACATAATATGGATGTTAAAAGTAAACAGTAAATAAAAAGAAACTTTAGTAGATTTTGTTTACGCGCGACCCGAAATATACAAAGGCAAATCTTTGGTTTGTGAGATATAGCTCATTGTAAGTTTTTAATTTGTCACTACGTATATTATACAGCATGCCGCTAGGAATATGTCTGTACTCAATTTACATGAATGAAGAAAAATATTGAAATTTCAAATTATACAAACTTCGGATATAGTCGTGTATATTTGGTCATGATACTGCGGTCTTAACCACAAAATAATTGCTAAATGAGGACTTCACTCAGATTGTGTTTGCCTTACCATAGATACCATCTGAAGAGATTCATATTCCAGATGTTCTTTATATGTATGTCCTCAGAAACACATCGGAACCCAACTGTGTCCTCTTAAGCCATTGCTACCATTGCTATTTTGGAGTCCTCGCATCACATAAACACAAAAAAATCGACTCTAAAACAAAGAGTGTTAAATAATATTAATCGTTATTACGAATATTTAAAAAAAGTGGACCGGTAAATAACTACTTCATTTTCCTGAAAATCGCTTCTTTCTACGTGTCCTCACAACCTATTTAAGAAGTGGAAGTCCTCACAGAACCCCCGGGCCGCTTGCAGATGTGTGTGTAGGTGTGTGTGTGTGTGTAACCTTTTAAAACCGTTTATATTTCCATGAGTTGATATAAATGACATGACATAATAAGTTTTCTGAGAAAAACAATCCATTTCATTCCGAAAAATATTTTATTGGACTTGGTAACAAAGAATTAATTCTGTAGGCAAGTATAGGTACATAATATTCAAGTTTGGTGAGTGATACCCAACTATTACTTTTCCGCTAACCCTATCTACGATACGAGAAAACTATTGGTTTATCCCAAAAAAGTTTTTTTTGAGTGATTCTTATGTTTTTCATTGAGAAAACACGAAAAACGGATTTTTAGAAAATCAATCCTTTGTGTATCACGTCGTTTTCTTCGACCACATTTTCTTATTAGCACGATACAGCCTCCGAGTGTATACAAATGACCAATTTTATAATTAATTACTGTCCAGGGTATCTCACAGATAAACTTTATCCATTTGCAGCTTACCAGAGCCAGTACAATGAGTGCTATGGTACCTGAAGAACCACATTTTGGCATTTTTGGAGAAAGTTCGGTTTTTTAGCTGGATACAGCTTCCGGAGTGTATAGAAGTGACCAATTTTATGATTAGATATTGTTCAGGACTCCTCTCACGAATGAACTCTATTGATTTTCAGCTCACCATAGCCAGTACTATAACCTATATACCTATATATAACCTATAGTACCTATAACTCCAGATATACTTACTGCATTTTTGATCATTTTCGGAGAACTTTCGCTTTGTTAGCACGGAGTGCATAAAGTCACCAATTTTATGATTGGATATTGTTCAGGTAATCTCTCAAATGAACCCTATCGATTTTCAGCTCACTGGATCGGGTACAACGGGTACTATGGTACCTGAAGTACGATATTTTTGGAGAAATTTCGGTTTTAGCACGATACAGCCTCCGGAGTTTCCACAAGTGAACTTTTATGATTTGATATTGTTCAGGGATGAACCATATTTATGTTCAGCTCACCAGAGCTAGAACAACGGGTCATATAAATCCATCCAGATATTCCACAATTTTGGTTTGTTAGCACAATATACCGTCTCAGGAGGAAATAGTATATTACGTAACGAGTGCGGAAAGTGACATTTTTCACACGAGTGGGAAGTATATAATTTTACCGAATCAGGCATGTACAATCTTGCGTTTTTATGTAGATGTGAGATGTTTTATATATGTGTATTTGTAATTACTTTATATAGTTTTGATTACTTACCTTTGAAAGTGGCCCAGAAAATTATGGTTTTCATGCGATGAAAAAGAGTACCTTCATAAAAAAGTTAGAATAAATATTGGTACACAAAATATTACTAGCATTTATTTCAACAACTAACAACAATTGGAAACAGCACATCAGAAATAAAACTGTTTTTGTTATATAAATTTTGCGATTCAGAATTAATTATTTATTATTATTAGTGCAATTTATAAATTGCTAGATGTGAACAAACTTTATTTTTAAGAATAAATAAACTGTTGTGTATATTTTCTTAGCGCTATTAGTAACTTTGATAAGAACACAACGTAACAGCGATGGAATGTTATAGGTGCGTTCTTTTTGACCGAGATCTCAGTTAATCTCAGCCCACATCAGTAATGTGAGCGTTCTTTTTGTTTTACTCACTTTAAGTGAGCTGAGATTTTCCTCCCCCTTCACCGATGCTGAATGTGTTGTAAGGGGGTATCAGTTGGACTTGGGTCGGAAATAAAGTGGAGGGGATGAACAAATATTTGATTTGCTTGGGTTATTTGTAGTTTTAAGCAAAGCTATCTATAGTTTTAACCATTGGCATATAAACAAACATAATATATTTTTCTTTTGTTACAGATTATGGATACTATAGTGCTATTCAACACGACAATCGATTACAATCATTTCCTGTCATTTAAAAAACAACGTGTTCAACAATATATTTTCGATATCAATCGATCACTCTGATTATAATCGGTCTAAAATTATGATGCTATTGAAAACAATCGTAAATCGGAAGCATGCGATTGGTCTAAAAATTTAAATAAACTACAGTTTGTCTATGGGTTATGTGATGTGAGTGATATTTTGCAATTGTATATATATTACATTTTTAGTTAACAGAAGAGCTTCTATAAAATTAAACGTGATTAAACTAAATAACCTTGTGAAAAGTGTGAAACACACGTGAAATGAACTGAAATAATGATGAGGTTATGCCACTAAAAATGACAATTTTTTTGGTCGTTCAATAAACATCAATCCGTTTTCGATTTCGATTATAAACTAAATCGGAATCAAGATCGAAGTGTTGAATAGCACTAATAAAATTATTATTATTATATGTTTTTGCTTCTTATTCACGCATGCGTCGACAGATCGCGCGCTTCAATTGAGATGTCGTTCTTTTTGGTGCTTACTGACATCACTTCATCTCAGATCACCTAACTGAAGTGATCTGAGATCTCAGTATAAAAGAACGCACTTTATTTCAACATTCAATTTGACAGCTTTTTATCCGTACACGTACGGATAAGTTTTTTTTCCGTACGCGTTTGAATAAAGGCCACTTTCCCTAGAACTAGACAGTGCGATATATGTCACATTCCTATGTGGTAGATAGTTTTAATTATTAAACCCGTATGTATTTCCACGAATTAATGTCAGTAACCTGTTCAATAGATTAGTGATTGTGTGTAGAAAAATATTTTTTTCTATAACCATTTAAAAATCAACAACTTTCGTCACAGTTCACTTCAATCGATAGTCAGTTTCCGACACCATTGATCCCATATCCCATAACGTTAGCTTTCGTCACTAGTGACGAAAGTAAGTGGTTGTAATTTCAAATAATAAATCGCTGACAGCTCAACCCTTTTAAATAATTGTTCTTATGTAAATATGAATGAATATGTGAATCTAAAATAAATTTTTAAACACACAATAATTTCTTTTAGTATTGAGTTATTTAAAGTTTGTAAATTAATAATTAAATAAAATTATTGTTGCCGTGTTAGATTGCGTTTTTAGGATTTTATGCAGTGTATATATGGCAAAATATTAGAAACGTTCAATTATAATATAAAGGTGGATGCCAAAACAAGCATGGTAAATCGCAGATTTCGTCTAGATCCCTTTAAAGATAATTCAACTCTTTCAAACTTCTTCTACATCCTATGTAGTAATCCATATTTATATGAAAAGTTTGGTGTTTCACTTGTCGAAAAACATTTTCTGCAACCTGAGAACATTAACAAACTCGGGAGCGCCTCGTTTCAAAACTGTTCTCTCGTTAAACAATATACTATTGTCATACATTTGAAATACGCATTGGAATTCTAGGAAAACAGATTTGTTTTATATAAAATAATTTTTTTTCAGAAAAATAATCCCGTTATTCCCCAAAATGTTGGTTCATATCGAGAATTTATTTTATTGGATTTAGCAACACAGAATTAATTCTATACATAATATTCAAGTTTGGTGAGTGATATCCAACTATTACTTTTCCGCTAACCTTATCTACAATGCGAAAAAATACGGAAAACAGGTTTTTACAAGAAAATCCTGTGTCTATGTCGTCGTTGTAGTTGTCGTCGGCCACATTTTCTTGTTAGCATGATACAGATTCCGGGTGTATGCAAGTGACAAATTTTATGATAAGATATTATTCAGGGCAAGTCAGAGATGAAACTAATTCATTTTCAGCTCCCCAGAGCCAGTATAACGAGTGCTTTGGTATCTTATGTACCACATTTTGGTCATTTTTGGAGAAAGTTTGGTTTATTAGCACTATACAGCCTCCGGAGTGAATACAAGTGACCAGTTTTATGATTAGATATTGTTCAGCACATCTCACAAATGATCTCTAATGATTTTCAGCTCAGCATAGCCAGTATAATGGGTCTTATAATTCCAGAAGTACTGCATTTTTGATCATTTTTGGAGAAATTTCGCTTTGTTATCACGATACAACCTTCGGATTGAAACCAAATGACCACTTTTATGAGTGTATATTGCCCAGGGCGGCTCATAGATGATCCCTATTGACGTTCAAACCACCAGTTCCAGTACAACGGATCCTATAAATCCAGATATACCATATTTTTGGTAATTTTTAGAGAAATTTTGGTTAGTTAGCACGATATAGTCTCCGAGGTATATACATGTGACAATTTTATGATAGGATGCGATCGTAGATGCGGAAAAGTTAGTTTTAATCTTCAAAACCAGTTATTTCTTTATAGTGATTTAAAGATGATCCTCTATTTGATTATTGGATATGTACTTTGAATTTCTTCGTATTTAGTGTATAGGTGAATGCATCGCGAAATAAAATATTTCAAAAATTCTGTTATGTTTGTAACACAGTGACAATTTTTCATTTTCGCACAGGTCATTGAAAACACGTAGATAGCAAACAGAAGTAACATATATTCTTAACACTATTAACAGTTTCTTGATTGATATGATATTGTTTTGTGAAGGTTAATCACATTAGATAATGAAATGTGACCTTCCATGTTCAAGACACACTAGGCTCAATAATTCAAGTTCACGTTCCCACAGTTTTTGGTTAGAACCATATGTATTGGAAAATGTGTTGTATAGGACAATATATCGCACCCTTGCTTCAAAAGTGGCACAACTCAAAATTCACATTTTTTGAGTTAACGCCATGAATGAGATTACTAAACACTCCTACGTCGATCATCAAAAGTGTTTCAGCTTAGCTTACAAGGGTATGGGCTAGGTGGCGCTTGTGTCATTTTTGAAGTTTCTGAACTGGAAATATTATATCCAACAAAAGTGACACAATCGTTAGTTGTGCTCTGAACTTGAAGCTTCTTCTCGAAGATCAAAACCGCATTATTTTGAGTTGTGTCGTTTTTAAAGATCGTAACTAAAAACCTACATTGAGTTGATACAGTTTTGTAGACTGATATTTGCAGACGACAGTGGATTAATTTGAATTGTGTCATTTAAGAAAATCAAGGTAAGTGACTCTATTATTTATATTTTAAGTTGCGTCACTTTTGACGAATTATTTGTTTGAGTAGTATCATTAAGCTAAGCTTGGGATTTTCCGCCGCGGCGGTTATGCTTTGTTGTTTTTACATCGGATTATTTTTATTTTTCTAGAAACGATGGATCAATCACAAGGAAGGACCGCTAATATTTTAAAACTGGCAGCTGAAAAATTGAAAGTGCGTGAATGCTGTACCACGATATCTAAATATTCAGACAATAAAGAAATCGTAGGTTTTGAAAAATCATCTTCAATCGTCAGTGACCTACAACGTAGTGCTGTCGCTGAAAATGCCACAAAAGATAGGGAAACCTCAGAGTTGGCCATTCCATCACCAAATCAAATTTTGGTTGAGAATTTGATTGAAAACAGCAGTATTAACAAAACCTTAAGTGTCAATGTGTCGTGTACTTCTGAGCGCCCGACTCTCCTAGGTTTTAAAAAACTCGGTAACAACAACTATTACATCTCACCTAAACACAGTGGTGAAAGCGACCTGGACGATTCAGATGCTGATCCACATTACAGTAAGAGTCCTAGCAGTTCCTCTGCCAGTGAAGTGGAAACCGTTGAGGATGGAAATTTAGTTGAGAAAGAAGACGGTACAGTTCAGCATGAAAATTTAGCAGATGAAGAAGGGCCAAAGAGTAAAAAAATGAAAGCAATCCCCGACAAGTGGAATGTTAAGAAAAGTAAATATCGAAGGAATTGTGGGAAGGCTTATGTATCCTCTTCAAAAACTAAAAAATAATTCCCAGCAAGAAGATTACGTCCTCCTTGTGGGGATAAGTGCAGATTGAAGTGCAGCGCAAAAATAGACGAGACAGCCAGAGAAAACCTGTTTTCTAGTTACTGGAAACTAGGAGATGTAAAACGGCAAAGAGAATTCATCGTTGCTCACGCTAAAACTATAAAACCAAAATATAGGTATTCAAGTACGCAAGATTTTCGAAGCATGAATTCGGTTTTCTATTTTACCATCAACGATAATCGTATTAGAGTATGCAAGACATTTTTTAAGGCGACTCTGGATGTAAATGATCGACCGATTAGAACAGCTTTGATGAAGAAAACTGAAAGTGGCTTCTTGGACAATGACCAAAGGGGAAGACATGGAAACCAGCCTAAGGTTGATTCTGGAATCAAAGATGGTGTAAGAAATTTTATCAATGCTACACCGAGAATAGAATCACATTATTTAAGGGCCCAAACCACCCGTGAATATATTGAGGGTAGTAAAAGTTTAGCTGATCTGTACCGTGAATATAAAGAAGATTGTGAAACGCGGCAGCTTCCTTCTGCGAATTCGGTGATGTTTAATCGCGTATTCAATGTTGAGTTTTACATCTCTTTTTTTTTCGCCAAAAAGGGATCGGTGCGACGTCTGTGAGTCCTTAAAAAATGCAGATGAACAAGGAAAAGCGAATTTGGTAGATGCGTATGACCTTGACCTAAAAAAAAGAGCTTTCTCGAAAAAAAAGAAGCCGATAAAATAAATGCGAATGGTACCCATGTTGCAGTATACGATTTACAAGCCGTCATGCCAGTTCCCAGAGGTCAAGTGTCGTCGTTTTACTACAAAAGGAAACTTAACTGTTACAACTTCACCATAAGCGATCTAAATGCCAAAAATGTAAACTGTTATTTCTGGAATGAAACTGAAGGGAAACGCGGTGCAGTAGAAATAGGTAGTTGTGTACTTAAATACATGCAGGCTGTAACGGAAACAGCCTAAACAACTTCAAATATTGTCTTTTATTCAGACAATTGCTGCGGACAGCAGAAAAATAAGTATTTACTTGCTACATACTTATACGCAGTGACGACACTGAATATTGACACTATCACATACAAATATCTGATACATGGACATTCTCAAAACGAAGGAGATAATGTTCATAGTGTAATCTAAAAGCAGGTAAAGAGGCATTTAAAATCGAATCCAATCTACGTGCCAGAGCAATATGCTACATTGATCCGAACAGCAAAAAAAATGGCCCTGCTTATCGCTTGCATGACATGACATTTGAAGATTTTTATGATCTAAAAACACTACAAGAAGAAATGGGTAACAACTTTTCAACAAACATTGAAAATATAAAAGTAAAGTGGCATGATATAACAGTACTTAAAGTAGAGAAGCAAAGCCCTACAACTTTTTTCTACAAAACGTCGTATGAAGATGAAACTTTCAAGATGGTAAATATAAGAAAACAAAAGCAAACGAGGTCGAAACAAACTGGACCAACAATAGAATCTGAAACGCGTCTAGTGCGGGCTTATGTCAATAAATTACAACTAAGTGACAATAAAAAAAGGACTTAAAAAGAACTTGTTGACAAAAACACAATTCCGAAGTTTTATTACAACTCTTACTTTAAAAATATTCTTGATTAAAAAATTAGAATATTTTATAGCATTGTTATAATACTTAAATCATTCATAATAATTATTACTGTTTAAGTTCAATCGATAACTTTAGGATACATTATTTTTATTTTCTTTTTAGTAAAAATTTAGTTTAGTTTTCTCTGTACGTTTAAGATGAACAATAAAACTATTTTTACTTTTGAATTAGCTACTTTGTTTACTATAAATCATATATTATTGGTATTTTATTTACGGTGTCTATTGGCAATGACTATGTCACAACTTAAAACGTTTTGTGTTTAATAGCTGAACCAAAACTTCAAAAATGTCACTTTTTTATAAAAATACTTTAAACGTGACACAACCCAAAATAATTCAGTTATTTATACGAATAATCATCATCAAAACCGTCACAACTCAAAAGGGGTGGTTTCAAGGATTGTAAAATGGATTAAACAGAAAATTTAAGTGATTTTGCCACCTTAACACTGTTATTTAACTGGTTCCTTTTTTGGATCGATTCAAAAATCTGTAACTATTCAAATACTAGTTTTTTGCGATTTCTGAAAATCTAAGATTTTTGAGTTTTGTCACTTTTGAAGCAAGGGTGCGATATGCACACAATTCATTTTATTCATTATAACTAGAACGTTTGTTTGCCTCTCATATAATTGTTAATTTATTAATATATTTAGCAATTTTGTGAGCCTATACAAGTAAATTAAAAATTCGAATGTACATAATTTGTTTTTAGGTACTGTGAAAATTTACTTGCAAATGTTTATTAAAGCGTATGCATGTATGCAAATATTCTGAGTGTTATTCGCAAATTGTGATCAAATTTAATTTTAAAACATCCATGAAATGTTCTATTTCGAAGCACTGAAACACTGTATTATAATCAATAATTTTCAACAGGCTTTAAAATTATGTTGATTGAAATATACTTTAAATGACAGTTTTACCTTTAACGAGTAATATTTTCCACCGTATTATAACTCAGTACTTATAATTTCAATATTTAATTGTTATATCATACTTAAAACATAATCATACCAGACCATTATACTCTACAAATTGTTTAACAGTGGAGAAAATAATGGAAGAGTCAATATTAATAGATATAAATGGTACAGGGCATCTATCGGAAAAAAATATGCAATATCTTTTTTGACTCTATGATAAAATAATATTACAACCATCTACGCCATGTGGACAAGAATTACCACCATTAGTTTTGTATGGCGTTCAATAGTTTAAAAAATTTGTAATCAACTTTATAGGTGAAATGGAGGTATATTCGCACGTTAACTGCCGCTTGGCATTTATTAGGAATTGCAAAGTGGACATCCTGTACCGTCGGCGCTCAACTGGCTATATCATTGTTAGCGCCACCTGCATCGCCGGCGTACAAGTACAGGTTGGCAAATTAATTTTGGCAGTAGGAAGTTTGGTAACGTCCGATGCGCCGTAGCAAAGACGTATGCGGATTGCAAGAGCTCACTTCGCTGGAAGAATTGACAAGCTTCGTTTCGACAGTGCAGTTCAGAGAAAAGTGTGATTACCATGGTTGTGCAATACTGACTTGTTATGGGGACTCCAGAAAGTTAAGTTGTTCATAAAAAGTTAGGTGAGCAGTGTCGTGAAATAATTATGAATGTTTTAAATTTCATGACCGAAG
This sequence comes from Galeruca laticollis, assembly GCA_963921935.1. Lineage (NCBI taxonomy): Eukaryota > Metazoa > Arthropoda > Insecta > Coleoptera > Chrysomelidae > Galeruca > Galeruca laticollis. The sequence continues at coordinate 127,325,349 of OY998180.1, forward strand.
AGGCAAACAATGGCAAGTCAACAATTCCATTAACAAAGGTAAGCTTTAATTATTGCAATAAAATTTTTAAACCAAAATAATTATTTAATAAATTTACACTCGATAGTAAATTTTTTAAATCGATTTTCGTACATAAAATATTTATTAGTTAAACAATTTAAAAAAGTGACATTAGGGTGAGACAAAGTATTTCATGCACTCATGTGTCAATTATGCACCGTTATGTCATCATGACAAACAGATCGACGCCATTTTTAGTCCATTTAGAGCAACCTAAATGAGACATTTTTCTGGTTTTTGGAAGCCTGCGGCTCATGTGTCAATTTTTCCATTCGTGAAAAAAGCACCACTTTTTGCACTTGTTGCATAAATAACTATTCTGTTTCTGTCTACAGGATTATATAAAAGGGCACATGTTTATTTTGTGTAAGATATATTTTTAAATGTAATAGGTTTCTTAGCTTATAATTATAATTATTATAGTCATTTCATACCCATGTCTATTACTTTTCGGTTTAATTATTTGTTTTGAACCATCTTCCGATTTTAATTACAATTGCGGTTTGGTCATAATGAAATATGTTTGAACTAAAATCTAAAGATCGTTTGAAACAACTAATGAACTGAAACGTAATATAGTATTTTTGAATTTAATACTTCTTTTAAATGGCCGAAAACCACGACAAAAATTTTTATTTCAAAAAACTGTCACTGAAAACAAATTTAACTACTTCCTCGTTTTATTTGTATAAAAATACACATGAGTAAAACTTTTAATACGACATTTATATCGACTTATTTTATTGTCAGGTCATTAAACGAGTTTCTGCTGCTACGAAAGTTAGCCAACGAACGCTTTCCCGTATTAAAAAAGAAGCTCTGGCAGGAAGTAATGCTGACACTTATATGTCTACTAAAAAACAAAGAACGTCCAGTATCCGTATGTTTCAATTCGACAAAACTGTGCTTAGAAGGAGCACAATAAATTATCACACATACGAGAAAAAAGTACCCTCGTTAAGAAATGTACACCAAACCTTTGCAGATAGTTATGGCTTCTCAGGAAATCGCGAATCACTGCGGAAACAAATACATTCTTTGGGTTTTCGTTGGACCAACATGAAAAACAACAGAAGTTTGTTAATGGAACGTCACGAAATCAGACATTTGCGCGCAGAGAACAATACAAACCTATCATTTATATCGATGAAACATACATTCATTCATGTCACACGCACCTTAAAAGATGGAGCGACAAGAGTAACGAAGGATTAAGAAAACCCGTTTCAAAAGGTAATAGGCTCATCACTGTGCATGCAGGAAGTGGAAATGGTTTTGTACCTATGCTGGTATTATGTGGAATTCTTAGTCAAAAACAGGAGATTATCATAATGAAATTGCGTACAAAAATGATGAGAAGTGGGTACATGAAAAACGTATTCCAAACTATCAAAAAACGCTGTTGTAGTAATTGATACCGCCTCATATCACAATGTTATAAATGAAAAATTACCCACGACTGCTTGGACTAAACAACAATTAAAAACTGAAGTAAACATATTTTACAGTGAACAAATGTTAAAACCGGGTCTTTTTAGCGTTGGAAAAATGTAAAAACCGCAATATAAAACTTATAAAATTGATTAATTGTTTATTCGACATGGATTGCAAGTTTTACGGGTTCCCCCTTATCATCCGGATTTAAATCCGATCGAAAGTGTTTGGGCGGCACTTAGAGAATATGTGGCCAAACGAAATTTTACCTTCAATTTTACAAAAGTTAAAAAATTCCCCTAGTGGAACCGAATGTTGGCCGTATATCGGCGCAACATCGCCCGAATATTGGAATATTGCAGCAATATTTCAAATGTAGCCAATATTGGACTCAGATTGATTTTCGATATACTGCCAATATTTGGTTGTGAATGTTGGCCAGACATTGGTGCAGTATTGATAATATATCACTAATATTGGATATACATAGGCACTAGTTTTTTTTATAATATTGCCTTTGCAATGTTGGTTGAGCATTGGAAAGCGTTAATATTTTTTCTAATTCCAATATTGTCGAATATTGGCAGCAGCATCTGGCCAATATTGCGCCAAGATAAATTTCTACTAGGGTCTGTAATGGATTTTTTGACACATTGTATGCAAATGATTGGAAAGTTAGATGTGTTAGATGTTAAAAAGATTGAAGATGAACTTATGAATAATGAACCACTTTTAGATACTGTTGTAGATAATATTATTATTAATTTGGCTGAAGACGGAGATACTGAGGATGATGATGTTGATGCAGAAAGTGATTTTGAAGAATCATTTGTAGATGCACATCATTATTTTACTGTTGACGATTCCTGTACATCTAAAACATATTTTTCATTATAGTGTTTGTTTGTAGGTGGTATGACTGAATACATTAAATGCAACAAATGTAAAAATGTAAATAGGTGTTATAAAATTGTAGATATTGGAGACGAATTGTACTAGGGTGATATAATATTTGTAGCACATCTGTACATAGTTCTAAATAAACAATAATTGACGACACCCAGAACCAAGAAGATTTTTTTGTTTTACCAGTCCTAAGTCTGTAAAAAGTGTGAAGGGATGTTCTAATTTAATAGTAAATATTTGCAAAAAAACCAAAAATGTACATATGGAAGTATTTCCTTATTCATTTAATTAATAATAAAGAACACAGTAATGTAATTTTGTTTTGAAAACTCGATTTTATAAAGAATTATAATTGTGCCACAATTTTTTATTTTTAAATCCAAATTCAAAATATTGTATTACCCTCGTACGTATTAGCAGGATCACAACCTTCAAAACTTTGCATGCGGAATGTACGTCGCCTGTTCTTCCCGGTAACTGCGTGTACAACGTTGTCAAGTTGTATGGCCTTCTCGCGCATCGTCAACTGCCAAAATTAATTTGTCAACCTGTATAGATCTGTGAATTTCGATACACTGGGCGCGAGCGATTCAAGTTACATGCAATTCCTCTTACACATGAGTTGTTGAGCGTATAAATAAACATGTGCACCAATGGTCTTTCTCCGCCGTTAGTTTCCTGTAACAGTATATACATATTTTTATAATGTTTCAATTCCTTTTGCACTAATATTCAGTCTATTCCATTTCGTGCTGTACTATGTTTCTTCTCTTATCTTATTGTGGAACTTCCTCTTCACCTGTTATTTCCAAGAGCTAGTCCTCCACCGGAGTTTTCCGAAATATTGTTACATACATTTTTGAAGTTGGAAACACCAGTTTGTACACAACTAAGGCATTAACAACAGACGTCACCATCAATATGATACTATCTTACCGATTTTTGGACAGGAGAAGAATATGCGGTCAATTGGTCGGACAAGTCTATTCCCGCCTTTCTTCAATTGTAGTCAATAATACACTCGTTTTCGAATCTCTTCACGTTTTCTGTTCATCTTACCTGTGTTTACCACGTTCAAACTATGATAAGTTGATAGCATTCAAATGTCTCATTTGCCCTCTCACTTAGACACAACGATTACATTTTTATTTTCTCTACCTATTATTTCCCCCTTCAGATCTTTTCTATTTTTTCTTAAGGTCCCAACTGTGTGACTTTTTGAAATTAAAAGTTGTTTGGCCAGAGGAATTCTGTTGTAAAAGTTTTCGTTTACCGCAACTGTTCCTTCATCCAGAAAATCTTGACATATATGCATCACTACAATCGTGGGAAGAGATAGTTCGGGATTAGTGCCTTCACTTTGATACATAGAAAATGAGGAAGTATATCGTTTCAGTTCGCACATCTTAAAGCTCTTGACGCCATATTTATGGCGTTTCCAGGTATATATTGTCTAAATGTAAATCGGCCACGAAAGGGAACCATGCTCTGATTAATTGCTATCACTTTTCCTTGATGCATCACCTCTTTATATCTCGAATTTAGGTAATAAAGCAATGGCTCGATTTTATAAAGACTATAATTATTTATTTATTTTAAAATATAGTATATGTGCTCCAGCGAGCCTGTATATATTAGAGTAACGTACTAGGCCCATATGAAGTAGAATACTGAGAACGTTCCTCATTTCTGGTACTGTTACTGGTTTCCAAGGTGAGAGTCGGCTTTTGTACTTTGGTCTACATAACATTGCTATTACTTGTACATTTCAATTGGTTTCTATAACCATTATTTCTAGCAAAGCTTTGGTTACAAACAGGGAATAAGCATTTAAAACTGTAAAAGTACTTGTTGTAGCCAAGTTTGGGCTTAGACCTTCATTTCCTACAAACACAAAGTTCCTTTCATTATTTCCTGTTACCTTTGTCCATTCAGAAATTACTGTCGGATTTTCATTAGAAACCTCGTTAGAAATGTTATACGAGTGATGGTCTTCTTCGGAAGAACTGTTAATCTGTATGCTCGTAAGTGTTCATGTCACATAAATTAACAGCATACAATTCAATGACAACGAGCATTTTCAGTTCCTATCAACAATTATAATTTTGGTAGAGAAATTAATACAATTAAACAAAAAGCCAAATCCTATGGTTATCCATTGCATCTAATAAATAAATTACTTAATAAAAAAGAGAAAAAAGTGGCAATGAAACTAATATTTCCTAAATACACTAAAGGAATACAAAATCATCACATATGCTGGTGATAATTCTAATATTTCATAGATAGTATGTTTAGCAACAAATACAACAATTTCTTTTAAAACAGAAAGTAATGTGACGATGATATTTCGTTGTCTAGAATTTTTCTCATTTTTTTCATTATTTTATTTAAAAAGGTAACAATATTAGTACATTCCTTACTGCAAGGGTAGGAACAGTAAATTTCATTAAAACAGCTTTGACTATTCCATAGGAGTCAATCCAACCACTATTTTGTTTTTAGTGTAACAAATTGTTTTTCCGCCTTGTTTCTAAAAAAGCATATATCTTCTGATAACGGTGTATCTGACCTGAAATAATTGATAGGAAATTTGTCACAAGTTTTCTCTTCAAAACTTTATAGCTCGACATTCGACCCCATTTAAATGTCAGTTACAATACAATACCAAAACTGTTAAGTATGAAGTGAGGGTTCGTAATTTATCATTTAAAAGGTCTCTTCATTATCTATCTGAAACTGGACAAAACTGATAGCAGAAATTAATTGGAAACTTGAATATCATCATCTAGTTGACAAATTCCGTGTCAACATACTTGAAAATTTGGAGTAATGTCATTCGTTCTTCATAAAGTAAAAAAAATAATGTTATATGGGATAACTTTGAATACTACTCACATCTAGACAATTAAATATCTTAAATGAAATGTTTTTCGGAACTCACATATTTTTCTTCACTGAACCAAATCAAATCACTTTGTTTTTCACACCGCGCCTCTCACATATCTTGAAAAGAATAAAAAGTTGGTGAGAATATGATGTCGTGTTCTCAATATCACCATATCACCATCGCTTCCACCGATTTGTGAGGTAGAAGTATTGCTGGAGATTTTCAAAAGATTATAAATTTTTTCAACTATAAATCATTAATACTAAATTTTGAAAAAAACATTTTACATCCCATTCTGTTCATATGTAACAGAATAAAATAATTTAATTATAAATACCAACCAAAGACATACAATAAACATAAAATCAACACAAAATATGAAATACATCTCTGAGTTGTCAAATTATCAATAAAGAAATTCATCGTATTCCTGAACATGTGATTGAATTAGTTTTATATTTTCCTTTTAATATTAATTTTAATCATTGTATTTGTTTATCAATATAATGGATTTATCACGTGTTGTGATGACTTCGTAAAAATAGCGTCAGTTATGTACATTTTATTCGCATCAAACATATTTAACCTCACTTTCAGTTCCAGATGAAGAGTCAATGAAGTCTCGAAAGCTTGAACAGAATGAAGAGTCCACTTTTTATTCCTCCTTTGGCTGAAGACCCTATTAAGAAATTTGATCTATATATAAATATATATATATATATATATATATATATATATATATATATATATATATATATGGACACTCACCTGAAGTGGGATATACAAATAAACTACGTTATTAAAAGAATTAAGACATCTGGTGTTCAAATTCAAATATCTATCCAATCTTCTGTGTATAAACCACTTGAGGATACTGTACTACGCTTTGGTTAGTCTCATCTATACTACGGATTAATTGCATGGGGAGCCGCGGGAACTGTGTTAGTAGAGAGCCTTCATAAAATACAAAGTTCCATAATCAAATCAATGTATAAAAAACCTCGAACTTATTCCTCAAATGTCCTCTACGCTGAAACTAAAATATTCGACATGTATCAGTTGTATGCCAAAACCTTATTACTATATTTGCACAAACACAAAAAGCACGCCACTTCTGTTTCTCACGTATATAACACTATATATAAAAACTAATCCTTAGCAATACCTAAGGCAGAAAAAACAATTGGACGAAAATGTTTCACGTTTTTAGGCCCGAAACTATATAATGAATTACATTCGAAATTAAAAACCATAATCTCACCTAGGTTATTCAAGAAAAAAATTAAAAAGTGGTTGCTTCATATTGACCGGTAACGATGAAAGCAATTTCTTCACACGGACATCTCTTGCTACAGTCTCTGCTGAATGAGTATAAAAAAAGTAAGAAAAGGAAGGAAAAAAATAGAAAACCGAGAGGAAACAACAAAAAACATTCTAATAATAGAAAATAGAAACTACGATATAATCCCTCAAAAACTAAAGAAACACGTTTCTGCAAATGAACTTAAATTCTTAATTAATTTAATTGAATATCAAATGAAGCAATGCAAAAATCAAATTTTGTACACGGTATCAAACGAATTAATAGAGGAATTTTAAATGTTTCAGGAACAATATGCTAAAGCATATCTGGTAAGTTAGATGCTGAAGATGGCAAACGTTACGATGATGCCATTGTTTTATTAAATGCAAATCAAAAAGATATAGAAAATACTTTGAACAAACAAGTATCGTTAACCACTCATATTATAGACGATTGTAACAGTAGTATCTCACTAATAAAACAAAATGAAGGAGGGGTAACAGGAAAACTAATTGAGCTAAGTTCTCGAAAAATGTATTAATTAATTTTTGTTTTTATTTCCTAGCAAAAAAATACTCTTGATCAAATACAAGCAGCACTTAAAATCTAAATTATTAGAAATACTAAATAATATTGAAAATTCTATTGCAATTGCAAAAATTAAAAACGTTGAATTATAGTTTTCTAAAGTTTGAACATCTAGAATTTATAGTTGCAACTTTACTCAAATATTATCCAATTAATACCCTAATCTTTAGCAGTGATTCTCAAAATTTACTTAACTACTATGATAGTTCAGCCGTTGATTCTTATTACTCTAAAGACAGAATTATTTTCGTTATTCACTTTACCTTAGATAAACCCGAAACTCATACTTATTTTCACCTTATTCTATTCCCACAAAAAATAACACGCGCATAATAACACTCCGTGTCTATGTTGGTTGTTGTATCGAATATTCGAGATCTTCTAATATTACTGACACAAATGTTGTGTTTGACTATCCTGCTGAATTCTGTTTTATTTTCTCATGTTTAATTCAACACCTTTGCTCCCATGTTTCACATCTTTTCTTGGTTGTACCGTACCGAGGACGGCTAATGAGCCAGAAACATGCATGTTTGCGGTTACCACTCTTTTCAGTAGCCCCTTCTTCTATTTGCGTGCAATACCCACTAATCTCTTCGATACTTATTATATATATATAAATATATATATATATATATATATATATATATATATATATATATTTAAGGTATTTGGATTTTTCTTGGACCAATTTATATATATTTCTATTTGGTAATTTCTTGGGATTTGGTCTTAATATAAACTTTCATCAGATTGCATAATGTAATTCATCTAGTATACTTTATTTAACGTTTCGGCTGATTTTTTAGCCTTTTTCAAAAATACTACAATAGAAATTGAGATTGACAATACACAGCCCAATAATTACTCCTAATTATACAGCTAAAATTCAAATAAATAAAATTCTACTTATAATTATTGGGAACAAAAAGTTTTTTATCCACATAGTGGAAACGTCACATTTGAAGTTAATTTATAAAATAACTTCACGTACACAAACAGCGACTTCATGATTGATAATTGTTTTCTTTCGATACCCATTATCGTTTTTATTTTGCGTTGCATGTAACATGAAAGGACAATGAATCAATTTCTAAAGGGTATGGTTCTGTTTCGATAGTAAACTGTAATTTGTGGTGATAATTATTAAATTCTCGTAACACATAATCACATTTATCCTATGGAATGGCTAGAAGGCAATCATCCACGTATCTATAGTAAGAAAGGGGCTTGAAGTTCATTTTATTCATTACAGTTGTTTCTAGTTCTTTCATGACTAACTGTGCTATTACAGCAACCTTCGATTTGTCTATAAAATGTATCTTTGTATAAAAAATAAGTTGAATTTATTACCAATTTGACAGAGTCCACAAATACATCCAGAGGAATATCTGTGTGGTTCTTAATTAGGTCCCATTGTTTTTCAATTACATTTTGAACTAGATCTAGAGTAATGTTTGTATACATGGACACCACATCCAAAGACACAATAATGTGATCTGTGGGCACTGACATATTTCTAATTTTATTTTTGAATTGCCAAGCATCTCTAATGTAATAAAAATTGACAATTGTTTCGATAAATCAATATCATCGTCAGAATGACCGATTGAGAGACCGTGAGTTTCATTTAAAAACATTAATATGAGCATATTCCACGAAGTAAGGGTCGAGACAGTCAATTTCATATATATATATATATATATATATATATATATATATATATATATATATATATATATATATCTGCGGAGAATCTGCGGAGTCTAAACCACTACCCATTAACTACATTACACCTAGCAACTTATAACTGCCGTACACTCTCTAATCAAGCTAGGATTATGGAACTGGAAACAGAGGCAGCAAAAATGAAGTGGGATATCATGGGCATTAGCGAAGTAAGACGAAAAAATGAAGAACTCATAGAACTTGAATCAGGGAATCTTCTATACCACCAAGGAACACCAACAGGAAGAACAAGCGGAGTAGGATTCCTAATTAAGAAAACCTGGAAAAATAGAATCATAAGGATAACAAGCACCTCACACAGAGTAGCCAGCATAACACTAAGACTCTCCAAAAGATATACTATCCACATTATTCAGGTATACGCCCCAACAATCAGCCATAGTGACGACGAAATAGAAGAATTCTATAATGAAATAACCCAAGCGCTCAGCAACGACAATAGTCACTTCAAATACATAATGGGAGACTTTAATGCCAAAGTAGGACACAGGAAAGACCAAGAAAAAGGAATTGGGAAATACGGATTTGGCGAAAGGAATGAAAGAGGAGAGAGATTAATACAGTTCGCACACTTTCAGAACATGTATGTGGCAAACTCCTTCTTCAAGAAGAACCCTAACAGGAAATGGACGTGGAAAGGCCCCGGTGCAACTATCAGAAACGAAATAGACTTTATCCTCACCAATAAAATTAACACAGTAAAAGATCTAAGCACGCTCAACAAGTTCACTACAGGAAGCGACCATCGACTAATTAGAGCTCGACTGGTCTTAGATATAAAACTAGAAAGGTCAAGACTAATCAAAACCAACACAACGAAAAACATAAACAACGAAAGGCTGAAAGAGAACTCTCACCAATATGAAGCACTACTAGAAGAAATACTACAAAAAGTGGAATATAACAACCCTGAACTGATAGACACAATTCGAAACTGCGCCGTAGAAGTGGGAGGTCTGCAACAACGAGGTGAACACAAAAAACTAACTCCGGAAACAAAAGCACTATTACAAAAACAAAGAGAAATGAAAAAGAGAACAAACATTCAAAGAATTGAATACACCGAACTGTGCAAGACGATACGAAAGAAAATCGCAGAAGATATCAGAAATTACAACGAGAAACTGGTACAAACAACAATAGAAAACCGTAAAAGCTACAAAAATGCAAAAAGAGCACTAATAATAGGGAAAGACAGATAGTTGCATTAACTGATGGAAACACAAGAACCACAGACAGGAATGAAATAATAGACCTAGTAGCCAAATTCTATGGAGACCTATACAAGGCCCCTGAAAACTTCGAAGAAATAATAGAACACTCAGAAGATGCCATACCAGAAGTATTGGTGGAGGAAGTAGAAATGGCACTGAAAAGCATGAAAAATGGCAAAGCAGCGGGAAATGACGGCATCATGACCGAAATACTCAAATATGCAGGAGCTAAAACATGGAAGTACCTTGCCAAACTATACACGAACTGTCTGATGTCCAGGAGCATACCTAAAGAGTGGAACAGCGCCCTTATAGTGTTGATCCACAAAAAAGGCAGCAAAGAAGACATTAAGAACTACAGACCAATAAGTCTACTACCAGTGACGTACAAGGTATTCACAAAGATCATTCACAACAGAATACAAAATACACTAGACTCGGCCCAACCACGAGAACAGGCTGGATTCCGCGAAGGCTTCAGTACAATAGATCACATCCATACCCTCAAAAAGGTTATCAGTCGAACCAAAGAATAGGACCAACCACTAGCACTAGCCTTCATCGACTTCGAGAAAACATTCGACTCTATATATCCCAGAGCAGTAATGAATGCCCTAACAGAACAAGGGGTCGACAAGCCATATATTGAGACCCTAGCAAATATATATAGGGAAGCCAAAGCGAGAGTTAGGATATATGAGGGCACACCAGAATTCCCCACCAGCAGAGGAGTTAGACAAGGAGACGCAATATCACCAAAGTTATTTACAGCAACACTAGAAAGCATCTTCAGAAAACTGGGCTGGAACAACACAGGTCTGAATATAGATGGAGAATACTTGAACCATCTTAGATTCGCTGATGACATCATCCTGATAGCGAGTAACCCTGGCGAAATGCAACAACAAATAAATAAATTGAATGCAGCAAGCAACGAAGTATGCCTTAAAATAAATCTGAGTAAGACCAAGATAATGTATAACGAACTGATAAACGCACAAGAAATAACAATTAATTACACTGCCCTGGAAATAGTAGAGGAATACATATACTTGGGTCAACTAATACACATATCAGGCTCTCTACTTCCAGAAATAAACAGAAGAATCAAATTAGCATGGAGAACATTTGGACAGAACTCTATCATCTTCAAGTCTAGAATGTCACTCCGTTTGAAATAGAAAGCGTTTGATCAGTGCGTACTACCAGTATTAACATACGGCTGTGAAACCTGGACCCTGAAAACTGATATCATTAGAAAACTCCAGGTAACGCAGAGGTCTATGGAACGATGCATGCTTGGAATAACAAGGAGAGATAGAAAAAGGCTTGATTGGATCAGACAAAAGACCCAAGTGATAGATGTCATAAATAGAATCAGATCCCTAAAGTGGCAATGGGCGGGGCATCTCGCTAGAAGGACAGACGATAGATGGACCACAAAGATAACGCAATGATATCCCCGAGGCGTTAAAAGGCCAAGAAGACGCCCCAACTTAAGATGGGACTACGACATAAAGAAACTCGCAGGATCAACTTGGGGCCGCATAGCTAGCAATAGACAACAATGGGCCCACATGGAAATGGAATATATAAATATGTAATGGGAGGCTACACCATAACAAAATGGTTGAATAAGCTGCATATGATGATGATGATGATGATATATATATATATATATATATATATATATATATATATATATATATATATATATATTATAACGGATATGTAAGGTAGAAACATTGTCATGAAACAGAATAATTAGAAATTGCTAAATAATAAAACAGTAGACTATACTTTACTAGGATGATAAGAATGAGACATTAAAATTACTCATGTCTATTAGACAATTGTAAATATCTTCACTCAATTTGCTAATACAGCTTTTATATAATTTATAATTCAAAGAAACTTTACAACTTGCAAAGAATTAAACAAAAAGAAACATTACCTTTAATCATAAATCCGAAACCATAGAATAAAGATCATCCATTTGTATCAAATATTTTATAAGAAAATAACATTGAACACATAATCTAAAAAAGAAATAAGAATCAATAAATATTCAAAACATAAAGGATATTGTTCAATATTATAACACAATGTTTACAAAGTGATATGGTTAGAATATTTGACGCTGTAATGTCAATATGTTTCAGCGACAAACGCTGACATTGGAGTAATTTCATAGAGTAAATAAATAGAAATTGATTAATGAATTTAAAAGAATATAAAATGAATGTAAATAGTCAGAATAGAGAATGTTGACAAATTGTTTAAAATAATTTATGTGAATGGCTAAATACAATCGTAACAATAGCTAATTGTAATAAGAAAATTAAACTAAACATTGGTATATTAAAGACTATTGTATATCGCAAGTATAAACTATTCGTCCCATTATAATCAAATGAACTTTGATATTAAACTAACAATCAAGTGAAACTTATTTTGATATATAAGTAAAGATATTTGAGAGTAAATAAAAATGAAATCATAATTTTGAGTGCGTTAAACAAAGGTGATTGGTTATTCGAGACATGACAGAACAAATTTTCAATCAATAAACAAAGTGTAACGAACATTTTCAAAATAGTGAGCTGGAAAAAACTGATTGTTTATTGAAAAAAGTTGAAGAAAAAAGAGTTGGTAGCTTGGCGTCGGTTCGAGGATGTTGGTTGGAGCAGCGTTCCAGAAATTTTGATAAATTATCCCCAAAATCATCATTAAAAAGTAATAAACCACTAACAAAACATACAACAGTACTTACCAAATATCTACAGCTAATTTTCCTGAGAGAGAATCAATTTTTCTCAAATTTATCCGACTTTAAACATCAGAAGCAGCGTTCCAGAGTCCAGAGAGGCATATCCTGATTCCAGGACACAAGGTCAGTGCGTATTGTTATATAACAAGAGTTAAAGAACTCACTAATTACAATCCAGTGTTTAAAAATCTCATGAGTAAAATAAACTTTGCGAAAAAGATCTAACTGAAAAAGAATTATAATAGAGACTTAATATAACTATACAATTAAATAATTTTCAATCATAAATGGCCAATCTAAATAGACAAAATTAAATACTTACTCATTTCTAAAAAAACTTAAGAAGGATGCATCTGAATTCATTTATGTAATATTTCAATTCTATGTATATAAAACTGATAACTTATTTTTGTACCATATTGTTTCTGTGTTTCTGTATGTATAATTTTTTTCAACATAAATTCTTTTACATGTGCATTACGCATCAAATATTCGGTGATACAACGGAAAGCACGTTGTAAAATTGAACAGACGCAACGCGTCTATGAAATGCTTCCCTTAACGCATCATCACCTGATGTTTTAAGCATGCGCATAGCATGCCATACATAAAATGGATCAATAATTTTAGTTCAGCCATACATAGGCGTCGTATGATGAATTTTACAATAAAAATTCTCATTATTAAAAAATTAAATTATGCTTACAAGTAAAGTGTTTCTTTTCATTTAATAACTAAGATATTCACATCAACAGGAACTCAAAGAGCAGAGAGGGTTTCATGCTTCCAAATCCGTACAAATCATAACTATACAAAAATTTAAATCAATAAATAATTTGAGCTAGCCGTATTAACATATTGCACCATAACATATAAAACATTTAAACCAATTTATACACAATATATTATACATATTATAATATATATATATATATATATATATATATTTAAATATATATATATATATATATATATATATATATATAGTTGATAGTTCAGCCGTGACTACTTGATTCTATATATATATATATATATATATATATATATATATATAGAATCAAGTAGTCACGGCTGAACTATCAACTATATATATATATATATATATATATATATATATATATATATATATATTTAAATATATATATATATATATATATTTAAATATATATATATATATATATATATATATATATATTATAATATGTATAATATATTGTGTATAAATTGGTTTAAATGTTTTATATGTTATGGTGCAATATGTTAATACGGCTAGCTCAAATTATTTATTGATTTAAATTTTTGTATAGTTATGATTTGTACGGATTTGGAAGCATGAAACCCTCTCTGCTCTTCGAGTTCCTGTTGCTGTGAATATCTTAGTTATTAAATGAAAAGAAACACTTTACTTGTAAGCATAATTTAATTTTTTAATAATGAGAATTTTTATTGTAAAATTTATCATACGACGCCTATGTATGGCTGAACTAAAATTATTGATCCATTTTATGTATGGCATGGTATGCGCATGCTTAAAACATCAGGTGATGATGCGTTAAGGGAAGCATTTCATAGACGCGTTGCGTCTGTTCAATTTTACAACGTGCTTTCCGTTGTATCACCGAATATTTGATGCGTAATGCACATGTAAAAGAATTTATGTTGAAAAAAATTATACATACAGAAACACAGAAACAATATGGTACAAAAATAAGTTATCAGTTTTATATACATAGAATTGAAATATTATATAAATGAATACAGTTGCATCCTTCTTAAGTTTTTTTAGAAATGAGTAAGTATTTAATTTTGTCTATTTAGATTGGCCATTCATGATTGAAAATTATTTAATTGTATAGTTATATTAAGTCTCTATTATAATTCTTTTTCAGTTAGATCTTTTTCGCAAAGTTTATTTTACTCATGAGATTTTTAAACACTGGATTGTAATTAGTGAGTTCTTTAACTCTTGTTATATAACAATACGCACTGACCTTGTGTCCTGGAATCAGGATATGTCTCTCTGGACTCTGGAACGCTGCTTCTGATGTTTAAAGTCGGATAAAATTGAGAAAAATTGATTCTCTCTCAGGAAAATTAGCTGTAGATATTTGGTAAGTACTGTTGTATGTTTTGTTAGTGGTTTATTACTTTTTAATGATGATTTTGGGGATAATTTATCAAAATTTCTGGAACGCTGCTCCAACCAACATCCTCGAACCGACGCCAAGCTACCAACTCTTTTTTCTTCAACTTTTTTCAATAAACAATCAGTTTTTTCCAGCTCACTATTTTGAAAATGTTTGTTACACTTTGTTTATTGATTGAAAATTTGTTCTGTCATGTCTCGAATAACCAATCACCTTTGTTTAACGCACTCAAAATTATGATTTCATTTTTATTTACTCTCAAATATCTTTACTTATATATCAAAATAAGTTTCACTTGATTGTTAGTTTAATATTAAAGTTCATTTGATTATAATGGGACGAATAGTTTATACTGGCGATATACAATAGTCTTTAATATACCAATGTTTAGTTTAATTTTCTTATTACAATTAGCTATTGTTACGATTGTATTTAGCCATTCACATAAATTATTTTAAACAATTTGTCAACATTCTCTATTCTGACTATTTACATTCATTTTATATTCTTTTAAATTCATTAATCAATTTCTATTTATTTACTCTATGAAATTACTCCAATGTCAGCGTTTGTCGCTGAAACATATTGACATTACAGCGTCAAATATTCTAACCATATCTCTTTGTAAACATTGTGTTATAATATTGAACAATATCCTTTATGTTTTGAATATTTATTGATTCTTATTTCTTTTTAAGATTATGTGTTCAATGTTATTTTCTTATAAAATATTTGATACAAATGGATGATCTTTATTCTATGGTTTCGGATTTATGATTAAAGGTAATGTTTCTTTTTGTTTAATTCTTTGCAAGTTGTAAAGTTTCTTTGAATTATAAATTATATAAAAGCTGTATTAGCAAATTGAGTGAAGATATTTACAATTGTCTAATAGACATGAGTAATTTTAATGTCTCATTCTTATCATCCTAGTAAAGTATAGTCTACTGTTTTATTATTTAGCAATTTCTAATTATTCTGTTTCATGACAATGTTTCTACCTTACATATCCGTTATAATATATATATATATATATATATATATATATATATATATATATATATATATATATATATATATATATATATATATATCATCATCATCATCATATGCAGCTTATTCAACCATTTTGTTATGGTGTAGCCTCCCATTACATATTTATATATTCCATTTCCATGTGGGCCCATTGTTGTCTATTGCTAGCTATGCGGCCCCAAGTTGATCCTGCGAGTTTCTTTATGTCGTAGTCCCATCTTAAGTTGGGGCGTCTTCTTGGCCTTTTAACGCCTCGGGGATATCATTGCGTTATCTTTGTGGTCCATCTATCGTCTGTCCTTCTAGCGAGATGCCCCGCCCATTGCCACTTTAGGGATCTGATTCTATTTATGACATCTATCACTTGGGTCTTTTGTCTGATCCAATCAAGCCTTTTTCTATCTCTCCTTGTTATTCCAAGCATGCATCGTTCCATAGACCTCTGCGTTACCTGGAGTTTTCTAATGATATCAGTTTTCAGGGTCCAGGTTTCACAGCCGTATGTTAATACTGGTAGTACGCACTGATCAAACGCTTTCTATTTCAAACGGAGTGACATTCTAGACTTGAAGATGATAGAGTTCTGTCCAAATGTTCTCCATGCTAATTTGATTCTTCTGTTTATTTCTGGAAGTAGAGAGCCTGATATGTGTATTAGTTGACCCAAGTATATGTATTCCTCTACTATTTCCAGGGCAGTGTAATTAATTGTTATTTCTTGTGCGTTTATCAGTTCGTTATACATTATCTTGGTCTTACTCAGATTTATTTTAAGGCATACTTCGTTGCTTGCTGCATTCAATTTATTTATTTGTTGTTGCATTTCGCCAGGGTTACTCGCTATCAGGATGATGTCATCAGCGAATCTAAGATGGTTCAAGTATTCTCCATCTATATTCAGACCTGTGTTGTTCCAGCCCAGTTTTCTGAAGATGCTTTCTAGTGTTGCTGTAAATAACTTTGGTGATATTGCGTCTCCTTGTCTAACTCCTCTGCTGGTGGGGAATTCTGGTGTGCCCTCATATATCCTAACTCTCGCTTTGGCTTCCCTATATATATTTGCTAGGGTCTCAATATATGGCTTGTCGACCCCTTGTTCTGTTAGGGCATTCATTACTGCTCTGGGATATATAGAGTCGAATGTTTTCTCGAAGTCGATGAAGGCTAGTGCTAGTGGTTGGTCCTATTCTTTGGTTCGACTGATAACCTCTTTGAGGGTATGGATGTGATCTATTGTACTGAAGCCTTCGCGGAATCCAGCCTGTTCTCGTGGTTGGGCCGAGTCTAGTGTATTTTGTATTCTGTTGTGAATGATCTTTGTGAATACCTTGTACGTCACTGGTAGTAGACTTATTGGTCTGTAGTTCTTAATGTCTTCTTTGCTGCCTTTTTTGTGGATCAACACTATAAGGGCGCTGTTCCACTCTTTAGGTATGCTCCTGGACATCAGACAGTTCGTGTATAGTTTGGCAAGGTACTTCCATGTTTTAGCTCCTGCATATTTGAGTATTTCGGTCATGATGCCGTCATTTCCCGCTGCTTTGCCATTTTTCATGCTTTTCAGTGCCATTTCTACTTCCTCCACCAATACTTCTGGTATGGCATCTTCTGAGTGTTCTATTATTTCTTCGAAGTTTTCAGGGGCCTTGTATAGGTCTCCATAGAATTTGGCTACTAGGTCTATTATTTCATTCCTGTCTGTGGTTCTTGTGTTTCCATCAGTTAATGCAACTATCTGTCTTTCCCTATTATTAGTGCTCTTTTTGCATTTTTGTAGCTTTTACGGTTTTCTATTGTTGTTTGTACCAGTTTCTCGTTGTAATTTCTGATATCTTCTACGATTTTCTTTCGTATCGTCTTGCACAGTTCGGTGTATTCAATTCTTTGAATGTTTGTTCTCTTTTTCATTTCTCTTTGTTTTTGTAATAGTGCTTTTGTTTCCGGAGTTAGTTTTTTGTGTTCACCTCGTTGTTGCAGACCTCCCACTTCTACGGCGCAGTTTCGAATTGTGTCTATCAGTTCAGGGTTGTTATATTCCACTTTTTGTAGTATTTCTTCTAGTAGTGCTTCATATTGGTGAGAGTTCTCTTTCAGCCTTTCGTTGTTTATGTTTTTCGTTGTGTTGGTTTTGATTAGTCTTGACCTTTCTAGTTTTATATCTAAGACCAGTCGAGCTCTAATTAGTCGATGGTCGCTTCCTGTAGTGAACTTGTTGAGCGTGCTTAGATCTTTTACTGTGTTATATATATATATATATATATATATATATATATATATATATATCTTTTTAGGATAGTTCTTGGGTATAGGTTTCTTGTGAATAATACGAAAATTTAATGACGACGTTTCGCCCATCATAGTAGGCTTTATCAAAATCTGTTTTATTTTGTGGAACAGTACCTACGAGTGGAAAGAATTAAAATGAAATTTGGTAGCTTACAATGAAGACATTCACAATTAACAATTAAGAAATAAAAGTCAAAAAGATAACACAAGATAACAATTACCAAAAACTTTTGATGAAAGAAATGATTTACATAAAAAAGGAACAGCATACTGTCAATGATAAACAAGACACAAATCATTTAAGCCATATCTATCACAACTTAATACTATAAATAAACAATGAATATTGTTTAAATTTTTGTGACCACCTCGTATATTCCATTTTAATAATGAATATACACCTTATCTCTCTGCCATTGAAAAACTAAGTAACATAAACCAGAATACTTACTCAAAAAGGAAAAAAAACGAAAACAATAATAGAACCTTCATTCTTTCCATTCCTAATTTTACCATTAAAATGTAAACATCGAGGTACGTACCATAATAAAACTTAATTTCAAAATTTTATTCCTGCATGTGAGCTGGAAAACCTTTTAATTTTTGACTTTTATTTTTTAATTGTGAATGTCTTCATTGTAAGCTACCAAATTTCATTTTAATTCTTTCCACTCGTAGGTACTGTTCCACAAAATAAAACAGATTTTGATAAAGCCTACTATGATGGGCGAAACGTCGTCATAAAATTTTCGTATTATTCACAAGAAACCTGTATCCAAGAACTATCCAAAAAAGATAAATATATAATGGTTTAAGAAATACTACAATATATATATATATATATATATATATATATATATATATATATATATATTATTTTCTGTATTATTGCAAGTCGATATTTTATATTTCAAGTCAATAAAAGTTTTTAAAAACAAAGTCCGTGTAACAACACGTATATTTCGCGCCTTTCGATAACGAAGTTATCGTCCTCAAAGACCGAAGAGGTTATTAAACAGTGTATTAAATATTAATATTTTTTCTAAACTGTGATAATATGTAGTCAATGGCCATAGCTGTCGTGGCACTTAAACTTGAATTAGAAATAGCAAAATTGAAACGTGCGCGTCAGATAAATTAGTAAATTTAACAAATGTTCACCTCAGTAAATTACCACCTAATCCAATTATTGAAATTTAATGGTTTCCTCATTGTTTCAGATCAAAATGGGAGAGAAAATACCCGCTGCATCCGCGGTAACAGGACCAAATCAATACAAAACATAATTTCTGATTGTATAATCATCACACTCCAACGAACATGACCGCAATAATCACAATGTGAAATAATGGGGGACTGATTGCTATAATATTTCACTCGTTGTTGAACTATTTAGAGAAAAAATAGTATAAAAAATAAACCGATTATATTCGGTAATATCAATGAAACTAAGTTGAGAACATGCAAATCAAAGACCAAACAACCCCTTACATGGCTATTTCTACGGTTCCTATTTCCTTTCCGATCACGGAATCATCTTTATCAGTAAACACTACGTCAACCTTCTCAGGACCCATAGAACTGGCTCTTACGACAATCTTAAATCCCATTTCAACAATAGATTCAGATGAATTATGGCATCCGATAGTTTTTAACGAAAATTCTAGTCGGTATTTCGAGAATATTGATAGCCTTATGTCGTTCGAAGTCGGAAACGGGAGTTTTAACAGCTCGAGTAAACATAACAGGACAATAGAAGTGAACGATACTACAGTGAAGTTGGTTTCTATGGTTGTTACGGCTTTTCTTCTGGGATTTATTATTTTGTCAACAATAATAGGTAAGTTGAAAATATGCATGAAATAGGAAATTGTCGTAGACTATCATGATTCAAATAAATAAGCAGGAGACGGATTAACTATCATATGTAGCACAAGAATACATATTTGAAAAAATCTTTACTCAATGTAGTGCTATTGATACATCCTAGATTATGATATTTCCCACTAGATTACCATTGTTTTTCAAAATATTGTAGTAAAAGCTTTTCACTTCCACATACGTTTCAACCACTTTTGAATTCTTCTATCACGAAGGAACCAATCATGCTGTTATTCTACATATTGCAGGATAAGATTAAGAAATGTAATGCCGAATCAGGGACTCTTGGTGAATAAATAAACTAAACTTATTTCGTGCAACTGCTCTTTCATTATTGCTTGATAGTGATTCTTAGCTGACTCTTACTCAGTTCTTCTGTTTGATTCTTGCTTGGATAAATCGCTTGTAGGTCATCGTTGGAACTCAATTTTAGACATATATAATTCATGACTATGACAAACTCACTACCTAGACCAACTTTTAGGGATCTGACCAGTGGCGAATAAAGTTCTGTTTTTGTTTATTAATTAATTGAACTTTGTCGACTGTAGTAGACGTATTCAACTATATTAGTAATCTTAATCTGACAACGTTAATGTCAAAATTAATAGAATATTATATACAAATTTACAAATGAATCGTACAAATGAATTCTGGTGTGAACGTCGATGGTATTAAGATCGGAAGGTAATCAGGAACTTAATGATTTCGGAAGTCCATTATGTTTCGGCTGTATATCTATACTTTGATATGATTTGAATACTGACTAAGAAACGGTGTCTTTGACTTAGTAAGTGAGAAATGATGAGTTTTGACTTTGCTGCACAACTAAGCAACAGGTTCACTATTCAACTAACTAACTTGTTAACAGTGTAACTGGTAACAATTTAGAATTCTTGCATGCGAAACCTTTGATTTGGCGTTCTTTGTTGATCCATGGTTCTTGGATTAGTACATTGTCCAGTTGTAGTCTTGCGAACAAACTTTCAACCACGTCTGAAGCTACCTTCGCGTGGTGCAGGTTAATCTCCGCTACATTCGTGAATGTAAAGGTGAATTATTATGGATGAGAGAGGCCGAGTTACTCAGCCTATATCCATCCCATTCCTTTATCTCTTCCTTCACCTCCTCGACCACCATGGCAATATCTTCCCCGGAGTTCGAACAGGTCTCTTGATCTCGAGTCAGATCCTCGGCTCCTAGGCAGCTCCGCCCAGTTTTCCGGCCCGTTGCCTCAGCAGAGCGGAACGGGATCTCAGGCTGACCCATGGTGAAGCTTTCGCCTTTTCTCCTTTTTTCGGAGGTTCCGAATGTGGAGTGTATCTCTATGTCCTTTGGATCCTTGGCGGGGTTCTCTTGTTTCCCAACTTCGAAACATGGATACGTGCAAAATGGAAGATCAGCGCGCAACCTCCTGAGTCTCCCTAGATTGGTGATCCATTCCAATTGTGAGAATAGTTCCATTTCCCTCTTTTTTATAGTTCAGGATTTTTCAAGCCCCAGTAGTGAGGTTTAAGTTCTGAACCTTGACAAGTTGGAGGATCTTCTCAAATTTTATATCGTGGCTTCTTGCGAACAACACCGTTATGGTGACTGGCTTTAGGATGTCGTCTCCGCTTCGAGCCACCCGTTTGGGTCCTTCCCACGAGTTTAATTCCAGCGCTGACCTCGTGAGCCAATCTGTCGATTCTTGAGACCCACAGTCCACCAGTATCATTCCACAACGGAAATGGATACCTGACAAGTGGATCTACTTCTCCTTACTCTGGCATAGTTATTCCAATAGAGTGTCTTCCAGTGTGGCTCTGCTTCCAGGAAGACCCCTGTGTAATCCATGGGTATAACACCCACCGCAAAACCTTCTATGTGTCAACAGCTGCTGCGTAACCAGTGGCTTGTCCGGTTATCGTTGCATCTATTTTCGGTTTATTTCTAAGAGGTCGCTCGGGAGGAGTGATAAGTTCCTGGCCTATTTTCTGCTTTGTCTTTCCCATTGGAGTTTCCTTTTCGGGTAGGCACTTCCTCGTTGGTGATTCCTTCGGGTGGTGGGGCACTGAATAACCTGCTTCCTGTCCTCTTCAGGGGATTTTCCCTGATTGAGGTGGCCCTTTCTTAGTGAGTCGTCTATGCCGTCCGGTTCTTCGAATTCTGGCAGATCGAACGGCATACGACCTTTGTGCCGTTGGGCCTTTGTTCCCTATGTAGGGTGCCGGGATGAAGAAATTGAGGATTTCTCCACTACTTTTCTGGTTGTGTTTTCCTTTTCTCGGTCTATATATGTTCCCATGAGAAGCTAGGGTCTTCACAGTTCCATCCGGTGCTCCAAATTCGAAACCAGTAATTACTACTCTTCTATATACCCACGCATTCTTCGGCCTGGTTTCCCGCTTTCAATTTAGGTTTTTAATGGTCCAGGCAGTCAAGTCAAGACCCTTCCCTCATCCCAGTGGCCCGCGAGACATGAACATAGACAGCCAGGAGACATTGGTATAACAGGTGATTTCGAGGTAAGCTCGAAATTCCACCGGGCATCGTAACCCTGTGTGCAATCCTTTAACCACGATACTATAGCTGGGAGAGTTAAAGTTGGTCCGCGGCAGGATATTTGAGGGTTGATTTTTTAGACACAACGAGCCCCTGGTATTCACTTGCAGACCTCCTCCTCATATAAAATCATCTCAGAGGCCCCTCCTATCCGCCACCTGGACACGCGCCGGGTTGGTGCTTCACTTCCCCACATCAATAAATATTCCGACGAACAGTGACGAACAACGTAAATATCCACTCATGGGGACTCGGAAGATGTTCAGTTATAGTAGAATGAAATCTTTTTACCAGTCCACTTGATTCGTGGTGGTAGGGTGTTCTGCAATGAATAGTGACGTTATGAGATCTTAATAGTTCGTTAACAGCGTCGTTTTGAAATTTTGTCCCTTTATCAGACACAATTTGTTTTGGGACACCAAAAAAGGAGAAGAATTGTATTAGTTGTTAACAGGCTAATAGGGATCGAGACGGAACTATAGAGGCAGCACTTATGTCGAAAGTAGAGCGCCCTGGTGTTAAATAAAAAAAACATTGTGATGTAAATAGTATAATAAACAACCTACAAAATGCAAAAAATGAATATATCTTTTTATTTTCATTGACAGGAAAAATTGTTGGTATGTAAGATTATCTGATTTTTGATTATTGACAAAATGAGCACTGCAAATTCTAGTATTTTTATTTGGTTCCCAATCCTCCCGATGTTTTCTGAAAGGTAATTGAAAAACTTGAAGTGATTCGATTTGTACAAATGTTTACTTTCTTTCTCTTAAAAGTATTTAATTATTTGAACTTATTATATAATATTAAAGTCAGCAAACACATAACTAGTTTTTTATTTTATATAATCAATGAAATCGTACAGAAAACAACATTTTATTCTCTCGATAATAATCTTTTATTTATGTAAAAAGAATGTTTAGAACTTTTCTAATAGCTGCCAATTGTAGTATCATACTGATTATACACAAAATAATAGTTCACAAAATGTTTTAATTAGAACATTTTAATTACATATGGGTTTTTACTGCATTTATTAATTTTTGACGTTTCAAGGTTATCCACGCAGAGTGTTCAATGAATTTTCGGAGAAACTATAAAATTTCAACTGCGTAGTATTTTTATACAGCATATTTGAGCAGTCATGAATAGAGAAAGATACTTTTGATGACTACATCACAAACATTTAATATCAGTTTTAAAAAATGAACATTTAAAAACGCTGACGCTGACAAAACTACTAATACTACTAATAGTGTTTACATCACATTGTTTGTGTTTTTCACGGCAGATGGCATAAACGTCATCTTTCTCGGTCCCTATACAGAAGTACCGAAATATGGCAAAGATTGCCTAAACTTAGAAAAATTGTTAAAAATCTATAGTTGCCTACTTTGTAGGCGCGAATGTGTATAATTTCGAATGGTATCAAAGGGGTTTCCGTTGAAACTAAAAGCTCCTTAGGAGGTTTTCTATTATATTTTGCTTTATGATAAATTTCGCAAATTTTAAGGTCCGGAAAGTTTCCTCAATCCCTCTATGATTTGTTTTACCTTCGTGTTTATACCGTTTTTCCGGTAGCGAGTTATTTACTATTTTAGTACATTCAACTAATTTTAACTTTGTAAAAGTTTTGGCCAAATCTTTTGAAGGATAGGATGAAGTTCTTATGGTAAACAATGTGTGTATAAAGTATTTTTACTAGAATTTTCTCTAAGAAACTCGGTGATAACCTTCTCGTAAGCTAGAATGATAGCTCGAATGATTTTGTGGCCGTCAAATATTTCAAAGTCTCGTTCAAGATAAGGCACGTATGGAGATTTCGTTCCTATTAATTGAAACGCTTTATTATTCATAATATCATCTAACAATGTAAAATTTGCATCTTGGGAAAATTCTCCGCCATATGCCTTGCAATTCATTTTTTTCTAAATTTTTATTAACATTTTTTTTGAATGATTTCTTGATTATTCACTGGTGGATCTGAATTATCGATTTCGAGTTCCTTTAGTGTATTGTCCTTGGTTATACTCAAGGGTATTATCCAATCGATGTTATCGGGGTTAAATTCTCCTAAAAATTCTCTTATGTCGAGGTCAATATCTCCAGGATTATTAAAGTTTGAGTGGGTTTCTAAAGTATTAATAATAATTCTACATAAGATGCTATCTTAAGAGTTTCGAATGTCGCTCTTTTAGGTGAAATAACCACACTATAGGATGATAATCTGTCAAAATTTTGAATTTACGCCAATATAGATAATAATGATACATTTTGCAAGCCCAGACTATGGCCAGCACCTTCTCGATCGGCGAATATTTCTGTTCTGTTTGATTTACTGTTCACGACGCTTATGCTATGGGATGATCATTAGGGATTGTACCTTGTGACAATAGCATCGGTGGTTAATAAAAATTTTTCCGAAATATTTAAATCCAAAGTAGGTTTCCAAGTAATTTTCTTGAACTAACTCTACTTGAAAGGGTTCAGTAAAAGTTGTTTTAACAGGATTTTCACATTTATTCGTAACTACAGTAAAATCAAATGAATCTACAATTCTTACCAGACACTGGGAGTTTAAGTTTTTTCAAAATTAACATAATTCAATAAACCTTTGTCGTATGATTGATTTACCGGTACTTTTACTTTCTGGCATACTCGCGGGGGAATAACTACTTGACATTGATTAAAAGACTTGTGCTGAAAATTATACAAGGGCAATATAGCTGTTTGCGCCGCTTATCTTTGTTTTTAACCGCAACACTCAGCGCCCTCTGGCAAAATTGAGTGTACTTATCTCTAGGACTTAGATGTTCTATCTGGATACAGTATACCTAACAAATATACTGTGGTCTGGATGACAACTGCTGTCATATAGTTGAAATAAAATCAATTTGAACTGTCATCGCATTTTTTACACATCAAACCTTATTTGCACCCGCAAGAAAAGTAGAAATTGTTACCGCCGCTACACCAGAACTTTGGAGGATAGAAGTCTGGATTTTACAGGTAAGTGCATTCCTTTATACAAGACGCTGTTGTGATTAAATTCGTGGGATTTGTAGCCTTACACTCTCTTTACAGGGAAGTTTCCTAAAGAACGCATCAACATATTTTTGATCCTTACGAGCTGGATTTGAACCGCACCTATATATTTTATTATTCATTTCATATACATATACATAAATTCCGCATATCCGCAAATTGATTCTCTTGATCTCTTATTTTTAGAATCATAATTTAAATTTATTTCTTTCGAATCAAAATGGATTCTGCCGACTTGACAGTGCAATTAAAACAATTAAAACTCACAACAGCAAAGAAGGAAGCAATATTTTCGCATGTGAACTCGTTGTACAATAGTGCAAAAAATGTATGTGACTTTGGTTTTATTGACACCAGAAGTAAATCTGAATTTCTCACAAAAACCGCTAACATCAGTCAATTGTATAACGAATTTAACAAACTATGTGATAACGTTAAGTTACTAGAAATACAGCTAGACCCTAAATACCTACCAAATTATAGCAGTTTCACTGCATTTGAAACGCTTTATTCATTTCAACATATTCAGCATATTCGCGATGTGGCAATGAAATCGTCACAAGATAATCAATCCCTTTCTAATTCTAATAAAGATAACAGTACAGTATATAAATTACCGCCTATTGAATTACCTACTTTCGATGGTAAACCAGAAAGAGTACCTTCTTGGTAGGCTGAGTGACCGCGCGCTCAATGTATTCGCTGGTGTTGTTCCTAATGAAGAGAATTACACTTTGATATGGAATTCTCTAGTTACAAAGTACCAAGACAAACGGGCCCTTGGGACTTTGTATTTAAATAATATATTTGATATCAAATATAAAATAAAGTATAAGGAATTAATTATGAAATGGATATACTCACTGCAATAATATTGTTCTTATTTATTCAAAATTCGTAATTACACTATGGACTTTGGACGATTCTTGTTCCCTTGTCCTCACGAATTGGGTTGTGGACGATGTGGTTCTGGTCCCCTGGTCAAACTATGAGTTCTTATGAGCACTCGAATTTCCGTAGATTCGCACATACTAACCCTTAAAACGGAGAACTGTACCAATTGTCGACACGTTTCGTACAATTTTGGCTAATCCTACTAACTGCGCGAGTTAAAAGTTAGAGAACGGAAAACTTGATTTTAAAAACTTCCATTATCATTATTCCAGAGCAACGAAAGAACTAACTGAAGAATATGTTTTCACTACAATTTATAAGCTCGATAATAAGGTATTATATTTCTAAATACAATAATGTAACTCATGTAACTGTAATTTGCTTAGTCATTTACAATATCTTCACAAAGGTTTAACGATGTTGGTATTGTAAATGTGTTTAATAAAATTGTCCCGCTTGAAAATCCAGCGTGGGAAAATGAGCGGATCTGATCTATATACATTTAATTCAAAACAAATGCATGTTTGCATAAGAAATACGACTTAGCTTATTCAATACATATAAACTAAATAGATTATATATTCTTATTACTTGCATCAGATATTTTAAAACTATACGTATGGCTTAGACGAATTGTCAGAGCAAAATATTAACTCTATTTTTATCCAAGTTAATAATTAAAAGTTTGATATAAGTTTGTTGATCATGTATTTTTCACTCATTCGTTATCACGGTACTTAAAAGGTCCTCTAAATATATGCTGTTCCTGAGAATATAAACAAGATACTTGGGGGAATATTTATATAAGAATACATTGAAGGAATCCTGCTTTTATTTTTAAGTACGCATTTTATGGAGTATTGCATCTGTTTGTCACTTTAGAATTCCTTAAAATATAAAATCAATTCAATCTTTATTTTTAAAAATGGGAGGAACATTTACTGTCAGTTGCGAACAGTTGACTGAGAGTGGAAGTTTTTGTTGGAAAAATTTGTAGATTTCATTGAGTTGAAAGTGTTTTAATATGAATCGATTTCAGCTGTGAAACATACTTTTCTCATTAACATTCTTATTCCAATGTTTTAGCAGTCCTGTAAAAGTTACGGAACAATGGTTAAGAGCGTCGTCTCATACACTGAAAATGATAAATTTTCGATAGAATTCTATTTTCTTTCAAAATTAATTCTGTGAAATAAAATAATATATTCTATGAACATAACACAGTGTTGATTGGATGATTGATCACAAGCTAGCTACAAGGATAGATTCATTGCGAAATTAGAGCTCCATGATTAGATTAGGCATTTCCATACCAACTATGAGAATTACGTGAGAAATCAATGCTTTTATAGCTAATTGACTATCAGAGTGAATCGCAATGTCACATATCTGATAAATTTTTTCTAGGTTCACTTCCACGCATCTGTCAATTGCAAGTATTTATGCCTGAAAGCCTTTACCAATCTTCCCTCTTAGCATCGTAGTGAAGTTGTTTTCGATGCTTACTTTCTTGGTAATTTCTTCACTGGGAAGATTCGCTGATACGATGTACTTTGTTAGAGAGAACCGAGCTTCATGATACTTATTTTCAGTTGTAGAGGTGATAAGGCCATTTCCATTTTTATAATTTTCATTTGACAATCTCAGTTTACTTCCATTTTCGTATTGGTTATTAAAAATCCAGGTTTAGAGGGTTCATGTGTCAAGAATATTTTCGAGGCTTTCTTGACTAGCCTCTAATGTTAATCCAATATGAATAAATTGACTCGTGCCAATATTTTGGCATAAAATATTGATTATTAGGGAGCGAAATTAGGACCCCCATATTTCCAATAGCAATAAATGAAGTGAGATCATTCTTGTCTTGTTGAATTAACCATTAACCACCTTAGTCGAATAGTTCGTACATTTCCACCGTAGTGCGGTCGTGGTGACTTTATAACATAATGAAAAATTTGTTACTGAAACCACAAGAATATTTATTACTTTTCAGCCCAACCTATCTAATATGCGAGAAAAGTGTTGGTTTACCCCAAAAAAAGTTGGAATTTTGAAAAAAAAATCGAGTTATTTTTACTTTTTCCATCAACAACAACACCAAAAGACGGTTTTTAGAAAAAAATCCTGTGTGTATGTCGTCGTCGTCGTCGTTGTCGTCGGCCACTTTTCGTTACATGTCTTGTTAGCACGATACAGCCTACATAGTGCAACAAGTCACCAATTTTATGATTGAGTATTGTAAAGGACATGTCACAGATAAACCCTATTGATATTCAGCTCACCAGAGTGTACAAAATTTATGTAATTTTTGGAGAAATTTCAGTTTGTTAGCACGATACAGCCTCCGAAGTATATACAAGTGACCAATTTTAATATTGGATATTATTCAGAGCATCTCAAAGATTAACTCTATTGATATTCAGCTCACTAAAGCGAGTACAACAAGTGCTATGGTACTTGAAGTACGACATTTTTGTAATTTTTTGAGAAATTTCAGTTTGTTAGAACGATACAGCCTCCGGAGTTCAAGAAGTCTCCAATTTTATGATTGAATATTCTTCAGAACATCTCACATATTGACCTTATCGATTTTAAGCTCACCAGAGCCAGTACAACAGGTGCTATAGTACGTACGAAATTTATGTCATTATTGGAGAAATTTCAGTTTGTTAGCACGATACAGCCTCCGGAGTATATACAAGTGACCAATTTTATGATTGAATATTATTCATAGGGTCTCAAACATGAACCTTATTCATATTCAGCTCACTAAAGCCAGTACAACAGGTGCTATGGTACTTAAAGTACGACATTTTTATCATTTTTTGATAAATGTCAGTTTGTTATCATGATATAGCCTTTGGATTTCAACAAGTCACCAATTTTATGATGGAGTATTATTCAGGACATCTCAAAGATAAACCTTATTCATATTCAGCTCACCAGAGCCAGTACAACAGGTGCTATAGTACTTAAGGTACGACATTTTTGCTATTTTTGGAGAAATTTCAGTTTGTTAGCACGATACAGCCTCCGGATTGTATACAAGTGACCAATTTTATAATTGAATATTATTCAGAGCGTCTCAAAGATGAACCCAGTTGATATTCAACTCACTAAAGCGAGTTCAGCGGGTGCTATGGAACTTGAAGTACCAAATTTTTGTCATTTTTGGAGAACTCTCAGTTTGCTAACACAATACAGTCCCCAGAGTGTATACAAGTGACCAATTTTATGATTGAATATTGTTCAAGGTGTCTCACAGATGTACCCTATTGATTTCTAGCTGACTAGAGCGAGTACAGCGGGTCCTAGAAATCCAGATATACTACATTTTTGGTTATTTTTGGAGAAATTTCAGTTTGTTAGCACAATACATCGCCCGAAGTGTATACAAGTGACAATTTTATGATAGAATATAGTTCAGGGCCACAGATGCGGAGAAGTTAGTTTTAATCTTTAAAACCGTTTATTTAACATTGTTTCATGTAACGTATGTGAAAAAAGTACAAAAATTAATTTTTCAATATGTTTAATAACCAGTTTTAATTATTATATTGTACATTGATCCTTCGAACACCGCAAAAGGAAAAAATCATTCTCAGGAAAAGTAAAAAAAAAATGAAACCCCGTGCAAATATCTAATACTAAAAGGGTGAAACTAAAGGTTGTTATTTATTTATTTATTTACAATATCCTATGGAATATACCCAATTTACAGGATAAGGTTAGTAGTAGTTATATAAATAATATACAACAATATATAAGAAACCATCACGATATATAAGAAAATATTACAATCGTGTACACTCAAACTAGACATATAACATAAATTGAACTAGCACCAGTTAAAATCAGAATATAGAATTAAACGAAAAAAAATTATAATAGTATATTAAGTACCAAGTGTCAAAAAGGTTACTTTGGTCACGTGTTTTATCAGGCACGAGTGGACAAAGCGGAACAAGTGCCTTGTGAAACGAGTGACTAAATACGTTTTTAACACGAGGTGCTTATTATACTTTTTCTTCGCTAGCAGGAATGAGAAATTATATTATATTTTAATTATAATCATAACATTACGGACAATGGCTGACGGCTGACTGACAAATCAATATTATAACGGAACGGAAATTTAATATACAAAGATACACTCGATGTGACGTTTAAAAAAACAAAATATAAACGAGATGTGAGTGGTTGTAGAGTAAAGTAAATCAAAAAATTAGTTGGGTTTTTATGTCTTCCCTCTCCAATTTTTATTAATATAAAGAACATAGTCTACAAACAAAAAATATTATTTGAAAGAACCGACAACATACAGTCCATTGAAAAATATCAAGCTACAAATGAAACAGTGGGTTTCGCGAGTTAAATTAATTAAGTAAAAAATATACTTTTTAAAAAGATTTTATTAAACTTAGTGATCAGTTACGTTTGAAGTTACAATTATGACTATTTTCTTTTTTATTTTACAAAAATGAGGAAATGTATTATAATGCTGAATAGAAGAAAAAATATATGATAACAAAATTATAATAATTGTAAACAGGATGTCTCCACGTGTTTGCTGGTTAAGAATTATGAATACAATAATGTGGGAAAATTCCTGTCAGCAATTTAACAATAATATTATACGAGTTTAACAGGATGTCTCCATATGATTCCTCCCCTCTTTGTTAAAGGCACGACCTCGTAGCTTTGGCTCCAAAAGGGATTGGGGTAGCTCCATTGTTTCACCCGGGGATTGTTCTGGATTTTTGATTTTTCTAAAATATTTTCTATACAAATACAAAAATAGTAGAATTATTGAAATGAAAATTATTATTGTTGTTATTCCTAAATGGCTTTGATGAAGTTCTATAGGTAGCAAATTTGGTTCTTGAAACTGTGGTAGTAGCTTGGTTGGATCGTCCAGATGTAAATTGTTGATGCTGATTTAGTGATGAATTTCTGGTGGGTTCTTTGAGGCTCGGCCATTCTTGAGTAAATGTTTTATTGGATCCCATCCAAGTATGTTTTGGAAAGAATAAATACAATCATTGTTTCCTAGTACGATGTTACATTTTGATATTTTCAATGATTTAAAATTTTGTTTGCAGTCTTCATTGATGGTAGTTATCATCTTTGAGCAAATTATTGTATTTCCATTAGTTAATTGTGTGAAAAGTGAAAAGTCATTTTTTACTTCAGCGTAGTTGCAGAGTGAAAGATCTTCCAAGTTACAAGGGTCTTCGTGTGGTTCCTTTTCGCAATACCAGAACGAAAAGGTCTTCTTGCATTCTTCGTTTGTCCATTTTGTTGATCCTTTGGAATTTAATGTGAAGGCGTATGGGGCTAGAAGGATATTATTTTCTTTAGTGGGAATAGGGATAATTTTGGAAATATAAAGTAATTCATCGGCTAATATGGGTATTTTAAGAGTAATATATAAAGTTTTTGAAGTAAACATAAGATTGACTTTGATTATTTCTAATAAAGTAGGAATATCGGAAGCGATTTCATTGTGAGAATGAATAGTATGTAAATAATTAAGAATTTCTTCTAATTCTTTTTGTTTAATTAATTCTACATTTAAAATTTCTTGGTTACTAAATGATATTGTTCTTAGTAAAACTTGAATATAATTTCTTAGATCTCTAATTTGTTCTAGTTGAATATGAATAATAATTTTGTTATTCAATCTGTCATTTAAAGTATTTAATTCTTTTAGAACGTTTTCAGCATAATTTTGTATTTTACGTAGGTCTGTTTGCCAGCGTTGAGTAATCTGTCCTGCAAATGAATGCAACTTCGAAATTTCAGTCATTAGTTTCTGTTCATTTAAATTGTTTTTGTCAAATGTATTTTGAATTTCGATTTCGATTAAGTCTTTTTCATCAAGATTTCCTGAAATATATTTTACTACTGTATCTAGGCCGTCTATTAGACCTCTTTTAATTACTTTATTTGATCGAGCATACATTCTAAGTTTATTTATATCTTCTGAGAGTAAGTCGATATCTCTGTTTTTGCTAAAGTTATTGTTGAATCGTCAAGTCTACTGGCTAAATGAACTTGATTTAATACTAATTTACTATATGAGTTTTCAATTTCTTCAATACTTATACTAAAATAAATCTTATGATAATTGGTCTTATATTTAGCTAATCCTAAACTATCTAATATGTAACCTGGGGGTTCAATTGTTTTGACTTGAAGTGCCTGGGTGACTATCTTCATGGTTAACCTGGGAAGATTTAGTATTTTTAATCATGTGTTTGCTAACCTTTTTACATTTTTGAGAAACTAACTTATCGTTGGATTGATTTGTGTCTACTAATATTTTCTTATATTTAGGTTTAATTTTATTTCGTGGTTCCATATCTAAATATACGACATCTGTTTTTGGGATATCGTCTGTTCGTTTACTATTAATTTTATCTAATTGTTCGGTCCTTTTTGTTAATTGTTTTTGATAAAGATCGTCGAAAAATGGCATAATTTCTGTTTTTCGATATTCGTTGTAATTTTGGAATACTTGTTTATGGGGATCTATTTCATGAAGATTTAGATTTTCGTATGGTCCATAAAGAAGTGAAAATGGGGTAAAATTTGTTACTGAATGAATTGATTGATTATATATTGGAATAGCAGTTGTAACTAAGTCGGTAATATTTTCTTTTGATTTTTGTCTTTGGACTCTTAATTTTTCGATTAAAGTTGAATGTGCTCTTTCTATCGGAGAATTGCCGGTATGAGATTGGGGTGTTGTATAATGAATTTTTATATGAAAGAGTGACATGAATTCTTTAAAGGTTTCGCTAGTGAATTCTCTGGCATTGTCGCAAGTTATTTGCGAAGGGTAGTTATGATGAGATAAATAATGACGGAGTTTACTAAGTATGGTGATAGAATTTGAGTCACTAATTTCGTAAGCTTGAAGGTACCTAGAGAATAAATCGAGTATTGTAAGAAATTGTTTATTTTCTATAGAGAATACGTTTATGTGAATATTTTCGAAAGGTCTTTTAGAATGAGTGGGCCGGAAAATGGAATTTTTCGAGGGTTTCTATCATATTTTGAGGGTTTCTATCATATTTTGAGGTGAGACATAATTCGCAATTATTAACGTGATTCGTTACTAATTCTTATATTTTCGGAAAATAATACAGGGACTTTATATGTTTCGTAATTTCTGTGATACCGTTATGAGTTTCTGAATGATAGTCTGAAATTAATCGGACTTGTTCTTCCTTATTAATTATGTCTTTCAGAAAAGTATTTGTTTTAATGATTTTTACGTTTGGTTCCAAGATTTTTGATCATTCTGTAGAAGCAATATTAAGTAATGAATCATTGGGGCAGTATATATAGTATGTTTTTGTTGGATCAACTATTTCTAAAAACATATTACTTATAACTTTATGGTCGGATCCTTTTCTAAAAGTAAGAATATAGCGATTTTTGCCAAATGGCTTAGAATAATCTATGTCGTTTTTGTCTCCGTATTTTAGGATTATTTGAAAATGTGGGGAATTTAAGGTTTTTTTCTGAAATTGGGAAACCAAAAATTGGATTTTCTTGTGCGGAGTGTCTAGTGTCGCCTGAAGCGGTACTTTTGTTATCGTCGGATATTTTACTTAAAATTTCGTTAGCATCACTTAATGCTAGATTTGGATCGGAATGTGCTCTTGCCATAGTTGAAATGGCATCGATATCATCAGGGTTTTGTTTGAATTATTTAGTATTTGTTTTTGAGTTTGGGGGAGTAATAACTATATCACTAATTATATTAATTTTTAGATCACGTTTAGGAAGTTTTTTATCGATTGCATTGAGTTCAATTCTCGATAATGCATCAGCGACGTAATTTTCTTTACCTTTTTTATAATTAACTTCAAAATCGAATTCTTCCAACTTTAGTTTCCATCTTATTAGACGATGATTGGGTTCTTTAAGAGAATGTAGCCAGACGAGTGGCTTATGATCAGTTTCAATAATAAATTTTTTGGAATATAAATATGGTCGGAAATGTTTACAGCTATCGATTATAGCTAAGAGTTCTTTTTCGATAGTGCCATAATTTCTTTCAGCTGAATTAAGTGTTCGAGAGTAAAAAGCTATTGGATGGGTATCTTGAGAAAGTACGCTTCTTATAGCGATGTTTGAAGCTTCGGTCGTTAAAGTAAATGTTTTTGTGAAATCGGGGTATGCTAAAATAGGAGAATTACAAAGAAGTTGTTTGCATTTTTGGAAAGCATTGAGGTATTCTGGGTCGTTTAAATCAAATTTAGTTCCTTTTTTAAGATATTTATTTATTGGGTAGGTTATTTTGGAGAAATTTTGAATGAATTTACGATAATAGGAGAGCATGCCGAGAAATGATTTTATTTGTTTTTCATTTTTGGGCAAAGGAAAGTTTTGGATGGACTTGATTTTATCTGGATTTGGTTTAATACCCTCAGGGGTTATGACATGGCCTAAGAAGGCAACTTATTTTCTGAGGAATTCTGATTTGTCTATTTGGACTTTCAAATTATATTTTTCTAATTCACTGAATATTTGTTTTAGATGAAGAACATGGTCTTGGAGGGACTTTGAAAATATGACTATGTCATCCATGTATACGAAACATTGTTTATAGAGAAAAGGACGGAGAATTGTGTCCATGACACGTTGAAAAGTGGCAGGAGCGTTTTTTAGGCCAAATGGCATACGAGTATATTCGTAGTGGCCATTATCTACGGTAAATGCAGTTTTTTCTGCCGAACCTGGGTGTATTTGAATTTGGTGGAAAAGTAAGTACTTCGACCAAGATTGTCGAGAATTTCATCGATACGAGGAAGGGGATATTTATCTTCGATAGTTTTTTTCATTTAGTTTTCGGTAATCGATAACTAATCGGAATTTTTTCTTTCCACTGGCGTCCATTCGTTTGGGGACGAGAAAGGTAGGGAAACTGTACGGAGATATACTAGGTTTAATTATTTTATTGTCTAGGAGCTTTTGTATTTGATTTTGAATTTCTTGTTTCAAATGGTAAGGGTATCTATATGATTTTTGATAAATCGGTACATCGTCGACCGTTCTAATGTGATGTTTAACTACATGAGTGAAAGTTAAGTCGGAGTTTTCATTATAAAATATATTTTTAAATTTTTTATACAGAGAAATTATTGCATCTTTTTCTTCGGGATTCAGATGATCTGTTCGAAGAAGTTTGGTAATATCAATATTATTATTATAAGATGATAAAGGAATTGTTTTCATCAAATTTCGATAAGGGTTGGACTTGGAGAGGTTCATGAAAATTTATAGAAATATTGTTTAAAGAGATTTCTTGTTCTATAGGTATTTTACAGTAACCGTCTTTCGCTAGAGCTATACATTCAGGTATTATTATGTTGTTTAATTTTAATTCTGGAAGAACTACTTGTCCATTATCAATATTCACAGGGATATTTAAAATACTTTTATCTAGAAATTCAGAATAAGGGGTAAATAAGTTGGGATTGACTTCCAAATAGAATGGTATTTTAATAGAATTAATTTGTAATAAGTGATTTTCGAAATTAATAAGTGCTTTTAATTTATCAAAGTCCTGACTACCTATTAATGCATCGAATCTATCGTGCCAAGGTACGATAAACATATGGAACATGTATTTAATGCCGAATTCTTTCAAAAGAGGATATTTGCAGCTAAAATTGCCATTGTAAGTTGTTTTAATTGATTTATCGGAAAATGTTGATTCATAAGTGGAATCTGAAAATAATCTATAGGCTCGTTCGGGGTTTATAATGGAATTGCTTGCACCGGGGTCAATCAATATTTTTAAGTCTAGATTTGAGAGGTATATAAATGGAAGTTTAGGGGTTGAATTTATATTATTTATATCAATTCCGAGGCTCGTAATTAAAAATTTTGAGTTTCATCGTATTGTTCGTTTTGAGGGTTAGCGTATGATGATTCATCAGAATTTTCGTCAGTATCTTCAATATTGAACAATTCTTCGACAACTACGTTCGGAGGTCCTGTTTGTCTAGAAGAATTTTGTTCTGGAGGTCTATAAGTATTTGCTGTAGATATACTCATTGGGGCTGGTTTGTAATTACTTGTGGAAGGTTGAGAGGGACGATTAAAATTTTGATTATTAGGAGATTGTGTTTGTCTATTATTTGATTGGTTATTTGGTCTTTGATAGTTATTTTGGTAATGGAATCTTTGATTGTTATCATTATATCTATTAAATGGTCTATAATTAGGGTTTTGAGGAACTTGTGGTCTTTGAGACGGATTATAATTATTAAATGAAGGTTGGTTTCTTGGTGATTGATTATATGAAGTATTATGTTTTGGAGAAGGGCGATTTCTTTGACCCTTTTGAGATCTAAGAAAGTTAGCAAATTCAATTTGGGATCTTTCGTTGTCTAATCTTCTACATTCGTACAATGCTTGTTCTAGAGATGAAATTGATATATGAAGTAAATGATCTCTGTAGGGATTTGAGAGACCTGCTTTAAATACCATAAGGGCTTGATCAGTATACATAGTTTCCTTAGAAATTTTAACTTTTCTGTTATCAGAATTTATAGCTAGGTGTTCTTTAAGGACTTGTAATTTTTGAGAAATTTCGTCATGAAAGTCGGAGAATGATTGAGAATGAGTTTGAATAGAAGTATTTAAATCGTCTGCTAATATTTCTTCAGATCTAGGATCGCCAAAACGAGTTATAAGAGCGGTTTTTAAATCGGACCATTTATCAAAAGATCTATTTATGATTACGTCTCTAGCTGGACCTAATAATTTAGATTTGACTTGCTCTAACAGAAGATTGTTGAATGAATCATTATTTTCGGTTTTTAAAAGAGTTAAATATTTTTCAGATTGTCTTAAATAATATGCTTAATCTTTAGAACCACCGTTATATGTTGGGACAATATTGTTTGCTAAAGATAATTCGATTTGTGAAATGGCAGTAGACATCTCGGTATTAGTATTTAAGTTGCGACTTAGAGGTAATGGAGATCTGGATCTACGTACAGATAATGGAGATCTGGATCGACGTACATATAATGGAGATCTGGATCGATCACGATTTTGTGACATTAAGAGATTGACTTCAATAATATATTAATTTTATACGACCATTAAAATTGGAATGTTTAAATTGCAATTCAAATAACACTTATATTGTAGTAAAAAAATATTATAATATTCAAAACAATTATTAGCCGATAAATAATAAAATTAAAGGAAAAACTTACAGGAGGATGCACTGAAGGATCATCTGCGAGCTTGTTCCTTGTCTCTAATTCTCTGAAGGAACTTGAGCCGTCTTCTTGAACAACCGTCTTCTTCACTGGATAAATCGTCGGGTTGGAGTCAGTCTTTTCACACACCGTAACTTGTTTCACACAGTTTATTGGTTCGGATACTATCTTAATTTCTTGATAGAAAACGTAGACGTTTTACCACACAGAAAGGGTATTTTCTACTAACAGTATCCTCTTCGCAGCGCCAGTTAAATTTATTAAGTAAAAAATATACTTTTTAAAAAGATTTTATTAAACTTAGTGATCAGTTACGTTTGAAGTTACAATTATGACTATTTTCTTTCTTATTTTACAAAAATGAGGAAATGTATTATAATGCTGAATAGAAGAAAAAATATATGATAACAAAATTATAATAATTGTAAACAGGACTCGCGTTTATTTGGAAGGACTATTGATTAGAAGGAAATTTAGATTAGTATAGTTTTAATAATTATAAATTTGTTTAAAAATAGAATTGTAATAGGTTAATGAGCATTTTAAATAAAGTTGTCCATTTTAGTAAAGAGTCCCAAAGACACACTCAATGTGAGACATGGTTAATCTAAATAAAGAATGAATTATAAGCATGCGGCATTCAAAACAGAGTCACAGGCCACACGACAACGTACAAACTCATCGATACTGTAATGAATCAAGAGGAAGTTGTCAATTATGCGAATGAATATTTAAATTCACTTGATTCGTCAGGCTTGCCACCGAACGTTCTAACATTAAATATTGGCGTGCCTATCATTCTTCTACGAAACATCAACCCACCACAACTGACGGTGAAAAAGTTGATGAATAACATAATGACAGAGTGACAATTGAATTTACTGTTTGAACCCAGACGATGATATTTTGATATCGAAACATTTGTGAAATTTTTAGAATATTTAAAATTTTCTATTTATATAGTGAAATTATTTAGAAATAGTTCCAGTTCAACAGTAACGAAGCTACAATTTTGAACGCAAAATTTTAAGCGAAGATGTACTGTTGCCACGTAACCCAGTTATTTCAACATATATGCCATTCGAATTCAAACGTTGAGAAGCCTAGCTATATCCTTATTGTTTGAAAAAAAGTTCAAAAGTTAATGGTGGATATTTCTGGATTATATTTTCCTGGAAGAGACCAAAGTATTCATTGGTTGTCAACAGAATACACAGACCTAGCTACTTTCAATAGAAATGACATTATTTCCCATCATAACAAGCACGTCTGTATATAAGAACCTGCTAGCAAACATCTCAATGTTAAAAAATGTGCAGTTTTTGATAATAACTTGATAGCTCCAGTATTTTTCCCAAGCAATATGAATACTAGAAATTATTTTTTCTACTTCCGTTACTAAAACCGCATTTAAAACACGGGTTTCCCATGCGCAAAACGACTCTTTAAATACTAGTGTTCGAAATGCGAAAAGTCACATCTTGTTTATATTTTGTTTTTTAAGCGTCACATCAAGTTTATCTTTTATATGTTAAATTTCATGTTCCGTGATAATTTTGTGTTCTATGTCATTTATTTGTCAGTCAACTGTTAGCTATCGTCCGTCATGTTATGAATATAGTTAAAATATAATATAATTTTTTCATTCCTGCGGGCGAAGAAAAAGTATAGTAAGCACCTCGTGTTAAAACTGTCTTTAGTCATTCGTTTCACAAGGCACTTGTGACTAAAGTAACATTTTTACCACTTGGTACTTAATATACTATCCAGTTTCGAAAAGTATCACAATAGTACTTGAAATGCATGAATCTCTCTATCAGGCATAACACTCCAGTGCACCAAACTAACGAAGTTGGAGAATGTCTTTTGGAGCAGATTTTTGTAGGTAGAATTCACGAATTCTATAATATGTCTATGATGTAGTTTTCTATCTCCCAAAGCTATCGTTTGAGGAAATATTTGTATTTACTGCAGTAAATTATGTTAAGAGCATCTGTTTGGCATCAGAGTCATTCATGGTTTTCAGAGCAAAAATCTGTTAATTGAAAATCACTATTATGCTTATTGATCCGCACTGAGATGTGAATTTTTGAATTATATAGAAGATTACTAAAATTACAACTTGGTATACCCAGATTAACTGAGACCCGTCAAATGTGAATAATTTGAATTTGGTCGCTGGAAATTCTGTCTGAGATTCCGGCCAATGATTATAATTCTTGATAACACTAATTCAAAGGTTGTGAATTGCGTTGTTCATTAGTCACCTAAAATTAATAGAATAGAATGTCATTTATATGATGAATTGTTCAAGAGGAGACATGAGATGTCGACGTTCCCATTGTTTTATACCATATATCATTATCACTTGGGAATATATAAAAAAATATCAGATACGTACTTGAGCTATGATTTATGAAGCAATTCAGGAAATGGATCCCGGAAGAATTGAGGTATAATCCTATAATCTAGAGATATATTCGGTTTTCATTATATCAACATTCTGCTTATTATAAATATCATACAAGTCGAAAAAGCTTTCAAACAAAGAGATTTTTCTCAGATAAATATGAAAATATTCAGTATGAAATCAATATTGCCATTCTTAGTACTATATTCACTCTGAGAATTCTTAAATAGTTATTTATTGTAATGTTTTTCTATTTATTTAAACGTTTTTTTTATTCACTACACTATTCACTAATTATACACAGTAGATTCACTTAAACTAATTTATATAATCACTTAATTTATATTCACTTATTTACTGTTTATCTCACGATGTCAAATTATAAACTAAACTAAACTTTCTCGGGTCGGTTCCTTATATATTTTAGTTCCTTTTTTACTAGAAGATTCTGGATTGCGGCTTACACAAAAACAATTGGCTCTGGCGTTTTCTAGACTGGTCACAAAAACAATGTCTCGATGAGATAGTCACAATCGTAAACAGCCAAAAAACCCTGCGTATCCGCCATAATTTAAACTTTCATACCTGGCTTAGACAGAGTCGGGTTTAGGGACTATACCAGAGTACTGTTTCGTAACATTACCCCCTCCTTAAATGGAAGTTCCTCCTGGAACTTTTGTGCAGCCGAGACGGGATGTTTGAATCGTCAACTGGCCCCATTTCTACACTTTCCGATCTTATGGAAATAGCAGGGCACCGTCTTCATCGGATACTGATAACGGGGGTTGTAGCTGCAAATTAATATCTGGACACTGGTATCTCGAAATATAATCTCTACCATGTTCCTGATAATTCGTCAATCCAACTGGTTACTCGCTATCTTAGGCATAGCCAGTTTCTTCACGCTGGATTCTAACACATGGTCTCGGAGGTTACGAAGTGCTTCCCATCGCGGTAGGTAGATCGATCTTTAAATTCATCTTTAGTTACCACGTAGAAGACGTACCGCGAATTATGTTTCAGTTTAATTGTCTTGTCAGGGGCTGGAATCTGGCCTTCAAGTTTTTCTAATTGCCCGAACTTCTTTCGAAAGACGGTTACCAACCCTCGTGCGTTCTTGATACGGGCGGGGATGTTGTATGCCAGTGAATAATCTTCCGGGAGAGTGAACAAATCTTGTTGTTGTTCCGAAGTGACTCCATATCTAGCTTTTCCGGTACCTCCATACGCGCCCATAAATTCATCGAAGGAAGGATTAGACACATCTCGAATAAGGTTTACTCCTTCCTCTAGGTCATGGTCTCCTTCGAATGGCGCTAGTCGGTTTTGGTGAACTACTTTTGGTTTTCCGTTGGGGATCTTGCTTATGCGATATATAACATCATTGATCCTCTTCTTTACTGAGTATGTACCTTCCCAGGATTTTTGTAATTTAGGAGAAAATCCTTTTCTTCTCGTCAGGTTGAACCATACTTTGCCCCCTTCTTTAAAATCGCCTTCTGTGGCCTGCGTGTCGTACCCACTTTCCATTCTGTCGCTGGCAACTTGAAGATTTGTTCGAACTAATTCATGAATATCGTCCAGCCTTCTTCTCAATTGGATCATGTAGTCTTCGCCTGCTAGATCTTCTCCAGTGCGATAGCCAAATTCCAGGTCACAAGGAAGCCTCATTTCACGTCCAAACAGGATTTTCGCAGGTGGTTCAGCCGTGGACTCATTGACGGCAGATCGATAAGCCAATGCGAATAGATAAAGATACTGGTCCCAATCTCTCTGATGGCTGGATACTACTTTGGACAGATATTTTCCAATAGCCCTGTTCATTCTCTCGATCATTTCATCTGACTGTGGATGTAATACTGTTGTCCTGATATTCTTCATTCCCAGCTTCTCGCAAATCTCCTGGAATAGACGACTTTCGAAATTTCTTTCCTGGTCGCTGTGGACTTCCAAGGGCACTCATAAATTAGCCTCTGTTAACAGCATGCACGGAACTACAACTAGAGAAGATATCTTCAAAGAAATTCTAAACACGTTGGCAAAATATAACTTGAGTAAATGAAAGACGAGTACAACGTGTGTAGTTTATTAAAAATCCAGCTAAGCGCTTTCGGCCATTAGGCCATTTCCGAAACTGTCCTATAAAAATTAGAATAGCTGTAAAAATTGGAAAAGAATTTGAAAAAGTAGATCTTGAAGTTGAAAATTGATTTTCAATTTTTACAACTATTCTAATTTTTATAGGACAGCTTCGAAAATGGCCTAATGACCGAAAGCACTTAGCTGGGTTTTTAATAAAATACGCACTTAACGTATGGTCCTAAAGTTTTTGGAAATTTTTTAAATGCTAATAAATTTTTCCAAATTTTTTTAATTTTAAAAGCACATGTGGCAACAATTAACAACACTAATAACGAAAAATAATTACATTATGGATAGTGGCCCGTTATCCTCAATGAGTCGTAATTTTCTTCGGACTTGTCCCATCTTCCTTTGGACAAGAGCAGGTTCTATTTCTCTAATCTTTTGGAAGATGCGACGCCGCAATTGATCTTCATTTGTAGCTTCCCATCCTTTATCGTACACTTTCCTCGATAGTATTGACCAAAATTCCTCTATTGACTTAGCCTGAGGTACATTAGGAGGATTGTCCAACTTAGGTACAAAGTCAACGTTATGTTACAATCAATATATTGGCAAAGTGTATACGCCTTAATGCGCGGCAACAACGCGGAATTCTTTCTAGCTGGTCTGCGGTGTATTTTGGTGCCTTTCTTTCTTTTCCTAAACACTAAGTTTGTGCGATCAATTGTTCTTAATACAGTGGTTTTAGAAATACCAAATCTCCGGGCTAATTTTCTCTGAGAAACTCAAACTTTGTCT
Source organism: Galeruca laticollis (assembly GCA_963921935.1). Taxonomy (NCBI): domain Eukaryota; kingdom Metazoa; phylum Arthropoda; class Insecta; order Coleoptera; family Chrysomelidae; genus Galeruca; species Galeruca laticollis. The sequence continues at coordinate 127,368,646 of OY998180.1, forward strand.
TTAGCAGCTTCCATCAGTCTTCTTTCTCTTCTTACACTCAAAATTCTTGGTCCACCGCCTTTGGGTAAATTAATGCATGGTATACCCCCTTCACAATTCCTTATAGTGTTGTAAATGGTTGACTTACTTATATTTTGCTCTTGGTAGATTGCAACAATATCATGCTTAGGTATTCGTCCAACTAGAATGTAAATGCCCTGACGAATATCTAATTTGTAAGACATTTTGCTACAATCGATTTGCAAAACTAAACTGTCATAATCAAACTTGATTACGTGTGACGTTTTAGTTTCAATGGCAATTTGATTAAACGACATTGGGTACAAAAATAAATAATTTAAAAATTTCCCAATAACTTCAGGATCATACGTTAGTACTCGCCTTTCATTCACTCAAATTTATATCTAGTGTGTACCCCATACTTAGACAATTCCAAATATAACTTGGACTGGAATCGACTCCAATGTGTGACAATTAACGGGGAGGAAATATGTCTGGTGCAAACATCGGGGTGGTTGGCCAAATTAGAAAAGTGGCAGGAGCTTCAGTACCAATTTTTCTACACTGTGTCATCTATCAACAAGCTCTATGTGTAAAACATCTCGATATGAGCTGCGTTTTGAAACCAGTTGTATCTGTCGTGAATTTTGTTCGAACTTATGTACTCAATCATCGCCAATTTCGATCTTTTCTCGAAGAAATTGAATCAGAGTCCGTTGACGTCGTATTAGACTGCAGTTCGATGGCTTAGCTGTGGAAAAGTGCTATCGCAGTTCTTTAGGCTCAGAACTGAAATTGATTTATTTCTTGTGGAGAAAAATCGCCCTGAACCACTTTTATCGGATGCTCAATAGCTCTAGAAATTAGCTTTATTTGCAGATGTTGTGTCACACGTGAATATTTTGAACTTGAAGCTCCAAGGTAAAAACAACTTAATTTGTGATCTATTCGCGAAAATTAAAGCATTCAGAGCAAAGCTGATATTGTTCGAAAGTCAGATGAATTTATGTAATTTTACCCATTTCAATTGTCAATGTTCCAACTTCAGGTGGCTTGTTCTCTCGTGAAACTGAATATGCTTAGTTTGTAAATCATGATACTTATAAACATAAACAACTAAAAAATACTATCCCTCGTAAACCATAAATTCTCTTTTTTATTTTTCTACCTTTCAAAACTTTTACTCGGTTGATGTCATTACTTTGTACCTGTCCTTTATCTCTGATGAGATTTTTAATTGAATTTGCAGCTCTTGCTATTTGAAACCAGTGAAAATGAATTCAAAGTAAACGCAGGATAGAGGAAGGTCCATTTACATTACTCATACGAATTAGAAATGTCGTTAACACATGTATATTCTGTAATTATCTATGTTTCTACTGATTTGATAAAAAGGGCAAATTCTATTATCGATAGTTGAGTAATAGTATACCCTTCAACGAGCGTATAATGATGGCTATTATTCACGAGGATGTAATCATCTGAGTGAATAATAGCCATTATACGTAAGTAGAAGACTATACTCTCTCCACGACTATACAAAGAAAAAATCGCTCTTTGAATAAATAATTGAACAGATTCTAATGTTGTTATTTTTACTCAGCCTTTTCTATTCAGTAATTAAATATTTTCATTATAACAAAAACAGCTCAACAAAACTGGTATTATATATAGATATATAATAAATAGGTGCCTATAGTTTAAATTTACCTTCTGACAAAATGAATCGTGACATTAGTGCTGTTAGTAATATTTACTAATGATGATGTTGACTCTTGATCAAAATTGACTACATTTAAAGTATGAGTATTTGGTGATATTTGTTGAATATTATTCATTTTGTTTCTCATAGAATTATCCACGTAGCCTGCTGCTACCGACGTGCTCTTCCAGCTACCGTGTCGCATTTATAATGCGATATATTAGCAATTAATATTTGAACCTTTAAATTGTAACTTTTGTGACAGCGGTTCGTATGCAATGTGTGAGTTTCTGTTTGCAAGGTAATTTAATTTTGACGATCTGCCCGTAGAAGGCAGGTCCGTCAAGCTGCCCCCCCCTGGTTAGCTTTTTTTCACCAAAATGCTAGCACACACAAAGGGCACCTAGCACAACCTAGTACAACAATTTTTATAGCTAGCACACAAACAGCTCACAATAAAAATGCTTTTGAATTCGGGTGGGGCCAGGCTAACGCTAGTCCCCCCCCCCCGGTTGGAATTTTTTCGCCAAAATGCTAGCACAGATAAGGAACACCTAGAACAACCTAGCACACCATTTTTTATAGCTAGCACACCAACAGCTTACAATAAAAACGCTTTGGAATTCGGGTGGGGCCAGGTTAACGGTAGCCCCCTCCGGTTGGAATTTTTTCGACAAAATGCTAGCACAAATGAAGAACACTTAGCACACCATTTTTTATAGCTAGCACACTAACTACACTTTTGATTCTGGGGAGTGGGACGGAGGTCAGTGAAAAAACGCTACACTTACTCGATGAATAAATAAATGGATAAATGAATAGGTTGAATATATATGTAAAACGGCTGGTTTAATTGTTTCTTACTGTGGTTACGAAAAATTTTCGGAACATTCCACTCATATGGTGAAAATTCCAAATGAAGCAAGATCTTTTCGGAGATAACTCTCCTTTTAAGTCCGTATCTCAGTAACGTCTAAGTAACAATTGTTGTTATTATCATAATTTTAATTTAAAATATCATAAAAATGTCACGGTTTGAAAACGATTCATCAAGTTTAATCCAAAAAAAAGTCATTGAAAATGAACCAAAAAAAGTAGTTTAATACCATGTAATGTTATTTAAATAAAATAAATTTCGCATTAATACAGTTTTATGTCGTCTAATCGATAAATATTCTATCGAATTACACTCGTAAAAATAGTTAGATCATTAGTTTTACTTATACAGTCCATGCTGCTTGTAATATTATTAGAAAGAATACATATTATTACAACCATCAGCCCTTCGGGGAAACCCTTTCTTAATCCAAACATCTGAATCGGTCAGTTTGGATGTACCTACAAGAATTTTATTTACTCTTAAGACCCATAAAAACGGCATTATAAAAATGATTCAAATTTTAACGATAGACTTGGTTTAAGGACCCTTCTAAAAAGTCCGATGGGAACTTCAGATGGATTATACCTAGATTTTAGAAAAATAAAAATACCTATGTCATCAATTTTGCTGCCTTCCATTTCATACCCATATTGTAAGAAAGCATAAAAAAATTAGTCCACTTTCTTTAGTCCGCCAACTTTGATGATCCGCCATGTTGAATTTAGAATGACGTCACATACCTTATCATGGATTCGCATGCAAACTAGACGTATATACAGAATTTCAGCTCAATCGGTTGAAGATATCTGCTTCAAAACTGAGTTGCAAGATTACAACCGAACAAACATACGTTGCCAGTTACATACTAAAAACTTTGAAAAATACATAGTAGTGTTGGTATCTTATGATATGCCACATAAATATTTGAAGCTCTGATTAACCGGCACTAAGAATTAAAAGCTGCATGTTCTAAGCTAACTTGGGAATTTAAAAAAAATGTGATAGTGAAATGCAATATTTATGTTATCATTACAATGGTTAATTAACCATCAACTTCGGCGATAAATATTCTGGCAAATTTAAATATAAAGTTTGAGTGTTTCTTTTAAATAAGGACTACAGTGAACCACGATCATTCTAAAACATATTGTATTCTCCATATATTGGAACATTTTTAGGGATCTCAGCCGCCCCTTCCCAGATTGCACAACTTTGTCCAAAGGACATATCCAACGGCTTCGCTTTTGTGTACATTTATTTATCCAACATGTCTGTGTCTGATTCCGTGATTAAATGGTTCAATTTAATTATTTTGTTTTATTAAAATTACTATGATTTTAACAAAATTATTTTTAAAAGTGAAGGTTTTTTGTAATCTTTCGTTTTTTAGCATTAATTGAAAATAAATAGATAATTATTAATTAAGTAATAGTTAATTATTAATTAATCAAATACCCTGCTAGATGGGAAAATATAGATATCACGCACCATCCGGCACTCCACCCCCTGAACTCAAAAGCATTGTTGATATACTAGCTATAAAAATTTGTGTGCTAGGTGTCTTTTATTTGTGCTAGCATTTTGGCGAAAAAATTCCAACCGGAGGGGGCTAGCGTTAACCTGGCCCCACCCGAATTCAAAAGCTTTTTATTGTAAGCTGTTGGTGTGCTAGCTATAAAAAATAGTGTGCTAGGTTGTGCTAGGTGTCCTTTATCTGTGCTAGCATTTTGGCGAAAAAAATCCAACCGGGGGGCTAGCGTTAACCTGGCCCCACCCGAATTCAAAACCATTTTTATTGTGAGCTGTTGGTGTGCTAGCTATAAAAATTGTTGTATAGGTTGTGTTAGGTGCTCTTTATGTGTGCTAGCATTTTGGTAGAAAAATCTAACAAGGGGGGGGGGCAGCTTGTGGACCTGTAGAGGGCCCGTGGATTCAGAAAATACGAAGGATGTGATTGGCCGGCAGGCTGTGAGTTCCAGATTGTAATCCACGCGGTGAGGAATTTATATAATTCTTCAATTTAATATCTAACAGAAATGTATATATGATTACATAGTCGTGAAGAAATATTATTCGAATATACCAAACCAATTTTTTGAGGGTAACTAGTATCATCTAAGGGATAGTGACATTATGACAATAAAAATCAAATTTTTATAAAAGTGTTTATCAATTAGAGGAAGGTTGCCTAAAGCGTACCACTTTTTACATTTTATTTTTTTTCTACCTTATATGAAAAACCTGTGCAAAAGTACCATAAACCTAAGAAGTATTGGTTGTTTGGACAAGTAAATCTAAATTTAAGTTACTAATATGGTGATATTTTGTGCAAGGTATAACACTTTTTGTAAAGTGATGCAATTGGTACGATTTAGGAAACCAGTTGCGTAAATCGTACCTCCCACTTCATAAATCGTACCACCTTGGTTAAAGTTGAAAATAAAATTAATCAATGAATAAAACGGCAAGAAGGATTGAAAAAACTTTTTGTATAATACAGTATTTTCTAATACTTCAAGATAGATACAATACTTTATATATCATCTTTTTGGAAGCTAAAGATTTTCTCCTGGTCTGCGTTTGTTTTAGAAACTACAATGTGAGCAAAAAAGCTCTTGATTTTTGCCTTGAGCCAGCACAACTTCCGTGAACCAATTTACTGCAAAGCAAGCACTGCACCATGTCTTCGATTGAATTTTCCTCGCAAACCGAGCAAAACCAATCTTCAGGTTCGATTGCAACGATGACGTCACTCTGGACAGAAGTTCCAGCTTGGTTTAGAATTGCTACATTTGGATCCGTCTTAAAAATGACAGCCTCCAGTGGTTTTTTCTTATCGATGTCTTGGTGGTCGACTTCTTCGTTAGAATATGTGACAAATCTGCAACATCTTGACTGGATTTTGTCACTTGTATTTTTCAGATAAAGGCCTAATTTTCATCTGGAGCTATTCAACCTTTTCTTTAGCCAGTTTAAGCTCCTGAGCTAGTTGAATTTCATTTTTGTAGGGGCCACTATCCAAGTTTAGATCCATTTCTTTTTTGGTTGGTTTTGGAAGTGGAGAGATTATTTCAATCGGAACATACAGATTTGAAGTTGAATTTGTTGACCTGTTAGGTGAGGTTACTTCAACACCAAGTGGCTGATTTTCACGCATGTAAGTTTTCTCTTGATCTAAATATTCACTGTCTTTTTGATGGAAAAAAGTCTGACTCTTTAAAGATGGAGGAGTAAACTGGCCATACACCACTACACTTGAATCTATTACACGAATTCTCAATCGTCGCAGACTAGCCATATGCTGCAGTCACTAATTATGAAATCTGGTATTGAGTGAATCTTAAGCCAGTGTTTGTTCGCAGCCAGTTTTCTACCGCTTGATCGAAGTAACCTTTGAAAGACTTGAAAAGTGACCTGTCTAATGGCTGCAGTTGATGCGTTGTGTATCCTGGTAACTGAAGCATAATTACTCCAGCGTCTCGAGAGATTACCAATGGTTCTAAGATTTTGGAATGAGTAGAATAACCATCAAGAAGGAGAAGAACTTTTCTCTCTTTATTTGGCTTTACAATATCAATGAAGTGACGATGCCACTTAACAAACAGATCTGAATTTATCCATCCGCTCTCTGATACATCAACTAAACTTCCAGACGGAACTCCAACCATCAATTCATTATACATCCTCATTATCTTGAAAACAATCAGGGGTGGAATATAAATGCCCGCAGCACTTGTACAGCACAAAACAGTTTTATTTCTACCTCTTTCACCACTCGATATTGACCCTACAGCACGCTTCCCTTTCTCAGCTATCACCTTCTGACATTTGTTTTGTACGGTGCTTACGCCTATCTCGTCGATATTAAAAATAGTAGTAGCATCAATTTTATTTTCATCAACAGTATTTTTCAAGATTTAAAGAATTCGTTGACATTGTCTTTAGAAAACCTTTGTGCCCTTGCCAAGAATATTACTTGAGGCTCACGATGGGAGGTCTTGTCGCATTTCATGAAGTTGTAATACTACTTCTTAGCAGCGATATGCTTCTCCTCATTAAATACGCGAGGAATACCATTTCTAACTGCAATTTGAAATGCGAGTCCACGCACGTCCGTTATTGTGAGCCCAAAAAACACGCTTCTAGTTTTTTTAGATGGTCTACAAGCTGTTGCTCTACATCGAGTGGTTATGTAGGGTGACGCCCCATTGCTGTGGTAGCTTCATTGGCCTTTACATTTTTACTGCCTAAATGACGCTTAAAGATCGGTTTTGGAAATCCGTACTGTGTAGAGCACCGGTTGAAACCCATATCTCCGTTCCTATAAGCAGCTAGAGCTCTCTCCATATCCTCTTCATTCCATGCCCCATACTTTCTTTTTGCTATTCTAAAACACAAGAATTGTGGTACAAACAAGTCCGCTATTTTATTTATTTAAAAAACAAACTAATCCCAGCAATCTAGCATTATTCATACACAAAAATGACAAATATGAAACATTGAATGTAATGGGCTCCCAAATCGTACCGGTACAATTTGAGAAACCATTAGAGGTACGACTTACGCAACTGTGACTCGCGGCAAACATAGCCTTATTTCTAACCTCTCACACACGTGGAATCATAAACCGCCTCATCAAAACACTCTATATTAATACTAGTTTTGCAAACTATTAATAAACTACATTAGTACATACCTTGACAGTCACTACATTCTTACGAAAAAGGTTCCAAAACACTATCAAATAGCCCCAAAACAGAAAATTGTTTACAACAACTTAGAGAGTAACCACACTCGCACCAAACTTTGTCTCGCCCCTACAACCGCCCCTACTTTATTTCTTATTAAAATTAAGGTGGTACGATTTAGGAGGCGGTACGATTTTGGCATCTCTCCTCTATTTCCCACACTCTTCATTGAGTGCCTTCTCTCTCGCGAAGAGGTCTCACAACTTTAGGATGAGGGGGGCAATCATGAATAATATCATTTATCAGACGGTTTTGATTGGATCGATAAGTACGTCTATTGCTTAGCTCTATGAAATTTTCAAGGTTGAATTGAAAAAATCAGCGGGATTAGAACTCATCGACTACCTCGTTGGTTGAAATGAGAAGTTTTTTTATGGAGTAAACCGTACTTTAAATTGGAATTATTTCTATATCTCTTCAATGTAACGTCTCTGAAAAGAGTAGAAGCAAGTTCGAATTTTGAGTACTAAAATCTTTGACTGATTGAGTCTCAGCTCTGTCGTGAAGATTCACACGATCCGAGAGTAATATAATCCACTTAATACCAAGGGGTATTGGACTGAACAACTTTTTTCATACAAACGTTATAACATTATTAACCTTTGTCAACACATGTTTAGTGTGAGTGGTAACTTAAACGATTGTCGAAATAAACACCCAGACAATAAATATATTATTTTGATGCAATAATAAATCCAGGCATTATCAGTTTAGAATAAATTTATTGTTAGTATATTCTCTTCAGTACGTTTCAAATATCTTATTGACTGCCTCCGCACTAGAAGTTATTCCATAAAAACATGTATAATCTGCATACAAATATGTTTTACATCAGTATACATCTAAAAATCATGCGTCATAACAGACTACGAGTGAGGAGATAACGAAATACTTCAGCTTCGTTTCTAAATGGATGGACCTCTCAAAACATCTTCAAATCTAATCTTATTTTTGAAACATGGATAGACAGCTTTTATCGTATAAGTAGGGTAAAATGCCAAAAGTATTTTGCCTCTATCTTGACTGAATCGATAGCATTCTAATCTCTTGTAACAATAACTGTTTTTGATTATTAATTAATTGAACGTTGTCGACTGTAGTAAACATATTCAACTATATTATTAATCTTAACTTGAAAAATATTACCGTCGAAATTAATAGTTTATTATATATAAATTTACAAATGGATTATTGTGTGAACGTCGTTGGCATTAAAATCGGAAGGTAATCACAAACTTAATGTTCTCGAAAAAACTTTATGCTTCGGCTTGATGAGATAACCAACAGTAGCGACTGTATACCTCTACTTTGGTATCACTTGAATACTGACTAAGAAACGGTTTTTTTGACTCAGAGACTTAAATTCACGTAGAAATGAGGAGTTTCGACGTTTGAGTACAAGTGCTTGACTTGAATACTAATGAAGGAACGATATGTTTGACTCATTAACTCAGAAACGATGAGCTTGGCTTGGATTACACTTAGAAACAATGAGTTTCGACTTTGAGTACACACTTGACTCAAATACTAACTAAGAAACGGAAGGTTTGCCTTATTAACTGAGACACGATAAGTTTCGACTTGAATTACATGTGTTTGATTTGAACACTAACTAAGAAATGATTTGTTGACGTAATAGCGGTGAAAAGGTGAGTTTCGACTCAGATTACACATGCTTCATTGGAACACTAACTAAGAAACGGTATGTTTGACTTAGTAACGTAACTTCACATCGAAACGATGAGTTTAGACTTGAATTACACTTAGAAACGATGAGTTTCGACTTTGAGTATGCACTTGACTCAGATACTAAATAAGATACGTTATGTTTGACTTAGTTGAGATGTAACTCTCGGAGGGACGATGTGTCCCGACTTAGTTGCACAACTGAGCAACCGATTAACTTTTCATCTGAGTAACTAACTGATAACTTGGTAACTGTCTAACTAGTAACTGCATTTCTTCATGATAGAAAACGTCTTAAATGCAAAAACTTCAAGGGGGTGTGTTTTCACGAAGATTGGTGGGACTAGAGAAATGCACTTTGGCGATTTGTGCTCATTGTCAAGCCGGCCGATACCATTGACAAGAATCATTATTGAAACACAGCCAATAGGTTTTCAATTACGATTGAGAACTATTGCAAAGGTACGACCATCCTATTGAAAATATTTTAAATTCCTATTGAGGCAATTTCTAAGGTGCAAAATGGTTTTATTAAGGTCATTCCGATACTTATCTTTTCTTAAAAGATCCGTCTCTTGACACATCGGAAGTTCATCGTACAAGCATTACAATGGGATATTTATAGTAAAAACAATTCTTTTTCTATGTCGTTACAACTTTAGTAACACTAAAATAAAATGGTCTCATTAAAACGTGATATTGTATTCCTTTAAATTCACAATATCAAGCGATTACAAAAAGAATTTATATTCTCAAATAGACTAACAATAATTCACATTTTTATAGCTACAGTATTCGGTACTACAATGAAAGAATTTACATTCTTGAAAATACTCCCCCCGTTGAGAGAATACGATCAACAAGTAAGTTTTCAAGGTCTATAAAAGTTTAACTTCAGAGTTCGACGGTAGAATCGGAAGTACCGCTACCATTTCCATATTTCGGACAACTGAAGATTTCGCGGTTTTACTAATACAGCACGCACTACACCATCACTAATTGGATAGCACTCCCGGACTCTTCCCATTTCCCATTGTGAGGGTCTTCTCGTAGTAGGACCACGGTCCTTTCGGGAATTTCAGGACCGGTCTTTCCCATTTGGTACGAAAAGTCAACTCGTTCAGGTATTCTTTGCTCCACCGCGTCCAAAAATGCTGCTTAACTTACTTTGTGTGTTGCCAAGGAGACATACGATTACTGGGAGTAGTGGAGTAATCATGACTTCGCAAGTTGGTCAGTGAATCAACTTTTAAGAAATGGCTAGGAGTAAGGGCGATATGATCGGAAAATACTAGTTTCTATTTCGATAATCAACATATTAAATCGTTCATACGTAAATAACATGTCGTCACCGACGACTTGGTACAAATGCTTTTCGAAGCCTTTCAATGTCGCTTCCCATAATTCCCCAACATATGGTGCCTGAGGAGGATTAGCTTTGAAGCTGGTACAATATAATTCTATATTTTTATATACTTGACTACGTCCGTCAATAACCCAATATTTACGACTTATCGAGTATAAGGTTTGCTGAATTCAGTTTTCAAATATTTTTTATGAAAATATATCATAACTAAAATGATCACGTGGTTATTCTTAGATGAGATAATAGCTTTAAACAGTAGATTAGACAAAATAAAATGGTAGCCTGCTCTCATTATCCCATCTTTGTCCCGAAAACGATTTTTCAATCCTTTCAAGCTTGGGGCCATTGTAATTTGCCTCATCATCATTTTTTGCATTTTAAGGGAGCTAATGGTGGTCCTCACACTGGTAATAGTGTGTCCCCAGCTTGTGGTTCGGCGCCTTCTACTTCTGTCGATCCTCAGGCCGCTGATGGAGCCTTGAGGTCACATATTGCCTCATTAGGCAGTGTTGTCTCTAAAAGCTCGAACGTTTTGTTAGCTACTACGGTGGTAGAAATTATGGATGGTTGTGAACTGTACCAAACTGTTGGAGCTTTAATTGATGGAGGTAGCATGACTTCTTTTGTATCTCAGTCTTTTATGCGTCGTCTAGGTATTAAACACTTTTCTGCCACTTTATTCGTACAAGGTATTGGTACCGTTCGAAGTACGGTGGTTAGTCGAGATGTGATGATGATGAAGCCTGTGGATCAAAATGTTTCTGTTTTTAATTGTGAGGCGTTTATTTTGCTAAAATATGTGAAGATTTACCTGTTACATGTCTGTACATTGAGCATTGGTCTCACATAGCTAATTTGAAGTTGGCTGATGCCCGTTTCCATCTTCCTGGTAAGATTGAGGTGCTGCTTGGAGCTGACATGTTTTCTCAGATTTTGTTGGATGGTAAAGTTAGGGCTCCTGCTGGGATGCCGGACGATGTTAATACCGTTTTTGGATATGTGCTTATGGGTATTTGCAACTTTGCTCCTATGACGTCGGCAACATTATTGTTTCGTCACATGGATCAAACGGTTTCGTTGGAGGAGTCTGTTCAGCAGTTTTGGAGTTTAGAATCTGTTCCTCAAGTAGAATGTTTTTTCCCTGATGATGGTCTTTGTGAACAAAACTTTGTTGATAATGTCTGCCGAGATGACACTGGTCGTTATAACGCCGCTTCAACTTTTTGTGAGCATTCTCCTGTTTTTCCAGGGATGCATGAATTTGCTGTCAATCGTTTTGTGTCTCTGAAAAAGAGACTTTTAAGAAGGCCCTCTGTTTATAAGGAATATTATTCCTTTATAATATTTGAATCTTAATCACATGGTCAGATACCTCTCGTCCTATGATTTGTTACTTATTCCTCATCATGCTGTATTAAGACCTGATAGTTTGACTACCAAATTGAGAGTGGTGTTTAACGCTTCTGCGCAGGTTGCCAATCAGAATTCTCTGAATCACTGTTTGATATTTTAACTATTTTGTTGGGTTTTCGACTCTCTAGATATGTCTTATACACGTATATCAAACAACAGATGTATAGGCAAATAAGAGTTAATGAAACTCATTGTAATTATCAAAGGATCATATTTAAGTTTTATACTGATGAAGTTTTGCAGGAGTTTCGATTGTAGACAGTCACTTATGTTGTTTCATCAGGTCCTTTTCTGGCTTTAAAGACCTTGTTGCAGCTGAGTGAAGATGAGGGAAGAGATTTTCCCGTTACAGCTGATGTATTACGTAACAGCACTTACGTTAATGATATCGTTGGTGATGCTGATACTTTGGAAATGGTGCACGATCTCTGAAACCCTTTGATATCCTTATTACTCCAAGGTCAATCTGAATTGCGCAAGTGGTCCAGTAATGATTTACGCTTGTTAGACGGTCTACCTGAGTCTCATATAGGTAGAAAACCCATTTCCTTTGATAATGATAGTTGTTCGTCTCCTTTAAAAAGCCTTGGTCTTGTATGGAATCCACAAAAGGATTGTTTTTCTTTTCAGGTTAATGCTTTGGACAAGTCTTGTACTAAACGAAGTATGTTGTCACAATTGGCCAGAGTATTTGATCCTGTAGATTTTCTTGCTCCCATGACGTTGTTTACTAAGCACATTATCCAACGTTTGTGGTTATCTGGAATTAATTGGGATGACCCTCCTCCAAAAGTGATTTGTGAAATTTGGAACCAATATAAGGAACATATTTCATCCCTTGTGCATCTTCAAGTACCTTGTGTTACGTCCGTGTCATGTATTTTGTGACAGTAGTGAAAAGGATTATGCTGCGGTCATTTATTTGCGTTTTGTGTTACCATATGTTCAGATTCGTGTCTTTTTTGCGTGCGCGAAGTCGAAAGTGGCTCCCATTCGGACAGTTAGTATTCCCCGTTTGGAGTTTTCTGCCGCTATGTTACTGACTAAATTCTTGCCTTTTGTAGTCAGAATGCTAGAAGATAAGCTTACAATCGAGAAGTTGGTGGCTTGGTCCGACTCTGAGATTGCCCTCGGTTGGATAAAATCCTCTCCTCATCGATGGAAGACTTTTGTTTCCAATCGAGTACCTTATATACAGAAACGCATGCTTTCTTATAGTTGGTTTCATGTTCCTTCTACTCAGAATCTCGCTGATTTGGCTTCCAGAGGCGTTTTACCGGCGTTTATGTTGGAGCCGTCTCATTTGTTCACTGGTCCCAAGTTCCTTTATAATTCCACTCCCTTTTCCCTGTATATTACCTCGCGAAAGTCGATTAACTTATTTTCTTATCGACTATTATCATAAAACATATTTTAATGCCGGGTTACGTACCGTTATTTTTTTACTTGCCAATCTTTTTGGATTTTGTTTCCTAATCGAGATATACGCTCGGTTTTGTCTAAATGCATTCCACGTTGGAAGCAAAATCCTCGGCATTACCAACCTGTTATGGGTAATTTATCATTAGCTAGAATTTCCCAGATAAAACCCTTTCTTAATAATGGCCTTGATTTTGGTGGTCCGTTTTATGTTGTGATGAATCGCTACCGAGGAGCAAAATCTTGTAAGGTGTATTTGAGCCTCCTTGTTTGCATGGCCACCAAAGCTCTTCACTTAGAGATAGCCTCTGTTTTATCCAGCAAACTTTCCTCTTAGCTTTGCAACGTTTTACAGCTCGTCGTGGTAAGGTTGAGAACTTGTACTCAGATTGCGGTAGTAATTTTATTGGTGCGGCTAACTACCTTAAACATATGAAAAACGCTGCGTCAAATGAAAATATTTCGTTTAATATTAATGCTGCTTCGGCACCACACTTTGAAGGATTGTGGGAAACTGGCATTAAATCTGTCGAGACGCATTCAGCTCGGGTTATAGGTGGTCAGATTTTATCATATGAGGAACTTAATACCCTTATAAATCAGATCGAATCATATCTTAATTCTAGACCGCTGACTCCTATGAGTTAAGACCCTAATGATTTGTCTGTTTTAACGTCGGGCCAATTTTTAAACCTTGATCCGCTTTCGTCTGTCTTTGAGCCGTTGTAAGTGATTTCTATTCCTGCCCCTCATCTCATAAGACGGGAGCTAGCCAACAAATTGCATAAATACTTTTGGGAACGATGGAGCAAGGAATATTTGCATACCTTGCACCAACGCAGTAAATGGACTTCTTTGGACAATTTGAAACCCGTCGAAGTAGGGACGATGGTTTTGATAAGAGAGGTCAATCTCCCTCCCTCACAGTGGTGTTTAGGCCGCATATCTGAATTATTCCCGGGACAGGATGGAATTATAAGGATTGCAGATGTAGCAACATCGAATGGTCTTTTTCGGCGACCACTAGTCAATTTGTGTCCGTTGCATATCTAATTTATGTAATTATTCTTCTTGTTCATATTTATTAATGGAACTTATTCAATAGTCGCATATTTTTTTTATTTATGTTATATGCTTTTTTTGTGTAAAAATGCCCCTCTGTCAGTTGCATTTTGGTGAGGGAGTTGAATTTCAGTTAGATTCGAATTTCAATTATTCTCCTGCGAGGTAGAAAACCCAAACAACAAACGCTTGTAGTGGTGGTTGCCTTTTATGCTCGCGTTAATTTAAGGTTTACTCAATTTTTCGACCAAAACCTACACAATAAGATAATTCAGCTGCCCATTGTGTGGTAAGGTACTATAAGTTCGTGTGCGGGAATTCATGGTTTTTCTTCGTTATAAACTATAAAAAAAGACTGCTGGTGAATGAAGCTGAGTTGGAGAAAGTTCTCTAAAGTTGAGTTTTCTAAGCGTTTTGTGTGACCTGGAGAAATCTGAGGTAAGTAGATCCCGAAGTTTAACAATATTTTGGGGTAAATTATACTGTCCGAAGTTTAACTCTCCTCATAGGAGCTGTATAAGATTGAGATCCATACCGACGGATCGTACACAATGGGATATTTATAGTCAAAACAATTTTGATTCTATGGCATTACAACTTTAACAACACTAAAATAAAAATGGTATTATCAAAACATGATATTTTTCTAAACAAATAACAATGTCACAGTCATTAAAGGAGTTATTCCTTCAAATTCAGAACAATATCAAGCGAATACAAAAAAAACTTCTATTCTAAAACAGACAAACTAGCAATAATTCATATTTTTAAAGCTACAGTAATATGTACTACAATGAAAGAATTTACATTCTTGAACAATATGATTATTTGTACTACTATCGAACTACCATTCTAACCAAACTGTTCACTATGAATTATTCTTATACGGTTTTCGCGGACTAGAATTGTCTAATATAATTTCATCTAGAAGTTCCAACAATATATTCATAATATAAATGGTACAATAATTGTCAATTTTTTTTGAATATTATCGGTTTAGAATTGGAATTTTGTTCGATATTTTTCAATTACGATTATAATGTTATATTTTTGATAAGAATTTAACGGTGTATGTTATTTGAACAATTACTTTGAATTATAAATTATTGTAGGGAACGGTGTATAATTAACCACTTTCCTGTGGTTGATTTATTAATAGCTTTGTTTGGAAGAATTAATGTATTTAACCAGTGTTTTCTGTCGTTTGTGGTAGTGATTACGATCTCGTTAATAATATATCATTATTGATGGTTTTTACCATCTAATTATTTTTCACAATAAAATTCTCTAGTTCTAAGGCCACATTCACCTCATTTCAAGTAATTTCAAACACTAACCTAATCTCATTTCCAACATTTCTACAAAAATCGATAATCTACTCCATCAGTTCATCTCAACTAAATCAATTGAAAAGTATCAATCATTTTTTGAAAATAAATTGCCTCTCTCATTTACCTGTCATTTTATGTTTGATATTGCAGATGAAATTTCGCACAATATCATCACGAATCATATAGATATATACCAACGCAGGAACTTTCGGACAAAATTGTAACACCCCCATTTTTTCATTTATATCTGGATCATTTGAGGTCTATAAATAACCAGTAATACCTAGGGGCTAGAAATGGGTCAATTCACCATTGCGTTCAGTATATTGTGACACCGTGCTTTGTGTTTGTAAAACAGCTAATTACGAGACGTTTTATTTGATTTAATTTCTCAATATATTGTTACGAACTCACACACCGAAGCAGATACTAAGTACGGTCATGTAACCTTATGTTAACGGAGTTAAAAAAATGGCGAGCGCGCCGAATTCTGAGGAGGTCTATTGAGATTTATTGTGACAGTTTTTATAGACATGCTCTCGGAAGGTCTTTTAAGGATTGAGCCGGCAATCGAGAAATATCGCGAAAGGCATTTTTTGTGTAAGCTGCAATCCAGAATTATCTAGTAAAAAAGGCACTAGTATATAAAAAGGACCGATCAGCGGACCGGGAGTTGATAAAGTGATCTTGACAAATAAACAGTAAATAAGTGAATATAAAAGTGTTGATATAAATTAAATTTAAGTGATTAGTTAAGTACATATAAATTAAGTGTTAGTGAGTTAGTGTTTAAATAAATTAGTAAGTAGCCATATCGTGTGTTTAAAATTTATCCCACCCGTTTATTGTTTAAATAAATAACAAAAACATTATATTGGTGTCAGAAGTGGGATAGTATAAATAAAAAGCTACATCAAAATGGCCAAGAGACTGAGCGATCTCAAAGTGACGGAATTGAGAGCAGAACTGGAAGATCGTGAGTTGGAAACGTCCGGTAAGAAAAGTGAATTAGTAGAAAGACTCAAAGTGGCACTGGAAAATGACGGCTTGGATCCAGAATTATTTTTATTCAGTGACGAGGCTTCCACCGTAATCTCGTCAATTTCTGCTAATATGAAGAACGATATTTCTGCCATGGAAGAAAAGATTTCAACTAATGTGAAAAACGATATTTCTGCTATAAAGAACGATTTTTCTGCCATGGACGAGAAGGTTTCAACCATGAAGAACGATATCTCTGCTAATATGGACAAGGTTTCTATTAATATGGACGAGAAGATTTCTGCTATGAAGAATGATATTTCTGCAGATATCTTATCATTGAAAAGTGACATTGCTGCTGAAGTCGAGAATAAAATTTCGTCTCTAGAATCAGACATGGAGAATAAGATAACAACGATGGAAAATCAGATGGACGAGAAAATCAAGGAGTTAGAGACAAATATTGCCGATTTAAGAACACAAGATACTTCAGCAGAAGAAAAGAAGATCGAGATCTGCAAGCCAGAAACACAACCCAAGATAGATGATATTGGCAGTTTTACCTGAGTCAAGGCCCCAACGTTCGACGGAAAAATGTCGTGGACCAATTATGTGAAACAATTTGAAGCAGCCGCTAGAGTGAATAATTGGTCCGATAGGGAGAAGGCAGTAAACTTGACCATCGCGCTTCGGGGAGATGCCTTAGATGTACTTCAGACGATACCTCTTGAAGAAACGGATGACTTTGAGCAGCTGAAAAAGAATCTGGACATACGATACGGTCACGAATATTTAGAACATTTGTACAGATTCCAGCTGAAGAACCGAAGGCGGAAGCGTGACGAAACCCTTCAAGAGTATGAAATGGATATTGCCCGACTAGTCCGATTGGCTTATCCATCAGCACCAGAGAACATGATGGAATGTTTAGGCATCCAGGCCTTTATTGACGGCTTATGTGACCACGATATGGAGAAGACGCTTCAAGTAGCCCATCCTAAAACATTGGTCGATGCATTGACTGGTGCTCTTGAATATGAAGCAGCCACGTTGGCTTCGGGATACAGCAAAGGTAGGACCATGCAAGAAAAAGGTGACGATGACATACTTGACCAGATCGTTAACCTGTTGAAATGTATGGTAGACGTGAAGCCGAAGAAGATCAGGTGCTGTAATTGTGGCGAGCTAGAGCATGCACGCAGTTCGTGTAAGCGTCCTACGACTCCTGCAAACCAAGAACCTCTTAAATGCAAAGCAGCCACGGAGGGATCACGGTACAACAAAGGTAGGACTATACTGGAAGAAGGTGACGATGACAAACTTGACCAGATCGTCAACTTGTTGAAAGGTATGGCAGACAAGAAGCAGAAGATCATATGCCGGAAGTGTGGCGAGCTACAGCACGTACGCAGTCCGCCTAAGCGCCCCAAGACTCCTGTAACCCAAGAACGCCAGTCACAGGGGAAATCAGACAGGGGTGAACATTCAGCTGATGTGAATCACCGAAAAGCCAACTCTTTGCCTAGACGGTCATGCCATGTAGACTATTTACAATGCAACAAGTCGAAATCTAAGGAAGTTGCAGTTTTAAGAATTACAGTAGTCAACGAGGAATGGTCCCCACCAGGATCAGAGAAGATCAGGAGAATGATCCTCACCTGAAGATGATCCGGCAATGGGAGGAAAAAAATCGGTGACCTACATGGCAAGAAGTGTCAATATTTTCACCGACACTCAAATCATATTGGGCTCAGTGGAACTCCCTTGTCCTGGAAGAAGTGCTGTTGAAAAGAGTCCTTGAAAGCGATGATGGTTCTGAGATGAGGAGACAGCTAGTTATCCCGAGAACAAGAGTAGCTGAGGTACTGAAGAAGTTACAGGACAGTCCATCGGGAGGTCATCTGGGAGTGAAGAAAACCCTTCAGCGAGTCCGTGAAAGGTTTTATTGGATGAACAGCTCCGACGATGTGAAGGACTGGTGTAAGAAATGTACGACTTGTGCTACGAGTAATGGACCACATCGCAAGAGAAAGGCACCCATGAAACAGTACAATGTTGGAAGCCCTTTCGAAAGGATTGCTTTAGATATCGCTGGACCATTTCCGACGACAGAAAACGGTAGCAAATACATACTGGTTGTAATGGATTATTTCACAAAGTGGGTGGAAATTTACGCTATCCCGAACCAAGAGGCCACAACTGTAGTAGATGTATTAGTGAAAGAATTTATCACCCGATATGGAGTGCCCTTGGAAGTCCACAGCGACCAGGGAAGAAATTTCGAGAATCTTCTATTCCAGGAGATTTGCGAGAAGCTAGGAATGAAGAAGACCAGGACAACAGCATTACATCCACAATCAGATGGAATGGTCGAGAGAATGAACAGGACTATTGGAAAATACCTGTCCAAAGTAGTATCCAGCAATCAGAGAGATTGGGACCAGTATCTTTCCCTATTCGCATTGGCTTATCGATCTTCCGTCAATGAGTCCACAAGTGAAACACCGGCGAAAATCCTGTTTGGACGTGAAATGAGGCTTCCTTGTGACCTTGAATTTGGCTGTAGGCCTGAAGAAGATCTAGCAGGTGAAGACTACGTGATCTAATTGAGAAGAAGGCTGGACGATATTCATTAATTAGTTCGAACAAATCTTCAAGTTGCCAGCGACAGAATGAAAAGTCGGTACGACACGCAGGCCACAGAAAGCGGTTTTAAAGAAAGGGACAAAGTATGGTTACACAACCCGACGAGGAGAAAAGGATTTTCTCCAAAATTACAAAAATCCTGGGAAGGTCCATACTTAATCAAGAAAAGGATCAATGATGTTATATATCGCATAAGCCAGATCCCCAACGGAAAACCAAAAGTAGTTCACGAAAACCGACTAGCGCCATTCGAAGGAGACCATGACCTAGAGGAAGGAGTAAACCTTATTCAAGATGTGTCTGACCATACCTTCGATGAATTTATGGGCGCGTATGGAGGTACCGGGAAAGCTAGATATGGAGTCACTTCGGAACAACAACAAGATTTGTTCACTCTCCTGGAAGATTATTCACTGGCATACAACATCCCCGCCCATATCAAGAACGCACGAGGGTTGGCAACCGTCTTACGAAAGAAGTTCGGGCAATTAGAAAAACTTGAAGACCAGATTCCAGCCCCTGGCAAGACACTGAAACTGAAACATAATTCGCGGTACGTCTTCTACGTGGTAACTAAAAATGACTTTCAAGATCGATCTACCTACCGCGATGTGTGGGAAGCACTTCGAAACCTATGAGACCATGTGTTAGAATCCAGCGTGAGGAAACTGGCTATGCCTAGCATAGCGAGTAACCAGTTGGATTGGCGAGTCATCAGGGACAAGATATCGGTGTCCAGATATTAATTTGCAGCTACAACCCCCGTTATCAGTATCCGATGAAGACGGTGCCCTGCTATTTCCATAAGATCGGAAAGTGTAGAAATGGAGTCAGTTGCCGATTCAAACATCCAGTCTCGGCTACACAAAAGTTCCAGGAGGAACTTTCATTTAAGGAGGGGGTAATGTTACGAACTCACACACCGAAGCAGATACTAAGTACGGAGTTAAAAAAATGGCGAGCGCGCCGAATTCGGAGAAGGTCTATTGGGATTTATGGTGACAGTTTTTATAGACATGTTCTCGGAAGGTCTTTTAAGGATTGAGCGGGAAATCGAGAAATATCGCGAAAGGCATTTGTTTTGTGTAAGCCGCAGTCCAGAATTCTCTAGTAAAAAAGGCACTAGTATATAAAAAGGACCGATCAGCGGACCGGTAGTTGATAAAGTGATCTTGACAAATAAACAGTAAATAAGTGAATATAAAAGTGTTGATATAAATTAATAATTAAGTTTGTGTGCATATAAATTAAATTTAAGTGATTAGTTAAGTACATATAAATTAAGTGTTAGTGAGTTAGTGTTTAAATAAATTAGTAAGTAGCCATATCGTGTGTTTAAAATTGATCCCACCCGTTTATTGTTTAAATAAATAACAAAAACATTACAATATCCAATAATACCATGTTATATTCACTATAGACAGTTACGCCTTTTTCAAAGTAGGCAATGAACAAAATTTCAAGCGTATCCTAAAATATGTCGGCCGGCTGATGTTGGAGTTTCTAATAGTTGTGGGCGTATTCCACCACTCAGCTAACGATCACCGCGAGAAGTCAATAATTTTACTGAAATAACTGATTTAAGCACATTCTTCTCGGTGAGAAACATTCAAACAATGTTATGAATGTTCTGCCTACCGATATATCACGTTCTCTGATATCTAAAGACCAGATCTCTCTGACCAGATCTGTCCAATAGATTTTGACAAATATTCGCGTACAGAACGCTCTATTTTCCCGAATTTTGTTCGATCAGAAGTTTCGTTTGTGTGTGGTATGTCTGAAGATTCAATTCGCTACGTTATATTTCAGTATTAGAAGTTTCACTTAGGGTGTTTCTTGAACTCCAAAATGGATAAGATGGATATTTTTTTGCTATGATTCTAGAAAAAGAACAGGATGATGAGGTTGCGTTATTAGAAGTATGTATTGAAAATAAGTCAGTTTTGAAAACTTCCTTAGCAATATTCGACCAAATATTATCTTTCGTTTTCATGTCTTCGTATTTTTTTGCATATAACGGAGGATTTTCTTTTATTTATTAATTAATAATTCATCCGCTAGCGCAGAAATATCTAATTTATGGTACTCCTTACCGACGACGGACACGTTTTCACTTTAATATTGTATAACATTATAATTCATAAAAATAAATGGCCAGAAACCTACATGCGATTCAACAAGTTAGGCGAACTGTGTCGTTAAAAATAGTTCAAATGAAAACTATTTTGATCGATATGAGCTGCTATCCGCACACTTCTCCCGCAATTCTATATAGGAAGAAAAGTTAAATAAAAAGTGTAATTGTTTTTACAGAATGCTCAGCTTTTCATGGTCAGGAATGAACTCAAGACAATTAAAAGGGACAACCTGTATATTATTTTGGATATGGATTCCTCATGAAAAATAAGAATGACTTTCAAAAAGATATTATATAGCTCGTAGTTTTGGATGTAATAGCCGTCTTATTAATTTTTTTCCTTAAAATTTATTTAAGGTAGTAGAAAAAAATATAAGTATATCATATTTAGTGAATGTGCCATTTCAATGTTAAAGACAATAACACAATATATTACTCTAGTTATTTTCTTTGGCTACAAATTGTACAGGTTGATGTCAGAAATTGATCCGATCGGGATATATATGAGTCGATCATTTTAAATAAATGCCAATTTCGATTGTTCACAAAAAAATTAAGGTAACTTTGTATAAAATGGCCTATTCCCATCTATGCTCGTTTAGAAAATGTTCGCTAATAAACATTTTGTATACAATAAAAAATACTTTTTCTCCAACCGCTTCAAAAGTATGTCATTTTTTACCTGTGAGGAGTCTCAAAAGTTGCCGTTTTTTTACTAAACAAAAAAGAACCAGGTATCTTACCAACAACACTTTTAATCCTAGGAGCAAAAGTTGCACTTTTAAACCTAGGAACCAAAAGCTGTCATTTAAGTGTTGATTTCAATCAAAACTTGGTACTTTCAATTTGAAACAGTTTATTCAAGACTATTTACAATTATTGTTTAGCCACATTGATATTAAATATACAGTTTGAACAAGTATTGAAATTAAATAAACCACTAGAACTGCCCGCACCCTCATTCTTGGAGCAATTCTCAAAACAATCCAACACGTTTTCATCAATATTTTCAGATGTTGTGAAATCAGAAATAACAATGGTGCTTGGTTTATCATTATCACTATCAACTTGCAGTATTTCTTTCGCAATATTTTCTTTATTTAGAAGTGAGTCTTCAATATAGCCTTCCGCCACAGTGCTCGATCTCCATTCACCGTGTCTTTTAAGACAAGTCAGGTCACCACCACCATCAACTAAAAGAGTAGCAGACGTTCGTCGTAATGTGTGCCCAGTGTACTATTTCCAGTTATCCAATTTAAAAAATTATGCTATTTTTTGCGAGACGCTACTGATTGTATGATTACCAACCACTATTCGATGACACTTTCCATTATGATATCTGAGAAATAATCGACGTTCTTTCAATCCGATTGGACGTAAGGCAACATATTTTCGATAGAAATTCAAATAATTGTCTCCCAACACAGTAGAAGAACGTGATTTCGTAGTTTTAGTAATAGGAATTTTTATAATTAAGGCGGTTTTCACATCTTCAACATTATCAATTGTTAAATTGACTAATTATCAGGTGCACTATTCAAAAAGCGATCAACTTCCTCCTTTGTATATACTCGCGCTTTTTTCGGTAAATGTTCCTCACTTTGCCTCTTGAGAAAAGCACGTAACTTTGAATATTTACTGATATCAATCCCGTTTTTTATATCCAACGTTGACCGCAACATTGAACATTGTGACCAAAGCGTCGACGACTTCATTTTATTTGCTAAATTTGAGAAATACACCATCAGTACATCTTCTGAATATAACTCAGTATCTTTTTCTTTGCACCAATCCATAAAACGTTGGTACGCATATTCATAAATTTCTCTAGATTTTAATGGGAGAAGACTTAAAGCAATTTTTTTTGCACCCTCCTGTATCTCTTTAGGTACACCACAATCTTCATTAGATTCCATTTTTACAGAGTTTTTAACACATTGGAACACAAACAATCACAAATGAACACCATTAGCATTATGGCTACTAATGTTTGACAAAGTATACATGACTACATCGATAAATCCCACTTACCTACTTTGTTTTATCATCTCAATGTGGTTTGAATAATTTCAAAGCACAAATTTTTTTTTATTGCAATTAACGTGCTCGGCTACAAAGGCCACTCGCACAGGTACAGTAAAAGTATACAATAAATATATTATATTTTGTGGTATAGCTGTACATCTTTCAGGAACTGGAGAACGGAGGGGACATTATATGGATTTCCGAGTATCTCTTGGAGACTTCCTTTGAGGTTGAGCTGTTATCTTCTAGCTGTGTACTGTTGGCATTCTAGAATAATGTGTTCAACGGTGTAGATGCAGTTACAGGTTGAACAGAATGGCCGAATGTTGGATGACATAAGGCAGCCATGAATGAATCTAGTGTGACCGATTCTTAGTCTTCTCAGCATCGCTAGGTCTTGTCTTGAGAGATTTGAAGCTCCAATATAGTAAGGGCGGCTTAATGAGGGTTGAATTTTTTGCAATTTTGTCGGGATGGAGTTCCAATGATCTTGCCATAAAGATTTGATCTTATTCTTGATGACTTGCTTGAGATCGGATGCAATTTGGATGTTATCTGCATAATAGTTTAAAGATGTGGCCCTTTTAGCTAGTTGATCAGCTAGTTCGTTTCCCATTATACCAATATGAGATGGTGTCCATAGAATGGTAACTGTTATATTTTGGGAAAAGGAGAGTTGGTAGGAGTCACGGATATTCTGTACAAGAGGATGGTCACTGTATATATCTTTAATGGAGTGTATAGAGGCAAGTGAGTCTGTACATATGCAGACATTTTTATTAGGAGCGGAAATATGTTTGAAGGCCTGAAGTGTACTACGTGTACGTTGTTGATTATAATATTAGGGGTAGAGTTTATTGATGAGTTTGGATTTTGTTGGGGATAGAGAGAGTCCCAATAATTTTATCTTGTTGGACAGGGAATTTACCGCGGATTGAATTATAGAGGAGGTAGTGGACACTGACTGACCGTGGCAATATAATACTAAGTCATCGGCATATATCGTGCATCTAATAGGAGCAGAGAAATTAGAACATAGATCATTTGTTACGAGGTTGAAGAGTGTGGGACTGAGTACAGAGCCTTGGGGTAATCAGTCGGTTTGATTGAATGTTGAGGTAAGGATACTATTAACACATACTTTGAAGGATCTAAGCGATAAAAAATTTTTGATAAAAAAGAATATATTTCCATTGATATTGTGATGGGATAATTTCTCAAGTATGACATTTCTGTGTATTGTATCGAATGCACCTTCTATATCAAATGTAGCAAGTATAGTTTGTTGTTTTTTGTTTAGAGCGGTGGAGATATGAGTTTGCAACGTTATCAAATTGTCCTTTGTTGACCTGTGCCGCCGAAATCCAGATTGGTCTTCTGATAAAATGTTGTATTACCATATCAGTCTTTTATTGACCATTTCTTCCATGACTTCGCACATTGTACAGGTTAATGAAATGGACCTATAGGACTTGGGGGAGGTTGTCGGCTGATTAGGTGTTTTCAAGGGAATTAGAATGGATAGTCGCCAGAGGCTTGGAAACATGTTAGAGGTCCAAATTAAGTTGAACACAAATTAATAGATAGTTAAATGCATAATGCATGATTGCGGTTGGAGAAAAATATCATATCTCATTCGGATTAAAAAAGACTTTGTTTATTGACTCGCAATTTTGCATTCGCTCGGCTCCGTTACACTACGCCTCGAAAATGCAAAATTTGTTTGTCAAAAAAGTGTCATTTTTAATCCTAATAAAACAATCTACTATTTCGTTTAAATTTAATGGGGAAATACGTTACAAATAGTACTTTTCCGCCAACCATATCTACCATGCGAGAAAAGTATTGGTTTATCCAAAATATAGATGGAATTTAATAGTTTTTATGAGTGCTTTTTACGTTTGTCAGTGGGAAAAACACGAAAAACGAGTTTTTAGTAAAAAAATCATGTGTGTATGTCGCAAGATTTCGGGTTGTTAGCACGATACAGCCTCCGAGTTTATACAAGAGAACAATTTTATGATTGGATATGGTTCATTGCATGTCACAGATGAATTGCATAACAAATGTTTAATAGCGAATATTTTTAAGCGCTAGACATGGGTGTTTTGTTAAGTAATGAATTTAGTGTTTTTAAATGAAACTCAAGGTCTCTAGTTAATTCCACAATATAATACAAGTTATTGAAAATTCTAAAAAATTGACAATTGTTTCGATAAATCAATATCATCGTCAGAATGACAGAAGTTATGAATTTATTTAAATAACACTTTTCTCAAGTTAACAAGTGAATTTATTCACAATTATAAACATAAGAAATCAGTAATCTATAGAAAGCCTATAGCCATAATGAGGACGTTTATACAAAAATATGGTTCAATAGAGACCCTTAACTTGGGTGATCAAATAACATCTGGCTCGTCTTATTGACGCCATTTTCGATGGTTTCTTGGTAGAGAGCATCAAAATACATTTAATTTTTATTACCTTTTTCTATATTTTAAAGACGTAAAGGGCGTAAACATGCCCGGGCCTTCGCAAGATTATGCCAAAGAAAAGTTTCATGAAGTTAAATTTAATATAAGTGTAAAAGTATTAAATTAAAGATGCGCTATTATACTGAATGTAAATGAAACGTATTAGTAAAACTAATATACACCTTAACTACCCACTACGCAAATAAATATCACAGTTATGTTAATTCAACATCACATTGTGATAATGTTCTTCCTTTTTTTACTCTTGTTTCCATCACATGCAGATCTATACAACCGCTTATGTCCGGCTTGTGGCTGTTAACTTTTGGGATATTTCAACTTAACTTCTCAGCGATGTTAAAGCGCTGCCTTTTTACATCATTGTGATGTTACTAGAACGTCCTCAAAAGGAAGTCTTTATAACGAACTAAAAACAACATTTTTGTTACATTCTGAAATGCCTTTTAACTTCTCGTCAATGTTAAAGCAATGTCTAAAAAATAACATCTTATCAATGATCTAAATGCGACATATCAAAAACAATACAGTGTATTCTCTTAGATGTTGTACGGACATTACTAAAACCTCTAAATAATATACCACAAACATTCTAGATGACATCCTATAGATGTTTCTGTGACTAATCAGCAAATACAGGGTGAACAACTAAGAACGCCGGCTGTCGGCCATATTTCAAAAAATAATCATGGTACAACTTTAAAAAAATACCTTCAGGAAAATGACCCTGAAAAATCGCTGGAAAATATTTTTGAGTTTCTAAAATTTCTGCTATGGGGTGGAATGAACACTTAAAAACATAATACTGTGATTATCTCCAAATAAAACATACTAAAGGTATCCTAGAAATACAATTTTTGATATATTGATGAGATTATGAAAAAATGTAGTTAGGGACTTTTTGTCCTCATTTTTCAAATAAGGGGTGGGGGAAGGTTCACCCTAAAAAACAAATGTAACACTTTTTTGTTTTTTAATCGATATCAATGTTTTTGGCGTCATTTAAAAGAGTTTTCCCCTTTAATAAGATATGCTTAACAAAAATAACAAAATTGGTCAATTTTGCAACGCTATGTGAAAAAGTCGACAATTTTCCCATTTTCTCGGAAATTTCAAATGTAATGAGACAATGAGAGGTGTTCTGAACAGAAGCTAATAAAACAATTACTTTAGATCAAATTGTGCCCATGAAGACTTTTGATCGATCATCATAAACTACATCAAACTTGATTTTCAGCCAATTGACTGGGACCCGTTTTCCACAAGATACATGCGGGGCTCTTCAAAGGAATAACAACATATTTTATTTCGAGAAGTGACTTTTCATGATTTACCTTTTGTTACATGCCTCACTCCGTTTGGCAGGTAAATTCAGGTGTGCCATGAAAATTTATACTTCTTTTCTGTATAAAATAATATACTTTCTCATCTTGTTATTTTCATCCTGGAACATATTGTACATTAACATCGTGGAATTGTAACTTAATGAAAACTGAGCATTATTATTACACTGTATACAAAAAAACTACTTATGAAGAAGAGATATGAACACATTATCAAGTTAAATGAGTTTGTAATTAATTGTATCCAATAGCTGTGTTTCTACAATAATAAATAATTGAATTCTGTTTGTTGACTGGGGCCAGTGCCATAAGTTACATATTCTTCAACCAGATTAATATAGGTACCATTGTAAGGGACATCTACAGCTTTTTTTTATTATATTCAGTGTATTTTCAAATGGAAATGAGCTTTTTAACAGAAATTTCTGTTTTTAAAGTCTTAAACAGTCTCTAATTGTTCACAAGAATTGTTAGTATTAATGTTAAAATGTTCTAAACCTGCAATACTATATTGATGGCTATGACTGCTACTACAAAAACTAGAACTAGAGATACTCGATTCAATATTTTTTTCTACTGTTTAATACAATGTCTGTATCAGACTATCTGAAATAGTTATTCTCCTTTCTTTACATAATTACCAATTATTTGTTTTTTATTTTATTTATGTAAGTAGCTTCTGAAACATCTTGAACATTGAAAATATTTTCTTCTAGATTCAAATCTCTGCCAACATATGAGCATGTTTTATTATTATTAATAATATCTACCCTATTGCAATATTAAGTTTTTTGAAGGGTATAATGCATATCTAGGATTTGAAATATTGTGAATCGTTTTGAAAATATACTTACTAACTAAAATATTTTAATAGTTGAAAAAACCCTTATTTTGTAAACTCTGTGTTATAATGTTAGTGTATAATTCCGCCACCTGGAATTTTAATGTACAATAGTCGATTAAAGTTTTGAATGAGTATTAAGTTTTAATAATAATGATTTTGGAATAGGTACTTACCGATAACTGCTGTTGTTCGTCCATTATAACAAGAATTATAACTAAGCATAGAAACTGAAGCTAAGTAGGAACTAACGAAAACGAAGACCACTTTATTAAAGTACTTGCAAAAAATGTGCTTCCGGCGATTAAAATATAACATTAAACTGGAAACCCTCCGCTATTTCATGCTTATCATTTGTTTCCACAGATAATGTTCGTTCGTCAGTTCCTCTTCTGTTTCCTCCTTTTTTTCATGTTACTGTGATGTTTAATATCAGATATTACTGAGTTTTATGAACTAACATCGTACAGACGTAATCACACGAACTTACTAAAAATTATTTCGAAAGATGTGAAAGTAACTGCAATATGTGATCATCTTAGAAACATGTTAATTTGTAATATTACAGTAACGTTCTGTATGTGATATTAGTGAGAAGTATATAAATTAACATCGTATGAATGTTTCCTATAGGAAGTTGCTAAAAAGAAGTTCACAGGATGTGTATGTAACTGCGAATCCAAGTATTATTGTGTACATTAAAAATATGTTTTATTTACTGGACATGGATATTAATAGAGTTGGTAATAAAATTACGACATCTAGGAGATATTTAATTAACGTTTTAAATAAACATCAAGAAAAGTCTCTAAAAAGAACATCACAAAAAAGACTTGTTATGTTTCTTGTTTAGTGGGTAATAAGTATAATAATGTCTGTTGTAAACCGAGCAGTGCAGACAGTAATTTTTCACAAAACTCGTGGACAGTCTCATGTGTTGGCAGAGGGTACACCTTTCAAAATGAACGCTTAATAACCCCGTTCACTATCTGGATTTTATACACATGCGTTACACAATCTCTGTCACGAATTAGCTCTATGACGCGCCCAAGTTTCCATTTCATTGATGGGAAACTGCCGTCTTCAATTAATATCAAATTATTTTTAACAATTTCGCCATCACTGGAAATCCATTTTGTTTTGAAATATACTCTTCGTTCCACCTTTCCCATAGATGCTGAATTAGTTTTTGTGTGACCTGGTAGCGTGTAAGTCTATTCATAGGCACACCGGTGAAATTATTTTCGGCTGTTGTAGTAAGTGCTCTACCCATTATAAAGTGGACGGGTGTAAATGTAGAAAAATCACTTGGATCCGAAGATAATGGGATGAGAGCATGGTAATTTAGTATTGCCTCTATCTGAGACAATACCAAGTAGAACTCTTCATACGTTAAGTGGGCGTTGCCCAAAACGCGTCGAAGCAGATGTTTTACTAATTTCACTCCCGCTTCTCATATGCTCCCAAAATGAGGAGAACATGGAGGTAAAAATTTCCACGTAATCTTCGGATAATGAATCCATTAAATTGTTGTAATTTGCGTTTAAAAAATACCCTATTTCTTTTAGGTCGGCACTTGCAGAAATAATTTTTTTCCGTTATCTGAGAAAATTTGTTTAGGTTTTCCTCTGCTAGATATAAAACGTTGAAGTGCCAATAAAAATGTTTCCTTGGACAAGTCTATAACGAATTCAATGTGCACTGCTTTTGTGCTAAAACACACGAAAAGGCAGATGTAGCCTTTGATTAATTTGCAACGGCGACCCTTTCTGTCGCATATTAAAAACGGACCCGCGTAATCTACACCAGAAGTAGAAAATGGAGGTCTTGGTAGAATACGTTGCAATGGAAAATTCCCCATTATACGGTGTATGATTTTTGGTTTTAACCGAAAACCGAACGCATTGGTGTGTCTTGCTAAATTTCTCCCCGGCACTGGCCAATACGATTCGGGAATATTTGATAATGAAAGTTGTGGACCTGCATGCATTAATTTTTTGTACGTATATTCAAAACTAAGTCTTGTTAGTTTATGTTTTGATGACAGAACTACAGGATGCCTTTTATCGTACGAAAAGGTTGATTTTTCTAAGCGTCCACCTACTCTTAACAATCTATCATTATCTAAAAACGGATACAAATTTTTAATTCTACTTGATTTGTCAACAGCCATTTTGGGCTAATTTCAAGATATGATTAAATGATTTGTTTATTTCTTGACTGAAGAGAGGACCTACGAAGCGTTTTTTCAGTAATATTTTCTACATGACCTAAAAGTGGTAGAAAATGATAAACAATTTCATGCAGAATGGAAATAAATTTTACGACTTCTCTCTGAACATAAATTAAACGTCTTTTTCATCATTTTCTTTGAAGGAAGTGAAAGTATGGTGAACATCTAAAATATCTGTTTGCAAATTAGCCTTACATTCTGCGCAATTAAAAGTTGTAATTTTTTTAACAATGAAACCAGAAACTTAGCTTATTGCGTGAGTATCAAAATTTGAATCATTTAATTCTATATCTAAAAACGGAAATTCAATATTTTCCAATTCATTAATGGTATTAGAAGTTAATGGTTTTTGTTCATTATGAAAATTTAAGAAAGAATGTAAGTTGTATAATAAACTGCTATCATCCGCTTCACAATTTGTGTTGTAGTTCTTGGCAGAAGGTAAACTATTTAAAATTGACGTTTTTAAAGCTGATATAAATTGGTAACAATTTAGAGAGTTATAGGCAGCACCATACTGCCGAATTGACCTAAACATATTTTCAACTGGGTCCTGATTTAAAAAACGTGTTCTGATAAATTTGAATCCTAATTTCCAACATTCTCTTGTTAACAATTTGACACCACTAATAGTAGTTAACCAAGCGGTTTTAAAAGGCATTTTGGTTTTCATAGGCTTCCCATTTTTCGGTAAAAACTGCCAAGATTCTATTTTTGATAAAATAGAATTCCAAAAAAGCAGGTGGTTTGACTTTTTTGAAACACACCGTCTAAGAGCCTTGCCAGCATTAAAGGTTGGTTTACTACCATTAAGACTGTCAAATGGCTTATCAATGTCATCAATAAACTCAGCAGTATAGATAGCCTCAGATGGTAATCTACCAGGAACAATTAAACTTTCAATGGTAGCAGCCATACTTTGGCTCATTATTTTTGCAGCAACTAAAACTTTCATTTTTATTTTATTGTTTCTACGAATATCAAAAAATGATTCTTTAATTTTGTGCAAAGTCTGAAATTTTCGTGTTTGGTCGATATAAAAAGCATTTTTAATGTTGTAACTTTGCACATTTATAGTTATCAAAATCAATATCATAATTAAATAGAGCATTTCTCGAACATTTCAAAAGATGAGGAGGATCATATAAAGTTATTATTTTCTTTCTATTTACCAAAAAATAAGGACCAGGTTTTTCAATTTTCCAATGTCTACTTAATTGTCTCAAAACTACTTCATTTGTATTCCCTAGATTACAAACAGTTGCCATTACATTTAATCCTACATCTTGTAGTGCTCTAATTACCTCTACAATAATTAATTTCAAATCTTCAGTTTTAACCTGATCCTTAGTAAAATAATAAGCCACTGGCTGCTTCCAAGCTTAATGCAATCCATTAATAACAAACACCAATGCATGATTGGTAGGTTCTAACTTTCTCCCTAAACTGCTACCAAGATCTACGAATCCTACAACTTTGTCATTAGCCACATCCAAAGTCAATTGTTCTTTTAAAGCTATTTCATCAAATGAGAGGACACAATTTTTATCTATCTGCTTCATTGACCATGAAGGTTTATGTTTCTTAGAGTTAGCAATACTACTTTTTAAAAATTCCATACCTGCTGGATCTAATTTTGAATTAAAATTTTGAAATAATTTTGATTCTGACAATTTAACTGCTTTTTTAATTTTGTTATTACTACTGATAAGTGCCTTTTTTAATTTACAAATTCTATTTCTCTGATCTTTATTAATGTAATACATTTTCTTCTTCTTGGGAGATAAATTACTGACCCTAGTTTCGTTTATTTTACTTAAAATACTAGATTCTAAAAATTGTTTTTTAGGCAAAAGTTCAAATTCAGTTTCTTTAAGACTATCATTGTTGGTACAAAAAATAAGCTTTCTTTTTACGGGCAATACTGTATTTTCAAAAGCTTGAGTTTTATTATTATTATCTTCAATTACTTTTGGTGGTGTATTATGGAAGGGTTGCAAAAGTAAAGCAAATTTATTAAGTCTTTTGCGTAATGAATTTGTAAATGTCTCATCATTAAAATGATCTTCACACAACCTTTCATCTTTGGATGTATAAGGAAGTTCTAAAATTTTGTACCACTGTTCCCTTTGACTAATGTCAAATGGAAATTTGAAAAATGTCTTGTTCTCAAACTCCAAATTGGGAAGCGGTCAAAAATATGTATTATTACAATTTTTTGCTATACAACTACGACGAATTTTATCTGGTGGTGACATTTTAAATGTTCTCTTAATTTTATTTACTTTATTAAAACTAAATCCTAAATAAATTAAAAAATACTCAGTCTTGTATTGTCTTCTTTTTCGGAATTGTTATTTTTGACACTGTCACTTTGCATTTGACAAACAGAAACCAGATTCACACCAACCAATGTAAGATTGGTTTTGAATATTTTTATTTTTAATGACGTAAAAGTTAATATACTAGGATATTTTATAATATTTATCCACACTAAAGGCGATGTTTTGGAATGTATTGAAATTTACGATATTTTGTTCTATTTTGTTTATGTAAAAGAGTCTTGTAGTTCGCGACAGTAGAGACTTCATTCGCGGGGAACTTGCGCAGAAACGTTGTGCCACATACCGCCTATGCGTCAAACTGTCTCTTATATTATTATTTGTCTATGGCGTTTACCTGCCTTTAGTTTGGAGTTGTTCATAAATCTAATGACATAGGCGGCGCATCGTTTTAGTGTTAAAAGGCTGGAAAATCATTCAAATTTCAATAATCTATTATTATTGTCAGATTTAGGAACAAAAAGTTATGTAATTTTTCATATATCTAGGATTTCCCTTGGAATTGAAAATTCTAAATTGGGCCACTGATCACGGGATTGTGTGAACCACTCAGTTCCGTGCCACCAAAGATCTCAGCCTGTAAGATTTTCTGGGTTTACCCCCCTTGTTAATAAATCACATGGATTGTCTTTCCTGGGTACATCTCACCATTGTGCGAACGCAGTATTTTCATGTATCGGTTGCTTATAAATGTTTTTAGGTTATTTGCTGGAGATTTTATCCACCAAAGCACTATTGATGAATCAGTCCACAAAAAACAACTATCGAATTTAATTTTTAAGGCCTCAATAACCCTTTTTACTAATCTAGAATGTAGAACTTCCCCGCATAATTCTAGCCGTGGTAAGGTAACTGGTTTGAGGCAGGAAAGATGACAAAATATACAGCACCATACCTGCCGGTTTCCGCGGTATCAGAAAACCCATGCAATTTTATTTTAACGGGATTATGAATGCTTACGTGACGTCTTATTTGTAATTTATGCAAAATTGGCAGCTGCTGTCTAAAGTTTAAGAATGCATTTTTTATATTTAATAGTAGTGGATCCTCCCAATCAATATAACCTAACCATAATTTTAGCGGTTACTATACAAAGGACTAAGTAGTCCTAACGTTTTATCAAAATTTACTGTTAGCATTTTAGCGTTTTAGCGTTGAACCACATTATTATTGATTTTTAAATAATTTTAATTCTTCCTATTTATCCGCTATGTATAATAATCCGCATTAATTTTTCCGGTAGTATTTAATGCAAGTAAATCATTTAGATTAGATAACATCGGCTTTTACCTTTTCTTTCAAGACTTGCCAAATTTAATCGTCACACTTTATCACAGTATCAACTGCGAAGCTGATTATAGTTCCAGTATTCAAGGTGATTAAATCATTGAGGTATATTGAAAATAATAGTGGCCTTGTGACACACCAAACTGAACTAACTATTCTGCACTAAGTTTATTGTGTAAATTGTTTTCATTGGTATAGATTGCTTTCTAGGAGAGAGAGTCTGTTTTTGAGAGCTTTTTCAAAATTTTGACGATATTGGAAATAAGTGAAATAGGTCTTTAATTTTAAACACACATTTTCTTCCTCTTTTATACACCACATACGCCAGATTTCATTATTTTGTAAATTATATATGCCATGGGTTTGGCGATTTCGATGAGAATTGAGATTTAATTTAATCAATTCTTGGCGACTCAATATGTTTCAATGAATTTATAATCTAACTTATTTCCTTTTCTTCCACTGGTGGAATAAACATTGAGTATGGCAGATATTTTCTTGGTATTAGGTCAGTAATTGGTTTTTTAATTTGATGAAGCCAGTTATTTCCCCACTTCCGCAATGTGTTTATTGAAAGCATTTGCAATTTTCAGGTCATCGGTCAATACATCATTGTTTGTGATAGATCCTTTGATGGTTAATTTTTTTGTCTTACATTCCATACTGTTTATTTTGTTACAAAGGTGTTTCGACCATTTTGTGTTTGGTTTGTTGATATCTCATCTATAATAGTTTAATTTCGTAATTTCCATTACACGGTTCTCACGATATTTTTTATACAGTTGATTTTTTGTATTTATTGATTTCATTAGTGCTTTTGTGACCAAATATTTCCTTTTTTATCCTCTTTCTCCCTTTTGATTCTATTATGTTTTCCTGTCAGTTCACATATATAATAAAGGATGAAGTAGCTAGTGTGACGGTTATTGAACCAGAAGGTCGTTAACAAATTTAGTAAGGTTAATAAGTTTACTAGTGAGCCACGACCCATTAGAAATACGTTTATTTTAGTAATTATTAAAACAGGTTCAAAGTGATACGTTAATAAATCATAAAACAATGAAACCGTACAAGGTTAGTATTTCAATGTTAGCGAAGTTATATTGTACTACATAATATCGATTCAGCGTATGTGTCACATCTATCATCTTGTAAAATGAATGCCAATCATATTCGCATAATTCCCTACTCAAGCTCTGGTAGTCAGTGTATTCAATATATGATTCTGTTGAAGCTAGAAGAGGTTCTGACTAAATCGGCATTTTCAGGATTTGAGTATAATGTATTTGAGCGTACAATTATTGGTATACATTTTTCACTGAACTCAGATGTTTTACATATCGAATAAATATGATGAATACAGGAAGCAGACTTACCTTAAACTCTAGTATCTTTGTTTATAATCGATTCAAAATAGTTTTCACTCATTATGTTCAGACCCTCTGATATAATTTCGTCATCCTCAAGTTTGATATTTTTGTTTATATCACCGGCAATAATATGGTAATCTGATGTTTTCCGTCTTTATTGTTTCAGGTAAAGTTGGAACTGATCCATAAATGGTATTACGTTCGGGGAATGAGAAAAGTATTATGTTTCTTATGAATATTGATTTGAATTTCATTTGCTTTGCATTCATCAATGCGGATAATGTTCGTCACGTAATTTGAATTTTTCCTCATATACACAACCACACCATAATTTTTATTGATATTTCCATTACTGTATATAGTATAGTATCTATTTTACTGAAGAAATTAGTATCTTGAATCAACCAAGATTCTGTTAGAATTATACAATCGAATACTGTATCTATTTCGCCTAAATATAATTAAAATTCATCGATATTTTTTTCTTTGCTTCTAATATTTTAGTGTATCAAAGAAAAGTTTCTGTAGCAAGTATCAACAGGGTGATTCGACATGCTGCCCAATTGCTCGAGTTCGATTGTAATCTCTAATGTACTGATTATACAATATATAGAATGACGAGGTATTAGATAGTAATCTAGTATAAAGCAGTATGTATATAAAGCACAAAATTAGTAAATACTCATAATTAATATAATATAGTATTTATATAATTTGATTTTTTTCCAGTATATGATGAAGACGAATCAGAACGAAGTTACATAATTTTTTCCAGTTCGTTTGATGTAACTTCCCTCTATGTTACGAATGGAGTTCGTTGTTGTTCTTCTGGACTTTCAGGTTGTAGGAGCAGTTTCTACGTAGATGTGGCAGGGGTAATATCTGCTTTCGGTAAGACTTTGTCTTCTTCGATTCTCTGTAACTCCTCAATTGTAAACTCATTGCAATTCACCACCAACTTGTTCCTTCTGATGAAGAAATTCTTTTCTCTTTCCTCCCTTTCTGCTGATAGGAGCCGTCTCAAAATTCTGTATTCTGCTTGGTACTATTTTGTGAGATCGTGTACGAAGGGAAATGCCAGAACCTTTCAACTTCTTAATATTTTGTAGGTCATGATTTTTCGATAAGTAGAAAATTAATTTAATTTTCACATGACACTTCTTCCTTATTGGTATGTTATTTATATCCTCGTGAGTAATATCAATCTCAAGACGGTTATTTAATTCTTGAATGACATATTCTACTGATATTTCGTCTTCTATATATATTCCAGGTATAGATTTCATGTACTCTCTTATATTCTTCAATATTTTCAAAAATTGTTTCGATATCATTGGTAATAATAATATTGGCCTGTAGGATGAAACTTCTTGTGGTGGTTTGTCTAGTTTGGGTATCATTATTACCTCTGCTACTTTCCAAAATCTGCGTACGTACATAGCATTTATCAGGTGTGTTAATTTACTTATATTTTTTTGGGGTAGCTGTTTTAGTATTTCTCATGTGATTTGGTTGAAATCAGGGGTTTATATTCTCTTTTACTACTGCTCTTGGTTTCACGGGTCTGCAAATCTGTTAGCTTTTTGAATGTTATTCCTCGCCCAACTATCATCTCCATTTCGGGTTAGAGGATTATGCAGGATAGGTATTTTTAATCGTTTAGTAGTCTCCTAATGGAATAGTCTGTGCTACTGTCATTCGTTAATTCACTGAGCTAAGTACTAGTCAATTCCTTCTTGATTTTTTGGATTTCTCTTTTTAGTTTTTTTGTGATAATATTCAACCTAGTCTTATTCACTGGTGCACTAGATTGCTGCCAACTGCGTCTTAGTTTTCTCTTTTTGTTTAGTAGGTAGCTCTCTTATTTCTCTGGGATAATTGATACCCGATGTTCTTGTTCTTATGCGAGTAGTATTATTTCATGTATTTTGGCTTTAATACTTTTTCTGAAACGATCTGTTTCTTCATCTAATTGTTCATTAATTCTTAGTGGGATTTATAGATTGATACTGTATTCCAGTTAAAATTGAAAACACTTCCAGTCTGTTATTTTGTTAACTGATGTTGGTAGCTTTTCTTTTTATATTATTTCATCAGTTAGCGTAAGGAGGATGGGAGAATGATAGGAATTCATATCCCAAGTATATAGTTTGTTGAAATATTCCTTACCGCGAAGGAGTTAATGAAGTCTGGAATTTCGTTCAGATCAGTGGGCCAGTAAGTTGATTTACATGTTGAAAGTGTTTCGCATTTAACTTGATTTATTGCTCCTAGCAGTAGTTATGCTAGATCGCCAGTCTGTATGTTTTGCATTGAAGTATCCTCCAATGATGAACCTATATTCCTAGCTATTTAGGATGTCAACATATTTGTCTTTATTGAGAGTATGTCATGGTAGGCAGCCACTGTATCTGTAAGAGTTTGAAGGGTGGGTGATCCCACGGCACTTAGGTCACAATTGGTCCATTGCGCATCCTTCTGAGGTTCAAAACTTCCTTCAAGCTGGTCATCCAGCCTACTTGTTTGAAGTAAGCGATAACGTCGCCTGAATTAAGTTCCATCATACTGGCGTATGTTAGCCTGTACTCGCCGAATACATAAAACCTAAAATGAGAGAGTGTCTGACATTCACAAAGAATGTATTCGACAGTCTCATCTTCCTGTTCACATCCTCTACAATGTGGGGTGTCAGACAGACCCAGTCTGTGGAGGTGTTTTCGTAGGTGGCATTGATCAGTCAGAATACCCGTGGCTGTCGTGGGTTCTGCCTGTTCATAGTCACGTATTTTTTGGCTACTATTCTGTCCGGATACTGTAACAGTTCCTGGCAAGCCTGCAGCCTTCTGCGTCGTCCAATCTAACCCTTAAACTTATTAAGGGAGTGTTCCTTTGATAGGTCAACCATCGCTGACGCCGACAGATCAGTGCCGGATCCCAAGAGTTTATGGGAGCCTTCTTTCCTGGCTAGCGAGTCTGCAATATGGTTTCCTTTCGATTTTTCATGGCCCTTGATCCAGCCTAAAGTGACCGTGTTGTTGTTACAGGCTTCGATTAAGGCCGTGTGTTGTTATAGTACTAGGCCTGATGTAATGCGTGGTCTGTTCAGGGCTAGTAGTGTTTGTCTACTATTCGTAAGGATGTATATATTATTACATGCGGTGTTCCTTTTGGTAATCTCTTTTGCAGCGATGCAGATAGCAGTGAGCTCTGTTTGAGCAACACTTGCATTGCAGCCCATTTTATGTTTAGATTCAGAAGTCTGGAAAAAATTCCACACCCTGAGCCTACAGTGGTTTTAGACCCATCTGTGAAGATGCGGATTGCGCCATCTTCCAATGTATTTTGTGCGTTATTTTTAAAGATTACTTTGTAGGGCCTGTGAAAGGCATATCGCGGTGGAATCGAATCCGTATTGGCCTGCAGCAGTGGGACCTCTCTAAGAGCCTCATGCCACAAGTTACGTCTCAGTTGAGAGGATCCTACATCAGGTTGTATACCGGTAGAGCGTAGACGTATCATGGTCATCAAAACAACCTCCTGAATGTATATGTCAAGGGGATTGAGACCAAGGATTACTATAGCTCTTGTTGGTGTGGTTTTCATGCCTCCTGTTGTGTAGAGGCATGCTGTTCTTTAGATTTGGTCGTTTTCGGACGACTGTCAGCAGGTTTGCTTTAGCTCCCCAGTCAATCGCACCGTAGGCTAGCATAGGTCTGATGATGGCAGTGTAGATCCAGGCAGTGACCCTATGTGACATTCCTCAGGTACGGCCGATGGTTTTACGACACTGTTATAAGAAATATGTTCTTTTTTC
Organism: Galeruca laticollis; assembly: GCA_963921935.1. Classification (NCBI taxonomy): domain Eukaryota; kingdom Metazoa; phylum Arthropoda; class Insecta; order Coleoptera; family Chrysomelidae; genus Galeruca; species Galeruca laticollis. The sequence continues at coordinate 127,407,770 of OY998180.1, forward strand.
ATTCTGCTTTCTAAATGAGAGTTCAACGTTAACTTACTGTCGAAGGTGACCCCTAAGTATTTCCCCCCTGAAGGAAATTTAGGTTTGTTTTCTAGGAGCCCCAAAGCTTGATGTTTTGCAAGTTTCCTTTTTTTCGTGAAAATAACCATCTCTGTCTTCTTTGGATTTATTTACAGTGAATGGTCTTTGCACCATTGTTCTATGATATTGAGGGCCTCGTGCATTAAAGCGCTGAGTGTCTCCTCGAATCTTCCTGTTAGCAGAATCACTAGGTCATCTGCATATACTATTGTGTAGAAGTTGCCATCGTTGAGGCGGCTGACCAAGGAGTCTAAGACCATGTTCCACAATAGTGGCGAGAGTACCCCTCCCTGCTGACAACCTTTTACAACCAAACCTCTGATGGTTACATCATCTACACTGATTTTTTTTCTCTTTTTTAGAGCATGTTATGTATCCAGCCATTTATGGTTTGGGGGATAGTCTTGCTGGAAAGTGCGTTTGTTATTTTAGGAAAAATGGTTCCATCGAACTCACCTCCTATGTCTATGAATGCACCCAGGTTGGACTATTTTTGTTCCAACGATCTCTCGATGCGGCCGGCCACGAGATGAAGAGCCGAATCGGTAGATTTCCCTGGAGTGTACGCATATTGACTTGGATACATTGGATTTTCTGTTATCACTACATCTCTTATGTATCGTTCGCACAGCCTCTCCAAGGTCTTAATTGAAAACGATGTAAGGCTAATTAATGGGTCGATATGCTTTTGGAATGGAATGGTCCATTCTTCCAAGTTTTGGTATGAACACAACCTTAACTTCTCTCCAACTTTTGGAATATACCTCAGTACCAATGAGGCTCTGAGGATTCCCACCAGGTGCGGCATTACGTCATCCAGGCCCCACTGAAGTAGAGCTGGATAAATGGCGTCCGTTACTGGATATTTAAAGGGGGAGAAGTTAGAGATGCCCCACCTCAGTCTCTCCGCGTCATCGTCCGTCGGGTAGTAATTCTCCTCTTCCTCCCAGGTTGCCGTGTTTGTGGTTATGGAGTCAGGGAAGTGAGTAGGCAATAATTGTTGAAGACCTTCCTTCAGGTTGGCAGTTTTTGTGCCATCCTCTTTGGTTAGTATACCGATATGACGGTGGGGATCTTTTGAAAGGGTTTTTTGGTTTGGAGTCTAGCTGCTAGGGGGAAATTTTCGATTTCCTCGCAGTAGATTCTCCATGCTTCTCTTTGTTTTTGTCTAATGACATTTTTATACTCCTTGAGGTGAGACTTGTATGCGTTCCAATCCTCTTCGAGTCTGGTTCTTTTAACCCTATTGAAATATTTCCTTGCCGTCCTCCTGATCTGATCAATCTCATGGCTCCACCATGGAGTGGAGGCTCCATCATGATCGACCCGCCTGAGTGGGCAAGACATCTTATAGGCATTAATTATGGAGTTTTGAATGGTTTCAGAATAAATGTTCAAATCTCCTTTATTGTTAGGCAACACGTCCTCGACTTCTCGCAGATCCCCTTTCAAACAGTGGACATATTTTGTTCCGTCCTTTTTCCTGGGATTGCGAGTTAGTGTGGAGGTTGTGAGCGCCAGTTTTATTTCAAATTTTATCCAGCGGTGGTCCGACATTGAAATGTCGTCGGATATATGCCAGCCGGAGATTATCTTCGAAGTGTTTATGGTAGATAAGGTAATATCTATTCGCCTTTGACTTCGAGAGTTAATAAAAGTTGGTTCAGTACCTCAATTTAGAATACAGACATTCTTGATAGTTATGTAATCATAAAAAGACTGCTACGTGGGTATCAGTTAGAGTACTTCACCACTATTACTAGGAAAACATAAAAGGTTTTAACAAATTAATTCATAGGTTTGACTAGCTCGAAATTATCCGGTTGTTCTATTCGGACCGGTAGAGTAGGTTGTGCAGGAGCCAGAAATAAAATAAATTGATTTCTAGGGTTCTTTATATTCCTCACACTGAACAGCTTAGTTACCCAACTTGTCTAGTTGCTTATTTACAGATAATATGGCCCCATGTAGTATTACACGGTGTACATAGTGCTATATATATAAGGTGCTTCTAAATAATATTCATGTTGAAAGCAAAACTAATGGACTAAATAATTTCTAACTCTAACAACTAATTGATCAGCCAATATTTCTTGTACGGGAGCAGGACCCAGCCACAATATGCAGAACTAAGAAAAGAAAAGAATTGAAATATTTTACTTCCTACTCCAGGTGGTGCGACTCTACCTTTACAGCAGGCTGTACGTTAGTATAATTTGTGACAGTGTTAGATGCTACTGGAACTAATGTAATGGACAGGTTGCTGGTAAATAGTTCGCAGCTAATTATTTAACTGGTCATTCCAGTATTGGCCTGAAATGGCGAATATTTAGAATTAGATGAGCATCTCCGAAAATCAAGGTATCTTACCGAATATGGGCAGCGGCCGTGTAAAGAAAGGTACGTAAATCCACAGAATGTGTGCATCAACTGATGTCGATCGTACTCTCTCTTTGATGTTACTTTCTTTGTACTAGGACTCCTTGGATCCAAAATAGAATTCGATTTTAATTAAACCACATGGTCTAAATTCGGCCCAGAAAAAAGAAAAGACAGAAGGAAGAGAGATAGACAACCTGAAAATTTCCTTAGATAGGCAATTTTTGGTGACATTCAATTCCATAGTACTCACAGAACTAGAGTAAGATTTATATTTTGTATTCAAGAAGAATTTTAGTTCAAGGTCAATCGACATTAAACAATGTAAACAATGACTACAGGTTATTTCAATAGATAAATAGCTGATCTTTATTAGAATTGTAATAAATTGTAAGTATTATTTTATTAACTCTCTATTCAGTCAAAAAAAATAATGAACTCGTAACAAGACTTATCTCTATTGTTAATATCTATGCTGCCCCAGCTTACGTGGTGATAGTTTGAACCGCAGCCTATTACCAATTCAAGCTTCTGGGAGAGATAGTGATCCACAAGGTCCTCCAACTCCTTTATTGGTGGTGGTTTAGCTACGTCTGAGAGGAGGTATGCGGATGCCAGTATTAACACTTTCTTTTGACCGTTTTTGTGCATATATTCAACTTTCACTACCGTCAGATCGGAGGACGAAAAATGCGTCAGTGGGTAGGTCTTAAAATTCCTAGAGCCATATATGGCCATCCTAGGTTGCTGATTGCTTGGGAAACTAAAAATTACACTTTTTGGATTATTAAGATCCATGATTTTGGTTTGTCTGATCCAGTGCTCTTGGATAAGTGCTATTGTGTCCTGCATCACATCAAGGTGGCGGCATAGTGTTGTCGAGGCCACCTTTTTGTGTTGAAGATTACACTGAATAAATCTTACCTTTTCATTGTCCATCTCTGCTTAATGATGGTGAGATAGGTTTCAATTTATTTTAGGCCATATCCACGTCCTCACTGGGAGGTGGGTTGACGTTGTCTGTATCTTGGCTTAGAGCTGTTAGTTCTGCCAGGAGACTGTCGGTCGCCATCTTAGAGGATAGTTCGACAGTCTTCACAGAAGCAACATCTTCCTGGGACTCCTCTGATGGAACAGAGGGATCCATGCTCGATCTCCTCCGTTCCGGGTCGAGTTTTTTTTGTTTTAACGAACAATGAGGTGAACGCGTAGCTCATCCTCATTGATCGTTTTTCTAGGACTCCCATTTCCTCGCCTCCTATGCAGAAGACTAAGAGGTGCCCTTTGGGGTTGACCTTCGCTTCGCGATGGAAGGAAAACCATGCAGCCACCCGAAGGTCTGGGTTTTGTTTTCTAGCCGGCGCAGCACATCCTATTCGTCACCTAGGTCACTTCGCTAGGGACCCAGAGGGTGGCTTTTGTCAGCTGGGAGAGGTTGTCGATCTGCACCACGTCGAGCTTAGCCTCCACCCACGGTTTCAGTTTGGAAACCGTGTTCTTTAGCCACTCTAGCGTTTCATCATTATCGCAGGTGACTCTGATTATTTCGCCAGAGTGCGACCAAGACCTAAAAGTAGGTGGCTTTTTCTCACTGCGGGAGGCGGACATAAGGGTTTCGGTCAAAGCCTCTATTAGTTGTCTTTTGACAAGGTCTTCATCGGTAATTATTTTACCGTATGGATCGGCTTAGTCTACAATAGCTAACCGTAAATTGTTGGTGGCTGCTTCGCTGTAGCTTTTTGCTTTAGCGTCCGTCCGTATCCTCTTTCCTCTGGATGAGTTCTCTTCCGAGGTGCTGGAGCGGATGCGCTTCTTTTCTTGGGAGGCGACGCGTTCATAGCCTCTTTTGGAGGAGGAACTGGCATCGCCGCCCTTGCATTTTTGGCCGCTGGCGCCAGGCTTAGATAGAGAGGGGCGAGTGGTGCTGGTGGTGTCTGTAGAGACGCCAGCCTGCTGCCTCGCTTTCCTCCTTCTCTTTGCCTCAGCACCTCTTTTACCTTGAAGGTGCTTTTGTGTTGGAGGAGTGCGTTCTCGCTCATCCATTGTTTTTTTTGTTTTTGCTTTTGTTGTTGATCAATTTTGATCCCACGAGTCGCTTAGGAAAGGTTTGTCGTGCATTCCAGGAAAAGGCTATTTCCAAAGGAGTGGCGCCTGGTACCCCCAAGGGGACGTTCGCGGTCGCATTCCCAGCGACCATTCAGCCATCGGCACGTTCCTTCCACCTTAGCTTGGGCTTTGTTGGGATGTCATTTGGTTGGTCAACACTGCTGTCATTGATAATCAACAGTGCTAACGTATCCAGCGGTGCCACGAGGAGGCAAACACTCGATGATTGCATTTCTTCATTGGACTGCAGAAAGCTACCTACAAGCAGACAAGCAAGCGCAAGCAAGCAAATAAGCAAACCAACTACAAAGCAATGGCCAACTTACAAGCAACCCCGCCGAGGTAGGCAGTATAATGCCGTTAAATTTTTCTCATAATTTTTGTTTTCATGTTAACTGTGGTTGCTTGTGTTTCGCAGCATAGGGGAAACTTTTTATTACTAATATTATGAAATAAACTTATTCTTCATAAAAAGTTCTGCATAGTCTAAAATCTAAAATGCAACTGTCGGATATTAATTTTTTTCAGTCGTATACGATTTATGTTGAAAAATATGAATTTTTCTCGAAAGTAAACTACATTAGTTTTTTATAATATCGAAAATTGTTATTAACAGAACTTATTTAATATTGTAAACTACGCTCAAATATACAGTCATATCTACACAATGCTTAAAACGATGATTTTGTACATTTTTCTATTGTGTAACCTAGAACAGTAATAAATTGAAAATTACAATAAATTCCAAGAAAAGATGCCGGTGGTATTAAGTTTAGCGGAAAAAATGGAAATTGTACTAATTGAGGTTGAAAATTATTATAAAACGTGTCGGCTAGCATCTGAAATATTTAAAAACAGACATCAAAGAAAAAATATACCCAATATAACAGTAATGGATTATCGAAAAGTTCAAAGTATAAAGAAATGTTAAAAATAAATTCAATAACAAAAGTGAAAACGTGAAAAACGCTACAGAGCAAAGTCCTAAATATACTCTGCGCCACACAGAAGTTCAGAAACTTGAAAGTTATAAAATTTTTGGTAACAAATGATGTAACATTTTATTAGAAACTAGTTAACAATTTTAAATGAATTTTCTTGATAACAATTTTTGATATTATGAAAGATTAAGATGTATTTCACTTTAATAAAAAAGTTTTCCATAAGCTGCGAACTTAAGTGGACACAGGTATGGTATACCTGGTATTCTTTTATTGTGATGTATGACTCACTAGTGAAATGCGTTTCACTAATGAGACATATATCCATTTTTTTCTATTTCTAATATGGCCTGTAGTTCTTGCTGATGTTGCAAGAGGCCATTGGCATTCCATTCTAAAATTCTAAGTCTGCCTGGGATTACCAAGTCTCTTATGGATAGCTACTATGCTGCTATATTCCAATCTGTTAATTCGTCTGTCCAAGTGTGTTAGCTTCTCCAAAATGTGATGGATAGTTCGTTCAATAGTTGTGTTGTTTTGGATTTTCTTCTTTTCTTGAATACATTACTGTAAAACCTAAAATTCCCCGGCTGGAAAATCCTCCTCAGAGAGTAGTCTTCGGTCTCAGTTAAAGTATCACTATTGCTAAAACTAGGATGGGGTGAACAATTAATATTAAATTGAACGCCACCAGCGTTTTGACGGAACGAAATCTACAAAACAAGAGAATGGTAGAAAGCTGGAAATACCACCTTGTAAAAAATTAACATTAAATGAATTATTATAAATTTGCCACGAATAAGTTCACCCAATTTATTAAAAAATGGTGAAATCAATAAGAAAAACTTCAACAATAATAAATTAATTGAAAAATACAGCAAATTTGCTTTAACAGCCTATTCAAAATACAGGACTCATATAACGCAGTTTTATTAAAGAACACACAAACTCTAGACTTATATAAGCTGGGTATAAGACAATGTAACTTATCTTTTATAGGCTAGGGTGCTGTAACTCTCGGTGATGATCCAGCAGTAACTGCGCATTCAAAATCTTACGATTGATCCTAGTGGTGATCCTAGCAGTAATCTTAGTAGCTGCAGAGCAGCGAATATAAAGCAATATCGGCACCGGGGAATTTTCATATAATAATTGTTGTTTCTTCGTCGGAAGTAGCAATAAAGAATCAATTTTCAGATGAAATTCCGCTACCAGGAAAGACTCAAAGGTAGGGGGGAATCGACGAATTAATTTTTATTTCAGTTTTCGGAGTGGCTATGCTACGGAAGTGACTCCTGAGCCACAATACGTTAACGAAATAGAAAAGATATTTGACAAAAAACGTAACAGGCCGATGGCATGTCACAACTGTAAGATTCACTATTTTTTGTATAATTTACATCAATCCGGCTTTGGGATTTTTTGGAGGTTTTTAGGCCCCACTGCAGATGTTGGATTTCTGTGGTTTTCTTTTAGCGGTTGGTTAGAATTTTCTGCCTTTATAATACGTTTGTCTTTTACTTTCTCGATATCTTTGGATACTACGCATTCCCTGTAAATAGCCGGGTGCCGTTCGCCACAGTCTATGTATTTTGGTTGGTCGTTTTTTGATTGCGTACATTCACTCATTAGATATTTACCTACGCATTTACGCGCCTTGATTCTTTTGCATAATAGGTTTTGGTGTGTCCACATGCATGACAGCATTCTCATTGTGGTATAAACCTCGACTTTCGCAGGGGTAAAATTTCCACTCTTAATCCTTGGATATCTGTTAGTACGTATGCTTTATCAATATTTTCATCATGTCTAAATACCAATATGAAAATGTTTGATGGTTTTCAGGTTTCATATATTTTAGATCAGGGATAGCTTAAAGGAGCTTGCATCATATATTTCGGAAGTCTATAACAATACTCTCAGGCTTATAAGCGTGATGAAGCTTATTGACTACCACCTTTATTGATCCTTTTTATTTATATTCATAGGAATACCATGTATTCATTCAGTTTCTTGTTAATTTTTTCGGCTATCGTCTATATTCTCTACGTTTAACTTAGTATAATTATCAATAATATTTTTTATTTGGAATATAATTACCGTTTTCACAATTGATGACAGTTATTGAAGTCTTCAATATTGTCGATGCATTTTATCACATGAGTTTCTTATACACTTTCAATTCATAATGCCATATGTTTCAAGCGAATTGAGAGAAAATCGATTTTCTCTCTGTCCTTGTACTTTTTTTGTATATAAAGATATATCATATTTCATATCATGAATTCAATTAATATTTGCCATTATACGCCGTCACTTTTTGTAACAATCATACCAACTCAATTCATCGATGAACAGAACATAATAGATTAGCAGTCAACCATTTGAGATGATGAGTCTCTAATTGGCTTCCATTTTTATGCTGAATAAGGCGCACATGAATACGAACCAATTTTTTAACAGAGTATGTAGTTCCATAAAATTTAACGAAGAAAAATATGTTTTTAAATTCATAAGTTAACATCTCCAACATTATTTATATAAAATATTGCGTAGAATACGTATAATATATATTCCAACATTATATATTTAGGATAAGAGTGTGATTTATATTTCAGATTTCTCCCTTTTTGTTATTCTTTCCACTATTTCGGAAATGATCTAATATTTTGGATTCTGAATCATTTTTGTATCGGTCACATTAAAATATTATTGACGTGTTGATCTTAAGCTGTATCATTTTATACGATGAAATAATATTTAATTTGCTGAATTTCCTAACGGTTATTATATTTTCTATATGTTCTAATATTCTAAATTGTAGCAGGTGTTCCTGTTTTCTCAATAATCGGCTGAGGAGGATTCTTTAGTCTCTAAATACTCTTCTTGAAAATTTTGTAGTCACTAATATGAGATTGTAATAATATTTAGAACTTTTTCCGTTTAAATGAGAAAAGAGTTCGTAAATAACCAGTAATTGTGATTGTGATGTATTATTAATTCAATTTTATAGAATGTTTGTGAATTTTCATTTGAAACATTTAAAGTTATGTACTTAATCACGAAATCGCCCATCTTTAGGAAGTATTATTGGCAGATTGATATATCGGCGATTTTATCCACAATAAATTCCCGTCCTGTTGGTAACGATAAAAATTATCCCATGCGAAAATCGCCAGGTCGCTAGAAAACTCGTTTGGTAACGCTGTCGTGTTCCGGTATGGGACGTGATGTATGTAAGAATTTGTAGGAGCCAGTTCTTTTGGCACAGACAAATAATAGAGGTAAGACGGGCAACTCACTGTCAAAAAATTGATGTGCTGCCATCTTTATTTGTCACCAAAAACTAAGAGAAGGGTTCTGGCGTCGTTTATAGCTTTGAAATGGTGATAAATTCAAAGTGTGTGATATGGCGGAAAATTTAAATTCGATTGATTTATAATTTCTAAGAATGAGGAAAGGCTGCAACAACTTTGTTCCAATTTAGTTTAGAGTTAAACGTTGTTTTCATTTTAAAATTGGAACCTACTTGAAAGTTAATGCAAGTTCAATTCTGAACCAAATTTAAAACAAGTTATTGAGTCTTAAATAAAAAAAATATCAATTGTTGAAACTAATAAAAAGTTTATTTTAAATATTCTTGAAATTAGTAATACAAAAAAGTGAATGCAGAAAATGATAAATATAAACAAAACACTACATGGAAATGACTTCAGACCTATTGTGAATTGTTTTATATTTTTCAAATGCTATTTTATCCTTATGTCGCAAGTTATTTCCATGTAGTGTATTGTTTATATAAATTAAGTGAATTTAAACGACGAGTACTCAGTGTATATATTTATTAAAATGCAGCTAAGCGCTTACGGCCATTAGGCCATTCTCAAAGCTGTCGTCATCATGCCTAATGGCCGAAAGCGCTTAGCTGCATTTTAATAAATATATACACACTGAGTACTCGTCGTTTATATTCACTCAATTTATATCTAGTGTGTACACCATACCCACAGACAGTTCTATTGTTTATATTCCTTATATAATGAAATATTATTATATTAAGTCATACTAATTAAATGACAGCAAAGGAGCAGTGTTAATTTTAGACACAATGTCTATTTTGACGTTATACCCCAATATATGGCTGGGCAGCAATTTTACAATACCCATTGTAATTTTTTTAAATAACTGCCAGAATTTACTCGATGGGTGCATCAAATTTTACCTCCTTATTTCCCGTTGTTTAATTAGTAAATTTTCGGAGAGATTAGATAATGTACCCATCTTATTCTTGCAGTTATTACAATGATATTTTTTAAATAATTTTTCATTACAACCCCAGCCACATAAGGGGTAGCTAAATCCCATTCGCTCTCAATGTATCAGTCTTTATACCTGTCATTATTGTATTATTTATTGTTGTATTGTAACAGTTAGAGGGGTTTTCCCGTGATAAATAAATTTTTTCTTAAATCCAAGTTGACAATTAATATTTTTAAATCTTAATTTGATATTTTGTTATTACCAATAACAATTTCATTATTATTATTATTTCGAAGAATGCTCCACAGTACCTGAGTTGTACTTTATTGTTGTTCTGTAGTATACTTATTTTGGAATAAACAACCGATTAAGTATTATAATTTGCTAATTGTTTTATTCCTTATATTTATTTACAAATTTAAATGTTTATAAAATCATGTTTAAAAATCCAAAAAGTATATTAATATGTTCTTTTTTGTATCAGTACAGTAATTATTTACTTTACGAAGTGAGCAAACAGACTTCAATCAGATCTAAGTATTATTGTTTTGCTCTGGTAGGCTCTCCGATTCAATATAACACTTTTACATGAATTCTCTTTGCCTTTATAATACTAATAATATCTCATTCAAACTGAACCATTCTCATTTTCCTTCAAAATGCATTAGCAACGCATCACACGCAAGTTCTATTACATCAAATGCATTAGCCCGCGCTCACGGTTTTAAATTGTACTCTCTGCGTGACGTCATTCGCGCGGCGAACGATATTTAGAACGGCTAGAGATCATATCTTCTATTTTGTTGTATCATGAGCTAACACGACACTGGTATGTCCGTAAGACGTAGAGCTAGGAAGGCAGAGTGGGGGAGAGCGCCGAAAAATGCTTAGTTTTAAAATTATCGATTTTTGAACGAAGCGCGGGGTCACATTGATCCCACGCGACTAACTAAGGGTGAATAAACAATTGAAAAAATAAAATTTAATTCACAAACATTTTTGAAATCACGTAAAATACCATGTAGTTTATTAAATTTATCCAATTTTTCCTATTTTCAATTGATACTTACAAAGAAACATTCTTGCAAATAATTCGCTATTTATTTACTGAAATTTATTCAGATAAAATCTTTATACATACATAGTTATTTTCCAACTGATTTTAAGCTGGTCTAAAAAGTAATTTGGCAAGAACAAAAATTATGAAACATAGCCCTATTTTTGGTATAAGGATGCAAAGCCAAAAATCATTTCAAATTTTCTTTGGAAAACTTCTGTACTTGCTTTTTAAAACAGTACCTTGCAAATGGTGTTGCAAAAGTACATGATTCACTATTTTCTGTTAACATAATTTGCTGTTGCAGCATCCAATATACTAAAAATGTTAGCTACTTTTAGTTTAGACCATTGGTTCCCAACGGGGGCGATACCGCCCCCCTGTGGGCGCTGCATCCTTTTAGGGGGGCGGTAGCGGATTCAGAAGCAAATAATAAGCAGTCAAGAGGAATGGTGAAATAAAAATGATTTAATAAGGGTTAGTAAGCAGTTTTAAATTTGCATTAATAATAATACTAATAATTATAATAATTTCTTTTAGTTCAGAATAGAAGTATATGACTTGTCCTCGCACGTTGATAAGCAAACGCGCGATGTTCATACAAAATAACATATTTCGACATGTTCGCACACAGACAAGTTGAATCATGCACGAAATGAAACGTATAAAAGCAACAGCTCTACGAATTTTTTGTTAGTTAGTTGTATGTGCTTGGCCGCGATATATAGTCGTGAATCATAAGCTCTGCCGTAGTAAATAATCGTAAGTGGTGTATCATTTTATAAACATTACTATCTATAAATCTATTGAGAATTTTATTTTTGTATGAAAATGGCTGAATCTACTTCTAAATTAAAAAAGAAATGCCGGCAATACAGTATTGAATATTTAAAATATGGATTTGCGGAATCATCTACAAACAAATCATTACCTATGTGTTTAATTTGCCGAAAAGTTTTTTCAAATGAAGCTATGAAACCTTCTAGGCTACAAGAGCATTTACATAAAATGTATCCTGATAAGAAGAACAAAGATATATTCTATTTTCAAGAACTCGAAAAACAATATTTAAAACAGTCAACTATATCAAACATTTTTGCATCGTCTTCTAAACGAGACGATGATGGGCTACGAGCCTCATATAACGTTTCATTGTTAATCGCAAAATCACACACCATTGGTGAGGAATTAGTTTTGCCGGCAGTCGAAGAGATATTAAAAACTGTTCTCCATCATAAGACACCATTTGATATCATTAAAAAAATTCCTCTCAGTAATGATGTTGGAATATCATTATGCGATTACCTAAAGAATTTTCCATTCAACTCTATGAATCAACTCTACCAAGTATTGAAGCTCTACTCTTATCATACGTACGATTTATAAAAGAAGAAAAAATTCATCAAGAGTTATTATTTGCTAAGAATTTGGAATCTGATACAAAGAGACATTCTATATTAAATATCATGCAAGAATTTTTTCAAGAGAAAGAAATTCCTATTAGCAATATTTTGTCTGCTGCTATTGATGGTGCTCCAGCAATGACCGGGCGTCATAAGGGTTTTATAGCACATTTGAGAAAAGCAGTGCCAAATGTACTCGCTGTACATTGTATTATTCACCGTCAGCATTTGGTTGCAAAACATTAAATGAACGTCTGCATGCGTCCCTCAATAACGTTATTAAAGCAATCAATATCATTAGAAGCAATTCATTGAATGACCGTTTGTTTCATAAGCTTTGCAATGAAAATGATGAAGACTACAATCGCTTGCTGCTGCACACAGAAGTACGTTGGCTCTCTAAAGGTGTTTGTCTGAATCGTTTTTTCAATCCATTTGACTCAGTGTTGGAAATTATTGAAGAAAACGAACAATTGCGTGAAAACCTGATTACGTCAAAAAATGACATCGCTCATTTGACGGACCTGTTTAAAGTATTTAATCAAGTTAATCTACAATTGCAAGGTGATGATTTAAATTTAATTAAAACTAAAAACGTCATAGCTGCTTTTGCAGGAAAACTTCTTATATTCAAAAGAAATCTTGGTAGAGGTGAGTACAACCATTTTCCCACATTATCAACAGTGTCTGCAAAACCGCAAGATTGACTTACTTACTGCCACCACTTGGAAGTTCTTCATGTTGATTTTACAGAGCGTTTCCAAGATATTTTAAACATGGAAATACCAAGTTGGGTTATAAATCCGTTCGCAAACACAGATACTGAAGGCTCATCAAATTTGGAAGAGGAGCTATTAGAACTCACAACTAACGAAGAACTGAAAGTAAAATATTCAAACGTGGATATCAAGAGTTCTGGCTTCAAAAACCAATACCAGTTCTCTATCCTGGATTGTGGACAATAGTACAGAAGTTGTTAATTGCATTTCCTTCGTCCTGTATGGCTGAGCGTGCATTCAGTGCAGTAACTGATTTGCTGTCAAAGAAGAGGAACAGACTACACATCACTGAACGTGGCGATCTGCGATTGATGTTAACGAAATTGGAACCCGATATTAACAAACTGGTAACACTCCACCAGCCTCAACCGTTTCATTAATTTTTTCTTTATTATTAATTTTGTATTTCTTATTATATTGCATTTCTTATTTCTATTGTGATTGAATTTCTTATTGATTCTGTGTTTATATTTAAAAGTTTAATAAACAATTTTATTGTACATTTGGTAGTCGTTTAATAAATTTCTACTTCATCATTCCTCTAAAATAAAATTTAGACATTAACTGAAATTAAAGCTAAATACAGATCAATCGGGACGGTACAGATGATATTCAAATAAAATTAACTACTTTGGACTAACCAGCGACTGGGGGGGGGGGGAAGGTGGTGAAATTTTTGTTCTCTTCTATAGGGGGCGGTGGTCCAGAAAAGGTTGGGAACCACTGGTTTAGACTCTATTTCCTCAAATGTCAGTAACTAAAAATATTCCCTCTTTATATTATCATTTAAGTATTTTGTGTCTAAACAAACTCGAACTTATTCACTTTTTTAATAATATCTAATTTTTGTATTCTATTTAAGTAATTCGGTCATTCAATGTTCCATTAAGGTAAATAGTATCATTCTACACGTTATACACACACACTGAGCTCCTTCTACTAATTTCATGTCATATAAAACACCTTTTACAACTGTAATTTTCTGCTCGAAACCACTTTATATGAAATTTACTGTTTCGACCCTTACTGTGTGGAATCTATTCATATTCCTTTTCTAAACGCAAGTTACCGTTTCTAATCATGCAATCATTTAGAAACAGTTAGTTTCATTTAAAAAAGTAACCTCTTCATATACAGGGTATCCCAAGATTATTTTTATAGGCTGTAACTCAGAAATAACCGAGGTTTATTTGAAAATTGGGTAATGTTTTTGGGACCTACAGTATTTTCATCCGAGGTATACAGGGTATCTCTGACGTCATCATAGAAGCAGGGACGTCATCGCAATGAAAAAATTCAATGGAAGGGGGGGATCAAACTTAGCTCAAATGAAATGGCGTTTTATTTCAAATTCAACGGTGTATCACAGTGAGGGTACTCAAGTAGATATTTATACCAAATTTTCAATTTATTGTTTATTTGCAACAATATTCATTCATTCATTCGTTTGGGTTGTGCTCAACAGCCCGTACACTTGATCTAAGTCATTGTACCGTTTACAATATTATCTACTTCCACTCCAAAAGTTTTGTGTCCTCGATATAGGCCACTAGCTTATTTAGGGTGATTTTGACTAGTTCTGATGGTTGTATTGTTTCCTTTCCAAAATGCTTCTGTCTGAGTCCTTGTAAGTTCTTGCATAAGCAGAGTATATGAATAGGTGTTTCATCCCTTAGTTCGCATTTCCTACAGAAAGGTTCACTGACTTTTCCCATTTTGTATAAATGTTTCCTTAGGATATAGTGTCCAGTAACCAAATCAGTAACTGTCTTCAAGTGTCTCTTGCTCAATTTCAATAAACTGACTGTGAGTTCTTTGTTTACATTTCCCAGTAAGCTTTTTGTCTGAAGGTGATATTTTGTCAACCTCCATTTGATTTGGTGTTCCTTGTCTCGCCAGTTCCGGATTTCCCTCTTATGTAATCCTTTGTGATTCCACAGAACGGTTCCAGACCTATGAAGTCTCCTTTAGAGCCTTGTTTAGCTAGCTGGTCCGCCAGTTCATTACCTGCAATCCCTTCATGTCCCGGCACCCATACTAGAGACACTGTGTCGCTTCTTAAGGGGCTCTTGGCAGTTGTTAACCAGTCTAGATTTCGTGGTTGAATTACCGTCAAACGGGGTATTAGTATATTACCCAAATGTTTACAACTTAGTTGCCGTTAGATGATGGTGTGTCGCGGTCACACGTCGTGATCAGTTTTCCGTTTCACGTAATTTTTGATTTGGTAAGAAATTCAAAAGATACTGAAAAGTAAGTTGTGCCCACCTCATTTGCATATTTTAGTACAATTTTTGTTTATACTAGTAGGAAAGGTGATGTTTTGAGAATATTTTAGCCAGGAGTTCGTTTGTTTATCTTTACACACATTTCATATACAGGGGTGATAACAAAATTATACGTGTTTAGGGGGCGACTTCGGACATGGGCCGAATTTATAAGAAAGTGGTAGGTGGTAGAAGCTACCAAAATTATAAACCAGAAAAACTAGAAAATGCCATCCGTGATGTGAAAACCGACAGGAAAACCATACGGCAATCTGCTGAATATTATGGTGTACCTAAATCGACTATTAGCGACAGAATTAACAATGTTAATGTCAAAAAAGTCGGCGGCCAGACAATACTATCGTCAGAAGAAGAAGGAAGGCTGGTTGTGGCCATTAACCTGGCGGCAGAATGGGGATTTCCTCTTTCTCCGTACGATGTCCGAATGATAGTCAAACATTATCTAGACAGGAGAGGGGTGAATATAAAAAAATTCCGAGATAACCTTCCGGGACACGATTGGGTTATTCATTTTTATCCCGACGCCGTAATCTCACGACAAGATTTTGTCAAAATATAAAGAGATGTAAGGCACAAGTAAGTGAAGGCACTCTAATGGAATATTTTTGTGAGCTCCGAACATCCCTGGAAAATGTTAACCCATCGCTAATAATTAACTATGACGAAACTAATTTTAGTGATGACCCGGGTAAAGTCAAGATGATTTGTAAAAGAGGATCGGAACATTGCGATCGAATAATGGATTCGTCTAAATCTAGCGTAAGTGTAATGATGTCGGCTTCAGCAAGTGGCGACCTTCTTCCACCCTTCGTGGTGTATAAGGCTAAGCATCGGTATCAAGAATGAGAAGAAGATGGACCGAATGGATGTGGTTACAGTGTGAGCAGCTCAGGATGGTTCGATTCAACAATTTTTGGAATGGTTTCGCCAGATAGCTTTACCTTATTTCAGAAAAAAGGATGGGCCGAAAATTTTAATTGGTTATAACTTGTCCAGTCACTTAACAGTAGAAGTTATTGAGGAATGTGCACGTCAGAATATAAAATTCATCCTACTTCCACCAAATGCCACCCACCTTTGCCAGCCACTGGATGTTGCTTTTTCTGCACCCCTTAAGAAAACATGGAGGAGAATTCTGACTGAGTGCAAACGAAAAGGTCCATTTCAGAAGAAAGATTTTCCAAAACTTCTCAGGAAATCTTTAGAAGCAATTGAAGCATATTCAAAGAAAAACGTGTTGTCCGGATTTCGCGCATCGGGTATTTGGCCCAATAATCCACAGGAAGTTCTAAAACGTTCGCCTCAAAGACTTATGACTGAAGATAATCCCCTAGGCGGTGAAATAGATAAATCGCTACTGGCATTTCTTAAAGAAAATAGAAACCCTGAATTGCAAACAAGAACAAACAGGCGCAAACGAGTCAATGTTCCACCAGGAAAGCCAGTCATCCTTGCAGATATGAATGTTGAATTCGAAAACGAACCACCAGAAAATATTCCTTCCACGTCTGGAGTACAAAAACCTAGAAAGTGCCAGAACAATCCATCTGATTCCGATTCATTTCATGAACATTTTTTACCAGTTGACGCATCTGATTCGGGAGAAGAAATGACTTCCGAGAAACCAAGAGACCATTCTTCAAATGCAGATATTAAGATAAATGATTTTACCCTCGTTAAACTTTCCATAGCAAATTCTTTAAAAAGCAAATTCTTTGTTGCACAAATTTTGAACGTAGAAGGTGAAAATTACCTGGTAAAATTTCTTCGACAAAAAAAATTTGGGGCTGATGTTTTCTTTTCTTTTCCAAACGTGTCTGGTGAGAGCATTATTGGAAAATTTGAAATTGTTCAAACGGTTTTTCCTTCACATTTTCGAAGAGGTTGTTATAAGTTTTCCAATTTACCTGATGTTGTTATAGAGTGGTAGATTACAGTTGTATTTATGACATAAAAATTTACTTTTCTGGAATAACCTGTTTAGTTTTCTTATATAAGAATTATTATGTTTGAATTTTAAAATAAATAAATCTTTTTTATGATAAAATGATGTTTCTCTTATAACAAATAATTGTCCTACTAGTGTAGACGATTAAAAAAAGAAAATGTTTGTCCGAAGTAACCCCTGCAACCGTTAAACATCGGTTTTACGTAGTTTCATATGGCCGTCCGAAGTCACCTCACTCGATGGGGTGACTTCGGACAGTTTTTAATATAAAAAATATAATAACTGGATAAAAATTAGAAACATTTGACATTGTCAAAATGTAACTAGATGTTAGGGGCATCTTAGCCGAAATTTGCAGAATTTCAGTTCTCTTGGTGTTTAGTTTGTGATTAAGAAAGTTGCAAAAAGTGTCCGAAGCCACCCCGATTGACGGTACTGATAGCTTTCAGCACTGCTTGGCTGTCAGTATATATTTTTATTATTTGTCCGACATAACCTCTCTAGATGTTATCATCAATACAGGCTATAGCAGCAATTGTTTTTGTCTGAAATACAGACGTATATCGACCAAGGCTGAAGAACATTTTCTTCCTAGGTCTATTTATACTAGCCCCAGTGACGTGTTTCGTTTTAGATCCATCAGTGAACCAGATGATGTCTCCAGGATTTCCCGAGTGCATCACCTGCTGACTAGATGGAATAATGATATTCACTCACTCAGTGAATATATTCTCTGGTATTACACTATCCAGGTCCATTTGAAACTTTGGTTCATCTAGTATTGTCTCAGTTGTATCGGAATGTCAACCACGAACATTGGTCGGGGTCCGTATGCTTCCCGATTTCAGTCTGAGGATCGCCATCATTGCCTCGGCCCTAACAAAAAGTGTTTTTCACTTTTTAACTAGTTTTTAATAAAGCTAAAGAAAACAGTTGGAGTTGGAATTCTACCTTAATCGCTTTTTGATTATTTATATTAGTAAAATCTAATGTCACATTCATTGTTGTCACTTTCTAAATACTCATACCTAGTACCGTTTTAATACAATACATACATACATACATAGATATGTTGATAATATATGGTGCTCAGGTCTTATACCAGGAGCGTTTTCCCGGAAGAAGAACATCTTCACATATGACTCTTGCTATGGTTGAAGAGAGGATGCGGCAAGGTTCATTTCCAAACTTAAAGCATAATAAGCATAACAAATCAATGCAGACCGAACAAAATGTGGTGAATGTTTTAGCGTATGTAGCGGTTAATCCCCATGTGTCCATCAGAACCATTGCTGCAGAAATTGGTGTTTTTTCAAGTTCAGTTCATAGAATTCTAAAAACCCACCAACCCACCCACACATTTTCTAGAAAATGACCTACCTACCTATCGTTCCTTTGAATGAAAGAGGAGATTTTATATGGCAGCAAGATGGCGCACCCCCACATAATATCAGTATTGTAGTAAATTATCTCAATGCCAGATTTCCAGACAAGCGGATTGGAACTCATGGACCCTTTCAATGGCCTCCACGATCGCCGGTGCTGTCACCCCTAAATGTATGTGGTTACTTAAAAGAGCTTGTTTATAATGAACAACCTGTAGACACGAACGATTTAAAAAATAAAAATAGACAAGCTTGTAATAACCTTACGCATGAGATGATACATGCGGCATGTACACGTGAACTACTTAGACGGTTCGATGCTTGTGTTGTTATTTTAAAATTTCATTTGTGCCAACCCTTGAATATTAGAACCATTGTAATTTTCAAATCTACCTTACTTTAATCTAATTTTATATCTCTAACTATATATTTTAAAATGAAATCTGGCATCACATCACAATCACTACCTATATCTGATTTTACCTTAACGTTTAAGTCTTGTATTATACTTTCTTTCATAAATTTGTTTTCTATCGTTCCTACTAAATTAACAGTTCCTATTGACATTTCTTGTTCTTCTCTTGTACCTCCTTGCAGTAATGTTTTCTCTCTATTTCTACCAGCTTCTGCAAAATGATTTAGCCACTCACATTTATAGCACTTTGTAACTTTTGTAATTATATTATTTTGACTGCGCCATGATATTTATGGGTGATTGATTGAATAAACTCTAGTTATTCTGTTCTATATTTTATCTAATAATCTTTGTTCGCGCCACCCTGTTATTTTCGATAAATATCAGCGCGCCGCTCATGGACTATTTTCATTACATTTCAAAATAGAGTTTTTGTACATTTTGATAGAGGACTAGTTTTTAATTTGGGTCATTTTACGCTTCGTTTCAACTATCTCTTTAAATCAATCTCTCATTGTTAAACTGCTGAAAATCAGTTAAAACCGCGACGTGTGTAAAGTTCTTTCATTCGTGTTGATATCTATTTGCAAATATAGACATTGTAATAAACTTTATTTAGTGTCACAAAGGCCAGGTCTTTCAGCTATAAGTTGAACGACCGATTGTGAAAAGTCATAGTGAATTGCAGACACCGGCATCTTTGGTAAGTACATTTAAATTAGAGTTTATTGTATATGTTGTCGATCCGCTAACTGCATAATTAACTACAACTACAGTCCATTGTCATTAGAGCTATCAATATTCTAATACATGTTTGGGTAGGATCTCAAGGTCAAGGTCCTAACTATTAATTTTTTAATGGAAGACTGTTGAAGACTATGTACACACTTGAATTTTAGAAGTAGAAGAAGGTTGATGGGTGTATTTTCTCAAAAGATGAAAGTGTGTAAATAAATTTATTAACACACTTTCATCTTTTGAGAAAATACACCCATCAACCTTCTTCTACTTCTATCTATTAATGTTCAATCAGGGAACATTTGCTGATTTTATTTTAAATTTCACCTGTTAACCTTTTCTAGTCTGGAGACAGTGTCTTATACCCTCTGAGGAGTTGTGGGTTGGCTTGAAGACGTCTTGGGTGCTTGCCAAAACTTCTCTAGCGCCCTTTTGTGAACATTTTTATTATTATTTGAAGAATCCACTCCTTCTTCGATTCGAAGCTAGCCGTTGGCAAGCACAGATTCTCCTCCGGGGTAATCTAACGTATTAACGGCCACTTAAGGTATATATGTTGGTTGGAGTTGTCTCGTTATATGTGAGATTGAAATTGACAGGACTGAAATAATCCCTTGGCATTTTTCAAAAAAAATTAAGTTGTATATAAAGATTTTCCTGTTTTAATGCAGATTCGAACTTCTTATGCTTAACAATAATATTATTTTGTATAATTTCCGTTTTACGTTCATGGAAGATAAAAAAATGTCCAGAAAAGCGTTACATATTCCATGGAAATCCTTTTAGTATATATCAATCACGAACACAAAAACTGAACTTTGGTTTTAATTTGAAATTCCTCTGTGTTTATTCAACCTTTTCCCATTTTCAGTCAATCTCATAAATATGAATCAGTTTTATATATGTGTGTGCAGTTTTAACCAGAATTTCAATAATCCACTTATCAACAGCAAAATTTCAAATATTAACCAGGAGCAGGAAATAGCGCATTGCTTGTATATTTTCATGTTAAGGATATTTTTTTTACTAAATATTATTCCTTTTGGGATGGTGTTTACCATTATTTTGAAATTGTTTTTTGTATTAACAAACTCCTTGGAAAGTAGACTCAATCAATATTAAATTTAGCCCAACGAACCAAATATTACATATTACATTGTACTTGATTGGCAGTGAACTATCATTAATTCCAAGAAATAAAATGGAAACACTATAGTCATCTTTAACAAAAATTATGTCTCTGTGCCATTTATTCTAATTCTTGCTATTCTTATCCGAAATTTAATCTGAATAATGTAGATGCGACACAAGAAATACTGATTATAGCTTCAATTATTATACAAATTACAGTTCAATTAAGTTTTAGAATTGGATCTAGATTCAATATACTTGGAAATTTTGTTGGCTTAGACAAGGTAATATTTACTTGATATTTCCTCTAAATTAAATTCTATTTACGGATTTTGTAACGGCGGACAAATAGATACAAAGGTACAAAAGTGATAAGGTCTTTGAATAAACTGTAGGATAAAGAAGTGCAAAAACAGTGAAAAAATAATCTAAAATATTATGGGAAAAGATTGAGTGATGGGGTAATTAAACTGATTTTTTCCCTTGAAAATTTTATTGCAAAGTTACCAGGTAGAGTCAGGATTGATAGAAATAAAAATAAAAGAAATAGGTAAATAAAATTTCTGAAGCTAAATCTCCGAATGTATGAAGGGGGTGAGAGTTTTTCGCGGCATTCATTGTCTCATTATATAAATAGTGGGTAATAATTGTTCAACTAATGTAAGAAAATAATAAGGCCTGAACGAAGAAAAATAGAAACATGGATAATAAACGACACATCTATAAAAAATTATTGTTATCGTATAGTTGTATCAATTACAAAGGTCATTTAGCCTCGTGCATTCTGTGTAGACTTTGTTACTAATTCTACGGTGCACATAAGAATCGATATTGTAGACTAGAGCCTATAAGTGAATGGTAGAGCGGGGATTCACACACCTCGGTCTTTTTGAAAATATTTTCTAATGCTATAATAATTGAGAGAAATTCCTTCGCACAAAGTGGGAATTAAAGTCGGGACCTTACGATCCATAGTCCCAGGTCTATCCATAATCCGACATGTGGAAATGGTGTATATTGCAGAAATGGGAAGAGAGCTTGAGGAGAGAGGGAGTTCATCATTTGACATAGGTTTTCCCGATATTCAATAGCTAAAAAGCTAAAAACTTATACAGAAGAATACAACCTAGTAGTTCCCGGCTGGAAACTCCTCATCAGAGAGTGATATTCGGTCTCACTAGGATAGGGTGAACAATCAATATTAAATTTGATGCGACCGGGATTTTAGGGAGGAAAATCTACAAAACAACAAAATGGTGGAAAGCTGGAAACATCTTGTGAAAAATTAACGTTAAATATTGAATTTTTATCCATTACTTTGAACAAGTACTCTATAAAATTATTTTAAACTGGAATTCTAGTAGATAAATGTTTACTTACAATTTCAATAATGGTAATTTTGGTATCGTGTTCTTCTATTTTCCATTTTATTGATTGGACCGTAAATTATAAACTGCAAACTACGAAACTGTCGTCTGTCAATGGAGGTGGATTTGTTACAATATACTCACACTACAATATTCGAAATCCGTACCCATGACCGCATTTCATTTATAATTAATTCCAAGCAGCGGAAGGTCTCAGTACCAACTAAAATGGGATTTGATAGTGTGAGAGGATCTGAATGTCCTTGAAATTCACTCCAGTGCAGTCTGTAAGTGTGTTATTAGATTAGGGATTAAAGTTGTTGTTATTCATTTGCATCAAAAATAATGTTTAAAGTCCACCATCTCTAGAAACAACAACAGTTTCAACAAAGCAGAGAAAATATCCTCTAACATTGGTGGCAGTATCAAGTTCGATGAAACCATCCACATTCATAAATTCAACGCAATCTCGTTCCCCTTCAATAGAAATAACACAGCAAGGGCAAATTTGTGTGACGCGAGTATCCACCCCAACCTCGTCAACTACAATTAGTTTCCCTAAATTATTGATGCGAAATACGAATTGCCACTTCAAAACTCACTTTTTAAAAACACTGTTATTAACTATGTTGCAATAAAAACTACACAATAAAGGTGGTGAACAGAATATAACTAAAATCAGACTAACTATAATACAAATAAATCGATTAATTTCTACAAAAAATATCTATGAATCGGCATCGAATATTTCATTAAATGGTCCTTGGCTTTTAGCAAAGTTAAGGTCCCGGTGTAAGGTCTTCATATGCCGGAAGTTAACGTAAGGAAGTTCAATGTATAGTAATTTGCGATAAACGAAAACTCACTCGGTTGAGTTGGCAACTCCATAACTGGATTCGTAAATAAATTTAAAATACACACTGGTAAGTTGACAGATGCTAAGTCAGAGTATTGTCTTGGAGAGAGAGAGTAGTAATGGATCTCTGCCACTAACTTATCAATTGGAAATGTCTTGTCGCTTTCGACAATTTTTTTACTTGTAATTAGTTTATGCATCATAAAACAAGAAAGAAAATATGAGAAAGTTCGACAGACTAAGATACGAACAGTTCAGACTATAACTTAAAACCAAAGATAATTGAGTTCGAAACATTTTGAACCATGACATCCCTGCGGATTTTCTCAGGTTTCTTTCACCGAAAATTAGTATCTAACCTATCATAGGTGTTGATGGTCCAATACGAAGATTGATCAAAAATCAACATACATAAGTTGTGGATTTTTTAGAAAATTATTTAACAATAGAAAAAACTTTCTTAAACAAAATCCTCAAATTGTAGTTACTAGATCCGATAAGGGTAATGTAACTATCATGATAGATAAAGATCAATACTTTCAACTTTCAGAAGATGTTATATGTAACGATAACCCCTACATAGAAATCAGAAGTAATCCTACATCCATGATTCAACAAAATTGCAATAAATTAATACAAACTCGTGCTAATCACAACATAATTTCCTTAGAACAAAAGATATCGTTGACGGGTTACAGGGGTGTACCGGAAAAATTTTACACGTTACCAAAAATACATAAACAACCATTAATTGTTCCACCAATTCTTGCCTCGATTGGAACAACAACCGAACTTATTACAAAGTTTCTTACCAATATATTGACAGACTCATATGATTTTGAGAATGATTACTATATTAAAGACTCTTTGAAGTCTATCAACTTCTTAACAGAACAACATTACCAGATGGTTTTGTTATTACGAGTCTCGATGTAGTCTCCCTGTTGAGTAAAGTATATCTAAACATTGCGATAACAGCAATCACAAGAAAATGGCTATCCATAGCGCCACATTGCTCTATTTATCTGGAGTCTTCGTCTCACTCCTGACTTTTGTGTTCAACAATAATATTTTTGTTTTTAAACACCATATTTTACAAACAAATCTTTGGAACACCAATGGGTAGTTAAATTTCACCTATAATTGCTAATTATGTTATGGTTATGGTGTTGGACTATGTTATCCAAGTTCTTCCCTTCAAACTCCATTTCATTACGAAATATGTGGACCTGTACCAGGTACTGATGTGGATGAGCTATTATATTATTTTGACTCATTCGATCCACATATACAATTTACCCTAGAAAGGGAAAACCAAAATCATTCCATCCCTTTTTTAGACACTTGGTTATAATAAGACAAAACAATAACATGGTGATCGATTGGTATAGAAAACCAATTAGCTCTGGTATAAGAATCAACTATTGGTCATACCACAATCAAAAAGTGGAAATCAACTTAGTTAAAAAATGGAACAAAGGGTTTTAGCCATTAGTGACAGAACACAGAACAATATAAAAATCTTATTTCACCGTTTTAAGAATAACTCATATCCATAACCACTTCTTAAGAAGATCCTATTCAACAAAATAAATATTAACGAAACAATTAACACATCAGTTGGGGGCGCTACGATGGGTCCAGGTAACGATGAAGGTGTAAATGAAACCAACACTCATTTAACCCAATATATAATTTTACCACTGCATAGAAACATAGCAAGAAACTTTAACCGTCTGTTCCGTAATACATCGAACATAAAATTAGCATTCAAACCTGCACTCGCCGTATGAAACAAAAGATAAAAACCCAGACAAACTGAAGTCAGATGTAATCTACAGCATATATTGTTCAAATTGTAATGCCAAATACATTGGCCAAACCTCAAGATACATAAAAAATAGAATCTCTATCCATAAAAGTGACTGTAGATTGCATCCTGAAAGATGTGCTCTAGCGGAACATGTCAATAAAACAGGTCATTTAATGAACTATGAGTCTGTCAGGGTATTGGATACGGAAAATATTAAATCAAAGAGAAATGGTGCACATAAAAAGAAATCGGGATAACGTAAATAATAGAACTGATACAAAACATCTCAGTGATATTTTTGCTTACTTACTACATTCGGATGCTCAAGACAGAGGTCAGCATGGGGTCGTGGGCCTCTCTAGGCACATTGTGAAATTCTCAGTCTCATTAGCTGAAAAAACCTCATGATCATGCACTAGGGGCACACACAGCCGGTGATCTTATCAGTCAAATGGCTGTGAGTTGTGCGTAGTGTGGTGGTCGCAATGTGTCGGAGAGCTCTGTTTGGCAATCAGGTTGTCCTCTCAAAAAAGAAGCATACAAAAGTTTTTTTACAAGTACATCTCCTGAAAATTCTTTTGATATTAATATAAATTGAACTAAAAAAGTGAAGTTTAAATCAAAAGATTAGTAGTTTGAATAGGTACAGGCCATTTGGCTGTATAACCTATAATGTATATTGACTGTCTCGACCCTTACTTCGTGGAATATGCTCATATTAGTGTTTTTAAATGAAACTCAAGGTCTCTAGTTAATTCCACAATATAATACAAGTTATTGAAAATTCTAAAAAATTGACAATTGTTTCGATAAATCAATATCATCGTCAGAATGACAGAAGTTCTGTCATTCTGACGATGATATTGATTTATCGAAACAATTGTCAATTTTTTAGAATTTTCAATAACTTGTATTATATTGTGGAATTAACTAGAGACCTTGAGCTTCATTTTAAAAACACTATAATGTATAAACTTGAAAATCATCTGTCAGTGTGAGATTGATATTTCAAGCACGTGGTCGATAACTTAACTTCAACAGTAATAAAATGTGATATAGTGTATGTTAAAATAGACGTAGTTGTTGGTGCTGTCGATGGTTATCCATTTTTTACCACTGTT
Source organism: Galeruca laticollis (assembly GCA_963921935.1). Lineage (NCBI taxonomy): Eukaryota > Metazoa > Arthropoda > Insecta > Coleoptera > Chrysomelidae > Galeruca > Galeruca laticollis. The sequence continues at coordinate 127,433,838 of OY998180.1, forward strand.
AACATCACGTATCCATCTCAATAAGTTTGGCGGTAAAAAGTTTTTTATAAAACATTTTAGAATATTTTGACAAAATATTTTTTTATGTAGCTTCCCTGAAGATGGGTGAAAATTGACACGAAAGCTTGGATTACATACTTAAATATTAAGTGTACCGATCAGTATAAAGCATTGCATGCAAATTCTTTGACAATACAACTAGTTTATATACGCAAGAGCTGAAAACAATCGAACAGCTTTTTTATGTGAAATGGCTGAAAATCTCACTTTCAATTTCAGTCTAAATAATTGAACGTAAATTGCTGATCCTAATTTTCCAGATCAAGTTGTCTATGTCGACGAACTGTAATGACCCTAAGGGCAATGATTGATGGGGCCGTGACTACATGTTCCGGTAGAATGTTTTACAGATTAACAACACAATTTGAGGAACAGTTTTGGCGAGTGAAGTAGTTATAGTTTTCAGTCGAAATGCGTATAGTATATTCAATCAGCATTAAAGTAATTGCGATTTTTTTTAAATAAGGGAATATCAAATTATTTGAAGAAGGGTGTACATGTTTTTGCCATATTAATCGCTCTATGTATCTGGAGTACTCTTGCTAAGATATATATTTCCTCCTTCACGTATTTTACTTATTTCACTTATTCACACACGTTCTTGCTAACATTCACATCACTATTTGTAAGAGGACAAATTTATTCTACCCAAAAAAAATATAAGAATAGAAAAGACTGTTTTACGATAGCCCAAAAGAGTACAAGCTACTTCTAAAGTATAATACTATCCTCAATAATAAATACAAATTAAACTAAATAGTCGGGGGGTGAAAGTTTTTCATTCCCAGGGATGGGTATTCCCTGTACACTAATGACGACGAATAGATTGTCGATCGTCACTAATCTAATTCCTTATTCCACCCGCCTAATACTTGGGGTTAGGGTTCAGTGGGTACAGTACGAATACGACCATGAAATTTTCAAGTTGTGATAGCAAAAATATTTCTCTCTAATAGAAAAAATTACAAAAACTTACAGAGCGTCTGCTTCTTCAGGATTCGGATCTAAGGCCAAGAGACTGGATTACATCACCCAGAACAGTGAGATTGCGACGCAAGGAAAGAAATTTCAGAACAATACACCAATATAAATCAGTTACAAGAAACTGATAAAGTTACTCGCGTAGGGCGACAGGGGAACGCTCTCTTACCCCTACGTTTAGAGTCGAACTACCCGACACCTTTCGCGAACGAACCACGTCTGTTGTTTGGAACGAACACGTCTCCCATTTAACTATCAATTTTCCTCTTACGTTTTGGGTTACTATTGCTGTGTAAGCAACTACGAATATTTTAACGTGTGTGTTGATTTGTAATTTGGATGTATTTTTTCAACAAAGGTGTTTAACATTTTTACGATACATTTCGACATATTGCAATCTGTTTAGAAAGGCTGTGTTATATTTCAAGTTATTTTACTTACATTCTTTTAATTGATACGTGATCTTGTACGCAAAATGTAGGTCGACCTATCGTATAATTTTGTTTGTACTTCGAAATATATATTCACAGGGTGTTTCTGGATTTATTACTACAGAAGAATATTTTCCTTTCTTTTCTCCATATTCGTACTTATTAGAACTGTAATGCATTCTATGCCATCTATTCTTTCAACTAGTAAGAACACTAAGATTCAGAGGAGAAATCAACCCAACTGAAGTAGGATGCTAGAATATATATAAAGAAATAAGATCAGAATTGTGGTTATTCACCCAATATAAAAAGCACTTGATAAAATTCATACATAGTAAGTTCACAACATCTGATGTAATTCAAATACTTAACATCGATGATCCTACTACGATAAGGAGAAAAGGATAATGAGAATGGGGAAAATTCTACAAAGAATTATTGCATAAAAATGGAATTTCTGGGTAAAAACAACAACAAAGCTAGTAAAGAAGAAATACACAAAAAGTAGTAGTGCCATTGTTAACGTATGACTTGAAAATAACTTAGGACACTAAAAATAATACAAATCTGAACAACGCGAATGACGATATCTCGTAAATAAACAAAAATTGTTACCTAAAGATAAGATCAAAACAAGAATGCAATGATGCTTTTATCAAGCAATCTTATTTGAAGCAAGCGGGAGTAAATTGAGCAATAAAAGAGCCAAGGAATATCAGAATATGGAAAATATGGTGCAAAAACTGAAAGACACCAGCTTACCTTGACTTTATACGTCACTCCCATCTGAGTGGAATAAGCAATGATTGAATACGTGAATAAAAAGTAATGTATAGTAAAAACCAAATGAAGTTGCGTTTACGTCATCATTGTGAACATTTGTAGCGTTGTCAGAGTGTTCACGAAATATGGAAATTAACAGAAAATAACTGAAGTCAACAAAAAACGTAAATGTAGAAAATTTCACAATATTATAAATGAAAACTACAAAATTATCGATAGTTTGATAGTTTTCGTTTAATATAGTGTGGAGTTTTTTCATTTACGTTTTTTGTTAATTAAATGTATGAATAGATTTCACAAAGTAAGGAATTCTAGAATAAAAGTGGTAAGGTTATTACTGACTTACCAAATCTTTTAATAAATAAATATAATAAAAATACAAGCAATAAAATAAAATATGTTTAATAATCATGGTATTATCAAACACAAAAACTAACATTACACAAATCAACATATTGTGAAATGAAACTAGGCAGATTCAAATTCTTGTTCATTTCCTTCATCTGATTCAACATCAGTGTCACTATCTTCACTATTAAAAATTATAACTATCGGACTAATTTCTGGACGATCAAATATTCTTTCCTTCTCATACCACTCAAATATCTCTCTTTCAGTATGTTGTATAGAATTTTTCCACATATCAGGAGTTATCATGTGCAGTGCCTCGTGCCACATGTTCAGGCAGTTATTCGCACTGTTACCATCCCTACCAGTATGCCTATTGTAGTAATTTTTTGCTATGCCCGAAATTAATTCGATAGAGTTGAATATGCAATGGTATGGAGGAAGACGGAAAACTTTGTGTCCATACTGTTCTGCCATATCGTCCACTATATACTTGATTGGTGGCTTATTTCTAAAAAAAAACAAAAAGAAATGTTTAAAATAAATGGCAATAAGTAAGAATGTATCTGTATATTTACTGAGAAACGATTTGCAACAGTTCTGTTTTGAACATCATGTGAGAATAGAGAATGTTTTTTTCTGTCAACCATTCCTGAATAGCACATTTTGACCATCCTGTATTTGGAGTTTTATGCAATAACATGCTGTGATAAGATGCATTATCAAATATAATTAGAGAAGGATTCTCTAAATTCTGCAGCAACTGATATTCAAACCATTTCAAGAAATTTGCCTGGTTCATTTCCCCATGATAATCATTAAGTTGGGTTTTTGAACAAAATATTTCTGCAGCACCTTCAATAAATCCGTTTTCATTTCCAGCATGGAGTATAATATATCTGTAATAATATTATTTAAATAATGTTTAAGTAACCATTTATGTTTTGCAATATAATAAACCTTTTCCCATCCGTTTTAGTGGTTTTAACACTGTTGATATTTTCATTTTGCCATGAATGACCTACGATGCCATTTTGAAATATCCAGGTTTCATCGATGAACATAAATTGGTATATACCTTCGACCTTTGCTTCTTTATAATATCTTAAGAATGCTACTATATAGACTTAGAAGTAAAAATGAAAATTCATAATATGATAACAGTTCCTACAATAATATACGCAAGTTAAAATTGGACTGTGCGAAAAAAGGACGAAACTAAAATAAATGCCATAGAAATGAAGCATCTAAGAAGAATTTCAGGGAAAACTAAATGGGATAGGATTAGAAATGACGTTATTAGAGAGACAACTAAGCAGGAAGCGATAATTGGTAAAATAAAAAAGAGACAACTTAGCTGGTATGGTCATATGGTAAGAATGGAACAAAATAGATTAACTAGGAAAATAATGGAGATTGGAAAGCCGGTCAAAAAACAAAGGGGTAGGCCTAGAAGGAAATGGTTAGACCAAATACAAGAGATAGGTTTAGAAAGAGGAAAGACCTTAGCAGAAATGAAAAATCTAGCAAGAGACAGAAAGGCATGGAAGAAATGGGTACAGGACACGGAATCCACATCCGACGCCTGAAAGGGCAAAAGGATTTAGAAAAGAAGAAGAAGAAGAAGAATGCTACTCTTTTCAAAACAACATTAGGTAATTCCTTAAGTCCTCTTCGTGGATTATCCTTCATCCACTTAAACCCAAGTTCTTTGAGCAATCTATTTAAAGAAGTGGTACTACCATTAAATAATTCTTTTTCTCTTAGTTGAGACCACAATGATTGAATCGTTATGTGCTGTTCTAAAAGCATAAAGAAATAAAAATATGTTAAATATACAATTATTGTCGTAATTATACTTACTTCTCTAGTACATATTGTAAATGGTATCATGAATAGAGCTTGTATTTAATTTTCTGTATTTGTTACTCGTTTAAGAGCGCAACGTTTTTTCTTTGGTGACTCAAACTCTTCACCTTTTTTCTTTGTTTGATAAATTTTGCTTACTGTTCTTACACTGATTTTCAAGGAGCAGCTACACGCTAAAATAATAGAAATTTTCGTAAAGTAAAGTAAGGATATTTTGTTTACGTATTACCTACCTCTTGTACAGCATTTAAGGGCAACAAAGGACCATTATTATTCCTTTCTTGTTCAAAATAATTTACTAATGAAGCCACAAGTTCTTTGCATCGGCTACTCAGCTGTTTGGACATTTTTACAATCACAGAAGAAAATGCTTTGTTGTTTTGAAAACAAAAACAGTTTTGATTATAAATATTTCTCACACGAAAATTTTATAAAGCACGTAACTATAACTTCAAAAATTGATGACAATACACGAGTAGAAAAGTCACAAACAACGCGGCAACATGACATTATTTCTGGCAGTGACTATTTTACCGTCAATAATTGGAGGCTTCTTTATGAAAATTTTAACGCAAACGTTTACATCGAGGGACGTCTAAACCCAATAAAGCTATATTGCTTATACATTATTTTGGTACAAATTTTTTTTATTGATTGGGGAACCGATTAATTAACAAATTTAAGTATATGCACTTTTGGATAGAAATGTAGCCACACATGCGATAGAAATACGCCCTTGGTGACGTAAACGCAACTTCATTTGGTTTTTACTATACATCGCAAACTATCTGAAAGTTATTTCTACAAATAGTTATACTCAAAAATATCGACGCATTATTACTAAAATTAATTTAAAAACTATTCGATAGGTTTAATTACAAAGCAAATTTCTTAATCAACAAAAATTAATTACAGGCAAGTATCCGTGGCAAAATTTAGTTTGGGTAATAAGTGATAGAAAACTCGGGATAAGGTAAAATGTTTAAATATGGGTTGAGTTATTGCGATTTTTGATGAAATATGTCTTTCTAGTACATAATTACTAAACATTGACAAAATGAAAAAATCTTCTAAGAGAATTACAACAATTTCAAGAGAAAATCGATTTATTAGTCTATATTTCTCTCGCAAAAAGATTCACGTGGAACTAGGAGTGTTTTTAATATCAAAGTAATAAGTATGATCCTTCTTAAGTGGTAAAAAAGCAGTTTTCAAATTATTCACAAAAATGCATGCAAGCATGAAATATCTAGTTAAAATGGTCTATGTATTTTCATCGTTAATTTATCATCAGACCGTTCAAAATTGAGTAAAGTGGATACCTCGTAAAATGAAATGAAGCTGTACGTTAACATTTGTCCGGAGTTGTGAGCAAGCGAGCTCATAAGGATTACATTATAAATTGCATGATTGTTTCAACAAGCAGAAAAATAACAAAGCTAAGCATCGGAGCTGGAGTGAATATGTTAATAGACCTGTGCCTGAGTTTATATCAGACTACTAACAATTAATAATTCCAGACATATTATTGAAAACTGTTAGCTGCACTTTATACTATAATTGCATTAATAATTGCAAACATGGAGATAGAGAAATAAATAATGTGAAGGCGAAGGTGATACAGGAGCTATTGTTCTGAAGCCAGTAATTTGTCGTAATTAAAATAGTACCAAAACTGTCGTCTACGGTTTTCAGTAAAACTATGCGCCATGTTCACATCTCAAGTGACTCTAGAAAGAATAAAATTTCCATTTAATAAACAATTATTGAAGTAATCAAATTGGAATCACAAAAGTTTTTGAAATCACGTAAAATAACAATTCGTTTATTAAATTTATCCAACTTTTTCTATTTTCAATTGATAGTTACAAAGAAACATTCTGATTCCAAAAAGGAACAAAGTGTACTCTTAACGGAAAATTTCCAAGCTTTCGACGATGATTGTCCTCATCATCAGGGAGACTTCCGAGTTGAGGTTAGATTCCATTTTGTTATATTGGATGATTAAAATATGAACTAGTTAATATACAAAAGTTCACAGCAAAAAATCACATTAAAACTGACTAAAAAGTCAACATATAACTCCATTTTGCAGACTCAACGAAACGAGTGCTTTTTTGTTGAAAGCCGGCCAGGAAGGAAATGATACCATAGAGATGGAAAAGGTATCATCTAACTTACCGAAAATTGATTCTATGTTGGTGCGAGCTTCTTTGTGAAGCGGAGAAGAACGTGAAAATGTCTTTGTACATACCTATAATTTTACATTGATATACGTTATTACGAATGAGAGAGACACCTTACTCATTTTATATACGATTTTATCATATTTAGAATTACTAATCATCTAGATCAACGAAATAAAACTTGGAGTTAGCTCTGTGAACGAACTACCAATGAATAATTGACTCTTTAATTTTGCCACTTAACCAAAAATCTCTAAAATGGTTTTAAATTTATATTTGTAGTTTATCTGAGCTCACATCTTACATTAAAGTGATTATCACAAAATAACTGGTACTTGTTGTTGTCTAACAAATCTTTCTACTTATTTGTGCACTTTTTAGAGCGTTTATTAAAAGTTTTTGTGGTGTTCTGATTAACGTACTTTTGCACAGCATCTTGGCGCAGACAATGGTGGCAGTCGGTGAGGTGGTATCGGAGTGGGGCGGGTGGAGAAGATGTTTCCAGGCTGATGGCAATCTCTGGCTGTCGTCCCTGGTATTTAAACAGTTTGGGCGTTTCTCTATTTCGATGGCTTCTCGAATTATTCTGGAGCGAGTTGGGGCGATAGTTATGGTTTTATCGAAATTGATTGTGTGCCCTGTTTGAACACGATGTTGGGCTGAGGTGGACGAAGGATCGGAATTTCTGACAGACAATGAGTGTTCTTTTGCTCTCACGGAAATACGTCGGTTGGTCTGACCTATGTAGGTGCGGGGACAATCTAAGCAAGGGATTTCATATACTCCATGCTGATCATAGGGAATTTTATCCTTGACAGATCTGATTAGGTGGGAAATTTTCTGTTGGGGTTTGAAGATTGTTCGAATACCGTGGGGTTTGAAGATTTTATAGTCACTCCTTTAATATAAGGAAGGTATATTTTTAATTGACTGTCTAAGTCGATGGTGGAAGGTGATGGAGTGGGAGTTGAAAACTTCTGAACGCTCCTGTTGATCTGGGTTTCTTTGTAACCATTTTGAATTAGAGTTTGTTTTAGAAAATTGATTTCTGATGTTCGATTGGATTCGTCGAGAGATGGATCGAATGTGTTGATGACAGAATTAAGTTGGGCCGGATGGTGATGGGCATTGAGAAAACGGTTGGTGTGAGTGGGTTTGCGATATATGGAGTGTGAGAAACCATTTGGTGAAAGTTTTTTAATCATGACATCAAGAAATGGTAGAGATGAGTTATCTTCATCTTCCATCGTGAATTGGATACAGGGATGTACGCTGTTCAGATGGAGTAAGAAGGAATTCAAAGTATCTCTTCCATGGGGCCAAACGACGACAGTGTCATCAACATATCGTAACCAACAGCTTGGTCGGAGGAGAGAGGAAGATAGTGCCGAATTTTCGGAATGTTCCATGAAAATGTTGGCCATAATCGGAGAGATAGGGGATCCCATAGGGGCACCTTTCAGTTGTGTTTGATTAGGGAAATATAATCTGAGGTGATGTGGTGTTTAGTGTCTAAGATAGACAAAGTTTCATCGATAGGGATGTTGGTAAAAAAGGAGACAATATCAAAAGTGACAAGGATATCTGTGGAAGAAATATCAAATCCTTTGAGTAGGTCAATGAAATGGCGAGAATTTTTGAAATGGGATTTGGACCGCTCATTAATTGGTTGAAGGGGTTCAGCTAGATGTTTAGCCAAGAGTTGGGTGGGGCTGATAAATGACAGTGGGTCGTAGTGGGATATCGGGTATGTGGATTTTTGGAAGACCGTATATTCGAGGAATACGGGATGATTTTTCTCGTGGGATGAGCTTAGCTTTTATGTCAGAAGGAAGTTGGGGCTTATTGATGCAAGTTTTTGTTGTCTTTTCCAGATATGTGTTAGGGTAATTAGGGACGATTTCATAATCGGAAGTGTTGAGAGGATTATTCACTTTATTCAGATAAGAAGAGGCATTGAAGACGACCGTGGCGTTGCCTTTTTTTATAATTTTTTCTATTATTTTCATTTTATTTCATTTCTATTATTGTTATGTTCTTTTTCGGTGAAATTCCAAGAAGTAGGCAGATTCAGGCCTTGGAATTAGTGATTCGTTGCATGGAGTAGGCAGATTGAGACTACGGAATCAGATCACTTCCTAGATTATTGAACGAATAACCTAACCGCCTCCCCTCTTGATAATGGCTTCAAAGTGGAAGCCGAAACGTCGAGAAATTACAAATTTCCAAAGCGGGTCAACCCATAAACCTTGTTCATTTCTGCATAACTGTAACTGCGGAAACATTTCCGAACATTATACACACACACACACAAATATATATATATATATATATATATATATATATATATATATATAATAATTGAAAGAGAATCTAGTTATAATTGAAGATTTGCACAAAATTATGAATCAACTATAAATATAATTGTACAGGAAAAAAAATGTATTAAACTAACTAAAAATAATGTATAAATACACTAAACTTAGTCTATACGATTCCCCATGAAAATAAACCGAAAATAAATAACTTTTATATACGGATGGATAGTCATCTCAATATTAAAATAATTTCGATACAAAACAAAATACTTGTGCATTAAATGTAGAAGAATCAAATGCAAACTTTTTTATGAAGAGTAAGGGTCAATATTTTGCTTTCTTATTTATTTAAACAATACAACAAAACTTAATTAAACCTTTCAGAACGCTAAAACAGGACGAACTAGATGCTCCTATATAGGGTGCCGCTTAAATAAAAACACATGATTAAACTTTTCACAATCAATACAAAAAGCAGAGAAATGCATGTGGCCAACTTATATCATGGCACAGCTGTTAAGAGCTGCTGGACTGTAAATAATTAACTCTCTTTTTCTTGGAGTGTTAACATGTAGCCCAGAACAATTAGCTACTGAAGTAATACTTTCCTTCGTAAATGTACAGATGGTATGGAATTATCTGCAACAATTATTTTGCATTAATAAAATAGGTAGAGAAATAATTATAATGTTGTTAGTTTTCAAATAAAAACATGTATGAGCACTTTAACATTATTTCAGTGAAGAATATCTCACCGTTTTCTGTCTCAAGTAGGGAGCTTCTCTCTGAAGTGGAACATGTAGCAGATGTGGTTGATCCAAATTTATTATTTAGTAACGTTATGTTCAAGTGCACATAGTAATTTTTGTTAGTTGTAGATTTTTGTTTCTTGACTACTATTTTTTAAATGGGTACTATGTTTATAAAAACAATTAAAAAATTTCAATGTATTAAATATCACATAAGTCATCAAATGTTATTAACATTGTTGTATCAAAATAACAATTTGTGTCACAAACATAAAATTGTCATTTATGACAATATATTAAAAATAAGTAAATATACCAGCCAAGAGATGCTTTGTTTTTAATAAGTAGACATAACATGAATAATGATAATGTTAGGTGAATAGATTAAAGTGGTTAATATAATTTATTACACTCTATATTCGCAGATTGTAATACTAGTAATTGTTATAATCTTTCATTCTAACACAAATGTAACTACTCTAACCTACGTCCTTACCTGCTAAATTGTGTATCGGTAATGAACCTAATTTTAAACATCTATTGATGTTAGGCAAAATACACCCTTCATGAAAATGCTCCTCACAAACCACTTCTGTACTATAATCTTGTTTTATGCATAGCTTTCAATTTCTCATTTCCTCTACAATTCAACCAGTCATTGCATACATGAAAAAAGAAAGAATTTTTTGTTGATATAATATACCTATCTTGGAATAAATAATTGACATTATACACTATTTTAATGCTAGAATAGTATACTTACCAAATAATCCTTATTGGGAAACAGTGTATATGAATAATGATTTCACTGAAGTTGTTTGTTTTCATTGCTTCACAACTAATATCCAAACCTCGTATCACGTCGTCACCGCACTTCCGCACTAATTATCTATAAGAGAAAACCGCGTAAGCCTCTACACAAATCGCATAATCGATTAGCAGTTAGATCGACTGGTTGCGAGTTCCAATAATCGATGGGCGTGGATAATCGGTCGAGCAAACGGGTACATTTATTAATTGATAAAGTTAAATTTGAAATTTATTAGCAAAAGATTAAAAAACGTATCTGATTAGGTATTTATCAAGGACAAAATGTACAGATCTTCTATTTCTATAAATTGAAGAAGAATTTTTTTTAAATAAATATTTTCTATTGATTTCATTATTTCTGTTTATTTTGAATGAAAGTTTGTTGTAATTGAATCAATATTCTATTCATAATATTCTTGAAAACTCTTGCATCGCTTTTTTATAAATTGAAGTAACTTTTAATAAAATAATTCTTCAAATAACCGTATCGATACATCGATATATTCAATATATCGATATTTTTTCAAATATATCGATATATAAATTGTTTCGATATATCGCAAAATATATCGATATTTTAGTGTAAATACCTATATCGAAAAACTAATTAATTGCAAATTGCACACAGCACAGGTTGGCGAAATTTCAATCTAGTTCGTTTTATCACCAAGATTCGTTAAATTTATTAGCACCATCTGCACCATCTGCACCATCTAGCGTCGAGAAGCGCAAATAACTTAGTAGGTACCTGTATTTGATACGATAGGTACCCGAATTATCGGCTATAATCGGGGTTTCTTTGAATTACTTGAACGGAATTAAGTTCTTCCCCGAAAATTTTTGTCGGGGAATACCCGTTCAAAGTTTATAAATACACCTCAACAAATATTTTTTGTGCAATCTGCAAAGAGCTTTGAAAGTGTTTGCTGTGAATAAATGATAGTGTGATTGTTCAAAAGTTTAGTGAAGTTGAAATTAAAATAAACTTGATTTATTACATAGATTTAAAGTGACTGTTGGTCCTCAAAATATAGCTCCTCCGAGAAGGAACATTTGAAAACATTTTCAAAAAGTTACTCCAAATACTGCTAAATGCAATTTGTGTGCCAAGGTGCTGAAGACTTCGGGAAATACAACAAATTTGAAAACACATTTAAAACAAAAACACTCCTCCATCTTTTAACATTTAACTGATGAGAAAAAGGAGACTGATGAACCAAAAAAGAAAAAAAGTCCATCCCAACCAGAAAGTCGAATGGATGTAGAAACGCCTGGTACTAGTAGTTCACTACATCAAGATGAGGTATGACTAATAGTACCGCAATTGTTAATGAATTTATTAGTTAATATTTCTAGAAAAAGCTGATCGCTTCACAAGAAATTGATGATGATGATCATTCATCAACTTCAACAATGACGGTTTCTGAATATGATGTTGAACCAAGAACAAGTACAGAAAAATCAAGCTCATTATACAAGCAAGCTACAATTGTGTCTACCTTCAAAGCAATTTCAACTTTCAAAGGTAAAGCTAAAGTTTATAGTACTTGCATGAATGCATCATTTGTTTTTATTTTTAGATGGTGGCTCTAAAAATTTGAAACTAACAGAAGCATTAATAAAATTTATTGTTCAGGATAATTTGCTATTCAATATTGTAGAAGGTAAGGGTTTTCTGTCTTTGATGAAACAAGTGGCACCTTTATACAAAGTACCAACCAGAAACACCATCAAAAATAATGTTGATAGAAAATTCGAAGTGATTTCAACAGCATTTAAAAATGTATTGAAAAAATCGAAGTATTTCACAATTACGACGGATATATGGACTGCCGATATGCAGACCAAAAGTTTTATGGGCATTTACTGTCCACTTTGTACATGACATGAAGTTAACATCTGCGACAATAGGTATTGTTGAATTATCAGAGTCTCACACGGCAGACTATATTGCTTTAGAATCGGGCAAAGCTCTTCAAATTTGGGGAATTGATCCTAATAATATTGTTGCTGTAGTGACGGACAATGCAGCCAATATGGTTAAAGCTATGCATGACAAATTTGGGAAAAACCGACACATCCCATGCTTCGCACATACCCCCAGTTTGGTGTGTGAAAATTCACTTACAAACACAGAAGGTTTATTTTGTTTTCCGATGTTGATGCTCCAAATATGATTACTGCAGCCGAAGTTGAGCATTTACAAGAAATATGCAAACTTTTAAAACCACTAGAAAGAATGACAGTAGAGATAAGTAGCGAAAATTACCCCACAATAAGTAAAGTAATACCAATGATTGGTTGTCTGATAAACCAGTACAACAATTATTCGCCCCAGTATGAAGTAGATAAACACTTGAAAACAACATTATTAAAAGAAATCGAAAAGAGGTTTGGTGCTATTGAGAAATTTTATATACCAGCTGTTTCCACAATATTGGATTCTCGATTTAAACAAATAAACTTCAGGGATCCTCAAGCTCTGGGCACTGTGATGCGACACATCAAAAGTGAGATCTCGACTTTACAAAGCACTTCTTCTTCATCAGAATCTTCTGATTCGGATACTGAAGAACCGGAATTTGATATATGGGCGCACCATAAATAATGAGCGCACACTAAAAAAAGTGGGCAAGGGAAATCACATAAAGATAGTGAACTCAATCAATATTTAAGTTTGCCAGTTAGAAACTTGAAAGACGGTCCCTTGGACACCTGGAGCGAAACGAAATCGGTATATCACAACTTATTTAAAGTGGCGGCAAAATATTTTTGTGTTGTAGCAACGTCGGTCCCCAGCGAGAGGCTATTTTCAAAAGCCGGAGCAACAGTTACTAAAATTCGTAACCGTCTCACGGGAAGTAGGCTTTCCAAATTATTATTTTTGAGCTCTTTGCCTGATAATTTGCATTTGTGGAACTGATGTATTCACCCAATCCACAATATCACAAATGCAGGCAAACAGTCAACTTCCTGTGAGACATTTAATTGTAAACTTGACTAAATTGTAATAAAATAGCTATTTGTATTACTAGGGAGGAAAGTGCCACTTTTCCTCCCGCAAAGCGGAGGGCAGTAAACATCCAAGGGAGGAAAAGGCACTTTACTCCCATGTGATACATATGATTTTTCCTCCTACCCACCTTTTTTTGAAAATTTATTTACGACACAAATAGGTAACGAATATAATTAAGAACACAAGAATTATTTATTAAACAAATTTATCAATATATGTTATACAATTAAGTACATAGTATTGTTTAACTATATTTTAGAATTATTTATGGTAATATTGAATGTGCAGTTTTGAGCAGCACTTATATGAACACCATTGGAAGAAGATAGGGTTTGAACAGGAGCTTTAGTATTTGAAATATTTTCGCTTAGCACATTGTAATGGTGGTAACTTCTAGAAGTGCTTGGCTGATTTTGATCAAGTTCAGGTTCTACATTATTTCCCATAATTTGATCAGAAATTTTTCTTTTTTCTGTGTAAGATTGTTCTACATAACCTTCTGCGATATTGGTTGATTTCCAACCGCCATGCTATTTTAGAGCTAAAATATCCCCACCAGCGTTTACTAACAGAGTTGCTGAAGTTCTTCTGAAACTGTGCCCTGTGTAATGTTCGGCATTTGGAAGATTGAGATATTCTGCAATTTTTTGTGGTATTTTGGATATACTATTTTTGCCAACCACTTGATTTATACATTTGCCCGCTTTAAAGCATACCAACAATCGATTATGCTCAGTTTTAGGACTTAGACAGATATACTTTTTAACGATTTGAACAAAATTTGGGCCGTTACCTGTTGTAGTATTGACAACGAAAGTTCGTTGTTTATACGTTTTTGGATATTTATGACTAAAAGATTGTCTTTCTCTTCAATATCATCCATAGCCATTTTAATAAGCTCATCACATCGACATGCTCCAGAAATTCCAATAACAAGGACTACCTATGAATATTTTATATCAAAAATTAAATTATTTGCATGGGATTTCATTTCTTACCTTCATTAATAAAAAAACATCATCGGGGGCTTCCATTAAGAATGTATTTATTTCTTCTCTTGTAAAAGTTTTAGCTTTATTTGGTTTGTATCCGGCATTTTGACGTTTTAGAAATGCAATCAACTTTGGATATTTAATATCGACATTGTCCTTCATTTGTATCATTGTGCGTAGCATTGAATATTTAGACCAAAGTGTTGAAGCTTTAAATGATTTTCCTTGTAGTGAAAAATATGCCAGTAAAACATTCTCTGAATATTTATGTATCTTGTTGTCTTCAGCCCATTGCTTATATTGTACATATTGTTTTTCATACCTGTCTTTAGATTTTTGTGGTAGTAAGGTTAATGACGCTATGTTGGCTCGTTCCTTAATATTAGGTGGTGTCTTTGGAAATTCAAAATCACTTGAATCGCTCTCCATTTTTCAAAAATTCAACTAAGTTTAATGAATGTAGCGACTCTGCACCTCAAAAGTCAATCGCCGTGTTTACTGTCAGTGAGCCACAGCATACTATGCTTGTCTTATTCTGAACTCAAAAAACGTATATCTAAGATTCCTGAAGTTGAAATTTGTATTTAAGAACTACGTTGAAGTAACATTAATGTTTCATTTCCACCAAAAAACAGGATATACAGGATGTTCTAGAAATTATGGAAACAATATGAATATAATGAATTCACAAGTTTCATCGTTTACAATTTACTTGAAATGAGGGGGAGGAAAAATACCTTCCTCCCTAGGGAGGAAAGTACTTTTCCTCCCTAGGGAGAAAAAGTATGAGTTTCCTCCCTGATTTGAGGGAGGAAAGTGTGTGATTTCTATAGGGGTAAGAGGAAAAATTAATTTTTTTTGTAAAAACATGCAATTTTGTAGAACACTTTTAACAGTTTTAACTTTTACTCACTTAATCAAAAGATACACTTTTTTTAATGTATTACCTTTCAATATTTTCTCAGTACCTACTTTACGTTTCAAAAACTTTAGATTTGAATGATTTGAGTGTAATTAAAAAATATATCGATATTTTTCATAATATCGATATTTTTGTTTAGATATATCGCTTGTGTCGATATATAGGTTTCGATATATCATATGATGATTATATCGATATATTTATATCTTTTGCCATGAAATAAATTGACTTTATAAGACAGTTTCATGTGTCTCCTGTAAAATTTTCTTTTTATTGCTTATAAGGTTTTCGTAGCTCAACGACGTTAGGTATTAGGCTTACCATTGGCTAATCCATATAAAATAGTTATTTACGTGTCAAGCTCGGGAAGTGATATACTTCGCAGGGCGAGCATGCAAGTTTCAGTGCGACGCTGAAGGCGGAGCCCTGAAAGCATGCGAGCCCTGTAAATAAACTTTCCGAGTGTGGCGTGTACAATATTTTTTGTGCAACCACCAATAATTTGACAATAATATAGGAACAGAATATTGATTGCTCAAAATTTATAACAAAACTTAACTCATTTATTATTAATATTTATCTTGATTGTGCAGTTATGTAAAGTACGTTGATGTTCCAGTCAATTTAGGAAACATAATATTTGTGTTATCAATAATATGGGATGCGATTCTTGAAGTTTCAGGCTGGTATTGTTTATTTTCTACGTTAAGAATTTTATTTGCTGTTTTTAATTTGTTTTGAATAGAATCTTCGATGTAACCTTCTGCCACGGTCGAATATTTCTATCCTCCGTGGCGTTTCAAACATGCACCTGCATCAATCAGTAATGTAGTTAAAGTCCTGTGGAAACAATGGCCAGTATATTTTATTGGTTAGGCCATTTTAGATATGTAGCTATTTTGCAAGGGAAGTTTCCTATTGAATGCATTCCAATAGGTTGAGTAGTACATCTATTATTTTAAAAAAATATAAATAATGCAAATAATAATGCAATAGTGGCGAGAGCTGCCGCTTCTTTAATTTCGAATGGAACGTTTTCTACGTAACTTTCATCGCTACTCATTTTTAAATGGTTTATTAACTTGTAATAATACACAATGTGTAAAAATAATAAAGTATTTATAAAATTCGCCTGCATTTATTTCAATATATCGGAAAGTGCAGCGAAAATTAATTAACTAGAATTTGAATTGTGTCAACAAAAGGTAAAGTACGTGGTGCTACAAAAAAAAACAAAGAAAAACGTTAGATTTTGTAAAAACAATTAAATAAATAGGTTAGAATTAAGTTACTGAAATAAAAAGCAATTGATTTAAGGCGAGTCCAAAACGATATAATTTGCGACGTTGTCAAATTTAAAAAACAAAGGACAAAATAAAGAAAGAAACTAGATATATATATATATATAATAAGTAGTTGGATAGATTAAGTATATCCGAAGAGATGATCAGGGTACCTTGGTCTTACGCTACCACGAAAATAATATATTCAAATAGTAGTTGAATACAAAATATAAACAAAATGGATAGTGATGATTATTCTACAGAAGATTCAAAGAAAAGAAAAATGGATGGATTATTTGAAGTTAGCAAGAGGACTAACAGAGCCCCACATAAAAGTAAGAAAGATGAAAAGTTAGATGAAATCTTAGCGTTAATGAAGGAAATGTCTGCAGATCAAAAGGTTATGAAATGGGAACAACAACTAATTAAAAACGAGATCAAAGAAACTAAAGATCAACAGGCTCTGTTGGAAGAGATGAAAAAAACAATGGAAATTATAGATAAAGAAAGAAGAAAGAATAATGTGATGATAAATGGATTGAAACTTGATACTAATGAGCCGTCGAAATTGGTGGAAAATGTCAGAAACTTTTTGAGTCAACAACTAAAAATAAATATCGAACCTAAAGCAGTTAACAAGATAGGGGAGAAAATGTGTATAGTGGAATGTCAAAAAGAAGCTGATAAAGAAAAAATTATGGCAAATAAAGCTAAATTAAAGGAGAGGAAAGAAGAAAGAGTTTTTATAAATAATGATATGACCAAGAAGGAAAGAGAAAAACAAAAAGAGATAAGGATGTTTGCAAAATTAGAAAATCAAAAGGGAAAAGAAGCAAAAATGGGATACAATAAGGTAACAGTAAATGGGCAAGAATGGAGATGGGATAAAGAAACAAATAGAATGAAAATACTGGAAAAAATACATCCAAAAAACTAAATAAAGAACCAGATATTCATGGTAACAGAGAAAAAGACACGGCAACGGAATTTGATAAGAATAAAATAAAATTAGCACCGGAAATGTGGAGAATTGGAACATGGAATGTTGGAAGTATTTTAGGAAAAGAAAAAGAATTAGAAGAAGAGTTTGAAAATACAAACTTGAGAATACTAGCTATAACAGAGACAAAGAAAAAAGGACAAGGGATAGTGAAAATGGATAATGGTCATATACTCATATATGGTGGTATTGAAAATGAGAAAAGAGCGGCAGCAGGAGTTGCATGCATAATACATAGAAACTTAGAAGAACAAATTACTGGATGGACGGGATGGTCGGAAAGATTACTGGCGATGGAAATGAATAATAAAAATATGGACACAAAAACTATAATAATTGTATATGGACCAAATGAAGACGATACAGTAGGAAATAAAGATAGGTTTTGGGAAGATCTAACTATGGCTACAGAAAATGCAAAAGGAAAAATAATTATACTTGGAGACTTGAATAGCAGAGTGGGAACAAAAGATGACATTTACAGAATAGTGATAGGAAAACATGGTGAAGCATTTTGGAATAATAATGGAGAACGGCTGTTGGATTTTTGCATAATACACAATTTTATTGTAACTAATACATTTTTCTAACATAAAGACATACATAAATATACACGTGTGATGGAAAGCGGAAATGAAAGGTCAATAATAGATTACATATTAGTGGAAAAGAGAAATAGAAAGGAAGTATTGGATACCAAAGTTAGAAGAGGACCAGAAATGGGAAGTGACCACTATTTGCTTGTAACAAAAATAAGAGAACAAGTAGAAATTACAAATTATAATAGACAAAAAGTAGAAAAAAGAATAGAATATGAATCGGTCAGATCATACAAACTTCAAAACAAAGATATGGCAGAGAAATACAAAATTACATTATCAGGAAAGTTCTTAAATAATTGTGATATAATGAAAGATGGTAATTTAGAAGAAATGTGGGATTATTTCAAAGAAACCGTTTTGGAAACCGCTAAAGAAATATGTGGTTGTAGCAAGAAAACTAATAAGAAAAAACAAACAGCTTGATGGACGGACGAAATTAAAATAAAAGTAAAATTAAAAAAAGAAGCGTGGAAAATATATATAAATAACAAAACAACGGAAAACTATGGAGGGTACAAAGAAATCAGGAAAAAGGTTAGTAACAGTAGCTAAAAGAAATCAGTGGAAAGAATATGGCGAAAAAATGGAAAGCAATAGTAAATCAAATCAAAAACTGTTTTACAAAACATTGAAGTCATTAAGAAAGGAAAAACCACAAGAAAAAACATGGATAAAAAATAAAAAAGGAGATATACTAAGAAAAGAAAACGAAGTAATTGATAGATGGAAAGAGTATTTTGAAGAATTACTAGGAGCAGACAAAAGAATTCAGGACATTAACAAAAAAAAGGATGCAATAATAGAAAATAAAGACATTGTAACTCTAAAAGAATTACAGGAAATAATACATGAATTGAAAAATGGAAAATCTCCAGGAATTGATAAATTAACAGCAGAAATGTTCAAAAATGTAGGGGAAACAGGAACAAAAGTATTATTGACAATATACAACAGGGCGTGGAGTGAAGAACAGATTCCAGAAGATTGGAAGACAGCCTTAATAGTTCCAATATATAAAGAGGGGGATAGGCAAGACTGCAATAATTATAGAGGAATAAATCTACTTAGTACAGCTATGAAAGTCTACGAGAAGATTATAGACAGTAAGATAAGACCAGGGATAGAAAATACTCTCGAATAATCGCAAAGTGGATTTAGAAGATTAGAAGAGGGCAAAACATCCAAGACCACATATTCACAGTGAAACAGATAATTGAGAAGTTCTCACAACAAGAAAAAGAGGTATATATGGGATTTATAGACATGGAAGAGCTTTTGACAAAGTACCTAGGGAGAAGTTATGGAAAGTACTAGAAGGAAGGGGAGTAAATTACAAAATAATAGATATAATCAAAAACATTTACAAAAATAATAGAAATTGTGTAATATACAGGAATAAAACATCAGAATCATTTTCAACACAAGAAGGATTAAGGCAAGGAGGGGGACTAAGTCCATTATTATTTACAATTTTTATTGATGAAATAATTAAAAAATCATCAACCAAAATGGCAAAACTACACATTGGATACAGACATTTAGGAAGAGTGGATATATCAGAAGCAGCTTTTGCAGATGATTTAATAATTATGGCAGGGAAAGAGAAGGATCTACAAAAGAATATGGAAATATGAAGCACGGTATCGGATGGATTTGGAATGACAGTGAATCAAAGTAAAACCAAAGTTATGGTTATAGGACCGAAACAAAAACATCTAAATATACGTTTAGAGGGAATACAAATTGAGCAAGTTAGAAGATATAAATACATGGAAGTATAAATAGAAGAAAATGGAACACAGGAAGTCGAAATTATCAATAGACTACAAAAAACGATGAACTCGACATTCATAAATAGAAAAGACATTTCCATGAAAACGTAGTTAAATGTATTTAAAACAATTTACCGGCCAATATTAACATTCGGATGTGAATCTTGGGTATTAACAAAGAGACAAAAGAGCCGAATACAAGCAGTTGAGATGAAGTATCTTAGGCGAGTTAAAGGAGTCACAAAGAAAGACAAACTAAGAAGTACGGAAATAAGAGAAGACCTTGAAATAGAATCAACACTTAAATTTATTGAAAAGAGACAATTAAGCTGGTGGGGATATTTACAAAGAATGAACGATACAAGACCAGTTGAAAAAGTATGGCAATCAAAAATACAAAAAAGAAGGAAAAAGGGAAGACCAAAACAAACATGGGATGGTGTTATGGTAGCCATAATGCAAGAAAAAGGAAAAACATGGACAGAGACTAAAACAATGGCAAGAGATAAACAACAATGGGCTAAATTTGTACACGAATAAAATTCTATCTGGACCAAAGCATCGATGAAAAAAATGGATGTCTCAAGTATAATGCGATGTAATTGAAATAAGTATAATTGTAAAAGTATACCCTACACCATATACTATGGTAATTGGGTTTCTGATAATTATATATATATATATATATATATATATATATATATATATATAATAACAAGATGTACGAATAGTGCGTGACATATGAACAATAAGCAACGATCAGATTAGTGGGTATTGCACGCAAATAGAAGAAGGGGCTACTGAAAAGCGTGGTAACCGCAGACATGCATGTTTCTAGCTCATTAGCCGTCATCGGTACGGTACAACCAAGAAAAGATGTGAAACATGAGAGCAAAGGTGTTGAATGAAACATGGGAAAATATAACAGAATTCAGCAGGATAGTCAAACACTACATTTGTGTCAGTAATATTAGAAGATCTCGAATATTCGAGACAACAACCAACATAGACACGGAGGTGCATATAACACTCCCGTCTGAAACTTCCGACCCAGATTAATGAAATAATAACAAGATGTACGAATAGTGCGTGACATATGAACAATAAGCAACGATCAGATTAGTGGGTATTGCACGCAATTAGAAGAAGGGGCTACTGAAAAGCGTGGTAACCGCAGACATGCATGTTTCTAGCTCATATATATATATATATATATATATATATATATATATATATATATATTTATATATATATATATATATATAATAATACACAATGTGCATCAAAACGTCAAAATCATCTACTGACATCTACTCTACGGTATTATCATGGCAACTGTAATATTTAACATACCCTTCGAAAATTTTCTCTGGCTAGATGCTGGTATTTTGACTCTAATGAACATATTGACATAAGAGCTCGGTAAAGTAGGTATTTTGCAGAGCAGTTCTGTCACTTTACCGAGCAGTTAAGTCAATTTTCCGATCTAGACCGGCAGCGACGCACTTTCCGAGTGAAATTATTATCGGAGAACCCCATTTTCTGAAGTGGCAGTATAAAAAATACATTTCAGCATTATTTAACCCATAAACAATTTTTAACTAAACACAAACAGAAGGAGAGCTGATTAAACAACGTAATCAATATGGTATAAATTTCTTCTTATCATTTGCGTCGTTTTCTTATTTTTAGGCTTAACACAGTAATTGTCAACATTTCAAGAATGACTGACAATAAAACGTTTATCCTCATTGTTTTTGAAGAAAGTAACTTCATTAAGAAATAATAGAAAATCAACTTCCTGTACATGATTAACGATAAGACCCATTACACACATCAAGAATTATTTGTGTATAAAAAAATAACCAATCACCTACTACTATATTTTAGATCACATTGGGAAAAACAATTTCTCCTCTTACCTCATGTGGCGTTCGACAAAACAGATTTTACAAAAATATTTCTTAAACCTTTTACTTTTTTACATAACATTACCGATTTTTTAATAACAGTAATTTCCACTAAAAAATACTGTTAATAAGTTTTACCCTCTTTTTGATACATGGATTTGTTTATTCACTTTTGGGTCTAGATAAAAAGATTTACTTCAACTATATAGTTAACAAAAGTACAGTTCATTAGTTCTGATAGTTTCCTTTTGGAAACGAATTTCGTTAACAAACACCCTGAAAAGGTGAAATTTACTTTTCATGTGTTCGAACGCTATTCCGTATCTTCCGCATTTTGGAGTAGAAATCTTAATGGATTCACTATATTGAATTTAGGACGGAATATGCAGACTCATCTAATTTTATGTGTATAAAATTGTGGAGACATACATAAGCGTTTTGTACTTCGGAGGTTAAATTGCGGAATGAAAGAAGGAAAGGAGGAAAATACATTACACATTTTGTTCACATTAACATAATGGTTCCAGTTGACTAGATGGCACCTATATAATCAGTTTGCTTTTACACATCGATCCTAAGCTTCTTCAATGATGCGTTAAGTTGTTGCATTGATATTATTTTGGATTTCATATATGCCGACAATATTAGTATTTTTCATTTCGAAAACCAAATTGTGAATATTCTTCTGCATTTCTAGCGTGTATGATAATCCGTCAACATAAATGTATTGTCAAACTGAATAGGAGACTCAACTGATTGTGAATATCCAATGATAACTAGAAGATGTATTAAAAATATCCTAGGATACACTTTTCGAAAACTTTTTTCATAAGATCCTTGCCTATAACATTCATATTACTATTAAATATTATTATCCAATGAGAAAACTCAAAGTACATCAGAATGATTGAATTAAACGCAACTTGAACTGAAATAAGATATAACCGTCATATCCATAACTGTAAATAATGTATTCAATAACACTGCTTTCAGCCCTTAGATGACGATATGAATAATTTTTAATTTCTCCATTAACTATATAAGACCCTTGAAGTTTCCCTGTTACAGTATTTCCATCCATAATGTAAATTTAGGGATTGTGAAATTGGTCCATTTGCAACCTAATAGTCCCCGGCTGGAAACTTTTCCTCAGATAGTGGTATTCTGTCTCAGTTGAAATATACTAATACTAGAATGGGGTGAACAATAATTGGACGCCACCAGCTTTTGAACGGAATGAAGTCTACAAAATAAGAAAATTGTAGAAAGATGGAAACCACTTGTAAAGAGTTAATGTTAAAATTAAATTGTTATAAATTATCCACGATCATCCCATTTACTGCAAATTGCTGAAATCAATAGGAAAAGCTTCAATAATAATGAATTTATTTGAATATAAGGCAAATTCGTATTAACGCAGTTATATTAAAAAATCCCAATGGCACAAGACCAATTGGACAGGCTCGTTTCAAGTTTTATTCAAAATTCCAAAAATTTCGACATATTAGCCTGACTGTTATTCGAAGAGAAAAATAACTACGTTCCTCGCTAATACCACGCAGAATATTGAATTACATCCCCTTCGAAGAACGTGACGTCGATCGACCCTTTTGTCGATACAGACATCTGTGGTGATTCGCAACCGTAAGGAGAAGGGACCAGTTTCGACCTTCTTGGGTCTCTTCAAGAGTGCCCTAATGCCTTCTAGTTCAGAGTCTCTAATCTGAACTGAAGATTCCGTCTTCCGACAACCTATATTTGGCTCGTGTGGTTACACACTTGCGAGAAGTAGTCAGCTGGCGCCAACTTCACTTTCAATTGTGAACTACCACCTCAGATAATTATTCGACCGTATAAGTCGTATGAATTAAAATGAATTAAAATTTCATAAAATACGAGGTGTGTCTATATGAAAAATTAATTTCGGTTTTCTACTGCACCTATATTTTAGTCAAAGTTTCAATAATTTCGTCATATTAGCCTGACCGTTCTTCGAAGAGAAAAACAACTACTTTCCTGGCTAATACCACGTAGAATATTGAATTGCATCCCCTTCGAAGAACGTGACGTCGATCGACCCTTTTGTCGATACAGACATCTGTGGTGATTCGCAACCGGATTAGAGATTCTGAACTAGAAGGCATTACGGCACTTTTGCAGAGACCCAAGAAGGTTGAAACCGGTGAGTGTACTATGCCCTTCTCCTTTCAACAATGTTCTGACTGTTTTTTGATTGTTGTTTTAGCCAATAAGCATACAATCAGGCGATAATTTTGCACTAGTGCAAATTATCGATAATTTGCACTAGTGCAAAATTATTAGGTCCTTTAAATAAATGCAGACGTAATTATAAACGTTTATTATTTATTAAAGTAACATGAAAACTGTTTAACCTAGTTATAGAAATTTTTACAATTAAAAATGCAATTATTGAAATTTATGACTGTCCCAGTCAAAGTTTGTTGTTGGTCAGAAACAAAGTTACTTGAAGCAGAAGTTGAAACTGAAAAAACAGTAAACTCGTTATTTTCACTGTTTCTCATTTTCTATATTATTTCCTCGTGAAACTCTTTATCGAGTTGTAAATAAGGTTTTATTGAACTGACATTTCCATGTCCCGTTATTTTCGTTAGCTGGTTTTCGTTTACCCCAACCTTGGCTAGATGGCTTACGGCAGTTGCTCGGTGAGAATGGTTTGTAAATTTGAACTTTTCGCTATCGAGACCTGCTTTTTGGACAGACAGCTTTGACCATTTTGCGATCTCGTTTCTGCTAACTGGGATGTTCTTTAACCATATACCATTATTTTGCCATTCTCGATTGGGTGTAAGAAACAGACGGTTCGTCTTCACGTTAGATCCTCGTTTCGACAAAAGTTTTTTTTTATAATCTTAAAGAAAAAAGCTTTAATAAGAAACATTAAATAAAGGAAAACGGTTAACTTGACCTACCTGACGGGGCAGATGTCTTCATTAGTAGTGTTTCTTATTAACCATTTGCTGTCTGTTAATCTGCGGCCCCCTCCTTTTGAAAACACAGGATTATATTCTATTCTATTTGTGTTTGCTCCATCATTGAACTTTTCTTCTTGAAAGAAATCCGTCAAACAGTTGGCTGCCTCACCTCCTCGAAATGCTAGCTCAAATGATATGAGATGAAAAAAAAATTTCTACAGACCCCTCCGGCTTGTTTTCATCGTAAAGCTTCCAAATTTGCAGCAATTCTTTGTAAGTAAAAGCCGATGAGCTATCTTCTCTCTTTTCCGGGTTCAATTGTAATATTTTACGCGCAGCATCTCGTGCACCCCTAGCAGATTTAAATCTTACTTCATTAAATTGATCTATTGCAATGCCGAAATCTTCGCAATATTTTTCCTGAACAAGTTTTGCTGTCAAGTTCCTAATTGTTTTCACCTCACTTTCTTTATAAAGGGATCCATCCTTCTTGCGCATGTTGCTTGCACAGTCCTTTAGAATGGAGGCAATTTTTTCCACCGAAATTCCTCATTCAAATAAGTGATTTATTTCGGCACAAAACTCTTGCAATTGTCTTCATACTGACGTTTTTGACTTTTTTGTATTCGTTGGCGTAAGATCTCTATTCTTACAGCTGAAGCGTTTCCAAATCGCGACATTGCAAATTTTACAATGGGTTTTTTCGTTTATTAACAAATTTTTTCTACGACTATTGTAGAATTTCTATGCTCCAACATAGTTTTTGATTAAGGAATAGCTTAATTCTAGCACTAGTGCAAGAATATTCATTTTCGACTTTGTTATGGAATGAATACTTGTGGCGCCCTCTAAATATCACGGTTCATTTGACAGAAAGAGAAAATAGGCGTGTTCCGTTTCTGTACACCTGCTGCACTACGCAGAGTAGTAGTAGTTCAGAGATAACAAAATGCATAAAAAATCCTCTAAGCTCAACTTAAAATGACTAATATGGTCGTTAAATATTAATTGTTAGAACCAGAAGTAGAGAATGAGTGTACTTTATGGCACTTTTCAATAAAAAAAAGATAAAAAAAAGAAGAAAATACACTATCGCAACAATTGTCAACTGTCAAAATTGTCTAATTTTTTAAATCTTAGATTCATATTACTTCATAAAAAGTAAGTAAATTTATAAAATTTTATTTAAATATAAGCTATTGCATGGATTCATTCCTTTTTAGTGTCTGATACTGACAGCAGTGGTAGTTTTGCCCCAACTCCTCCAGAAATTAAGGAGTTAGCAGAGGCGACAGCAGGCAATCTGTTGCCTGAAAAATCTAAACATATATATCTTCAACAATATGACCTGTTTATCCAATGGCGTAGATTAAAAAAAGCCCAATCATTTTCAGAGAATGTATTTCTTGTATACTTTGCAGAATTAGCAAAGTCAAATAAACCAACTACACTCTGGAAAATATACTCAATGCAAAGAACCACTATTAACATAAAACATAAAGAGGATTTGTCAAAATATGCCAGGTTACGAGCATTTTTAAAAAGACGATCTGAGGGATATCGAGCGAAAAAATCAAAAATATTAACTGGAGAATAAGTTAACTGTTTTATAAACAATGCGCCTGATTATTATTACATTACATTATTAACTTAAGTCTAAATAAAGTTATAAATAATTCATATTTATAAAATAAACCCTAGATTCGTCTTTCCATTATTGGATAATTTATATTCGCAGAATATCTAGCATTATTCTACAGTTGAGTTATTAGGAGCTATAAGAAATAAACTTGTTCGGATTGTGAATAACAACCGACTGAAGCCGATTAACTACGAATTGATTTCTTCTCTTATTAATTAATTGTTTCTAGTGTTGCCGATTTTAGCCTAGTTTAAATTAAAACTGTCAGATTAATTTTTAAATGGACATTTTCAATGATTTCGAGGAACTCGAAGACCAAGAGATACAATAATAGTGGATTTTGTAAACCCAGGACCAAGTATCAACCCGTATTGACCAAGTTCAAAGATGGGATAAGGGAGAATCCTTACACCATTTTCGATAAAATTATAGCAATTATTTAAAAATATTTATCTAAAATACTGATTTCAGTGCTGTCAAGCAAGTGGCAGCTAACCTATGATCTATTTTGCTATCTACAAGGCGACCGCGAAACATAATAATTATTTATCCTTTTCTATCATATACACATTGTGCATCAAACTATCTTTCTCTACACATATTATGAAGTCAACTATTGTAATTTCATTGCAGCCAACGTTAAAATAGTTATTTTTGTTGTGTTAATTCAACGAATAATAAATCAATAGTCAAAGTCAGTTTGAAAGACATCTACACTTCATTTGTTGAATAAGACCTCCTAATAAATTTATTTTCCTGTCATTTTATTCGCACTTGAAAAGACCGGGCCTAACATTTACAATTTAGTATCATATTATTTTTTTAGGTTGCTATGATTATTAGAATTATGGGAGCCTGTAGAAAAAATGAACTCTACTCAATGAAAATATAGGACATTGAAGATTTGGGTTCTGCAGTAGTTATTAATGTTCCGGATACAAAAACGAAAATCGCCAGAAAATTCACGATTACCAGAAAGTTTTATCACTTATTCAAAAAATATGTTTCATTAAGACCTCCAGATATTGTGACAAACAATTTTTTATCAATTTTCAAAAAGGACGCTGCACAAAACATGTTATGGGTGTGAATAAACTTGGGAATATGCCTAGACAAGTGGCACAATCTTTAAATTTATCTGACTCAAAATTACACACAGGACATTGTTTCCGCAGGACCTCAGCAACAATGCTTGTGGATTCTGGGGCAAACATAGAAACCTTAAAACGGTACGGGGGCTGGAAATCCACAGAAGTTGCTGAAGGGTATATAGATAACTCCTTATAGAACCGCCTAAATGTATCGACAAGCATAATGTCGCAAATTGATAAATGTATTCTACACTAAAAAGATCATAGATCTATATTTTAAATGTGAGTTTTAGTTTTAAGAGAAAGTTATTTTTGACATATGACAGTGTGTGTAACTGTAATATATGATGGGCATTATTAGATATCATGTGTGGTCTGTAACGAATAATGTATAAATAAAGATCGTTGTTTTTCCTTATGCATCCTGGCATTTTATTTACAAGAACCAGAAAAATATATCAATGAAAACCAAGAGCTATCAGTCAGCGCGAAACAAATTTTCAAGCACAAAATTTGCCCAATTCACATCTGGGGCCTTCTTGTTCCAACCAGCAGCAACAAATTATATTTGCCTCAATGCGCACCAAAAATATAAGTGATTCACCTAAACAAGTCACATTTAAAAATTGTACAGTTACTGGCCTAACTATAAATAATTTTATATATATATATATATATATATATATATATATATATATATATATATATATATTGAAGCACTTTCATTTGGTTCTATTCAATTTAATAAGGATTAATAGTATTACTGAAATAAGTCATATTGATTTTTTCAATCTTGTACTTTATTAGCCATCATTTTAACGAATATTTATAAATTGTAAAAAAAAAACATGTCTAAATTAATTATAGATGCTGACAGTAAAAACAGTGAACAAAATCCTCACTATAATACTGAAGAAAATCTGACCAAAGATATTGAAACAGACGATATACTCTTTGAACCATCAGAATCGAAAATATTGAAATCTGATTCAGATATAATAGAGATTAAAATTAATAATGCAGTACATGATGTAATTTCAAAAGCATCCGTTGAAATTAGAATGAAATTCAAAATAATTTAAAAGAAACGCGTCAAATTTTCATATAGTTAGTAATTAGGTTATTTTATGCAAGGGATTTCAGGAATTTTAATAAATAGTAAATAAGTTATGTTAATATTTATATGTATAAAACTCTTTATCTCTATATGCTAATTTCTAATACAAAAATGTCATTTTCATGTTTCATATACGGCTTAAAATTTCATGGTAATATAAACAGTGAATCGTCGTTAATCACACAACATCTATACAATTCATACGATATAGAGAAGTTTCGATAGCAACCCGCAACGTGATAGATTATGATGGAAATGAAAAAAGTAAGTGGGTTTTTAAAATGTCAAAGTGAAAAGTCGTATTATAATTGATCTCGTCAAGAAGAACGTGCTAATTTACGCAAACTTTTCGGATTATTGTGGAGAAACGACCTCGTTCGAATTACAAGGAAGCATACAGTATATATCATCTGACAGAAACAGTAATAGTTTATGTAATTGGGTAATACCTTCACCAGAAAATACAATAACTACATTAAGAATATTAAAATTGAACTTCTCAAGAAATTCCACGTGCTTGTCAATTAGAAACTTGGACAATATTCAATTGAACGTGTGCAGTAACGACATACTATCCATACCTGTTGTACTATCTTCAAGAAACAAACTCTCCGTAATTTTAAAATATAATAACCCAGTGTTTTTATGTGTTTGGATTGATCTGGTTGTTACAATTCCACAAATATTTGTAGAACAGCAGATTTCGTTTGTACAGACCATTCTGATTTCACGGGGTGTGCTATATTTGTAATTCATCAACTACCCCTTGCAGTAATATTTCTATAGATAGATGTTTCGACCCGTATAAAGACAAATGTGACGGAATCATTAATTGTCCAAAAGGCGAAGACGAAATAAACTGTTCAGAACTTTGTCCTCAGCTTATCAAATGTCCAAATGAAGATTAGTTTGAAGTGGATACAAACCTAGTAAATAAAAGGTACCATTTTAAAATATTATATTAGAGATCTCTAAATTAAAAAAAAGGCCTTTATTTAAAAAACATTCTAATTGTTCAATAGTAATAGTAGTTTTATTTTTTTGTAGTATATCTGTACACATTTTCTGTTTGTAAATTTCTATGTTTTAAAAAAATTCCTGAAATCATAATTTTGTTCATTTTAATTTCACAAACCAATAATTAGAGTAAATTTGAATGGCGCACTTGAACCCTACCCTTTGAAAGATTTGGTATACATGTTTAATTATTTTTCAAATAATAAATATTGAATCCTATACAATATATATATATATATATATATATATATATATATATATATATATATATATATATATATATATACACGATGTGCATCAAAACGTCAAAATCATCTACTGACAGATGGCTACGGTATTATCATGGCAACTGTAATATTTAACATACCCTTCGAAAATTTTCTAATCCAGACAACGAAAATTAAAAAACTGATATAAGCAGATATTTTCAATGTTTAATTATCAATAAAGTTATATTTGTTCGTTTATTGTTTGTTTTTTATTTGATAGTCGTAGAAAAAGTATAGTCTAAAACACGGGAGGAATTCAAAATTCTACACTCGTAAAACCGTTTCCCTCGCCTACGGCTCGAGAAATAAATCTTTCTGCTCGTGTAAAATTTTGCTTATTCCACCCATGTTACAGAATAAACTATTTTATTGTCCGTAGCAACGACTGTACACAGCTCCTACGTGCCTGCGATGGGTATAAAGCATGATACAACAAAATAGAAGATATGATCTCTAGCCGTTCAAAATATCGTTCGCCGCGCGCATGGCGTCACGCAGAGAGTACAATTTAAAACCTTGAGCGCGGGCTAATGCATTAGATGTAATAGAACTTGCGTATGATGCGTTGCTAATGCATTTTGAAGTAAAATGAGGTTGGTCAGGTTGAATGAGATATTATTAGTATTATAAAGGCAAAGAGAATTCATGTAAAAATGTTATATGGAATCGGAGAGCCTACCAGAGTAAAACAATAATTCTAAGATCTGATTGAAATCTGTTTCCTCACTTCGTAAAGTAAATAATTACTGTACTGATACAAAAAAAACATATTATTAT
The DNA here is from genome assembly GCA_963921935.1 of Galeruca laticollis. Lineage (NCBI taxonomy): Eukaryota > Metazoa > Arthropoda > Insecta > Coleoptera > Chrysomelidae > Galeruca > Galeruca laticollis. Next base: position 127,464,737 of record OY998180.1, read on the forward strand.
ACTTTTTGGATTTTTAAACATGATTTCATAAACATTTAAATTTGTAAATAAATATAAGGAATAAAACAATTAGCAAATTTTAATACTTAATCGGTTGTTTATTCCAAAATAAGTATACTACAGAACAACAATAAAGTACAACTCAGGTACTGCGGAGCATTCTTCAAAATATTAATAATAATAATGGAATTGTTATTGGTAATAACAAAATATCAAATTAAGATTTAAAAATTTCATTTGTCAACTTGGATTTAAGAAAAGATTTATTTATTTATTTATTACGGGAAACCCCCTCTAACTGTTACAATACAACAATAAATAATACAATAAGGACAGGTATAAAGACTGATACAGTATAACCAATTAATTTGAAATACATAAGTAGCTACAGGTAATAAACAATACTTATATAAATAAAAAAAATTAAGAACAGAACATAACTCAACAAATCACGGCCCTAAGCAATATTTGAACTGGCACAAAGACGTATTGAAATTATCAAAATTAAAGCTATTCAAAAAACAAAGATATCTATTTATAGGACTCATAGCACCATATGTTGTTCTATGAAAGGGCACATGAAAGGTAACTTGATGGCGAAGAGCCTGACAAGGAATGCTAATCCCCATATGACTCAAAAGTTCCGCACAATCACCTGCCAATTTAGGAGTTTAAATATAAATGTAGCCCCCAACATATCTCTACGATTACCAAGAGGAGCTAGTGACTTTTTTTTCAGTTTCAGCATAATTATATGGTCTAATATTCTATGGTATTAAATTCATCTTCGCGTTTAGACAAACGGATCCACTCCCGTATCATTTTTTTTTGTCTTTTGGAAAGGTAAAAAAGCTGACATCGTGTGCAAAGCCTTTCACGTAATTGTCTGAATCACAACCATACACTACACATCTCATTTTGACTAATTTTTGCTAATTTTCAACAATAAAAATGTAAAATTAATCGACATAAACATATCCAATAATGTAACTGCAAACTAATTCAAGGCGTTCACTCTCGGCGCGACGTCAGAGCCAGCATGCGCGAAATCATATCTTCTATTTTATTGTATCATGGGTATAAAGTATACAATATTATTGTCACCACAGGCAATGGGACAGCAACTGAGAGTGACACAATACGATTTCATTGATTCATAAAATTTTTTTATAAAATTTAACTCTTGCAATAAAAATGAATCGATAATTTTTGACAAATCTGCTCTCACGCAAGTTAAACTGAAATAGGCACTCGAGCGCTCCGCGTGCTGTTTTTCAACTGAACTTGCATTCGAGCATCTTTCCCAAAAATTTTCGATGATTCTCGAAACTGAAAAAAACATGTTCCTGTTGTTAATTTATATGAGGTCGAGATAAGAATAAAGGTTGTTAAGGTAGTTGATTCATAATAAAAATGGTATATTCCACAATATGGTAAACACACATTTGTTTCGAAAATATATTCACATCATCAGGA